>JAXCHB010000277.1:1075000-2552500 GCA_036926305.1 Uropetala carovei
GGGGAGAGTGTTTGTGATGCGGAAAGTTTGGCTGTAGGAGCGAAATGGAAGCAAATTTCAATGAGGGGAGAAGGCAAAGAAGGGAAATTGTGTGGGAAGAGAAGCAATGTATGGGAGAAGACGAGGATATGGAGTTGAAAAGTAGGCACGTGGACGTGGGAAGATGTGTGTGGCAGAATGCTATAGCCACATAAAAGGGAATGAATAGCTCCCATACTTCGGGATTATACAAGCGAAAAAGAAGAAAGGCGGAAAAAAAGAAAAGATTCGTGTTTGCTCCCACCATTCTTCCATATTCCGTTGGCTCACGCGAATGTAGTTTTAATCTAGAATTCCGACCAATATTTGAACAGGTGGCATTCTCAGAGACGAGGAAAAAGGCGAAGAAGCTGAGGAATTAAAAAAAAACGAAACCTTCGCATTGTACTTTTCGCGTGCGTGAAATTTTTGCATTTATTTCTTTGGAAAATCTAGAAAGTGATAGACATGGATTATCCATTGCGCACAGTGCCCAGGGCATACGAAAAAGTCTTAGGCCACAAAAAACCATAGATGAATCAAAAACGAGAAAATAAAACTGCTAAATCAAACTGAATAATTTGCTTTACTTGAATTATTTTACAAAACCTTTTTTATTATATATAATTATATATAATATATAATTATATATAATACATCTACAAATGTTGAAGTATATATACACATGCCAATATTTATCTATAGATATATCTTGGGAGCCTACGATTATGAGAGTGCCCAGGGCCTACAAAGACTTTATTCCTGCCCTGAACGTAATGCAGGGATAAATCATATAGTTGTTAAATCTTATACATAAACGTGAACTACAACAATATGGTATAATATTTAGTTGTAATTAAGCCGAAGCATATATTCAGGTCTCTTAGTTACGCCGTAGGCACTGTTAATGTTTATCTTAAAAGCAGTTTGATAAAAATATTTTGTAAACGATCGGAAATTTCGTTTCTATATTAATATTGGACAAAATTTTAAATTGTACATGGTATAATATTTAGTTGTAATTAAGCCGAAGCATATATTCAGGTCTCTTAGTTACGCCGTAGGCACTGTTAATGTTTATCTTAAAAGCAGTTTGATAAAAATATTTTGTAAACGATCGGAAATTTCGTTTCCATATTAATATTGGACAAAATTTTAAATTGTACATTTTAAAGTAATGATTCTAAGAGTTAACTAACATAACCTATTCGATGAGTTTTAATGGCAGTTTTTAGGATTTATTTATAAGAAATTTTTATTTTTCATCCCAAAAAATGATCAAGAATTTTTGCGACTATCATTCTTTGATGAATAATTTATAAATCTAACTTATTCGATTCAGGATTTAATTTATCACCTGAGGACCGAGTAATAAAACCGTGCCTCTTAATTAATAAATGCTACATGAGATAAAGTTTTGCATATAATTATCACGCTGAAGATTGCTATGTTACAAGTAAATAATTAGAAAAGGAGCCTCTTCAGTACAGCCCATGTAAGATAATTCTTTAATGCGCTTGGATAATGCAGTAGCACGAAACACTCGTGTAACGTTATTTGCAGAAATCTCTTTATGCTACTCATTTTTCAAATTGAAACTCTTAAAGTCATTGCAGACTATTTAAAAGCATTTTTTTCAAGAAAATTTGGAAATATGAGTATTCGTCACGTTATTCTTTCATATTGTCCCTCGCATTTCAATTAGCGTCAACAAAGCCTTCAAATGGACCTAAGAATGACGTAATTCGCTTCGAACTTTTGTTTAAGCATCGAAATTATCGTTGTAACACCGTCAATATTTATACATAGCAATGCAGGTAAATAGTTACTGATAATTATTCAGAAAACTGCGTGTGGGAAGCATTTAAAACGATTAACCAAAGCCATTGAATTTTCTTTCATCATATCATATGGAATGTTATCTTTTTTGTAAGTAAAATGATTATATTCTACATTTTTAATGTTTATTTACGCAAATAGGCCCACGCACCTGGTTTACATTTACCAGAGTCAGTGTTCAATCAGGCACAACTATACGTTGGATTTTCAAGGGTTTATTGCTTACAAGACATAAAAGTCAACATTTCAGAGAGCTACGCTCAAGCAAAAAGTAAGAAAGGGCGTAATTACGCAAGAAATTTTGTTCAGTTGGGGGCCTCCCGAATTTTTTGCGCCTGGGGCCTTCAGATACCTTAATCCGCCACTAGTTACGCTTGGAAATATCAAGGAACATAGGTAGGTACTTAGTGCCTTTCTTCGTGGTTATCATTGCATATATAAACCAGCATAGACCAGCTTTTGGACATGGACAACTTTATGTAGCTATATTCAGAGCAATGTCACGTCAGGGTGTGAAAATACATATAACGGGAAGTATTAATAAACCAGTAAATTACATAATTAATAACATAGATCCAATACAAGGAAGTGACTGCGACAGATGCGAGTGAAGGGGGGTGGCGAGCGGGAGCCCTAGTACGTATATGCTACATGCGTATATATTAATTATTATTAACTTTGAAGAAAATGTAAATGGAGATAAAAACTCGCGATATCTTATATCGCAGCAAAAATAAAAACGGAGAGACAAATTTTAACGTGTTTTCCGAAAAAATTGAATATGCGTGGGAATATTTTTCACCGCATATTCATTTTTTTTTAAAACGCACGTATGTACATATTTGTTTTCCATCCCTCTTCGGAACAAGCGAGTTAAACTCATTCTTTTCGTTCGAGGAATTCGAATATCTCGCGTCTCTCTCTCTCTTGTTGTTTCAATCCATTTCTTCGCTCTCTCCCAAGCATGAAATCCTCTTTTGCAAACAGGCTACCGATACTCTCTTCTCTTCCCTTCTCATGACTTCGCGACTCCCTCCTCCTTTTGTTTTTCCTCTCCTATTTTTTTCTCACTCGTGAGAGGGCGCTTTTGTGGCGCGGGGAACGGCGGGAAACGTGTTCTTTTCATTGAAGGAGAGAGAGGGAGGGAGGGAGGGAGGGGGCGTGCGAAAGTACACGTGAGCTACAAAGAAGATAAAGTGAAAGAGCTGTTTTTCTAACAATAAGCCAAAAAAAAAATATGAGAGAGGGGAAAAGAAAAACGATCGCAAAAAATTGAAAAGCGGCGTCCGAAAGGAACGCCTTGGCCTCCTCATTGTCTTTATTTTTTTGGCTCTCACGTTTTAAGTACTCCTGTGAGAGCAATAAATACGGGGCGTTATAAAGGAGGAACTCAAGCGTATACGAAGCATTATTATATTGGACTAATTTCGCCAATATCGTAGCTCAAAAGCTAAGGAATAAATAATTTTTGGCGGTTTCCGCCATCATATTTGCTTTCAACTCGCGGAGTTCAGTAATGAGCAAGTTCGGCGAAAAAGTGACGTTTATGAATTTCTTGCTTCGTAAACAACAAAAGCTAAATTCAGTTTTAATGAAGGGTTATTTAAATTTTTAATAACGTCTTAACACGTCCCTTCGTTTAATTGCAATCTACGATGAAAGAGTAATTACGGAATGTTATTGTTTGACCAATACGCTTGTGACGAATAAAAATACTTATATTTAATAATCTTTCAAGTCATTTATCGTACGATGAACATTTTTAAACGTGAAATTTTCTCCCCTTGTTTCACTCGAAACATTATAACGCTGATAATAAATATTTTTGCTTCGTAGGAGCGATGGCTATATGACCGGTGGTTCCTCTATAGTCTTCATCAGTGGTAGTACCCATACCTTTCCACTCGAGGGCTACATACCCCGTTTCTGGATTCAACGACGGCCACGATCAGCCGAAAATAGACTTGGAGAATAATCTTAGGAAAGTCGAGGGTTTAGTCGTGGGTCTATCTTGCCTGATAATTTTAAATGCGTTAATTTATATAGTTAGTCTTTTATTTTATTGCATTAACTTTTGTTTGTTATGTACTTTT
This sequence comes from Uropetala carovei, assembly GCA_036926305.1. Taxonomy (NCBI): domain Eukaryota; kingdom Metazoa; phylum Arthropoda; class Insecta; order Odonata; family Petaluridae; genus Uropetala; species Uropetala carovei. The sequence continues at coordinate 1,078,951 of JAXCHB010000277.1, forward strand.
TGGCGAATATTTTTACCACTAAGAACTTTCAGGAGAAGATACCTTAATTTGACGAGAAATGCTCTTATTTGTCGCATAAAAGAATTTATATATTAGCATTGAATTTAGAGCAGGGATGGCAAATACGTGGCGCACGCAAGCTTGTATTTTCTATATAAAATACGAAGTTTCTTAGAGAAAGAGTGAACTAGTGGCACGCGAAAAAAAATGCTGACACTTTCTTGGCATGCGACTCTAATATCATTTGCCATCCCTGATTTAGAGTATGATTTATGTGGGAAACAATTTTGTGTGACTTCGATCTTAGCAACGAAACAATCGCTGCCACCGAGGAACCTTCATTTCCTATTCACCGGATAACATGGCTCTTGTATGTTTCGCCGAGATTTATTTTTTATAGATCTCCTCATTCTCAAGGATGTTTCTGTTCCTTCCCTCCGAAAACAAAAAAAAATCCGAACAGCAGAACATTTCGGATAATTTTAACTTCCCCCCTCCCCCCCCTCTCAAGTGTGGGCCATTAAAATATTTTCAAAGCAAATAGCTTACACTTAAAGCACGGCAGCCTGTTGAAATTTTTTAAATTGCGAAAGGAATTTGCGAACGTTTTACTATCTATCTCTGAACGATTCTGGGAAGCAATCGTAGAACCTCGGAACTTATTAGTCCTGAAGAACTCCATTAGAGATGAGGAGAAGGAGACGAATATGGATGAAACAAAAGAAGCACGTAGTCTAAAAAAATTTTAGCATGTTTTCTCACGCCCACCCTTTTTTGGGAGGGGGGGGGGGGGAAGAAGTGGGAATGCATATATTTACTAAACGTTTCCGTCAGTGAAAAACATTTCACTAGTGTAGCTTCGGTAATTTGGCAGCAATACCATGTCAAAATTCTAATATTCCGACTTTGACGCCATTTGGCGGAAAATTTATGAACTATACTTGAGAAGTTCAATCGGTGGAAAATTCAAAGATTCATAAGTGCTATCCGATTCAAAAAGCATTTTCCATTTAAACAAAAATGTTGATTTTCCACAGACTGGGGTGGTAACATTAACCCCTTTTTCGCTTGTATGAAAACGTACCACTTAGTAAGTACTTATCTCACGAATCTCTAACGGCCATAAAAAAAAGTCATGAAAAAATAACGGACGCGCATTTCGGCTACAACGCAGCCGTCTTCAGTTTTCTGTCTCGCCGAAAGTAAAAAGGTCGGTTTCGCTCACTTTATCTCACATCCGCAGTTTGACGATACGGGATTCCGCTGTCGTGAACACGTGGCGGCAGAAGAACGCCGAGAAATGACGATCTTCTGAACTAGGATATTGGGGGCAGATCCCGTCGGGACGTGAAATGGTTCCGAGCGCTTCCAGATAGAGAGAGAGAGAGAGGGAGAGAATATGGAGGGGAGAGAGGGGGGGACAAATAGAGCGAGGAATGGGAATGGATGGAGGAGAAGAGACGAAGAATGTTTCGAAGGTGGAAAAAAGGCAGGAGAGAATGAATTGAGGTGTTTGTTTTTTTTGGGGGGGGGGATACAGGAGACGCCGGGGACGCATAAAAGAGAGAGAGAGGGAGGGAGAGAGAGATAGAAAGAGGGAGGGAGAGAGAGGGGGAGATAGGGGGAGAGAGGGGGAGAGAGAGAGGGGGGGAGAGAGAGATAGAGGGAGAGAGAGGGAGAGAGAGAGAGAGGGAGATGGAGATGGAGAGAGAGAGAGAGGGGGGGGAGACAGACAGACAAACGACTTTATTAGAGCGAAATTGAGACTATATATTCCCTTCTTACAGAGAGGGGGAGGGAGAGATGAGGAGAGAGGGAGGGAGAGATGAGGAGAGAGGGGGGGAGGGAGGGGGAGAGGGAGAAGAGGTGGGAAACGCGAGAAGGGGAATTAGAGGGAAAAATTGAAGGACGATATTGAAAAAAAGAGAGAGAGAGAGAATAAAGGAACGGTTTTGAAGCTCCAGCGCGTGTGCGTGAAAGACAGGAAAAAAAAAGGACTCGAGTGAAAGGATGGGAGAAATATCTCGAATTCGGAAATATGCTGTGAAAATTGGGGTATTTTCCTAAAGGATGCTTAAAACATGGTAAAAATATTTAGGTAACGTTACAGTGCCAGGAAAATTATTTTGTGTGATATATTAATATCGGAAATTGCGAGTCGTCTTGAGATTGCCTGCTGCAGCATTCCAAAAACAAAGAAAAATATCTTTTTAAAAAGATCTTTTCTCTATTCAATAAGAACGTTGCAAGGGTAAATTGATTTTCCTATGAATTTTCCGCATTCCTGAGTTAATAATGCACTCAGAAGTATGTTTTTTTGTCGGCCTTTCAGTCTTCAATCTTTATTATGACGTCCAATTGGGTATAGTCAATTTAACAGTTGCCCGTTTAAAACCACGAATAGTAATAAGCCTGCTCGTAGTGTTGGCAAATCCGTTCCGTATCCCATAGGTTCACGCTTCTTTGTAAAACGGCCTCAAAATATAGCTGGATGCAATTAAACGTGTGATTAAGAGCTCAGTTTAGAAGGTAAATAACGAAGAGACGTATTCGCGTGTCATAAACAACGAACCGAGTAGCGCGAATTGTGATATTAAACCCTTGTGCCAGATTAGGGAATTTATGTTTGCTGTTAATGGGGTTTGAATTTAATAGACCGAGACTAAAGCAAATTTCAATGAAAATTCCGTTACGATCGATTCGTCTTTTCTTGTAATCTTCGCTGCAGAATGAATTTCAAAGCTCAGCTATAAATAAGACATTCGAAAGATGATATATAATATTATTACTGGTCTGTTCAATTTAAAACATCAACAAATTTACTGGTTTTAGAGGAGTTTCCCCGCTGATTTTCCTGTGGTAACAACTGACTGAAGACAAACCTCTTAGAACAGTGGTTCTTAACCCCTGGGTCGCGACCCAAAATTGGGTCGCCAAACCATTTTGAGTGGACCGTCTAAGATCTTCCATTGCGTTCTATATCCATATATATCATTCATCCTAACAACCCGTTCAATGCTAATAACCTGAGATCTTATTTTCATTTATTTATTAAATTCCTATTTATTTTATTACTTATTACAAGTGAGCTATTGGAGGAAATGGTCGCGGCCAAAAAAGGTTAACTGTCTTAGAATGAATCTTTGACAGTAATTTTAAGATAAATATAGCAAAACCTCGTTAGTACAAACTACAAGGGACTTAAAATTTCACGATTTTCATAAACGAGGTTGGTAAAAGCGAGTTCGTTTTGATAACTAACACATACCTAGGTTTTTGCAAGGGATCGAATTACACTACCTATAAAGAAGCGTTTTGTCTTAACCGAGTTTTGCATTATTGAGGTTTTACTATGTAGCAATACAACCTCTAACAAATAAAATAAAATGAGAAAAAGTCTGGGGGTGCCGTGGCGTAGTGGTTGGCCTGCTACGCCGGGAACGAATCCTGAGAAAGTAGGATTTTTTTCATAGTTTGCGCCGATCCCAATTTGCGTGCTTAAGGGACGTAAAGCCGTTGGTCCCCTTGGCGTTAATTCCGGCACCTGGTTTCTCTCCTCACTTGCATTGTGATTTAGACTGGAGTCGTTTGAAGTCACAAGGTCCTCCAAATTCAATTGAGAAAAAATAGTTCTTATTCCTCGGATGAAGAAAAAATATATTTCGGCAACTTCGCTACCTCACACGCGAGGAGTGATTACTACTGCACAGCTCTGAAAGACCCTAAGCAGCAACGATGATGATTATTTTACCCTTGGATGGGGTCTTCGTCCTTAATTCCTCCTGCGTTTGCGAAGAGTCGATGAAGTTCCACGGCGCTGAGTTTTCCGCTTCATGCAGGAGAGGCATAGGTCATGCATGGAAGGATTGCTCGATAAGAGGGAAGCTTCCTTTCAATGGAGAGAGTAGGTATGCCGATTTCTGAGGAGAGAGACGGATCTTCGAGTCTGCGCGATGGGCAACCTGTATCTACGGATACGAAAAAAGTAACGATACTTTACTCATATCGATAATTTTCTTTCGATACCAAGTACTTTTGTACTAGATACTTTTCTTTCGATACTCTACTCACATGAGTATATTTTTCTCAGTATCGAATCAAATGAGTACATGCAGTAACAAAATGTAACCGCAGTAAACTCCGATCAGCCCCGTGAAACTTGCCCAGCAAAAGTGAGGCACAATCTGAGGGAAGCAAAATCGTCCACGGCGCACAGTGGGACCAAATGCCAGTAAACGTGGACAAAACCTAAATCCAGTCCCCAGTGCTGTAGTTCAAGTTCCAACAGACGGTTATGAAGAAATTTATTCTGTACAAACATTTCTGCGATGTTTTAGCAAAGGTGCAATGAGCGTGTATTGCTGGTTGCCGTCTCACTGTAGTAAGAAAACAGTTTTGAAACGCAAGGTTTGTTGAAATTGCTCACTACCGTCCATATTTTTCCACCACAGTACACGTAATGGGTTTTCTAAACCTAAAATTAACTAAAATTGTCAGAAAAATAAGAGTGGTTCACATTGTATAGATTCTTTAATAATGGTAGCTTAATAATTAAACTAAACTGCTAATCTATTCAAAAAGGCGCCACCACAATGTTCAACATCCGGCTGCGATTCAGAGAAACTCTGGCGATTAATGCTAATAATGTATACATTTTATCACTAATTAGACATCCCTAATTAACATGAAAGGTGTTACCATGAAAGGAGTGGGAAGTGTAGATTTTATTTTACTTTGATGAATGTGCCTTTCTCTATGTTCAATAAATCTAATATTTTTAATTGTTTTGATTCGATACCTACTCATATGAGTACTTTCGTTTCGATATTTTCGTGGTATCGATACTTTTGTTTCGATATCTCATATGAATAAGGTATCGATACTTCCATTTCGATATCGTATCCCTACCTGTATATCGTTTCAGGAGGCAGAGCATTCCACTCGCGTCTTGCGCGGATTTGCTATCTTCCAATCCTCAAACCTTGCAATGATAATAGAGATTTTCGCATCCATTTAGCATTTTAAATTTTATACCAGCGCTGTGAAAAGGACAACCGAAGAAAATCTAATGAAATTCTTATTTTCATGAAAAATTAAAAGCAGCATCAATATTACGGAAGGGTCTTAGAGCGGTATTAGAATTATACTTAAGGTCAGAAATAACTTGAGTGTATTTTGCAAGACGCCATCCATTACAGTCTCTTCGCAGGAATGACACAGTGCGAGTGAAAAGAGTGGAGACATCTACAATCGCCTGGAAAAATTAAAAAAATACGTCACTGAATGAAATCAAAGTACACTCATTGTTGCCATGTCGGATTTTTTTAATTGCAAGGGATGGGTTCTGAGAGAAACATAAAACTGGTAGTCTCCGCCACAATACGAGGGCCGCAGTCATATTTACTGCCTTATTCGTTACCAATTTAATAAATTTGCCATGCGTGCATTTATTTATCTCATTGTCAGTAGCGTGGCTGCCCTTTTCAGAAATCACTTCCATGTAGCCTATTGTCACCAGTAGGGTGACTGAACAATTTAATTTAATTATTTTTTGACAAGAACCTTTCTTTGTAGCAAACATTTTTATAAAATCATGCTAATGCAATTACCGGATTGATTTAACACGAACTCTGGGTATCAGGGGAATTATATATCGTTTATCAGCAGAAATCCCAGAGAGTAGTCTCGCGAAAAGAATCATTTTTCTCGCCGAAAAGCATAGCCAGCGCCTGCCAGCAGGGCCCAAGAGAGGGGGGGGGGGGGGGGGGGGGGGGGGGTGCAGACGTGCAAGTAACCGGATCACTGTCTTAAGGGGGCCCGCTCTCAGGGAAAAGTTTTCTGTGAAGATGAATGACGATACCTGCTATCCTTTAACTTTGCTATCAACGTTTATACATTCCGTATACACCTTTGTTTTGCCTTAAACAAACCAATATCTTTATTAAACTATATTATCATTTAATACTTGTATATTGTGGTTAATGTCACTTCCTCAATTTCATGCTTATTTACATTCTTTGAACCTTTCATAAAAATTAATAATTACACAAAATTTACAGATGTGCTTGTTCATTTGCTGATAAAAAAATTTACTGCACTAAATACACACACACATATACGTATATAGTGAAAAATTGTACTTGACTGTAGTTGAGGAAGGGGAGTGGAAAATGCACCGGGGCCCGGAATTTCTCTACCCGGCCCTGCCTGCAAGTGCAGGACGATTGTCCAGGGCGCCAAAGCCTTGCGGGTGCTATACCGATCATATATCTATGCATTACTTGCAAGTGAATAAATATCGGATACAAATTTATATCGCGGAACAGGCTATAATCTTTAATGTTATCCTTTTTATTTCTTCTTATAGATAATTTTTACATGGCGAAGAATAAATTAAGATGTATTTCGAAAATACATATCTCAACAAGCATTTACGAAGGGGGCGATGGAGTGCTATCTCGCCCTGAGCACAGTCGATCAAAAAACGCCCCAGATATCGCCGGGGTCCGGCGAAATCCAATCAAATGACCCAAATTAGAGAGGTGTATGATAGATAGGATACGTCGTTTCCTTGGAAACGCCACAGAAACAAGGGTAATGGAAGTGGAGGGTTAAGAGGGTTAGGTCAAAAATCTGGTCTCCCAGAAACCTGCTAATTGGATCGGAGAAGCCAAGAGTACATACATATATAAGCCTACACGTCAGGACAACAGGGTATTATTTGCTTGGTAAGTTACTTTATCCGTTTGAAAAAGGGAAGACCTTACTAAAACGCTTATCAATCAACAAGTCTGTACAGTTTTAACTTAAAATTTCACTGATGACAAATGGTCAAGCTTATTACAAACATTTGTATTTTATTCATTGTTAATTATTAGCTGAAGCACTTGAAGCCTTCAACTATGAGTTCAATTATTTTATTGCTGTGTCTAAGGTCGCATTGTGGAAGGCAACTCTTCAATGGCCGTATTTTTCGAATTTTTAAATTCAATGCCTTACGCTTAAATTGTTCCTAGCGCCTTCATATTCTGAATAATCAGTCGTCCCTGTCAATACAGATTTTTTTCAAAACATCAAATAAAATAGAAAAAATACTATCAACGACAAATGAAACAGTCGTGAATATAACTTATTTCATGCCTGCCAGGGATTTTATTTGAATTTTATCAGATTAATTTTTAACGTATTGCTAGCACTTTAGGAAAAAAACTAGGCTTTGCAACTGTTGCACTCTATTGGTAAAAGGGGAGGCGTATTATCGCACAACGAATGCTTTAAGCCATGAGTTGAAATACTGGAGCATGATGTTTTTGTTAATTATTCCGTATTAGAAAAAAAAAGGAATCGATTCACTCCGTCTCCGTCTTTAAGAACTGCAGTTTGTCACACTCAGTGACACATGGACAATTATGTTTCCATTTCTTAAAATGTCTCTCTTGTTTTCGCATCTAAATTATTTCCTAATGATTAACATCACGTAATTTTCACAAAAATATTTATAACTAGGGGAAAGGTCCGTTGAACTTCAAAAGGATTCGTTGAATTTACTCCAGCACAACATAAAAACACTGGTTAATTTTATTTCGTATCATATCACTCACGAAAGATCCAGATTTTCCAGAAATTCTCAGCCCTAAATGAAGGGGAGCTATTAAACAAAAGGTACTGTTGAAAATGTGAATGACACGTTGTCAGCATTTAATAAATCTTACAAAAATTATAATTATATCGTTACCTATGATTATATTTTATACTGAATGTTGATTTAAGTCACATGTCTAGTTTTCCAGAGGGTAAGTATGCTTTAAGAAATGTTGCAATCGCTCTTTCATTTCACCAAATGACAAAAAAAATAATTTGCTAAACTAGTATTATGAGCTTGGTTTGTATTGTATGTTTGCTACAAAAAATATTTCTCTCATTCGCTATATCTTCAGCGGGACACGATAACCCGGTTATATGTGTAATAGATTACGGGAAAATGAATTATATAAATAATACTATGGAAACAATGAAACGATTTATCCAATCACAATTTGAGGAAAATCTACGTGTAATTATTTAAGTTACTTAGGTAGTTTTAAAAATAGTTTGCTTTGGAGAACTCTACGCCACACGAAAATATCATTATAAAACAGTTTATGGTACTTATGTACTCAAGTTTATTTGTTAAAATTCAAAGAAAAATGTGTTCTCTTCGGTTATCCCGGAGCCCTTTTGAAAAATAATTTTTTGAGATAACCCTATCACGCAAAACGAAACCCATGACCGATCTGCCTGTGGCGACATTTACCCACCCGATCACCAGACAATGTGGAGGGATAGATTCGTTCCAGATAGGCGAAGGGCGCGATAGCGCTCGGTGACGGCTACATCCGATATAAAAGGCATTATAATCTTAAAAGAAAGCGAGCCGAAGGCTCGCCAATATCCTCGGTTACTTGTAAATAAAAATTTTTTTTGACAAGCTCTCATTTTCTTTGTTTGTTTTATTGGGTCCCCCGTTAATACATCAGTACCCAGTTCATTGGTAATATTTCAATTAAAATCAACAAATATTTGGTTGACATGTAAACAAAGCAAAATCGCACACAGAAGTTGAAAAACGATATTACGTTAAAATTTTTCCCATATAAATGCATTGGATTCTCAACTTCGGCGACAATGGGAATTGTCATGGTAGTTTATATTTGGTATTGTTATAAAACTGATAAAAATCACGTCTTTTTCTGATTCTAAACGCATTTTTACGCTAATTCGACCAAGATTCGGATTCTGTCTTCAATAAAAAAATAATTTGTTCTTTCATGCATAGAACTATATAAGTCTTAAGTTCGTACCATGTTTCTAAGTAATTTTAAAGTGCAAATTAAAAATAGTCTACACTCATCCCCGTGCGTCAGTTGCAGAACGCGGCAAAATGATGATGGATGGATGATTAAATCGCTCGCCATTTCGAATCAAAGTGACGGACAGAAAGAAAACCTTGAACATTCATTAAGGTAGGATGTAAGAAGAATTGTGCAACATTTGATTATTCTACTTTTTGTTTAGGAGGAATTCAAGAACAAACAAACAAACTCTTCAAAATATATAGTAGATTTTAAGGGGCAAGAAAAAAGCGTTTTAATGATTTATTTTTTTCTAGCTGTAGTGATTTTATACATATTATCTTTTTTTCGAAAGTAGCCATCGAATTCCACTTCTTTAATGCGTGCTAACAAGCTCGCTTCCTAAGTTGTTGTTAACAAACCAATAGCCCAACTTTATCGAAATGCGCGCACTACCTTCGTCATTCGAACATAACTCGATACAGAGGGAATGCATCATATCTCCATCTGGATTCAATCTATGGTACTCTATTTGATAAGTCTGGAGCTGTATCGCAAAACTTTCTGTGACTGAAAGAAATGAAAGAGAACTTTTGTAGTCGATGGCACGGAGCGAACGAGAACCAGAAGAGTAAAAATATTAACTTTTAACGGCCGACGTAAAAGTTTTAAGCATCAAATTTGGAACCAAAAGTCAAAAATGTGTCTTCAGAAACATTCGTATTTGCAGATGTCAAAAATATTTTTATCATTGACGGTAAGAAGTTTAAGATCATTTCTTCCTTGACATAAATAATTACCGTCTCATTTTATACAGTTATATTCCAATTTACAAACTTTTCAATGGATAAACGGTATTGAAACATCGTCGAACTTAGTTTGAATAAATTGAAGATTGGCTAAATCGTGGACTTGTGACTACCTTCACAGAAAAAATACATTTTTTCTATTTTAATTTATTGAATGGAATGAAATTCGTTTCAATTAAGAATGAAATTTCTAAAGGGCTCGAAAAAAACTAATCACAATGATTAATTTTTGCCTCTTATATGATAATTTCATAAGAGAGTTTTTGGGATTACACGACTTGGTGAGAACAGGTTAATTTATATGAGGAAGTAAAAATGATTATATTTAAAGGAAAATATATTTAAATTAACTTTCTTAAGAAAAAGTACCCGATAAAAATTACAAGACGAAAAATCACCGGATGATATGCATAATGATTTTGTTCAATTAATTAATTATATTAATATTAATTTAATTCTGCATGGATATTTTTATGCCCTATAAAAAAGGGATAGTTCATATTTAAAGTTTTATATAAAATTATAAATAGCTACAGAGAACATTAAATTTAAAGTTAGATTACCTAGCTGTAAGTATAACTTTGGCTGTATATTGTGTTTAAATAGTTTCATCGTTTATTATTGTATTTTACTATTGTTATATATAGAAAATTACTTTCAAATGTTGTCATTTATCGAAATACTATTATTTAACTTAATACATTACAAATCCCCTAACGTAAATTGACTTAAAAGTTAAGCTGTTTTAAATATAGCCATGTTTATTCAAACGTTATTGTTTAGGTGAAGTCAAATCAGCCGCTTTAACTTCATTGTTACTTTCTCTTATACGAAGTATGTTGAGAAAGTATTGTTATCGCGAAAAAATTCAACCTCAAGATTTTTAAGGAAATATACGTTTTAGGTGTCGCTGAATCCGAAAAAGTGGGTTTTGCAATGCCGTCTGTCTGACTGTCTGTTACTGGCTCTAGAGCCTAAACGGTAGAGCGAATATGAATGAAATTTCGTACTTAGGCATTTTATCCTACAGAGCAGAGTATATCAAGAAATGGTTGACATTGATCAATAATTAAGGGAAGTTTATTCTACGCATTTTTAACAGCAATTTGATTTTCTTAAAAACGGCAAAAACGATTTTGATCAAATTTCATACAGTTACTTGAATTTACGTCTTCAATAATACTGCATAGTTGATATTTCTCAATGAATGAGTATAAGGCTAGTTTATTCTTGGGCAACTTTAACAAAAATTGGATTTTCTAAAAACCGGCTGATACGATTTTCATTTTCTAAAGATAACTATATGACGCATTAGTATATGAGAAAGTTTGTACAATGTATGTTGTACCGATTTTTGTATACTGTAAATGTTTTCTCACGAATGTAAATTTGAAAGTTAATTCTTTAAAAATATAATCATTTTTATTTAAACAGTATTAGTTCGATGAAATCAAGTCAGTTAATTTAACTTACCATTAATATAATTGATTCATTGTGGAAATCATTATGCATATCATCCGGTGATTTTTCGTCGTATAATTTTTGTTGTGTACTTTTTCTCACGTAATTTAATTTAAATCTATTTTCCTTTAAATATAGTCATTTTCGTTTCCACATAATAGATTAGGTACCTTAATAGTTGCAATATTAATACTATCATGAAGCCATTCCCTCCAAAATATATTGGAATTGTGCCGTGCGCTGGAGCCGAACTGTCCGGTGTCGAATAGTCCTTTACATTTACATTTACATAAGTACCCTGCAAGCCGCTAGAAGCGTTTGGCAGGGGGTGTCACAACACCAAGTGAAGTCTAGCTAATTCCTCTGTTGGATTGTCTTATCGCGTCTGGGAAAAAGGATCGGTAGTATTTCTCTGTTCTAGCGGTAATTTCGACATATTTTCTCCTGCACTGTGATCTAACATTACGTTCACTAACACCGATGGGGACGACTATGCCGCGTACGTCTTCAACGAATTCGGAACTTTCAAATTTTTCAAATAGTTTCCTCTTGTATTCAATTCTTCTACTCTTCAACGTCTGCCATTTCAGATCTCTCAATAACTCTGATACACTCGCATCATACCGATATTCTCCTTTTACAAATCTAGCCGCTCTACGCTGAACCATTTCGAGCTCTCTAGTTAGGCCCTCCTCGAAAGGGTCCCAGACGGCGCAACAGTATTCCACGATGGGTCGTATTAGGGAAAAGTATGCGATTTCCTTCACATTCGAGGGGCATCCCCGCAGGACTCTAGAGGAAAGCCCTTGAATTCTGTTTGTCGATGCTATAACGGATTTGATATGCTCTCTACTAGACAAATTGCTACTGAGAATTACTCCTAGGTATTTGTAGCTATTGACGTATTTTAGCTTTAGTTCGGATATTTGGTACGGGTAACGGTTGAAATTCGTGGAGCGCGTGAAGTTCATTGCGGCGCATTTCTTTATATTCAGATCGAGTTGCCAATCTTTACACCATTTCGTGATAGCCTGAAGGTCCTTTTGCAAATTCTCCTGATCGTGTATTGTGTTGATTTCTCCATACACAAGTGTGTCATCCGCGAAGAGTCTAACTTTACACTTTATATTATCCGCTAAATCATTTATATATATCAAGAATAACAAAGGTCCGATTACACTTCCCTGAGGCACGCCGGAAGTCACTTTGACGACGTCTGATGCAACTCCATCGAGGACTACTCTCTGGGTTCTATCGGAAAGAAACGAGGCGATCCAATTTACAATTTTCTCGTTAATTGAATAAGCCCTTAATTTTTGCACTATTTTCACGTGAGAAACGGTGTCGAAGGCTTTCCTAAAGTCTAAAAATACTGCATCAACTCCTATTCCTTTATCCGTTGCTTTCACAATATCTTGTGTGAGTAGAGCTAACTGAGTCTCGCTTGACCTGCCTCTCCGGAAACCATGCTGGCTACTGTTAAGCGCTTCTTTGCTTTCGAGAAATCGCATTATTGAGCTACCGATAATGTGCTCAAAAACCTTACAGAAGATTGACGTCAACGATATAGGGCGGTAGTTTTCCACTTTTAATTTACTTCCCGTTTTATGTATTGGTGTAACGTGGGCTGTTTTCCATATCAAAGGAACTACACCCTCATCCAAAGATTTTCTGAATAGAAGCTTAAGGTACGGAACTAATTCGTTTGCTAACGAGTTTATAATGAATGCAGGTATGGCTTCAGGCCCTGGCGATTTTCTTTTGTGGACCTGACTTAGTAATTTGGCGATGCCGCTTTCGGATATTTCTATGTCGCTCATATTTGAGTCTATACGAGTAGGGAAATCAATGAAATCACCGCTGTCTATTGTGAAGCAATTTTCAAAGAACCGATTTAACATACTAGCCTTAGTAAATGAATCGTGTACACTTTCACCGTTGTCTGTACGTAGAAGAGGTACTGTGGACTGTCCTCCTCGCATTTCTCGCACGTACGACCAAAATTCTTTCGAGTCGTTTTTGAGTGAGTCCGACAGTGTTGTGGATCGGTAGACGTCAAATTCCTTACGCGCTTCGTCTCTTGCAGATTTACGAATATTTCTGTATATTAAATACTCGTTTGCGTGGTCCCTACCAACTTCTTTAAGGTGCTTTATGTGCGCGTGATGCCGTCTTTGTTTCTTGAGCAAGGCACGGAGTTTCGGTTTCACCCACCGCGGATCCTTGCGATCACGAATTGCTTTAGTTGGGACAAACGTTTTTAGCCCTTCTCGAATGATTCGCAAAATTTCCGTCCAAGAGTCATCTACGCTGTTACTATTCGCAAAATTGATAAATGTCGCTATTTGGTTTGTAACATAATTTTTTAAGCCTGGGAGATCTGCTTTACTGAAGATATAGACTAATCGCGTTGGCTTATATATTGTCGCAGGGGTGTATTTGAAGTCGGCAATTACTATTTTATGATCACCTATGCCGTCGTCGATTTGTAGGTTTCTAGTCGATAGTGGGTGGGTAGTGGCTAGCAGATCTAATATGTTTCCGTTTCCGTTGTTGTCATATCGCGTCGGCTCGTTGACGATTTGCTCTAGCGAGTTTAGAGTGAATGCTTCAATTAATTCACGACAAGCTTCTCTATTTTTTCCACCACTAACATAGGTTACGGATTTCCAATCGATCGATGGAAGATTAAAGTCTCCTCCAAGAATGATTACTGGATCGTTCTTTCTCCTAGCTATCACCTGCAATGTACGACTGAGTTCTCTAATGTTCTCGACTCCCGAGTCAGGTGGGCGGTAAAATGAGCAAAAATATAATTTTTTACCATTTCTCGTACGAAGGGAGCACCATATCGTTTCGCAGTGTTCGCTGACGTTAATCTCCTCTAATTGGCTTGATATACTCTTTCTGACGGCGATGAAAACTCCGCCTCCGACTCTTTCCCTCCTGTCTTTGCGATACACCACGTAATCTGGTGGGAAAATCTCGTTAGAATTAATGTCGCCCGATAGCCAGCTCTCAGTTCCCAATACAACGTCTGCACGATGGCTTTTAACTAAGTGGCAAAAATCAGCCTGTTTCCTTCGAATGCTTCGGCAGTTCATAATAATAATTTTTATTGTTTTCTACGGATATTTTCCTTCACCGAACCGGTCGTGCCGAACTGTCCTAAACCCGTGTTTTTGCGACTTCATCTCTTCTAAGCCATGTTTTCACGAAAAACAAGAGTTCTCTCAAGCGATACCAAAACAATTGGGATATTTTCGGCTCGTAAAAAAGATGATTTGAGGTCATCAGATCAAAAGACTCCTTTTGCATATACAAACCAAATCCGTTTATATTTTCCCGAATCGACGACGTGAGGGGGGAGGGGGGGAGGGGGGGGACTATTCTGATTGGTTTCTGCAGGGAAGAAAGTAGATTATAAGGTATTTAAAGAAAATTTCCATAATATACATAAAACGCTGATATCGCGTCGCGGGGAGAATGCCAGATGTCGTTTATCTGGAAGCGCTGCTGTGAGAATTGCGTTGGGATGCTATTTTGTTACACTTTCTCGGCATTTGTTTGTTGCCTCGCCTGTTCACCTACATCTGACCCTACGTCCACGGTTGGCCGCAAAAATTATGACGACAAACTATGATGTAACACTTGCAGCTCTTAGCTCCGGATGAGAAGGTGACATTGCATCGCTCGGCATATTTTAAACATGATTAACATAGTATTCCGCGACCGAAGGTCAAATGGGATTTTAGTAATTGCATTACACGCATCGGTCTACCGACTTGCCATGTTTCGACTTACGACATTAATACAATTTTTGTCCGACATTCAGTTGGACGATACGACTCGTCCGCGTTGTGGGTACGAATTCATTGATTGTTTGAAGTCTTTAAAATGTTTATTATACAATATATAACACTCATTCGTTCTTAAACTAATAATTTATAGCCTAAATAAGGCTTGGTACATATTTTTTCCGAAGTCCTTGAAACGTACCTCAATTTATAACATGTAAGTCTACGGGGATATTAATGGTCGACTTACGATGCGATTTTCGTGAGCGCATTAGAGTCGTAAGTAAATCGAATTCGATATTTCAACGGAAATACACTTTTTGAATTTTTCTTCGATTATGGAATTTTGTGGGCGCTCTAACTCAGAAACGAATGATCCGATCAGCACAAAACATTAGACAAGATTTTTATTAGTAATTCAAGGCCCAGAAACGTCTTGACTGAAACTGGTCGTGGAAGTGGAAGTTTATTTTCTGTAATTTTCCGTTTTATTTCTAAATATCTCCTTTAGATCTCAATTTATGTAAATATTTGTTATTATTAAAATTGTTTAAATTTAGTTATCCACAAGGTTTGTTTGAAACATTTTTCCATAAAATTAATTTTTAAAGAGATATTTCGATTGTTTGTCGGAATTTATGTTAAATGAATCGCTAATTGTAAGTGATATATTCTATAGTTTCCGTTGCTATGACAACTATTGATAGCGACGCCTACGCTTCCAGGCGTAACCTTCTCATCGATATTTTGCTATCCACAGCAACAGCTACCAATTTTGTTGTGAAATGTGATTAAAAACCATTTACGAGTTTAAATTGCCGATAATCATTCTTGAAAACGCTGATGTGGATAGCACTAGCCTGTATTGAGAAGGTCATGCGCTGGACAAAAATTGTTTTTCACTCATCTTTTCGAGATAATTTCCATTCGAATCGAAGGACTGACGTCGATGACCCCAACTTTGCATCTATAATGCGCGAAACTGCGCTCGTTCTGGATATTAATTCGATAATTAGGCTAAGACGTATAACACAGCGCAAAATGAAGCACCTTATCGACTGACATAAATAACAGCGGTTACTTAACGTCTTCTCGGATGATCCGGTCGCGTTCGATGGAGTTGGGATGGCGCCAGAATCGATAACGCCCGTGGTACGCGCGGTACTTGGATCAAACAAAAAGAGTGCACATCGTATGGAGTTTTTATTATTTTTTCTTTATTTCTCTCGTTAAAGGGATTCTATTTCTGGACGCTTCGGAATGAGACTTGAGACAAGAATATACCGAGGCCGAAAAAGAGATTCCGTTCAAAGCGCCAACGGTGAGTGAGATATCAATTATCTGAAGAGGGGAAGGTTTATACAAAGTCCAACGTCCTTAAAGGCTTAACCGAAGGACCGATGAATGTGCAGTTGCGAATAAATGGGACTATCAAAAGTTACGATCATTCCTATACGATGTCTAACGATTTATCTTTGGTAATAATACGTTTGAAAAAAATCATTGGCATTGCATAAAAATTTTCCTACATCGTAGTAATTTACAAAAGATTTAATTTGGTATTCTTTTATATAAATTCCATTCCTGAATGCGTTTTGACTGCCCAACGAACGGTAAATATCCTCGTTTGTTTTCCTGGTGACCTCGCACGTCAGTAGGAGTGAATTTGACGCATTTGATAACACTATTACCAATAGGTAAAACTCGAACATTTAACGCTACATTTTTAAAAATCTGAGCGAGCAGCTTTAATTTTCGGTCTATACTTTTCGATACCTTTGGCAAACATCGAGATATTTCTCCACGAAGAGAGAATTTGGGAATAAACACCCCTATCGGGAATTAATACACGATATTACCAATGTCGGCTGCTGCAAAGTATGAAGAACAAACCATTAGAACAAAAGCGAGCCGTGCGGAAAATTTCACTTCGCAATAAAAGTCTCGTAGAACTATCTTACGTAGATAATTTTATCTGACTTGTTTACTTAACCTAGTTTTCCTATATATCTTTTAAGATCCTTAAACGTGCGCATCGAGCTGTTTCATTGTTCATTAGATATTTTTTCTGGGTCAAAACACCTACGTCTTTAACCGCTTCCTTGTTTTCTTTGCGTGCGAGAGCCAAAGCTGGAAAATAATTTTTTTTAATTTGAATACCTCTAGTTTGATGACTTACAAATGGCGATCGGCCTTGGAAAGCCACAAAACGATCAAGCGATTCCCAACAGACTAAGCGTTTTGGGAAGAAATATATATAAGCGTCTACGAAGATAAATTATCGTTGAAAGATTTAGAAACAATATTTTCCTATAGTTTTATGATCTTTTCTTTCTATATTATAATCTTCTAAATACCTAACTAATTGTAAGTGACGCGTGATCGGAAAATGACCGTTGCGTGCAGACGCGTAGTTTCAGGACTCTCCCCTTCCTTCCTTCTCCTCCCCCCCTTTCCCCACTGGCTGCCAGGCGATCCCTTATAATGGAATGGCCTAGCGCAGGGGTGTCAAACTCGATTCGACATCCGGGCCAAATTCTTACCATTGCAACCATTTCAACATCCGTTCAAAAATATAATTACGCGTTTAACCAATTCTTTACAAAATAAATTATATAAAATATAAAAAAAGAAATTACATAAATACAAATATAAAATATAATGAAATATTTACTTATCGTTGCCCCGGAAACTTGTAATTATATAAGATACAAATGATACTGCATTCACTTAAATATTCACTGTACGATGGACATCGTAACAAGTTGGTTAGACTAAATCTTGGGGTGAAGGTTTTAAAAATAAATTTATAAAAGTGAAATCATGTGTTACTTTTGGAACACCTTGTATATTGAACACTATCTGTCTGTCCTTCGCGGAAAATAATTTTTTTCTTTGCGTTTTGAGACAGATTTGTCGGTTCATCATAATAAAAGAGACTGAGGATATGCAAATATGATGTATGCATATAAGTTTAACTGGTTTCCCACCTAACTAATTCGTAGAATTTCTTAAATTATCGGACTGGAAGAAGTATGGTGTTCTGTTGCCGTTAGTCATCCATGATTGCGGTTAATCTACGTAATGGGACATGACAAAAATGTGTCGCCAGTAAATTTACATATTTAAATTCTGCGTAAGAGAATTAAATCCCGGAAAATGAACATGCCGTATCACAGATATAACTTAATTCTTTCGCACCGATTATAAATTATCATCTAAACATGTTTTATCTAGTTATTTTTTGAGTTTAGTTGTGTTTTTAAAAAGCATTTGGCACTTTTAGACGCTTATTATGGATTACAACTTATGGTACGCAATATACATGTTCTGAAAAAATATAAACCAATTCACAAAAACTAACGACAGTCATGCATTCATGAACAATTCGACTAAATAAAGAAAGAACCAACACTTGAAATACTTTAATTAAAAAAAATCAGGACTGAAACGGTTAAAATCTTAATCTATATTCTTCTGAGAGAAGTAATTCGATCCAGTTCTACATATTCATCTTAGTAAGCGGAGTATTCAAAATATAGAAAGACGGCTTTACTGACTAAAAGTTTCACTGTGTGGCCTACAAAGATTTTATCAGAGGCTAAAGATTTTACAAATAAATATTTCGTAGTGGTTAAACGAAATATTGTAATTCAGTCTGGCTCAGTATAAAATACATAAATTTGTTTCAATTATACAAGAAATGTTGACTTCGCTTATTAATTATATATTTTTTAAAAAATCGGATATGATTTAATCGTCTCAGGCACAGCCAGTTAAGTTTTTGTCACCATTCGGTGCTAATGCACCGAAGGCGGCAGACGGAAAAAGAGAGAGAGAGTTCTATTTCGTAGAAAAACGAGGTGGCAACGACTCCTCCGTTTCCTGGAAACGGACCAGTTCGGACACCAGCACATTTCTCGTCATATATTTTTTTGCGAACCTTGACAAACTTCCAGGCGAGAAAATAAACCGCGCGGGAAAAAAAACTCTTCGGAGACGTTCCGCGCGAGAAAAACAAACAAAGTGGGTCGGGAGACGTGTAGATGAGGGATGATTCACGCGGAAGGATCAATGAAAGAGTTTCCTCTGTGATTCGGTTGTTCTAAAATTAACAGTCGTTAAAACGAAAAATGAGTCCACCAACGTACTCGAGCGAAAAATCTGTCCGAAGCTTCATTTTCTATCTAACAAATCATTTCTCTGAAGGTTGACTGAATCAGCATTCTAATATCTGATAACGAGCGCTGCATGCAAGAGGAGACTTTTACCCTTCCTCTTCATCTATCCCTTAGATCAGGGACTCTCACAAACAGGGGTCCCCGGCACTTGTAGAAAAAATACTTTTGCATTAATTCAGAGAAATTATAGTTAATTACTCAATAATAATTTAAAAGGAATCTATTTCCATGGAAACGATTGGTTGTCAGATCTTTCAAAGCAAATAACGCGTGCTCTTAACTCTTCAATGTGCTGTCGAATGTCAAAACCACGTGTTCAAGGGGTCAATGGGATTCCAAATGTTCCAGATAGGGGTCAGCAGGTTGGAAAAGAAAAGAAAACCTCTGCCTTAGATTATCATTACTTTTCATAAACATGTGCTATAGCTTAAAAGTAGCTAAATAAACCTTAAATTAACGTACTTGTTATCGTTAATAAAATTTTAAAAATATTTCCGAGATAAAATATTTAACATATCACCTAAGAAAATCAATTGGAAATAACACAAAATTAGAAATGAGCAGAGGTGCTCTATTGTATCACTTACAACTCGAAATCGTTTTAATTAAAAAGTGCGTAATTTTGTATTTTTTTAACTGAATCTCTGCTTGTGGAACATATTAGAAACAAGTTAATAATAGTTTAAAACAGTTTCAATTATAAAACCGCGGTTTTTTCGATTTTACGTGAAATTATTTATGATATTTTGTGATGTGCTACATTATTTATTCGTTTAGAAAGGTTGTCAAGGATACATTTATCTTCATGTCATCGACCTCTCAAAACCAGTACCAACATTTATCTCTTACATATAAAAAACCTCACCTCCATTTCAGAAGTTGCGTTGGTTAATGGCAATGGAAGTTGCATGTGTTTTCTATTTTTTTCTCTGTGTCCGTATAAAAAAGGCGGAAATATATAAAGCGATAGTTTTCATTGGTTTATACTGTATATACTCGAATCTAGGTCGAGCCTTGATATTTGTATCAATTGTTAACGGTGTGGGATTTTGTATTCAACATGTAAGGATATCTGTAGGCAGGGGCGGATTGGGCCGCCGGGACACCGGGCAAAGTCCCGGTTGGCCGATGCTGCTCCTGGGCCGGGGCTGCCTGAGTAGTTGCTGCCTCGGCCAGGAGCTGTTGCTTTTCCGTATTCTAAAGTAGTGTTTCTCAAACTTTGGGCCGCGGCCTCCTAGGGGGCCGAAACAGTATGTTGGTTGTTAGGTGGGCCGATGTCCGAGTAATTGCCCGGGCCGATTTTTGCTCCCAATTCGCCCCTGTTTGTAGGTAACACAACACTATCCCTTCTATTTCCTATTTTCTTTTGTGAAGTAACTAATCTCTGCTCAAATATTTTTTTTTACTGATAATTGATTTTGTGTAGTATATTATTCGTGTTCGATAACATTGCATTTCAACAAAAGTGAGCTCGTAGACATATTCTACATCTAAATATGTTTATTTTTTCCCTTTTGGTATGACTGTTTACTCAAGGGTGGTCTTAAATTCAATTCCAGCAAATACAGTTAACATTCAGTGTAAAGAACGTTTGGACATTTTCCAACTTTGGTTCTGCTCGCTAAGGTATTTTTTAAAATAAAACGAGCTCGACGTAATAACATAGGACTTTTTAGCACCCGAAAACGGCTGATTTCACAGAAAGCACTGCTGTTGCGCGCTTGAAAATTATTTAAGATCCCATATCACATTTAAAACCCTCGCTCTACTGAATAAGCATTCCCCGACACGAGAAAGGATTGTCGCCTGAAGAGACATAATTTTTGGAAGCTCGTTCCTAAATCAAGCGGCGATATGTTTCCATTATTTGCATTAAAGATAAAAATCGGTCTTTTATAATTCACCAGAGAATTATCAACCTTGTCTTATCGTTGAAAATAAGTAAAATATAAGCACTTAAGTATAAGAATAAAAAAATCTGATTTGGCCAACACATGACTCTCTCCATATTTGGGGTATAGATATTTAAATTATTATGAATAGCATTATAAGGCAAAATTATCATTTCGTATCGTAAAAGAATACAGTCGTCCTTATTGCCGTAAATTACGTATATTTTGAATATGTTTGCAGAATTCACCGCTACATGGTGCTAACGCTGTATACCGGAAATTAAGAAAAAGCAAAATATCTCCGAAATGGATGGTTCTACGAAAATTTGTTTAAAACAAAACTTGGAAGAAATATTATTCTGTACAACTTTGGTCCTAACAAAGATGACCAATTACGACGTTTTTAAGGAGATATTTGACGGAAACCGAAAAAACCGATTATTTATAAATAATTCCTAAACAATAACTGCTATGGAAAATTGTTTCAAATGAAAGTTGTAGGAAATCACATTCTCTATAACATTTGTATAGAATTGTATATCCAATAATGAAGTTTTAACGGAGAAATATCGTAAAAACCGAATCGGGTTTCGAATAAACCTCGACTTCCGGTTAACCGATAGTGTCGAAAAACTAATGTTCTTTGTGCTCATACTAAAGTGTTATATATGAAGTTTGGTAACGATATGGCAAGTACTTTTTGAGTTAGAGCGCCCACAATCACATACACACATCCACACACACGCACACACACACACAGACATCATTCCGAAAATAGTCTAAACGTGTTCCAGGGACCTCAAAACTTGTATTTCCGTTGAAATCTCTAAGTCGCTTTTTCGTGATCACAGTACTTTCCCATTACTACGTATGGAGAAAGTAAAAACACGTAAACTTCGAATGCCGGTTCAAAATTAGACGAAAAATAAAAACAAAACAGAGGAAGAGCATCGATTCGACGCATGTGGCAAACGTGTTGAGCTTTCTTGGCGTGGGGTACTATATTACGACGCAGGCAATGTGTAATGTTTACTCAGCCCCTTGATGAAAGGTTAAAGCCAACGGGTGAATCCCTAGGTTACCTAATTGATGGGCTAAAAGATTATGGCGTTGCCAGCTTTATTGCGGTTTTTGTTAACGGCAGTTTAAAAAGTTATGCCTTCCATGTGGCGTTCAGAGAAAATTTAACCAAAATTGTACCGTCTGTAAGGTTGAAGAGATGATAACGTTACATCATCCAAAGTGATAAAATGTCTTTTTAGGTTTTCCCAGTAAAATTTATATTTACCCCGTTGTTGCGGTGAAACAATTTGTAGGAAATACACCTGCATCTCATTTGACAATTGCAAACGTTGATAGCAAGGACGCCATGGTAACCAAGAAATACCGCAAATTTACCAGCTCGAGAAAGGTTTGAATTTAGCCGTAATATTTTAAAATCTGTGAAGACTTCAAAAAGTGCATGTTTTAATAATCATTGGTGCAACAAAGTACTGATTTTAAAGAATGTATATTAACATTTTGAACCTTTAAATTAATATTTTTTCATTTGCGTGTTGTGGGAAAAATATCCTTGGCTCCAAAAGGGCAACGATCCATTCACCTGCCAAATAAGAAACGCCATCTTCCACTCCATTTGCCTTATGGAAATTTTGGCCCCTTCAAAGTGACTAAAGAGGGAGTAAGGTAAGAAATCTCTCGTCTCCTCCAGAAAGGTCAGCGAACTCTATAATTAATTAAATGAAGCAGCGATCCTTTCCCCTTTACGTGGACGGAATGGGTGCGTCTTTTGTTCAGACGACGCCTATATTTTCAACCTACGAGTGAGAGGTGAAATTTTAGACGAGAAGAAAAGATGGCAGTCTTCCTTAATGAAAGCTTCGAGTGGGTTTTTCTCTTCTTATGTTTTTAACGACATATTTTGAGAGATTTTAAAATGCCGAATTTATTAAAATCACTGCAATATTAGATTTTATTTGAACGTAACAGTTTCTAGGGTACATCGACTAAATCGCCGCCGAAATAACAATGAGTTCAAGCGTTTGGAATAATAAATACAGAGAAACTTCTATAAGTAGAACTTCAACAAACAAAAAATATTCGAGTTATAGAAATATATTATTCTTGTTTCGGATTTTGTCCGGTGTAATGTATCCACTTCGACTTATGGAAAATTCGATTTATAGACGTTCGACTTATAGAAGTTCAACGTATCCGATCAAATACTTTAACGAATACCTACGCATGTTATTTTCCTGGTACAATTATGCGTTGCATAAACTCGGGATGAAGAGAAAAAAATCTCTGATGGATTCAGTAAGCTATGCATCTGGTTATGTATCTGAATGGCAAATTAACATTTTGGAAAAAAAAGAAAGTACAGTGAAACCCCGATTTTATCCGTGTTAATTGGGATTTCGGTAGGCACGAATAATCCGTTATTATAAAGGCAAAATTTTGGTGCAATTTCAGTTAAATACTGTACCAGTTTATTTACCTAGGAACAAACCCGATTTAATTAACGAAACGCTACCGATAAAAGCATAAACTGTAATCATGGTGGGATAAATGAACAAAATAATTAAATTTGTTTTTGGCAGTAACTATTTAATCTGACTTATCGATCACCATGTTTGCAAATAATAAAATATGGAAAAGGAAGAAAAAAACGTTAACGTAATTTACCAACGCTGCGAATTTAAGATGGCCGTTGGTTTATAATTAAACTATCTCAAATTAAGGAGCAAACTTCATTTCGGGTAAAAACAGTTGGTAGATTGTAATACTTTTTTGACATACAACTGTCAACTTTGTTTTTTTTTCTAAAGCAAATTTTGTTTTAATTGAACTGATATACCGACGAATTTTTAATAAATCAATCAAGTCCGTGTCTTCTTCATTTTCCATGACAAGTGTACAGATTCAAACTCGCTTCAGAACGCTCGGTCTCATAGCTAATCCGCCCCATGGTTAATCTCGGATAATTGATGTTTTGTTGTGTTGTAAAGGAGACTCCCGCTTAAAGCACCCCCCCCCCCCCCAGCCAACGCGAATTCGTTATAACGCGGTTTAAATTTGTCAAAAAATTAAAAAGCAAATTTTAAAATGTAAAAATATCTTATGCACAATGCGATCGTGACCTAACATCTTATGCACAGTGCTAACGTAGGCTAATGTCTCTTATGCATGGAGGTCCGCAATGAATTCTTTCAGAGAGCACCAGACGCGGTTCTACGGAAGAGGGGGCTATAAAGTACAGCCGCCCTTTAAGAATTACTTTCGAATGGCCAAGTATTTCTCCAGTTTCTCTCACTCAGACCCTGAACGCCAACGTCACCCTGAGCTACGCGCGAAAAATTTGCTACAAATTCCACTCTCACAATTTCGCTCACATCGACTCCTAGTTTTTTTGTCACGAACTCAAATACATATTCGATAGATGCTGCATGTTTCATGTTCAGTGGTTTGCAGAGAGTTCAAGACTGCTTTTTCTGCAGAATAGAAATCTATTCCGATGTCTCGAAAACAGCGTCCAGTATAATATAGTTCGTGCGGGACGCGGAACAAATATTGACAACGTGGAAAATCCCGGCCAATGCGGGACGCATGCTTAAGGGTTAGAGTACCCCGGAAAACGCGGATTTTTTCTTAAAGCGGTGTTGCCAGGAATACATTTACATACGTTGACCGGGGGTCACCTGTATATAGTCGTCAGATGAGAGACATTACAACAGTGAGTGAAGGAAGAAGATAGCTTTTGAGAGGGCAGAAAAATCTGAAAAAGATTATCAATTCAACAGAGAGCTTTGTTACGGCTGTTACAGATACCGAATATACGCACTTTTCTTGAGTTGGAGATTGTAAAAGTAAAATGTGGAAATGAGAAAAAAGAAATGGATGCTCGTGTAAAAAAAAAACTATTGAGAATATAAATATATGACGAAAAACAACCTTGGAACGACCGATAAGTACGGGGCTCTACAGAGTTCAACGACATGCTTTCTCAAAAGCCTTGGGGTCCTTCTAATAGGTTTATAAGTCCCTCCTACGAGTACTTAGGCTCCTCCCTTCCAGTCGCTCTCTTTCGATGATGCATTTATAGACTCCGTAACCGTATTAAACTGCGCTCCAGTCGATTCTGATAGGCCATTTGTGAGGGAGCAATAGCGCGGGATTCGATCGAACGACTCTGCCTTCCAATCCGTTAGTCGGGTCCATTAATGCTTCGCTTAATCCCGAAAGCTTTATCCCTACGTCGCTGGTTGATCCACTTTCTCAAACAGCTGCCGAATCTCAAACCTCGGAAAACGAAACTTGGTATCAATATCATGTCTTTCTGGCATTGCCTGGATCTTCATCCAAAGAAAAAAGCTTATCGTAACTTCCGGAAAGCTCGGTTCATATATATATATATATATATATATATATATATATATATATATATATATATATATATATATATAAAATAAACAGAAATCCGGATCTCATATGATTTGATCGACATGGCAATTTCTGTCTTTAATTAAATTAATGAATTATTTGCTCAATTTTTTCTGCATATTACTGCAATTTTATAGGTAAATCATTTCCTATCTCAATATGAGTGATGCTTTTTGGCGTCATTTTTCAACTGCATGTACATTTCCGTATTCCTAACAAAATTGCGTTGCCTATTTTTTGTAATGTTCCTAACAAATCTAACTTGGTTTTATCTTATCTTCATTAAGTCAATACTTTCGGCGACATTAGTATACTCTTCACGGATATTTACTAATACGGTGAATACCTTTATGACAGCTCAAGTTAGGACTAAAGCCATAAAAAATATTATTAATCATAAAAATATGGCTGAACTATTTTGCTTATCTGTAACAATGGAATGAGTCAGGCTGGATAAAAACATAATAATCCATTCTCCTAATTAATTTTCCGTGAACATTCTTAATAATTATTTAATATGCTCTGGCATTTTCCCATTACTATCCGAACAAGTAAGGTGTGATCCAACAAGTAATATTGTTATTTCATTAGCGAAATTGGCCGACATTAGTTTATAACTGTACATATGAACGGCACGACAAATTTTACATATGTACAATATGTGGGCAAGGAATGAATAGCATGCGAGCTTCGAAAGAACCTATGTATATGAAGTCTCTGTAGTTGTATTATGCATTCTGCCGCAAAGGTAACGGAGTCGAATGTCTAATGCTATTATGAACTGTACGCTAAAAAAAACATAATGCAGTGTTATTAATTTTTGGATGTTGCAGGCTGAAACGCGAGGGAGTTGCTTGCCATAACTCTTGTACATCAAAAATAGGGATAATATACTTATGTTAAGTCGCCATAAATACGCAGTGTTTCTACCAATCCTTGGGGTCCTATTCTTCGGTTAAGGTTTCTGGGATAACGAAAGGAAAATTTTTAGGTAAGTCTTGAAGTAAAGGTTAATTCGCTACTCGTTCTCTCACCCAACAAGGTAAGGTCTCAGACTTTAACGTCGACTCCGGGATGAAACTTAGCTATATTGTGAAGAATAAAAAAGTGATGAGCGTTTCGCAGATATTTTTATCAGAGATTTGAATTTTTACGACCTCTGAATTATTGTCGTTGAATTTATTTTTAAAAAACTGATGAAGGATACCATTCCAGAAGCCTGTTTACCAGATGAAACTAAACGAGAGCAGATGGATGTGTACAAACGTTGTTTTCTTTCTTCGAATTCTATAAACGACCGATTTTCAGCCTTGCCACAGTGCGACAGCGCGTCACAACTGGAATGTCAATCAGAGTCCGTCCGCGAATCAGACAATTTCAATTATTTCGACTTCTTCCACTCTCTCGCTCCTCTAATTGGTTAAATTGAAAATTCCTGTTCACCCAAAGGCGAGGTCATTATTCTCAATTATCGTTCTAGATTTTTCCTCTCATTGATTTTTCGCCCATGACTCCTAGTGGGATAGATTTGATCGATCCTTTTTCGGAAACATACGTGTGTGTGTGTATGTATGTGTATATATATATATGCTTAAAGAAAAGGAAAGTTAATAATAAAGATGACAACAAGGTGTTGGAGGGAGCCCAGTGGACACTTACCTAAATTGGAGGGCCTCTGGGGATGCTGAAGAAACACGAAAAACACAAACACGTGAAAATAGAACATAGAAGCTTTCGGGCAGAAGCACTTCGTAAGCGACGTGTGTTTGTTTTTTGTGTTTCTTCAGCATCCCCAGAGGTTCTCCAATTTAGGTAGTGTCTACCGGGATACCTCCAACACCTTGTTACCACCTTTATATATATATATATATATATATATATATATATATATATATATATATATATATATATATATTAGATTGCAGCGCCGTTTGTGATCAACTCGCATCAAGTTAAACAAATTATATTCGGCATTGCTTCTTTCACCCACTGAGGCTTTTTGTGTGATTTAATGTGATTCGAAACCGATGTAAATTGAAATCGGTGGCCTTGATATTCGAGTCTGTTCTCTAAAAAACAACAGCGATAAACGCAAAAATAAAAAGGTGTAAAGCAGGGGTGGGAGAGCGTTTCATATGGCCCGCGAAGCATTGATGAAAAAGAGATCCGTATAATTTTACACACAAACTCACATTTTTCAATCCTAATAATGATATACATTGATGGAACGAATGATCCGAAGGTCCTTATGCGACAGGCATAAGCTGTAATGGTGAAAAATGTGGAAACAGGTGAAAAAAAGCAGATTTTTTCAAACTGTTTGCACATTTCCCACCAAATAATGATAATAAAGCATCTAATACTGAAATGTTTATCTTAAATAATTAATTTTGGATCGATTTCCATTTATATAATACCTTATAATCTCTCACAAGGGGAGGCCATAACATTAATACTGAAATTCGTAAAACACTTTTAGGAGGCGAAACTAGAACTAAAATATCGAATATATCTCTCGAGGGTTTTTTGCCAATGGGCCTTTGTTTAAAAGTTATTAACAATTTAAATTCAGGTTTAAGCATGGATGAGTCATATAGCATCAACTTTAAAGATTCAAGCAGAAGCGGCTATAGCTGAACGGGTAGAGTGAATGCTTAGAAATACCTTATAATCTCTCATTGTCAGTAATTTCCATTTAACTCTAATCCTACCACCCAAACCATTGTCAACTACCAACGTGACCCACCGAAGGATTCGCCACCACTTACGCCACCCGCCATGTGGAAAAGGTTCCTCGTCACTATATAGTGTAAATCAATACCGTGAAATTCGAAGTATGGTTATATTATTAGTTACACTGAGTCATTCAATTGAAAATAATATTATAATCATTCCAGAAATTTGCTTACTGCGTCGAAAAAAACCATTTTAATAATATGATCATTCGCAATAAATGGCAAATATTCAGCTACAAATTCGTTTAACATGTAGTACTAACACAACCTCTGAGGCATTTTTGTCCAAATTATCGTTGATTATTTTATGTTTTATAAATTTTGCTTTCCGGAATATACTTGAATATTTTCAAAAAAAATCTTTTTAGGCGCGTTTCGCTTACAGCGTGAGCGCCTATTATCGTCGGTCGGTCCGTCCGTCCGTCCGCATGTTCGTTCTCGGCTTCTACCGAACGGATTTTTATGAAATTTGATATTAAGGACTTTCAATCAAATATAATAAGAAAATCGCAAAAATGAATCACGTAAGCCAATCAGGGGTACCACTTTACTAGAGACAAAAAATTAAATTTTCGTCATATCTCGTAAACTATTGTTCATATAAAAATATTTTTCAAATAAAAGTTGTAGAACTGGTAAAGTAGAGTATTTCCATCCCTATACATTTTTATCGTAGGAGTAGCCGTTATCAAGAAAATCAAACAAGAAAGTCTTATATCGAGTTGAACTTAGAAAATTTCTTGCATGGTTACTTCTTCATTGTTGCTAACATAAACAATCTCCCAAACAAACGTTTAATTTCCTTACGTGTGCATGTAATACTATTAAATAGGAAGAAAATGGATTATTTATGATGAAGAAAAGGACTTTAAAACGCTATTTCCCTTACGTACAGGTATATAATTGCTTTCTAATACTCCATTGCACGAAACGCGCCCCATTTGTGATAGGTTGTACGCTTTCCTAACTTGTTTTAAACCAAGATTTGGAATTATAAACGTAACTAAACTTAAGAAAATACTTTATCTTACGGATTTAAAATCCCTCCGTGGGAATATTTGGCATTTTAAGTGTGCATTTAAGCCGATAAAGATTAAATCTAAACTCACAATAAATTTAACGTCATCAAATCCAATGTTTCGAAACTTCTAAAGACAGAGTTTTTTGCGGTATTTGACGCGAAACAGGAAATTAATGTGATTCACGCGAGAAAACACGCTCTCATCAGCCTGTACGATCCTCGGGTGCTTTTACAACACTCGGAATTCTGGTACATGGCGAGCACATGTCGAACATCGGACTAATTTCGAAGGATTCCACAGCACGACTTTGCGCCACTTTCGAGTTTAAGCCGGTCCTTTAATCGGGGAATGGTAATACTACCGCAGCTCAGCTATGCCATTCCGCCAACTACAATTAAACTTTGAGCATCTTAATGTCAAAATTCTCATTTAGAGCGTTAACCTCGAATGATGTCAGTGTTTAATTGACTTTTCAGACTGTATTAAAACAAGTTAGGAAAGTGTACAACGTATCACAAATGGGCGCGTTTCGTGCAATGGAGTATTAGAAAGAAATTATATACCTGTACGTAAGGGAAATAGCGTTTTAAAGTTCTTTTCTTCATCATAAATAATCCATTTTCTTCTATTTAAAAATATTGCATGCACGCGTAAGGAAATGAAGCGTTTGTTTGGGAGATTGTTTATGTTAGCAACACTGAAGAAGTAACCATGCAAGAAAATTTCTGTTCAAATCGATTTAAGACGTTTTTGTTTGATTTTCTCGATAACGGCTACTTCTACGATAAAAATGTATAGGAAAGGAAATACTCATCTTTACCAGTTCTACAACTTTTATTTGAAAAATATTTTGATATGAGCAATACTTTACGAGATATGACGAAAATTTCATTTTTTGTCACCAGTAAAGTGGTTAAGAAAATCTCAAAATTGAATCACGTACGCCAATCAGGGGTACCACTTTGCTGGTGACAAAAAATTAAATTTTCGTCATATCCCGTAAAGTACTAGTCATCTCAAAATATTTTTCAAATAAAAGTTGTAGAATTAGTGTAAATAAGAGTATTTCCCTTCCTATACATTTCTACCGTAGGAATAGCCATTATCGATAAAATCAAACAAAAATGTCTTAATTCGAGTTGAACATAGAAACCTTCTTGCATGGTTACTTCTTCACTGTTGCTAACATAAACAATCTCACAAACAAACGTTTCATTTCCATACGTGTGCATGTAATATTATTAAATAGGAAGAAAATGGATTATTTATGAAGAAGAAAAGAACTTTAAAAGACTATTTCCCTTACGTACAGGTATATAATTTCTTTCTAATACTTTATTGCACGAAACTCGTCCATTTGTACACTTTCCTAACTTGTTTTAAAGTTAAAAAAGTCTTCAGATACGTTTAAAAAATCGTCGTTCCACAGTACTTCAATAGGTACAAACCGTCTCTGTTCCACTATATCGGACGTGCGACAACTATATTATTTTTTTTAAATTTAACTCCCTGATCTTAATTCCACCTTTTTATAACACGTGGTGGTACGTTCTTGTTAACGCATCCCAATCTGCAGCATCACACACACACTCTCTCTCTCTTTCTCTTTTCTGCCGCCTACGTTGGCGTGCATTCGGGACGCTCAATAAAAGGCTTCGGATAGAGGGCGAAAGGAGAAGGATAAAAAAGCAGTGTTTCTCCATTGAAGATTTCACAGTAAAGAGATGGGATTAGAGTGTGAAAATTTAGCCCACGGCCTCGTATCCTAGTGAACACACGCACTGACCCATACATACATATAACAAGGGTCCAAATTGGTCCTGGTGGTCCTCTCTCTTTCTCTCTCTCACGTCCTACGCTTCCAATTATACACATCTGGTCGTCGACCCCTTAACACACACACCTCTCTATCTCTTTAACCAGTCGACCGTCGCTTCCCCGAATACTGAGGAAACGAAAAGAAATATGTTTCCATGGCAATAAACGCCCACTTTCTTCTTATTTTCTCATATACGAAGTATATTGAGGAGTAGATAGGTACCTATTGTTAGCGCGAAAAACTTCGACGACGAGATTTTGACGGAAATACACGTTTTAGGTGTACGTGAGTCCGAAAAAGTGGTTTTCGCCAAGTCGTATGTTTGTGGGCCTGTCTGTTCGCGGCTCTAGAGCCTAGACGGTAGATCGAAAATGAATGAAATCTCGTACTTAGGCATTTTATCATAATGAACAGAAGCTTTGAAGAAATGGTTGACATTGTTCAATAATTAAGGGAAGTTTATTCTACGCATTTTTAACAACAATATGATTTTCTCAAAAACGGCTATAACGATTTTAATCAAATTTCGTACAGTTACTTAAGTTTACGTCTTCAATAATACAACATAGTTCATATTTCTCAAAAAATGAATATAAGGCTAGTTTATTCTAGGCATTTTTAACAACAATATGATTTTCTCAAAAATGGCTATAACGATTTTAATCAAATTTCGTACAATTACTTAAGTTTACGTCTTCAATAATACGACATAGTTCATATTTCTCAAAAAATGAATATAAGGCTAGTTTATTCTAGGCATCTTTAACAACAATGTGATTTTCTTAAAAACGGATTATACGATTTTGAACAAATTTCATACACGTACTTGAGTTTACTTCTAATAATTCATTTTCTCAAAGAATTAATATAAGGCTAGTTTATTCTTGAGCAACTTTAATAATTATTGAATTCTCAAAAAAACGGCTAATACGATTTTCATCAAATTTCGTACAGTTATTTAAGTTGACGTTTATAACGATTCTACATAGTTCATATTTTCAAAAGATAAATAAACGAAAGTTTGTACAATGTATTTTGTGCGGATTTTTGTTTAAAAACTGCTTCGTAGGAGACCGGAAGAAAATGAGTATCCACTTCTGCGGACTTAATCTCGAGAGCGGAATCTGAAGAGGAGAAAATACAAGACCATCTCCGAAATCATAAAGTATGAGCCTATATTTTAATTTGGCTCGCTACCAATTTCGGCCATAAAAACAAAACAAATGTACGCTTTCCTCCCCCGCTCTATCTAAACAAAATCTAACTTCGGCTTAACGATATGAACAATGCATGCGAGCATTAATGAATGAATGTGTGGATTTGTCATTATAGTGCGTGTGGCTTTTGTAGTGGAGCTAATCAACGCCGCTTAGCAACGACAAAACTCCATTAAAAATCGAAGACGACAATTGATCGATATTTTATTTATATTGCTAGCGTAAAGTATCATTTGTTATTCGAATAATATTTTCGACCTCGTTATTCTTCCAGATCAGTGATCCTTAATTCTTAAATGTCAAAATTGTTTATTTTGGCCTAAATTTGATTCTAGATAGCGACACAAGGGAAAAAAATCTTTGGTGCGTTGTCAAGGAAAGTAACAGTTAATAGCGTCATATATTCAAAACAGTTATATCGTACGCGAACACATCCATAATTTATTTCATTAAGTTGGATTTAAATTTACGCAGCTCAATATATAAAGCGTTTTTTATCTCTCATTTCTTTCATCCCTTCCTCTTCTTCCACGTCACCCTCCTTTTCTCCTAATCTAAATATAACTTAACTTATTAAGTTGTTTTTTATTCTCGAAAAGTCCAAAATTTTCACGTTCGAAACAATTTGATGGACTTATTCAGACTGTATATGGAAATCGACGCTAAGAAAATAAAATTTCATTCCCTTGGTTGTTCCCCGTTTCAAGTTTCGAGTTTATTCTATGGTAATAATAAATTTTTAAATGTAATTTTTTTAAAAATCCACCCACGCTATTCAAAATGAAGTAATTAAACGTCCTTGGGTTCCAGCCCGTGCTTTAGGAGTAAGAACGATCAAAATCGATCCGTCCTTTCTTGAGTTATTCGGTAGTTGAAAGCGTAACAGAGTCACGAACTGCTCATTATAAAAAATTGAGATTTGAAAGAAGAACTTTAATAAAAACCTAGGAAACCATACGCTACGATTAAAAAAACGTTTAATAACGCCTTTCAACCGCCGCATTATAACCATCATCTGTTTTTTTAGCAAAAATACTTAAATCGCATTCGTTTTTAGGCGCGTTTCGCTATTAGCGTCCGTCCGCATGTTCGTTCTCGGCTTCTACAGAACGGATTTTTACGAAATATTTGATATTAAGGACTTACAATCGAATATAATAAGAAAATCGCAAAAATGAATCACGTATGCCAATCAGGGATACCACTTTACTGGTGACAAAAAATTAACTTTTCGTCATATCTCGTCAAGTATTGCTCATATCAAAATATTTTTCAAATAAAACTTGTTTAACTATTAAAGTGGAGTATTTCTGTTTCTACACATTTTTATCGTAGGAGTATCCGTTATCAAGAAAATCATACAAGAAATTCTTAATTCGAGTTGAACTTATTGTTAGACATTTTCTTGCATGGTCACTTCTTCGTTGTTGCTAACGTAAACAATCTCACAAGCAGACGTTTAATTTCCTTGCGTGTGCATGAAATATTTTTAAATAGGAAGAAAATGGATTATTTATGACGAAGAAAAGAACTTTAAAACGCAATTTCCCTTAGGTACACGTATATCACTTCTTTCAAGTACTACTCCATGGCACGAAACGCGCCCATTTGTGATACGCTGTACACTTTCCTAACTTGTTTTGTTTAAATGGGGTCGACCTTTCTTCCTGCTTCATAACACTGTCCCCTCTAGTAAAAAAGTCTTTAATTCTCATTCACGTCCCTCCGCCTTCCTGCTTTTTCAAAAAGGAAAACTTTTTTATCTTGGCAAAGATTTCTACATATCCTCCTTCCATCTCATCCGAAGAAATTCGTTTGATTATTTCTACCTTCGGATCTAATCTGGATCGAGTTCGCGGCTCTTGGCTTTGAACTTTTTTAAAAAAAAGGGTGCCAAAAAAATACCTCCACCAAGATACTGGATGAAAGGTGAAAGTATGACGCGCCAAAGTCTAATTATGCGAGAGGCTGAAAGGCGTGAGTTTTTAACTTAAAAATGGAGACGAAAACGGGGTTTACAGATAGGCTAAGACTAAGTATAACGCGTTAATATTTCGGCTTCGTCAGGAAGTAAAATTATCGAATGTCAAAAAAATTCGTTTTTAAGCTAAAAATTACACTCATACTTTATGACGCTGTTTATCATTACCACTGAGTTGATGAACCAGCAGGTATTTTATGCAATAATTTTTTTTCCTGCCCAGTATTAACGGAGCATCCCTGTAAGCTTAACTTCTCGTCATCCAAATGAAACAAAAATGGCTTTTATACACGTATGCTCAATTTTACCAGTACTAAACTTGGAATATATGCTGTAGCTAATTTCTGCATTTTAAAGAGAAAAACTGTAACTAAAAAAAATGCTTCAGTCTATGCTCCCAGTATGAAATAAAAATAGTTCCAATTGACCGATCCCACGCGGAAGGACGTATTGCGTACATCCATAATTCCTTAAGAAAAACAAACGAAGTACGTATTGCTTTCGGATAAGCCATTTCCTTAGAAAAAGGATAGACAACTGTCAAATAAGAAAGACCTTCGGAGAGGTTAAAAAGTATGATTGGACATAAGATTAGCGAGAGATGTCCGGCATGATTCGTCTGCTGTTACGCCCACAGGGGTCGTCGCGCTCCCAAGGGAAATCTTTATGATAGACGCACGCGCAGAAGACACGAAATTGGTGACTGGGTCTGAAAGTAAAGGAGAAGGGCCATTAAAAGGAGTGACAGCGCGCAATTTGTCTAAAAACACAGTCCTTGGTTACGCTATTTCTAGTTCAGGCAGGATTACCGATATTTCACTTGGTCCATTACTCCTACAATATTCTTCCGTATTCACAGGTCCGGCAAAAGTTGGTCAAAATTACATTATCCGTCACTGAAATGCTCGAATATTAATAAGTTTTATTATGTATGCTTGTACGACTTTATAAATCACTGAAAAATTAATATGAAGCATTTATAGTGTTTTGGTGAGAGTAGGTATAGAATCTTCAGCATCGTCATAACATTAATATTACGAAATTGCCTTGCTACGTTAATGAAGGCGCGTAAGTTAGCTTTTTGTGTGAACGCGTATTACCTACATTTTTACAGTTCGGGGCACTTATTTTTAGAAACTACGGAATGACATTTTAATGAAAATTTTAAGGCCAAATGAATCTATCTAATTAAAAAAGCTGTGAGAAGACCCCCGTTCGCTCAAGAAGCAGTGAACAAAAATAAAGTTTTTTTAATCAATTCTTCAATCATTAAATTTCATGCGAAAACGTTGAAATTTATTTATCGTTTTTAAATTTAGTTCATCATGACTCCCACTAAAATTAAAAAAAGAGAATGCTACTTCTTTATGTCTCTGAGACAGTTCCTGTCGCTCATTAGCGTAACTTTAATAAGCCTAAAATATAATTCCAAGCCTGTCAAAAACGAAAAGGCAAGGCGAAGCTTAATGAAGAAGCGTGAAAATTTACTTCGCAAAAAATCACGCCTAATATTAGACAAAATCTGTATTACCTCCGTACAAAACTTCACGCTTGAAGGGCTCTCGTAACGGCTTCTACGAAAATATAAATAGCTCCTCTTGGCATTTCTTATTTTGAGTTGTTTTGTTGTTTGAATTTAGAGCTTGCGCACGGTATTAAAAAAATTTCGGCGTTACGAAGCGAACCTTCTCAGAAGTTTGCAAGATATAATCAACTGATAATTAAAACACACGCCTCGAGTACAGGAATTAAGTGTTAAACGCCCAAAGATTTGGCGATAGAGGGCGAATCCTACGTTAGAGGGAGAAGGATGGTTTGAATGTCAAGAGGCTCTTCAAAAGACAAGCGAGAGGTTTCCGTGGAAACCAAGAATGCGAATATGGAAAAAAAATCTGATGTGGCCAACACATGACTTTCTCCATATTTGAGGTATAGATATTTAAATTATTATGAATAGCCTTATGAGGCAAAATTATCATTTCGTATGGTAAAAGAATACAGCCGTCCTTATTGCCGTAAATTACGTATATTTTGAATGTTTACAGAATTCACCGCTACATGGTGCTGGCGCTGTATACTGGTATTAAGAAAAAGCAAAATATCTACGAAAATTTGTTTCAAACACAACTAGGAAAAAATATTATTCTCTACAACTTTGGTCCTCACGAATATTACCAATAACGATGTTTTTAAGGAGAAAACCGAAAAACCGGTATTTTTTAATAACTCCTAAACAATAACTATAATAGAAAATTGTTTCAAATGAAAGTTGTAGGAAATTATATTATCTATAACTTTTGTATAGAATTGTATATACAATTATGATGTTTTAACGAAGAAATATCGCAAGAACCGAATCGGGTTTGGAATAAACCTCGACTTTCGGATAATCGGTATTGTCGAAAAATTAATCAGTTCTTTGTGCTCATGCTAAAGTGTTATATATGAAGTTTGGTAACGATATGGCAAGTACTTTTTGAGTTAGAGCGCCCACAATCACATACAGAGACATCATTCCGAAAATAGTCTAAACGTGTTCTTGGGACCTCAAAACGTGTATTTCCGTTGAAATCTCGAAGTCGATTTTTTCATGAACCGAATACTTTCCCATTACTTCGTATGGAGAAAGTAAATAAAGAGAGTAGCAGCTACTGCAGAGCCTCGATGGTGGTTCATAAAAAGATTGGCTTAATAATAGGAATAGTAATTAAGAGAATAAATGCAGAGAATACTTTTCTTTTGGATAGGAAATAAAAGTATAAAAATACATACGAGTATTAATCAAATTTAACTAAAGGTCTCGCTATTTTTCAATCGTCCTTTATAGTGAAAAATTATAACGGAAAATAAATTTATGTTGATACAATTTAAGCAATATACATATGAGAATAAGTCCGCCGTGTGTAAAGCTAGCAGATGGAAAATCAGTAGCGTAACACAGTGTTTAATACCTGTAGTGAAAAAATGATAAAAAGGAGCATGAAATTTTTTTGTTACTTGGGTGAAAATAGGAAGCAGCTTACGTTAGCCAAATGAGATTTGCAGACAATAATGAAGGTAAGGGATTAGGTAGTTAGTGGTTCATCGAAGGGCTTTCAGATGTTTGTAAGCTCCTTAAATGAAAAGGCAAGGATATTATTTTGACGAAAAATCAATCAGAAGGAAAATCGCCTCAAATATTTAAATATTTTCGAGGTTAAGGGGACTTATAATAACAGTTCTCTATTTCTATACGGAGTTTAACTTGCAAAACATATTATATAATAGTATAACATTGATTTTTACTTTCTCATATACGAAGTACATCGAGAAAGTATTGTTATCGCGAAAAAATTCAACCTCAAGATTTTTACGGAAATATACGTTTTAGGTGTCGCTGAATCCGAAAAAGTGGTTTTTGCAATGCCGTCTGTCTGTCTGTTACTGGCTCTAGAGCCTAAACGGTAGAATGAAAATGACTGAAATCTCGTACTTGGCATTTTATCGTACAGAGCAGAGTATATCAAGAGATGGTTGACATTGCTTAATAATTAAGGGAAGTTTATACTAGGCAATTTTAACATCAATTTGATTTTCTCAAAAACGGCTATAACGTTTTTGATAAAATTTCGTACAGTTACTTGAATATACGTCTGCAATAATACTACGTATTTCATTTTATCGATGAATGAATATAAAACTAGTTTATTCTTGGGCAACTTTAACAGAAATTGGATTTTCTAAAAACAGGCTTATACGATTTTCATTTTCTAATGATAACTAAACGACGCATTAATATATGAGACAGTTTGTACAATGTATGTTGTGCCGATTTTTTACTTTCTCCGTAGGTAGTATATGGAAAGTACCTACACACTGATTTCATGAAAAAATCGATTTCGATATTTCAACGGAAATGCACGTCTTGAGGTCAATTGAACACGTTTGGACTACTTTCGCGATGATATCTGTGTCTCTGCGTAGGCGATATAAATTTTTTGGGCGCTCTAACTCAAAAACTAATTATCAAATCAGCACAAAACTTTATACTTAAGATTTTTATTAGTAAATGAAGATCTGAAAAGGTTTTGGATGAAACTGGTCCAACGGAAGCGGACGTTTATTCTAGTCGTTTTCCATTTTTTCCCCCTAATAACTCTTTTTAAACTCAATTTTCATAAATAGTTGTTAATATAAAAGTTGTAGATAATGTAATTTTCTAACACCTATAGTTTAAGAGATATTTTGATTTTTTTCTAAATTTAGGTTAAATACGTCGCTATATGATACCACTGTTTCCGCTAATTCGATAACATTTTCTAATTGTTGATGGCGTTCTCTACGCTGCCAAGGGTAATTTTAATTACGCACCAACATTTTATCCATAGAAAAATCTAACAATTCTTTTACTTATTTTTTTAAAAATAAAGACTATTGAAAATGATGGTAAATTAATCACGAGCGTAATCGCTGATAATTACGTATTTCTGAGGACGCTGATGTCGAGAGAAATCATATTCATTGCTATGTATGGAGAAAGTCATTTGTTGACCACATCAGATTTTTTACTTTCTCCATATACGTAGTAGAGAGAAAATATTGTATTCACGAAAAAAATCACCGAGATTTCAACGTCCCTAGAACACGTTTAGACTATTTTCGGAATGTCTGTGTGTATGTTATATATATTTTTCGAAAAACCGATACTTCGTTAGATATTTTGATCTCTAGAACACGTTTAGACTATTTTCGAGATGATGTGCGTGTATGTGATTGTGAGCGCTCTAACTCGAAAAGTACTTGTCATATCATTACCAAACTTCATATATAACACTTTGTTATGAGCACAAAGAAAAGATTAGTTTTTGGACAATAACGGCTAACCCGAAGTCGAGGTTTATTCGAAACCCGATTCGGTTTTTGCGATATTTCTCCGTTAAAACATCAATATTTTATATACATTTCTATACAAAGGTTATAGAGAATGTAATTTCCTACAACTTTTATTTGAAACAATTTTCCATAGCAGTTATTGTTTAGGAATTATTTATAAATAATCGGTTTTTTCGGTTTCCGTCAAATATCTCCTTAAAAAAGTCGTTATTAGTAATCTTCGTAAGGACCAAAGTTGTAGAGAATAACGTTTCTTCCAACTTTTGTTTGAAACAAATTTTTGTAGAACCTTCCATTTAATAGGTAATTAATTTATTCGTAAATTTCCAGTATTCAGCGCCACCATGTAGCGGTGAATTCTGTAAACAAATTCCAAATATAATTTATGGCAATAAGGACGACTGTATTCTTTTACGATAGGAAATAATAATTTTGCCTTATAATGCTATTCATAATAATTTAAATATCTATACCCCAAATATGGAGAAAGTCATGTGTTGGCCATATCAGATTTTTTTGGCATACAACCATCAACTCTCCATCTAACAGTCATTTAGAAATTCGTCAATATATACTAGCATCTACGAAAGCACAGATATTTTCTTCCAGTTTCTGACGAGCGTCTCTTTACTTTCGGAGGACATTTTTTTAGTTACATCCGTTAAAGAAAATCAGGAAAGCGGGAAAATAGCATTCGCGCCATATATTGAGTTACGCGCATTAGCGTAAGAGCCGGGAAGTCTCCCGTGAAATCGTTGCCTAATGAGATAAAACGAGGCGAATTTCGGCTTGAGAGAGTGCGCGAGAAAACGAGTCTGAAAAAATATTCGGAAAACTTCCGCATGCGAAGGCCAAAATTCAAGCTTTAGCGCGCGAAAAAAAAATGCAAGGTGGGAAGCCAGAGAGAAGCGCTTCGAAAAAATGTTTTCGGTCAATAGAATCTGAATGTTAAAGCGGTTACGAATGTCAAAGGGACGAAAGAAGGGAATAAAAAAGGCTTAATAAAAATAGCAAAGAACTTTCAGGAAAAGATTTTATAACATATAATACAGTTTCTTAGTCGTCTCGTCGAACGACGCTAGTCAAATTGGTAAAAAAATTCCACCGCTCTCATTTGTTTCGTGTACAATCGCCGTGATACGACATTTACCCTAAGCTTAGTAGATATGTAAAAAAATAAGCAGTAAGCGTTGGTAAATGAAACATTAACGGTCCCACTAAATCTACCTTTAATGCACAATTTTCTGTGACTCCAAGATATAATATATATATTTCTGAATACTATTTGTTAGTTTGTTTGTGTTTTTCATTGTGCACGCCCAAACTTTAAGACTTAGAACAACGTAATTTGGTACGGTTCTTACTTGCATCTTAACTTAGTGAATGGTCAACCGGGATTTGTCAGCGCTACCAATATATGGGATTAACATTTTTCCATAAGATAACACGTAAAAATCGATTCCTTGACGTGCAGGCTTTTGTCCTTTTGAAAATTTAATTTGCTAAAAATAAAGATACGAACTCGGGACAAAAGCATGTAGTAAGCTGAGTTAATAAAATTTATAATTTAAAAAGACAGAATTAGAATCTAAGCCGATTTAGCGTAAAATTAATTATTAATAATGAAAAAATGTATTTTTATAGGTTTGTAACAATGGAAAATGCTAAATATCATGGCAACGAGATCATTGCTTTAAAATAGGAACTGATCTCTCATGCTATACCGAACAACGTTGGGAAATACCGCCAGTAATAGTATAAATGTTGTTCTTTCTTGAAATGTAGTACCGGAGACTCGCCACTGATGAAGAGTGCTTCGTAGACAGAATGCGCATCTGTTTTTCCTATCATATTTATGAGTATTGGAGAGATTTATTTTGTTAATACGCACCAAATATATTCCCTACGGTATGCTTGAAAAATTTGAAATTTTTGTTTGGGAATGAGACTAATTTGTTGATCGTATGGCAGAACGGCCGACTTGGAATAAATCCATCATTAAGCGTAATTTTTTTGCGGAGAACCATAAACAAGAAAAAAACATTAATTACGCAGATATTGTGTACCTGTAAATATAAGCAAATGATGAGAGACGATTAAAGGAAAACACTCAGGGAAGTGAAAAATGGATAAATTTGGCTCGCGGGATGCGGGCGGAGTACGTAAATACCGTTCTAATTGCACGAACTTATTCGATGCGATGGATTTTTCACTTGTAAATGATGAATACATAAGCGATGCGCTGTAATGCGTTCCAGAGCGAAAGCCGGACTTTTACTTTTAACCGACTACGGAAATGCCTCCACGTTCCATCATTTTGCGCAGAAATTTAGTTTGTGTGTATAATGCACGAAAAAGTTCATTAAATACAAACAAACATTCCTCCAATTTCCGGCCGATTGAAACATACGGAAAAGGGGAAAATGAGTTGTGAAGTGTTACAAAAGCAGTCCCGCTCACTTTTTTTTTACAAGAATTCATACGCGTAAGGTGAATATTCTTTTCTGGGGAATTTTTTAAATTCCTGAATATATCGACTTAAAGTGGGCGTATATTACAACACGGGTCTCACAATCAGTTATTTATAAGCTGATGAAAATGAAGGTTTACTTTGATAGTTCAGGGTTTTGTCGAGATGCGGGTCAAAATGACATTTTTCTCTCCTCTCTCAAACGAGTTCTGAAAATGTTCACTTATCATATTAAATTAGGGAGATATAGATCGCTTGCGTCATATCAATCCATCGGACCCGCCGTATTGCCGGAAATAAAATTTCTAGCCTGAGCTCAGCGATACTACCGTATAATCTCTTAGAATTTGGTTTTCAGGAAACGTTCTGATGTCACCTTACTGGCGACGAAAATCGAAACAGTCCACATCACATGTCGGCCTGTCTGAACCGGTCCTTATTACAACGCCAGCCTTTCTCTTAATGCAAGTGGGTGCTGGTTTCTCAGGTGGTTTGCGCGCTATGTTCGCTTAATCTCTGGAGGGAGAGCATATTTGTTTCCCTTGAACCCGAACATCCAGGCTGACGATTAGACATTTTTATTTGTCCCGCCACCGAACTAATTTGTATTAAACTCCGTTTATTTTCAGAGAAATCTAACAAATAATGTGTGGTCAAAAAAGAATAAGTTTAGACAGCATGATATCACTCTGAAATACGCCTGACCGCGAGAATGACAGACGCTCAAAAAAAAATTTGACTAGGAGAGCTCAATATCGTGTCGAAGAATATTTTTTGAAACGGGAAAAAAAGACGTAACAGACCGCACGCGAAATAATGTCGTCTCCGCATTTTTCCTTCACGCAGGATTTGACAACTTAATCGCCTCTTGTAATACCTATATATATATATGTGTGTGTGTGTTTGTGTGTGTGTGTGTGTGTGTGTGTCTTTCCGTCGCTGAAGAAGGGCGTCAGCCCGAAAGTTCCATATTTGTGTCGTTTTTGTTTTTTTGTGTTTTTCGTGTGACCTCAGCACCCCCAGCGGCTCTTCAATCTAGGTAAGTGTCCACTGGGCTTCCTCCAACACCTTGTTGCCACCTATATATATATATATATATATATATATATATATATATATACATATATATATCCGGGGTCAACGAACTTCGCCTCTCTTTCCATCACTTTCGCTATGTATTATTCCGAACGACTCGCTCAACATTCAAAAAGGGTTTCCGTTGTTTATGACACCGCGTGTCGTACACAAATGTCCCATGCTCGAGTGCTGCGAAGAGGCTGCCTTGCATCGACGGATACACGGAAATTAATGTCAGGTTACAAATGAGAGATCGCGAAAGAACAGGATTCACAAAGCTTTAATTTGCGTGCTACATAGGTCTTTTCAAAGTGCGACGGACGCTGTTAATAAAGTTTAGAAACGCGAAAAACATGGTGTATAAAGGATAAAGTTGTTCCGAAAGACGGTTTATACGAGGTATCCAAATAATTTGAGCCTGGAATAGAATGTAATAATTATTCTTTGATTATAGATGGAAAGAACATATTTAGTTAAAAGGCATTCTTTTAATGAAAAATATCTTATATATAATTTTAGAAGCGTCCGCACGTCTTCCACTGTATCTCAGAAGCCGTTTGTCGTAGAGATATGTGGCAAACGGCGTTTTGTTTATATTGGCTAGGAGGTCCCTAGAAAACTATGTTCATTTTCATATAGGCCCGGGTTCGATCTTCGGGGACTATTCCTGTTTCCCATTAGATATCACACGTAACGATTTTTCACGCGCACGCCTTCATTATTTCGCCGACCTTGGTAGTGTGGTGGTTAGCGTGTCAAGATCCACAATGCTAGGGTCGCAGGTACAAATCCCGCCGAGGGCACGGTCGTGTGTTTCGTCCATGTTATGC
This sequence comes from Uropetala carovei, assembly GCA_036926305.1. NCBI lineage: Eukaryota > Metazoa > Arthropoda > Insecta > Odonata > Petaluridae > Uropetala > Uropetala carovei. The sequence continues at coordinate 1,122,385 of JAXCHB010000277.1, forward strand.
AATATAATTCGACTTCTGCTGTTTTTGCATTTTTTCCATTTTATAAGTAAATTAGGTAATGAATTAAAATTAGAAAAACTTGACCTACGGTCTTCGGATTTTAACTGTTTTGAAGAAAAATTAATAAGGATTCTTATTCTAATCATCGATTTTAGCCTTCGGTTCGGTATCTTGGTTTCTTTGCTGGAGGTTGCCATGGCGACTATGGCATTGTCAACACACGAGAACGCATTATTTTCTCAATCCGCACATACGTAATATATACTCGCGCATCGAATGCTTAATGCGAGGAAATGGTAATAAATTGTCAATACGCACACAGCGAGATTCGAACCCGCGAACCTTACACTGGGATCCAAGTACAGTAAAATCCTATACCGGGGAAATGCATTAAATAGATTTTAATGTGAATTATTGAGGTGAACTACAGTTATTACAAGCATAATTACTTACTTCACACACTGTTTAATTGCGCGGGCACAGATATTAAGGATAATTCGCAGTTAATGAAAGGGTGAAAAACAATAAGAACTTCCTGTCAACCTGTATTCAATTCGTGATATGCTGGAGTTGAGTTGACACTATCGCAGTCATTCGTCAGTGGCATGCTTCAAAAACAACGTTATAAACCTAAGATTAAGTGTCGATAAAAATACAAGGGAGGTAAAAGATGTTTGAGAAAAGGGTTAATTATAAATAACTTTACTTTTATATCGCTACTCTTCAAGTAGTAACCCGAGACAGTGTTTTACTTTACAATAAATTAGGAGAATATGCATTCTTTAGGTTTAAAATACAATTTCTGTTTCTTTTAATTCAAAAGAAGTTAGGAAAGTGTAAAACGTATCGTAAATGGGCGCGTTTCGTGCAATGGAGTGTTGGAAAGAAATTATATACCTGTACCTAAGGGAAATACTGTTTTAAAGTTCTTTTCTTCGTCATAAATAATCCATTTTCTTCGTATTTAAAAATATTTCATGCACACGTAAGGAAATTAAACGTTTGTTTGTGAGATTGTTTATGTTACGAACAATGAAGAAGTAACCATGCAAGAAGATTTTTGTTCAACTCGAAATAGGACATTCTTGTTTGATTTTCTCGATAACGGCTACTCCTACGGTAAAAATGTATAGGAAAGGAAATACTCTTCTTTACTATTTCTACAAGTTTTATTTGAAAAATATTTTGATATGAGCAATACGTTACGAGATATGACGGAAAGATCATTTTTTATCACCAGTAAAGTGGTGCCCCTGATTGGCGTACGTGATTAATTATTGCGATTTTCTTATGATCTTTGATAGTAAGTCCTTAATATCAAATTTCATGAAAATCCGTTCTGTAGAAGCCGAGAACGAACATGCAGACAGACGGACAGACCGACGATAATAGGAGCTCACGCTGGAAGCGAAACGCGCCAAAAACCGAAAGGAAAAACCCCATTTTCTGCTCCCCCACACTCTCGGATCCGTCGCAGGTGTTTGCTCAGTCGGAATACTGCGAAACGCTCTCCTAATTGCGTATAAAGGTTCCCAATAGCGATATTAAGATCACTGTGGTACACTGAGGCCGAATGCAACTCCGACGATGAATAACGACATAAGATAAAGTGTACTTAAAAAAGAAACCGTCAATTTTTCGTCGATAACCTGCTTTTGTGACGATTTACGCTCGCTTCAACGACCGGTGGTGGGTTCGTACTTCATTTTTTTCCCGCATCGCTCTTTACTCAGGCCACCGAAACATGCCGTAAAACACAAAAGAGTCATTATCGCTGCGGAAATTAATCAAGCACTCGAATTTGTGAAAAGCTTTCTGAAGATCCATTGTGTTCACGGCGTTTCCACTCGGTTCTGTGTAAGCTCATGCATGAAATCTAAAATTGAGAACACAAATTTTTCATCGATTGGCGAGTGGAATGGGCGGATGAGTACAGTCTGTCGCATTCGAATGCTCTTCCATAACGTAAATGCATGAATGCGTCCGTGCGCTTCAAAAAAAGTATAAATAGTGTCTTATTGAATTTTCATCTCCCATTAAAAACCGCCTATAGAGGCGAATGAAAGGCAGATGTGCAAATTCATGATAGTTTACTGAGGCATTCTGCCATTGGCGTTTTAATTTTTTCCTTGTGTGAAGAAATGTGGACTGCATTTCATCCTCAAAAAAGTCCATGTCGGCCGATCTATTAAGAGTCATCTTTATATCTAATTTTCTTTATGCAATCAGCTGATTAAACATTAACAAGCAATCGATGTATTACAGTTCTATCCTATCTTACTGGCATGTCCTCGATGATGGTAGAATATCAATAAATAATAAATCGATCTAGTAAAAACGAACTTTGGGCGAATCTGTCCAAAATTTTCAGCCGAAACGGTGATTTATGTTATAAATTATATACGTATAACCTAACTCATAATGCAGAAGATAATCTTCTGATAAGGATGAATTTACTGACGTTTTGGTAAGTAAAACTGCCATCGTATATAATCTGAAAATAACATATTTTCTGCTTGTAAATGCGTTTCAAAATATCGAAAAATTATCTGGATGACAAGCAAGAAATTCAATAGGAAACTAGCGAGATTGGCATATAGAGCAAAATCAAAACGACGCAATACGTCTCTCAATAGTCATGTAAATCACCAATGATGATGGCTGCTTTGTAAACAAAATGTCAACCCGCTTTTCCTAACCGTTGGAGAGACATATTTTGCTAATCAAAGCCAGAAACTTCAACGACATATTATTAAGGTTTGACAATATTCAAGTTTAAGCTACCAACATCGTTCTTCATTTGTTAAAAACGCACATTTCACGACGCCACTCTTTTTTTTATGCGCGCACGTGCGATCGAGCGCCACCTCACAACACGGGGAAAACCGCGAAACGTGGGACAGACACACATCAAAAGTTGGCGATTGTATCAAAAAAAAAAAGGTTGGGAACCTGTCGTTGACGAGATAATTGATTTCCGACACGTGCCTTTGTATTCCAAATCCCGCCGCAGAGGAGGGTGTGTGTGTGTGGGGGTGTGGGTGTGTGTGGCGGGGGAAACCTCGTTCAAAAAAAAAGGCGAGGATTCGATTACGTGGCGGAGTGCTAATATGTATGACACGCGTGGACGCGCAGGAATCGGGGCGAGAGATGATTACAGCGTGACACGTGGAGAAGAGCGGATCGTTTTGACGTTCATTCGAATAAATCGCCATCGCTGCAGAAAGTAATGGGTTGGAAATGAAAACGGCCTGCGTGTGTGTGTGTGTCTAGGACGGAATGAAAACGGCGGAAATTAATGCTACTGAGGCGGGCGTGAGGGAGGGAAATTGCGATATGGCTTTTTATTTTTTTTCTCCTGCGTACCCATTTGAGCAGGAGATGAGGTTTTTGCGGTCAATGTCGGTCACGGAGGATGAAAACTGGACGACGCAAATGATGCTTAATAATCTGGTTGATATAGGGTGTCGTCCGTTATTGGGTCGAGAATCGTAACTCAGAATGTACGAATGTGTGAATCCGTCCATGTATAATTTTATGCATTAACTGTTGGTGTCATGGTTGGATCAGCCTTTACGCACGCGTGTGAAATGTCTTTCAATGTTACCCAATGCTAACGCGATGAGGCTCGAAAATATTTGCATACATTCTTCTCTGTAAGATTTGATTTTTCTTCTGGTGAATTCGTCGAAAGGTCTTAAACTTTTCGACATTTATGGCATTGCATTATTATCTAAAAGCAGAAAGTATTTTATCAAGCACACAGAGAAATACCTTCGTCAATCAGTCCTTAGAAATTCTGTAGAGTAGAAAAAGTTTCGCACATTTTGTTAGTAGAAAATTGCAATCTCGCATCTTTTTATCGAAAATTATTTATTTTACAGACATACATATGTTAATGTTTTAAATGTTTTGCTGCAGTTATTGAATAATTAATACTGCTGTATTGTTAGTTGATAACTGCTATAGGTGTTTGACATTTTAGAATAAAATCCGTTTGAATTATTCATTAGTTACATTTACCTGTTAAAGTTAACAGGATGTAATTTATTTCAAACGAGATAAATCTTCGGAGCAGCAAAAAAAAAAAAACTCTTACCAGAAGTATTTAGTATTTCCACGGAAACGCGGATTTCCAAAATCATCAGAAGCTAATTGCGATACAATAAAAATTAACGTCACCTCGCCCCGTGGGATTATGTTTCCCATTAATCACGGCTCACGGCACAACACGGGTTGCGAGCTCTAGTCCCATTTTCTCATCGCGCGCGTAAGATGAAAGGTGCAATTTGCGTTTGGTAACGAGTAAAGGAAAATAAAGCAAGAACATCAAGCCTATAACGCCGGATCTCTCTCTCCAGCCAACGTATCTCACGTAGATTTCTCTTGGAAAAGTGATACATGCGAGCTAAATCTGGAACTAATAAGGAAAAGGGGGACGTCTCGAAAGAGAAGGAAAGAAGCAAAATTTATATCGGCTGCGAAAGAAATCACCGTAAAATAATTGGAACGGATTATATCGATATTTACCTCAAGTAAATTTCGATGAGCGAGTGGAAATAAGAAAAAAAATTCGAGCTTCATTTTCTGACGTAATATGAAAAGGCGCGTTTTATTTATATAGAGGTTCATTTAGAATTATAAACTTAAATTTCTTTCTAAACTTAGTAATATAATTACATGACGAAAAGCAAATTTTTCGGTATTTAATTAATTTTTCAAGAACTTTCTGTCGATAATCACTTGCTAAGAATCTTCATTTGAAAACTTTAAAGACACCCTCTTCTCCCGCCCATCGGTTTCTCCAAAAATATTCTTTGGAAGCGCAATAAATGGCATCATAGATCACATACGATATATCTAATCAGCGATTTTTCAACTTCTGTCTCTAACCGTTTACTTGCTATTTTAATTTAATCTATTGCACAAACGAACAGACAGAGCGAAAACATGTAAGACCTACGAAAAACGATCCTTGGAATACTTCAAATATGTATATTCAGATATGTACAGAATTTGAGATTTTAAGGGCATCATATACATACATACATACATACATACATATATATATATATATATGATCATTTTTTTAACGTAGCTGCGTGCGTCACACCAGCGTGGAATCGGTAGATCCGGAATAGGCGAGGATCTGAAACTTGGCAGGTTTGCAAACATAAACGTAAAATCATCAGAGAAAAGATGAAGACCATGAAATGCGGAATAGTCACGAAGTAATTAATTTTTCTAAATACAAATTTTCCCATAAGAAGTAGAATGCGTTGCCTTTCGTATTCACAACATTTCTTCATCAAATCAGTTAGAATTGAGATGCGAAATTGGGAGTTGGTTATTGTACAGTCTATTAAACAAAGGTGGTATATACATGTATTATTTTGTAGAAAGAGCATCCGAATTAGCTGAAATTCGTTTATTGCCATAAGAAACGGGATTTTTTTTCGGATTTCGACAAATTATGTCCACCGGGAAATAAATACACATTTTCAGTCAAATATTGCGAATGGTTTTTGTGAAGAAATCAAAATTCGACCGTTCACACTGCTTCGTTCTAGCACGATTAGAATCCAATCAGCATCTTTTTCGTTTACCGTCTTTTTCTCTCGCAAAAGTTAAGAACCCGAAAGGAGAGCCTAAGACAAGACCTTAAAGCAGGAGTACCTCAGACTTTGCAAGCTTGGGGGCTAATTATAATTTCCCACTTGCGTGGCGGCCGACCGTCCATCTTCACCGTTAAAAATTATTTCGAGCGGGGAGAGGGGATTTGTAATCGATCGCAGGAGAAAGTTAGAGATGGAGGTAGTTTTAATTCGACGTAATCTCCACTTAACGTGGCGACCGACCGTCCATTTTCACTCCTAAAAATTCTTACAAGCGGGCCAAAAATGTTTCTTGAGCACGCCTGCCTCAAAGGATCTGGTAATTCTGTGCGGAGGTTCCGCCGGAAATTCCGCGAAGATGAAACACGAGGAAGCCAAACCGAACGAGTCAGTCTTCGAGCAAACTTGGCGAGATGTCTTCTTCTCCACGCGGAAATTTCGCTCATAAGAGAGGCGAGGAAAAACCGCAATCCTCCAACCACGTGCGAATAGGTTCGCTTCAAGCTTCCGTAACCTCGGAGAGGAATTTCCTCTAATATCGCACCGGCATAAACTCTTTACATTTAACAGAGAATTATTTAGCACATCTTATATGCCCAGAAGAAAATTCAAACAAGTTTAAAAAAAAAAACTGCAAAAGCGTTTTTTATTATATTTTTATATTAAAGTTGTTTATATAAAATGTTATTTAAAACATGCCTTACCGCAGTTAAGGAGTGGTAATATGATTTTTATCCATTTTAGAAAGTAAATTTAACGTATTTACGCTTCGCTTTTATTCTTCTAGCGAGGTAAAAAAAACGAAATTTTACCGTAGTAACGGACCCGCATAGTATGTAGTTCGGGTTTTTTTTTTTAAAACTTGCTAACAGGCAAACGATCATACGGACCGATAGGCTTTTATTTTGTCTGTCACCATCCAAAATTACATTATCCTGAAATCTGTAGTTTTCCAGCTCTTCTCATTGCTTTAAAATTTTGCGTACGAATGGACGGACAAAGTGAAAGCATAAGAAATTTTAATAAAAATAATTACTTAAGAATGGAAAAATTGGTACTTATCTCAGGTATCCTCCCTACCCATAAAGTCATTATTAAATAAACAGACTCCCCCACTAGTGTAACAGGGGGAAGGGGAGGAGGGGCTTACCATGCTTAAACAGAATAAAATGTTCTTTGGTTATTTTTTAAACAATGAGAAAATTCAGGTGTTCTCAGCCTTTAGACCTCGGGACCCCCCGCGAAATTAGGTTCCAAGTTATATGATGAACCTGCTGAAAAGCTTTGCGATTCAATGTTGTTTATTGTCACTCAGAAATATTCGAAATGCTATTATTTCCGCCGAATGGTCAATTTCGGGTGATTAGTAGTAGATGTATATACCAAAATATGAACATACAAATCCACCTGATATAATTCCATGATCAAATAAAATAAAATGAAAGATGACGATCCGTGAATGCAATCGCTTACCTAGAAAATGTGATTTTTCTGGTCTATATATTTAATCATAGATATCAACAGATATTTTTTTCTCCTTAAAAGTAAGTCATTTTGAAAGGACGGGAAAACAGAGTTTAATTTTGGGATTTTTTGATTTTTAAATTACGTAGAAGCTCGTGTGTACAGGATAAACAATTTGCCGACGCGAATAAAAAAATTGAATAATGAAACACGATCGATTAACGTAAAGTTGGAAAGTGAACGGCAATAATGGAGGCATACTCGGAAACAATAGGCGGAAATTAATGGAGAAGTTGGAGCAATATTTTAATTCTCCTAAAATTAATGAAGTTTATAAAGTACGCAAATCCTTTCGAACGAAATTTAAAAAAATGTTTTTATTTTGTAAAGGCGATCACGCATCAGATTGTTCATAAATACGTGTCGTAAACAAAGTAGTTTTTTTAAAACGCTTTCCGTACTTTTCATTTTCAAAGCTTTCATATTTCATTGGTTGTATACGACAGGGGTGAAGCTACGGAACCCTTATATTAAAATGTTTTTTCTCCCGGAATCCTAACTGAGAGGTGGTAAGTCAAATCGCAGTGAAATTAACTTAATAATCATTGTAATCGTAATTTACACAGTTTATTTATCTTACAGTATGCAGTTTTCAAATGAAGCTGATGCTCCCTGCTGTAAATTAGAGAAGGAAGAACGTGTGTATCGATCGATTAACGTAAAGTTGGAAAGTGAACGGCAACCAGAAATAGGATCTTAGTAATATAGATAAAAAAATATAAATAACATGAATACTGCGTTCGATTTATTTGCATTAAATTCATATCTTCGGTCATTTCGAACAAGTTTTAATCTTGTTTTCGATCTTTAAGCCTTTATTTAAGTGCATATCCACGGAAATTGCCGAATACAACAATATCGGTATTATTGAAATGATAAAAAAAATTACTAAAACTCGAGTATAAAAATGGAAAACATGAGCGAATTCGAATTAGATTGATTATTCGATGGTAAGAATAATCCTAATTCATTTTGGCGTGTTTTAGCGCAAATTTCATGTCGATAACTTAATTTTAAGGAGTAAGAGAACCAAACCAAAAAAGGTGGTTTTTACGTGTTATCTTATGGGAAACGAAATTATCCTCTGGAGTAGAACCCGTGATCTTTTTCGAATTTTTTTAGTCATAACGTAAAGATTCATCAACATTGAAATCCTGAGAAATTTCAGGCTTCTAAGTTTATTTCTAATCGAGTTATTTACAAAATTAGAGCGTTACGCATAACGATGACCATTTCGATTTTATAATATCGAGAGATATAAACCTATAATGAACGTTGTGGCATTGTCATACGGATGACCTTAAGCATTATCCGCCGAATTTAAATCCCAGCAGGTAGGCTCTAGCTGAAGGATTTCATTTGCGGTATTGAAATAATTTTTTTGCGTTCTCAAGAAATTGAGTTTGTCGTGAACTATCGGTGATAAAAATGTTCTAATAAGAAAGCATTTAATAGTAAAAATATTGAAGAATTTCGTACAAGGTTTTGTTTTTTTATATGAAAGAAACACGTCGAAAAAACTTAATGGCACAAAAAGTTTTTATAAACAAATACAGGTGAACTACTATACGTCGAACCTCAAGAAAAACAAAAAAACTCAGACTTATAGAAAATTCGAGTTATAGAAGAAAAATAAAACGGAAAAGATTTTGCAATGTAAAATGAATTTACTTCGAGTTATGAAACATACGAGTTATAGACGTTCGACTCAAAAATTAGATCGTAGAAAAATATATTTCATTTTTGGCGACATGGTTCCTACTCATTCGCACAGTTGACGCGACCTCTCATGAGGTTCTGTTTTCCTTTCCCCCTTGAGATATGAGAAGGGAACCAAAGGCTGAGAGAAAGATAAGCTTTCTCAATTGACTCTTTAGAGGTCTGAGGTGACTTCCCTCCCCTGAGCCTCCATCGGCATTTTCGCTTCGGCTTGCCGTGACGTCATGCTTATGGAGTGTTCCCTTCCCAAGATTCCGATATCAGGTCTAATGCATCCGTAAGAGGTCTCGTAACTAAGCTTGCCATATTATATCAGCGTTTTCCAACCTTTTGAACACCGCGGACCCCTTCAGCGACCCTTCCAGGCCCTGCGGACCACCTCACTTCTTACACTAACCTACTTTCTGTATCTACGTTTAAGAGATGGTGCTACCAATTGTTAGTTACATACGTAGTTTATTTGACATTTTCAAACATATTACGCACGTTTCTATTTGAGGATCACATGATCATTTTTTATTTTATAATGCATATAGGGGGGGAGTTGTGGCCTAGTGGTGCGGGCGCTGGCCTGCTACGCTTAGCAACGCTTAGCAAACTTGGTGCGAACCGGTTTGCCCGGCTCCCCATTTGCGTGTTTAGAGGAGAACACGCAAATCAGCGCCCCGTCCTTCGGAAGGGACGTAAAGCCGTTGGTCCCCTTGGTGTTTCTCGTTAAGAGTAGGCTAATGCCGGCACCGGGTTTCACTCCTCCCTTGCTTTGTGATTTAGACTGAGAAGCCTTCTAGCGCTGGAGTCGTTTGAAGTCACAAGGTCCCCCCAATTGGTTGGGTGGTTGGTTTATTTTATTCCAAGAATTATTTTCAACATTTGAACGGGAGAAATTTTTGAAATACGAAATAGTTTTACAAACGCCATTAACAACAATGTTCAATACCTGTGATTGCTTAACTTTTCCCAAAAATTTCCACCTAAATATGAGGTGCGGTCTAAAAAGAAACTACATTTTGTAAACCTTCGCGGACCACCAACAAAACCTTCGCGCATAACATGTGGTCCGCGGACCATATATTGCCCGGTCAGAACAAATACATTTGATGTAACATGTGGAATATATGTTCCATTTGGCTTCGAAAAAGGTTAAATTACTAAAATTCTAAAATTGTTCTGATGCACACTTTCAATCAGAGAGGAAAAATTTACGAGATGAAATTGAAGAACCTTTACATTTTCCTAAGCATCTCAACAAAATTCTCTAATCTGCATTAATAAGTTCATGACCTATATGCTAAAAATATTTCGGACAAACCAAGCTCTTATATATATATATATATATATATATATATATATATATATATATATATATATATATATATATATATATATATATATATATATATATATACTTAAGGAAAAGGAAAGGTAATAATAAAGGTAGCAACAAGGTGTTGGAGGAAGCCCAGTGGACACTTACCTAGAATGAAGAGCCGCTGGGGGTGCTGAGGACACACGAAAAACACAAAAGAACAAAAACTACACAAAAATGGAGCTTTCGGGCTGATGCCCTTCTTCAGCGACGGAGAAACATATACTCCGTCGCTGAAGAAGGGCATCAGCCCGAAAGCTCCATTTTTGTGTAGTTTTTGTTCTTTTGTGTTTTTCGTGTGTCCTCAGCACCCCCAGCGGCTCTTCATTCTAGGTAAGTGTCCACTGGGCTTCCTCCAACACATTATATATATATATATATATATATATATATATATATATATACTACGGAAGAGGAAATGTAAGTAGGGATATTTAGGGCAACTATCTAGGTGTTGAAGGAAACCCAGTGAACACTTACCGGAAGTAGAGCCGCTGGGGTGTTGGAGAGACACATTTGTAGAGGTTAGAGCTTTCGGGATGATCCCTTCGTCAGCACAAGAGAGACATAACTCTCTTGTGCTGACGAAGGGATCATTCCGAAAGTCTACATATGTGTCTCTCCAACACCCCAGCCGCTCTACTTCCAGTAAGTGTTCACTGGGTTTCCTTCAACACCTAGTTACCCTAAATATATATATATATATATATATATATATATATATATAAATACTTAAGGAAAAGGAAAAGTAATAATAAGGGTAGCAACAAGGTGTTGGAGGAAGCCCAGTGGACACTTACCTAGAATGAAGAGCCGCTGGGGGTGCTGAGGACACACGAAAAACACAAAAGAACAAAAACTACACAAAAATGGAGCTTTCGGGCTGATGCCCTTCTTCAGCGACGGAGAAACATATACTGTTTGAAGTGACACACTGGGGGGATATGGGGAGGGGGGGAGGGGTAATGAGAGAAGTTCGGGGATAGGAGGAGACGGGTAGGAGGGACGGCCAATAGGGTTATCGGAGGTTAAGACCAGGTGGGGAGAAAGAGTTAAGGAGAAAGATGTAGGCCAACTCCCACTGTCGAAGTAGGGGAGCGGGGGTATCATCCGGTAGGGCACGGATAATTCTTACAGTGAAGCAATTATTGAAGGTGGCCTGGTGTGAATTGGCGTGAGAAGCCACCGGAAGGGGACGGTTAGTGTTTACGCTGTTCCGGTGGCCATTGATTCTAATGTTGAGGGGGTTGCTGGTGAGGCCAACATAAAAAGCAGGACAAAGTGTGCAGGTGAGGAGGTAAATGACGTTCCTCGTCGTGCAATTACTTCTGGAGGGGATGGGGTAGGTGATGTTGGAGGAGGGGCTGGTAAATGAAAGTGAGGGTGGGTGGATGGGGCATGTGAGACAACGGGGTTTGCCGCAGGGTTGAGATCCTGCAGCGGATGGAGGGTTGGGAGTGGGGGGTTCTTTCTTCCACAGGATGTTTCCCAAATTAGGAGGCCGGCGGAAGGATAGAATGGGGGAATTAGTAAAGGGGGGTTGGTGGGAGGTGGAAGTAAGAATTGGGTGGGCAGCGTGAAGGATTTCCTTGAGGACCTCGTGAATCCCGGGGTGGAAGAGGGTGGTAAGGGTAAGAGAAGGGGTAAGATCGGGAATAGGAGGAGTGTGAGGGTGGTGTTTGGTGGTTACCGGTGTGATTACCCTCCGGATCTGGTCACGGATCAGGCCCGGTGGGTAACCGCGTTTGAGGAGGGCATCTTCGAGGATGGAGTAATATATTGAGAGAGACCTCCTGTCTGAGCAAATCCTCCATCCTCGGCGGGTTAGGGCATATGGGATCGAGGTTTTGGTGTGTAGGGGATGGCAGCTTTCGAAGTGGAGGTATTGAAGGCTATTGGTGGGTTTGATGTGGACGCCGGTGCGGATTTTTCCGTCTTGGATGGAAAGGTCGACGTCCAGAAAGGTGATGTTAGTGGTGGAGGTATGGTAGGTGAAGGAAAGCGTGGGGTGAGAGGAGAGGCGTAACAAAAAGGATTGGAGGGAGTCAGGTCCATTGGTCCAGATGAAAAAGATGTCGTCAATGAATCTCAGCCACAATAGTGGTTTGAGAGGTGTGTTGAGGAAATGAGTCTCCCATTCCCCTAGGTAGCAATTGGCATAAGAGGGCGCCATTCGAGTGCCCATTGCTGTACCCTTAATTAGGAGATAATGGTGCCCTCCGAAAGAGAAGTTGTTCTTTTTCAGCACCATTTCTGCCAAGTGCAATAGGAAATGGGAGGAGGGTCTTTTGTCAGGTCTTGTGTCAAGTAATTTTCTGAGGGCAGAAAGTCCGTCATCATGGGGAATATTGGTGTAGAGGGAGCAAACGTCAATGGTAGCCAAAATGGTGTTGGGTGGGAGGGGAGAAGGGAGGTGCTTAAGGCGTTGGAGGAAGTGGTTGGTGTCTTGGATAAAGGATGGCAGTAGTCGGACGAGAGGCTGTAGGTGAAAGTCCACGAATGCGGATATGCGCTCCGTGGGGGAGTTGAAACTGGCAACAATGGGACGACCAGGGGTGTTAGGTTTATGAATTTTGGGAAGAAGGTAGAAGGTGGGGGTACGGGGATTCTTGGGGATCATCAGGGCGATGGCAGAGTCGGTGAGGCCTTCCTGTTTTCCTGCGGAATGAAGATGGGAGGAAATTTGGGAGGAGTGGAGGCTTGTGGGGTTGGAGGTGAGGGGGAGATAGAAGGTTTCGTCGGAGAGCTGGCGCTTGGCTTCTTCATTGTATTGGGCGCGATCCAACACAACCGTGGTGGTGCCCTTGTCCGCGGGGAGGATAATAATATTTCTGTTGTGTTTAAGTGTTGAGATGGCATGTCTTTCACGTCTGGTAAGATTGTCTTTGTGGTCAAGAAGGTCGGGAAAGTTGGGCTGGGAGATTCTGCGAAGAATATAATTAAGATAGTGTTCTACCGGGTGTTGGGAGGGAAGGGCGGGTGGGATATATTGGGAAGGGGGTTTGAAAATGGAAAAGGTCTGTGGGAGGCCGGGGGGGAGGTTTGGGTGAGCAAAACCAGAAGGGTCCCCTTTGGGAGGGTTAGTTTTTAGGCGGAGCGTGCGAGCAAAGGCCTGGACGTCGGCGAGGAGACGGAAATGATCGAATTTGGTGGTGGGACAGAACGAGAGGCCGCGGGAAAGGAGTGCTGTCTCAGCAGGAGTGAGTTCGTGGGAGGAAAGGTTTACAATGTCGTCTGGTTTGGAAGAGGTGGGGGTGGTGGGGGGAACAGAAAGGGAATCGGAGCGCTTCATATGTTTAAAATTTGAGACAGAGGGGACCCTTTGTGGAGTACGGAGTGGAGGTGGGGTAGGAAAACCCAAGAGGTCCGCAAGGCAGGGCTTTTGGCCTATAAGTGGAGGGGGAGGGTTGATGACCTCACCAGATGGTAAAAATGGTAGGGGTAAACCAAGTTGGAGGTGCCGAACGCACATAAGGGAAAGCTTGCGGAGTAGTCTGCTTTGGTTCGATGTGAGATCTTTCGTCGCTTGAAGGAGAGCGGCGTTGAGGTCGGATACGGAGTTTGGGGATTTGCAAAGATGGAGGACAAGAGTTTTGCATTTTGCAAAATGGACATTGGAGAGTGTGATGTATTGAAGTATGGTGGATCGAATAATGTTGAGCGAAGTGAGGTGATAGGTGAGGGCAAGGGATGCACGGATTGGGGGTGGGAGGCCTGAGAGGGGAATTCTAATCGTGAGAGATTTGGGAGAGAGGCCTAGCTGAAGACAGGAATTAAGGAATTCGATCTGACAATTGAGGGAAATGTGCCTACGGAGGTGATAACGGAGATGGGTTATATCCATGGTGGAAGGGAAGAATGAAAGAAAAAGGCGACAGGAGAGAATTCTTGAGTAAAGGTGAGACAACAATTAGAAAAAACAACTGTGAAGAACAATTGAGAAGAAGAAACGATGTATAAATACTTAAGGAAAAGGAAAAGTAATAATAAGGGTAGCAACAAGGTGTTGGAGGAAGCCCAGTGTGTGTCCTCAGCACCCCCAGCGGCTCTTCATTCTAGGTAAGTGTCCACTGGGCTTCCTCCAACACCTTGTTGCTACCCTTATATATATATATATATATATATATATATATTTTGGGCAACTAGGTGTTGAAGGAAACCCAGTGAACACTTACCGGAAGTAGAGCCGCTGGGGTGTTGGAGAGTTGTGTCTCTCTTGTGCTGACGAAGGGATCATCCCGAAAGCTCTAACCTCTACAAATGTGTCTCTCCAACACCCCAGCGGCTCTACTTCCGGTAAGTGTTCACTGGGTTTCCTTCAACACCTAGTTGCACAAAATATCCTTACTTACCTTTCCTCTTCCTTAGTATTTATATATATATATATATATATATATATATATATATATATATATATATATATATAAACCTTTACACCTTGAAACTGCGTACAAACATCTATTGTCAGTGGGAGGAACAAAATTTTAAAAATGCAATGCTGAAATTCTACCATACGTCAGTATTTAGCATTTACAGTCCGCAAGAAAATATTTCTGTTGGAACTATGGATTGCAAATCACAGCACTTGTGACACGCAGTCGTGCACGTGCTAACGCATTTGGCGATATTTTTTCCGATTTGAGAGACCGAAAAAAAGTATCATTTCCCGAAAATGTTAATTATACATTTACGACCTAATTTTCACGCCTTTCCATTTAATTTTCCTTAATTTCGCCATAATCCGCGACCCTTACCGCGCGACGTCCGCGGCACTACACAATCGGCGAAAAAAAAAAAAAACAAAACGGATGTTTTACGCCTCCTCAAATCTACTGGCGACGGCGATTCGCTTTTAAATCGAAAAATTAAAACCGTCGTTTTCCCCTCTCATTTCATGGCGCGAGACGTAATGGGTCAGTCTCGACCAACAGACGGTGACAAAATGGTCAGGTCTGACTCAATGCGACAATCCAAGTGGCCAAAGGGAATAAAAGTCGCATAAAAGGCGTAGTATTATTAATCAGCCACCGTCACTTTACGCACGTCAAAAAAATTTCCCCTTCCGTAGGCGAGGTCCCTTGCACACGTAACACTCTCGGTTTTCCATCTAAATAGCTTCCCTCGTTAATATTCATAACCTGTCCTGGAGTTCTGTTTGAAGGACATTTCTCCTCCCATATCGATCATTCCGGTCTCGTGAGCTCTTTATAGGCATACGGAAATTTTTAAAGCGCAAAGGTCGTAGGCCAAATTCGTTCTCTTTATTTTATTTCCCTGTTGAATACTTGACCACCTTCTCAGCCTCTCAGGTTTGTTGAACCTTATCGGCTATGTTTGTCCCCCTGAACAGGGCCGTTTATTCTGTGGTTATTTCTGCCCTTTTATCTGCTTTTTAAAAGCAGGCCTTTCTCTTTCCTCATTGCCTCTTTCCCTCCTTTCTCTCTCTCCCTCGCTCCTCTCCCTCTCTCTCCTTCCATATTTCGATGGTGATTAATTATATACGTATAAAAGTGCTGTTTATCTACGGGTAAATTTGTATCGTATGCGCTTGAAATCGGCGCTTTTTAACACAACGTCGGTCGTGTTGAACTAATTAAGTTAGGTTCACGAAAAATAAATCTCAGGCTGGAAATTAATCGCCTTAATTTGGGTGACATTGTTTACGGAACGTATCTACAGGAGATAGAGCCATGCGTGTCGTATGACGTTATATGGATTCAGTGGAGTAGCAAAATTTTTGTTGGTCTCATTGTCAGTGCAAAATCCTTTTCGATGCGTCATAATTATTTTCATATTTCAATTTTATTTTTAATGGGTAAACTGACTCATCATCCATCGAAAAAATCAAAACTTTGCAGCTTTCAATATGAAACGGTTTCAGCAAACAAGTTTCTATTACCACCGCAAATACTGCGTTAATTGAAATCTGTGACATGTCGCTCTCTCCCGATAAACGGAAAAAGTACGATTTCGAATTTGCATCCATTTTTAGCTCTGCTGCTAAGTATCAGTTATAAAGTATTCACGGTTGCGCTTGCTTCAATCAGCGAGAACACTAGGTACACGAAAAAAGTAGTCACGAAATGTTTCCGAAGATAACGCGTAGGCATATTCCAAGGATACTAAGTAATATTTTTTTTTAGATATCAAGACCAATTATACCTTGTTTGTTTTAGAATAAGCAAGTTAACAAATGAGTTCATCGCTCAACAAGGAATTATCGACCCTAGGTCATTGGTGAAAATAAAAATTCTCTAGTAAAAAGTTGAGAAAGTTCCGTTCGCATGTCGGCAGGAAAGCAACCGTCATCAGTGGCCAAAATGCGCATCTACTTTATCTGTATTTACATGATAACTGGAGAAACATAGCGTTCAACTTTTCTTCGTGGTTTAATTAGAAAAAAATCTATATTTTGTGTAAAAAATATTCAAAAGCGATATTTGTCAAAATGTAAGAACATCCCAATTAATCCTATGATTTGTTTTTATTTCATAAACATTTAAACATTACATTTTTATCGGACGAAAAATTACCGGATAGAGTTTAAAAATTTTTTTATCCAAAAAAATCTCATAATTTGTATAAAAATGTTCAATGGACACGATTAAGAAGTTCTAAGATTACTACGACGCATTTTTAGGCGCGTTTCGCATCCATCGTGAGCACCTGTTGTCGTCGGTCTGTCCGTCAGCATGTTCGTTGTCGGCAGTACGGATTTTCATGAAATTTGATATTAAGGGCTTACGAGCAAAGATAATGAGAAAATCAAAATAATAAATCACGTAAGCCAATCATGGGTACCACATTACTGGTGATAAAAAATGAACTTTAGGTCATATTTCGCAAAGTACCTATTAGTCATATCAAAATATCTTTCAAATAAAAGTTGTAGAACTAGTAAATTAGCATATTTCTATACATTTTTATCGTAGGAGTAGCCGTTATCGAGAAAACCAAACATGAATGTTTTAATTCGAGCTGAACTTCCTTGCGTAGTTACTTCTTCATTGTTGCTAACATAAACAATCTCACAAACAAACGTTTAATTTCCCTACGTGTGCATGGAATATTTTTAAATAGGAAGAAAATGGATTATTTATGATGAAGAAAAAAAAATTGAAAACGCTATTTCCCTTACGTAGAGGTGTATCATTTCTTTCAAGTAGTACTCCACTGCACGAAACGCGCCTATTTATTATACGCTGTACATACATACATAAACCCCAAACAAAATGCTTTCATCAAAGAGGTAAAAATAATTCCCAGCAATCTTCAAGAATTCCATTCGGTAGAATCCTCAGCCAAGTCTCGACTCCTATTCTTAACCCCTTTTCCTTGTTTTCCCTTTTAGTCTCTTCCCTTGCCCCACTGTCCTACTTCTGTCTTCCGCAAACCTTCCTTCATCCCCCATTTCCTCACACGCACACACACACTTCCGCATATCAACAGTATTATTCCCCGAAAAAGTCACGAACCCCTATATGGGACCATTCTTAGCCGATTAGAAGACAAATGTAACATTAGCATGGCCACTATTTTCTTTCAAGTGTAAAGCACCTCAATGTCAAACAAGTAAGGAAAGTGCTGCGAAGGATTTTTTCCTAGAGAAATTTGTCAATGCAGAATGTTAAAGTTTATGTATACTAGTAATGATTAGTCTGAAATAATGTTATAACTAGAGCCCCCGCAAGAAAATATGCACAACTAGACGGAATACTTGAAGCGATTGGCGAATGAAAAACGAAGTGTCTGTTAGACTTCATTTGAGAGGAGATATCGCGTCAGACAGACAGGCAAACGGTACGCATAAGCGGATATTATCTTAAACCGCTAAAAACTGTTAAATAGCCACAACGAGTGTACGTGAAACCAGATGCGCATTTCGGATACAAGGCAGCCGTGGCCGTCGTGGCAACTCAGCGATAGCGAGTTCTAGAAAGTACCTATCTTTTTCTTACGGCCATCGCAGGCACCTTTAAGATCAAGTGCACAGTGCTCTTTCAATTTTTACTTTCTCATACGAAGTATCGAGAAAGTATTATTATAGCGAAAAAACTCGACCTCGAGATTTTTACGGAAATATACGTTTTAAGTGTCGCTGAATCCGAAAAAGTGGTTTTCGCAATGCCGTCTGTCTGTCTGTTACTGGCTCTGGAGCCTAGACGTTAGAGCGAAAATGAATGAAATCTCGTACTTAGGCATTTTATCATACTGAACAGAGTATACATAGAAATGGTTGACATTGCTCAGTAATTAAGAGGTTTATTCTACGCATTTTTAACATCAATCCAATTTTCTCAAAAACGGCTCTAACGATTTTGATCGAAATTCGTACAGTTACTTGAGTTTACGTCTTCAATAACACTGTATAGTTCATATTTCTCAAAAAATGAATATAAGGCTAGTTCTTGTTTGAAATTGAAGTGCTTATTCTTGAATTTGAGAGGTCGACCATTTCACCAGCGAACATATTTTCGTGGCCAATTTCCGTTTGCTGAATCACCTCCGACGGTTTGTTGTCCTCCTCTTCCGACATCGCTTAGTCTTGGCCTTAAATCGATCTTGTCACGCTGCCCTAACAAATGGCCGGTTTCACCGCCAACTCTTTAACCTCGGTAACTATCCAGGTCTTGACCTGCCTCAACCGAACTCTCTGTGTACTCTTAAGATTTTTAAAAGCTTTAACCCGTAGGCACTCTTAGAATCGTCAACAGCTGAAAATTTTTTTCCCGTGTTTCCATGGTAAATAAAAGTCCGTAAGACGCCTATTTAATTGTTTTAGAACAAAAGAACGAAACCATTTCGAAACAATTCATTAGAGATCAAAAAATTCATGAGAAGTATATGTTTTTCGATGTACATTCTCGTATCTCCAAGTGGCTGACGTGATTGAAGTGTGCGAATGCTAATTAGGTTGGTTTGGAGAGCTCGCATCGCTTAATCTTAGTTTAATCGTGAAATTACAAGAAATATATTCCATATTAAGTCTCCGCTCTTATTTTAAACTAGCAAAAATACCCGGCGTTGCCCGAGGAAATTTGGTTAAAATCCGGTCGGAATTCTAGATGATACATGGTATTTAAGGATTCAATCTGCTACCGTTTTGAATAAAACGGGCAGAGAGAAACAAAAACCGATTATGAATCATTCCTCCTATACAATCCTACCAAATTTGATTCAAATCAATAGTAGGACTCGGGAAAATACACGTAGTTTAACGTTTAAATAGGCAGCCATTTTGAAACAAAAAGGCAAACAGAAACTAAACCCCGCGTTCTAATTTCTCTTTGTGTCTGCTACATTCATGCCAAACTTGGTTGGGATCGGTTGATTGTGTGCGCGCATAAAGGAACAGACAGAAAATTGGCCGCCATTTTTAAACAAACAGACAGACGGTCACTAAAACCACGTATTAACCATCTCCTTGGTATTCCCTACAATCGTGCCAAATTTGGTCGGAATCGGTTGAGAAGTGTGGGCGTGCATAAAGGAACAGACATACAGACAGACACTAAAATATGGTGGTGGTGATTAAAGGATTTCATGTCAGAGGTGTATCCTATTATTTATCCATTCATCGTAATTCTACCATCCGGTAAGTATTAAGCACATCTAACTCAATATCTGTATGTACAAGATCTTTCTCTTCAAGTTCTCATGGCCATCCCCATCTTTAAATGCATCTATAATATACCTTTCCTCTTCCTATATCATCTTTGCTCCTTTCCTAAACTTCTTCATTCTATGACTTCTTTCATTAAACCGTTCCATTTCAAATTTTGACCTGCCCATTTTATCTATCTCTTATTACCTACTCTAATTAAAGTCCTCTCTTCCCCTGCAGCATTAAAAACTTCCTCATTCGTTTTCTTCTCTGTCTAATTTCCTCCATTATACGACACACAAACAGATATATCTGAAAACGCCTCCAATCCTCTCACATCATTTTTTCCCTATTGTCCACATCTTGCACCCATATAATACACTACACACCATATAAGAGTTTTTCAATAACCTTTTTTCTTTCTCCATACGTAGTAATGGGAAAGTATTGTGATCACGAAAGAAATCGATTTCCAGATTTCAACGGAAATACACGTTTTGAGGTCCCTAGAACACGTTTAGACCATTTTCGGAATGATGTCTGGGTGTGGGTGTGTATATGTGATTGTGGGCGGGCTAACTCAAAAAGTACTTGCCATATCGTTATCAAACTTCATATATAACACTTTAGCATGAACACAAAGAACTGATTAGTTTTTGGACAATAACAGTTAACCGAAAGTCGAGGTTTATTCGAAACCCGATTCGGTTTTTGCGATATTTCTCCGTTAAAACATCATTATTGTATATACAATTCTATACAAATGTTATAGAGAATGTAAATTCCTACAACTTTCATTTGAAACTATTTTAAATCGCAGTTATTGTTTAGGAATTATTTATAAATAATCGGTTTTTTCGGTTTCCGTCAAATATCTCCTTAAAAACGTAATCTTCGTGAGGACCAAAGTTGTAGAGAATAATATTTCTTCCAAGTTTTGTTTGAAAGAAATTTTCGTAGAACCATCCATTTCGGAGATATTTTGCTTTTTCTTTATTTCCAGTATACAGCGCCGCCATCGTGTAGCGGTGAATTCTGTAAACATATTCAAAATACATATACCTAATTTACGGCAGTAAGGACGACTGTATTCTTTTACGATACGAAATGATAATTTTGCCTCATAATGCTATTCATAATAATTTAAATATCTATACCCGAAATATGGAGAAAGACATGTGTTGGTCACATCAGATTTTTTTTCTAATATATTTATTCAGACTTCCTGTCAACAACTCTCCTCGACTTGTAAATGCTTCCTTTGCTTTAACTATCCTTGTCCTGATCTCTTTCGTACTTCTTCTATCCTGTAACATGTTAATACCTAAACAAGTAAAAAAAATGTAACCTTTTCCAGGTTTTTCCCTTCCACTGTAACATTTACCCAAGAATCCCCACTCTTGGAAAATTTCATGACTTTTGTTTTCGTCTTATTAATTCTTAACCCGAATGCCTTAGCCTTTTCGTTCAAAGATCGCTAACTACTAGCATCTGAAGGTCCTTTTCAGAATTACTCCCCAATGCTTTGTCGCCGTCTGTATATCTATCTGATGTAACTACGCTCCTTCCTACTTTATTCAAAACCTACAATACATATTTCCACGCCTCTAATATCATTTCTTCGGTATAAATATTAAACAACACCGGTGAGAGGGGGCAGTCCATGGGCTTTTTTGTCGGGTGGGGCACTTTTCGCGGGCCAAAAAGAAAAAATTAGGAAATTATATATTAAAAGCTTAATCTTTTCAATTTCAGTAAATTATTTTAATTTAAATTAAATTATTAATTATGAAAGCAGTCCCGACTCACAGATTGTTCGAAAGAACTAAAGTCTCCACTTAAAAAAATGTACTCCTCTGCCAAATGTCAATTTTCTACCTTTTGTATAAATTCGAAAAACCGGTATATAATAAAATCGAAGTTTCACTGTATACAATGTATAATACTCAAACTTGTTTTCATACCATCAAATACACTAGGAACGGCATTCGCTTTTAGGAGAGGCCGAGGGAATCTGCTGCGGAAATCATCATCTGTAAATGATCACTGCAGACCCTAAACTTCTTCATACGGTTGATATCCGCAGACATTAAATCCTCCCTCAGGCAAAATTTTGCCCTAAATTATAAAGCAGAAATGGGCATCAAGACTAATAACAAAAACACGTAATTCTCAACTTAACACAAGTATTCCGTTTTATGCGGCCTCTCTTCTTTAAGCTCACCTCGAAATATTCTTCGGAGATCCGAAATCTTCTTGCCTACCCTGCAACCGTTAAAATTGTTGCACCAATATGCTGCACAATAAGCATTCCGTTCCATTTCAACAATTAGAAAAACACGACGCTGAAAAACTCCACCACTTTCCCGCGTCATTTCCAACGAACTGGTTTGAACAGTTTGAATCATGGAAGAATAATTAATTATTATTATTAATAATTAATTATCTCTTCCATGATTTGAATAATGAGTGTGGAGTGAGTATTTTTAGAATCACATTGACCGATAGGATCGCTGCAGGCGCAACCATCAGAGACATCTATAGGTATTCGGGCAAAGATAGAAGCTGCACTTCCTATTATTTCTTCCATGGTTAAGCATCATGATGACTATTGCGATTTTATAATATAGAGAGATTATGACTGTAAAATGTTATTTCTTGTGCGTTGAATCGAAGATCGATCTTAATCTATTTTTTTGGTTCGATCTTATCGGTGAATCGATCATTTTTTTAGAAATACCAGAAAAGCAAACTGTAGTAACTTCGGATATAATTGTACCGCGAAATCGATTATATACATGTATAAACTATTTTCAGGAAGAGTCGCTTGTGAGGCACGAATGAAATAACTTATACAAATTCGCCATATTCTGTCTTTAATTTGGTCATAAATGGTGTAGTTAACCACCAATAAGACTTACAATTAAGGTAGATATACTCTCTTTCGCCGTGACAGTCTTCCTTCCTCTTCTCATTCCTCGCTCCTTGATCTCAACAATGCCTTTTGGTAGCACAGTGTCATCTAGCGAGCGGTTCAGGAACTCAAAGCTCTAAGCAAGCACGGACGATATATTAATTAAAAGAACGATGTGATAAATCCATAAAAGTCTGTTTTTCATCTGGTAAAAAATAGAACTGCAATTTAGAAATTTCGCAAACTGCATTATTATTGCGCTCAGCTTATTGTTAGCCTTTCCAATCTCGTAACTTGTATGCTTACATAAAAAAATTGAAAGCATTTAAGAAGTTTGTATTTCCACTGAGATTTCGATAACACCTCCGTGGACATATTGTATAAAATTCTTCGGATTAAAGTCTTCAATTTCTCTCCATTGATTATTGTGACTGATTGCCAGGTTTACTCATAACCGCATTAATCGCCCATTTATTTACAAAAATCTCCTTTTTTTGTGTCTTTCGAATTGCTGATCTTTTTATGTGGCATAAAAAAAACGGGAAATATGCCAGGTGACGCTCTGCTTAACAATTTTTATAATTTCCCAAGCGAGATACACACATATACAATCATAGCATTCCGCTTCAATGAACAGAATTATCAATTGCTGGATTTATGAATGAGCGTAGGTAATTGTTTTTTTTTTAAGGATTATAAATTTTTACAAAAATTTCAGAGGAAGTAACTGTGATATGTTTAGTAATGTTAACGGTTCTTTCTGCAGCTACTAGTTTCACTGAAATGCGTTGCGTTTCCATAATTTAAACAATAAAAATGTTTGCGAAGTCAGTCAGAAATCTGCATATTAAAAGTCATATTAGAGATGAAATTTATGCTACACAGTAATTGATCGCGAACTTTAATGTTAATTTTCTTTGTTTCTTTTTATTGAAATATGTTCTTTATTTTTACATATAACAATCAATGCAAACGTTTATTTACATTACTATTTACAAAGAGAAGATAACCATAGTAAATTTCAATATGTTAAAAAAATAACGTAAGTCCCTATTCACATCTAATTTTAAATTGATGCGTGAGCCTATTTGCGTTAATCAGCATTATACAAGTATAATATAATGGTTTTACTCAGAAAAAGGTAATATTCCAGGAATCAAACGCTCAAAGAAGATTCAATTGCTTTGATCAATCGTTAGAAACGCTTCCCAAACGCAGTTTACTGAATAATTATCCGTAAATATTTACCTTGCTATGTATAAAGTTTGACGTTATTAGTCACTATTAAATGAACTTCAGCAAATACTGATAACTTTGTCATATCCAACAGCCATAAAAAGATGGAGAAAACCAAATGCGTATTTGGGGTACAAAGCAGGCGCCATCAGTTGTGCCTCATCCATGTTGTATATTGTATGAAAATGTGATTTGTGCAGCACATGATTTTCTCCTTACGGAGCAATGAATATGATATTGCCCTCTACTTCAACGTACTCAAGAATAATTGTCTGCAATTACATGAATAATTTTTAAACACTTACGATAATCTTTATGTTGAAAAGCAATAAGTATATAAAATTGTTAGCCGTTGCTAAGGATAAGAAAATATGGACGCGCAATTATAATTATCCTTGGCAGAGTAAGCATCGCCATCAACAATTAGAAAGTTTAAAAATTGCAAAAAAAGAAAAATATAAAAATCGTAATTTTTCCCAAACACGTGAATTCTTGAAAACCGAGCGCAGATCGACATGAATCTTCAGGGAGTGCAATGTGAGGCGAGGTGGACGACTCTCTCTCTCTCTTCGAGCACCTCACCAGTCATAATTTTTAAAGAGAGCGAAGCGCAGAAAAAGATGAAAGAATCGATTAAAGAAAGAAAATTATTATTCCGGAAGTAGAAGGAGAAGGAAAAACTGCTCTAAGGCTCCCTCCTAACCCCAGCAGAACCATCCTTCACCACCTCGACCCCAAAAGATTCTCTTAGCGAAAACACTCCGTAACAAATCTTTCGCCAACATAATGCTCGTGCGAGACGGCAGAAAAGAAACCCCGATTGGAATAGGCGACCTAAATATGCCAGTAAATGTCCACCTGGAGTGACAGGGAACGAAGGAGACATACGAACACGTGGAGGATGAAACTCTCCTATCTCCGATGAGGATTGCTTTAACGCAGGTATGTGCAACCCACAGCCCGCATGCGGCTCATGACGATTTTTTTTTCAGCCCACAAACTTCTTATGGTTTTCTACACAAAAGTGTCCCATTTTTTTAATCGTCTATTTTCAATTGACGTGAATGCAAGCACATGACTATTGCAGATGGAGATAATTGATTTGCAGTGCAGTAATGAATTAAAATTCATTTTTGAAAAGAGGAATGATATAGTTCGATTTTACAACGAATACGTCGAAGAATCAAAATTCTCAAACTTGAGAAATCATGCTGCAAAAATAGTTGGCGCTTTTGGGAGTTCTTCGCTTTGTGAGCCCCTTCTTACTATCTCCATACGTAGTAATGGGAAAGTATTGTGATCACGAAAAAAATCGACTTCGAGATTTCAACGGAAATACACGTTTTGAGGCCTCTAGAACACGTTTAGACTATTTTCGGAATGACGTCTGTGTGTGTCTGTGTGGATGAATGTGATTGTGGGGTCTCTAACTCAAAATGTACTTGTCATATCGTTACCAAATTTCATATATAACACTTTAGCATGAGCACAAAGAACTGATTAGTTTTTAGACAATAACGGTTAACCGGAAGTCGAGGTTTATTCGAAACCCGACTCGGTTTTTGCGATATTTCTCCGTTAAAACATCATTATTGTATACACAATTCTATACAAATGTTATAGAGAATGTAATTTCCTACAACTTTCATTTGAAACAATTTTAAATCGCAGTTATTGTTTAGGAATTATTTATAAATAATCGATTTTTTCGGTTTCCGTCAAATATCTCCTTAAAAACGTCGTTATTGGTAATCTTCGTGAGGACCAAAGTTGTAGAGAATAATATTTCTTCCAAGTTTTTCTTGAAACAAATTTTCGTAGGACCATCGATTTCGGAGATATTTTGCTTTTTCTTAATTCCCAGTATACAGTGCCACAACCATGTAGCGGTGAATTCTGTAAACATATTCAAACTATACCTAATTTATGGCAACAAGGACGACTGTATTCTTTTAAGATACGAAATAATAATTTTGCCTCATAATGCTATTCATAATAATTTAAATATCTATACCCCAAATGTGGAGAAAGTCGTGTTGGCCACATCAGATTTTTTATAAAATGAAGTTTGCGAAGAATACATCTTCGTGGCACCTTGGAAGATATTAAGTTAGAAAATCAGTTGAGAATTTCCACCACAAAAATTGTAGTAAACTTCGATAAATTGAGTCAGTGCAAAGAAAAGCAATTTTCCAATCGAATAAATTTTGTTGATAAGAAAAATCAAGTTTTTAAAAAAAATTTCTCTTGCGGTTCGCCCAAAGTATTTGTTCTCAAAATTATCCCATTATCTCATGTCTGGCTTAAAGTAACGATAATGTACAACAACAAGTACTTTAAAAAAAACTTGCTTCGGGTATATACCAAATAGCCACACTTTTAGAATCATTTTTCGGTGAGTTACCACTGAAGACGGCTGCTTCGTAGCCGACATGAGCATCTGGTTTTTTTTTAAATAACCTTCTTGTGGCCATTGGTGATACAAGTATTTTTCAAAGTTCTCGTTCTCGGATATATTTTTTTCAGCCATAAGACGAGCTCGATAACTCTGTTGGGTTAACTATCGTGTGCAAAATGTCGACCTATAACTGTTTAGTTTAATGCCTTGTAAATTAATGTAGGATTCCAAATTTATGAGCAAGAAAAACCGTTGCCGATTGCTAATGCATATGTTTGCTTTTCATTAACGTGGAAAAATTATTTTATTAGAAATTTAATCAGATCGCAAGCACGCAATCACAAACATACATAGGCAGCATCTGCGTCAAAGCGCGAACATTGACGTGTAAGTTAAAAGCTGCGTCACAAAAGTATTAATGGAATACTTTATAAATTTTTAAAGTGCGAAATTTGGATTGTTTTCGAGAAAAAAGTTCGTAAACTTCGGAGAATGTGTATGAGAGAAGAAACAAAAAAAGGAAAGAATGCTTTGAAAATAATATTAAAGAGGATTTCCTCGGAGTGAGAACATCATTTATTTATTTAAACTTTTAACGGCGAGGCTGAGGCTACGTAGTCCCTTCTTCGACATTTCCGTAGAGAGTTTACAGACAGAGTATTTACAAGAATCGTTCTTTTAACTATCAAGCAGGTTTACAAGTTTTGATTTGCTTATAATACAATTTGGTCACTGATGGGACAGACAGAATTAGTGTTGAAATTTATGGAAAATGGAGATAAGAGTCAACAAAAGCAACAAAGTGGAGATGAGAATGAGGAAACAGATTTAAGGAAGTGAGCCAAGTATTACTTTTGCTACTGACGATGAAGTTTGTGCAACGATTTTTTAAAAAATTATTTAAGTTACCTATTTATGGAGCAGATATTATTAGGAAGGGAATTTCAAAGTTTGCAGGCAGAGACATGGAAAGACTTATTGCCAATGCTGCTACGATGCATTGCAATGAGTAATTTGGACGAGCATCGAGTGTTTACTGAGTCGATAGGGTTTTGGAAATTAAAATTACTGAAAAGGTACTGGGGAAATGGAAAGGTGAAAAATACAGCAAATTATTTAGCTGAAAATTTATTCATGTGCATAAAATATGGCTGTATGTTATAAAAAATATTACTCGAATAAGATTGACAATTTCTGAGCTTGTGTAGTCGCAAGACTGTAGAGAATGAAACGCATCTATGATTTTGTACGAGCTGCTGCGATCATAACGGCATCAGAATTCTTAGTTGTTGCATAAGTTTTGAAGCGGAATGAATCGCATAAATCGCGAATCGTGAGATTTAAAAATATTTCTTTCAGGTATGTTTGCCAGTTAATGCAGGTTGACATACCATACGATAATGAAACGGTCATGCCTGCATTGGCGGATACAAGGGGTAATGGAGTAATAACCCCCTCCCCTCCCCCTAAGATGTTGGGAATGACGCATAGGACGTACCTGATTCAGCATTACACTTTTACAGTAATTGTGATGAAGACGTCTTTCCAATTATAAAAAACATTTTGCTTCTATTATGTACGCTACTCGTAAGTGTTGCGAGTGCAGAAAGGAGTTTCTCTGCCTTGCGAAGATTAAAATCATGACTCAGATCAAATATGGGACAAGACAGGCTCCGTGATATTGAATTAAACGTAGATAATATGATGGATAAATTTGGGAATGATAGTAGAAAGACTGAATTTCTTCTGAATTGAAAAATAATAACTTGTTCATTTACTGATTTGTACTTTATAGTTAAGACTCAATTTTTTAGTTACTAAATGTTCTATTTGCAGTTACTTAACTAATAAATCTTAAATAAAATATCATTTTAATTTATTATTTCAACATTCATGATATACCAAAATTTTGCAAATATCTAAATTGTTTATGTTTATTATAATAATACATTATTCATATAAGTATATATAAGTAAATATATGTTTTATGTTACCCCCCCCCCCCCCCCAGATCCGCCCTTACATGTCTGGAACACAAATTACATCGAAAAGGGTGCGAGGAATATATTGTATTTGTCCGAAATAAATCAGTGCATAAAATTATAGAATAGTGGGATTTATAGGTGCCTATACACGAGATAATAATAATTTCGGAACGTTTAATTTTCGAACCTTCAACTGCGACAAATCTGAGATATCAAAAACAGCTCCGCAAACTGCGTCCTCTGAACGAATCGCCGCTTTCATTTGTTCCTTCAATTAACCACTCAACCGAGGAGAGAATGACGTCCCATTTGCGAAAATACCCCAACATTAAAGTCCGGTAATCGCCATGTTGTGGTACAGAGGTCGTGGGCACTGACCTTTAAGAGACGAGGACGTATTAAAAAAAAGCCATAAAAATAAAGAGAAGCGAACGACCTTTCACTCCGTCGCATCTGAGTCGTAAATTCATCATGTCCTTCCCATTTAACTTCCAGAGATTTCGCAAATATTTTGTTTTCGCCCACGAAACATTTAAACGTCCCATCTTAACCGGAATAAATCCTTCTTTTCCTTTTTTTTGTCTTCGCTCCGTGTCTACCGCTAGTATATATCTCATTCTCAATATCACATCTCGTCCAGGCCCTTCTTTTACCCTTTCAGCTGATATTTTTTTATTGCCTTCCAAACTCTCTCCCTTCAGTTAAGACTGCTATTTTTCTATTTCTCTTCCCTCTCGACACGTCCCTCCATCTACTCCCACGTTCCGCGCACTCAATCTCTGTCGCCATCTTGAGTGGAAAAAAGAAGATAAAATGGAATCGCCTCCATCTTTCCTTTTCATCTGCAATGTCAGTCTTTCTCAATTCTTCTCGCTCTCAAAGACGCATTCTACCTTTTTTTTTGCCGTTCGTCTCGAAGGTCTGCTCAATATGCGTGGTTTTTTTTTTAATGCTACACAGGAGATTCTCTGTGCGTGCATGTGTGAGAATAAAGCAAACTAGGTAGATTTTTTAAGTTAATATTTCGTTAAAATGGCAAATAAAGCTGATGCTGATATTTGTTTTAAACCATGCTATTTTTTGCGAACCATATCAATGCCTGGATTTTGAATATTTTAAAGCTCAATTGAAATTTCAAAATAACAATATCGTTTTTTTCATCACTGTAATTCACTACGGTGATATGTAATTATTTTTTCTTCAATATCTATATGTGTTTGAGAATGTATATTTTTAGGCGCGTTTCGCTTACAGCGTGAGCGCCTATTGTCGTCGGTCGGTCGGTCCGTCCGTCCGCATGTTCGTTCTCGGCTTATACTGAACGGATTTTCATGAAATTTGATATTAAGGACTTTCAATAAAATATAATAAGAAAATCGCAAAAATGAATCATGTACGCCAATCAGGGGTACCACTTTACTGAAGGCAAAAAATAAAATTTTCGTCATTTCTCGTAAAGTATTGCTCATATCAAAATATTTTTCAAATAAACGTTGTAGGCCGTGTAAAGAAGAGTATTTTCTTTCCTATACATTTTTATCGTAGGAGTAGCCGTTATCGAGAAAATCAAACCGGAATGTCTTAAATCGAGTTGAACTTCGAAAATTTTTTGCATGGTTACGTCTTCATTGTTGCTAACATAAAGAATCTCCCAAACAAACGTTTAATTTCCTTACGTGTGCATGTAATATTATTAAATAGGAAGAAAATGGATTATTTATGATGAAGAAAAGAACTTTAAAACGCTATTTCCCTCACGTACAGGTATATAATTGCTTTCTAAAACTCCATTGCACGAAACGCGCCCATTTGTGATACGTTGTACACTTTCCTAACTTGTTTTAGAAAACCTTTGGTGTTGTGTTAACAGATAGTCACTTTGAAAGAAACAGCTTCTGATAATTTTATTTACTACGTATTGATGAAATTAATAACTGTGCCTTTATGATTATACCATGATTAAATAATTAAGTCCCGCCGATTTTTAAAGTGTTCACATTTTGAAGTTTGTCCATTAAAATTCAATTATACGAAGTCTCTTTATAACTGAGCATTTTGTATCGCAAGTATAAGGGTCTCATAATTTCGTTCGGTCAAAATGTCCTTATTTAATACAACCTCTTTCTTAATGTATTTCTAAAACATGCAGTGTCATATACACTTTCACTCATTTGCGTCTCTGTTTCCTTTGAACCGCTTGAAATGTGTACTTTCACAATCGTTATCCTACACGAATGAGATAACATGCAGGAAAGACATTTTCAATTTTATTTATTAAAACCTTTCAGCTTTGAAGATATCCCGTTCTCATAAGAAGGACCATAATCAGTTCCGATCACAATTTCTGCGGAACTCTAGTATTGAACTAATTTTTAAAAAATATTTTTCACGGTTGAATTCGCAGTTGGAAATAATTTGCAAAGCGAAATTAAATTTTTTCTTCTTTAAAAATCATTAATTTTTTTAAATCGGAAATTTACTAGAAAAAGGACAGCAACGAATAACAAGATTGTTACACGAAAGATTACAATTCCCGCACGAACAGACACCCCATCTCCTTCAGTACCTTTCTATTACATTTTGGTACGAACAAAGGGGGTTGCCTGTCGGTTTTTAGAAAATTTCGATAAAAAATATTCCCTCGCCCTAATCTTTTAACAATAGCAGAGTATACGTACGTATATTTCAATATATAGTACTGACGTAATTCCCTTTCATATTACCATCTAGCGGGAACAGACTTCTACTCGCCTCTCTGGTATTCCCCCTTTCTTTCTTCGTTCCAATTCATTTTCTCCCTCTCTCTCTCTCTCTCTCCTTGACTCTCTTTAGCTGAATTTCACTCCGTTCTCCAAAGTGGACCCTTGAAATATACTACTTCTACTTCCCGGATTTGGTGGAGTGAATGGCAGAGAATTCGAATTTTCGGCTCGATTAAATGAAAATAAAAGATAAAATGGAACCAGGATCGTTACTATGAATTTTTAATGCAGCCTTCCACCGCAGTGAATCGACTGCAGATAAAAAAATCTGATGTGGCCAACACATGACTTTCTCCATATTTGGGATATAAATATTTATATTATTATGAATAGCATTATGAGGCAAAATTATCATTTCGTATCGTAAAAGAATACAGTCGTCCTTATTGCAGTAAATTAGGTATATTTTGAATATGTTTACAGAATTCACCGCTAAATGGTGGTGGCGCTGTATACTAGAAAAAGCAAAATATCTCCGAAATGGATGGTTCTACGGAAATTTGTTTCAAACAAAACTTGGAAGAAATATTATTCTCTACATTTTTGGTCCTTACAAAGATTACCAATAACGATGTTTTTAAGGAGATATTTGACGAAAACCGAAAACCCGGTTATTTATAAATAACTCCTAAACAATAACTGCTATGGGAAATTGTTTCAAATGAAAGTTGTAGGAAATTACATTCTCTGTAACCTTTGTATACAATTGTATATATCATAATGATGTTTTAACGGAGAAATATCGCAAAAACAGAATCGGGTTTCGAATAAACCTCGACTTCCGGTTAACCATTATTGTCCAAAATCTAATCAGATCTTTGTGCTCATGCTAAAGTTTTACATATGAAGTTTGACGACGATATGACAAGTATTTTTTGCAGTGCCTAAAAACATTCTCCACTCGCTAAGCATTATTAAACATTACGAAATACCGACTTGAACTGTCTTTTTAATTGCTTTTTAGGTGTCCCTTAATAGTTTTCTGTTTTTATCTGAAGTCGAGCCCACCGGGCCCCCCCCCCCCCTGTTAACAGTGGGCCCTAGGCCCGTGTCCCAGTTGGCGCAGGCTCTAAAACAGCCCTGGCGTGTAATGGTTCCCTGAAGGTTACTCATGGGGGACACAATGGAGAAACGACGTAGTCCGTCCGAGTTTGCTGCCATTTTTTCTCGCTTCGACGTGTCCAGCGGGGGATATACCAAACTGAACGAAAAGGTTATTCTACGAACTGAAGGGTCAACGCGAGCCTCCCATTGGTGCTTTTCAGATGACTATGACGATACCTATAATCACTTGACAACCTAAAAGGTTGGCTTTTGAAATATTTGTACGGATTGGTTAAAAATTAATAAGGCGGGTTGTTTCGTCATTTTACTTTTTCTCGTATTGGCGTAAAAGTTACAAGAGAAATTTCCACCTCGAGAAAAAAATTAAATTGCTGTTTTTGGAGAGGTTAAATCAAATGGATTTTCATACAATATAAATTTAGTAATACAAATACAGATGACTTAAAATAATTTAGTTAATGATTAATTTAAAAAACTTTAACTTTCCGTCTCAAGTCATTTGCTAGGAATCTTAATTTGAAATTTTTGAAAGGACTCCCTCCAACGACCACCGATTTTTCAAAAATATTTTTTCTACAATGTTAATAGATGGCATTAAATATAACAAAAACTGTGAAAATTTCGACTTTCTACATGTAACCACTCGTTCATAATCTTTATATGAAAAATTTGAAGACCAATGTATCCAAAAATATTCTTTTGCATAATAGAACACATACACCCTATAAATTTCAGCCTTCTGTCTCTTAACGTTTACTTGCTATTTAAGTTTCAATAGATTGCGCAGACGGACGAAAACATAAGCGCATTCATAAAATAAAGCGTTCTGAAAACGACTGATAAATTATTAGTGGAATGGAGACTATAAGGGCTGCAGAAAGAACATTTATTGATGCTGATTTGTTTATCCTCGCAAGAATTGCATTTTAATTAAATGTTTACGAAAAGTGATATAAGAAAATCGTTCGATGTTTGTAGCGATTCGTAAAAAAAATCGCGTATGTATTTTGTTTGTCTGCCTGCCGTCCGTCCGTCCGTCCGTCCGACTGTGCAGACGATATATCTCTGAAACGGTTCAACCTAAAGAAACCAAATATTCAGGATAAGTTAATACATATGAGAGCTTCATGTGACAACAATTTGGTGGACCGGGATCAGCTGCTGGGGGATAATTTTGTCCCATTATTATTTCCCCATAAGAAAAAACACGTAAATCGGTACAGAGGTTTACATATTTGCTTTTGAAAATTATTTCCCGTCACTATTCGAACTTGGAACATGAACTATCGGAAAGCGTAGAAATTGTAGTTTCTTATTTTAGAAGACGGAATTCAAATCCCTTTAGATTTATCGTTCATTTTCAGTTGTTATCGGAAAAAAGTGGGAGTTTATCTAGGACTCAAAAATCGATTACCATGGCAACGATCTCAATGCTTTTTCAATGGGTAAACTTTTAACGGTAATCGGAGGGCTATATTATATTGCCATTAACATTAAACTACGACCAACGAAAAAAAATTATTTTTTGTAAAATAAATCGCGTTACTTTCCTAACTTGTTTTTACATAATTTCTTATCGATGTATTATGCGTTGCGCAACTTCAATTATGTATGTACCAGGAATGTTAACGCACCAGTCAATAGCATCAAAAAAGATATTTTGAATGCAATTACACGAGTATTTTTTTTTTGGGAGATACAATATCGATTTACAATTCGTTTCGCGAGACGACGCGGAGAATTGATGTCGCGATGGGATACGCATCAATCATCGTCACAATGCGACGTTTTGTATTTTGAATTGCAGATGATTCCATTCGAAAACAGGAGCCCGATGCGATACGTAGTTTTAAAGGAGACGCTTGCGCTCCGCATCCGAATAGAGGAATTCCCAGAATATTTCCATAGGGATAAGAATTTTCCTACTCGCCGAATATTTGAAATTCGAATTATGATTCCTACATTGCAGCAATGGAATGCCGTCCAGTTCGCACGACGGCAACTTTTTAAACTTTTTAGAGGCGATGGTGAAAATGCTTGTAATAATACAGGGGTGGCTCGCGAACCACACGCGGATTTTTAAAACTTAGTCTGCGGCTCTTTTAAATATGCATTCAACGGTCTTCTCCGCAGAATACCGTGACGTAGTGCGACTTGATACGTTTTGGGGATGTCTTAAGGGACATGCAATATACCTGAATTGTTTCGGACGTAGGTTATGATATATTAATAATGTTTATGAGCACAGAATGTGTGCCATGCGGCTCTCGAATTTATGAAGATTATGGCATGAGATTCCGAGAGTACGTAAGTTAGTTTGGCCATCCCCGTATTAAAGTGGTTCAGATCCAAAGGTCGCAGGTTAATTCTTTCTAATTTTCATCTGAAAAAGAATGAAAACCTGCATTACGAAAAGTTTATTTTTACGTGTCATCTTATGGGAAATGGAAATGTCTTACTTGGAGTCGAACCGAGGACTTTTTTCGACATTAATTTTCGTCATCGCCTTAAAGTACAGGTAGACCCCGATTTACGTTACCTCCTTTCACGAAGTTATGAAAAAATTTGTCCAGGGTTTTGTTATAGGAAATATAAGACCCCGAAGTTACGAATAAGCTTATTTTTTCGTTGCAAATCTCGTAAAGAAAACGAGTACCAGAAGAAAATAATAACATTACCAATCAATAATAATACAGTAATAATGATTGCAAAAGAAACGCCAATTTAAAATAAATGTAATTTAAAATAGATTAAATTATTGTACTTAAAAACACTTACCTACTTAAAACCCGCAATCTCGAAAGGACGAAATCGCGAATGGACCGAGTCGCAAATATACGGAATCTCGAATGTACGGAATCTCGAAAATTAATACGTATTCATCTAAAGACGACCCTTTAACAACATAACGTTAACTATTTTTATTTTCACCTGCTATCCTGAAACAAAATTGCGCCTGTTTAAATATTTAAAAACGAATAGTCCTCACGAAATTCGCTTTCTTTGGAAAATACTGAAATCTGAATGCGTCGAAATCTGAATCTGAATGCCGTCGAAAACAGTGTGCAAAGAGACACATTTCTTGCCTTCAGCTGATCGCGGGATCAGATAAAATTTTTATCGTGATAGAGACGGCAGGCGTGTTCAATTTCTTTCCAACAGGTGGCTGTTAAAAATAACCGGCAATAATTATGATAATAAGCGGCATCTACTTTACTTTGAAGGAACGTAAGCTTCCTTATTTTAGTTATTTCCTATGGAGAAAATTCTCTCGCTTAACGAATTTTCGTTTGGAAACGCGGTGTCAAGGTACGCAAATGCGACGCTGAGCGACGGATACTTGCAATATTTAATAATAATAATATGTTTAAAACAACTGTTTTTCGCAATAAGTATCCTAAGAAATATATATACAGTGCCATTTTACTATTATATTTTAAAGGAAAATGTTTTTGCCATAGGAACGTATCTCTCCTATAATTTTTACGAAAAGTTTTTGAATAAAGTAACTCTTTCGTAAATTTTATTTTCTATCTCGCTTCGCTCTCGCGTTATTGGTAGAGGTGAATGGTTAGCGTTTCGTGTTCTATCTCCAAATGCTAGGGTTGCGGGCTCGAATTCTCCCCTGCTAGATGAATCCAAAACACATCATTCGATACTTATTCATCAACAGATAACAATAAACTTTTCTGAGGAAAGTGTCCGTCAGCGCAATCAACACGTCGCAAATGAAAGGTAAGCAAGGTTACAAAGGTAAAGCTGATGCCATCTGCCGGCTGTCTTAGAAACTTGTACTTTGTACGCTTCGGCTACGTCGCCGCAGGAATGGTAAAAGTACACATGCTTTGCCCACTGCAACGTTAAACTATATTTTAACATGAATCATTTTCGCAAGGAGATAATTGGCCGAAAAGAATTTAACGTATCTAAGAATTATTACAATTCACTTCAGCACAGTCAACGATACGATAACTTAACCCGTCACCAAAAATTTTCTCCACCGCCTTATCATCTGACGATTGTTTCCGTCAGTGCATTTCACTACCAAAGGAAAACACGCACTGCAGACGAAAGTTTCGCAAATTAGACGTGTACTCTCACTGAATTTAGTAACTAACACACTAGGCGAACTTTAAAAAACTATAACTATGAACTTCACTTTAATTTAAACACGTCTGCCTACACGGTTGGCTCCAACTGACGTTTCAAGATCGGAGAAACAATTTGAAAACACACACACTCTTTATGCATTATTCATTCAAAACAAGCGAGCGAAAGGGAATGCTTTGTTATTAACATAGTATGCAAACTTACCTTTTCTGCTGAAGTTTTCGGTCCAACGTCGGACAATCTTTGCTTTCCCACGGCGATTCCCCTTGAAGTCTACTGGGGACGATTGTAGAGAACCTCACTGAACACTCGCAAAAACAAACAAACACTTTATACAAATACTTCGAGGACCGAAGCGATGCTGACGAGAAAACTAGGGAAATAATCGGAGCATCAAAGGACGGCAAACAGTAATGTTATTTTTTGAGTCTTCCAACAGCGGAGGTAGGAATACATGCCTTGCTTTCGGTTGCAGGATCTGATAGAGAAAATCAACATTAGCTTCGATTAACGCGAGGTCACTATAAAAAAATATTAAAACTTTCTACAAGAAGAGCCCAAAACAGTATAAATTAAAAACATATATTGAATTTTTATGACTAATATAAAATAAAAACGTGGCAGTTTAAGTATATACCTATACATATAAAGATCGAATACATAGTTTCGTCAATTGAGGAATGGTTGCTAGGCGGCCATTTTTTCAACAAAGGAAAAGTGGTGGCAAATTCGGTGTTACTAATTGTAAAGAGATTCTGGATGACTAAAGTGCCGAAATAACTTAGTTTTACTTACAGTATTCCTTGATAAACAACCGATGTTCCTTCGTTGCTCGGGCGTCAAGTTCAAGCATTCCCGATCTTTTCCTACTCATCAAAACCGATACCTCAACGTAATTGATGACACAGGATTGCACTGCGCGAATGGCATTGTGGGTAGAAAACAAACTTTGATCTAAACTCGGCAGGTGTCGTCCGGTACAAATCTTTCGCCCGTCGTCCGCCATGTTGTTTGTTAACGCGACGGGGATATTTAGTATGTGAGCAAATCGGGAAGTGGTTTAGTTCATATTTCAAGTCCTGGAAGAGATGCAGTGTGAGGTTTGAGAGAACAAACGGACCCGCTCACCATGAAATGCTCCGGAATAACGTAAGTCCATGCTATTTATTTATTTTGGTGAATCAGTTTGGTTGTAAAAAAGATGGCCAAGCCACGAACAACGACGCGCACAAAACTTTAGATAACTCGCGTTCAAAGGCTTTAAGGCGCCACATTTCTCGAACAGAACGTAATTTTATGACCAAGAGGCTGTCGTGCAGAATGGTCATTTCCTAGAACTCGCTCCTTATGCTGAAACTAATCAAAATTGTTACCATCTGTGTCTCAACCGGCGAGGTAGGTGGCATAGTTTGTTATGCCGCCACTTCAAGATGTCGGCGCCAGCGTCCGGTCGTGTCGCCTGCGTGAGAATTTTTCATTTCGTTGTAAATAACATTTCGCGTTTGCTTGGAGTAAAGGGACTAAGGACTATAGTAGTTTGGTTCAACTTTGAGTCGCAATGTATTTCAGCAAGGGGAAGAACGGTGCCGTTACGATAAAGATCTAACCGAGGAATGCAAAGAGTATAGGAAGGCATCGCCTCTTGAGACACCCCTGGCGCAGTGAGTAAGGGAGAAGTGGTGTCGAGTTTCAACATTCCCACTTGCAAAGTTGTATCGAGTGTCTGTTATTCCCATCTTCGAGGAGCGCTTGAGAGCTTATTATTTTGGGCGCAAACGGTTTTGCACGTGTATATGCTAAAATCGGCTGAAAACAGTTTGAGATTTCTTCTTATGCAGACTTGCAATAATAAGCAAGTTGTTGTTGTTTTATTTCTTGCGATGGAATATTTGAAACGGAACGATACATGTATTTTGACCGAACCGCACAATAAAACAGCGAAAGAGACCAGGACCTGATAATGCCTCCCTCTGTCTACTAAAGATTTCTTCCTCCCCATATATATGTTGGTGCATTAATATACGTAGTTTTAGTACAATGGATAAATACAGCAAAAACGATATATAAGAAATAATGCCGGGGAAGTGCGATATTTATGTTTACCGAATGACGTATTTTCTTATTAGTTTTAATCAGTCTAACAATAGATAATTATTCTAAACATAGTACCTCGCTCGAGGTAATTAGTTTTTATGCTTACGTTTAATGTTTCTTCCTTCTTCGTAGATAATCCAATTGTCGAGAAAATCGTTTGCCTTGAAAACAATTACCCATCCATGCATACGTTTTTCGAAGTTCGCAAGGGAATTTCCGACTATCTCGTTGGATTTTCTCGAAAACGGCTACTCCTATGATAAAAATGTGTCAATATAAAAATATTGTATTTGACTAGTTCTAGAAATTTTATTTGAGGATTTTTTCAGTATGAGTAATATTTTAGTAGATATGAGGATAAGTTTGGGAATGTAAAAAAATGTTAAATTTCTAATAAAAAATGCAATGCGTCCAGAACATCTTTCTCCAGATGGAACTATGAATATGATTGCTCTCGGCATCAGCGTTCTGAGAAATAATTATCAGAAATTACATTCATGAATAATTTATACCATAACAGCCCAGGTCTGTTGGTTGGTTGGTCACGCTTTCACGATGGCCGATATAGAGCGTTTTAACAAACTTCCCGAATAGGTAGAAATTTGAAATTTGGCAAGGATGCTTGATTAACATATTCTAAGGTAATGACGAAAATAAATCTTCAAAAAAGTTCTGGGTTCGACTCCGAGGAAGACACTTCCATTTTCCGTAAGGTAACGTGTAAAAATCCATTTTTTGGCGTGCAGACTTTTATTGTTTTGGAAATTAAAATTATAAGGAATTAACCTACGATCTTCGGATCTGAACCAATTCGAAGAAAAAATTACCAAGTTTCTTATTCTGCTCATCTTTTTCCGCATACAATTCGAAATCGCTCATGTTATATGTTTCATTCACATATTTTGTGGAAATATTGTCATTTTAACGGAATATTGACTTGGCTACCAATTATATTGTTAGACCTCAAATCCTATTGTTATATCAATCCTTATGGGTGTAAGCTTGCTTTGAATGTTTTTAATACGAGATAGGGAGGGAGAGGGGAGGGAGGGGGAGGGAAGAGGAGAGAGGGAATGAGGGGGAAGGGGTGGAGAGAGGGAGGGGGAGTGAAGAGAGAGGGGGAGGGAGAAAGTGAGAGGGAGTGAGGGGGAGGGAGGGAGAGTGAGAGAGATGGAGGGAGGGGGAGAAGGGAAGGAGAGGGTGGAAGGGAGAGCTTGGAAGAGAGAGAGTGGAAGGGAGGGAGAGGGAGGGAGAAGGAGAGAGGGGGAGGGAGGCAACTATTTTAAGGTTAACTAAAGATATCCCGTCATATTGACGGGCAATTACGCTAGTTATACATATAATATCCCAGATCTCTCTGTCATCGTAACCCTCTTTGAAGCTTAATATCTCGAAAATTAATGAACCGAATTTGATGTGATTTTTAGGATAGCATATAATAAAAGTACGTGTATTAAACTGGAGATCAGTGACCCGGGTTAGACTCCAGAAGATAATTTCCATTTCCCATAAGGAGACACATAAAAAGGGACATTTCGACGTGCAGGCTTTCATTCTTTTTTAGATTAAAATTAGAAAGAATTGACCTACAATCTTCGGATATAAATCATTTTGAAGAAAACATTATAAAGTTTCTTATTCTGTTCACCTTTTTCCGCCTACTGTTCGAAATTTCTCAATATAAACGTTTAATTTACACAGTTTGAGGAAATCATGCCATTTTAACGGGATGTTGTCTTGCCTACCAATTCCATTGTTAGACCTCTATATCATATTATTAATTCAATCCTTATGGGTATGAACGTGCTTTGAATGCTTTCAATATGAGAGGGGGGTGGGGTGGGGGAGAGGGAGGGAAAGGGAAGCAACTATTTTAAGTTTAACTAAAGATAGCCCGGCAACAACAGAATATTCACTAAAATTTGTTGTACATATATGGCAAAATATTTCATATGTAAAAGTGGGAAATTAATTATTTTAAATGAAAATAATAATAATCTATCTATGTATAATTCTTCCGTTGATATTTCAGCGGGCATTACACTAGTTTTAAATAACTTTCAATGGTATTTTTAAACAAGTTGGGAAAGTGTGCAACGTATCACAAATGGGCGCGTTTCGTGCAGTGGATTATTAGAAAAAAATTATATACCTGTACATAAGGGAAATAGCATTTTAAAGTTCTTTTCTTCATCATAAATAATCCAGTTCCGCCCTATTTAATAATATTACATGCACACTAAGGACATGATACGTTTGTTTTTGAGATTATTTATGTTAGCAACACTGAAGAAGTAACCATGCAAGAAAATTTCTGTTCAACTCGAATTAAGATATTCTTGTTTGATTTTCTCGATAACGGCTACTCCTACGATAAAAATGTATAGGAAAAGAAATACTTTAATTTATCAGTTCTACAACTTTTATTTGAAAAATATTCTGATACGAGCAATACTTTACGAGATATGAGGAAAATTTAATTTTTTGTCCCCAGTAAAGTGGTACCCCTGATTGTCGTACGTCATTCATTTTTGCGATTTTCTTATTATATTTTATTGAAAGTCCTTAATGTCAAATTTCATGAAAATCCGTTCGGTATAAGCCGAGAACGAACATGCGGACGGACGGACAGACGGACGGACAGACGGACGGACCGACGATAATAGGCGCTCACGCTGTAAGCGAAACGCGCCTAAAAATGAATACGTAATTCATACGATTCATATTTTCCTAAATTAATTTGAAAGACTCCGCGCATTTATTGCACGTGCCCTAACAGTTTGTATCAATATATGTATATCAGAGTAAAACATTATCTTTCATAACATGAAAATTTTAGCAATTTAAGCAAACGTATACGTTTCCTTCGGATGTTTCGGATATAATGAACACTCGGCAATAATGGGCAGACCTTCCCCCATTTAGTTCGATATACATCGTATCGAGGTTCCACTGTACATGCATAAATATACCCCGCTCACTATCGAACAAGATCCCGCAATTAAGCCAGCCGGCGCTGCATTTTCTTATAACTCAAAGATAATATTCTACGTACCCGTGTTTATACGATCCGAAATGAGGTCGATAACCCCGTTTTTATGCTTTCTTTATAAGCTAAGCGATAGCAGCGGCCAGTGGTTTCCAAACTGTG
Source organism: Uropetala carovei (assembly GCA_036926305.1). Classification (NCBI taxonomy): domain Eukaryota; kingdom Metazoa; phylum Arthropoda; class Insecta; order Odonata; family Petaluridae; genus Uropetala; species Uropetala carovei. The sequence goes on from JAXCHB010000277.1 coordinate 1,163,928, forward strand.
GGGACGCCCCCCCCCCCCTCCCCCTTGGGGAGGGGGGCGCGGTGGGCACGTCAGGAGGGCGCAAAAAGACTTCAAATTGTATTTACTGTCCTTTTAACTGTCGCCGAATTCTAGCTCTCAATTTGTTAGGGCTTATCATTTGCCATATATCTATAATATATTTTGAAGCGTGTTTGTGTGTTTGTTCATGGAACTCCTCCTAAACGATAAAAGCTAGAATAACCAAATTTTGTACGATTCTTCCTTACATCCTAACTTAGTGAATGGTCACGGTTTGGTCAACCGGGATTAGTCAGTGCTGCCAATATAGGGGATTAACATTTTTCCATAAGATAACACGTGTGAATCCATTTCTTGACTTGCAAGGTATTCTTCCTTCAAGCATAAAAATATGTAAATATGGACCGATGTTTTTCGTTTTTGCTTTATTCGACGAATAAAACTCTATACTATATTATTCCTGCGAAGTTTATATGTTACACGGTCGAAGTTTTCAGAAATACGCAATTTGTTTCGAAATTTTGTGGATTTTTCGTACTCTTTCCGGGCCGTCATTGTTACCTCCGATTCAGTTAGCTTCAATGAAGCTTACAAATAGACGAAAGTTTAGCGTTATTCGCTTCGCACTTTTGTTTAAGCAACGAAACGATCGATGTTTATGGATAGCAACGTAAATAGATACTGATTATTATTCAGGAAGTGTTTATTGATGAAAGTAATTGAACCTTCTTTCGTCTATTGAATACTGGAATCACATTTTTTGTAAGTGAAATAATTATATTCTACATTATAATGTTTATTAACGTAAATAAGATCACGTACCTGGTGTACATTTACCAGTCAGTGTTCAATCATGGACAGCTGTACGTTGCTTTTCCACGGGCTTCTTGCTTACAAGACAAATGTAAACATTTCATAGGCATAATTACACAAGAAATGAAGCTGGATTCGGCGAAAGTGATATATATTATAGGAAATACAATTATCGTTATATTTGAATGCAATACGTTCGGAAACGGATTGCTACAAGCAAATATGATTAATTGTTAACAAAAAGCTAACTGTAATTTAAAAAGTATCAAATATATAGGTATTTTAAAGAGTTTGTATGTTTTGCTGTAGTACGTAGTCGTTTCACTAAATCCGTTGAAATTCAACGGGAAATTCTGCTAGTATTACATATAAGGGGGCGCAAGGACATTTTTCTTAGTTGAAGGAGGGCGCTTTGCAAAGTCTGGAAACCGCTGCCTTATGGTCACGTTTCGTCTGTCCGCCCCAGGGCCTGTCCTAGGCAATTGGCGGCCCCGGGAAAACTTATTTTCGGCGGCCCCATTTATCATTATTATTGTGATAAACAACCGCAAACTGATGCAAACAAAAAGGGTGATAGCTAGATGAAAATATTTATTTCAAAACAAAAAAGTCATTGTAAGGTACAATATTTTAAAAGTTTAATGTAGGCATTTTATAATCAACTTCTATCAAACAAAGGTTCATTTTTCACGCATTGCGAATTGCAAAATCAACAATTAAGGTGGAGTAATCAAACAGTGATTCTAAAGAATTTTCAATTGAAATAATAACAAGATCAACCAGCCGTTCTTGTGTCATCATTGAACGCAAGTATGTTTTAATTAATTTAACTATGAAAAACTACGTTAATCAGTTGCTACAGTGACCTGTATAGTGAATACAATTCTAAATGGTTGCTACAGTGACCTGTATAGTGAATACAATTCTTAATGCAATATAATAATTTTGCATAATTTCAGTAAAACTGTTGTCACAAATACATCGGAAGGTATACAGTGCCGTTTCACAATGGTCCGGCATCATTCGTGACAAAGTCTTAAGTTCAGTCATTTTCAAATTCACCACGTTGTTCAGAAAGCAATAATTCTAGGTCTTTGCGCCGTTTAAGCAAATCTCCATCAGACATGTGTTCAGTGTCGAAATACCGTATATAAAACCGAAGGTTTCATTAAAAAGTTTTATTTGCTGAAATCGTTCCCTTAGTGAGAGAATTACTTGGTCTAGCAAATTACTTAAAAATTCAACTCACAATTTTTCCTCAGGATCATTTATTTATTTGTCTTCGGCTTCGTATGAAAATTGATTCTTTGTTTTTCTTCGTCGAACAGACGATTCCACCCGAAAAATGGCTTCTTCTTGATCCACTTCGAGTAATTTTGCTAGCTCTTTTGCGGCGGTTTTTGAAGTTTCAAAACCATTTTCTTTTAATCGAATTAAGAAACTTTCTGTACTTTGCAAAAGTGATAATACCTTATCTAACTGCATGTTTTCGCTTTGCATCATCTTGCTAACAACTTTTATTTGCGCGAGAATATCATACCAAATTACTAAAACTACCAAAAATTTTAAGCTTTTCAGTTCTTTAGCTAACGATAGTGTTTCTGTTCGGCGTATTAGGTCATTTGCAGTTTCAGAAACCTCAACTAACGCGTCATAAATGTCGCCCAACAGAAATCCAATCGTTTTAAAACAATTAATTTTACAGTCTCACCGAGTTTCCGATAATGGTTTTATTGTAAAAACCTGCCATAATTGTGTCGAACCAGAAAAAAGTACACAAATTTGCTGCAAAATTCCAAAAAATGATTTGACTGCAAGAGGTGACTTTGGCATGTCACCGAGTATTAAATTTAAATCATGGCAACCACAGGGCATAAAGAAAGCTCGCCGATTGATACGCAATATTTGAGCTTGTACGGCATTCTTTGACCCATCCGTATTTGCTCCATTATCGTAACTTTGACCACGGCAATTATAAATGGACAATCTCAAACCAATAATATTTATCATTAACGCTTCTTCACACCCTTCCTCCCTTCGCTCTTTTTATCTGTCACCAGGTGACGTTTAACTATTACTAAACGACAAAATTGGTATTACCACTTAATCTTCTAAGAATATCTGTCCAAATTTTTTGCGATTCAGTGCATAATGTACAATTCGGCGGCCATAAAATTGGCGGCCACGGAGGACCGGCTCTGGTCCGTCCCATCTGTAGAGACTTGAATGAATCTCTTGAACCGTTTGGTTTTGATTAAATAAAATATGATCTATCCTTATTAAAATGTATCGCCGAGCTATTAATTTTAGCTGCATCCATCAATTAGAACTTTCATTTTACATAAGCGCTAAAATAAACTTGTAGGTACACGTTAAATGGCATCCGTCAAGCAATAATTAAATACCGTATTTTTCTCTCCCTAGCTCTTACATGATCTGAAAAGTATCGACCAAAAAATTTATTCGGATAAACGACAACATTTACCAGAAAAACGTTCGTGAGGCCATATAATTACGACTTATAGTTTCGGATATAAAAATTCGAGAACCCAAGCATAACATCACATATTTTATTCACGTTGGTAGTTACGACGATTCTATCGGCATTTCTCTCTCAAGCTTGTGAGGCATAGATTTAAAAAATTATTCGGTTAGAATGCAACATTTGTCTCAAAAAGTCCCAGAGAGCACTTAATTACGGCGTATAATTTCGGATGTAAAAATTCTAGAACCGTCCAATCTTTCGGTACCGTTTTATTTTTTACTTAAATCCCTTTGAAATCTGTATATCCCATTTATGAAGTATTATTTTCCTTCTTGCTTACCTAGTTAAGTTTTCGTGGTTCGACATTCTCTGTGTCTACGTCTTACAGCAAGTTGAAATCAATAAAAAAACAATGTACTAGTAAAACATCAACTTTTTTATTTAAAACGTCATTCGTGAGGGACATTTGATTGGTAACAGCTGCATATTTCTCTAATGTTGGGACGAATGGTGGACAGAGCAACCCTAATCTCTTCGTCAACCGTCTTAAGGTGCCGTCCTTTCGACGTCTTCAGTTTTATCAGAGCCGAGAAGCTCGATTCGCACAGATGCGTGGTCGAGAATTGCAAAAGTATAGAAAGAGCCCTCTTGGCAACGGCGGGATATCTCCTCTGAGTCGTGATCCAAAAGGCGTCGATTTGCGTCAGAGAATGTTTGATTTTGAGGCTGCGGTTGTTCCTCAGATCGGCCAGTTCCTCTTCTTCCTTCAGCGGAATGTCGCGCAGTTCGTGCCTGACGAAAGGGTTCCTGACCCAGTCGTAATTGTCGACGGACAGATCAGGAAAATATCCGTCCAAAAACGTCCTGGTCGTTTCCAGATGTTCGCAGATCGTTTCGGCTACGTCGTTTCTTTTGTCGCAACCGGACGTATTCGGAAACATTTCGAAATTTCCTCCCCTGATCTTTTTAACCCACAGCTGGATCTTGTCTTTCATCGCGTTGAGTTTGTCCGAAGAAGTCAACACATTTTCGTCGTTCCCTCGGTTGCCGTCGTTCACCTTGTTCAGTATCTCCAATATGTCGGACAGATACGCGAATTTCGCGCACCACACTCCGTCTCTCAACAGCGCGCAGAAATCGGTTTCGTTTTCGCGTTGGAACAGTTCCCCCATCTCTTCTTTCAGTTCGTAAACGCAGCTCAGGGCTCGGCTCACGGAAAGCCACCGGAATCCGGAATGCAGGACGAGTTTCTTGTGCTGCGACCCCATGGATTCGCAAATATTCGAAAACACGGGTGACTTGAGTTGCCTGCTCTTGACGTGATCGACCATTTTGATCACGGCGTCCAGGACGAGCTTCAGTTCGGGTCCTATGGTTTCGACGACCAGGGCTTCGCGACGGAGCAGGCAACGGGTCGACAGTATCCTGTCGTTTTGCTCTTTCGCCATCGAAACGAATCCTCGCAAACTTCCCGTCTTGTACGCGGAGCCATCCGTGCATATCCCGACGCAGTTTTCCCACGACAGGCTCATAGACGACATGTATTCGGTCAACACGTTGAAGACGTCTCGGCCGTTCGCGTTGTCGGGAATGACTTTGCAGCACAAATACTGCTCGACGATCTTTTCGTCGTGAGCGAATCGGACGAACGCCAGGAGTTGATTCAATCCTTCGACGTCCGTCGTTTCGTCGACTTGCAAAGCGAACATGGAGTTCGTCCTTCCTATCAGATCGGCAACGGATCTCTCGATGTGTTCGGACATGTCTAAGATGTGCCTGACCACGGTCTTTTCGTCGAGCGGAATTTTTTTTATCTCCTTTTCCGCTTCCGTCCCGAAAACCGTCCTAACGATCTCGCCGCACGCCGGTAGGATCAAAGCGCCGGCAGCAGAATGAGGTTTCATCTCCTTGGCGACTAATTCGGCGACCAAATAGCTGGATTCGAGTGCTCTGTCGGACACTTTGAACCTTTTGACGGAGCCGGAACCGTGCTTTCCCGTGATTTCCAGCAGTTTCCTGAAGTAATCCTCGGTTTTCCCGGCTAGGTCGTAATGTTTCGTGGTGAAGTGTCGAAGGAGCTTGTTTGGGACCATGCTCTCGTTCGATAGCTTCTCTCCGCAGATTATGCATTCGGGTCTCGGGTAGGACGTGTCTCCGCACCACGTGAAACCCATCGCCAAGTAATTCTCGTTGTACAATCGGGTTTTGATCTTCCTCTTGCCGCCTCTTCCGCTGGAAGAACTGGGGATCGCTTCATAGCTTTCGGTCCGTTCTTCGCTCGCCTCGAACGTCGGTTCTTGTTTGACGCAATCGCCGCCGCCGCCGAAGTAGAATTCGTCCATTTCTTTAGCAGCTTATCTACCGCGGCGTCGATTACGATCTTACTGTCCTATAAAAGAAGGAAACTAGGAAGAATTAAAGAAGTAATGGTTATTAATTAAAAAAAACTATAAAAAACTTTTTATAAGCATAATAAAAGTTGAAATTAACGTGAAAGTTATTTAAAAGTGAAAAATTTACAAATATTTAACAATGAGAAATTACAAAGTGTCCGAGAAAGAGTGGACACATTTTAAATATTTTTAGCGAGAAAATTAATAAAGCTAGAAGAGAACAGTTTTCAAAACCTGAAAGGGGAACTCTAGTTTTATACAGGCTACTTCTACTGAGTGTGCATGGATGTGCGCATGTGGAAAATTGAGAGAAAACTACGTTGCGGAGACCACCAGGCAGTTGCTCCGACCGTGGCGTCCGATTGGCATAAGGCTGCACGTGTGTGGTGGATGGCACATTCATGCGCACGTCCATACACCCTCGGTAGAACAAGTAGCGTATGCAAAACTTTCCGAGTTCCGCTTTCGTGTGGCGCAAACCGTTCTTTGTGGCTTTACTGATTTTCTCAATAAAAATGTTTGAAATGTGCCCACTCTTTCTCGGACACCCTGTATTACTGAGTAATGATGGGTTATAAAACATGCACACACACACGTTCTATTCACGTAGTTGCCCCACCTTAACTATATGAGGAGGAAATAAAAGATCTTTTTCTATGTGACTACTTTAATATTATAGTAGAAAACCACATATTTTCTCCATCCTCGTTTTAGTGTAAAAAAAGCGTGCGAAAAAGTGGGGCAAATATTCAAGTAAATACGGTGTGTGTGGATATGTGTGTATATGTACCGTAAATGCCAGAATAGAAGCCAACCCCGACCTCCTAAAATTTTAGAAAAAAGTAAATTTTAAGAGATTTAAGGCTGAATTGTACCGTAAGTACTTTGGATATCCTAATCCAGGTATGGCGAACCTATCGCACGCGTGCCATAAGTGGCACGCCAACGAAAGGCGAAAACCAATCAAAGCATTTATCGTACTGATTTAGTATCACAAAAACATTTGTGTTATTTAGTTAACTATTGTAAACATTAGTTTTATGTTTACAAATTTCAATCTCTTATGTCTTGATCACGAATTTAATTTAGTTGGCACGCAAGAAAAATCAAAGACTTTTTTGTGGCACGCAAGGCGGAAAAGATTCTACAATTTCAGTAATATTGGCACGCGGGCAATAGAAGGTTCGCCACCCCTGTCCTATTCAATACAGTTATGCACTTAATTTACAAAGAATGATAAAAATCGATTTAATATTTTTGTAAAAACTTTCGTCTTAATATAAAACAAATCGACGATAGCGCAAATAACTTCTAACCAAATTCAGTCACAATTGCAGTAACTTAGATAATATATATTGAAGAAAAAATTTAATTAATTTTTTTCTTGTACAATATAACATATAATGATTTTAAACGTGCAATAATTATTTTCTAATTATATTTTAATCTATGTAAGATCAGGTTAAAAGTAGACGCGAGCGGAGCGAGCCGCCAAGGGGGTTGGGCCCGTAGGACTGGAGACGGAGTTCCTTTAATTTTTGCATGATTAACAATTACGTTTTCATAGTTATATAATTCAAGATAGTCCGTTTCCTGTCCAATGTTACTGGTTTAGTATAAGCCGTTGGCGTCACCGTGGGAACAGGAGTTTTACTACGTAAAATTCATACATCTGAGCACTAAATTGGCCATCACAGCTTACTTAATCGTCTATTTGTACTCAATGTACACAGTTATACCAGATTTTATGAACGGGAACAATTTTAACATGCATACATTTATTACAATGGTTAAAATAACAACGGTAGTTATTAAATTTCATTGGAATAAATAATAAAGGAAACTAATACACTTTTTAATAATCAAGAGAATCACACCTTACTATTCTTAATGATACATAAAATTCAGATTTTCAATTATTGTATTCAGTTTCATTTAATATCGTACCCGAATTTAAGCCGAGAGCAGTTTTTTTCATGTCCGATTTTAGTAAAAAAAAAACGGCTGCTTGTATTGGGCATTTACTATATACAGGGCCGTCCCTTCCCGAGGTACGTGTGAGCCGAGCGGTTGCCCGTGGCGACAAATTATTGGGGGCGCTAACCCGACCATCTATCTGTTCATTACTCGCAAGCAGGGTCGTATTAAGCGGGACGTAAAACATGCATGTTCGTGGGACCCAGAGATCAAGGAGGGCCACAGTGGGTCGACCCTATCCCGTCCCGTCGAAACCCTTTCCAAGTGTTGCCGCACGGATCATAATGCCTGGAATAATCTGTTACTTGTTAACATGTAACGATTTGGGTGGGGCCTTAAACGTGTTGTGCCAATGGGTCTCTTAATCCGGCCTTTCTTGCGCCACCAGTATCAGAAATCACGGGGTGGGCAATGTAGTCCTTACACCTGCGACAAAATGTTTACGTTTGCGGTTCGTGCATGAAATTATTAGATAACGTTCCTGACTCCTAATCCACTCTCAAAATCGTTCTAGAAACCATAATCTTTCCTGCTGACTGAGTAGTTCCTTATTTCTTCTTCGGCATATGCTATTAAAGGAGTGTGCAACATTTTTTTACGTTTCGGGCCGCATGAAAAGCCTTATCCGGTCCACCGTAGAAGGGTTTTCAATGCAGCTTATTACAAGTGTTTTAGCTTCGAAACTTCACCAATAAGGTTTGATAGCCATCTTTTATTTAAAAGAATAAATTTGACTGTATTAAGTATCATATAGAGATTTTTTAATCAAAGCTGCGCAGGCCACTTTTCATGTTCAGTTCGGCAAAATGCACTCGAGCAAAGAAAATGGAAATATTTAATATAGTGTAAGCCGAAAAAAATAGCAATCGTTCCGACAGGATCCACAGAACAATGAACACGAGCGAAATTTTTTTAAAACTGACAACAGGACCAGGATGTTCCCATGCGGTCACCCATCCAAGTGCTATCCGGGTTTTAACGATGCATTAATTAGTGATCAAACGGTGTTTAAATCGTGCTATGGCCTTTGCCACAGATTACGACGCTAAGCATTGGCTTTATTCATTGTAGCTTACTTGTTCACAGGGCCTGATTAAGCGGTACGCAAAACGCGCGTGCGTGGGGCCCAGAGGGCAAAGGGGGCCCACGGTGGACCGACCAAATCTCTTTTCCTCTTGCATAAACCCTTTACAAGTGTTGACGCACGTATTACAAAGCTTGCAATAACCCGTTATGTACTTGTTAAAATTTTACGGTTTGGGTGGGGCCTTTGACGAACTATGCGTGGGGCCCACGCATGGCCGGCTTGAGGTGTCATCGGTGCTGCTGCACAGCGCCCCGCGCGTTCTTCTTTCACATCGAAACATTACAGACAGGCAGACGCCAAAGTTAAACTATAAGCGCCAAAAAAATAAAATTAATTCTATAGATTGTACCTGACGAAATGGCATATTAAATTCTTACGTACTTTAAAATGCAACATTATGATCTCTGTAATACGTATATGTAACTTTTGACCTCTTGTATTTCCAGATGTAAAGCAGCGAGGATTGCTGAGCGTGGCAGAGACCTTGGAAGAAAAAACTGACCTTACATTCGATTGGAAAAATAGTAGGCAATTCTTGAAAAGTTTCGGAATGTGGAAACGGGGAAGGATGCTGATAATGAAATGACAGAGTTAAATACTGGAAAGCATCAAGATAAATTTGGAAAGAAGCGAATGTTTATAGAAATTATAAGGAATAGGAAGAAGAGATGGGTTGAAATTTTTCTGAAAAGTTCGTCGTGATTAAGTACGTGATATAAAAAAAAACTTAAACGCGAAGAAGGAAGAGAATTCTACTATTGTGCGACTTTGAATTCGGGAGTGTTGCGTTGCGAAAATCAGTAATTTTTTATTTAGTGTATAATCAAAAGTGAAACTGTGGATCAAAGAACGAACAGTTCGTGTGTACGGTTTTTTTCAGTGCGGAATCAAGCCTTCGGAGAGACTCTGCAAGTCGCATCGGAGGTTGTGCGTCGACGCAAAGGGACTGCTTGAGGGTCCAAAGGATTCGTCGATGGAATGAATTTTCCCAAAGGTCAGTAATTAATCGACGCAGATGGCGCTCCCACCGATGGACGACGGACGATGCTCCGGCCCCAGCGAAGGGTAGAAGAAAATTTCTGTGCCACTAACACCTTTAACTAACGCTTTAACTAACTTTGAGTAGCATTAGTGTAAGGCCGACGCAACAGAACATCTGTAGGCGTCGGTCACTTTCGTATTTCGTGTTTTCTAGGCGCGAATTGTTTTCATGTTAGGCACGTTAGGAAATACAATTTAGGAAAACTTAAACGCATAATTTTGATTCTGTTATTCCTAGTTAGTTAGTTTTAACACACTAATAACTAATACTCGGGCATGTTCACTATTTCACTTCCAATGTTATTTTCGTTTCATACCGCAAATGGGAGCCGATTGCAAAGATAAATGAATCGCTATGCATAAGGAGAAAGGTAATTATATCTTTACTGATATGTTTTCGTGTATTATATGCAACATTTTCTTTACAAAATTAAACGAGTTGTATTGTGTGTGCTGTTTTCCAGGATTCCTTCAAAAGTGGCGTAGCCACGAATGTTCACGACTTTTTCATCTACTACTTCTTGAGGCGGAAGCTTTTCCTATAGTGGACGGTCTGCAAGCAGGTGAGACTTTCGTGTGTCTATTTGAATTTTACAGTAATTTATGAAATTACTTCCTGACGGAAGAATGCCAAAAATTAGGACGTCCGAAAAATGAGGACGTATGGTATAGTCCTAACAACCTTTATACCGTATTTACTCATATAACCCGCGCACTCGTGTACCCCGCGCACTCTTATTTTTTGGCCGATTCGGAGGGAAAAAATTAATTTAAACCAGAATAAGTTTTTTTTTAAGTCACCGATTCCCAATCCCTGAAACAAGTTCCGCTCAAGTTAAGCATTTTCTCCTTTCTACGTGATGCAATTTATTGGATGATCTCTTTATGACGATACTAGCAGAAATCTCCTCACCGATGGTCCTCTTTTGTTAATGCCTTAACTGTTTTGGTCGTAATATTACGCAACTTCACTGTTTTTGACGTAATATTACGCACCGATGCGGAGCTTCACGAAATATTTGTTCATCTCTCATCGGGAAATTCCCTACGCGGATGGGGTTTTTTTTCGTGTATCGTCTCGTGAGTAAATATTGGAAGGTTATATAGGAAAAAACGAGCCCAAACACTTGAGATGGGGATTTTCACCTTCTTTTCGAAAGATGAAATCTTTCATTCCCAACTGTATTTCGCCACTCCGAATTCCTTGAAGTGGATGAGGGAAAAGGACCAAAATTGCGCCCACCTATTCCCAAGCCGGCAAACCCTCAGTAGTCATTGAACTATAGCTGTCAGTTAGTCAGCGTATTCTTTCTGCCTACTTTTTCGAGTTTTTTGCCTGCAGCGCGGGCGTAACTTACACGTTTGCTTGGTCGCATAAATACGCGTATACTTCGTAGAATTTGACGTCTTTTACGAATATAAACGTAGACGCAAGCATACTGCAGAGAATTTACTATCGATACAATTTATATAACCTGTTCATAAATCCTTGTGTAAGACGCGCACCCACTTTTTTCCCCGGCGTTTCGGGAAAAAGTGTGCGCGGGGTACACGAGTAAATACGGTATTTTTATTTATAGATCATTCAATTGTGTTAATTTTAGATTGCTTTTCTTTTTACTTTTTAATTCATAAATTGGCGACTTCAACAAAACTAACTTATATTAAATTATATTTTTACTTTCTCCATACGAAGTAATGGGAAAGTATTGTGATCATGAAAAAATCGACTTCGAGATTTCAACGGAAATACACATTTTGAGGTCCCTAGAACACGTTTAGACTATTTTAGGAATGATGTCTTTGTGTGTGTGCGTGCGTATGTGATTGTGGGCGCTCTAACTCAAAAAAATACTTGTCATATCGTCGTCAAACTTCATATATAAAACTTTAGCATGAGCACAAAGATCTGATTAGTTTTTGGACAATAACGGTTAACCGGAAGTCGAGGTTTATTCGAAACCCGATTTGGTTTTTGCGATATTTCTCCGTTAAAACATCATTATTGTATTTACAATTATATGCAAAAGTTATAGAGAATGTAATTTCCTACAACTTTCATTTGAAACAATTTTCTATTATAGTTATTGTTTAGGAGTTATTTATAAATAACCGGTTTTCGGCAAATATCTCCTTAAAAACATCGTTATTGGTAATCTTTGTAAGGACCAAAGTTGTAGAGAATAATATTTCTTCCAAGTTTTTTTTTAAAACAAATTTTCGTAGAACCAGCCATTTCGGAGATATTTCGCTTTATCTTAATACCAGTATACAGCGCCAGCACCATGTAGCGGTGAATTCTGTAAACATATTCAAATATACGTAATTTAAGGCAATAAGGACGACTGTATTCTTTTACGATACAAAATAATAATTTTGCCTTATAATGCTATTCATAATAATTTAAATATCTATACCCAAAATATGGAAAAAGTCATGTGTTGGCTTTTAGTCAAAGGTTTAAAATTTACCATTCGCAGAAATTGTCCTCAAAGAGCTTAAAAAAGCTCAGTAATATTAGTCTCTTTATGTGGCTTTATTAACAAATATCAATGAATGATTGAATATATATTTACTTTCGTCGTATTATTTATTGTACCCAAGGAATTGCCTAAACTTAAAAAACAACCAGTAAATTTCTTGAATATGTGGACATACGATAATACGAGCTTATAATCCCAGTCGGTCATAAGAAATTACACCAAACTAGCGTAAGTGCAAGTTCAATTTCAACGGATTTAGTTAATCTAATTGTAAGACTTCGACCGTGTAACATGTAAACATCGCAAGAACACGATAGTACATACATAGTTTTAGCCGTCGAATAAAGCAAAAACGAAGAAAATCTGTCCATATTTAGGCACTTTGGCGAATGAAGGAAAATCGAAAATCCCGTTTAAACTTATGGGGAAATAATTATTGAATTAAGCACCCCCTCACCTCAAATTTTTATCGCAATATATCCTATGTCACCCGCAGGGTAAAATTATATACTATGCGAAGTTTCGTGACGATATCTTCAAAGGTGTGGAAATCACAATGTGGAAAATCTACCTCTGATTATTTAAGTTACTTACAAAGTTTTGGAGAACTTTACGCCACACGAATATATCATTAAAACCGTTTATCTATATTACTAGAGGCTGCGCCCCTGGCGCCGACGGCGCCCAACCCCGCGCCTCGCTTTGCGAAGCGTTTTCACCAGCGAATTATTACAATTTCGGTTTTTTCTTCGGTGTTCCTAAAAACTTATAATTCAGATAAATTTCAATTATGTAGCTCTTCAAGAAGTGGCTTATATTTTTTATCCACGTATGCGGCCAAAATGGAGTAAAAAGCCAAAAATATTTAGCATTTCAAAGTTATTTTCTTCTTCATAAATAATCCATTTTCTTCCTATTTAAAAATATTGCATGCACACGTAAGGAAATTAGACGTTTGTTTGTGAGATTGGTTATGTTAGCAACACTGAAGAAGTAACCATGCAAGAAAGTTCATCTCTAATTTAGACATTCATTTTTTTCTTGATAACGGCTTCTCCTACGACAAACATGTATACGAAAGGAAATACTCTACTACTTCTACAAGTTTTATTTGAAAACTATTTTTAAATGACCAATACTTTACAAAATATGATGGAAAGTTAATTTTTGTCACCAGTCAAGTTGTACCCCAGTATGGCTTACGTGATTAATTTACGTGATTTTCCTTATTATCTTCGACTGTAAGTCCTTACTACAAAATTTCATGAAAATCCGTTCCGTAGAAGCCGAGAACGAACATGCGGACTGACGGACAGACCGACGCTAATAGGCGCTCACGCTGGAAGCGAAACACGCCTAAAGGGATGGCCGTTGTATTCAGTCGACTTTGGGCTGACGTATTTTGTTTTGTAAAAGAAACTATCGTTTGTAGAATGTCTCCAGTGAAATGGTATTTTGAGAGAAACCTTCATAACATGATTTTTACTTTCTTCATATACGGAGTATAAAGTACCTATTGCTTTCATGAAAAAAGTCGAATTCGAGATTTCAACGGAAATACACGTTTTGAGGTCCCCTGAACACATTTTGACCGTTTTATCGATGATGTGTGTGTGTGACAAATTTTGCGTGCGCTCTTGAAAAGATTTTGATAAGAATCGGTAAGCCGAAAGTAGTGGTTTACTCCTGCAAAATTTTAGTTTTTCTTAAATATTTCGGTTAAAACTGAATTTTTGCTAGCATATATATATATATATATATATATATAAAAGTTGTAGACATTATTTTTTTATACAACTATTGTTTGAACTAAATTTTCATATGAGGAATATTTCAAGAGATATTCAATTTTCTTCGAAATTGACGGTTAGTGGGCAGCTCGCGCGCGTGGTAGTGACAACAGTTGAATCGCTAGCGCTGAAGCGTGTAAGTTGAACTGTTCCTATCGCCGTATTTATTTGATTTTAGTTGACAACTTACGTGTGGAGAAAGTCAAGTGTTGGACAGATCAATTTATTCCGTCTTGTTGTTTTGGAAATAACGAAATTCCATCCCAATGTAAAAACTTTAATCCATTTTACCCTGCCTAACGGACATTATTGGAAGCAGTTAAAAACGTAACGACTTAGGAATTAAAGCTATTACACACTAGTGAACGATTAAGTACAAATACTAAAATGATGGAGAAAGTCATGAGTATTAGCCACCACAGATACGTCGCCGTCGGCATCCCCGCAAAGTAGTTCTGCACTGATCAAGCTTGTCCTACTGCCGGATATATTTACGTGATGTAAAGCAGTGAATTTAACATTGAATACAGTCAAAATAAACCTGCGGTATTTCTTACAATATGTCATTCAAAATTTTTTATTCGTGGTGGGCCCCCCCCCCGCAAACACTTTGGACCGGGTCCCGCGATTTACCAAGCGGGCCCTAGGTCCACGGGTCTCCTTAATCCGGCAAGTGAATACATGTTGGAAACCAATTCATATCGCAGGACAGGTCGGAATCTACATAATTTTTTTTCTTTTCACTATCGATTATTTGACCATTTTACGAAGCAGCGAGTTAATGAACGCGTTATTTAAAAATATCTTAACAAAAAAATTTCTCGCCCGGGTTCGCCAAAATATCTCGGGCCACCCCTGCATATAGTTTAGCGTTGATGATGATAACTTTCGAAGTTAACGTGAAAGTTATTAACGAGTGAAAATTATTACAATGTATAATAACATACGAATTACGACGCGAACGACATGCAAAACGACACAAAAATGCTCGGAATTATGTCTTACCTGTTACCACAGGGATAAATTAGATCAGTGGAGAGTTTCCAGCAAGATAGAGGAATGGAAGTGCAGTTTTAATTTTGCGGGTTCTCACGAACGTGCCAGATGGTGGTGGCTTTTCCTTCCGCTCGATTTTTGTAACACTCTCGACGGAACTGTAAAAAAAAAATCGTTAGTCTTAAAAGACGTTTTCACTCGCAAAATTTGCAATGTTCATATATATATGCACTTGTAATGAGATGATTAAAAACCAACCTTTACTTCTATGTAGGGCCGGCTTCATGGCGTTGTCCACGGCGATACTCCACAGTGCCCCAAATTTGCATTAAAAAAAAACATCGTCGCATTTACTAAGCATGAACAAATAACTCGAAAAAATATCTATCACTGTCGTATTTTGAGAGGCTGCTTTGTTTGTTAAAATATGCTAAGTTTTTCGACGCGCGCACTTTGCCCCATGCACCGCGGTTTATCCTAGCCGGCTCTGCTTCTGTCTAGCTTCGTCCATCAGCCGAAGTTATTACAATGAAACTAGAGTCGTTTATTCTTCAGATACACTTCTAACGTGATCGTTGTAACAACCCCACAACCACTCACGTGTATGTATTCCTTCGCCAGCAGAAAAACTCACAGTTGCTCGCTTCCATAAAGTGCACACGAGCGTTTTCTTTCCGTCACGGCCGATAGCAAACTGTTCCTAACGAACGCGTTATACAAAGGTTTCTCAACGTCTCTCAAGGGAGAGAGAGAGGGAGAGAGAGGCGACGCCCCGAAACTGGTTTTTATAGACTCGCGCGGCACCCCTCAATGGCAGCCAGCCGCGACACACAAGCGAGCGGCTGGCGGATTCCGATCTATGGTGTGTGCCGTGGCAGGTTGCCAGGGGTGTCGCGCATGTGCCAACCGAAGGGTGCCAGGCGAATCAATACGGTCGAGTTGGGGTGTCGTCAGACAGATGTGTTTGGAAGCGTCTGGGATGAGCGCATTTCGACCGGTTTTGCTTTACGGATATGTATAGCGATCAAGGAATCGCGTCGTTCGTGCGTTACGTGTTAGAAATGCAGTCGTACTTCCATAACTCGAATATTCCATAACTCGAAGTGAATTCGTTTTACAGGACGAAATATTTTTCGTGTTATTTTTCTTCCGTGTCTCTAAATTTCTTTAAGTCGAGTATTTTTTTGTTTCTCTTTACGTTCGACTTATGGAAGTTCCGCTGTACTTTGCCTTCCTTTCAGGCTAAAATATTTTACGTTCGGCTGTTTACGTCTAACTTTATTTTCGCCTGTTTTTATTCGTTTTATTAAAACTATACACCGATGGATTTATAACATGTTCCGGCTGAGGTTCCCAGCTATTAAAAGATTAATGGTTTCAATTCTTCGTCGGTTGAAATTGTTTAGAAACGAGTGTTTGTGTTTTCGCATATTCCCTTCAACTAGGATGAAATCATATTCACCTTGGTCTATTTATGAGACTCCTTTTCAAACAAGCGGCACATGTCCAAGTTCGTTCTGTGATGGAGAGAAAACTAGAACGCAGCATATATCCTTCTTATCTCTCGCGAGTCAACGCCTTTTAAATGACGCAATGCTTCGGATTAGATTAGGGAAGGAAATACGTGCACGCCCCCCTCCTTCTTGCCGATTCTCTTTTGTTTACATTATAAGGACGTGCAGCCTAATTTGCTTAGTGAAGTTTTGGCACTAAATAAATGGTTGTAGAGTCGATTTTAATTTTTAGCTCCACGTGTGATATCTTGCGTAAGCCCCTATCGGCACCGAAGGTGCAAAACGTGCACTTGCACAGGGCGGAAAGAGAATGAGTGTCAGATGCTAAGTATAGACAAATTTTTTGATAAGCACCATGCTACGGAATTCGAATAAAACAGAACGATCCGTGACGTCGTCGTTTGGATCATTCTCTGCTCTTACAAAACCCTCCAAATTAAAATGAGTATCGGCCAGAGGGGGTCATAAATAACTTCTGTCAAACACCATTCGTTAAAGTATAGGACTTTCCTTAGACTATGTATAGACGCCTCACATGATGCTGTTATGTTTAGATTATCCTTCGTCAACTACTCCGTAGAACTCACAAGGGGCCTCTGCTCTTTCAGTGTTTCATGAATGATTTCTTTCATTAATTTTCAATTAAAAGAAACAGATTTAGAGATATGGCAGGCGCATGCGTTGTTTATGCTTTCTATGAACGTGCAGAGAAGAAAGGTTGGCCGTCGTTTCACTATTTAGGGCAGTGTTTCCCAACCTGGGTGCCGTGAAGTGTTCTGAAGGGCGCCGCAAAAAATATTCTGTTTTTCCATTTTTAGCCTCATTTTGCATCGTCGGCTTTCAAAAATGCAAACCAGAGTTAAGTCGACCTTCATTTCGTTGCAAAGGCACTTCAAAATGAAAGAAGATATGGAGATTGGGGTTAGAGGTCCAACTTCACCGCGATTATTACTGACGGTGGATAGGGAGGGGTGCCGCCATATTCTGAAAAGTCACTTAAGGGTGCCGCGACTCTAAAAAGGTTGGGAAACACTGTTTTAGGGTAACCCTACTCCCCCACACTTCGCTGAAATTTAAGATGCGTCTGTAATTATGCCTGTTTCTTCATTGATAAAAGGTGAAATTTAAAATGTTGCTTTATATTGTGTGCTTCATTATTAATATAATTTAAATACGCAGTGCTATAAAAGTAAGGAGGAATTGGGGTGGGAGGGGGGGGGGGGGGGCGTCAATATCTGCATTTGCACAAGGAGAAAAAACTCCTATCGCCGGCCATGGCTCCTGTGTAAACTCTAATCCAGTGGGCCGCATAACCCATTGCTCCACTCATCGCGAGCCACATAGCTCAATTCCGCTCTCTTAGCGGGCCACACCCGGTCGAAAATAAGAGTTTAAGAATAACTTAAGGGAAATGGGTGTTTAGATGTTAGTCGAAATTATCTGAATTGTTTTAAATGCATTTTTATATAATATGGAAGTAGAGAGGTAAACATATAATATATTGTTTTTTAATTTTATATTTCCCTTTTATGTTACATTGTGTCTTTTCACTGTTAAACTCATTGCGGACCAGTTGAAGGCACCCGGCGGGCCGGATGTGGCCCGTGGGCCGTAGTTTGGTCACCACTGCTCTAATATACTTTCCGCCGAGGCACTCGCGACTTCTAACACAGCCTGCCGAAGCACTCACTTCTAAGAATTAAAAAAAACCAAAAATATTTATTTAAAATAATTATTTCCAAAACCATTAAAAATTTAGGAAAACATGCGCATTTCGGCTACCATAAAGTCGTCTTCGGTGGCGATTCTTTGAAAATGGATCCTAAAAAAGAATTATCATCTATTCACGTTGAATATATACAGGGATGCAATAAGCTTATGCTTTACAAAAAAAACTTTGTTAGTATGGCAATTTAAGATACCTATAATATGTACTTATTTTTTCAGCTTCTATTTCTTAAGCGCTCACTCTGGAATCTGTTTTCAAATCAGGTGGTTTCGCCTCAGACCTAAATCCTTAATTTCCTTAAGTTACTTATTTTCGACTGGGCGTGGCCCGCGAAGAGTACGAAATTGATCTATGTGACCGGCGATGAGTGCAATAATGGATTATGTGGCCCTCGGGCCGAAAAACTTGGGTGCCACTGCCCTAGAGCATTTCTCACTGGAGGATCAGTGCCAAGTAAATTCCTTAGCGAAGGTGGTTTTAAATCCCATGTTCAACACATTCATCTTAGACTTAATGGAAACGTACGTTCGTCCTAACGCTCCGATACTGCGTTCCAGGGCAATGGAAGTACTCAGAGCGCAAATGTTAATAGTTTGCTCATGGGCAAGCGAGAGTGTACAACTTGATGACAGATTTTACTTTAATGAAGTATGAATTTCCATTTGCCTTCACAGCCATATGGCATTGATCCAGACTGGAACATCCGTCTCTGTTGTTAATGTCTTTCAAGCGAGGAGATGTGTATTGCTAAACGACATATATACGGATGTCTAGAAATAAAGCTGTCAAAAATTTCATTACGTCAATTAGGTACTTAAAATATTTTCATTTATAAAATTTGCGTTGAGATCCTCGCAAAGTCACGTAACAGAACATCTCCCTTTGGGAATTGTTCTTGTGTTCTTCAGTATTGTTTTTTAAAAATGTTATTATATGGCGCAAGGGGTCGAACCATTGTATGAATCACGGTTTGTGTTTGATGTCTTTTTAGCGATTTTTGGTAAAAAAAATACGCTTATGTATTCACTTTGTCTGTCCGTCCAACTGTGCAGGCGATGTATCTGAAACTGTTCGAGCTAAAGAAACAAAAATTTTCAGGATAAGTTACTACATATGAGAGTTACATGTGCGATATATTTGAAACTGTTCAAGCTAAAGAAAGCAAATTTTCAGGGTAAGTTACTACATATGAGAGTTACACGTTGCAATCCGAAAATGTTAAAATTCCAATTTTCAGGAACTAACTTTTCCCCATTATTGCCCCATCAGAAAAGCACGTAAATCGGTGAAGAGGTTTATATATTTACTTGTTTAAATTATTTCCTCTCAAGATTCGAACTCGGGACCTGAACCATCTGAAAGTTTCTAAGTTGTAGTTTTTAGGCGCGTTTCGCTTACAGCATGAGCGCCTATTATCGTCGGTCGGTCCGTCCGGCCGTCCGTCCGCATGTTCGTTCTCGGCTTCTACGGAACCGATTTTCATGAAATTTGGTATTGACTAACAATCAAATATAAGAAGAAAATCGCAAAAATGAATCTCGTACGCAAATCAGGGGTACCACTTTACTGGTGACAAAAAATGAAATTTTCGTCATAACTCGTAAAGTATTGCTCATATCAAAATATTTTTCAAATAAAACTTGTAGAACTGGTAAAGAAGAGTATTTTCTTTCCTATATATTTTTATCATAGAAGTATCCGTTATCGAGAAAATCAAATAAAAACGTCTTAAATCGAGTTGAACCTGGAGAATTTCTTGCATGGTTACTTCTTCATTGTTGCTAACATAAACAATCTCCCAAACAAACGTTTAATTTCCTTACGTGTGCGTGTAATATTATTAAACAGGAAGAAAATGGATTATTTATGATGAAGAAAAGAACTTTAAAACGCTATTTCCCTTACGTACAGGTATATAATTTCTTTCTAATACTCCAATCCACGAAACGCGCCCACTTGTGATACGTTGTACACTTTCCTAACTTGTTTTATTTTTTGAAGACTGAATTCAAATCCGTGCGGATTTAGCGAGCATTTTTTATTTTTATTTTTAAAAGTGGGAGTTTTTCTGGGTTTCAGCAAAGGAAATACTTAATTACCATGGCAACGAGCCAATGCTTTTTTTCGTACAGTGTGCCTTGAAAATAGGCGGAAATATTTGCAGAATGGTAAAAAAATCGCCTTATAATATTTACTTTCGCAGCAATACTTTCCTAACTTGCTTTTATATAAAATTCAGTTTGAAATGTCGCGATTAAATTTCGTAAGTTGCGCGGAGAATATTTTGAGCAACCCAAAAACAACAACAACAACAAATTCGATAATCAGGTATCGCCAGCGTTTTGAAATTAACCAGATTCGCGACTTTCCTCCCAATCTGCAGTCAGCTTGACGCCATCGGAGATATTCGTGCCCACGTAGCAGCTTATAAAATTGCGACTTCGTGTCTTCGCGCAAAATTCGTAAAAGCGAAGAAAATCGTAAAATGAAATTTCGAGTGCCTCAGGTTCAACGGCGTTAATTAAAGTGAAAATCCGTAAAACGGACGTTCGTAAACCGACGAATGGGTGCGCATAGTTATTTTTTCAGTTTTTTTATATTTCTTACGCGCTCACTCTCGAGTTTGTTTCCAACTGTAAAAAACGAGCTCGAAAATTCCCTTGAGAATAAAACCACACCATAAAAATACCATTTATAATTTGAAATGACGCGATCCTAGGGTATTACTCACTGGAATATGCCTCGGGATTAGTACCAAGTAAATTCCTTAGCGAATGTGGTTTTAAAACCGACGTTTAGTACATTTATAGGAGATCGATCGAAACGTACGTTCGCCCTGACGCTCCGACACGGCGTTCCAGGCCAATGAAAGTGTCAGAGCACAAATGTTAGATAGTAGTTGGCACATGGGCAAGTGAGAGTATACAACTTGGTGACAGATTTTACTATAATGAAGTATCAATACACATTTGTCTTCACGGCCATCTGGCATTGATCCAGAATGGAACATCCGTCTCATATGTTATTGTATCTTTCAAGCCAGGTCCAATACGTCATTAAACGGCGTATTTACAGAGGGCTAGAAATGAAGTTGTCATAAAAATTGCATTGTGTTAAATAGTTGAAAGTTTTTCAATTCTAAAATTTGCGTTAAGATAAAGAAGAAAATTCGCGCGCAAAGCAACATAACCCGAATGTCTACCTTTGAGAATTGTTCTTGAAATCTTCGATAGTATTAGGAAAAAGGTTATTTGGCACAAGAGGTCGAACCATTAAGTTAGAATCACAGTTTAGTGTTTGTGTTATATATATCTTTTATTGTTTCTTACGATAAATTGAATACGTCAACATTTATGATATCATCATCACGCTGTGTATGTATACAAAAACAGTAGACGCGATTGAATTCGAAATTTTAACGAACGCATTATCATTGTTGGACGTTTCTCATTATAACTTGATTGCTTGCGTCTGTTCGTCCATTACTATTTAAGCGCAGTCATTCAAACAACTTTGTAATTGATGGTGGGTACCTGGAAATATTTCCATTAAATACACAGCTTAAGCACAAATATTCGGGAGTTCAGTGATGGAATATTCGTCCGGAGTGTAGGAAGACCCGGATTCGATTACCGCTCATGGCAGTGTTTGTCTCCTCCTACCCAGAGTTTCTACAAATATGACGTTCTGATTACAAAAATTTAGCAGGATGATATCATATTTTGTATGTTTATTTTTCGTATTCTTTAAATTTAGTCGTCGACGATAATGAAAACGAGAAAAATGGTAGATGAAATTCTTTTAAAAACTCCTTTGAATAAATTAACACCGTTGTAGTTTTATGACACGTTCCACTGGCACATATTTAAAAGGACGCCAGTTGATCGAATCGGAATTGTAGAAGAACGATAAGGGAACGAAAAAATATCGAGAGGGAGCAATGAGAGGAAAAAAGTACAAATCAGGAGAGTTGCGTAAGAGTGACGCGTTGGGAACGAAAGGGGAACGCGAGAGGAACGGAAAAGGAACGAAAGAGGAACGGAAAAGTAAACAAAAGAGGAGAAGAAAAAATGGACGAAAGAGGCATGGGCGGATTCAATGGGGGGAGGAGGGGATGGGGTAAAGGGGTTAATTCCCCCCCCTCCCCCCTAGAATTTCTGAACACTCGAAAAATTACCCTTTAAACCTCGTCCTTCGTGCTGACAATGAGCAGGTCATAATTTAAGTTCTTTCACTCGTTTCACTATAATAGACTGTACCGTTTCTCTGTATGTATTTGCTATTAAGTTCTACATTTAGTTTTTCTGATTAAAATATGTATTAAATAAGATGGTTCCAAATACTTTATTAAATAACTTTTATATTAACCTCACTCGATATCTTATATCTATAATATATAGCAGAAAGTAATTTTTATTTCACTTTGAGTTTATACCCGCAAAGGGGTACTTAAAAGTCAGTGGAAAGTCGAACTCACTACAGGTACACTTATGTATAATTAAGCAAGATAATTGAAAGTGTAATGTGAAGCGCCATGCAACTTTTACAAATGTTCTTAATAAACTTTAGTAAATCAGCATTGTTGTATAAAAAGGAACTTATTATACCGAAACTGTCGCGAATTTTGGACTTCCTTACCGACACAATTCACTATTTCAGTAAATCAAAATTTATTTTATTCTTTTTAGAGCATAATACAAAAGTTATTTTAAAAAACATTTTTTTATTAATTTATTTTTTCACTCCTAAATAACCCCCCCTCCCCCCCTTTGGGCGAAGCCTGGGTCCGCCCATGGAAAGAGGATGATATGTAAGTAGGAAAGCAGGTGTGGCGTTCACATTCATGTCACCAAGTCAAGGGAGACGAAAGATTTCGCTGAAAGATCAGGGGCGAGAGATTATTTGTCCGCCCCTGGAGGAATTTGAACGGGCGAAGAGCGTGGGTGGGACTTAAGTCTCTCACTTTGAGAAGCTACGATCCCTTTCGAAGCGAGAGCCAAAAATCATTCCGTTCCATCCCACGCTGCCACAATTTCGCAAGAGGAAGCAGAACGGGAGCCGATTAGACGGCCGAAACAGAGGGATGAAGGGGGATTTGGAAGGTTTTCATGGAGTTTGGAAGCTTCCGTGTGGACGGGTGATGACGCTGAGAAGTCAATTAAATTCCAATATCGCAGCCGCTGCGCTTTTTTCTTGATGAAGACTTTCTAGTAAGGGGAAGAGAGGAACAAATTAATATTCGTGTTTTATTTTTAAAAAAATCCTTTATCATCAATGCCGGGACGAATCCTCGATTATAAAGTTTCGTTCGAATGCCGCGTAAGTGAAAAAACGACGCAAAGTTGCTTTCTTCGGAGGGTGAAATAATTACCATGATTAGAATGGGTTATCAAATCCTCACAGATTTATACCAACATATAAGTGAAAATTACAGAGATATTTAAATGTATTGGAATTTGTGCTTAAAATCTTTTTGCGTTTAGGGTTATATCCAATATTCATTTTTTTTACTCTGTAATTCACCTGTTGTGTGACATTGGATGAAATGCATTAAAACTATACTTGATAATGTTCAACCACTTGCTTCAGTTCTCATGGTCCTTGCATCGTTTTTTTTTCAATTAATCTATATTATTAATTTTGCCGCCGTTCCTGTTCCTTACGTTATGGGTTAGTAAGAATGTGAGTTAATATATTACTATAACGAACTTTCAATGAATAATGATGGAAGAAGAGCATAAACTCCGTATGAAATGTTTGATACAATGGTCGACACAGGAAAGAAAACATAAGCCCTCTACTGCCCAATGTAAACATCAGGGTAACGCCTTTCCTTGCTTTGTGCCCCAATGTGACCTGGAAGTTACGTACTTTAATAATAATACGTAATAAAATAATGAAAATTGAGTAACTAATTTATTATTTTAATAATATTCAAGACATTTTTTATATAATTAAATTAATTCAACGGGAAAAATGGGCAGTAGAGAGTAAAGAGTTACCATAGAAATGATATGAGTGATGAGAGTTTGAAGTAGATGTAGTGAACACACAAGCACATACGTACTTGCTCACAAACACAAACTCAGTATGAAATGTCCACGTAAAAAAGGATACGAGAATAAACCATCGATGTTTAAAATGAGAATTCTCAGAAAATAATTCGCGCTGAGATTAATTAAGGGTGGTTTCGCAGTGAAAAAGTATTAGGATGTAACTACGTAGGTACGCAACGTTTAAATGAGAACGGAAAAATTTTCGAGGAAGGGATGCAGAGATAAACATTTAGTATGAACGTGGAAATAGGATACATTTTCAAAGGTATGTTTGGGAAACAAGAGAGGAGACGTGTAGGGCAGAGGTAAGGTGAAGTTAGAAACGGAGAAAACCCAGTGCTTTTTTTTTAGTTTCTCATATACGTAGTAAACTGAAAAAGTTTTGTAATCGGCAAAAAAATTCGATCTCGAGATTTTGATGGAAATACACGTTTTAGGTGTAGTCGAGTCCGAAAAAGTGGTTTTCGCCATGGCGTCTGTGTATGTGTGTTCGCTGCTCTAGAGCCTAAACCGTGTAACAAAAATGATTGAAATCTCGTAATTAGGCATTTTATCATACAAGAAAGAAGCTATGAAAAAATGGTTGACATTGCAGAATAATTAAGGTCAGTTTATTCCGGGCAACTTTAACAACAATTTCATTTTCTCAAAAAGGGCTACAACGATTTTGATCAAATTTCGTTCAGTTACTTGAGTTTGCCTCTTCAATAATACTAAATATTTTATATTACTAAAAGAAATAATATAAGGCTAGTTCATTCTTAGGCAACTTTAATAGCAGTTGGATTTTCTAAAAAAAACTGCCAATATAGTATAGTTATTTGAGTTCATGTTTATAGTGATTGTACATTGTTCGTATTTTTCAAAAGATAACTAAACGGCGCATTCGTGTATGAGAAAGTTTGTACAGTGTATATTGTACCGATTTTTTAAATGAAAGATTCGCGGTTAATTCACGGAAGGGATTGGGGAAAATCTTTTCCTATTAATATTTTTGTTAGAGAATCAGAATGTCGAATGGGTTGGATGAGGTATTAAATCGGGAGTAGGAATAAATTTGAAGGATATTCCGCTTTTAATTCCGTATTCACTGCGTCTATTTATCAGTGTGTCGAGATGAGTGAAATTATCGGAGAATTAGACATTATGAACGCAGTTATTGTTGCCTATCGGAGTTTTTAAAATTTTGACCTAAAAAAGTTAACTACATTCAGTCCGTATCATATTGTTAAATTTTACTAATGTATGTTTCTCATAACTGACACAGCCTGGAATTTGCCCTCCTGTCAATATCGCAAATAATTTCAGCTGCGACTGCTTTCGCGTTAATTTAAACTTTAACTTGAAAATAAATATATTTAATAAATGAACATTATGATTTTTTAATTTTATAGCGATGTTTATAAGTCATTATTGAAAACTATCGTAATTTCCCGTCAAATATGACAGGTAGGCATGAATTAAGTATTACTTTAAAATAAAATAAAAATTAATGACACCAAATTTTATGTGCACTAAAACGTAAAACATTAATATAAAATCCACGTAATCGAATGTTCCAGAAAGTCATAATAGTATGGACATATAAAATGATGTTTTAACACGATTTATCACAATTTTTGTACATTTCTTACGAATTAGAATCGATCCAACAATAGACTTTAACAATTGCAGTTGCCATGGCGATGAATTGAATAAATGCGTAAAAATCACGTAAAATTCATTAAACCTAATTTTCGCCTTTTTCGAATGAGAAAGGAATTTCTACGATAGGAAAATTCATTTCCATAGTTTTCTCGGTCTAACTGTGAACATCCCGCGTCGATATCTCATTTTTAAGATATTTTAAAATGCTAAAGAAAAAAGGCTTTCTCGCTTCGTTTCAGCTCTGCCCAAATTCAAATGTAGAAAAGATAGGCTCCTGGACAAGGAATATCACAAGTTTGTACGTTTTATAACTCCGAAAAACTAAAACATTCCACTTTGAATCAAGTAAATATTCTAAAATGACTGATCATCGGTGGTTTCTTTTTGTCTTTAAATTTATGTTTCCACATTTTTGGCTCGAATAATTTTAGCTCTTGAATGAAAAATTTGACTGGAAATTCATTGAATGGAACTGTACCAGGCATTAATGGAAACGATGAGTGTTTTATGCGTTTAAAAGAGAGACGCGCATATACGCCTGCATGTGTTAACGTGGTGAAAGATTACGTCGCAGAAGCTCAGCTATCCTGTCGGATTCTTCGGCCTTCCCATCCTCACAATGGGAGGCGTCAGATAGACTCCCGGCAGTGGTGCGCAAACTGGGGGGCGCGCCCTCCCCCTTCCGGTGGTCGCGAACGATTTGACGGGGGCCGAGAATCGCCGTTTCTTTTTTTAAAAGAGGGACGCGAGTTTACCCGGCCTGACTCAGGCTACCGTATTTTACGTGAATGTATTCGGTACCGGTGATAAACTGGCAGGTCAATCTAACGCAATGTAACATTGTTACTCTCTGGCATTTGTAGAGCCACACAACTATAATAAGTTGACCCCTGCCGAACGCGGGGGTTAGGTTCCGGCCAATGGCCGCGCACGGCGATTCCGCGTTCCGCGTGGTATTGGTATAATGGTGAAAATGAGGTTACGTTCCAAGACCTTGGATGTCAGACGTAAAAACCTATAACCCTTGCGCCATTAAATATGAAGTTTCTTGAGGGCTTCATGAGCCTTAGGCCGATAGAATGCCTAGGGAAGTTTCGGCCTCAGTCACAAATTTTCTTTTGTGAGGAGAAGTGGAGCGTAAGTATTCTTCAATCGCTTGGTAGATTTACTCGAATATTATTATTTTTCCCTGGATATGGATAAGTGGATTAGTAAGGTTGGTGAAGAACATAGTGCTTCAGCTGCGTGCTCATCTGATGAAAATGCTGCTGCAAATAAAATAAAGAAGGTACGTGAAAAAGAAGTACTACCTGACGCGACAACTCCTTGTACATACAAGTAAAGAAAACGCATCTTCAAATCGTAAATTAAAAAAATACAAATTTGGATTTTCGTGGACTTTGGTTAAGAATGAGCAAAGACCCCAGTGCGTCATTTGTTCTGAAGTGTTAAATTTTCTTCCCTTTCCTATACTTAAAACGCCAGTTAGTATGTCGTGTTATTGAGCTGACGTGAGATTATTTTTTGTACGTGACGTCAGCAAATTTTTCCGATTGAAATGGAGGGCGTGCCATCGTTTAGTTTACACGGATCAAAAGGAGGACGCGGCCTGAGAAAAGTTTGCGCACCACCTAGATAGAGGAATAGATGGAGAGAGAGAGAGAGAAAGAGGTAGAGAGAGAGCGAGAGAGGGAGAAGAAAGACTGCGAAGGATTCTGTTCAGTTCGAGACTTTCACGCGAGAGGGGGGAAGCGAGGCCTCTTCTACTCTAGGGCTTGTTTTCCATTCCATATGTAGCGAGGAGGGGAAGAAGGAGGAGATGGAGGAAGGCAAGTGAAAGGAGAATACCGCGGCTTTCCTTCCCTCACAATATTGCAGGATGTTGATGTAAAAAAGGGCCAAGTTAGAAAATTTTGCTATAGCGTCGCGTTTCGAAGGAGAGAAAAGTGTGGCGAGAGAGAAGAAGAGATGATGGAAAAAGTAAAAGAATCGAAGCCTAGCCGAATCTTTGTTGTTCTGAGGATATCCGGAACTCTTACGTTTTCGATCCTCGAGTTTTTGGAATTGGATTCTGTCATCTCCAGGTCTCTTTCTCTCTCTCTGTCTCGCGGCAGATTGGGTGTGTTTCTTATTTTTATGCGGTACCGTGAGTGTTTTCCTCGTGCCTGTAGTTGATATAAATAAGAGAAGACGGTTATGTGTCACGGCGCGCGAGAAAATAATTCAATTTAAAATTATTCGCGGATTTATTTATTTCGAGTAGCTCGTATAATATCCGTTCATGGCCTTTTACGACGACGTTAACAAAGACGAACAAACACAACCAAGCCATGGGCAGGATTCGAACGTGCGACCATAGCAACAAGAAGCCAGCCACGATAACCACTTTTCTAAGGCCGGAGATGAATGAAATAGATGGATTTAAGCTCCAAAGGTTTAAAGTGAACCAGTAAAATCGAAGCACGAAATAAGTGGATTATTAGCACGTTTCTCAGTAAATGAGTAAGATTATCAAAGAAATATAACACTAAAAATTGGTACAATTAATCTTAACCTATCTGGCTTCTTGGGAAGGAAGTAAAGGGTCTTTCACTGTCTCATTAATTGAAGAATCTACATAGTGAATAGGACGAAATATCTTACATGCTTTTTCTCTTATCATTGATATTCTTTCTGCTGATGCCAGTTAGCTAATCGAAGAGTTCAATTGAAAATGTATGTAGAGTTATTCTTGCCACCTACGCAACGGCATAATGTTCGACATTTTTTTGTTTTGTTTTGCATGCAAATTATTTATGGAATTTTATGTAAGTCTGAATCTGAAATCGAGGGCCACACTTTCAGAATATCTTCGCATAATTTTGTTTCCTTTCAAGTTTACGCATAAATTATAAATAGAGAAGAAAGCAGTTGTTACAATAAGGAACGGTTCGAGTTATCCTTGGCATTTAAATATGCATCGCTAAAGGATCATTATATTGTTACGTGGGCGACTGCCCGGTTCGTGGTGACAGTAATAAGCACTCCGTATCACACAAAAAATCTGATGTGGCCAACATGACTTTCTCCATATTTGGGGTATAGATATTTCAATTATTATGAATAGCATTATGAGGCAAAATTATTATTTCGTATCGTAAAAGAATACAGTCATCCTTATTGCCGTAAATTACGTATATTTTGAATATGTTTACATAATTCACCGCTACATGGTGCTGGCGCTGTATACTGGTATTAAGAAAAAGCAAAATATCTCCTAAATGGATGGTTCTACGAAAATTTGTTTCAAACAAAACATGGAAGAAATATTATTCTCTACAACTTTGGTCCACACGAAGATTACCAATTACGACATTTTAAGGAGATATTTGACGGAAACCGAAAAAACCGATTATTTAAAAATAATTCCTAAACAATAACTGCTATGAAAAATTGTTTCAAATGAAAGTTGTAGGAAATCACATTCGCTATAACATTTGTATAGAATTGTATATATCATAATGTTTTAACGGAGAAATATCGCAAAAACCGAATCGGGTTTCGAATAAACCTCGACTTCCGGTTAACCATTATTGTCCAAAAACTAATCAGATCTTTGTGCTCATGCTAGAGTTTTATATATGAAGTTTGACGACGATATGACAAGTATTTTTTGAGTTAGAGCGCCCACAATCACATACACACACACAGACATCATTCCGAAAATAGTCTAAACGTGTTCTAGAGACCTCAAAACGTGTATTTCCGTTGAAATCTCGAAGTTGATTTTTTTCATGATCACAATACTTTCCCATTACTTCGTATGGAGAAAGTAAAAATAAATCGACGACGGAACGAGAATTGGATTCTCTTCTTCTGCCGAGGAACCCAAACTGTTAAATGCACCGTCGAGAGAGAGAGAGCACCGCTCTTTGTAATCCCGACTGCACACTGTCAAAACTACACAACGGTATGACGGCGTCAAGGAAACCCGAAGAACGAACGGAAACAGGCATCTCTCCCCGGATGAATTGTACGCGACTCCCCTCCTTCAGAGAAACGAAGAGTTTTTCCATGTCTTGACTCGCCGCGGGTGACGGCTCGACTCCCTCTCCCTAGCAACCACCCCCGCACGTGACCGCTTGCCGCAGACGACCCCGTCGTCTCGGTTCGGTGCGTAGCACACGCTGATGTCCTCACGAAACTGACTCGGTCTGCACGGAGCAGTCGCCTCCGAAGCCATGCCCCGACCGTTTTCCCTCGCGATTCCAGCATCCTCGCCTTAATACGTACATTCAATCGGAAAGACGTTTCGTATAGCGAATACCAAATATTTAAAATGAAGGCCAACTTTAATTCTCACATTTAACGAATACGGTTTTTTCATTGAAGTTACATATTGAATTTTTCTTTCGGATATAAAAAAAAATTCTCGATTAAATTATTACTAATGTTTATATAAACACACACAAACTCGGAGGCGAATTTTCGAAAAATGTAAAAGAGAATCTAATTGAAAAATTCTGATGTGGCCAACACATGACCGTCTCCATATTTGGGGTATAGATATTTAAATTATTATGAATAGCATTATGAGGCAAAATTATTATTTCATATCGTAAAATAATACAGTCGTCCTTATTGCCGTAAATTATATTTTGAATATGCTTACAGAATTCACCGCTACGTGGTGGTGGCGCTGTATACTGGAAATTAAGATAGAGCAAAATATCTCCGAAATGGATGGTTCTACCAAAATTTGATCAAACAAAACGTGGAAGAAATATTATTCTCTACAACTTTGGTCCTCACGAAGATGACCAATTACGACGTTTTAAAGGAAATATTTGACGGAAACCGAAAAAACCAATTATTTATGAATGATTCCTAAACAATAACTGCTATGGAAAGTTGTTTCAAATGAAAGTTGTAGGAAATTTCATTCTCTATAACCTTTGTGTTTAACGGAGAAATATCGCAAAAACCGAATCAGGTTTCGAATAAACCTCGACTTCCGGTTAACCGTTATTGTCCAAAAACTAATCAGTTCTTTGTGCTCATGCTAAAGTGTTATATATTAGGTTTGGTAACGACATGGCAAGTACTTTTTGAGTTAGAACGCGCACAATCACATACACACACACGCACACACACGTACACACACAGACATCATTCCGAAAAGATTCTAAACGTGTTCTAGGGACCTCAAAACGTGTATTTCAGTTGAAATCTCGAAGTCGATTTTTTGATCATAATACTTTCCCATTATCACGTATGGAGAAATTAAAAAATACACTCATTATCCTCCAAGCGTTTCGGTTGGTTTCTTACACTTCAAACACGTTGTTTCTTTCCTTCGCATTTATTCCCATATATATTTTTCCTGTTCCCGTCAAGTTTTGTTCTTTCTCTCTCCCTCTCCTTCTCTTGTCCGTTGTCGTCTCACTAATAATGCCATCTGGAGTAAAAAGAGGTCCTCGGCAGTCATGATAAGATTCTTAACTAACTATCACAGGTATAAAACGAATATAACCAGCCCTCGTTAGTGTATCCTTTTCCAAAAAAAGAAGGAATTAATGGAGAAACATGAGAAATTTAAAGGGGGTAGACTAAGAAGAATATTTCTTAAAACGTTCCTGAGCTATAGGAGACGCATATAACAAACAAGTTAGGAAAGTGTACAACGTATCACAAATGGGCGCGTTTCGTCCAATGGAGTATTAGAAAGAACCTGTACGTAAGGAAAATAGCGTTTTAAAGTTTTTTCTTCTTCATAATAATCCATTTTCTTCCTATTTAAAAATATTGCATGCACACGTAAGGAAATTAAACGTTTGTTTGTGAGATTGTTTATGTTTGCAAAAATGAAGAAGTAACCATGCAAGAAAATTTCTAAGTTCAACTCGAATTAAAACATTCTTGTTTAATTTTCCTGATGACGGCTACACCTATGATAAAAATGTTTAGGAAAGGACATACTCTTCTTTACTTGTTCTACAACTTTTATTTGAAAGATCGGTACTTACGTATTAATGGGGAGTCCAACTTAATACATAAGTACCGATTGGTTCCTACCAAGATATCTGTAGTCTACAGAGGAATTATATCTAGCTTGACTGTTGCGCAGCAAATGGAGAGGATATTGGCGAGCCTTCAGCTCGCTCTGTTCTTATTTTAGTTGTCGTCTCCGGGCGCTTCACCTCGCTGGAACCAAACTATCCCTCCCCGTTGTCCGGTGATCGGTTTTGTAAATGTCGCTACAGGCCGATCAGTCGAGACGATTTTGATAACATTTTAGAAGAAATTGCTAAATATTGGCCACCAGAAATTAAAATGTGATTGTTTTTTCAATTGTTATCCATAACAAACCATTTAAATGTTAAATGGTTCCTTTTAATGTTGTTCTTAAAAATAAAAACAATTTAAATGTTATTTTTTCCGTATTTATATTTTTAAGTTGGGCTCCCCGTTAATAAGTCAGTACCAAAATTGATTTCTCGCTTGACTCTATATTTGAAAATAATATATTTGATAAGTATGATGGAAATTTTTTTTTAAAAAAGCTCTTACCGTACGTAATAGCTTCTGTTGCATTTCATAATATTTCGGAGAAAACGTAAATAAGAATTAGTAGTTCAAAATAATCAGTTGTATGCTTTTTACTTTTTCCATATACGTAGCATAGAGAAAGTATTGTTTTCATGAAAAATCAACTTCAAGATTTCAACGGAAATATATGTTAGAGGTCCCTAGAACACGTTTAGACTTTTTTCGGAATGATATCTTTGTGTGTGTGTGATTGTGGGCGCCTTAACGCGAAAGCTACTTGCCATGTCGTTACCATACTTCATATATAACACTTTGGCGTGAGCACAAAGAACTGATTAGTTTTTGGACAATATCGGTTAACCGAAAGTCGAGGTTTATTCGACACCCGATTCGGTTTTTGCGATATTTCTCCGTTAAAACATCATTATTGTATACACAATTCTATACAAATGTTATAGAGAATGTAATTTCCTACAACTTTCATTTGAAACAATTTTAAATCGCAGTTATTGTTTAGGAATTATTTATAAATAATCGGTTTTTTCGGTTTCCATCAAATATCTCCTTAAAAACGTCGTAATTGGTAATCTTCGTAAGCACCAAATTTGTAGAGAATAATATTTCTTCCAGGTTTTGTTTGAAACAAATTTTCGTAGAACCATCCATTTCGGAGATATTCAACTTTTTCGTAATTTCCAGTATACAACGCCACCACCATGTAGCGGTGAATTCTGTACACATATTCAAAATATACCTAATTTACAGCAATAAGGACGACTATTCTTTTACGCTACGAAATAATAATTTTGCCTTATAATGCTATTCATAATAATTTAAATATCTATACCTCAAATATGGAGAAAGTGGTGTTGGCCACATCAGATTTTTACTTTCTCCATACGTAGTAATGGGAAAGTATTGTTCACGAAAAAATCGACTTCGAGATTTCAACGAAAGTACACGTTTTGATGTCCCTAGAACACGTTTAGACTATTTTCGGAATGATGTCTGTGTGTATGTGATTGTGGGCGCCTTACCGCGAAAGCTACTTGCCATATCATGTCCTAATTTCATATATAACACTTTAGCATGAGTACGAAGAACTGATTAGTTGTTGGACAATAACGGGTAACCGGAAGTCGAGGTTTATTCGAAGCGCGATTCGGTTTTTGCGATATTTCTTCTTTAAAACATCATTATTTTATATACAATTCTATACAAAGGTTATAGAGAATGTAATTTTCTACAACTTTCATTTGAAATAATTTTCTATTGTAGTTATTATGTAGGAGTTACTTATAAATAACTTTTTTTCGGTTTTCTCCTTAAAAACATACTGATTGGTATTCTTCGTGAGGACCAAAGTTGTAGAGAATAATATTTCTTCCAAGTTTTGTTTGAAACAAATTTTCGTAGAACCATCCATTTCGGACATATTTCGCTTTATCTTAATACCAGTATACAGCGCCAGCACCATGTGCCGGTGTATTCTGTAAACATATTCAAAATATACGTTATTTACGGCAGTAAGGACGACTGTATTCTTTTACAGTATGAAATAATAATTTTGCCTTATAATGCTATTCATAATAATTTAAATATCTATACCCCATGTATGGAGAAAGTAATGTGTCGGCCACATCAGATTTTTTTGCTTTCATTTAAATTTTTGTGTTGTTTTTGTGACATTACATGCTTATTTGTGCAATGAGAAAAAATCTGAAGCCTATTTTATATGACGATGAAAACGTATTATAGTGTGTAGTTCCATATAATTTTAATGGAAAATAGGAGCAGAGGGGGAGAGAAACCACGTGCGGTAGAAATGTTCGTAAGGCAGAATTCGAACAGCCACGGACTCCACTCAACGGGGCTTGGAAAAGGGATGCTGAACTAAGTGCGTCACTTTCTAAGCGAACTTTCAAAGCCCTTAGGTCCAGCTAGGCTAATTTCATCAAGTGCTCTGCATCTGGTCAATCTTCAGCATGCTGTCGAGTGCATACGTGCTTGAAGTTCTTGCGGGTTTGAGGAAAGGTGAGCACGCGCCCACGAAATTCCGCGAAAGAGAAAAGGTACTTTACGAAACTCAGGCTTTTAGATATACACATAGATCAATTTTAAATTTACGACTGTATACTCTGCTATAGGAGGAAGCCATGGGAACGTTGTTTGTTTACATTTTCTTCTTTTTACTTTCTCCATACGTAGTCATGGGAAAGTACTGTGATCACGAAAAGAATCGACTTCGAGATTTCAACGGAAATACACGTTTTGAGGTCCCTAGAACACGTTTAGACTATTTTCGGAATGATGTCTGTGTGTGCGCGCTCGCGTGTGTGTGTATGTGATTTTGGGCGCTCTAACTCAAAAAGTACTTGCCGTATCGTTATCAAACTTTATATATAACACTTTAGCATGAGCACAAAGAACTGATTAGTTTTTGGACAATATCGGTTAACCGAAAGTCGAGGTTTATTCGAAACCCAATTCGGTTTTTGCGATATTTCTCCGTTAAAACATCATTATTGTATATAAAATTCTACACAAAGGTTATAGAGAATGAAATTCCTACAACTTTCTTTTGAAACAATTTTCTATAGCAGTTATTGTTTAGGAATTATTTATAAATAATAGGTTTTTTCGGTTTCCGTCAAATGTCTCCTTATAAAGTCGTAATTGGTCATCTTCGTGAGGACCAAAGTTGTAGAGAATAATATTTCTTCCACGTTTTGTTTGATCAAATTTTCGTAGAACCATCCATTTCGAAGATATTTTGCTCTTTCTTAATTTCCAGTATACAGCGCCGCCACCATGTAGCGGTGAATTCTGTAAGCATATTCAAAATATAATTTACAGCAATAAGGACGACTGTATTCTTTTACGATACGAAATACTAATTTTGCCTCATAATGTTATTCATAATAATTTAAATATCTATACCCCAAATATGGAGAAAGTCATGTGTTGGCCACATCAGATTTTTTTCTCTTTACGGATAATTTCTCATTTTTAGACTATTCTTAGCGATTTATATAGTTAAAATTTTCCACTTTTAGTCGCATATCTCTTTTAATAAAAACCGCCGTTTGTGTTTTCTTTTCGCCGTTGTTTCGGTACGCGGATTCCCCTACAATATTTTATGAATAATTTTGATGTTTTATGTATGATTTATGGAGTATTATGCATAAATTATGGATACCAATGGGATTGGTATCGTGAAAGTTTTCGCCGCCTGGCTTTAGCCCTTTTCCCACTATTAAGGCTAAATGAATTAATGAGACAAGCGAACGACCTCTGCGTAATATAATAGGTAGGTAGGTAGGTATTTTACTGCCGCCATGCTTAATTTTGATATGTTTAGAATAAAAGTAGTAATATTTTGTGGTAGTTGCTCCGTAATCCTCACTTTAATATATCGTCTGTGTTATTACGCAAAGCCAACTTTATTCAGAATAGATTTCAAATCAATTTTTCTTCGATTACTTCTTCGCTGAAATTACAGTTTTTAAGCAAATTAAAGCATTTGAAAGGCAATATTTAGGTAAGTTTGGTGTGTTACCAGTTTACAATGTTGAAATAAATTGGTGATTTGTTTTCGTTCAGACTGTTTTCAAAGAAATTACTCTGCTGATTTATTAATTAGTAAGCTCAATTTTTATTTCAATGTCTCCAGAAAAATAAGCTTTATTCATTTATAACAATGGATGGAAGTGATGAGACGAAAGCAGATAGAAAACGAAGATTAGCTAGAGAAAGGAGACAGCCGTTGGGTTGTAAGGCGAAGTCAGGAGACGTTTGAAAGAATCAGAAGAGAGAACGCTTCACGGATGCATTGAACCGTGCAAATGCAAGTCAGCAAAGCAACCGATGAACGACGAAGATTAAATAAAATTGTTAAAAATAAATGATTGCTATTTCGAGTGAGAAGGGGAGGAAAGGAAATCACTCCCCGTCATATTTGACGGGCACTTATACTAGTATTAATACTAATTATTATAGCCCACGTCAGTCCGTTGGTCTGTTGGTTGGTCGCGCGTCTGGTGGCGAATTATTGTTTAACTCGAACGTCTCGAGAAAGAATCGAGAGAGAAACTTTCAATTTGGCAGGAATGCTCGATTCACGTATTTTAAATGAAAAGATTGAGAAGGAGATAAATTCTGAACTTGACCGGGACTCGAACCCGGTAAAATAACACGTAAAAGCCGAGTTTTCGACGTGCAGGCCTTCATTCTTTTTTGGATTAAAATTTAAAAAATTGACCTACAATCTTCGGATATATACCATTTTGAAGAAAAAATTATAAAGTTTCTTATTCTGTTCGTCTTTTACCGCCTATAGTTCGAGATCGCTCATGTTAAACGTTTAATTAACATATATGGGGGAATATATCAATTTTAACGGGATTTTGCCTTGCTTACGTCGAAATCCTATTGTTATTTCAATCCTTATGGGTGTAAGCGTGTTTCGAATGCTTTTAATACCAGTGAGAGAGGGGGGAGGAGGAAGAAGGGAGAGAGGCAACTATTTTAAGTTTAATTAAAGATAGCCCGTCATGTTGAC
This sequence comes from Uropetala carovei, assembly GCA_036926305.1. NCBI lineage: Eukaryota > Metazoa > Arthropoda > Insecta > Odonata > Petaluridae > Uropetala > Uropetala carovei. The sequence continues at coordinate 1,201,028 of JAXCHB010000277.1, forward strand.
TGATTTTTGTACTACTTTATTTATATATAATCTATTTTAGTTGGTCCTGCTTTATTTTTTTATCAGCAGTAAACTTGTATGTTGACTTAAGTTTCCCTTGGATATTTCCTGTAACTCTTACACGAGAGTTGCTATGGACATCTTGTACACATGTCACATCTGATGGAAGCACGGGATTTACACCTGACTCGTGTTGTTTTCATGGCTTACAAGCTACCAGACTCATTCAAAGTTGCGTGAGTCCGTTTTTATCTCGCATAGACTTATCCGCACGCACTCGCGCGCCCGAAAGAAATGTCGGTAATTTGCCGAAATGGGGGAGTGCCAAAGAAACGGAAGGCCGTATATTCAAGAAGGAGAGAGAGAGGGCGCTTTCTTGTAATGGACGCGTATCTTACGGCCGACTTTCATTCGACGTAACAATCCTACTTGTTCCGTGGTGATTTCTCATCCCTCGGGAAACAGCCCATTCGCAGGAGCTCTTTTAAAAAGAAATTTATTCTTATCGCGCTGAGAAACGGATAGTGTCGTAGTTCCCCATGGGGTTGCTCTGAAAGTGACATCTTTAACGTTTATATTTCTTTGCCGCTATACTGCTGTGTGTGTGTATATATATATATATATATATATAGAGTTTACATGGCGTGTTTCAGTAATTTTTAAGTCTGTCGATAAAATGATATTTCTGATATTAGATATTTCATTAAAATTCCCGCGTAAAAGAAATTAATATCAATTTTATTTCCGTCCTTTCATCCAATGTTAGGGCATGGGTGTTTCGATTTTCCCTGTCAGACATGGAAAGTAAATTAACAAAAATAGTAACGATATTCTAATTTTATAAAATGTCCACTATCTTTATGAATCACTTGACAGGCTTCTTTCTTAATGCCTCCACAACGATTAATTCGATTTTAAATGGCTTTTATTAAACAGGCAGCTTTAAATCCTCGATTCGCCGTCATTTTTAACGTCTATTTTATATTTCTTTGGAAGTATTCTAATGTTACTTCGTTTTCTTTATTATTATATTATATTGTCATTATTATTCTTAAGAATAGGAACGATAGCCCGTCTCACGGTTTAATGCGCCCAGAAAGAGAGTTGCTCTCTCTTGTCTCTCTCGCTCATTAAGGAAGCCTTTTGAGAAAAGAACTCGTATATTTGAAAAACGGAAGAAATGGGAGAGCTCCCACAATAAGCTCCCGTAAAAACGGACTCGTAAAAAGTCTCAGTTTAAAGAGAAGAGCTTTGGAAGTGCTATTCATACCCTCTTGCGCTGTCTTAAAAACGCATTCGATGAATAATTTTCATTTAGCGAATAAAAACATTTTAAGAGATTTTTTACTAATGGAATTAACAAATTATTTCATCATACAAAGCGACGTAAGACTATGAGAATAATTTTACCCTATCATAAATTTAACTGCGTTCCATCGATTTTAATGTACATTTAATGATATTTAATCCTCGTTTTCACAATAGCGATTATAAATCATTATACATCTATGAACAAAAAACCGTTGCGTATCAAAAATGGAAATATTAACTGCTTCTGCTATCTTCAATGCCAATAAAAGGTTAATTTTGGAACTTGAATATCTGATTTTGGATTTTATTCACAGCCTTAAAACGAACTCGATAATTCTCTATTGAATTAAAAAGCCATCTCAAAATTCTGTTATCGAAATCTGTATCATATTTGCATTTATTTCACTGTTCAGTTTTCTTCGTTTTTGTATTTCTTTGGGTCGGCAAACTACGACCCGTGGGTCTCATGCGGCCCCCGAGACCGTTTTATGCGGCCCGCGAAGTCACGATGAAAAAGTTATCGGTATAATCTATCGCAGTCAATTTCATATTTTTCCGCGAAATTATGGTCTCAAAACCTTTCTGGTTGAGTTTTAACGCTATTAAACTAATTCCTATCGATTTTAATTGATGTAAGACCACAAAAAATTCTCTACATAGGTAACTACTGATTGAAACGCCCATACGACCCGTCGAAGCTCTCTTGATTTCCAATGCGGCCCTCCGAAGCATTCACGGCGACGAATGTGGAAAAGGTTGCCGACCCATGAATTGTATCCTGTCTAAGGGTTCCGTAGTAAAGGTTTTTGAACGGATTACACGTAGCAAGAGGAACGAGAAGCTGTGATCAAAAGACTGTGAGATGGAAAGTAGGCGAGAAGGGTAAATAGATGGGAAGGTAAATAAAGAAGATAAAGGGGGAGAAAGAGAGAGAGAGAGAGAGAAGGGCCAGATGAAAAGGAAGGTCGAGAGAAAGCAAGTAGCTAAAAGAAAAAGGACGGAGGAACTGCTCTCGACCGCGGGGGTGAAAGGACACGGCAGTGTTTTCACGCAAACATGGATCACAACCTCGAGGCAATTGTTTTCGCGTTCTAGTTTTCAGGCGTTTGTCGTGAAGCAGAGAGAAAGGAGAAATAGTGAGGGGGAGAGAGTGAGAGGGAGAGAGAGTGAGGGGGAGAGAACAAGAGACAAGAGAAAAGGAAGAAAAAATGCCTTTTCACGGGCAAAGCGGAATCTGAAATATCCTCTACTTCCGCATAAAAAAATCGGTACAACATAGATTGTACAAACTTTCTCATATGTTAATGCGTTCTTTAGTTATCATTAGAAAATGAAAATCGTATCAGCCGGTTTTTAGAATATACAATTTTTGTTAAAGTTGCCCAAGAATAAACTAGCCTTATATTCATTCATCGATAAAAATGAAATGTGTAGTATTATTGCAGACGTAAACTCAAGTAACTGTTCGAAATTTGATCAAAATCGTTATAACAGTTTTTGAGAAAAACAAATTGTTGTCAAAAATGCGTAGAATAAACTTCCCTTAATTATTGAGTAATGTCAACCATTTCTTCCTATACTCCGCTCTGTATAATAAAATGCCTAAGTACGAGATTTCATTCATTTTCGCTGTACCGTTTAGGATCTAGAGCCAGTAACGGTCAGACAGACAGACAGACAGACAGACCACATTGCGAAAACCAATTTTTCGGGTTCAGCGACACCTAAAACGTATATTTACGTAAAAATCTCGAAGTCGAATTTTTTCGCGATAACAATACTTGCTCAATATACTTCGTATACGAGAAAGTAAAAACCAGACAAGAAGCCGAAGGGGATGAGAAGTGTCGGGTAGGAAATCGGGATAGGAACGAATCGAGACAGCAACGACATGGAAAATACCTCTTCAAAGGGAATGAGAAGGATATGGGCAGAATGAATATCAGGATAATAGAATTCCGAATTGGACAAGTGGGAATGTAGGTGCTGAGCGAGGAATGGCTGTGATCAAAGAAGGAAATAGACAAGTCAAAAGGAGCGAGCGGCGGTGGGAAAGAGGGATGCTATAGATTTAATTAGAAAAATCGGTACAACATACATTGTACAAGCTTTCTCATATACGTACTAATGCGTCGTTTAGTTATCTTTAGAAAATGAAAATCGTATGAGCCTGTTTTTAGAAAATCCAATTTTTGTTAAAGTTGCACAAGAATAAACTAGCCTTATATTCATTCATTGAGAAAAATTAAATACGTAGTATTATTGTAGATGTATACTCAAGTAACTGTACGAAATTTGATCAAAATCGTTTTAGCCGTTTCTGAGAAAATCGAATTATTGTTAAAGTTGCCTAGAATAAACTATCCTTATATTCATTTTTTGAGAAATATGAACTATACAGTATTATTGAAGACATAAACTCAAGTAACTGTACGAAATTTGATCAGAATCGTTGTAGCCGTTTTCTAGAAAATCGGATTGTTGTTAAAAATGCGTAGAATAAACTACTCTTAATTATTGATCAATGTCAACCATTTCTATGTATACTCTGCTCAGTATGATAAAATGCCTAAGTACGAGATTTCATTCATTTTCGTTCTACCGTATAGGCACCAGCGCCAGTAACAGATAGACAGACAGACGGCATTGCGAAAACCACTTTTTCGGATTCAGCGTCACCTAAAACGGGTATTTCCGTAAAAATCTCGAGGTCGAATTTTTTCGCGAAAACAGTACTTTCTCGATACTTCGTATGAGAAATTAAAAAATGTGCGAAGTTTGTGCATTTAATTTTTTAAGAATAAATGGCGAATTACATATTATATATTTATTGCTATATTATGATAAATAATTTTACCGAAATCGCAATATATTGATTTTTATCTAGTTAATTAATTTAACTTATTTTAGTTTCACGAACATTATGAAAAGTATGTTAAAAAACCTCATGAACTACCAAATCACGTCTAAAAGTATCACTGAACAAAAATACATATATATAAACATTTCATGAGTTCATTAAATGTTCTGAAAACTACATTAAAGAAAAACATCGAAACCGGATGTTACCTTTTAAAGATAATAAACTGTGACATTAACATATTATTTAAGCATAGGGTATTATATATTAATTGAATGCTCTTGTAAAATCAATGACTGAGAAATCCCGCTTTATAAATTATTCATTTTCAAATTTTGAGAAACAATAAACCGACCAGGCTTCGATGAAATTCATCGAAGGCCAAAAATTAATTTCCAATTCACCGATCATTTTATATCATAAATGTTAATGCTCTTCTCAGGTTTTCTCAAATAAAAATTCAATTTAAAAATAAATAAATAAATTGGAAGCAACAACGGATAATTCTTTTGCTAGTCAAAATCAGTAAAAAGGTATTTGTTGACCGTGAATCGATAAAGTGAGGACGATGCGCTTAAACGAACGTAATTATATCCTCTTTAAAAGGAATTCTTTCCGACTTTCAAATTTTTTCCGCTGAAAGGGAAACGCAACACATGGCTGAAAAAATAAACTAAACTTTGCTAGGGAAACAACGTTTGCCATTGGATTTGTGGCAGGAAGGCACGCAGATAAACTGAAGGAAATTCCGCCATGACACGTGTTTAAGGATACGAGATAAAGCACGGAATTGATGAATCTGCAGTATCAGGATGAAATACGTAGGACATTTTTTAAATAGAAAGATTTATAAAACATAATAAGCCGGACACTAATGATAAAATCTCTGGATGAAAAGGTAAATGTGGCTTAGAGGATAAGAATTCCGAAAAATAAGATTAAACAAAACGAGTCGCTGGATTGGGAGAATTTTTTAAAGACGAATGTGATTCGAAGAGGATTTCCGTATATTTTTTTAAATTTTCTCTTCCAAATGGAAACCGTAATTTTCTGCATTCGAAATCGCAGAGGCGAAAACAAAATAAATCTTTTCGCGAAAGTTTTTTTAAAAGGAATTTCAGCATTTTTGTTTGCATCCCCTTTCACTTTGGAATTAAGGAAAGCCAAATGCTCGCGAATTTTCGCATACACGTTTTGTGCACGTTTCATGTCTTTAAAATGAATTTCTATGATTACAATAGGGAATGTACGTTTATATGCGAGTGCCGCAGACTCACAGACTTGGAAAAAATTCATCGACTATGAAAGGAAAGGAGCACCGCTAACAACAGTTTTAAGTTTTGGGATGTTTTCTGGCTGGTTATACTTACTGTCCTTTCAAAAATTCTAGATACCCGAGTTTAAAGAGGTATATCTCGAAAACGGTATTTGAATAAAAACACGTTTTTTAGGCATGCAAACCCGATAAGACTATTTTGAATGCTTACAATTCCGAAACCCTAAAATGAATCAAATTGAAACTTTAACAGTCCTTAGCTAGACCTATTGTATATAAGTATGTGGAAGATAGCCGGATTTCAGAAATTTAACAAAATCGGGTATTAATAATAATTTTATAAAATAACGTTTCCACATACTTATATACAATAGATCTAGCTAAGGACTGTTAAAGTTTCAATTTGATTCATTTTAGGGTTTCGGAATTGTAAGCATTCAAAATAGTCCTATCGGGTTTGCATGCCTAAAAAATCTGATGTGGCCAACACATGACTTTCTCCATATTTGGGGTATAGATATTTAAATTATTATGAATAATATTACGAGGAAAAATTATTATTTCGTATCGTAAAAGAAGACACGTCGTTGCCGTAAATTACGTATATTTTGAATGTTTACAGAATTCACCGCTACATGGTGTTGGCGCTGTAGGCTGGTATTAAGAAAAAGCGAAATATATCCGAAATGGATGGTTCTACGAAAATTTGTTTAAAAAAAACTTGGAAAAAATATTATTCTCTACAACTTTGGCCCTTACGAAGATTACCAATAACGATGTTTTTAAGGAGATATTTAACGGAAGCCGAAAAACCGGTTATTTATAAATAACTCCTAAACAATAACTCCTATAGAAAATTGTTTCAAATGAAAACTGTAGAAAATTACAGTCTCTATAACCTTTGTATAGAATTGTATATACAATAATGATGTTTTAACGAAGAAATATCGCAAAAACCGAATCGGGTTTCGAATAAACCTCGACTTCCAGTTATCCGTTATTGTCCAAAAACTAATCAGTTCTTTGTGCTCATGTTAAAGTGTTATATATGAAGTTTGGTAACGATATGGAATGTACTTTTTGAGTTAGAGCGCCCACAATAACATACACACACACAGACATCATTCCGAAAATAGTCTAAACGTGTTCTAGGGGCCTCAAAACATGTATTTCCGTTGAAATCTCGAAGTCGATTTTTTTCATGAATACAATACTTCCCATACTACGTATGGAGAAAGTAAAAACGTTTTTATTCAAATAACGCGCAATATAAAATATTTTAATGCAAATTAAAAATTTTGAATGTATATCAGTTAACGTAGAAATAAATTCTCTACCCGCTCATTTTCACTGCATCAAAATCGCTTTTACCGTTTTCGAGATATACCTCTTTAAACTCGGGTATCTAGACTTATTGAAAGGACAGTAGTATGTAGAGCGGAAGGTCATGGAGGTTTTCAAGGCACACCACCGAATGACGCACAGACGTTTATTTGCTTTTGTTACTGGGCCTAAGCGTTATTTCATCCTCGACGGATAGTAAAATATCTTTATTTTTTATTTGATTTAATATGACTTTATTTGCATTTACAGAGAAAAAATAACCTTTTAACATTCTGATAATATACATTGCATAGTATAAATGAGAAGGCGAGCTAGTAGGTATAATTCTACCTTTATTTTTTCTAAATTATAGCCAATTTCGCAATTTCTGTCAGTTAAAGTACAAAACCTACAGAATATTTTATTTGGCAATATTATTACTAATTTGCAGAACCATTTCTCGATAGATTTTGAAAAATAGTTTTCGATTTAATAAAAATTTCAAAGAGAAAATTCAAACTTTGCCTACGTAAAAGTAAATTAAGATTTGTATTTTCTTTACTCGCGTTTAACCAACACCCAGTCGAAGATATAATAAATTAAATTTTGTCTTTTTTTGTAAAGCAATATTTTATGTGCAATAGAAATAGCTAAATCTATTGTCGAACGTGGTAAAATTATCCGGAACGAGAGAAATTTCTTCCCCTTTTTACTTTCTCCATATACGGAGTATATACAGAAACTATTGTTTTCATGAAAAAAAATCGAATTCGAGATTTCAACGGAAATACAAGTTTTGAGGTCTCCTTTTCTCGATGATGTCTGTCTGTCTGTGTGTGTGTGTGTGTGTGTCCGTATGTGTGTGACAGAAATTTTGCGTGCGCTCTAACTCAAAAACTATTCATCAGATCAGCATGAAATTCTATATTTGTGATTTTATATACAGTAAAACTCGTTTAATACGTATTTGAGGGGACCGATTATTGCTTCGTTATAAGCGTGACTACGTTGTATACGAGAAACGGTTTTTGGTCTATACATCCCATATAACACGTATGCACGTACAGTAAAAGCGGTGCTACAGGCTATTTAGAACCGGCCACCCTTAGATTCCAGCAATTACACAAATACAATTCATTTTGTATTTCTTTTTCTTTTTTTATGAATTTTTGTGTGAATTGCATTTGTATAATACCACAACTTCCACTTTAAAATTTCTTAAAATATAGCATGGCGTTTTTGGTTACGTAAGCCATTTGCATTGTCTAGATGTTTTGGTGTACTTCTACAATTTCCAGTTTTATCGCTTTTTATTAGGCGCGTTTCGCTTACAACGTGAGCGCCTATTATCGTCGGTCCGTCCGTCCGCATGTTCGTTCTCGGCTTCTACTGAACGGATTTTCATGAAATTTGATATTAAGGACTTTCAATCAAATATAATAAGAAAATCGCAAAAATAAATCATGTACGCCAATCAGGGGTACCACTTTACTGAAGACAAAAAATTAAATTTTCGTCATTTCTCCTAAAGTATTGCTCATATCAAAATATTTTTCAAATAAATATTGTAGGCCTTGTAAAGAAAAGTATTTTCTTTTCTACACATTTTTATCGTAGGAGTAGCCGTTATCGAGAAAATCAAACCGGAATGTCTTAAATCGAGTTGAACTTCGAAAATTTCTTGCACGGTTACGTCTTCTTGTTGCTAACATAAACAATCTCACAAACAAACGTTTAATTTCCTTACGTGTGCATGTAATATTATTAAATAGGAAGAAAATGGATTATTTATGATGAAGAAAAGAACTTTAAAACGCTATTTCCCTCACGTACAGGTATATAATTTCTTTCTAATACTCCATTGCACGAAACGCGCCCATTTGTGATACGTTGTACACTTTCCTAACTTGTTATTTAAAAAATTACCCATCCATTGAATATGGCATAAAAATAAATACCTAAAAGCAAGGAACAGGAGAGAAAAGGTTGGTTTAACGCTAACACAAAAGCTGGAGCTGATCAAACGAATTGAAAAAGGAAAAAATAGAGCAGCCATAGCAAAAGAATTCAACATCGGATCTTCCACGCTCTACGATATCAAGGCTCATACGGCTAAATTAATGAAATTTATGTCATCTTTTGAGACGAGTAAATCAATTAATAAACATCATACGCTTCATAAGCCAAAAATTGAGGAACTGGGTAAAATATTATATGACTGGTTTTCACAGAAGTGTTTAGAAGAATTAAGTAATTTCGTCCTCTTCTAATAGAGTAAATAAAGATAAATAAGAAAGATATAATCCAATAAATTCAATTTTGGGAACAGGTTCACTGACGTACTCCCCAAACTTCTCGGACGCGCTAAATTTTCAATAGTCTTTTTGTTTTGCGTGTAAGCGTAGCAACGTATTAAATAAGAATGGGTAAATAGTGTCTATATCTAACTAGGTGTGGAAGAATTAAAATGGAAAATGCAAACCCCATGCATAGTTATGTTTGGGGATTACGATAGTGAACCTAAGCCCAATTTTGTTTGGTTATTGTTAAATTTACGACGTCAAAATCGAAAAACGCTCCCCTAGCCAGCTATTTCTCCTAATAGGCTATCCACAATCCCCAAGATAGCCGGATAACACAGCTTTTACTGTATTTGCAGTGAGTAGACTTCAATGCCGTACTTACATATGCAAAGAGATGCTTATCAACTTCGCGGCACGTAAAATGTTCGACTGCTATTACATACGATTTTTTAAATGGTCAATTAATATTATTATTATGGTCATTAATTTGCATAAAAATTTCACATTTTTAATATCAATTTCAAAACAAAGGGAGCGTGGAAATTCGTATGGAAGGGGTAGATGGAGGAAGGGGACCTCTACGAACAAGTGCGCGGTAAACGGGCGGAAACTATTCATTACTTATCGCTCTGCTCGCCAAAATTCGTTATATATGGGGCATTTTTTGCCACGAGACCAAACATTTGTTCGTTACAGCCGAGAATTCGTAAAATGCGTGTTCGTTACATCCGAGAAATTTAACCAATGCCCTTATGGAGAAGTTCAAGGGACCGAGACATTTCTTCGTTATAAGCGAGATTTCGTTTTAGGCGTGATCGTAATAAACGAGTTTTACTGTATATTCTTAAGATTTAAATGTTGTGATAACAATCGGTCATCCGGAAGTAGCGGTTCACTCTTGTAAATTTTAGCTTTTCTTAAATATGTCGCTTAAAACTTAATTTTTGTTAAAACACGCACGCACGCACGCAGGCACGCGCGCACACACACACGCACACACACACACATATATATACTAGCAGAATTTCCCGTTGATTTTCAACGGATTTAGTGAAGCTACTACAGCACAACATACAAACCCTTTAAAATACATAGTAGATACTTCTTAAATTACAATTAGTTTCTCTTAACAATTAATCATATTTGCTTGTAACAGTCCGTTTCCGAACGTATTGCATTAAAATATAATGATAATTTTATTTCCTATCATATTACTTTCACCAAATCCAGCTTCATTTCTTGTGTAATTATGCCTCACTGAAATATTTACTTTTATGTCATGAAAAAGCAACGTACAGTTGTCCATGATTAAACACTGACTCCGGTAAATGTACACCAGATACGTTAGCTTATTTACTTTAATAAACATTATAATGTAGAATATAATGATTTTACTTACAAAAAATGTAAGATTCCAATATTCAATAAGAAGGTTCAATTACGTTCATCAATGAACGCTTCCTGAATAATATTCAGTATCTATTTACGTTGCTATCCATAAAAATCGATCGTTTCGTTGCTTAAACAAAAGTGCGAAGCGAATAACGCTAAACTTTCGTCTATTTGTAAGCTTCATTGAAGTAATTGAATCGGAGGTATCAATGACGGCCGCCTTGGCAACGCTCGGAAAGAGTACGAAAAATCCACAAAATTTCAAAACAAATACCGTATTTCTGGAAACTGCGATCGTGTAACATGTAAACTTCGCAGGAATAAGATAGTATAGAGTTTTATTCGTCGAATAAAGCAAAAACGAAAAACATCGGTCCATATTTACGTATTTTAATGCTTGAAGGAAGAATACCTTGCAAGTCAAGAAATGAATTCATACGTGTTATCTTATAGAAAAATGTTAATCCCGTATATTGGCAGCAATGATTAATCCTGGTTGATCAAACCTTGACCATTCACTAAGTTAGAATGTAAGGAGGAATCGTACCAAATTTGGTTATTTTAACTTTTATCGTTTAGGAGGAGTTCAATGAACAAACCAACAAACACACAAACCAACAAACACACTCTTCAAAATATATTATATTAGATAGATAAGCTGTAGATATTATTATTTTCTATAACTTTTGTTTGAACTAAATTTTTATACGAGGAATATTTCAAAAGATATTAAATTTTCTTCGAAATTGACGTTTAGTGGGCAGCTCGCGCGCGTGGTAGTGACAACAATTGAATCGCTAGCGCTGAAGCATGTAAGTTGAACTGTTCCTGTCGCCGTATTTATTTGGTTTTATTTGACAACTTACGTATGGAGAATGTCACGTGTTGGACACATCAATTTATTTCTTTCGCGCTACAAAGGGTTACAAAGCCTCCAACAAAGGTCAAAGTACCTTTTTTGAGGGATGACGATCTTTTGAGGAACACACGTGAAACTCCGTTAAGACCTCCGTCACTTATACCTTTCCTTTAACCTTTAATCAAACTTCTCCAGGCCTCATTCTCACCATCTCTGTCCTCCTTATTTGGCCGATACTTTGCGGAAATTCAATATGGAACCCTTAAAGCGAGCCCCTAAAGTGCGGGGCGTGTATAATCCCGTGTCAAAGGAGAAACTACGGTATCGCTGCAGGTAACCTACACTTCGAATCATAATTAAAAATGTTGACACAGATGTGCCTATGTAAAAAAAAATGGTCTCCACCCATGAAACCACAGCACATACTATCATGTCTCATGCTAAAGGTATACTACATGCGTGTTCGACCCGTATTTAAAATCCCTCTTAGAAAGTTTCAAAGGGATCTTGTAGATCACTTCCTCCAGGATTCAATTATTCGTGATTTATGGGTCAAAATTTCGATCTTTTTACGTTGAGAAACCTTTCGTGCGGGCTTAGTAGTTTTAAAGGGCATCTACTCGTGTTTTTGGTAGGGTGATTTTAAGTGAGGAAATATCGCCAGCATAGCGAAGCAGCTATATTATAACGGAAAATTATTCTTATTTTGGGTCAATACAATATATACAAATGCATGCTATAGCTTATTCTGCACTATAACTTAATATACTATACCATACAATATAATATATCGTATTATGTAGTATACCATATTATACTATACTGTATCAAAAAGACTTTATTCAATTAACACGTTTAGTTTTTAATGCGTAGGCTGAATTTATAGAAAAGGTTATATTAAATCTGTTGTAGATGTACTCATACCAAAATTTACAAATTGATCTCCATGAAATGTACGAAAAAAAATTAAAACAAATGCTGATGCGGTTGTTAAAGCTGAATTACTAAATATACTTGTAAAATTTACGATTATATTTTTCTCAGTTGTACATATAAAAGATTCAGTATTATTCGTTCAATATTCATATAAATGAAATAATAACAAATAAAAGGACATGATATGAAAACTCGTTTTCACTTCAAAATTCCTCCTGTATCAAGGAAATGTATAGGTATGTATAAACCTGCTAAAGATTTAACCAATATTTTCAACATCTTGTATTGGTGTTTCGGAGGGATTTTCCGCAGTTTACATATTTTGCATTGCAGATAACCGTAGTATCTTACTCGCATATTCTTAGACAGTATTTAATTTTCACGTATTGGTTTTCGCTCAAGAAATAATTGGAAATAATTCATGCGCGTATAATATTTTACTGTTTCGATAAAAATTTTCCGGGAGAGTTGATTCTTTTAAATTTAGTGAAAGTGAACTTTTATGGAAAACGGAAAAACTCCCCCCGACTTAAAATGCGATGATCAGTTTCTCATCAAAACGCCATTAACTTTTATTCGAAATGTATTTTGTTATGAATTTCGATCATTAGCGTCCCTCTTATCTCCATTCGGGATACTTTTTTTTCCTGTTTAAATTCATCCGACCCGCTGAGCCGCTCTTCCGGGACTATCTTATCTTCAAACTTGTGTGTGTGTGTGTATATACAGGTCTATATATATATATATGTGTGTGTGTGTGTGTGTGTTTATATATATATATATATATATATATATCGGGCAACTAGGTGTTGAAGGAAACCCCTGGGTTTCCTTCAACACCTAGTTGCTCTAAGTATCCTCATTTACCTTTCCTCTTCCGTAAGTTTATATATATATATATATATATATATATATATATATATATATATATATATATATATACACACACACACACTGTATTTTCTTCTTGAATTCTTACCTCTTCAGTATCGCCTATTTCCTTCCCTTCGTTAATACAATAGAATAAAACACTTTCCACATTCCTTGATATTGTTGTAGACAGACAGACAGACGACTTTGTTAAGTGCGATATTGGCTATATGTTGGGATAAAGCTTTACATAATGGTGTCATCAGATCAGATCAGAGGTTACCCTCAATATACATTCTATCATAATTTTTTCAAAAATTCGTTTTACCCTTGTTCATGAAATCCCATTTCTTAAACAGTTCATTCGTCCTACTGATACTGTAAATTATATTTTTCTATCGATTTTACTCTACAGTTCGATGCAATTGAAGATGAAAATAAGGATGATTCTTACATAGTTTGAGAAAATTAAAAGACAAAATTCATTCAATACAGGAATACCAGAGAGTAACATTAAAATATTTTTTAATCTTAGGAAATCGAGTTTACGTTCGGATGAAAAATCAAAATTTTTACCCATTTCTATTAACTTTTTTGTGATTCGTTTATATTCTGTATTTTATATTCTTTAATATTTAAGATCGCCACCATTCATATGATCTCATGCTGTGTCTTATGAATCTTTTAGCACTTTTTATTACAAAAGTGCTTATGTGATCACTCTCTCTGTGGACAAACAACATTCTTGTTTTTAGAGATATCCGAAAAATTCTTCAAAGGTTGGTATGGCAGTTTCATTTCAAATTCAAAATTGAGATTTTTTCCCAAATTTTTTCTTTAAATGCAATTGTTCGCTCTCGTTCAACATGGATTTCAGTTTTTAAAAAATATAAACATCAGTCCTTCAGCTATAGAACTGTTCATGTCCCTAGTTCCTGTCTTAATTCTAGTTAATTAAAAAATCCAAATTTATAATGCCCCGCACCGATTTCATGCTTTACTTATGGAAGGTAGAAATGAAACAATGGGCTGAAAAAATAACTCGATTACTCCTCAGCAGATGATCCTACGTCTACCAAGGCTGTACCATGCCTAGCTTCTAATGTATCATGAAAGTTTGGCTTTTCCAAGTTGCAGGATTCAAGAATATTGCGCGAAAAGACCGGCGGACGGAAAGACAAATAATATTATTATATTACTAGTGTAATTACCGTTGAAATATCAACGGAAGAATTATAGATAGATTGATTATTAATATTTGCATTTAAAATCAATCAATCAATTGGGGGGACCTTGTGACTTCAAACGACTCCAGCGCTAGAAGGCTTCTCAGTCTAAATCACAAAGCAAGGGAGGAGCGAAACCCGGTGCCGGCATTAGCCTACTCTTAACGAGAAACACCAAGGGGACCAACGGCTTTACGTCCCTTCCCAAGGGGGCAACCCGGTTCGCACCGAGTTTGCTGAGCGTAGCAGGCCAGCGCCCACACCACTACGCCACGGCTCCCCCATTTTTCACTTTTAAAATAATTAATAGCACACTATTACATATGAAATATTTCGTCATATATTACATTTCTAGTGAATATTCTGTTGCCCTTTAGTAAATGCCTTTGGTTTTCATTTTCGGCTATAAAATTCTGATATTCTTCACTAATTGTGTATGGTAGAAACCATTACATAAACAAACAAGTGTTTATTATGTATTCCCGTCGTTTTCGCCGAAAGAAAGGTGAGTTGTTGACGTTCATGTGGCGCCGACCTATCGGACAGAATGAGGACCACATTTCGCTGTCGGCCATCTTGCGTTCCTTACAGAACAACGTTTTTATTATATAGAAAGAATAGGCAATATTTTTTTAAAAAAGAACTAAAACCTGAAAATGTTCCTGCCTCGTCTATAACATCAGAAATGTACGAATTTTTCCATCGATAAACGTTACTGAGGCAGACATATGATGCAGCTCTCTCTCTCTCTCTCTCTCTCTCTCGCTGTCTGCATACTTGACGCAATAGATCGCAACGTTTGGCAATTTTTCACGGCATCTCCCATTTGCGATTCAATGCGCGACGCAGATGCAAACCATTTTAACGCGTTTTTCCCCATGGCAACCACTATCTCGGCCTACCAATCCACAAAACGTCCTGTTTCCTTCCGTGTATCCTGTTTCATATCTTTTTTCCCGTCTGCGTGGCAACGTGCCTCTCTCCGCATTCAATATACTAGAAGTGTCACTCCATTTCCTTTTTCACGCCCTAAAATATTCTCCGTTTTCTCACTCCGTCGCGCATACCCGTGTCACTCCGTTTTCACAAATTCTTTCCTACAAATTCATGGAAAATCTCACATGGATGGATAAACAATACGATATACTCTTGAGGTAATACCACAATTTCTGTGTAGGAAAACGTTTAAATGACAGGAGATCAATAATACTTAAGATAAAGGTATGAATTTATGTCGAAATTTCTCAAGAAAAATACTACATGTTGTTACTTTAACGTTCTCTATGGAGCCAAGACATCCTAATAGTTAATCATAGTGATGTGAATACTTATAAGTTAATCCATATGTGTCAGACAAGGTGTGGTGGTGCTTGTAACGAATGTGAATTAATATTTTCCTCTGTATTCACAGGCTGTTAGTAAATATAGTACAGGCAGTGCTTAATTTGTAGCCAAATAAGAAAGGGAAGACCTAACGTTACCTAACCTAACCACTCAAAACAAAAGAATGCATTATGAGATCTATGGTCTTTAATAAATATAAAGTAATTAGGAAAGTGTAAAATAAAAAAAAAACAATCTTGTACAAATCAGTTGTTGTCCCGCAAGAGGGAGTTGAAATGTATAGACATTCATCAGCCTTTACATTCTTGTAACTTAAACATTTTCTATTCATAACATTTTAGAAACTTCCTCCTAAATAATTGCGCCGCACCCTTGCGTTTCCCCAGAAATTAAGTACAGTACAGGTATACCCCGCTTTACCTATGCTCGCTCAACGTACTTTCGCTATAACATAGAACTTATAACATTGATACCTAGAATTCCGTATAGCGCACGTACAGGATGCCAACTTCGCTATAACGTATACCGACGTCCAGTCAAATTTCGGCCAATCAGAATTTGCGTACCTACTGTGTGCTCTAGATTATGTTTACAACGGATTGTCTCTTAACGTTCAATTCGGTGCAGGTCGAAATGAGATATCTGAACATATTTGACAGATTTTAACACATTGAATAAATAAAAATGTCTTATAATGTCAGGTTCCATTATGCTAGAATTGGAAAAAATTGGAATTTGTGGATTGATGATCAGACCCAGCGTCATGACCATATAATCGAGGCCCAAGGCAAAGGTTCTTTTTGAAGACCTGTGGAAGAAAGGTGGATCAACTTCTCAAGAGGACATTTTCATTGCTATTCATGATTGGTTCGACCGATTCAAGGCAAGAGCAAACTTGCATAACATTAAAGTGACCGGTGAAGCAGCTAGTTCTGATCAGGTTGCTGCAACTTAATTCACTAAGACCTTCACAGAGATGATAGAAGATGGTGGTTACTCTGCTAGACAAATATTTAATGTAGATGACACTGCTTTATTCTGGAGAAGAATGCCCAGTCGATCATTCATTTCCAATCTGGAAAACTGTATGCCAGGGTTTAAAGCAGCTTTTTATGTGTTAATTAATGCTTTTAATACTTTATATAATGCTTTTTGGGCTTTATTGGCAAAAAACCATGCTTGAGTCTGTAACCCATTAACATCTAATCCCTATACTCGCTTAACGTACTTTCGCTTTACGTACCTAAACTCTGGAATGCATCTGTATAGGGCGGTATAACTGTATTCAATTTTATAAAACTGATCGAATTTCCCATTTCCACGAAACAATCTTATTTGAAGATAGCAAGGGATATTTCAGGTTAATTCACAAATATTTCAGGAAATTCGTAAATTTATCTCCTAAATAAATGTTTTTATTCAAAAATTTCTTTATTTGGTAAATAGAAACTAATATATATTATAGCCGGAAAATATTCTAAAATCATTTTTTTAGATCGCGATTCATATTTTATGAAGAAAGTTTGCTGAGCCTGTGACGCCGCGGACGAAATATTAAATCGACTCTAAGTTACTTTTTCATCTTAAGGGTGCTATCAGCAGTTATTGAAATTAATATAATATAATTAATACGATATAATAATATTAAAATGAATATAAACAACAATCTTCTTAATGAATAATGCAAAAAGGTGAAATTTGTGTTCGATTTATTAAACTAATTAGACGAAATTGCGTTGACATATTTAAACTCGTATAAACTATTAATTTAGAAAGTAATGGTTTACAATTTCGATAGTTGGCTACATTATATGCCTATATTTTGAATTAATATTTATCAAATTTTATCTTATTCATAAGTAATTACGTCCTCTCGAAGCAAATACCAATATATAATACGCATTGCCCCTCCCTCCCCATTTTAATCTAGAAAATGGGGTGGGTCTTACACAAGGAGTTACACAATTCTTTCCTAAAATGAAAAGGAAATTAACTCAACGTACAAAATACAAAATTTATTTTAATATCAGGAAAACTAATAAAAATATACAAAACACATAATAAAAACTCAAAATTATATGCGAAATGAACTATAGAGTTTCAGTGAAAGGATTGATGAAATTTGAAGACAAATAATCTGTGCAAAAATGGCGCAAGCAAATTAAAATCAGTGAAAATCCTTGTTTTGGACCACTAGCGCGCATTCATTAAATTACCCTGCATTATCCTATGTTATTGTTATACTATTATGTTACATTATATATATATATATATACACACACACACATACACATACATACATACGCACGCACGCACGCACACACACACACACACACACACACATACATACATATATATATTTCAAATTATAATATATTTTTTCTGCTCAAATATATTTTCAAAGAATCGTTGTCCTAACTTTTTTTCGAAAATTAGAAGTAGTTTGAGAAATACGTACCTTAACATACCTTGCGATATAAATGTTGTGGTCAGGTTAAATATAAATGGGCTGAGAATGAAAATGGAAATGTGTAAGTGCGAATTAAGTTACATCAATTGCCTTTGACCAAAATAACACGCAGGTTTGTTGAAAACCGCTGTGCAGTGTCATTAATTGACTGAATTCAGCAAAAGAAGTCTTTATGTGGTAGATCCATAGTTATATACATAGTGATCATGACTACGTTATGGTTGAAACCAGTCTCCTGTCTTTCCAATAAAGTGGAATTTTTACCAAGTCTGTCTGTCTGGTCGTTATAAGTAAAAAACGTAAGAAACATATACAACAACCGACGTCTTGTTCCTAAAGTGTAGGTCAGTGATGGCGAACCTTCTATTGCTCGCTTGCCAATATTACTGAAATTGTCGAATCTCTTCCCCCTCGCGTGCCACAAAAAAGTCCTTGATTTTTTTTTTGCCCGCCAGCTAAATTAAATTCGTGATAAAGATATAAGAGAATGAAATTTGTAACCATAAAACTAATGTTTACAATAGTTAACTAAATAACAAATGATTTTGCGGCACTGAATCAGTATGATAAATGCTTTGATTGGTTTTCGCCTTTCGTTGGCGTGCCAACCAAAATCTTCTTGCGTGCCACTTATGACACGCGTGCCATAGGTTCCCCATCACTGTTGTAGGTGCTAATGTTTTGCATATGACGTCATAATAGCTAGTGTTACGTGGTGCAGTATCATATACTTAAACTTGTACAGCAATATCTTTATTTTTTGGAAGATTTAAGGGATTTTCTTTTCAAACGCCACGTATTACTTTTACCGCGTTTACTTATTTCTTCCTGAATCTGTATCGATTATTATCGGACGTATCTTTGTCTTAAGTTTTTAGAAATTTCACTTTAATAGAAAAATTTTACTCGCATTTACAGCGCCAAAAAAAAAGACAAAATTATAGGCGTGATGTTATTAAGTTTAATCTAGCAATAAAAATGTCGTTTATATTATTCTGCACTTTTCTCAATCAAGAGGAAATACGAGTATATTGCTCGTTTATACAGCCTGCATACAGTTAGCGATAGGACCGCGTCAGTGCGGTGCAGTGAATATTTGAGGGTGTTCAGCCAACTACGCAACTTCAGGACACGGGGTTAAATTGACCGCGGCTCTCTGAAATCCGAAATAAATATAAAAAACCTTCATTGGGAATTGAACATTCCCTGACACGACGCGCGGACGTGGCGGTGGGGGAAAAAAAACATTTAAAAACAAAAGTCTCCTTAATTACGTCTGACCCTGCCGAACAATGTCTGGTTACGTCGAAGGAAATTGGAAAACTTAAATTTATGAGCGTTGGACGGGATGATAAAAAATAAAGAAAAAACCATTCGCTCCCAACCACTTTTATTTCCCATTTTCCCGCCGTCCACAATCTCCGTTCTCACCCCCTTTAAAAAAAGGTGGAATACCTTTCCCCATAGCAGCCTGTCCGTCATCGCTTTTCGGAGGGGAAAACAAGATGGAGGAGAGGGGTAGGGAGAGGTTGCACTTTTCCTCCAGGGAAAAAAGAGAAAGAGAGAGAGAGAAAGCGCGTGGTCGGAGAAAAAAAATCCTCTCTTTTCGGACTACGAGCATTCACTTGTTCTTTTTTTTTAACGATGACGTGCAGAAATTCGCGTATTAAAACCACGTATGTTACACGATTTAGGTGGTATCTTTAGCAGAGAAACAGTTATATTATTATTTACTGACTTTGTCTGTATCAGGGGTTGACAAGCTTTTATACGTAATAAGGACGCTTGATTTTACATCGGAAGTTATGCATTGTATCTAAGGATTATCTAGTGATATAGTGTAAACGAAAATGAAGTCTACGAGTTATGTTGAACAAAGTTTGAATAAAAAAATCTGATGTAGCCAACACATGACTTTCTCCATATTTGGGGTATAGATATTTAAATTATTATGAATGGCATTATTAGGTGAAATTATTATTTCGTACCGTAAAAGAATACAGTCGTCCTTATTGCCGTAAATTAAATTTTTGATATGTTTACAGAATTCACTGCTAGATGGTGGCGCTGTATACTAGGTGTTTTAACGGAGATATTTCGCCAAAACAGAATCGGGTTTCGAATATACCACGACTTCCGGTTAACCGGTATTGTCTGATAGAAATCAGCTCTTCGTGCCCATACCAAAGTGTTATATCTGAAATTTGGTAATGATATGGCAAGTACTTTTCGAGTTAGAGTGCCGACAATCACAAACACACATACACACACACAGACATCATTCCGAAAATAGTCTAAACGTGTTCTAGGGACTTCAAAACATGTATTTCCGTTGAAATCTCGAAGACGATTTTTTTCCATGAAAACAATACTTTTTCTATACTACGTATATTGAGAAAGTAAAAACAGACATTAAAATGAGGAATAATAATATTATTCAAAGCTTTATCCACATGTAATGAAATCCTCCTCTATATATTATTAGACAAGGTGAGGTGACGCTTTTTGCCAGGTGGAGTTGTACTCTAAGCTTCCGGTAGAGAGCGTGCATGTAGAGTACAGTTAGTTTTCCCTAACGTAGCGATTGAAGATTAAGATGACCAATTACGACATTTTTAAGATATTTGACCGAAACCAAAAACACCGATTATTTATAAATAATTCCTAAACAATAACTGCTATTTAAAATTGTTTGAATTAAAAGATATAGGAAATTATGTTTTCTACATTTTTTGTAATGGCCAATGTATAAAATAATGATGTATTATCGGAGAAATATCGCAAAAACGGAATCGGGTTTTGAATAAACCTCGACTTACGTTTAACCGTTATTGTCCAAAAACTAATCAGTTCTTTGTGCTCACCCTAAATTATTATACATGAAATTTGGTATTATTATGACAAGTACTTTTTGAGTTAGAGCTTCCACAATCGCATACATCCATCCCCACACACACACTCACGCAGACATCATTCCGAAAATAGTCTAAACGTGTTCTAAGGACCTCGAAACGTGTATTTCCGTTGAAATCTCGAAGTCGATTTTTTTCGTGATCAATACTTTCCCATACTATGTATGGAGAGTGTAAAAAGTATGTGTAAATATTTTTACTTTCTCCATACATAGTATGGGGAAAGTATTGTGATCACGAAAAAAATCGTCTTCGAGATTTCAACGGAAATACGCGTTTTGAGTTCACTAGAACACGTTTAGACTATTTTCGGAATGATGTATGTGTGTGTGTGTGGATGGATGGATGTGATTGTGGGCGCTCTAACTCAAAAAGTACTTGTCATATAATATTAAATTTCATATATAACAGTTTAGCAGGAGCACGAAGAACTGATTAGTTTTTGGACAAAAACGGTTAACCGGAAGTCGAGGCTTATTCGAACCCCGATTCGGTTTTTGCGATATTTCTCTGTTAATACATCACTATTGCATACATTGACCATTACAAAAAATGTAGAAAGTATAATTTCCTACATCTTTTATTTCAAACAATTTTCCATAGCAGTTATTGTTTAGGAATTATTTATAAATAATCGGTGTTTTCGGTTTCCGTCAAATGTCTCCTTAAAAATGTCTTAATTGGTCATCTTCGTGAGGACCAAAGTTGTAGAGAATAATATTTCTTCCAAGTTTTGTTTGAAACAAATTTTCGTAGAGTCATCCATTTCGGAGATATTTGCCTTTTTCTTAATTTTCAGTATACAGCGCCACCACCGTGTAGCGGTGAATTCTGTAAACATATTCAAAATATACCAAATTAACGGCAATAAGGACGACTGTATTCTTTTACGATACGAAATAATAATTTTGCCTTATAATGCTATTCATAATAATTGAAATATCTATACCCCAAATATGGAGAAAGTCGTGTTGGCCACATCAGACTTAATAAATATATTTGTTGTACTTATAGTTTACATATATACATTATTTAAATGTGTCGAACGCCGTCTTACAGTTAGAGAGAGAGAGAGATTGCTTCATTTTTAACAATTTTTGACGCGCAAACTTAATACCGAACCCTGCGATTTTCTTAGCCGGCTCTGGGAAAATTCCTAAACAATAAATATTTGATTAAATTTTAGGGTTTTTTAACGGCCAAAAAATTAACATTTTGGTAATTTTCGATTTTTCTGGTCGGTTTTCCTAAAATTTGAAGTCTCTAGCACTTTTACGATACGAAATAATTATTTTGCTTTATAATGCTATTCATAATAATTTAAATATCTATACCCCAAATTTGGAGAAAGTCATGTATTGGCCACATCAGATTTTTTAAGTTGTAAAAGGCATTTTCATCGACAAATGCCGATAAATAAATTCCGAAGACGGGGAAAATCTGGAGAAACGGTCAAATTTACATAGTCTTGTTTCAGTGTACTCTATGAAACTTAAAAAAACATCCGTTTTTCTCTTTATTTGTTAATAGTACGAGAAGTAGGGAAGCGCCCCTCATACATTTTGTAAATGTTGGAAATAATGATCCTCTGAAAGTGTAGAAGTTGTTGGCACGAGTATAATGCGTGATTTTCTATATTTGTTCATATTGTCTTCTCTACTGTAGATGTTGTTTATGTAGTGCCTGGAATTTTCAACAGCATAAGTCGAAAAAAATGTTTTTAAAAGGGGAAGTTGTGGAACTTACAAAATTCCAATATCACGTATAGCACTTTTCTGTTAAAATGCATAGATCTATTGTGGAGAGGAGCTGTAAACAAAAAATGAACCTCGCTTCTTGTCTGTCCAGTCGTAATTCCTGAACCCGACATATTTGTTAGCAAAATTATGAGGAAAGAGTGGAAGTAATATGACAGGAAATACGGTATATATACACATGGGAGAATATTAAACAAAAGAATTGGGATCGCTAATGAAAAGGAAAACTATATACGTATAACACTCGTTAAATACATGCACGTGACGCACAA
Organism: Uropetala carovei; assembly: GCA_036926305.1. Lineage (NCBI taxonomy): Eukaryota > Metazoa > Arthropoda > Insecta > Odonata > Petaluridae > Uropetala > Uropetala carovei. Next base: position 1,224,139 of record JAXCHB010000277.1, read on the forward strand.
TGAACACGACGAAAATTTGTACTGAACTAAAAAATGAAATCATAAGATTTCTTGAGTTTTTTTATACGATGAAAAAGCTTATAGTCTTCCAAATGTAGATAATGCTTTTCACCATGCGTTCAAATAAAAACTCAAGAGAACGTCGTGTATTCGAATAACTTTGAGGACATTGGCGACGACTAGACGAAAAAAACTATGGTAACCAAAAGTTTAATGCAAACACAGTCAGCATTTAAACGACTCGCCGGGTCGTCGTTTAATTTTACGAGTTTTTTTTTTATGGTTCCCTGAAAAAGGGTTCCCATCTCATTTACCCTGTGTAAGCTACGAATGGGCATTAAAAAAATAATAAGCTCCTCTTTCTTCGACTTAATTAGTCAAGATAAGATGAAAATTTCCTTTCGCTAATGGGTCGCCGGTTCAGTTTCGGGTAACCTGAAAATAAGATGAAAAAAATTTCACCTCTCCCTCTCTCTGCCAGTTAATGAGCTTGGAATAATTGGAATAAGGTCCTGGGGACTGAGCGCTGCTTACCAATTCTAATGAGCTTGAGTAGTTTAAGATTTAATGAAAAAAAACTGCAATTGAAATAACTGTTTGGTTACCCAAGAGAGAGAGAGGGGGGGGGAGTAATTACGAGACCAAAAAACCGTTTAATTTGGTAACAAACTTAAACATAATATTGTTGTTCGCAATCAATTCATTGTGTAGTTAAAAACCTCTGTTATATTTTTGTGTTTTAAACGATTTCCTATTAGCATTGTGAAGATTTTAATTTTTATACGAGATAACTGGGTTTTTAGAGCAATTGAGTGGAACCGGAAGGAACGCGAAGTAATTATCTTAGAAAAGAAGAGGAAATTTCTTCAACCGTTGAATACGAGAAAAAAGCTTTAAAAATTCGGTGAAATTAGAGTGGAGAAGGCGATTATAAGGGCTCATAATTGGAAGCGGTTGATGTAAATTTGAGAAAAGGTACTTTTTAAAGCCAAGCTTACTGTATCAACTCCCATATATAATTGACTTGGTTGTGGGTCATCTGGATGGCTATATCACATAAAACATTTGCATATTAAAATTACACAACTTTTGCATGTCCATTATTATTTTTACTTTCAGAAATATTCAGTAATGAGGATTTTATATTTACTGTTTGCTATTTAATGCATATAAATGTTGGGTTCTTTAATTTAATTTTAACGTAACACATACTTAATTCACGCATACCCGCCATATTTGATGGACAATTACGCTAGCATCATATAATAGCTCAAGGCGTAACAGATGTTACTTTGACGTTTATCCAAAGTTCGGGAAAAAACTTTGGTTACGAAGCAGGCATCACGAGCAGTGATTCTCTGATAGTGAATTCTTAAATGAAAATCATGATCTGCCATCGTTGAATCTCGACTGATGGTGACTGATTTGCACATATTCTTGTTTTCATAACTTTTTTTACGTATGATGGAGAAACATTGTCAATCTGATTCCAGGCATAGGATGAGCATGGTGACTCTTTAATTAGGATAACACTTCAGAATCTTTTTCGATTAATTACCACTGAATACGACTGCTTTGTAGCTGAAATGCCCATCGCTTTTTTTTAGCGCTTTTTTATAAAAAATGAGATTATGTATTCGATTCATCCGTCCGTCTGTCTGACCGTGTGCAAAATAACTCAAAAATTACGTAAGCTACAAACACCAAATTTTCTGTATATATAGTCCTACATTCGGATATGTAAAAAATTTGGGGTCCTTCCGTCGACCCGTTTGCTTTTTAACAGTATATTAGAAAACCCCTTATGAACTATCTATATGGCTTTCGTATTGTTGGCCGTATTTTCAGCAACGAATGTAAATAAACAATTATGCTATTAAGTGAAAGTAAGTAAAATTACGCAGTTGTAAAATTTTATTCTATGAAATATTTTGACGTTGTTATTATCTATGGCTTTTGTATTTGTTGGCCGTGTTTACAGCAGCGACTGTAAATAAACAAGTATGCTATTAAGCGAAAGTAAGTGAAATTACACAGTTCTAAAATGGTGTTTTATGAAATATTTTGTCGTTATTATTTAATGCCAATTGTTTTTGAAGAAATGTTTATGTGATATGCTGCTTAACATTGTAATGGTAAAATACATTGCTGTGAGATTAGTTAATTAATTTTTCGAAGCAAAAGTGAAATTACATAGGTCTGAAAATGTATTTACATAATGTATACATTGAATATTATTAAAGGTGCAAAATTTTCAAGATAGGTTGGTCTGAAATGGAGAATGTTTTTTATTTTAGTATTCATAAAAAAAGCGCCTTATGTAATTTGCTCTGCAATTCTTTCCTCACTTGTCATAAAATTCTTATGACTATTAAAGATACCTGAGTCGAGCATTTTTATGAAGTGCTTTTTCTCGAACTTCAAGCGTGAATTTATTATAATTATATCAAGGTGGCAACAAAGTGTTGGAAGGAGCCCAGTGGGCACTTACCAAAATTGTAGATCCGATGGGGGTGCTGAAGCCACACGAAATTATATATTAAATTACATATATAAAAGAATATATATAATTAATATATAACGAGCATAGCAAAATCAACACCTGTTATTTCAACGCGCCAATTTTACGAATTTACCGTTGTATCAAGAATGCTTTCGCCTCTTTAATCATTTAGTCTCTCTTTCTCTCTCTCACACCCACCCACACACACACACACACACACATCTACTTCAACGGCTTGTTCGAACGTTTCTCTTATTCCGTATCTTCATGTTGGCTTCCCATTGTACTCTCTCTCGCGAGAGACGAGCTCTAACAATCACCCTTCCCTCCCTCCGGTATTTTCGCATTAATCCGCCCCCGAGGCCTCGCACATTCTATCCCGTTCTCCCTCGAGGGGGATGGATGGGTTCGGCAAGCAAAAGGGGGCTTCTCCGTAATAAGGGGCTCGCTCACGCTCCCATGTCTGCCAACGAGTTCCGCCATCGATCCCAGGGTCGTCGTTTTCCCAAGGTACAATTTTCGCATCACTCTTGGAATCGGAGTTAAAGGGCACGGGGTGTATGAAGTGTCAATCCAAATGTTGCTACGTGCATAGGGAAAAACGAGTTAGGAAAACACTGCGAAATCAGATATTATAATGCGATTTTTTTAGAGAAATGTCTAAGATTAAAATTTTAACCGTACTAAATTCTTGCCACATGTTTCTCTCATATGTATTAACTTATCCTGAAAATCTGGGTTATCTCTGTTGAACCGTTTGAGAGTTATCGCCTGCACGAACTGACAGACAAAGTGAATATGTACAATTTGTATTGTTAGACAAGGTGAGGTGACGCTTTTTTCCAAGTGGAGTTAGTTCTCTAAGATTTTGGTAGAGAGCGTGCATGTAGAGTAAAGGTAGTTCCCCCTTACGTAGCGATCGAAAATTAGTAGAAGCTACCTTACGCGTCAGGGATTGGAGGGAATATGTAGAGCGGAGGGGGGGAAATTCCATTAGGAAAGATGGGCATTGAAGGCGCGCGCGCATCCTACTGTGCGGAGTAGAGAGACCAAAGGAGAAATACGCTCCTAGTAAGCTGATATTTTTAAAAAAATTCGCCATACAGTCGTTTATTGAGGCATGCCGACGGTTACCCTTCAAAAGATCGTCCTTTTTACACACAGAAAAACACGCACGGGCGATTGCGGAAACAAATGAAAGGGATATCTGCGCTGAAAAAGAATCGCGGTTCGATTAATAAGGCGTAAATATTGGCTTTTAGGGTGCGTGAACTGGTTGCTGCGTTAGCACTGTCTCGATAACTTGAGAGAGTGAGATAAAATTACCTTTTAACGTACGTTATAGGACCGATTGTAGTCGAAAATCTTTTAATCCTTTAAAACAGTGAAAGAATTTTTCATTTCTTCGATCTGATATTGGTAGAATTAATTCCGGTCTTAAAATGAGTTGGATTTTTTTAAATCTTGAACCATCATATTACAGTAATGTTGGAAAAATTTATCGGAAAATTGAGTCACAAGAGAAATCAAACGAAAATAAAATTCGACTTATATATCTTCTAAAGATTACGGGTTTTCATTTACGAAGAATTTATTAACTTTCGTATAAATGCGATATGCACTATCTTCTTTGTGGGTAAAAGTTGTTTTTTTGTTTTAAAAATGGAATTAAGAGGAGTAAATTGTGCATTTGAATGAGATAAAGGTTTTTTCTTAGCAATCGGAAAAAGTATTCGTGTTGGGAAAATTCGGAAAATAAAAAAAAACAAAACAACGCCCATGAATCGATTTAATTTCATCTGATCAATTTTCCTCGAAAAGGATGATAAAGTTCGAATATTCTTTCTTTGTTTCTCAGCATTGAAAGCTGTCTCTCTATCTCTTTATTGTTCTTTGCAATAATCCAGCCTTCAAGGATTATAATGAAATGAATCGGGTGAATCTGTTGACAGTGTGCGCTCTTTCTTAAGAGGCCATGTATTTTAGGCGCATGTCCTCGAGAATTGAAGATCTCACTTTATCGTCACCATTTTTCAAAAACCCAAAAACACCGCGTGATTACCGCTTGTTATTGCTTAAGAGAAATTCCGTCATTTTAAGAGAGGAAAAAATATATGTGATTCCCCGGCAAACTTGTTTGATCCTCTTTCCCGTCTCTTGATGAAAGTGATAAATGTTCACGCACGCATTTATATATTATACGCTTTTATATACTTTTCACCAGCATAAATCCATTTAAAGACATTAGAAGATATTTTTCTGCTAATTTATTTGTATGCATGTTTTTTAGCACGTTTTATGAAAAGCGAAAAACCTCCTAGTTTCATCGCTCTGTCTGTCCATCCATGTGTACGTGGTCGATAAAAGTTTTCGTTTTAAGGCATATTTGAAAAATTATTTTTGAATTACGTAGCTCTTATCAATTTATTCATACATTTTCCACGGATTCTAATTTCGAAAAGTAAATCATGGATGTCCCGCTAGGTGGCTTCAAAATATGGAAAATTCAAAACTTTGAAATTCTTTTGTTTAAAGTCAAAAACAATTATTTTAATGACACTTAAACTGATCGATACTTGGTACTTAAAATTACACGTGTGATATTATAATACCACGCACGAGAGTTCGCTCGAATGCAACGCTATGAAAAATTTCCATTCAAGCGGAATTATTATTTCTGATTCTCGATCCGATTTAACGATCGAAGCGAATATGCGACCTCTTTATTCTCCCCTTCGCCTTATTGGGTGGCTGCACCTGGACTCTTTTGTTCGGCGCATCTGGCAACCGGAGCATAATTCTTTTAACGACACGCTTCGCTCCGCGCCTCTACCTTGAGGGAAATGGGGGAATTCGATCGTCGAAATTGGGAACCACTTTTGGTGTGAATGGGCCTCGATTGGTGGCTTACACGATTGGTGGCCGTGGGAACAATAGACTCGAGCACGGGGAATAAAATATAGAAGATTATAGAGTGCGCAAAATACGTGCTGCACAGTGCCTCGTCGCAGAGTTTTCAATTTCCACGACTCCATATCATGGGTGACTTTTGTAGCTCAGGTCGGGTTGGTAACATGTAATGAACGTGAGAAATCCTCTTGGCTCACGAATTTGCGGCAAATTCTTCTTTAAAAAATGAACGGAATTCTTAAATTTTTCTTTATAAATTTGGTCCACTTAATGTCTCATTGAGTTTAAATTTATCCCACATACCTGTTCGTATTCAATAGCTTTAATTGTAAAATTGACACTAGAAGAAAAATAAAAAAATATTAATCTATATTGTGATGTACCACAAATGATCAGCTGAACCATATAAGGCAACGTTAATGGTTTTTCAATTCATTCCACTGATGTGATAATCCTACAGTAAAAGAAAAGCCATGAAAATGAATTTAATTAAAGTATGCCATTAGCCTGAAAGCTTTAATATATATATATTATTAAGGTCGAATTGTTTTATATTATTATTCAGGTGTCAACTCAGCTGCACCAGCGCTTGGAATCACGAATCCTCCGTTCCAATAACTTGGTACACATCGAATGTAGGCCGGTTATAAATACCGTATTGTGCCCGAGGAAAACTGCTGAATTCGATTTAAGCTTCCGCGGGCGACGTACTGTGGTGTCGTCGGGAATACGAAACTTAACAGCAAGAATAAGCGAGCTCAATCTCGCCCTATTGAGCACCACACAAGATCCAAAACACTTCGAATCCAGAAGTATTCACTATACAGCGTATTCGGGAGAAAATACGGTAGACCCGTGTCGGTTGGAACTTGGGCATCGACAGATAAGTGAATAACATGGTTAATCCGAATTTTCGGAAGCGTATTTTTTTATAATATCAGTTAAATCCGGTACGAATGGTGGATGAATCAGTTTGCATCATTTTTTTTAAAAAAGAACTTTGTCTCTTTTGTTGATACAGGTTTCGTTCGGTTGATCTGCCATGTCGTGTTTAATATATCAGTGAATTCCGCGTCTTCTTCGTTGTTACACGTTAAGTGGAAAATTTCAAACTCGATTCAGAATGCCCGGTTAATCCGCTCACGGATAATTGCGGTTTTATTGCATCGTGCAGATCTGTTCCGCGGATGGCAGAGAATGTATTTCGACTCGAATAATGCGACGGAAGAGTTCGGTTATTGTTTTATTTTGAAGAGTGTTACACGTTGAAGGGATTTCAATTCAGTGAGGCACGCAGTGGTATCTTTTGATGGACGGACGAATCTTACTTGAATGACTCGGTTGATTAAATAGTGGCTGCCAGTTCGCATGACGCGTTCTGATTATTAATTCAATATGAAATATTTCACACGCTCATTCAACTTAAGGACCCTTTTTTTAATTTGGGCGATTATTCTTTGGAACGTGTGAACGAAAGAAAGAGGCATTCTTTTCGGTCATCGAATACGTAAGCATTTTAATGAAATCAGTAACCAATTTTGCATAAACGCTTCAAATCGTCGCAGATATGAAATAATGTCATTCGTCTCGCACTTTTTACTGTTGCTTTAGGTTAATGCTATTGCGAATAATTCACTACGTATACGATTTTTCTTTGCATGCACGAACCTTGTAAGAGTTAAAATTGCTATATTTTTCGGAAAATATCAGTTTTAAATTAACATGATCATCTTCGTGGATTATGGTATTATATATATATACTAGTTAATGTGTGCTTGCATTCTGCAAGCATTTTTGACATTTAGCCTTTTTACAATTTCAAATTATTCCCAATCAATTTTGTGCAAAATCATATATCCGTATCAAATTCCAACTTTGTAGCTCATTTAGAAGTGCATTATAATTTTACTCGTTGCATAGGACAATTATGTGGCAATACAGTTGCTAAGATTTCGAATTTTCACGGTATCGAATTTCTTCTTTCTGTTGTAACTAAAAATCCATAATTCTGCAAAATTTCATGTTTGCATCTCATTAAGAATTGCCGTATTAATTTCACACTGGTATGGGTCATAAATAGGGCGAAACCGCCCTTAAAATTTGGAATTTTCGCAGTTTTATTTTATCTTCAGTTGCAATAAAGATTTTATAACCAGGCCAAATTTCAAGTCTCTGGGTTATATGGAGCTGCCTCATCATTTCTGTTCTCATATGGAGCAATACTGGGGCAAAAGAGCTCCAAAAATGAGGATTATTACACTATAGGATTTCCTCCATTAGGCATGGTTTAACATTAAAGGCATTAAAATATAAGCCTCTGATTCCCATTAAAAGCTTACCCATATGAAAGCATTAAGACTGTTGCCTAGGAAGCCTATTGTTAGACCCAGAAAAAATACCACCTTTTTGCGATAAAAACTATAAATTTACGCTAATTCTACTCGGATGTGAATTCTGTCTTCAAAAATAAGAAACTACAATTTATATCCTATCCGATAGTTTAAGCCTCGAGTTCGTATCTTGAGGGGAAGTAATTTTAAATTGAAAATATAAAAACCTCTACACCAATTTACGTTTTCTTATGGGAGAAAAATGGGGAAAAAGGGGCCAAAAAACTCCCTCAAAATAGGAATTTCACCAGTTTCGGATTTTTTCCTCTGGTTGTGACTAAAAACCTATACTCCTACCAAATTTTAAGTTTCTGGCACATCTGGAAGTGCCTCATAATTTTGTATCCTCCTATATATATATATCATGTGTAAGAAGCGTCTATATATTATAGATATATGTATACACACAGGTCCGTGCCGATGGGTGAGGGGCCAGGCAACCGCCTCAGGCGCCTCTCGAAGGGGGCGCCAAATTTGATATAAATGAAAACCTATAAAAATAAATTCATAAGGCCAGCGAGGCCGGGGGGCGCCACATTATATCTCGCCTCAGGCGGCAAAATATCCGGGCACGGCCCTGTGTATATTCTGAGATAAGTAGATCTGAACGTATTAGCTAATGCGTCTTATACAGAAAATTGTTGAACATAGTTAAACGCCCTGACACAGGCACACTATCACGGGTGGATTTTGCACGCAGTAAAAGACAGTATGTTACTGTAAATTGTAACTTAAATTGGCCTCCGCTGTGGATCCTAACCAAGACCATTTGCACTTCACCGCCTTTTCCACCCTTACCTCCCTTTCTTTTACATTATAATTTCGTACTAAATTTATCATTTCCTTTGTATAATATATCCTTTCGCAGAAGAACATAAAGCTTCAATCGTTTTTTTGTACCTCCTCGTAAAATTTTATATCTCGCCATGAAAGCAAATCTGGTAAACGCTCAGTTTCCAAGTAATTAAATCAAGCAAGTTTTCCTCGAAAAAAAAAATTAAAATTCCACTCGTGCCGAGAGATGAAAGATTTACGCGCGAGATTGAGGGAATTCCGAAATTCCCACTCAGAAAAAATGATTCCTGTTATTTCATCATTTTGATGAAATATCCGGAAAGAAACGCCCATAAAGATGTCCAGGAACTTTATCATCGGTTTCATACCTATTCAATCGTGTTTTATTTATTTTTCTTAATTGTTATTTCTCGGAAAATTACTATTGCTGAAGGTAATTAAACATTTTAAATTATCATTTCTCTATTTCTTATTTTCGTGATAATGTGACATTAATGGCTCGAGGCGCTAGGATTAATGCCGGAATAGATTAGAAAAATCGCAGGAATTCAACGTGAGATCATCAGCCATAAACGAAGGTGATGTTTATGCACTGATAAGTTCATTTTCCGAAGAATAAGCGTGACCGCTAGATGCTAAGCATCGATCTCGATTTTCGACCGATAGCAAATTGGAGAATACGCAAATTCAATACAAACAATTTGTTAAAGTAAAGTACTTGTGTAATGGCTATCGGATGACGCCTTCGATAAATACTCTACAAAAGTTTAACCGTGACATGTTACCTATAAATTTAAAAAATAGGAAGCCGGTGTAGGCGAACCATTCGATATTATCGCAAATATTTTCCACTTTCAGCCACCTCTTTAAATAACAGTTTTTTTAAAAAGAGTATCTACTGTGTGGGAGAAGTACCTGTTCAAAAATAGGGCGATTGAAATCAAAGGCAATCTATATCATTCGAGGTCACGAGAGAATAGAAGTGTTAAAAAATAAATTGGTGTGTCCGACACATGATTTTCTCCATACGTAAGTTGTCAACTAAAATCAAATAAATACGGCGATAGGAACAGTTCAACTGACACGCTTCAGCGCTAGCGATTCAACTGTTGTCACTACCACGCGCGCGAGCTGCACACTAATCGTCAATTTCTAAGAAAATTGAATATCTCGTGAAATATTTTTCATATAAAAAGTTAGTTCAAACAAAAGTTGTAGAAAAGAATTATAACTACAGTATATATATATATATATATATATAAATACTTAAGGAAAAGGAAAGGTAATAATAAGGGTAGCAACAAGGTGTTGGAGGAAGCCCAGTGGACACTTACCTAGAATGAAGAGCCGCTGGGGGTGCTGAGGACACACGAAAAACACAAAAGAACATAAACTACACAAAAATGGAGCTTTCGGGCTGATGCCCTTCTTCAGCGACGGAGAAACATATACTGTTTGAAGTGACACACTGGGGGGATATGGGGAGGGGGGGAGGGGTAATGAGAGAAGTTCGGGGAGGAGACGGGTAGGAGGGACGGCCAATAGGGTTATCGGAGGTTAAGACCAGGTGGGGAGAAAGAGTTAAGGAGAAAGATGTAGGCCAACTCCCACTGTCGAAGTAGGGGAGCGGGGGTATCATCCGGTAGGGCACGGATAATCCTTACAGTGAAGCAATTATTGAAGGTGGCCTGGTGTGAATTGGCGTGAGAAGCCACCGGAAGGGGACGGTTAGTGTTTACGCTGTTCCGGTGGCCATTGATTCTAATGTTGAGGGGGTTGCTGGTGAGGCCAACATAAAAAGCAGGACAAAGTGTGCAGGTGAGGAGGTAAATGACGTTCCTAGTCGTGCAATTACTTCTGGAGGGGATGGGGTAGGTGATGTTGGAGGAGGGGCTGGTAAATGAAAATGAGGGTGGGTGGATGGGGCATGTGAGACAACGGGGTTTGCCGCAGGGTTGAGATCCTGCAGCGGATGGAGGGTTGGGAGTGGGGAGTTCTTTCTTCCACAGGATGTTTCCCAAATTAGGAGGCCGGCGGAAGGAGAGAATGGGGGAATTAGTAAAGGGGGGTTGGTGGGAGGTGGAAGTAAGAATTGGGTGGGCAGCGTGAAGGATTTCCTTGAGGACCTCGTGAATCCCGGGGTGGAAGAGGGTGGTAAGGGTAAGAGAAGGGGTAAGATCGGGAATAGGAGGAGTGTGAGGGTGGTGTTTGGTGGTTACCGGTGTGATTACCCTCCGGATCTGGTCACGGATCAGGCCCGGTGGGTAACCGCGTTTGAGGAGGGCATCTTCGAGGATGGAGTAATATATTGAGAGAGACCTCCTGTCTGAGCAAATCCTCCATCCTCGGCGGGCTAGGGCATATGGGATCGAGGTTTTGGTGTGTAGGGGATGGCAGCTTTCGAAGTGGAGGTATTGAAGGCTATTGGTGGGTTTGATGTGGACGCCGGTGCGGATTTTTCCGTCTTGGATGGAAAGGTCGACGTCCAGAAAGGTGATGTTAGTGGTGGAGGTATGGTAGGTGAAGGAAAGCGTGGGGTGAGAGGAGAGGCGTAACAAAAAGGATTGGAGGGAGTCAGGTCCATTGGTCCAGATGAAAAAGATGTCGTCAATGAATCTCAGCCACAATAGTGGTTTGAGAGGTGTGTTGAGGAAATGAGTCTCCCATTCCCCTAGGTAGCAATTGGCATAAGAGGGCGCCATTCGAGTGCCCATTGCTGTACCCTTAATTTGGAGATAATGGTGCCCTCCGAAAGAGAAGTTGTTCTTTTTCAGCACCATTTCTGCCAAGTGCAATAGGAAATGGGAGGAGGGTCTTTTGTCAGGTCTTGTGTCAAGTAATTTTCTGAGGGCAGAAAGTCCGTCATCATGGGGAATATTGGTGTAGAGGGAGCAAACGTCAATGGTAGCCAAAATGGTGTTGGGTGGGAGGGGAGAAGGGAGGTGCTTAAGGCGTTGGAGGAAGTGGTTGGTGTCTTGGATAAAGGATGGCAGTAGTCGGACGAGAGGCTGTAGGTGAAAGTCCACGAATGCGGATATGCGCTCCGTGGGGGAGTTTTTCGTGTGTCCTCAGCACCCCCAGCGGCTTTTCATTCTAGGTAAGTGTCCACTGGGCTTCCTCCAACACCTTGTTGCTACCCTTATATATATATATATATATACCAATGTATATTGTAGATATAATTCTTATGTGTGTGTGTGAACAAAAAATCAGTTTTAAGCAAAATATTTAAGAAAAACTAAAATTTTACAAAAGTAAACCGCTACTTCCGGTTGACCGAGTGCTATCAAAATCTTTTCAAATCTTAAGAATACATATACATATATATATACACACATATATAGAATTTAATGCTGATCTGATGAATAGTTTTTGAGCTAGAGCGCACGCAAAATTTGTCACACACAGACAGACAGACATCATCGAGAAAACGGTCAAAACGTGATCAGGGGACCTCAAAACGTGTATTTCCCTGGAAATCTCAAATTCGATTTTTTTCATGAAAACAATACTTTCTCTATACTACAACGTATATGGAGAAATTAGTAAAAAAGGACGAGGCAGTTGGCGTCAGAGATTGCACGGAAGGGTCAGTTGTTTGAATGGAGTCGATTGAAAACAAGTCTCAAAGGTAAGGGAGAGAGAGAGAGAGAGAAAGGAGATGAATGGGGTAAAGGCTATTGAGGTCGAAGAGAGGCAGCAAAATAGAAAATAGACTGGATTTGTGGGAAATAGAAAATAGACTGGATTTGTCGAAAATCAGTTGAAGCGCGCGTCTATTCACTGACAGTGAGAGTGCAAGAGAATGAAAGGGACTCAGGATTAGACGTGCTTTCACCTAATATTGGTCCTTTGATATACTTAAAGGAGATGGAAAATTTTCTCAGGATTCGTTGAATATATAATTTTGCTACGACGCTTTTATGAAGTTTGCGCAAGTAATGGAGCATAAATCATTAATGAATCATTAAATTTTGAAAACTTTATTATATATGTATCAAATTGATATATATATATATATATATATATATATATATATATATATATATATATATATAAACTGCTAATACATCTACGTGTGCGTTACTGCTCAGTTGTTGCATGCGGTACTGTTATGTTGGCATATTAGTAAATTAGCAAATTTAACGCAGAAAAAATCAAAAATAAATATGTAATGTACGGCTTTAATATCTCTTCCCACGAAATTCAATAGTAAAATATAGAACGATAGCGCCAACGATGTTTTAAATAACACATTGATTCTGAAAAAAAAAGAACGAAAGCTTTGATACTAGAATTTACCTAAGTGGTTAAATTGTGTACGAACGCTCATTTAAAAAAATAACATTATTACACCGATACAAAAATTTAATGCTCAAGCATTTTGCGTAATCGACAGTTTTTTTATTTATGAGTTATTTGTAAATTCTATTTGAAATACCTACTGAAAATTAGTGTATATTAACGTAGTGGTAAACATAATTATTTATAAATATTGACTTTTGCATGCTATTCAGGAAATATCTATGCGAAGAGCAATTCGTAAAAACGAAATTTTCTCATATTTCCATAGGTTATATTAAATTTCCACATTTTTGAAGTTAAAACAGATGAAGCTTTGCAGATCTGTAATCTTTATTTCATAATTTTAAAATCATCCTTTTCAACCTGTCTCTTCGTTAATCTCGAAATATAAATTTTCCGAATCTTGGCGTATAACACAAAAAATATAGGAAAGAAACGTCCCTTTAGGCGTTTCTATGGAGATTTTGCAATAACTTTTTTCCTTGTTGCGTGTAAAACAAATTACCAAACGAGTTTACGGATGTGATATTATTAGGATACTGTTTTATATTATGGATAAAAATCCACATTCATTTATCTTATGCCTTTCTATTACCTATTTCAAGAGAATGTAAAGAAAACTGTTGTCACGGAAGGAAAGAGAGATTGAAATGCTTGGATCTACGATATGTTTGGCAAAAATTATTTAATTTTTTGTAACTAGTTTCCTGCCTAACTTTTTGCAATTTAACAGAACGTTTTTCGTGTCATGTCACTGAATGAGTGATGTGAATATTTAATAAGAGACATATGGTTAATATATTTGGAGAATTTTACTAGTTACGATGAAACATTTGCTTGCTTTTAACCAAAGGTTTGTTTTATAAAATGCCCTTTAAAATGAAATATTTTCGTACTAACTTTTTCTGATCATCTCCATGCTACAAAAATCACATTTCAAAGTATTTTTCACGTCACAATTTTAAAGTAAATGGTAATTTGTAAAACGTGGCACATTTAGTGATTTTTTTTAATGCGAGCAGAACTCTTTAAGCATTCCATTATGTATTTCACAGAAACGAAAAACGCACTTCTACTTCAGAGTCTTTCAAAGCTATACTTTAGAAGCCAAACGTTAATTCGAGGAATGCTATTTTTTCTGACGATCCGACGCCAGAATCGAGACCATTATTTAAAAAAAACCTTCCGCCGATCCATTCTCTGAATGCTTTCATTCTCCTCCGAATAGAGGTCGTTCGTTTGAGGAAATATCCATCGGCACTCGTTTTCAATTAACCTTTAACCTTTTTATGAGAGTGGATATTTAACATGCAACACAAAGAAGCCTCAGAACAATAAAGTGGCCTCTTTTTAATAACTTTTATATTAACCTCACTCGATATATATATATATATATATATATATATATATTTATAGCGGTTTGTAACCATTTTGGCAGGATACAAAATTATCGGTGTATAGATTTTTACATTTTCATTTTAAAATTATTTCGCATCAACATTCGAACTCGAGACAAACTATCGGATAGGATATAAATTGTAGTTTCTTATTTCTGAAGACAGAATTCATATCCGAGTAGAGTTAACGTAAATTTATAGTTTTTATCGGAAAAAAGATGTAATTTTTCTGGGTGGCAACAATCTGCTGCCTAGGCAACCAGCTTAATGCTTTCATATGGGTAAACTTTTAATGGGAAACAGAGTCTTATATTTCTCCTTTAAAACCTTACTAGTGTAATGCCCATTGAACTATCAACGGGAGTAAAGATTCTATCGTTAAAGCTATTTATGGAGATCAAATTGGCATCAGAAACATTAATTGTATTGAAAGTCATTTCTCTCTCTCTCACCCTCCCTCCCTCTCTCTCGTATTAAAAGCAATAAAAGCACGTTTACACCCATAATGATTGTAAAATGTAACTTTTGAAGGTAATTTTACCAAATTTGAAGTAAGGACTATAATAAATGTTAAAACATAAAACTAATTTATAAAAATTTATTTTTATACCCATTATTTGCTTCCATTCTCATCAGATGACTAAAGTGCACAGGAAGTCAAAGATAGAGCGCATAATTGGTTCGGACAAAGGAGACGGAGAGTGGACAAAGAGGGGGCGACTAAAGAGGGGAGGAGGAGAGAGAGTGTGTGAGAGAGACAGAGAGAGAGAGACAGAGAGGGAGACAGAGAGAGAGAGAGCCACTTGGCCGCAAAGCTAACCTCTCTTATGCGTCGGATAATTGAATTTCTCAAAGGATGTCGTTCTATTGGCAACTTCAGAGAGAGAGAGAGAGAATGAAAAGGACTCCGTATCAGGTGCGTGGTAACCGAAATCGATTTTTCGCTTTAGATATTTCCAGGTAATATCTAAAGCGAAAAATCGATTTTGCAGATGAAGTTTTATCTACATGTATCACTAACTGTAAAGAAAGCATTTTTTTGAAAACTCAAGTCCACGTATACACAAGGTAAAAAAACAGTAAAAAAATCTGATGTGGCCAACACATGACTTTCTCCATATTTAGGGTATAGATATTTAAATTATTATGAGTAGCATTATAAGGCAAAATTATTATTTCGTATCGTAAAAGAAGACACGTCCTTGCCGTAAATTACGTATATTTTGAATGTTTACAGAATTCACCGCTACATGGTGTTGGCGCTGTAGGCTGGTATTAAGAAAAAGCGAAATATATCCGAAATGGATGGTTCTACGAAAATTAGTTTCAAACAAAACTTGGAAGAAATGTTAATCTCTACAACTTTGATCCTCACGAAGACTACCAATAACGATGTTGTTAAGGAGATATTGAACGGAAACCGAAAAACCGGTTATTTATAAATAACTCCTAAACAATAACTCCTATAGAAAATTGTTTCAAATGAAAACTGTAGGAAATTACATTCTCTATAACTTTTGTTTAGAGTTGTATATACAATAATGATGTTTTAACAAAGAAATATCGCAAAAACCGAATCGGGTTTCGAATAAACCGCGACTTCCGGTTATCCGTTATTGTCCAAAAACTAATCAGTTCTTTATGCTCATGTTAAAGTGTTATATATGAAGTTTGGTAACGATATGGTATGTACTTTTTGAGTTAGAGCGCCCACAATAACATACACACACACAGACATCATTCCGAAAATAGTCTAAACGTGTTCTAGGGACCTCAAAACATGTATTTCCGTTGAAATCTCGAAGTCAATTTTTTTCATGAATACAATACTTTCCCATTACTACGTATGGAGAAAGTAAAAAGAATCGTATAGCTGAAATTATGGGTGGAATCCATTTGATAAACATTGCAGCTCAAAGACCACGTACCTATATCTCTGCAACAGAACAGGAAATATCAGAGGAAAGTTGCGGACTATTTTCTTATCTTGAAAAATTTTCCAAATTTGTTCCGTTTATCGGTGAAAGCGCGCTCTATCAACAGATAAAAACAAAATTGCGAAGCATTTGTTTTGCAGTTAGTTAGATAGTAGTTATCCTGATAAACTATGTATCTAGAGCAGTGGTTCTCAACCTTTTTGTGTCTGCGTCACCCTATGTTCAGTTCATTCAGATATGCGTCACCCCGTTTACACTTCCATTATCTTCAAGTCACTTTTAAAGATGAATTGGACTTTCCCTATCACATAAATATAAAATTCTGGCATTTAAATAAGCACGCGTGTTTATTCTCCTGGTTTTATTTATGTTTATAAGTCAGAATATGATACACCGTGAATTTATCAAATATTCGCGTCACCCTTCAATAACAGTCGCGTCACCCTGGGGTGTCATGTCACCCTGGTTGACAACCACTGATCTAGAGGGGTAGTTCGCGAAGCGATCAAATCATCGTCTTGTTTGGTAGCAGGGAAGGTCGTTTCAGAAATTAGGTTTTCTCTGAGGAAAATACAATCGCAGGAGAAAATTGTTAAGGTGAGTTTAGGTGCGTTGCACCCCCTGCCACCCACCGCTTTGGTAAATTGTAGGATAAGACGTAGATGTACAGGTTAAAAGTGGTTGTTCTTAAGTCGTTAGAGATACAGGAAAACTGGAATGCCAACATTAAAATGAAAAATACTACAAAAATCTTGTGTGTAAAGGAGAGAAAATATTCCTGGCTTACAAGGAAATTACACTGAAAACGTAGAATAGATGAGAAGACAGCCATTTTTAATTATTTACTTTATGTAATATTCTGCGTTTTGCTGATATATTCAAGATTTCAAAAAATAATAATAAACTAAATAATTCCGGGTGGAAATTTTCTTCTCATTTTCCTATTTTAGTTACAGTACCTCAAATTTTATACATTCATTTTCATGTAGAAGAAGAATCCATGTTTATCTCTTTCAATTATATGCTAATATTTTTGTAGCAACATGAACTAAGTTTTCTGACTTTTAAATCAATATGAGTCCTGACTGTAGTTAATAAACTCTTTTAAAAAGAGATATTTCTTGCATTCTTTTTCAAAGGAGGTAATGAGTTCCTGAAAAATTGTTAAGAATTATTTGTCATAATATTTTGTAAAATGAATATAGGCTTTTTAAAAATTCTTTGTCATTCACAGCATATTTTCGATTTTAGCCTATTTCCTTCAACGCCGCTTATTCTTTTTTCTTAGCCTCTCCTTACTTTCCCATCATTAAGGTATCAGGTTTCTCCATTTAACGCTTAAATCATTTTTCCCTCTCTTCTTCTCTCGAAAGTGGATATGCACTGCATTAATTTTCACTTCAATGAGTCATTTATTTCCAACACAAAAAAGGTCTTCATTTACACGCTTAACATACTTAAGGAGGAGGATAAATTTAGCGTCAATAAGAAATAAAATTCTTTGGAAAAGAGTTATGAACTCGGCTGCTGCAGTGGGTGGAAAAAAATGTTTTATTTTTCACTCGGATTTTTGCACGCGCCTCGCAAGCATCGTCTTTTAGTAACGGTATCAAGTTTCCTTTTCTTCGTTGCGATTTACCTACGCCTGAAGATTTTTGAACGGATCGTGTGAATATCTTATCATTTTATTCAGCAAATTTTGTCGATTTTTTTTTGCTTATTTGCAGATTGAGCTAAATTTTTACTGCGGTTTAGTTTGGAAACGAATGCACATTTAAAGTATCCAAAAAAGAAATTCGATTTTTCTTTTTTTCTCTTAATTTTCTGAAATTTGTATTTTTACATGCAAAATTTCCGGATCATTTATATTACTTTTTTTTCGCTTGAGTCCTTATAAATTATTGGCTTTACATTTGGGGGGTTGTATTTACGTTCATTCTTGTTAATTTTATGTGATAAAAACTTGTTTTTTTGGGTGTCTTTCAATGAAGCCGAAAGTAAACCAGATTTAATACTGTAAGCGTTTTGCGTTCCTTGCTGACCGTCGCCTGGACCGGGGAAGATAGGTTGAGGATACTTCTTTCAATAGAAAAGAGGGAGAGAGAGAGAGAGGATGGCAAGGAAAGGATGATGAATAAGTGAGGAGAGAATAAATCGAAGTTTCTCTATTTCCTTTGGTAGGGACAGATTGAAAGGGCGTGTCAAACCTCGTTGCCGAAAGTTAGAGAGAGAGAGAGATTTTCTCCTCTAAAATCTCTTTCCCTTTCCTTCATCAGATCATGGTCCCCAAAATCCTATCACGAGAGAGAAGGTCCTGGATTTATCGAGAGTCTTTATAATGTTTACCATTTTATTAAATCTTGCCGTTCACCATTTTAAATTACGTAGGGTGTCCATTTAATCTCTCCGGTATTTTAAGAAGCTATATTTTTTACAGCAATACAGATTATAATAGAAAATGAAAAACAATAAAAATGTATAACTAAAAAAGTTTAAAACCTGATGCTAATAAACTTCTATGTGTGCTCCTTTTGTCGCGCGGCAGATTTCTAGTCGATAATCAATTTCGGCCAGGCTGCTTTGTTGGCAAGACACTACCCGTTTCTTTAAACTTTTGATATCATTGCCTGATCGTTTTAACCGTGGGTGGATCTCTGTTGTACGTCTGTCTGAATTCTCTTCGCACACGAATCACTAATTTAAATTCAGCAAACCACAGAACGCCCTGTGCTTTCACTTGTGGAGTCTCCATTGCACTCAGGCACAATGACACGTAGGTCAGACAGTGGTGTGATGCGCAGACAACGATGTGCACAACCATGTTGCCAACTCCCTACCTAAAACTGTTTGAGATAGGCTTCAATTCGCAATTTGGCTTTTTTCGATATTTCTAATTGTTAAAAAAATATAGCTTCTTAAAATACAGGAAAGATTAAATGGACACCCTGTATTTTGTATTTGCTGTTATAATTTTTAATAAGTTTCTCAAGATCTTCACATTCACTAACGGAGCGCTTTACAGCCGTTCTAAAGAAGTGTTATGTTTGTTCAAATAAAAATCATGTAAAAAGAGAGCTAACGGCGAATATTATTGCTGAAGAGAAATAATGGAATTACCGATAGATTTATTTACATGTGATGGGATAATGGGGATGCCTGATTATATATTTAAACAAGTTAGGATAGTGTACAGCGTATCACAGATGGGCGCGTTTCGTGCAATGGAGTATTAGAAAGCAATTATATACCTGTACGTGAGGGAAATAGCGTTTTAAAGTTCTTTTCTTCATCATAAATAATCCATTTTCTTCCTATTTAATAATATTGCATGCACACGTAAGGAAATTAAGCGTTTGTTTGTGAGATTGTTTATGTTAGCAACAATGAAGAAGTACCATGCAAGAAATTTTCAACTCGATTTAAGACGTTTTTGTTTGATTTTCTCGATAACAGCTACTTCTACGATAGAAATGTATAGGAAAGGAAATACTCTAATTTACCAGTTCCACAACTTTTATTTTAAAGATATTTTGATATGACTAATAATTTACGAGATATGACGAAAATTTAATTTTTTGTAACCAGTAAAGTGGTACCCCTGATTGGCTTACGTGATTAATTTTGCGATTTTCTTATTATCTTTGATTGTAAACCCTTAATATCAAATTTCATGAAAATCCGTTCTGTAGAAGCCGAGAACGAACATGCGGACGGACGGACGGACAGACCGACAATAGGCGCTCACGCTGGAAGCGAAACGCGCCTAAAAACTGCAGGATAATTAAACTTTTACTTAAAGAAATCTTGTAGAGTGCGTATTAAAGAATTTTGGCCAAATGTAAGGCAAAGAATAAACAAAGGAATTAGTAGGAATGTGAACTGACAATGAGATTATCGCTGATTATTAACCGAAGGAAATAGATGGAAACCTAAACGCTCGTTCTTTTATCATTTTAATATTTTAAGCAAGAGACTGTGACTCAATAAAGCCCGCATTAGTGGTGGCGGTGCGTTGCCCCTTCACTAAGGTAAACGCTATCTTATATCACCGAGTGAGAAATATTTCATACTTATGGCGTTTGATGTATTGGAATATATTATGTGACGTGTCTTTCTGGAATAATTGTCTAATTTTCAAACTGGCGGTCGGGAAAGGTTTACAAGGGGAGTCGCGAAGACGGTATATATATAAAAGTTTCAATATCTTTTCGTTGATTTTAACTTTTTAATTAAGGATAGCTTGTTTGTTTTACTGCAATTCTCTTAGATTTTTATAAGTTCATAAAATCGGGAAGATCATTTGTAATAACGCAGCATTCCGTTTTAGGAAGCGTTGGAGGAATTGGATCTGTTCCGATTTTGTTGGAATATCTGATCTGTGAACAAGAACTTCGTGATTAAACTTACTTATATCTTGTTTTTAAATAAAATTATACCTAGAATATTTACAGCCTATGAAAGAATCTTTTGTACAAGGCGTCTTTTTTCAATTTTTAAATTCAGTGTGTTTCTATCCTTATATTTTATTCAATCATTACTGCGCATTTACAACGCGATCTAATGTTACATGAAGTAGCGCAGAGCCCGCAGCGAGACAAGGACAAAATTCTCTTCGTAACTCGATCATAACTTATCTTGAGACATACACAAATAAGTAAATAACGACGAAACAGTCACGAACAGGCGGGTACAGTCCCACTCGATTTATTCATGCATGCAACTTTATATATATATATTTATTTATATATATGCGCATCGCAAAGAGAATGGCTCCTTCAGCGTCACCTGCAGGTGTCTAGTTTGAAAAAGAGAGACAGAAGGCGTTATGGATTGTCCTGTGGAATTAGAGACGCGAGGCAGGAGTCGTTTCAAGAGAAGTAAAGGAGTAAGGATGGACCAGTGGAGTTTGGAGAAGGTGTGGAAGGAGGAAGAGCGGAAGTTTGTGGGAAGTGGATGAAGGAAAGCAAGGGAGAGAGAAGTGCTCTCTCTCTCTCTTCTCACTAACTCTCCGGACGTCTCCTCTCCACACGAGACGTACGTATAACGCCGAAACACATCTGGCAGATGATCGCTTAAAATCTTAGACTTGAATCTGAGTAAGACTTAAGTCGGTGCCATTGTCACCAGCATGAGAATGAACTTCGAATGTAAATTCAGAATCGGTTGCCCATGGATATCACCAAGGTACATGATTGCGTGTTTCTGCTCTATACGAGAATGTTTATGCATGCATTGAAAATATGCGTATTTTATTACTAGAAACACAGCTGAAGCGTTTTTTTTTTAATACTAAAGCTTTAATGAAACTCTCGCACGGATATGAACAACAGATCGATGGAGCATACTTTCCACAAACGTTTTTGTTAAATTATGTCCCTGGTTGCTTTTGTCACGTAATCCGAGCGGTGTAAGTAGCGGCAGTTGGAAATTAATCAGGGGAAATGCTGCGTCTTGGACTATTGGAAAATCATGAAATTGTTTGGTATACGTTTAATGCTGGGGTCGACGGAATAGATATTCCCGTTTTCGATATCGGCAAATACGTAGGAGTTACAATTCGCCGAGAGATTTCGCGAGACAATCACGTTCGCCTGGTGATAACAAACGGTTGCCTTTTATAAGTAGGAAACGCGCCGAAACAGTGTGAGCATCGTGTCATTTATCTTTGATGAAGGCCGCAGGTAGAATACGTATCAGCTGCACGGGATCTATGCGATAAGGATATAATAAATGAGATATAAAAAGTGCAGTACCTACAGCTAGATGTGTAAAATGAAATTATGATAATAAACAGAGCGATAATTCGCTAATAGAAGAGTTGAAATGGGCAGATTACAGGCTAGACTTAATCTGATATAAAAGCATGTATGGTGGAAGGTAGCGAATGAGGTCGCAGATATGATCAGGGATCCGTCATATTTAGAAGGGCACGATAATGAGGGAAGATTACCTATCACAATAGGAAAACCATATTAGGGAATCGTTTGGGACGTCTGGAACCCCCTGCCTTCCACCATTAAATTGACTTGCAGGATATAATATAGATGTAATTACGCCTCTTAACAACAGTTCTACTTCTGATTTGCCACACAATGATTGTATGCGAGGCAGTGCGTATAGAGAAGGGGGAGAGATAGCATATTATCGTACAGTGAGACGTAGGTCGTTGCATGACGTCAGTAGAATGGTCAGAGCGGGGTGACAGCTGAGTCCGAAACTTTATTCGCTACAGTGTCACATATTTGTAATTGACACTTCTTATTTAGTATTATTTCTTAAATCAAGCTCTATAAATGAACGAATTTTAAAACAAAACCCATGTAGCAATTTTTGGACGAATGGATATTTTGGTAAATCGAACAGGATAAACTACTGCTGCCTATTTTGGGTGTTTAGGGTCATACCTTAAGTTTCCTTTCTAGTTTTATAATTTAAAAATTTCCATAATTTACACTCTACGGTGAAATTTTTTGTGCTTTATTATAATCATCAAACTTTATACCGACAAAGCTCTTTTTCCTGCAATTTTATTCCACTTTTACTTTATTTTGAAATTATTCCTTACGACGCATCTACGTATTTTGATGTTTAATCGAAAGATCTGCCATTGATCAGTTCAAAATTCTTTCGTAACATTTATTCTGAAAAAGCTATAAAATACTTCGAAAGTTTTTTGAAGTAATATTGATCAAAATGTTAGAGAATGCGCTAGATTTTCCATTCGCTATTAAAATAAATGTTTGCTCGTGAATGACACCCCCGAAGGGATGAACTTAAACTACAGCAGTTTACCGTAGCTGATGGTAATTAAAGATGTCAGATATGTATTCCATCATACTTTCTCGGAAATCGTTGCGTAACCAAGGTAACCATCCCCACCACAGGATATGACGTCTTTCGAAGCTCGTCCACTTTACGCCCCATCGCTCTTTAAGGTAGAATCCACGGTCCTTGAAAATGTAAGGTGAACTCATAGCCATCCTCACAAGTAAATCCCCTCACAAAATTCCAATATCCCGGAGGCATTCCTTCTTGGTATTTCTTTATAGGCACGTAGAGCTAGAAAAAAAGAAAAGATTTCGTGGTTACCTTCAAGTAGCCTCAAGGTGAGCGTTCTTAAGCCGCCACTGTGAAGGTAGAGGTTGACGTAAATGAAATACGTAAGAGGGAAAAAAAAGATAGCCTCGGGTGAGGAAACAGGTGTATCTTTGCACGCGACAGGGATATTGTGACAGTCTTGCCTTTTATTTCACATTTTTTCATCCTCATTACTCTTATATTACACCAAATTCCACTGAGAACTGCAATTTGACGGCAATGAACCGGTTTTCTTCCGAAAGAATTGAAAATTATAAATAAGCATTCGTGATTTGTTTATGAGTACGCCTGTTGCGATTTTGACAAAATTGATCAAAATATAGTGGAGCGCTCTGTACTTTTGCACTTTAAGTTAATGTTTTTAAATTGGGGAAGAGATGTGATTTTACTAAAATGAAACATTCTACTGTAAACCTTTTACTATATGTGGAAATAGCGCAGTTTACAAAATATTGTAGTACTATTCGTTTCATTTTTGGTGCACCAATTCGCTCCTTTTGGATAAACACGCGGATCTTTAGATATTGAGATATTCATCATAATCTGTGGACAGGTACTTTATTTTTACTGGTTAAAACTGGTTCTCCACATATTCTTAATTTCAACGTTCTCCTTCATGTCTTAGTAGATCTCTTTCCCTTTCAAGTCATCTCTCTACTGAAATCTTTTCCTTTTAGTTTTCCTTCTAGCACTTCTTTAATCATGCATCCCCTCTGTCCAATCAATTTCGCCTTCCTCTTTCATATAGTCTGTATAATAGCCAAAAACCTGTAGGAACTTATTAACATTCAATGTATCGATTGATATTTATTATTGATTTAATTAAATCATTGATCTAGAAATATCATTCGCCTTGGATTTAATTTTTAGGGTCCTCTCTCTCTCTCGCTCTCTCTCTCTCTCTCTATATATATATATATATATCATCATCATCATCATCATCATCAGCCTTTTTCAGTCCACTGACGGATGAAGGCCTCCCCCAGACTATTCCAGTTTTCCCTGTCAACTGCCTCCCTCCTCCAAGTTTGCCCCAAGAACTTAACAAGCTCTCTGTCCCACCTGTCTTTCGGTCTTCTTTTCGGTCTCTTGATGTTTCTTGGGATCCATTCGATGACACTGGACGTCCAACGCTGGTCATTTCTTCTAACAATGTGGCCCGCCCACTGCCATTTTAGCACCTTCACTCTTCTAATCACGTCACAGACTCCCGTCTTCTTTCTTACCCAGTCGCTCCTCTTGCGGTCTATTCGGGTGATCCCTAACATGCATCTCTCCATGCCCCTCTGTGTTGTTCGCAAGCGCTGTATCATTCTGGCATTCATGGTCCATGTTTCACAACCATATGTCAGAACAGGCAGAACACTTTGGTCATACAGTCTCCTTTTTAGGAAGACTGGAATATTTGATTTCAAGATGTTCGCATTCTTGCCAAAAGCACTTCATGCCATCTTCACTCTCCGGTTGATTTCTCCAAGAAGCACATATATATATATATATATATATATATATATATATATATATAGGGTAACTAGGTGTTGAAGGAAACCCAGTGAACACTTACCGGAAGGAGAGCCGCTGGGGTGTTGGAGAGACACAACTTCCTTCCGGTAAGTGTTCACTGGGTTTCCTTCAACCCCTAGTTGCCCTAAATATCCTTACTTACCTTTCCTCTTCCGTAGTATATATATATATATGTATGTAGGTAATTTCATTATGGAAAATCACGCATTTATATTTTTTTATGAGAAATATAATTTTGAAAAGTCTAAAAATGAGAACTCGCTAAATTAAAAAATATTTGTCCTGATTATTAATTAAAACAAAAAATAATGTAAATCTGCTCGCAGTCTCTCGGATACTATGCGTCTCCTTCTAACGCTAATTATACTCACGTTTTCCTGTGAAACAGTAAAACTCAACATGGCACCGTGCGTTTACCGCGAGGAAAGAAACGATAAATTAATTAACAGTAAGAGGCTGAGAATGAT
Organism: Uropetala carovei; assembly: GCA_036926305.1. Classification (NCBI taxonomy): domain Eukaryota; kingdom Metazoa; phylum Arthropoda; class Insecta; order Odonata; family Petaluridae; genus Uropetala; species Uropetala carovei. The sequence goes on from JAXCHB010000277.1 coordinate 1,249,465, forward strand.
ATCTGACATATTTGGGAAGTTCCGATTGAAATTTCATATAGCACGATATAACATCCACACAAAAGGAAGCCATATCGGTTTGAAGAAGAATTAATTACTCGATCTCTACACAGCCTGATGATGCACGCTTCGAATGGAAAATCCAATTAAAAGGAATTAAGAAATTTATTCGGAGAATACAAATTTCGCTGATGTGGCGATGAATTGTATTCGTGCCAAAATAATTATCGAGAGGGAAAGAAATCACGGCGAATATTTTTTTTTTAATGGGAAAATTAATTCGGTGTTTGTTCTTTTCTTTAAATTAAATTTTTCGATCATAGTACAAATTGATTTTTGAAAATCCTTTAGAAAAAAATAATTTAATTTTATACCATATTTTTTCGGGCAGAGTTTTTGGTATGAGACGAAAAGATGTCAGAATTTAATTCAGTCGTAGAAATACTAAAATATAATTTTTCATGATTAGCGACACATATCTGTAATTAAGGTTACGATGTGACGTCACTTGTATGCATTCTTGAAAAATGATTTTTCTTAGTATCTTTATTAGGTACTTTCCTGTTAACGGGAATACCTTAAAAAATGAACATGTATTGTTATGATTGTTTGAGAGGATATAACATTGAAAGGATATTTTGACGTATTGTTGGATTTACGATATTTTATTTTAAAAACAACATTAACAGAAACTGATTGGCCGGTCTCGACATTTACAAACCCAATCCGGACAACGTGGAGGGTTTCTTTGGTTTCGGGCGACGCGAAGGGCGCGGTAGCGCCCGGAGACGACTACCCATTACAACAAAGCGAGCCGAAGGCTCGTCGATATATCCTCTCAATTTTCGGCACAACAGTCAAGAGCATATAACATTGGGTAGTCGTCCCCGGGCGCTACCGCACCCTTCGCCTCGCCCGGAACCAAAGAAACCCTCCACGTTGTCCGGAGATTGGGTTTGTAAATGTCGAGACAGGCCAATCAGTTTCTTGTCCGGTGTTTGGGTGTGTTTTTGTTAATGTTGTACGTAAGTATGGCATGGGGATAATACGTAAGTACCAGTTCCTGCTAAGGGTCCTGGAGGTATTGCCGTTAACAGGAAAGTACCCTTTATTACGTTCGCACATTCAGATGTATTCCATAAAATCAATTTTCGAAATAAGACTTCAGAAGCAGAAATACTGAAAATAATAAATAACCCCGATGAATGAACTCAAGGGATGGCTTTTTTCATAACTTATAATATACATCTCTCTATATTATAAAATCGTAATGGTCATCATGATGCGTAACGCTCTAATGTTGTGAATAACTCGATTAGAAATAAACTTAGATACCTGAAATTTCACAGAATTCCAGTGTTGATGAATCTTTCCGTTATGAGTAAAAAAATTTTGAAAGAGGTCACGGGTTCGACTCCAGAGGATGAATGTCTTTTCCCGTACGATAACTCGTAAAAATCACCTTCTTGGTTTGAAGGTTTTCACTCTTTAAAATATCTTACCATTAAGTTACCGTCACGAAAGTTACGCTATAATATGCCAAAATGAATAAGGATTCTTATTCTTGCCGTCGAATCTCTTTTGAATTCGCTCATATTTTGAATTTATACTCTAGTTTTGGTAAGTTTTTTAACATTGCAATAATAAGATTCCATGGTAATTTCCTTAAAAATCATGAATTAAAAATAAAATACCATCATGAGAGTGAGCCTATATAATTTTACACCTCCATTTTTAATGCCAAAATAGAAATTGATATCCTATATTTTTAAATAAATGTTTAACCATTATTACTTAATTTTAGCGATTCCTGATGTTCTTTAATCAGACGTTTCCGAGCCATTTAAGATGTTGCGCGTCGTTTCACAAACGTATATTTCCGTCAAAATCTCGTGGTCGAATTTTTTCGCGATTACGATACTTTCTCAATATACTTCGTATATGAGAAAGTAAATAGGAAACCTAATAGCCCGTCATTCTGACAAGTTCTTTTATTTCTCTCCACTCTCTCTGTTACACACTCTCTCTTTCTCGATTTCTGGTGACAACATCCTCAAGGACCCTTCTTCTTTCCGAATCAACACCTCCTTCCCATGTGTCCACGCTTTTTAAGACGCTTTCAGGGAAAGAAATCTTTCCTCACGAACGGAAACTTAAGCCTTATTAAAAAAAAAAGAATTCTCCTCTTTTCCTCTCGCCTCATCTTAGGCAAAGTTTGGAAACAAAGAACCTCCGAAAAAATCATACCAGTCATCTCGTGACATTAGGCTCACAATCAGTCTAGCACTCTCCTACTTCTAGGAATAATTCAAAGAAACTTTTTTTCGAGACTCGTAAAGTCGCAGAGAGGGTAATAAAAAAAACACCTTAGAATAAGAACGATAGGATTTCCTGAGATGTTAGAAAAATGAGGAAAGATGAGAGTTTTAAAGTGGTCAAAAAAATCGTTGTACGTTTTATTAATGCAAAAATTGTATTTGTGCAAACATTTTATTTAAAAAAAGCTCGCAATTACATATTTTATAAAGAATGAAGATGATTGAAAATTACTATGGTCAAAACACATGAGTATAAATAGGAATATTGAAGTACAAAACTTTTCGTTTACTTATTCAGATTCTTCTTGTTAGCATGAAGAACAAGTGTACGTATGTTGTATGCTCTTTGTTGATCGGCTTTTCACAACGATTAGATTTTGTCTAGGTTTTGGGGATCTTTCTTTCAGAGCAATAAGCGCCAAAATGCGCTGTATTTCAGTTTCGTCCATGTTGATTTTAAAGGGCAATAGCATAAAATAAATTTAAATGGTAATTAACTTGTAAACCACATCAAAATCGAGCAAATAAATCACTAAAAAATTCGTAGAAATCCACCAAAATTCAATTACGTGATAACACGCACGACGGGGAATCGACCGAAAAGATAACGAAAAGACCACTTACACACAAACACGTGCGAATTCGTCATTGGCGCGTCGTCGAATAATTTTATGGACGTAAACAGGAAGGTAGAAGGAGTCTCTAGCTTACCCTACTGCTGGACAGCGAAATATTTGAAAATTTTCAAAAAAGTGCGTGGATCCCCGTAGGCGCGTGTTCTCACGGGGTAACGAAAGTTTTATTTAACGTGGCAGTTGACAGGAATTTAGTTTTAAATGTTCAAAGTCATTATTGCCATATTTAAGCTCTGACGACCATTTTTGCCATTTGAATAACTAATTTGTCACACACACACACACGTATTGAAAATTATGGCAATAAATACAATAAGCCTGAAAATAAATCGCATGGAATAAAACTATTTGTACATAAACGAAATTATTGCTAGCTATCTAATATGTCACGCATAGGTTTCATTTTTATAATGAAGCCAGTAAATAAAATAACTGAAAGGTAATTGTATGGATTAAACTATATGTACAGAAACGAAGATTCTGCTGAAATTTAGTTTAAAATATTCTCATTATCGCTTGCGCGGTTCACAATAGAAATCCGATTACAGACAATATTTTATTGTAAAAATAAATCGCGCGGAAAGAATATAACCTACAAGCTCTATCTGCGTGCCGCAAAGAAAGGCAGTAAGAAATCAGTCAGCTTTTTTCCATCATAAATGTTTGTAAAGGTAAAGAGCTTACCGAGAACAGTAGACTTAAATTAAAAAATAATATTTTTTGCTACTATCGCTCACCATTGAATGGAAACGCGTAGATGTGGATATCCGTTTGTATTAAAAGCATGATGCATGATGGTGTAGAAATGTACTAAAATGTTCAGTACCGTACTGTTAGTGTTGTTCTTGGAATGGTGCAGAATATAAAATTGAATTACTATAGCTACCTACATTAGCACTGCTTAAACAAGATGATTTCATAAATGGATTTAGACATGAATTAATAAGCGAAACAATCCTGCGAAAGCAGGATTGTTTCAGAGGTTGCGCGGCCTCCTATTTGTGCGGTTTAAGAGGAGAACACGCAAATCAGCGCTCCGTCCTTCGGAATGGACGTAAAGCCTTTGGTCCCCTTGGTGCTTCTATATAAGGGTAGGCTAATGCCGGCACCGGGTTTCTCTCCTAACTTGCTTTGTGATTTAGACTGTGAGAAGCCTGGTAGGCGCTGGTTTTCGTTTGAAATCACAAGATCCCAATTCAATTCTAATTCAGTAAGCGAAAATTTTACGAATTTGTTTATCCAATATTCTTTGTTCATCATTTCCTGGAACATTTCTTGCTGCGTCGGTTCATTGCTGTGTAAAAAAATGATTTTACAATTGAATTCTTAATCCTCTCCATATATATCTTTTTCTCTTCTATATCTTATTACTTTCTCCATACGAAGTAATGGGAAAGTATTGTGATCACGAAAAAAATCGACTTCGAGATTTCAACGGAAATACACGTTTTGAGGTCCCTAGAACACGTTTAGACTATTTTCGGAATGATGTATGTGTGTATGTGCGCTCTAACTCAAAAAGTACTTGCCATATCGTTACCAAACTTCATATATAACACTTTAGGATAATTACAAAGAACCGATTAGTTTTTGAACAGAAACGGTTAACCGGAAGTCGAGGTTTATTCGAAACTCGATTCGGTTTTTGTGATATTTCTCCGTTAAAATATCATTATTGTATATACAATTCTATACTATTGTTATATAGAATGTAAATTCCTACAACTTTCACTTGAAACAATTTTCCATAGCAGTTATTGTTTAGGAATTATTTATAAATAATCGGTTTTTTCGGTTTCCGTCAAATATCTCCTTAAAAACGTCGTTATTGGTAATCGTCGTTAGGACCAAAGTTGTAGATATTTCTTCTAAGTATTGTTTGAAACAAATTTTCGTAGAACCATCCATTTCGGAGATATTCAACTTTTTCGTAATTTTCAGTATACAGCGCCAGCACCACGTAGCGGTGAATTCTATAAACATATTCAAAATATACGTAATTTACGGCAATAAGGAGGACTGTATTCTTTTACGATACGAAATAATAATTTTGCCTCATAATGCTATTCATAATAATTTAAATATCTATACCCCAATTATGGAGAAAGTCATGTGTTAACCACATCAGATTTTTTTCTTCGCTTTTATTCCACGGCATGGAACCTTTCATTCCCATTCTCTTTCATCCATCCGTTTTAAGTCGAATTATTTCCGTCACATTTCCCATATTCTCTCTCTCCACCTTTCTCTTTTTGCCAATCGGCTTCTTCACACTGAATCAATCTGACCTACATTTTCGAATTTTCATGCCTTTCAAACTTCATAAAGCTTTTCCGTTCATTCTTTTATTCCGGAGCAAGATCTCTCGTCCTTTTGTTCATCAGAATAAGTCTGGCATTCTTAAAACTGTAGCCGAGACATTCTTGCTTTTGATGGCGGCGTTGCCATATAATTCATATAAAAGGGACCGAAGGGAAAAGAAAAGGGTGACGCTCGAGCACCATATGGCAACGTCGCCGTTTAATGATTGGCTGAGAGCTCCTCCCGCCCTAAATTTTTATAACTCGAATTGGACCGCGGCACATACACACACACATATTATATATATATATATATATATATATATATATATATATATATATATATATATATATATATATATATAGTTGCGCATCACGGTTGTTCCTTCAAGACCATTAAGAACGAAGTTTCCGCATCTGAGTCTCCTCGTGCGTGAGCATCTACTGTGACGTGTAAGCGTGTTAATAAGTTCTGCGACAGTTTAATCAGATCCGTAGGTATCACCGAATCGGTTTGCTGCTACGTTCGCTAGAAGGTAGCCGTCTGTAGCAGGCTAGGGAGAACTTCCTACGATTTAACACTCGAGTGCACTTTTGAAGTTACTTGAAAAACTTAAAGAGTGATCTTTTTAATGAAACCGTACATTAAATATTTCTTTTGCGTCAAAGATTTAATAATAAGGATTTTCCTGGCATTACTTTGAACAAAATTTTTGAAATTGTCAATGTTTGAATTTCACGGTTCGCTTTCATACAGGTATCGCGTATTGCATAAAATGCTCATTTGGACCACTTTCGGTCTTGATTAAATTGTCCTTTTTTAAATAATTTTCAGTAATAGAATTTAAATTTCGTTTGGTTTTTGCTTGAACTAGCGCCATATGTAATATGATGGAAAGATATTTGACAATCAGAATTATCTTCAACTTATGGAGCGTTCAAAAGACGAGACGAGACGTATTTTAAAATGCTAACTGACTTAGCTATAAACGAAGACAATCAAACCCAAAGTTCTGAATTGCTTAAACAGGCTACGTACAACCGCAGAAACATTCTTTGATTTCGGCATAAAATTTACCGTATTCGAATCTAATCCACTCTAGTTCATGAAATATTTTATTCACTTCCGCTTTCACTACGTGCACATTGCAGAATCAATTTCAAAATTAAAATCCATTTACAAACATTATCGAAAAGGATTTGACCGCCGGGTTACTTTTAAGTTAATTCGGTCTGCATTCTCACCCAAGGTAAAATTATACCTCTTGCAAGATTTGTCCTTTAAGAGAGAGTTTTCGAGATCATCTCGTGACTGAAATAAATTTGAAAGACTGTATTCCTCCATCAGCAATAGCAATGTTGTAAAACTCTGATTATATTTCTTAACATAAAACCCACAGTACCAATTTCCTAGAAAAATATCCGGCATAAAATTCCAGCCAGGCAATAAACCTCTCAAGCAAATACTTTTATTACCTTCCATTTCCAAATTCGTCCATCCCCATCTCAACGCTCAGTCTATAAGGACCGCAAAACTCTCTTCTCTGCGTCAACAGACGTGTAAAAGCAATGGCGATTAAGTGGCACCTGTTTAATTTTTTTCAGAAGTTACCACATTTTTCCGTATGTGTTTTCCAACTTTCTTATGGCCATCGAGTAAAAATCAGTTTTTGGGTTGTAGTTATTCTTAACGAATTTACTCAACAAAACTGTAATTTTAATTATTCGGATCCATTGACCCAGCATTATTTGAGCTGCTAATTGTCCTTAATTGCCGATCGTTCTTAATTTGTTCTGTCGCATTGGAAATATCTTCTTCCGCGTTGAATAAGCGTTTTCTGCTCCTAATCTGAATCGTTAAATTACTTCCGCAATGTCCTCCCTTCGTTAAACCCAAATTACACTCGATTAAGTTTCCGTTCTCTTTGCTCCTTTCGAAAAATTTAACGGGAAAGGATTCAAAGTGTCCATTTGGGGATTACGAAGTCTCTCTTTATTTGTTTCTTTATTTTTTATTCGGGGTGTCGTAGGAAAGGCTTCTATTACTCCAAAGGAGCAATTATGTGTAATCAGTGCTACCCGATTATTTTAGCCGCTTTAGAAGGATACCAGGAAGTGGTTACAAATTGCGCATCTTAAGTGTGTAATTTCTGAAATGGCACGGACAGTTAATAATGCTTTTCATGTGCTTCCGTTATAAAATAGTCTTATTTATCAATACTAGCTTTGCAATTTGTTATGTTAAAGAAAATTTCACACAAGACATCTTCGTACATTAAGCAAATGTTAATACACCATTAAAACAAAAAAGTAATAAAAATGACTGAAAAATATTAATTGATAAAATAAATTATTCTTATTAAAAAAAATATTCGCATGATTTTTCTATCGCTCAAAAAAAACTTTAGGAACTTCTTAAAATTCTAACAAAATGTCCTAATTATTTTATGACGGTCTATCTTGTTTGCTGCAGTTCGCTACAATACAAGCTTATAAATGAGTCAATAAAATATATTTTGCGAGAAAATATGCATAATAGTAACAATTATGTAGGTAATAATGAATATTCGACTCCACTTTATTGAAACAAAGCTTATTTATAATGCGCGTAATCACCCTTTAAATTAATTAAAAATGTAATGGAGATAAGTAATTGAATTCGAAAACCGTAACATCAGCTAAAAGTATCGTACTGTAGGTATGCTCAAGAAAAAAATTATGACTAGGAGAGTTGCTCCATATAAAAATCATTCGTTAGTTACGCAGAAGTATTTTTTTATATTAAAAAATAACGCAAAGGACTCCTCGTCCTAACTTAATATAATATTTGAACAGGATAAAGAATTCTTTGAAAAAAAGATTTAACTTTTTTCAACGAAAGAAGGAATTACGGTCTTGTTTGGCGCAAGATGAACTAGAGAGCCGTAGATAAACGTTAAGGGGCGTTGAATTGAGTCATGAGTATGAGGTTAAAGGGGAAGACGTTGAGCGCCTCTCACGATTTGCGACGCCACAAGCTCATCTCTCTCTCTCTCTCTCCCCCTCTCTCCTTCTCTCTCTCTTTCTTTCACTCTGAAAGGGTAACTTGCCAGTAGATGCCATTTACCATTCCCTAAACTACAAGTCGAATGAGAATCCGAGTATGATTTACTCTTTCCCTAAAAGCTTATTTGCCATTATCATCTTTGCCATTTTTATCAACGTTTATCTAATCAACTATTTTACTTATACATATTTAATTACGTCCTCTTTAACTTGCAATCAAGCCCAGACTTCCGTCCATTGTTGATACTTTTCTTTTTCCTGAACCTCTCTCAGTTCTCGAATGTTCCATATCTACGCATTATTCTTTAACTTTATGTTATTAAACGATCAAGGGTTTGAAATACTCTTAAGGGGAAGAGAAGAGGGCTGCTCAGACGAAAAGTTTTTAAATACAAAAAATTGATTTGCGCTATATGGCGAAAATTAATAAATATATTCGGAAAACGTTATTTTTTGTTGAAAAATAGATTCTTTGAGGTACATTAAGTAATAAACGAGGATCGTGTGACCATGAAAGGGTTATTCAAAGGATTTTCGATTTACGCGTCTCATCTATCTTATTTTCGACAGGTGGAAGCGTAAACGAACATGGTTTGAATGAATATTCATCACTTCCTTGAATTTAAATCCAATGGAAGTTTGAGTGAAAGGTAATAAATTGGGTTTAATATACTTAAGAGTTTCTGTCTGTCTGTCTGTCTGTCTGTCTTTCTTTCTCTCTCACTCACTCTTTCGCAATCGTTCTCACGGAATTAATCGGGTTGTGATGAAAGTAATTTCAATTTTCTGAATTATTTAGCGAGGGGAATGATGATGGATTGTTTTAATTAATCGCGCTTGGTAGTGTAATTGGTGTTTCGAAGAGTCATATTCCCATAGGTAATTAACTCCTGGGAATGGAGTTGCAGAAACTCGCTCTCGCATTCTGTAATTTCGGCAAGATTTTACTCGCTGTTTGGTCGAGTTTTCTCAGAAGGGGGAAACAGGGTAATACGATAGGAAAGGCCACGCGAAATTTAGCTGGGAAGTTAGCTTAATTGTGAATTAAATTAGGCATTACATTAAAGTAAGTGAAAGTATCGGTTTCTCGAAGCACCGTTTTATAACTGACCTCTATAAGCAAAGCTCTGTTTTTGTGAGAATCTCGAATTCCTGCAATAAGAACAATAAAAATTATTTTTAAAAATGTAATAGAGAGGTCAAATGTGTTTTTTGTACGTGAAGAAATTATCTTGAAACCCTTAAAATTAAATAATCTCTCCTATTTTTAAGTGCTTTAATAAAAAACCATTCTTTACTACACTTTGCGCTTTGTATACTAATTAAAAAAGCAATCTTTCTCCTACCTTGAGATAGCTGTTATCTTTACTCAAATTATGTAATCTAAGACGCATCGTAAAGGCTGATTAATGTAAATTTTATGTGAACACGTTTGGATTACACGTAAAGGATAATAGCCTTCAATTTCTTAAAGTGCTCTTTCTTCTTGAAACCCACCGTATATTCTCATGTACTACATACGTATCTACTATCTTATTAACTCTTTGGAAGCTATGGCCCTCACCGTTTTCACCCAGAGTTTTCACGCAGGCAGAGACGAATTTGTTGATATGACTGCAATTGAATATTTAATGCCTGGAACGAAAAACATTTCCTAAGAAATTACACACTGACAGTATACTAAGCATTACGGCTTTTTATAACATTTAGAGAGCAACATTCAAAGTAAACTAAGGCCCTGGGGTACTTGCTCTGGATGTTTTTAATTTTGTCTTATTACAGAACTACATAATTCCGCATCTCATATAACCTTACTACGTACTAGTTCACTTCATTGCTAGCTGAATCCCTTAAAGATGAACAAAGTTGAGTTTTTTTTTGTGTCTGCAATTTCCACAAGCTTGCTTCAAAACGCATCCGAATTACTAATGCAGAACTTCTGCACGCAATTTCTAGCACAGATACCGTTTACCCGAAATGATTAAAAAGGAAACGTGAATATAATTGCATTCCGATTAAAGATTTCATATTGTTTACCGGCAAGAAATAACACAGTATACGGAAAATATTCCTGAGATCGTTAAATTATCATAGGAATACTCGGAATGAATGTTTTTTGCTATATATATATATATATATATATATATATATATATATATATATAAATATAAAATATATATATTATATATATTTATATATATATATAATATATATATAATATATAATATATATATAATATATATATATACATACATACATACAGAGCCGTGCCGATGGGTGAGGTGGCGAGGCAACCGCCTCAGGGGCCTCTCGAAGAGGGGCGCCAAATTTGACAAAAATGAAAACCTATTAAAATAAATCCATAAGGCCAACGAGAACAGGGGGCGCCGTATTATATCTCGCCTTAGGCGGCAAAATGTCTGGGCACGGCCCTGTATATATATATATATATATATATATATATATATATATATATATATATATAGTTGTGCCTCTCTTGTGCTGACGAAGGGATCATCCCGAAAGCTCCAATAACTTCTAGAAATGTGTCTCTCCAACATCCCAGCGGCTCTCCTTCCGGTTAGTGCTCACTGGGTTTCCTTCAACACCTAGTTGTCCTAAATATCCTCCTTTACCTTTCCTCTTCCGTAAGTTTATACATATATATACATACATGCATGCATGCATATATATATATATATATATATATATATATATATATGTATATATAGGGGAAGTGTTTCAAATCTCGGCGACATCTGTTCACTCCTCGAGTCTTCCTCTCTAGCGGATGGAAACGTAGGGTCGTAATACCCTAAGGACCACGGAGATGATAGCAGGGCCAGGAATGAGGTCGAGGAGAAACGCGAGAGAGAGAGAGAGAGAGAAAATAGGGTGTATTTTTTTAAGAGCAAGAGAAGAGCAGAGATAAAAATTATTTTTTTTTGAGAGGGGAGGGGGGAGAGGTGAGGTTACCGCTCTGAATCGTAAACTCTGGATCCGTAAGATACATATATGTATGTCTTCGTTGATGAAATTTCGTGTTTTTTCTCTTCTTGTCGTTGTTTGCGACCCATTTTTTTTGTCCTCCATATTTAAGAAAATTGGTGATCCGCAACGGGTAGAGCAGAATTCCCGATAAAAAGCAATGACAAAATGTATGTTGGAGACTGCGCGTGAATTTATGTACGGCGTTGTAACAATTTCGAGGAAGGAATTAAGATAGGTTGATTGTGAAAATTGTTCGGGTTGATTTTTTACGGGGAAGAGAATGTCGTAGAATGATATTGAGGGAAGGATGCTTAGGAAATGTGTAAATAAGGAGGAAATGATAGAAGATATTTCGATTTAAGAAATAATAAATTAATGATAGATGAATGAGGATCTTAGGAAGTTTACATTTATTGATAAAAATGAGTAATTTTGGAATGAAAGGGAACTAATATAATATAGTCATATGCTAGTCACCCTTAGTTTGAGGTTATACTGCGTGTATTCAAAGGACTTGTGGTCGATAGAAATGATTAAGATTCGTGCCTCTGGTTATGGAAGAGCGTGTAAGTTTAGAAAATATTTACGAAGAAGTATGTTTATGAATTTAATGCAGTGCTTCTCAACCTCTTTTGCTCCACGGCACACCTTCATGCATGCCTATGAACATCGCGGCACCCCAATTAATTTCATCCCTAATTAATTTCACTGCGTAAATACTCATTTTTAAAGATAAAAACTAGCGTAACAAGTAAAAGTCGCAATTATATTAGATTGTTACGATTGGTAAAGCAATAATTGTATAATTTTATTGCACATTAAATACATAATTTAAAAATAAAATATCTTCGGAATGTGCGGTACACTAGTCCCTTCCTCGCGGCACCCTAATGTGTCGCGGCACACCGGTTGAGAACCACTGATTTTAGGCGAAAGAACATGAATTTTTTAGAAGTGTGAAGTGGACTTGAGCATCAGCTTCTTTTGAGATATTAATATACGAGACGTTATTCCAGAATTCTGAATTCAGGGAAGGAGTTGGAAAAACTGTAAAGATGCGAAAAAAGTCTTGGGAAAACGCAGCAATTATATTTATAGATAATCGATCACAATGTTATACATTTTTTTAAGTTTCCGACGAAGTAATTCACGCGATTTTGTGGAAATTTTAAGCAAATTATTTTTACTTTAATATATTTTAAATAAACTTTATTGTTAAAAGACATCTGTAGTTATTTAAACGAATCACAAATGAAAGTTACGAAAAAGAGAAAGATTGTTTTTTTTTGGAAGTGACTTTTTTAAGCGAATCCTTACACAAACACTCGCAGCATCATCGTCGTCGACTGTCTTCTTCTGTAATAAACCATCGATTAATAGCTCCGGAGACTGAAAGTAAAAGAAAGAAAAGCATTTATTTTGTTTTCTGTGACGTCGCAGCAATGTGACCTTCGTCGCTGTCTAGAATTTCCATCTACGCAAGTGTCCCTGCTTCGTGTTCCGTTACGTTATCGATTGTCAGTCAATATCGCTGCTCCGAGAAAAGCACGTGATATTTCGTTTACACTTTGGCGAATCGGCTTTCGGCCATCATTCGGCTTCTGGGAATCTTTGCATCATTGTATCAAATTTTCATAATTCCACGGACTCATTTCGAAATTGAGTAAATTAATGATATTGTTTATGGTCTCTATGGAAATAATTGAAACTTCTCAGAACATATAAAGATCCCCATTCACTCAATTCATCCCCATTCAGTCAATGAAGGAGGCCGTTTTTATTTGTGCACATCCCTTTTCTGATCACATTCTATATTTCCGGCGTCGCCCATCTCGTATTCCGATGGATTAATCTTTTTTGTCTTTCATGTCAATTAACTCTGCTAAAAATAGCGCGGTTTATATATATATCTCTCTACGCCACTTCAATCTTCCGACGAACGTATATTTCCTGGAAATTTACACGGATGAACCATCAACTCGAATGAAAAGGAGTCTAACGGCCTTTTTGCCTATGTACCAATATATAATTTTCAAGGACGAGGTGGAAATTTTTATAAATAAAAAACGAGTGGAGTCAAGAATTTTTATTAACGCTGTGTGATATAACTACCAAAAGAATCTGCGTGAAGTATAAATTAAAACTGAGATCTTGTTACAACGAAAATTTTTATAGCAAAGATTTCCCTACTACGGAATCATTTATGTACCTTTCTGACTTCTCATAGCAGCAGCACTTTGAAAATAATTACTTTTATAAGTACAAATATATTTTGAAATTTTATAGGTGTTTTTTAAAAGTTTATGTTCACCTCCGGTAAAATGTCACTTCCAAACACATGGCAGGGAAACGTTGTAATGGTTTATTTAAACGAAAGCTCGGTCGTTTTATTCTAAATTGAGCATCCGTCAAAAGGAATTTTGAGCCCAAGGAAATGACAGCGGAATTTTTGTATAATATTACGCAAACTTGGGCAGTGAATACTGAAAAAATCTTGCCATGGTAGCTGCGGAGAAACTTTGGGAAAGAAAGCTTTATTTTTTTATGTGACCTTGGTTTTATATCCCTAGGCAAGGTTGGATTAAATCGAAACATTCGGATAAAGGCTGACCTACTTCAAAATCCAATTCAAAGCCTTTTCAATGTAACAGGCATGCGTGATTCACACTCAAATATTATTTTCTGTTTTTTTAATTAAACCTGGAAAAATAACACGCTGTAGACAAGTTCAACATGATTTTAAATCACATTTTACTGAATTTTAAAATTCTGCTTCTTTGTGAGTCGAAGATAAATTTTCTTTGTCGCATTTTTCATTTGTCTTAATTTCTTCTCTAAATTTCTGAATTATTACAGTTTGGAAGACATTGCGAGATTTTTTAATCCGAATCCTTGATTTATTAAAAACATTTAAAAAAATCCTTTTGGAGCAAAAAAGTTTGATTCCGTTAGTTTCAAAATTTTCCGTCATTTCCCTATGCTTTTCATAAGTGGTCTACGATGAAGCGTTCCTTTTTTTTTACCTCTCCCCTCCTCCCGCCCCGCAATTTCTTTTCTCTCGCGTCACGCCACTTCACTTTCGTTCTCTTGTCTTCTGCCACCCTCCACTAACCCCTCTTTTTCCTTCCTTTTTCCCTGAATAATTAGCGTCGAAATGCGCAAATCGTTTCTCGACTTCCTCTCAAAGTCTTTGATCTCTTAAACTATAATTCTCTTGTCACCTGACTTTCCTACTTGTCCATATTAAGATATTTTTTTTAATACTTCCTACCGAATTTACCTTAGTTACTCTCTTTTCTACTCTGCTGCAACTTTAACTCTATTATTTTTCCTTTATCTTTAACTCGTACTCGTTTCTGTTTTGATTAGCGACATCCTTAAAATTCGACAAACCCCAAGTTTTTCTATTTAGGTAATTGGCTCACATTTTGTTAATTATAGTTAAATTTTGATTTATATTTCGTCGGATTGGTGTTATTTATTCTGTAACGATCAAACCAAAGTGAAAATTTATGCGTTTTTACCTCGAGGCTACAAGATTTAAACAGTTTAGATACCTAATCGGTTATATTTATCATGGGATGGGGTAAAATAGTATCATTTACCTTTAAAGATTTAGGTTGACGTTAAACTAACTAAATAAGCTATAAATTGTGTGCACTATTTTTATAGAAACACTTACCGTGTGCCTTCTGAAAATGTATTTCAAAGATGCGGCCGTCCAATTAATCTCTTTTATCGATCGTAACCTTACGCCAGATTAGCTTTCAGAATGAGTTCTCTTTCTCCAATCCTATTGTAAACATTCTTCTCCCTGTTTCAATTGACGGGAAGATTGGAATATAGTTCCGATGACTCTGAATTGCGGCTGTCTTCGTCGAGAAGAGTAAATTTTACTTCGTGAATGTGTGATGACGCTCAGTTATTAAGAAATACTCCTTAATAATTAAAGTGTGGTACGTTGAGTCTGAATGGATATGAGTTCTAACTTTCAAATATTTATTAAATTCACGTTAAATTAGTTTGAAAATAATAGGCGAGTGAAGCGAGCCGCCGGACGTAGTTGGGCTCCTGTAAGGTGCAAGAGACGGAGTCCTTAGTATTTGCTATTTAATCCCGTTATTTCAATATGAAAAATTTCCATGTTCGCTGATTTATTGATAAACTTCGGGCCAGTATTAATTTCCGAACGTATTACTCTCGGTCACCGCTGAATAGAATTCATAACTTTGTAAGCAGTTTTGCGATCATCAATTACTCAACGAAAGAGAAGAATAACAATCGAAATTATTAAATATCTTATTTTCGTAAGCCATCCAAAAAAAATTAATTTTACTTGAAACATTAAGTTTTTGACATTTCAGTAGCGGTGAGTTCTGCACCTTACATGGCTACAACAAAATTAAAACAAGTTAGGAAAGTGTACAGCGTATCACAAATGGGCGCGTTTCGTGCAATGGAGTACTAGAAAGAAATAATACACCTGTACGTAAGGGAAATAGCGTTTTAAAGTTCTTTTCTTCGTCACAAATAATCCATTTTATTCCGATTTAAAAATATTGCATGCACACGTAAGGAAATTAAGCGCTTGTTTGTGAGATTGTTTATGTTAGCAACAATGAAGAAGTACCATGCAAGAAATTTTCAACTCGAATTAAGACTTCCTTGTATGATTTTCTTGATAACGGCTACTCCTACGATAAAAATGTGTAGAAAAAGAAATACTCTAATTTACCAGTTACACAACTTTTATTTTAAAGATATTTTGATATGACTAATAATTTACGAGATATGACGAAAATTTAATTTTTTGTCACCAGTAAAGTGGTACCCCTGATTGTATTACGTGATTCATTTTAGTGATTTTCTAATTATCTTTGATTTTAAGCCGTTAATATCAAATTTTATGAAAATCCGTTCTGTAGAAGCCGAGAACGAACATGCGGGCGGACGGACGGACAGACCGTCGACAACAGGAGCTCACGCTGGAAGTGAAACACGCCTAAAAAAGAAATGTACACATATATTAAAATTAAGCAGTTGACTTTAATTCATAACCTATAGTTTAATTTCCAATCAACCATGCATGTTTACTAGAGAAAAAGTTTCTGAAGTTCTGAACTCTTAACACTGAGCAGGTTATTTCGCTTTCTTTGCTTTTGCTTCAACCTCTTCATTTTCCTTATGGCAACGAACGAGTAAATAACTATTAATCCAGAATTACAATAAAATGGTCCACTTTGGGGAATGTACTTTGTAAGGGGAATGGACTTCATAAAATTTATTCAGAGCTTAGTGTGGTATCGACAGATGCCATTGTCACCTTCCCAATGAAACCTTCTACCGATGATCTTTTATGGTACAAATTTCTTTTGAGCTTTCAGTTAAGCCCATCGTATTATCCGAAATTATTTTTGAGGGGTATTGAATTTTTCTTGGCGAAATTAATCAAGCCAATTTTTATTATATGTTTTATAAGGCAACGAACATTTTTAAACCTAAAAATCAAGACAAATTCATTGTGAGAGTCTACATATGGAAGGAAATATATTTTTTTTAAGTGATAAAAAAATAGAAATTTGTTTTCAAAATGTATAAAAGTTACTTAATTTTATGTTTACATATTATTGCCGGCCGGGTTAGACTGGTAGGTAGTGTGCCTGCCTTCGAATCCAAAGGCCACGGTTCGAATCCCGCTTCGGGCATGGATGTTGTGTTTCGTCTTGGGGTTTTTCCCCTACCTGCAGACAAGCCTAAAAAAACTGGCTTTGCGGGGAAGGCATCATTAAAAAAAAATACATACATCTTATAAGTTGTTGATCAGGTATAGTCATACTCTCCATCGGTAAGATTACATACCTATATGGGAAATTTGCCTACGCCATCAGATAGCGACACTATAAATAAATAACCGATTGTTTTTATATACTTGATTTGTATAATTTAAGTATTTAATTTAAAGGGAATCGTTTAATTTTGTAATCGAAGACAAAAAATCATTAAAAACTCCAACACTTATATTTTGGCCCCGTACAGTTGTTAGAATTACAACACGATTAAAAAATGAACTAGATTTTTGTTACGCTGATTCAAGAAAGTGAGATTAAAAGAGGCTAGCATACAAGAGCGTAAAGCAGCTTTAACCGCATACAGGTAGCGTAGAGCGGCACGGGATTTTATTACCATTGTCAAGAGCGTGTGGGAAGCAAGGAGACGACTGGGCAGGAGAGATTGGATGGAAGAAATCGTATAAAGGTAATAGTAAAAAGGAGATTGGATGGTATCGGATGTGACGTAGATTGGATGAAAAAGAAAGCGGCCGAGGGATGATATTATTTGAGATTCTAAAGATTTCGCTCAAAATAAACGTCTTTTTTATTAGTTCAAAGAAGACCCCGGATTGAATCCCACGCACTTCATCAGACCACCATTGAAAACTATCTGGAAGACACAGAATAAGGTTATCCCTTTATGAATAATTTGTATGTAGAAATCTTAAAGCTTTGCTATTAATTGGTTTTATTCATACCTGAATTATTTTTTTTATTTTGGAGCCTCAAGAATTATATGTGGTGTGATTGAAAAGTTCGTAGAGTAGCGCTGTCACGGGCGACAGGGGTGGGATAGAAGATTAGGGATGGAAGGAGGGACGGAAAGCGTGTTTCATACTGCACACGACGCCTCGCACCACTCTCCCCTTCCGTCGTTTCAGTGTTGAGTAGCAATTGATTGAGTGAGTACGTGTTCTGTCGCTTCTCCGGATTTTTACCGCATGGAAAATGGATGAAAAAATCGAACAAAGAGTATGCATCAAATTTTGCCAAAAACTTGGCAAATCAGCTACGGAGACCGTTGATAAGGGGGGAGGAAGGGAGTGACTATCGGAGGCTAAGGCCGGGAAGAGAGACAGAGTTTAGTAGGTTGATGCGGGCGAGTTCCCACCGACGAAGTTGGGAGTGGGGAGGGGGGGGGGGCGAAAGCGTCGTCAAGGAGGGCGCGAATGGCCCTCGCCGTGAAACAAACGTTGAATTTAAGATTGAGATCGCTGTTACGATGGCCGTTCATTCGAATGTTGAGGGGATTGCTAGTGAGGCCAACATAAAAGGCGGAGCATTGGATGCAGGTGAGAAGGTAGATGACATTGGTTGTGACTGAAAACCGATAATCGTACCAAATTTGAAGTCTGTAGGTCATCTGGAAGTGGGTCATAATTTTTATCCTCGTATGATGCAATAATGGAGCGAAAAATCCACTAAAAATTGCAATTTTAAAAATTTTACATTCTTTCCTTGTTTATTACAAATGCCACACATATATGCCAAACTTTATTGATGAAGTACCTGTAGAAATGCATTTATATTAATTTCATCGTTGGTATTTCATAAATTTTAAAAAGTCACAAAAATAAACTTCATTGTAATTTTTTATGTTAATTGCTTCTGATACACAAAGGTCTAATATTTTGAAATTTTTCAGATTCCTAGCTCAACAGAAAGCGCATAAATACAGTAGAACTCGGTTATAACGGCCTCGGTTAATACGACAACTCGGATATAACGACATATTCTTCGGCTCCCATCCTCGTTTCTAAAATATTGTAATATATTCACCTCGGTTATAACGTATTAACTCACTCGGTTATAGCGAAAATAGAAGTTAGTAAGTAACAAATATTTGTATGCGTATGCACAGGGTCGGTGCAACACATTTTTTTGTATATTTGGGTGAGAAGTAGAGAACTAATATAATATAAATTTCATTAAATGATTCAGGTTTTAATATTTATTTTTGCTGATCGCCAATACATTGAAGGACCAAAGACAGTCTCTTGACAGGCCGGGTGGGGAGGGATCCAACAGCGGAAACGCTTTACTCAGTATGGTTTGCATGAGCCGTTTTCTAAAACCAAGTCAGTAGACGTGAATTTTAATGAGACAATACTAATAGAATGGTTAACCGAGATGAACGTAGAAAGATTTAAAAGTTATGAAGATATCAATTCATATACAAAAATTGACCATGATGTTATAACAATAGAAGTTCAAACGGACCTAAACATCGTGAGGGAGGTCATGGAAGGGCAGCATGGAAAGTGTAGCTAAGAAGAAGATAAAGAAATGGTAGAGGATCAAGACGAACCAGTTCCAGCGGTTAATGAAGCTATGCAAGCAATAAAAGTGATATCACGGCTTTATGAATCCAAGGAGACATAAAAAAAATCTGATGTGGCCAACACATGACTTTCTCCATATTTGGGGTATAGATATTTAAATTATTATGAGTAGCATTATAAGGCAAAATTATTATTTCGTATCGTAAAAGAATACAGTCGTCCTTATTGCCGTAAATTTGGTATATTTTGAATGTTTACAAAATTCACCGCTACATGGTGGTGGCGCTGTATACTGGAAATTACGAAAAAGTTGAATATCTCCGAAATGGATGGTTCTACGAAAATTTGTTTCAAACAGTACCTGGAAGAAATATTATTTTCTACAACATTGGTCCTTACGAAGATTACCAATAACGACGTCTTTAAGGAGATATTTGACGGAAACCGAAAAAACCGATTATTTATAAATAATTCCTAAATAATAACTGCTATGGAAAATTGTTTGAAATAAAAGATCTAGGAAATTGTATTTTCTACATATTCTGTAATGGTCAATGTATAAATTAATGAGGTATTATCGGAGAAATATCGCAAAAACCGAATCGGGTTTCGAATAAACCTCGACTTCCGGTTGACCGTTATTGTTAAAAAACTAATAGTTCTTTGTGCTCATGCTAAAGTGTTATATATGGAGTTTGGTAACGATATGGCAAGTACTTTTTGATTTAGAGCACCCACAATCACATACACACGCACGCACACACACAGAGACCATTCCGAAAACAGTCTAAACGTGTTCCAGGGACCCCAAAACGTGTATTTCCGTTGAAATCCGAAGTCGATTTTTTTCGTGATCACAATACTCTCCCATACTACGTATGTAGAAAGTATAAACATTTAGTATTATTCACTGCATTGAGTAGAACCTCGAAAAACATTACAAGTTGGCACATACGACACAGAAAGAAATATCAGATTATTTTACTAACCATTAAAAATATTTTTATTATGTTTAATGTACTTATTACATCATAATATAATGTATTATGTATTGTGTCATAATATAATATAATGTTTAATGTACCTATTAGATCATAATATATAATTTAGAATTTGGAAACTAATTCCCATGCACATCAGAACTACACTCGGTTATAACGACAATAAATTTTCAGTCCCTTGAATGCCGTTATAACCGAGTTCTACTGTATTTGTCTATTTGTTTAACTTTTATGAATTTTTAACGACCATATAAATAAATACATTTAAATAACAAGAGTGAAATGATGTATATTTAACGTATATGCATATAATAACAAGAGTGAAATGATGTATATTTAACGTATATGCATATGTGTGCATAGTACTGATCATAAATGTAAAGTTCGAGAATGGAGAATTGGTCTGGCTTGGTAGCTTAGTTGGTTAAAAACACCTACCCGGCAAGTGGGAGACCCGGATTCGAGTCCCGGTCATGTTTAGAATGTTTTTCCTTCTCCAACTTTAAATACATTTTAATTTCTATAATCGCATTTTGGTTAGTTATGGAACTCTACTGTTAGAAATAAAATCAGCATTGTGGCACATTTAAAAATAACTAAACAATGAAATGTTTGTCTAAATTTTTGTTTTTTTTTGAACTGCCAAAAAATAAACAATTTTAGTAATTTTCGATTTTTCTCGCCGGTTTTGCCACTAGATTTACCTACATACAAAATTTCAAGTTTCTAGCTCATCTGAAAGTGCCTCATAATTTCTATCCTCCTCCTATATCCCCCTATGTCAGAAACGTAAATATATTATAGATACAGTACATATATCGAAGTGACGTAGACGCTACGTCGGCACAATAAAAAAGTCGTAAGATCAAGTTTCTCTGGCGCGCTGAGAGAATTGAGATTGACCTACTTTCAAAACTCTGTGTTGACAACGCCTCGAAATAGCCGTGATCGTATAGTGGTTAGTACTTTGCGTTGTGGCCGCAACAACCCAGGTTCGAATCATGGTCACGGCAGTGTTAAAACACTGTGACGGGAAGAGGCTATTTTTTAAAGTTAGTTTTTAAAGCGCTGCTAATGCAGAACATAATCTTACACAATATGCGTAATTCCTCATTTTTTCGTCATTTTCTTTAGTAAAATCAATGATAGCGGTTGAAATTACGGTACTCTCAGTTTTGTCATGTTTACTATCCAAAACACGAAATTGTTCGAACATACTTTTTTTTAATTCTTAGCATAGGAATTTGGAAGAATCGGTTTCCAGAGATAGACAAGAATCTATTTGGCCTAATTTTTATATTTTTAATTTTTACCTAGATACATTATTTCTTCCCCAGAAATAATTTTCTTCGATCTTTCACGTCTTAAAATAATTCCTTTTATACCCACCTTTTATTACCTAGAAATAATTTATTACCCAGAAATAATTTTTTTCGACCTTTCACGTCATTAAGCACAATCTTAAGAAAATTCCCTTCATACTAACCTTTTATTCATTTTTAAAAGGTAAAACATGCGTGTTGCTAGTATTATATGATGACACATGCATACTCATACATACTTCACATCTGAAACACAATTCAATAATAATTATACCAATAAACTCTTAATTGCAGTGGCGCAGATAATTCCGGTATAGTCAGGAAGCAAGCGTCTATATTCGCGCATAAGATATTGAAATTGAAGGTCTTTAACATATCCATCTAGAAGACCCGGACGATCCAAACTGATAAGAGAATAAACCTGAGGTGATAAAGTAATCACTTCTATCCCAAATCTGGCTCGGTTCAATTTTATTTTTCCAATCCCAAAGCTTCGGAACCGATCCAAGAGATTTCGTTTCAAAACTTTCTGCGAAATCCTCGGCATATCTTCTCCGCCACCTCGACTGAATCCGCTATTTCCGAATGGCTGCATCATTCAAATTACTACTTATCGGGCGAGTTGCTCTATTTTTTTCTACTTCATAAATCTATAATTCCTCTCTCTTCCTCTCATACTATAAATTCCTCCAATGCGGCAAAATTCTCCTCGTTTGTTATAGTTTCATTGAGACCGTAGCCGCAGCGGGCGTGCTATGTATTGCTAATACAGTCGAACTCTATAAGTGGAACGTCTATAATTTGAATTTTCCATGAGTTGAAGTGACTCGTTTAACAGAACAAAATCATGTTCATGTTATTTTTCTTCTATAACTCGAATTTTCTATAAGTCGAACTTTTATTTGTTTCCCATATGGTTCGACTTGTAGAAGTTCCACTGTACATATAATACACAAGTCCTAAATCAAATTTATTTGCAAAATGAAGTGAGAATGTGACATACAGTGGAATTTGTATAAGTCGAACGTAAAGGGAAACAAAGAAATATACAAAAATTCGAATTATAGAAGAAAAATAACGCGAAAAATATTTTGTCCTGTAAAATGAATTCATTTAAGGATTGCGGAAAATTCGAGCCAAAGACGTTCGACTTATCGAAGTTCGACTAAACTTGTACACAATCTCTCCTGTACGTTTTTTGCAATTTCTTTAATACTACGTACTTCATAGTGTCCACCATAAAAAAAACCGTCTACCGCGTAAAAAAATCGGAGAATGATATGCCGCAGATGTTAAAGCCGATTAGATGGGAAATCTCTCGCTAATGAATTCGCGACGCGGTCCGTCGCGCAGTCTCAGGTTCGACGACTCGGTTCATCCAATTATAATTCAATCCAAAAAGTAAATACGGCTCGCGCGCTAACCTGGAAGCCGTGGCGCGGAAATTGCACACGCGTTGGATATCGCGAGACGCTCAAAATGACCTCCACGGTTTCGCTCTTGGAGTGTTTGGCGACGGGACGATGCGAAAACGTGCTTAGTTCCGCAACACCAACGGTTTAATTAATGTTTGTATTTCAAGGCGCGCGAGATTCATCGGAGCTTAAAAGAAGGAATAGAACTCATTTAAGAGGGAGGGAGGGAGGGAGAGATTTCTCGCTGCTCATAGGAATGGTGTAGGTTATAGCGTCACAGAAGTAATAGATGACCTTATTGCCATTGTAATCATTAGATCTTCGTCAAAAGATTTGTCAATTGTTATTTGGTCGATATCGCTTGAATGAATCAGCAATTACTAGAGGTATCTCATTAATACATTTGATTATGTAAATTTTTGCATTGACTCAATGGTGCTACGAAAGTGGAAATATTTTTAAATGGTAATAAACGAGTAAGATGAGAATATGGCGAGCTATATAGTCCATCAAAAACTTCTGACTCCCTAACCCACCAATTTAAAGTAATATTTTAAAGGTTGGTAATGTACGAAAACGTTATATCCGTTTTGTGTAAATTTAATGGTCTCATGTCAGAGCCTTTCGCTATTTAGGTTGAAATTCTTTCGATAATGGTTATATGCAGTCAGTGGTTTTCCCCACGTTTATGATATGGTCATGTGTCAACCTTCAAGCTGAATTTATCGCCAAGTTGTCCCAATACTTATATAATTTCATACTTGCAACGCATGACGCATATACAGTTCCTCGCGTATGACGAACAAAAGCGTAATTTTCTTTGTATAAAATCGTGTAAACTTGTGCGTGAAAAGGTAGTCGGAAAGGGCTTTTTTTACTATGCCTCTTTAGTAATTTTTTTAAGTCGCATGTAAAGAGTTCAACAAAGAATTGTCGAGATCGTCTTGCGGATGAAAAAATTCAAGAACAAGGTTTTTTTTAAAAAATACCCAATTTCTGTTATCGTATCCAATAGCCAAGGTTACTTTATAACTTTGTTGTGGCTATAGGAGTTACCT
The DNA here is from genome assembly GCA_036926305.1 of Uropetala carovei. Classification (NCBI taxonomy): domain Eukaryota; kingdom Metazoa; phylum Arthropoda; class Insecta; order Odonata; family Petaluridae; genus Uropetala; species Uropetala carovei. The sequence goes on from JAXCHB010000277.1 coordinate 1,273,663, forward strand.
GACATCAGTACTTTTTCTTGGACATAGTTATGGTATGTACTTTGTAAAACAATATGCAGCTAACGAGCTTTACACCAAATAGGTGAAATTATATTGGTTGTAGCGGAAAGAGTGAAAGAATTCTTTCTGCTGTGTTGAGTATGAATTACCTTTGGCGTGGAAAACTGTGCGGGCATGAGGTGGTGATTCCTGGAGCGGTGTAACCACCCGTAAACCCTTGTGTGTTTTCTTCTGCATGCTTTATAAAGTCTCTTTATCTTTCCTTTTTACTTTCTCATACGTAGTACAGTAAAACCTGGTTAATTCGAAATTCACGGGACCAAAGAAAGAGCATTTCGAATTACGAAGAACTTCTATAATTCGAAATTTACAAAAAAGCGTGATTTACCAAATTTAAAAAATTCAAATATAAATTACAGAAAAAGAAAAGAATATGACACCATATTAAAACACAGAGAAAAAGGATGTACTACACATGCATACCTCAAAATATGATGTCGATGAATAAAAGTCAAATTTAGGATTACTCATTTAAACATTGAAACATATATGGACATATAATTAAACCACTAAAATGTTAATGTCTTTCACTTATTTCAACTTAAAAGTAAATAAATAAAAGTGTGTAATAAAATATTAATTTAAATTTATTTTAAAAAGTTGGTTCTTTTCCCGTTTCAATTTCAGGGCACTCCCTAGCGCAATGTGTTGCATAATGGCATCAACTTTTTCAAAGATATTCATCGGCATATTCTGGCATCCCGGACACGAACCTTTGAAGGGTATCTTAAGCTTTTAAAATATCCTTGTTAGATGGCAATGGCACATCCAACCTAGCATCGACGTTATCCACATCGTCTTCTTCCTCGCTATCACTCGCAACGGTTTTCGAACCGTCGATCGTGGGGTCATACACAACAGACGTAGCCAAGTCATTATCAAAGGAAACAAAGTTTCCTAAACTGACAGGCCCCAATACATTACTGTCGATTACTTCCTCCACTTCTGTACCTTGGAACACTTCTGCCGGCTGCGAAGATAGCCCGCTTTTCATAAAAGAGTTGGCGATGGTTTGACAAGGCCCGGCACGCGTCTAAAATCGTCCATTTTCGTAATTTATCCTGAGAACATCCATTTGTAATTTGCAGCAAGTATGACGACAACAGTTTTTTTTCTGTAATGACTTTTTAAATTTTGAATGATGCCGAGTGGCCGCAGAACACTGGTTGTGTTCGGCGGAAAATACAGCAACTAAACATTGGGCGTATTTATCTGAGCCACATGGTGAGCAGAACAGTTGTCTAGTTTAAATAAAATTTTACGATTTTGCACCGCCACACGTTTTTGCATTCTTATTAAAAAAACATTTGAATATGCCTGTTGTCATCCACACCTTTTTGTTATGCTCGTAAATTATCGGCAAATAATCACGATTAATACCTTTGATACAGCGTGGGTTGCCATATTTTCCGATGATTACAATTTTTTCTTTATTCGACCATCCATATTTGTGCACAGCACGGCGCGAGGGTGAGACACTCCTTACTACGTTTGCCGCCGTGACATTTTTCGCCTCGGAGAGCCAAAGTACGATCGGGCAACATATTGAAAAAAAATGCGTTTCATCCATATTAAAAATGTCCTTGAGCGCGTACTTCTCCAAAACATGTTTGTTACTTTGCAGCCAGGTCGTCACTTCCTCTTCGTTAATTTTTTGGGCATCACCATATACTGCGGGACAAACAATATTGTGGCGTCTTTAAAATCATCCAACCACCCATTGGACCCTTTAAAATCTTCAATGTTCAAAGCGTTCGCAAGACTTCTTGATTTTTCAATGAGCGTCGGACTTGTCACAGGTAAATTCGCCGCTCGTACTTGTGAAAAAAAATCGGACAGTTCTTCTTCGAGGTCTTCGTTTTTCGCAGGCCGTGAACGCTCCCTTTAAATTTATAAAAAATTTTTCAATCTTCGCCCGATTATTTAAAATTGTAGATAAAGACGAGTTCGGAATCCCATACTTTTAGGCCAGCTTTCCTTTCGATTCTAACTTCTTGTCAATGTCATGAAGCAAAGACATTTTTTCAGCAAGAGTAAGAGTCTTATATGCACCACGAACCGGAGCCATTGGAGGGTATATTTAAAAAATATTTTATAGCTATAAATTTAAATATAGTCACTCTTGCAGTTATTAAACTAAGAATATTCTTTAAACAAGTAACTAACAATGATGAAAAATACAATCTAATACGAAATAAACAACGAACCAAAGGAATATTGGAACTCAAACTCGCAAAACAGTAGAGAAATTGAGGGGATGGACCGAAACTTGTGACAATACCCAACGCCCAGTCGGTATGATCACGATCGCACAGTGTTTGTAAACCAGCCGACATAGTGCCAGAAATGTTTTAGTAAATTTCATTTAGTTTCTTTTTGGTAAGTTTTATTTCGAATTATGTCGACAAAAATGCGTTGATATTCCGAGAATCGGGCAATATTTTTTTTCGAATTATGAATTATAGAGATTTTCGAATTATTGAAACACATCTGTATGAAATTGGCTTTTTCGGTCTTTCACATGTTAAAAAATTTCGAATTACGTCGAATTCGAAATAAAGAGGTTCGAATTAACCAGGTTTTACTATATTACGAATAATTTTTAAACGCCAACGTTTGCACCTCTGCTTTCCTCATTGGACAAAATTAGGGTAAAAACAACCCAAAAAATTTAAAATTTAAGAATTTTATATTTTTTCCATCGTTTATTACGAATGCCAAAAATTTATGCCAAATTTTAATGATGTAGCACCTTTAAAAATGAATTAATATTGATTTAATTGTTTACAATTTATGAATTTTTAACGGTCACAATCATATATTTAATAGTAACTGTCAATATTAATTACCTCTGGAACATCATTCTCTAACTTTCTGAAAAATTTCAACTCCTTCCCCCCCGCTCTGTTCCCTGCTCTCCGCTCTGCTCCGCTCTCGTCTTCGCTATCTGCTCTCTCTCCACTCTGCTCTTCGCTCTGATCTTCGCTCTGCTCGCCGCTCTGCTCTCTCTCTCCCTCATCTCTCTTATCTCACACCCTCTCTTCCCCCGCTATACTCGCCGCCCTGCTCTCTGCTCCCCGCTTTGCTCGCCTCTCTGATCTCTCCCTCTCTCCACCGCTTTGCTCGCCGCCCTTCTCGCCGCTCTGCTCTCTCGCTCTCATCTCTCAGCTCTGCTCTCCGCTCATCTCTCTGCTCACCGCTCTGCTCTCTCTCTCATCTCTCAGATCTCTCTTCCTCTCTCCCCGCGTTCTGCTCTCCGCTCTCTAATCTGCTCTCCGTTCTGCTCTCTCTCTCATCTCTCTGATCTATCTGCCTCTCTACCCCGCTCTGATCTACGCTCTGCTCGCCCGTCTGCTCGCTCTCTGCTCTCCGCCTTCCTCGCCGCTCTGCTCCCCGCTCTGCACTCTCTCTCATCTCTCTGACCTCTCCCCTTCTCTCCTCCCCCGCACTGCTGTCAGGACTGCACCGCTCTGCTCCTCGCTCGGGTCGCCGATCAGCTCTCTCACTTTCAGCTCTCCCTTCCGTTCTGCTCTCCGCATTGCTAACCGATCTGCTCGCCGCTTTGTTCGTCGCTATGCTGCCGCTTTGCTCGTAGCTATGCTCGCCGCTCTACTCGCCGCTCTGCTAGCCGTATTGCTCCCCGCTCCGCTCGCAGCTTTGCTCGCCGTTTTGCTCTCCGTTTTGCTCGCCGCCTTGCTCTCCGCTTCGCTCGCCGCTTTGCTCGCCTCTTCGCTTGCCGCTTTGCTCTCCGCTTTGCTCGCCGCTCTGCTCACCGCATTGCTCGCCGCTTTGCTCGCCGCATTGCTCTCCGCTTTGCTCGCCGCTTTGCTCGCCGCTTCGCTCGCCGCTTAGCTCTCCGCTCTGCTCGCCGCTTTGATCGCCTCTTTGTCGCCGCTTTGCTCTCCGTTCTGCTCGACGCTTTGCACGCCGCTTTGCTCGCCGTTTTGCTCTCCGTTTTGCTCGCCGCCTTGCTCTCCGCTCTGCTCGCCGCTTCGCTCGCCGCTTTGCTCGCCTCTTCGCTTGCCGCTTTGCTCTCCGCTTTGCTCGCCGCTCTGCTCACCGCATTGCTCGCCGCTTTGCTCGCCGCATTGCTCTCCGCTTTGCTCGCCGCTTTGCTCGCCGCTTCGCTCGCCGCTTAGCTCTCCGCTCTGCTCGCCGCTTTGATCGCCTCTTTGTCGCCGCTTTGCTCTCCGTTCTGCTCGACGCTTTGCACGCCGCTTCGCTCGCCGCTTTGCTCTCCGATTTTGCTCGCCGCTTTGCTCTCCGCTTTGCGCTCCGCTTCGCTCGCCGCTTTGCTCTCCGCTCTGCTCGCCGCTTTGCTCTCCGCTCTGCTCGCCGCTTTGCTCTCCGCTCTGCTCGCCGCTTTGCTCTCCGCTCTGCACGCAGCTTTGCTCTCCGCTCTGCTCGCCGCTTTATTCGCCGCTTTTCTCGCCGCTTCGCTCGCCGCTTTGCTCGCCGCTTCGCTCGCCGCTTTGCTCGCCGCTTCGCTCGCCGCTTTGCTCGCCGCTTCGCTTGCCGCTTTGCTCTCCGCTTTGCTCTCCGCTTTGCACTCCGCTTTGCTCGCCGCATTCCTCTCCGCTCTGCTCGCCGCTTTGCTCGCCGCTTCGCTCGCCGCTTTGGTCGCCTCTTTGCTCGCCGCTTTGCTCTCCGCTCTGCTCGCCGCTTTGGTCGACGCCTCGCTCGTCGCTTTGCTCTCCGCTTTGCTCGCCGCTTCGCTCGCCGCTTTGCTCTCCGCTTTGCTCTCCGCTTTGCTCTCCGCTTTGCTCTCCGCTTTGCTCTCCGCATCGCTCGCCGCTTTGCTCTCCGCTCTGCTCGCCGCTTTGCTCGCCGCTTTGCTCGCCGCTTTGCTCGCCGCTTTGCTCGCCGCTTAGCTCGCCGCTTCGCTCGCCGCTTCGCTCGCCGCTTTGCTCGCCGCTTTGCTCTCCGCTTTGCTCGCCGCTTTGCTCTCCTCTCTGCTCGCCGCTTTGCTCGCCGCTTCGCTCGACTCTTTGCTCGCCGCTTTGCTCGCCGCTTTGCTCGCCGCTTCGCTCGCCGCTTAGCTCTCCACTCTGCTCGCCGCTTTGCTCGCCTCTTCGCTCGCCGCTTTTCTCGCCGCTTTGCTCTCCGCTCTGCTCGCCGCTTTGCTCGCCGCCTCGCTCGTCGCTTTGCTGTCCGCTTTGCTCGCCGCTTCGCTCGCCGCTTTGCTCTCCGCTCTGCTCGCCGCTTTGCTCACCGCTTTGCTCGCCGCTTCGCTCGCCGTTTCGCTCGACGCTTTGCTCGCCGCTTTGCTCGCCGCTTCGCTCGCCGCTTAGCTCTCCGCTCTGCTCGCCGCTTTGCTCGCCGCTTCGCTCGCCGCTTTGCTCGCCGATTTGCTCGCCGCTTTGCTCTCCGCTTTGCTCGCCGCTTTGCTCTCCGCTCTGCTCGCCGCTTTGCTCGACGCTTTGCTCGCCGCTTTGCTCGCCGCTTTGCTCGCCGCTTAGCTCTCCGCTCTGCTCGCCGCTTTGCTCGCCGCTTCGCTCGCCGCTTTGCTCGCAGCTTTGCTCGCCGCTTTGCTCTCCGCTTTGCTCGCCGCTTTGCTCTCCGCTCTGCTCGCCGCTTTGCTCGCCGCTTCGCTCGCCGCTTTGCTCTCCGCTCTGCTCGCCGCTTTGCTCGCCGCTTCGCTCGCCGCTTTGCTCTCCGCTTTGCTCTACGCTTTGCTCTCCGCTCTGCTCGCCGCTTTGCTCTCCGCTCGCTCGCCGCTTCGCTCGCCGCTTTACTCTCCGCTTTGCTCCTCGCTTTGCTCGCCGCTTTGCTCTCCGCTCTGCTCGCCGCTTTGCTCGCCGCTTCGCTCGACGCATTGCTCACCGATTTGCTCGCCGCTTAGCTCTCCGCTCTGCTCGCCGCTTTGCTCGCCGCTTTGCTCTCCGCTTTGCTCGCCGCTTTGCTCTCCGCTTTGCTCGCCGCTTTGCTCTCCGCTCTGCTCGCCGCTTTGCTCGACGCTTTGCTCGCCGCTTTGCTCGCCGCTTAGCTCTCCGCTCTGCTCGCCGCTTTGCTCGCCGCTCGCTCGCCGCTTTGCTCGCCGCTTTGCTCTCCGGTTTGCTCGCCGCTTTGCTCTCCGCTCTGCTCGCCGCTTTGCTCGCCGCTTTGCTCTCCGCTCTGCTCGCCGCTTTGCTCGCCGCTTCGCTCGACGCTTTGCTCGCCGCTTTGCTCGCCGCTTAGCTCTCCGCTCTGCTCGCCGCTTTGCTCTCCGCTCTGCTCGCCGCTTTGCTCGCCGCCTCGCTCGTCGCTTTGCTGTCCGCTTTGCTCGCCGCTTCGCTCGCCGCTTTGCTCTCCGCTCTGCTCGCCGCTTTGCTCGCCGCTTCGCTCGACGCTTTGCTCGCCGCTTTGCTCGCCGCTTAGCTCTCCGCTCTGCTCGCCGCTTTGCTCTCCGCTCTGCTCGCCGCTTTGCTCGCCGCCTCGCTCGTCGCTTTGCTGTCCGCTTTGCTCGCCGCTTCGCTCGCCGCTTTGCTCTCCGCTCTGCTCGCCGCTTTGCTCGCCGCTTTGCTCGCCGCTTCGCTCGCCGCTTTGCTCTCCGCTTTGCTCTCCGCTCTGCTCGCCGCTTTGCTGTCAGCTTTGCTCTCCGCCCGCTTTTCATAAAAGAGTTTGCGATGGTTTGACAAGGCCCGGCACGCGTCTAAAATATTCCATTTTCGTAATTTATCCTGCGAACATCCAATTGTAATTTGCAGCAAGTATGACGACAATAGTTTTTTTTCTGTAATGACTTTTTAAATTTTGAATGATGCCGAGTGGCCGCAGAACACTGGTTGTGTTCAGCGGAAAATAATGTAACTCAACATTGGGCGTATTTATCTGAGCCACATGGTGAGCAGAACAGTTGTCTAGTGTCAATAGAATTTTACGATTTTGCACCGCCACACGTTTTGCATTCTTATTAAAAACCTTTTGAATATGCCTGTTGTCATCCACACCTTTTTGTTATGCTCGTAAATTATCGGCAAATAATCACGATTAGTACCTTTGGAACAGCGTGGGTTGCCATATTTTCCGATGATTACAATTTTTTCTTTATTCGACCCATCCATATTTGTGCACAGCACGGCGCGGCGGTGAGACGATCCTCACTACGTTTGCCGCCGTGACATTTTTCGCCTCGGAGAGCCAAAGTACGATCGGGCAACATATTGAAAAAAAATGCGTTTCATCCATATTAAAAATGTCCTTGAGCGCGTACTTCTCCAAAACATGTTTGTTACTTTGCAGCCAGGTCGTCACTTCCTCTTCGTTAATTTTTTGGGCATAACCATATACTGCGGGACAAACAACATTGTGGCGTCTTTAAAATCATCCAACCACCCATTGGATCCTTTAAAATCTTCCATGTTCAAAGCGTTCGCAAGAGTTCTTGATTTTTCGATGAGCATCGGGCTTGTCACAGGTAAATTCGCCGCTCGTACTTGTGAAAAAAAAATCGGAGAGTTCTTCTTCGAGGTCTTCGTTTTTCGCAGGCCGTGAACGCTCCCTTTAAATTTATAAAAACTTTCTTCAATCTTCGCCCGATTATTTAAAATTGTAGAAAAAGACGAGTTCGGAATCCCATACCTTTAGGCCAGCATTCCTTTCGATTCTATCTTCTTGTCAATGTCTTGCAGCAAAGACATTTTTTCAGCAAGAGTAAGAGTCTTATATGCACCACGAACCGGAGCCATTGGAGGGTATATTTAAAAAATATTTTATAGCTATAAATTTAAATATAGTCTCTCTTGCAGTTATTAAACTAAGAATATTATTTAAACAAGCAACTTACAATGATGAAAATTACAATCTAATACGAAATAAACAACGAACCAAGGGAATATTGGAACTCAAACTCGCAAAACAGTAGAGAAATTGAGGGGATGGACCGAAACTTGTGACAATACCCAACGCCCAGTCGGTATGATCACGATCGCACAGTGTTTGTATACCAGCCGACATAGTGCCAGAAATATTTTAGTAAATTTCATTAAGTTTCTTTTTGGTAAGTTTTATTTCGAATTATGTCGACAAAAATGCGTTGAAATTCCGAGAATCTGGCAAAATTTTTTTTCGAATTATGAATTATAGAGATTTTCGAATTATTGAAACATCTGTATGAAATTGGCTTTTTCGGTATTTCACATGTTAAAAAATTTCACAATTCACAATCAAAAATTTAATTGTAATTGTCAATGTTAATTACCTCTGGAACATCATTCTCTAACTTTCTGAAAAATTTCAACTCCTTCCCCCCCGCTCTGTTCTCTGCTCTCCGCTCTGCTCCGCTCTCGTCTTCGCTATCTGCTCTCTCTCCACTCTGCACTTCGCTCTGATCTTCGCTCTGCTCGCCGCTCTGCTCTCTCTCTCCCTCATCTGTCTTATCTCACACACTCTCTTCCCCCGCTATACTCGCCGCCCTGCTCTCTGCTCCCCGCTTTGCTCGCCTCTCTGATCTCTCCCTCTCTCCACCGCTTTGCTCGCCGCGCTTCTCGCCGCTCTGCTCTCTCGCTCTCATCTCTCCGCTCTGCTCTCCGCTCATCTCTCTGCTCACCGCTCTGCTCTCTCTCTCATCTCTCAGATCTCTCTTCCTCTCTCCCCGCGTTCTGCTCTCCGCTCTCTAATCTGCTCTCCGTTCTGCTCTCTCTCTCATCTCTCTGATCTATCTGCCTCTCTACCCCGCTCTGATCTACGCTCTGCTCGCCCGTCTGCTCGCTCTCTGCTCTCCGCTTTCCTCGCCGCTCTGCTCCCCACTCTGCTCCCCGCTCTGCACTCTCTCTCAACTCTCTGACCTCTCACCCTCTCCCCTCCCCCGCACTGCTGTCAGGTCTGCACCGCTCTGCTCCTCGCTCGGGTGGCCGATCAGCTCTCTCACTTTCAGCTCTCCCTTCCGTTCTGCTCTCGGCATTGCTAACCGATCTGCTCGCCGATATGCTGCCGCTTTGCTCGTAGCTATGCTCGCCGCTCTACTCGCCGCTCTGCTAGCCGTATTGCTCCCCGCTCCGCTCGCAGATTTGCTCGCCGTTTGCTCTCCGTTTTGCTCGCCGCCTTGCTCTCCGCTCTGCTCGCCGCTTTGCTCTCCGGTCTGCTCGCCGCTTTGCTCTCCGCTTTGCTCGCCGCTTTGCTCTCCGCTTTGCTCTCCGCTCTGCTCTGCGCTCTCCTCGCCGCTCTGCTCGCCGCTTTGGTCGCCGATTCGCTCGCCGCTTTGCTCTTCGCTCAGCTCGCCGCTTTGCTCTCCGCTTTGCCCGCCGCTTTGTTCGCCGCTTCGCCCTCCGCTCTGCTCGCCGCTTCGCTCGCCGTTTTGCTCTCCGCTCTGCTCTCCGTTCTGCTCGCCGCTTTGCTCGCCGCTTTGCTCGCCGCTTCGCTCGCCGTTTTGCTCTCCGCTCTGCCAGCCGCTTTGCTCTCCGCTACGCTCGCCGCTTTGCTATCCGCTCTGCCTGGCCCTATGCTCTCCGCTCTGATATCCGCTCAGCTCGCCGATTTGCTCGCCGCTTTGCTGGCCGCATTGCACGCCGCATTGCTCGCCGCTTAGTTCGCCGCTTAGTTCGCCGCTTTGCTCTCCGCTCTGCTCGCCGCTCTGCACTCCGCTTAGCTCGTCGCCTTGCTATCCGCACCGCTCTACGCTTTGCTCACCACTTTGCTCTCCGCTAAGCTCGCCTCTTTGCTCTCCGCTCTGCTCTCGGCTCTGCTCACCGCTTTGATCGCCGCTTTGCTAGCCGCATTGCTCGCCTCTTCGCTCGCCGCTTCGCTCGCCGCTTTGCTCGCCTCATCGCTCTCCACTTCGCTCGCCGCTTTGCTCTCTGCATTGCTCGCAGCCTCGCTCTCCGCTCTGCTCGCAGTTTTGCTGTACGCCCTGGTCGCCGCCTTGCTCGCCCCTTCGCTCGGCGCTTTTTTCTCCGCTTCGCTCGCCGCTTTGCTCTCCGCTTTGCTCTCCGCTCTGCTCCCCGCTTTGCTCGCCGCTTTGCCCGCCGCTTTGCTCGCCGCTTCGCTCGCCGCATTGCTCTCCGCTCTGCACGCAGCTTTGCTCTCCGCTCTGCTCGCCGCTTTGCTCTCCGCTCTGCTCGCCGCTTTGCTCGCCGCTTTACTCGCCGCTTCGCTCGCCGCTTTGCTCGCCGCTTCGCTCGCCGCTTTGCTCGCCTCTTCGCTTGCCGCTTTGCTCTCCGCTTTGCTCGCCGCTCTGCTCTCCGCTTTGCTCGCCGCTTTGCTCGCCGCTTTGCTCGCCGCTTTGCTCGCCGCTTTGCTCGCCGCATTGCTCTCCGCTTTGCTCGCCGCTTTGCTCTCCGTTCTGCTCGCCGCTTTGCCCGCCGCCTCGCTCGTCGCTTTGCTCTCCGCATTGCTCGCCGCTTCGCTCGCCGCTTTGCTCTCCGCTTTGCTCGCCGCTTTGCTCTCCGCTTTGCGCTCCGCTTCGCTCGCCGCTTTGCTCTCCGCTCTGCTCGCCGCTTTGCTCTCCGCTCTGCTCGCCGCTTTGCTCTCCGCTCTGCTCGCCGCTTTGCTCGCCGCTTTGCACTCCGCTCTGCTCCCCGCTTTGGTCGCCGCTTTGCTCGCCGATTCGCTCGCCGCTTTGCTCGCCACTTAGCTCGCCGCTTTGGTCGCCGCCTCGCTCGTCGTTTTGCTCTCCGCTTTGCTCGCCGCTTCGCTCGCCGCTTTGCTCTCCGCTTTGCTCGCCACTTTGCTCTCCGCTTTGCTCTCCGCATCGCTCGCCGCTTTGCTCTCCGCTCTGCTCGCCGCTTTGCTCGCCGCTTTGCTCGCCGCTTAGCTCGCCGATTTGCTCGCCGCTTCGCTCGCCGCTTCGCTCGCCGCTTCGCTCGCCGCTTTGCTCGCCGCTTTGCTCTCCGCTTTGCTCGCCACTTTGCTCTCCGCTCTGCTCGCCGCTTTGCTCGCCGTTTCGCTCGACTCTTTGCTCGCCGCTTTGCTCGTCGCTTTGCTCGCCGCTTCGCTCGCCGCTTAGCTCTCCGCTCTGCTCGCCGCTTTGCTCGCCTTTTCGCTCGCCGCTTTTCTCGCCGCTTTGCTCTCCGCTTTGCTCGCCGCTTTGCTCTCCGCTCTGCTCGCCGCTTGGCTCGCCGCCTCTCTCGTCGCTTTGCTATCCGCTTTGCTCGCCGCTTCGCTCGCCGCTTTGCTCTCCGCTCTGCTCGCCGCTTTGCTCGCCGCTTCGCTCGCCGCTTTTCTCTCCGCTTTGCTCTCCGCTTTGCTCTCCGCTCTGCTCGCCGCTTTGCTCTCCGCTTCGCTCGCCGCTTTACTCTCCGCTTTGCTCCTCGCTTTGCTCGCCGCTTTGCTCGCCGCTTTGCTCGCCGCTTTGCTCTCCGCTCTGCTCTCCGCTTTGCTCGCCGCTTCGCTCGACGCTTTGCTCGCCGCTTTGCTCGCCGCTTTGCTCGCCGCTTAGCTCTCCGCTTTGCTCGCCGCTTCGCTCGCCGCTTTGCTCTCCGCTCTGCTCGCCGCTTTGCTCGCCGCTTTGCTCGCCGCTTCGCTCGCCGCTTCTCTCGCCGCGTCGCTCGACGCTTTGCTCGCCGCTTTGCTCGCCGCTTCGCTCGCCGCTTAGCTCTCCGCTCTGCTCGCCGCTTTGCTCGCCGCTTTGCTCGCCGCTTAGCTCGCCGATTTGCTCGCCGCTTCGCTCGCCGCTTCGCTCGCCGCTTTGCTCGCCGCTTTGCTCTCCGCTTTGCTCGCCACTTTGCTCTCCGCTCTGCTCGCCGCTTTGCTCGCCGCTTCGCTCGACTCTTTGCTCGCCGCTTTGCTCGTCGCTTTGCTCGCCGCTTCGCTCACCGCTTAGCTCTCCGCTCTGCTCGCCGCTTTGCTCGCCTTTTCGCTCGCCGCTTTTCTCGCCGCTTTGCTCTCCGCTTTGCTCGCCGCTTTGCTCTCCGCTCTGCTCGCCGCTTGGCTCGCCGCCTCTCTCGTCGCTTTGCTATCCGCTTTGCTCGCCGCTTCGCTCGCCGCTTTGCTCTCCGCTCTGCTCGCCGCTTTGCTCGCCGCTTCGCTCGCCGCTTTTCTCTCCGCTTTGCTCTCCGCTTTGCTCTCCGCTCTGCTCGCCGCTTTGCTCTCCGCTTCGCTCGCCGCTTTACTCTCCGCTTTGCTCCTCGCTTTGCTCGCCGCTTTGCTCGCCGCTTTGCTCGCCGCTTTGCTCTCCGCTCTGCTCTCCGCTTTGCTCGCCGCTTCGCTCGACGCTTTGCTCGCCGCTTTGCTCGCCGCTTTGCTCGCCGCTTAGCTCTCCGCTTTGCTCGCCGCTTCGCTCGCCGCTTTGCTCTCCGCTCTGCTCGCCGCTTTGCTCGCCGCTTTGCTCGCCGCTTCGCTCGCCGCTTCTCTCGCCGCGTCGCTCGACGCTTTGCTCGCCGCTTTGCTCGCCGCTTCGCTCGCCGCTTAGCTCTCCGCTCTGCTCGCCGCTTTGTTCGCCACTTTGCTCGCCGCTTCGCTCGCCGCTTTGCTCGCCGCTTTGCTCTCCGCTCTGCTCGCCGCTTTGCTCGCCGCTTCGCTCGCCGCTTTGCTCTCCGCTTTGCTCTCCGCTCTGCTCGCCGCTTTGCTCTCCGCTTCGCTCGCCGCTTTACTCTCCGCTTTGCTCGCCGCTTTGCTCTCCGCTCTGCTCGCCGCTTTGCTCGCCGCTTCGCTCGACGCTTCCCTCGACACTTTGCTCGCCGCTTCGCTCGCCGCTTAGCTCTCCGCTCTGATCGCCGCTTTGCTCGCCGCTTTGCTCTCCGCTTTGCTCTCCGCTTTGCTCGCCGCTTTGCTCTCCGCCCTGCTCGCCGCTTTGCTCGCCGCTTCGCTCGACTCTTTGCTCGCCGCTTTGTTCGCCGCTTTGCTCGCCGCTTTGCTCGCCGCTTTGCTCGCCTCTTCGCTCGCCGCTTTTCTCGCCGCTTTGCTCTCCGCTTTGCTCGCCGCTTTACTCTCCGCTCTGCTCGCCGCTTTGCTCGCCGCCTCGCTCGTCGCTTTGCTGTCCGCTTTGCTCGCCGCTTCGCTCGCCGCTTTGCTCTCCGCTCTGCTCGCCGCTTTGCTCGCCGCTTTGCTCGCCGCTTCGCTCGCCGCTTCGCTCGACGCTTTGCTCGCCGCTTTGCTCGCCGCTTTGCTCGCCGCTTCGCTCGCCGCTTAGCTCTCCGCTCTGCTCGCCGGTTTGCTCGCCGCTTCGCTCGCCGCTTCGCTCGCCGCTTTGCTCGCCGCTTTGCTCTGCGATTTGCTCGCCGCTTTGCTCTCCGCTCTGCTCGCCGCTTTGCTCGCCGCTTCGCTCGCCGCTTCGCTCGCCGCTTCGCTCGCCGTTTTGCTCTCCGCTCTGCTCGCCGCTTTGCTCGCCGCTTCGCTCGCCGCTTTGCTCTCCGCTTTGCTCTCCGCTCTGCTCGCCGCTTTGCTCTCCGCTTCGCTCGCCGCTTTACTCTCCGCTTTGCTCCTCGCTTTGCTCGCCGCTTTGCTCGCCGCTTTGCTCTCCGCTCTGCTCGCCGCTTTGCTCGCCGCTTCGCTCGACGCTTTGCTCGCCGCTTTGCTCGCCGCTTTGCTCGCCGCTTAGCTCTCCGCTCTGCTCGCCGCTTTGCTCGCCGCTTTGCTCGCCGCTTTGCTCTCCGCTTTGCTCGCCGCTTTGCTCTCCGCTCTGCTCGCCGCCTCGCTCGTCGCTTTGCTGTCCGCTTTGCTCGCCGCTTCGCTCGCCGCTTTGCTCTCCGCTCTGCTCGCCGGTTTGCTCGCCGCTTCGCTCGACGCTTTGCTCGCCGCTTCGCTCGACGCTTTGCTCGCCGCTTCGCTCGCCGCTTTGCTCGCCTCTTCGCTTGCCGCTTTGCTCTCCGCTTTGCTCGCCGCTCTGCTCTCCGCTTTGCTCGCCGCTTTGCTCGCCGCATTGCTCTCCGCTTTGCTCGCCGCTTTGCTCTCCGTTCTGCTCGCCGCTTTGCCCGCCGCCTCGCTCGTCGCTTTGCTCTCCGCTTTGCTCGCCGCTTCGCTCGCCGCTTTGCTCTCCGCTTTGCTCGCCGCTTTGCTCTCCGCTTTGCGCTCCGCTTCGCTCGCCGCTTTGCTCTCCGCTCTGCTCGCCGCTTTGCTCTCCGCTCTGCTCGCCGCTTTGCTCTCCGCTCTGCTCGCCGCTTTGCTCGCCGCTTTGCACTCCGCTCTGCTCCCCGCTTTGGTCGCCGCTTTGCTCGCCGATTCGCTCGCCGCTTTGGTCGCCGCCTCGCTCGTCGCTTTGCTCTCCGCTTTGCTCGCCGCTTCGCTCGCCGCTTTGCTCTCCGCTTTGCTCGCCACTTTGCTCTCCGCTTTGCTCTCCGCATCGCTCGCCGCTTTGCTCTCCGCTCTGCTCGCCGCTTTGCTCGCCGCTTTGCTCGCCGCTTTGCTCGCCGCTTAGCTCGCCGATTTGCTCGCCGCTTCGCTCGCCGCTTCACTCGCCGCTTTCCTCGCCGCTTTGCTCTCCGCTTTGCTCGCCACTTTGCTCTCCGCTCTGCTCGCCGCTTTGCTCGCCGCTTCGCTCGACTCTTTGCTCGCCGCTTTGCTCGTCGCCTTGCTCGCCGCTTCGCTCGCCGCTTAGCTCTCCGCTCTGCTCGCCGCTTTGCTCGCCGCTTTGCTCGCCTTTTCGCTCGCCGCTTTTCTCGCCGCTTTGCTCTCCGCTTTGCTCGCCGCTTTGCTCTCCGCTCTGCTCGCCGCTTTGCTCGCCGCCTCTCTCGTCGCTTTGCTATCCGCTTTGCTCGCCGCTTCGCTCGCCGCTTTGCTCTCCGCTCTGCTCGCCGCTTTGCTCGCCGCTTTGCTCTCCGCTCTGCTCGCCGCTTTGCTCGCCGCTTCGCTCGCCGCTTTGCTCTCCGCTCTGCTCGCCGCTTTGCTCGCCGCTTCGCTCGCCGCTTTTCTCTCCGCTTTGCTCTCCGCTTTGCTCTCCGCTCTGCTCGCCGCTTTGCTCTCCGCTTCGCTCGCCGCTTTACTCTCCGCTTTGCTCCTCGCTTTGCTCGCCGCTTTGCTCGCCGCTTTGCTCTCCGCTCTGCTCTCCGCTTTGCTCGCCGCTTCGCTCGACGCTTTGCTCGCCGCTTTGCTCGCCGCTTAGCTCTCCGCTTTGCTCGCCGCTTCGCTCGCCGCTTTGCTCTCCGCTCTGCTCGCCGCTTTGCTCGCCGCTTTGCTCGCCGCTTCGCTCGCCGCTTCGCTCGCCGCTTCTCTCGCCGCGTCGCTCGACGCTTTGCTCGCCGCTTTGCTCGCCGCTTCGCTCGCCGCTTAGCTCTCCGCTCTGCTCGCCGCTTTGTTCGCCACTTTGCTCGCCGCTTTGCTCGCCGCTTTGCTCGCCGCTTTGCTCTCCGCTCTGCTCGCCGCTTTGCTCTCCGCTTCGCTCGCCGCTTTACTCTCCGCTTTGCTCGCCGCTTTGCTCTCCGCTCTGCTCGCCGCTTTGCTCGCCGCTTCGCTCGACGCTTCCCTCGACACTTTGCTCGCCGCTTCGCTCGCCGCTTAGCTCTCCGCTCTGATCGCCGCTTTGCTCGCCGCTTTGCTCTCCGCTTTGCTCGCCGCTTTGCTCTCCGCTCTGCTCGCCGCTTTGCTCGCCGCTTCGCTCGACTCTTTGCTCGCCGCTTTGTTCGCCGCTTTGCTCGCCGCTTTAGTCGCCGCTTCGCTCGCCGCTTAGCTCTCCGCTCTGCTCGCCGCTTTGCTCGCCTCTTCGCTCGCCGCTTTTCTCGCCGCTTTGCTCTCCGCTTTGCTCGCCGCTTTACTCTCCGCTCTGCTCGCCGCTTTGCTCGCCGCCTCGCTCGTCGCTTTGCTGTCCGCTTTGCTCGCCGCTTCGCTCGCCGCTTTGCTCTCCGCTCTGCTCGCCGCTTTGCTCGCCGCTTTGCTCGCCGCTTCGCTCGCCGCTTCGCTCGACGCTTTGCTCGCCGCTTTGCTCGCCGCTTTGCTCGCCGCTTCGCTCGCCGCTTAGCTCTCCGCTCTGCTCGCCGGTTTGCTCGCCGCTTCGCTCGCCGCTTTGCTCGCCGCTTTGCTCTGCGATTTGCTCGCCGCTTTGCTCTCCGCTCTGCTCGCCGCTTTGCTCGCCGCTTCGCTCGCCGCTTTGCTCTCCGCTCTGCTCGCCGCTTTGCTCGCCGCTTCGCTCGCCGCTTTGCTCTCCGCTTTGCTCTCCGCTCTGCTCGCCGCTTTGCTCTCCGCTTCGCTCGCCGCTTTACTCTCCGCTTTGCTCCTCGCTTTGCTCGCCGCTTTGCTCGCCGCTTTGCTCTCCGCTCTGCTCGCCGCTTTGCTCGCCGCTTTGCTCGCCGCTTCGCTCGCCGCTTAGCTCTCCGCTCTGCTCGCCGCTTCGCTCGCCGCTTTACTCTCCGCTTTGCTCCTCGCTTTGCTCGCCGCTTTTCTCGCCGCTTTGCTCTCCGCTCTGCTCGCCGCTTTGCTCGCCGCTTCGCTCGACGCTTTGCTCGCCGCTTTGCTCGCCTCTTTGCTCGCCGCTTAGCTCTCCGCTTTGCTCGCCGCTTTGCTCGCCGCTTAGCTCGCCGATTTGCTCGCCGCTTCGCTCGCCGCTTTGCTCGCCGCTTTGCTCTCCGCTCTGCTCGCCGCTTTGCTCGCCGCTTCGCTCGACTCTTTGCTCGCCGCTTTGCTCGCCGCTTTGCTTGCCGCTTCGCTCGCCGCTTAGCTCTCCGCTCTGCTCGCCGCTTTGCTCGCCTCTTCGCTCGCCGCTTTTCTCGCCGCTTTGCTCTCCGCTTTGCTTGCCGCTTTGCTCTCCGCTCTGCTCGCCGCTTTGCTCGCCGCCTCGCTCGTCGCTTTGCTGTCCGCTTTGCTCGCCGCTTCGCTCGCCGCATCGCTCTCCGCTCTGCTCGCCGCTTTGCTCACCGCTTTGCTTGCCGCTTTGCTCGCCCCTTCGCTCGCCGCTTTGCTCTCCGCTTTGCTCTCCGCTTTGCTCTCCGCTCTGCTCGCCGCTTTGCTCGCCGCTTCGCTCGACGCTTTGCTCGCCGCTTTGCTCGCCGCTTCGCTCGCCGCTTAGCTCTCCGCTCTGCTCGCCGCTTTGCTCGCCGCTTCGCTCGCCGCTTTGCTCGCCGCTTTGATCGCCGCTGTGCTCTACGCTTTGCTCTCCGCTTTGCTCTCCGCTCTGCTCGCCGCTTTGCTCGCCGCCTCGCTCGTCGCTTTTCTGTCCGCTTTGCTCGCCGCTTCGCTCGCCGCTTTGCTCTCCGCTCTGCTCGCCGCTTTGCTCGCCGCTTTGCTCGCCGCTTCGCTCGCCGCTTCGCTCGCCGCTTTGCTCGCCGCTTCGCTCGCCGCTTAGCTCTCCGCTTCGCTCGCCGCTTTGCTCGCCGCTTCGCTCGCCGCTTTGCTCGCCGCTTTGCTCTCCGCTTTGCTCGCCGCTTTGCTCTCCGCTCTGCTCGCCGCTTTGCTCGCCCCTTCGCTCGCCGCTTTGCTCTCCGCTCTGCTCGCCGCTTTGCTCGCCGCTTCGCTCGCCGCTTTGCTCTCCGCTTTGCTCTCCGCTCTGCTCGCCGCTTTGATCTCCGCTTCGCTCGCCGCTTTACTCTCCGCTTTGCTCCTCGCTTTGCTCGCCGCTTTGCTCTCCGCTCTGCTCGCCGCTTCGCTCGACGCTTTGCTCGCCGCTTTGCTCACCGCTTTGCTTGCCGCTTTGCTCGCCCCTTCGCTCGCCGCTTTGCTCTCCGCTTTGCTCTCCGCTTTGCTCTCCGCTTTGCTCTCCGCTTTGCTCTCCGCTCTGCTCGCCGCTTTGCTCTCCGCTTCGCTCGCCGCTTTACTCTCCGCTTTGCTCCTCGCTTTGCTCGCCGCTTTGCTCTCCGCTCTGCTCGCCGCTTCGCTCGACGCTTTGCTCGCCGCTTTGCTCACCGCTTTGCTTGCCGCTTTGCTCGCCGCTTTGCTCGCCGCTTTGCTCGCCGCTTTGCTCGCCGCTTTGCTCGCCGCTTTGCTCGCCGCTTTGCTCTCCGCTTCGCTAGCCGCTTTGCTCTCCGCTTTGCTCTCCGCTCTGCTCGCCGCTTTGCTCGCCGCTTTGCTCTCCGATTCGCTCGCCGCTTTACTCACCGCTTTGCTCCTCGCTTTGCTCGCCGCTTTGCTCTCCGCTCTGCTCGCCGCTTTGCTCGCCGCTTCGCTCGACGCTTTGCTCGCCACTTTGCTCGCCGCTTAGCTCTCCGCTCTGCTCGCCGCTTTGCTCGCCGCTTTGCTCGCCGCTTTGCTCGCCGCTTTGCTCAACGCTTTGCTCGCCGCTTTGCTCTCCGCTTTGCTCGCCGCTTTGCTCTCCGCTTTGCTCGCCGCCTCGCTCGCCGCTTTGCTCTCCGCTCTGCTCGCCGCTTTGCTCGCCGCCTCGCTCGTCGCTTTGCTGTCCGCTTTGCTCGCCGCTTCGCTCGCCGCTTTGCTCTCCGCTCTGCTCGCCGCTTTGCTCGCCGCTTTGCTCGCCGCTTCGCTCGCCGCTTCGCTCGCCGCTTCGCTCGACGCTTTGCTCGCCGCATTGCTCGCCGCTTCGCTCGCCGCTTAGCTCTCCGCTCTGCTCGCCGCTTTGCTCGCCGCTTCGCTCGCCGCTTTGCTCGCCGCTTTGATCGCCGCTGTGCTCTCCGCTTTGCTCGCCGCTTTGCTCTCCGCTCTGCTCGCCGCTTTGCTCGCCGCTTCGCTCGCCGCTTGGCTCTCCGCTCTGCTCGCCGCTTTGCTCGCCGCTTCGCTCGCCGCTTTGCTCTCCGCTTTGCTCTCCGCTCTGCTCGCCGCTTTGCTCTACGCTTCGCTCGCCGCTTTACTCTCCGCTTTGCTCCACGCTTTGCTCGCCGCTTTGCTCGCCGCTTTGCTCTCCGCTCTGCTCGCCGCTTTGCTCGCCGCTTCGCTCGACGCTTTGCTCGCCGCTTAGCTCTCCGCTCTGCTCGCCGCTTTGCTCGCCGCTTTGCTCGCCGCTTTGCTCTCCGCTTTGCTCTCCGCTCTGCTCGCCGCTTTGCTCGCCGCTTTGCTCTCCGCTCTGCTCGCCGCTTTGCTCGCCGCTTTGCTCGCCGCTTTGCTCGCCGCTTCGCTCGCCGCTTTGCTAGCCGCTTCGCTCGCCGCTTAGCTCTCCGCTCTGCTCGCCGCTTTGCTCGCCGCTTCGCTCGCCGCTTTGCTCGCCGCTTTGCTCTCCGCTTTGCTCGCCGCTTTGCTCTCCGCTCTGCTCGCCGCTTTGCTCGCCCCTTCGCTCGCCGCTTTGCTCTCCGCTCTGCTCGCCGCTTTGCTCGCCGCTTCGCTCGCCGCTTTGCTCTCCGCTTTGCTCTCCGCTTTGCTCTCCGCTTTGCTCTCCGCTTTGCTCTCCGCTTTGCTCTCCGCTCTGCTCGCCGCTTTGCTCTCCGCTTCGCTCGCCGCTTTACTCTCCGCTTTGCTCCTCGCTTTGTTCGCCGCTTTGCTCTCCGCTCTGCTCGCCGCTTCGCTCGACGCTTTGCTCGCCGCTTTGCTCACCGCTTTGCTTGCCGCTTTGCTCGCCCCTTCGCTCGCCGCTTTGCTCTCCGCTTTGCTCTCCGCTTTGCTCTCCGCTCTGCTCGCCGCTTTGCTCTCCGCTTCGCTCGCCGCTTTACTCTCCGCTTTGCTCCTCGCTTTGCTCGCCGCTTTGCTCTCCGCTCTGCTCGCCGCTTCGCTCGACGCTTTGCTCGCCGCTTTGCTCACCGCTTTGCTTGCCGCTTTGCTCGCCGCTTTGCTCGCCGCTTTGCTCGCCGCTTTGCTCGCCGCTTTGCTCTCCGCTTTGCTCGCCGCTTTGCTCTCCGCTCTGCTCGCCGCTTTGCTCGCCGCCTCGCTCGTCGCTTTGCTGTCCGCTTCGCTCGCCGCTTCGCTCGCCGCTTTGCTCTCCGCTCTGCTCGCCGCTTTGCTTGCCGCTTTGCTCACCGCTCCGCTCGCCGCTTTGCTCGCCGCTTCGCTCGCCACTTTGCTCTCCGCTCTGCTCGCCGCTTTGCTCTCAGCTTTGCTCTCCGCCCGCTTTTCATAAAAGAGTTTGCGATGGTTTGACAAGGCCCGGCACGCGTCTAAAATATTCCATTTTCGTAATTTATCCTGCGAACATCCAATTGTAATTTGCAGCAAGTATGACGACAATAGTTTTTTTTCTGTAATGACTTTTTAAATTTTGAATGATGCCGAGTGGCCGCAGAACACTGGTTGTGTTCAGCGGAAAATAATGTAACTCAACATTGGGCGTATTTATCTGAGCCACATGGTGAGCAGAACAGTAGTCTAGTGTCAATAGAATTTTACGATTTTGCACCGCCACACGTTTTTGCATTCTTATTAAAAACCTTTTGAATATGCCTGTTGTCATCCACACCTTTTTGTTATGCTCGTAAATTATCGGCAAATAATCACGATTAGTACCTTTGGAACAGCGTGGGTTGCCATATTTTCCGATGATTACAATTTTTTCTTTATTCGACCCATCCATATTTGTGCACAGCACGGCGCGGCGGTGAAACGTTCCTCACTACGTTTGCCGCCGTGACATTTTTCGCCTCGGAGAGCCAAAGTACCATCGGGCAACATATTGAAAAAAATGCGTTTCATCCATATTAAAAATGTCCTTGAGCGCGTACTTCTCCAAAACATGTTTGTTACTTTGCAGCCAGGTCGTCACTTCCTCTTCGTTAATTTTTTGGGCATAACCATATACTGCGGGACAAACAATATTGTGGCGTCTTTAAAATCATCCAACCACCCATTGGATCCTTTAAAATCTTCCATGTTCAAAGCGTTCGCAAGACTTCTTGATTTTTCGATGAGCATCGGGCTTGTCACAGGTAAATTCGCCGCTCGTACTTGTGAAAAAAAATCGGAGAGTTCTTCTTCGAGGTCTTCGTTTTTCGCAGGCCGTGAACGCTCCCTTTAAATTTATAAAAACTTTCTTCAATCTTCGCCCGATTATTTAAAATTGTAGAAAAAGACGAGTTCGGAATCCCATACCTTTAGGCCAGCATTCCTTTCGATTCTATCTTCTTGTCAATGTCTTGCAGCAAAGACATTTTTTCATTGGACAAAATTAGGGTAAAAACAACCCAAAAAATTTAAAATTTAAGAATTTTATATTTTTTCCATCGTTTATTACGAATACCAGAAATTTCTGCCAAATTTTAATGATGTAGCACCTTTAAAAATGAATTAATATTGATTTAATTGTTTACAATTTATGAATTTTTAACGGTCACAATCAAAAATTTAATTGTAATTGTCAATGTTAATTACCTCTGGAACATCATTCTCTAACTTTCTGAAAAATTTCAACTCCTACCCCCCCGCTCTGTTCTCTGCTCTCCGCTCTGCTCCGCTCTCGTCTTCGCTATCTGCTCTCTCTCCACTCTGCACTTCGCTCTGATTTTCGCTCTGCTCTCCGCTCTGCTCTCTCTCTCCCTCATCTCTCTTATCTCACACCCTCTCTTCCCCCGCTACACTCGCCGCCCTGCTCTCTGCTCCCCGCTTTGCTCGCCTCTCTGATCTCTCCCTCTCTCCACCGCTTTGATCGCCGCCCTTCTCGCCGCTCTGTTCTCTCGCTCTCATCTCTCCGCTCTGCTCTCCGTTCATCTCTCTGCTCACCGCCCTGCTCTCTCTCTCATCTCTCAGATCTCTCTTCCTCTCTCCCCGCGTTCTGCTCTCCGCTCTCTAATCTGCTCTCCGTTCTGCTCTCTCTCTCATCTCTCTGATCTATCTGATTCTCTACCCCGCTCTGATCTACGCTCTGCTCGCCCGTCTGCTCGCTCTCTGCTCTCCGCTTTCCTCGCCGCTCTGCTCCCCGCTCTGCACCCTCTCTCATCTCTCTGACCTCTCCCCCTCTCTCCTCCCCCGCACTGCTGTGAGGTCTGCACCGCTCTGCTCCTCGCTCGGGTCGCCGATCAGCTCTCTCACTTTCAGCTCTCCTTTCCGTTCTGCTCTCCGCATTGCTAACCGATCTGCTCGCCGCTTTGTTCGTCGCTATGCTGCCGCTATGCTCGTAGCTATGCTCGCCGCTCTACTCGCCGCTCTGCTAGCCGTATTTCTCCCCGCTCCGCTCGCAGCTTTGCTGGCCGCATTGCACGCCGCATTGCTCGCCGCTTAGTTCGCCGCTTTGCTATCCGCTCTGCTCGCCGCTCTGCTCGCCGCTCTGCTCTCCGGTTAGCTCGTCGCTTTGCTATCCGCACCGCTCTACGCTTTGCTCGCCACTTTGCTCTCCGCTAAGCTCGCCTCTTTGCTCTCCGCTCTGCTCTCGGCTCTGCTCACCGCATTGATCGCCGCTTTGCTAGCCGCATTGCTCGACTCTTCGCTCGCCGCTTTGCTCGCCGCATCGCTCTCCGCTTCGCTCGCCGCTTTGCTCGCCGCTTCGCTCGCCGTTTTGCTCTCCGCTCTGCCAGCCGCTTTGCTCTCCGCTACGCTCGCCGCTTTGCTATCCGCTATGCCTGGCCCTATGCTCTCCGCTTTGCTCGACGCTTTGCTCTCCGCTCTGATATCCGCTCAGCTCGCCGCTTTGCTCGCCGCTTTGCTGGCCGCATTGCACGCCGCATTGCTCGCCGCTTAGTTCGCCGCTTTGCTCTCCGCTCTGCTCGCCGCTCTGCACTCCGCTTAGCTCGTCGCCTTGCTATCCGCACCGCTCTACGCTTTGCTCGCCACTTTGCTCTCCGCTAAGCTCGCCTCTTTGCTCTCCGCTCTGCTCTCGGCTCTGCTCACCGCTTTGATCGCCGCTTTGCTAGCCGCATTGCTCGCCTCTTCGCTCGCCGCTTCGCTCGCCGCTTTGCTCGCCTCATCGCTCTCCACTTCGCTCGCCGCTTTGCTCTCTGCATTGCTCGCAGCCTCGCTCTCCGCTCTGCTCGCAGTTTTGCTGTACGCCCTGGTCGCCGCCTTGCTCGCCCCTTCGCTCGGCGCTTTTTTCTCCGCTTCGCTCGCCGCTTTGCTCTCCGCTTTGCTCTCCGCTCTGCTCCCCGCTTTGCTCGCCGCTTTGCCCGCCGCTTCGCTCGCCGCTTTGCTCTCCGCTCTGCACGCAGCTTTGCTCTCCGCTCTGCTCGCCGCTTTCCTCTCCGCTCTGCTCGCCGCTTTGCTCGCCGCATTGCTCTCCGCTTTGCTCGCCGCTTTGCTCTCCGTTCTGCTCGCCGCTTTGCCCGCCGTCTCGCTCGTCGCTTTGCTGTCCGCTTTTCTCGCCGCTTTGCTCTCCGCTTTGCTCGCCGCTTTGCTCTCCGCTTTGCGCTCCGCTTCGCTCGCCGCTTTGTTCTCCGCTCTGCTCGCCGCTTTGCTCTCCGCTCTGCTCGCCGCTTTGCCCTCCGCTCTGCTCGCCGCTTTGCTCGCCGCTTTGCTCTCCGCTCTGCTCCCCGCTTTGGTCGCCGCTTTGCTCGCCGCTTCGCTCGCCGCTTTGCTCGCCACTTAGCTCGCCGAATTGGTCGCCGCCTCGCTCGTCGCTTTGCTCTCCGCTTTGCTCGCCGCTTCGCTCGCCGCTTTGCATTCCGCTTTGCTCGCCGCTTTGCTCTCCGATTTGCTCTCCGCATCGCTCGCCGCTTTGCTCTCCGCTCTGCTCGCCGCTTTGCTCGCCGCTTTGCTCGCCGCTTAGCTCGCCGATTTGCTCACCGCTTCGCTCGCCGCTTTGCTCGCCGCTTTGCTCTCCGCTTTGCTCTCCGCTCTGCTCGCCGCTTTGCTCGCCGCTTCGCTCGACTCTATGCTCGACTCTTTGCTCGCCGCTTTGCTCGCCGCTTTGCTCGCCGCTTAGCTCTCCGCTCTGCTCACCGCTTTGCTCGCCGCTTTGCTCGCCTCTTCGCTCGCCGCTTTTCTCGCCGCTTTGCTCTCCGCTTTGCTCGCCGCATTGCTCTCCGCTCTGCTCGCCGCTTTGCTCGCCTCCTCGCTCGTCGCTTTGCTATCCGCTTTGCTCGCCGCTTTGCTCTCCGCTGTGCTCGCCGCTTTGCTCGCCGCTTTGCTATCCGCTCTGCTCGCCGCTTTGCTTGCCGCTTCGCTCGCCGCTTTGCTCTCCGTTCTGCTCGCCGCTTTGCTCGCCGCTTTGCTCGCCGCTTTGCTCGCCGCTTCGCTCGACGCTTCGCTCGACGCATTGCGCGCCGCTTTGCTCGCCGCTTTGCTCGCCGCTTAGCTCTCCGCTCTGCTCGCCGCTTTGCTCTCCGCTTTGCTCGCCGCTTTGCTCTCCGCTCTGCTCGCCGCTTTGCTCGCCGCCTCGCTCGTCGCTTTGCTGTCCGCTTTGCTCGCCGCTTCGCTCGCCGCTTTGCTCTCCGCTCTGCTCGCCGCTTTGCTCGCCGCTTTGCTCGCCGCTTTGCTCGCCGCTTCGCTCGCCGCTTTGCTCTCCGCTTCGCTCGCCGCTTTACTCTCCGCTTTGCTCGCCGCTTTGCTCTCCGCTCTGCTGGCCGCTTTGCTCGCCGCTTCGCTCGCCGCTTTGCTCCTCGCTTTGCTCGCCGCTTTGCTCTCCGCTCTGCTCGCCGCTTTGCTCGCCGCTTCGCTCGACGCTTTGCTCGCCGCTTTGCTCGCCGCTTTGCTCTCCGCTCTGCTCGCCGCTTTGCTCGCCGCTTCGCTCGACGTTTCCCTCGACGCTTTGCTCGCCGCTTCGCTCGCCGCTTAGCTCTCCGCTCTGCTCGCCGCTTTGCTCGCCGCTTCGCGCGACTCTTTGCTCGCCGCTTAGCTCTCCGCTCTGCTCGCCGCTTTGCTCGCCTCTTCGCTCGCCGCTTTGCTCTCCGCTTTGCTCTCCGCTTTGCTCGCCGCTTTACTCTCCGCTCTGCTCGCCGCTTTGCTCGCCGCCTCGCTCGTCGCTTTGCTGTCCGCTTTCCTCGCCGCTTCGCTCGCCGCTTTGCTCTCCGCTCTGCTCGCCGCTTTGCTCGCCGCTTTGCTCGCCGCTTCGCTCGCCGCTTCGCTCGACGCTTTGCTCGCCGCTTTGCTTGCCGCTTCGCTCGCCGCTTAGCTCTCCGCTCTGCTCGCCGCTTTGCTCGCCGCTTCGCTCGCCGCTTTGCTCGCCGCTTTGCTCGCCGCTTTGCTCTCCGCTTTGCTCGCCGCATTACTCTCCGCTCTGCTCGCCGCTTTGCTCGCCGCTTCGCTCGCCGCTTTGCTCTCCGCTCTGCTCGCCGCTTTGCTCGCAGCTTCGCTAGCCGCTTCGCTAGCCGCTTCGCTAGCCGCTTTGCTCTCCGCTTTGCTCTCCGCTCTGCTCGCCGCTTTGCTCTCCGCTTCGCTCGCCGCTTTACTCTCCGCTTTGCTCCTCGCTTTGCTCGCCGCTTTGCTCGCCGCTTTGCTCTCCGCTCTGCTCGCCGCTTTGCTCGCCGCTTCGCTCGACGCTTTGCTCGCCGCTTTGCTCGCTGCTTTGCTCGCCGCTTAGCTCTCCGCTCTGCTCGCCGCTTTGCTCGCCGCTTTGCTCGCCGCTTTGCTCTCCGCTTTGCTCGCCGCTTTGCTCTCCGCTCTGCTCGCCGCTTTGCTCGCCGCCTCGCTCGTCGCTTTGCTGTCCGCTTTGCTCGCCGCTTCGTTCGCCGCTTTTCTCTCCGCTCTGCTCGCCGCTTTGCTCGCCGCTTCGCTCGCCGCTTAGCTCTCCGCTCTGCTCGCCGCTTTGCTCGCCGCTTCGCTCGCCGCTTTACTCTCCGCTTTGCTCGCCGCTTTGCTGTCCGCTCTGCTCGCCGCTTTGCTCGCCGCTTCGCTCGACGCTTTGCTCGCCGGTTTGCTCGCCGCTTAGCTCTCCGCTTTGCTCGCCGCTTTGCTCGCCGATTTGCTCGCCGCTTCGCTCGCCGCTTTGCTCGCCGCTTTGGTCTCCGCTCTGCTCGCCGCTCTGCTCGCCGCTTTGCTCGCCGCTTCGCTCGACTCTTTGCTCGCCGCTTTGCTCGCCGCTTCGCTCGCCGCTTAGCTCTCCGCTCTGCTCGCCGCTTTGCTCGTCTCTTCGCTCGCCGCTTTTCTCGCCGCTTTGCTCTCCGCTTTTCTCGCCGCTTTGCTCTCCGCTCTGCTCGCCGCTTTCCTCGCCGCTTCGCTCGCCGCTTCGCTCGCCGCTTCGCTCGACGCTTTGCTCGCCGCTTTGCTCGCCGCTTCGCTCGCCGCTTAGCTCTCCGCTCTGCTCGGCGCTTTGCTCGCCGCTTCGCTCGCTGCTTTGCTCGCCGCTTTGCTCGCCGCTGTGCTCTCCGCTTTGCTCGCCGCTTTGCTCTCCGCTTCGCTCGCCGCTTGGCTCTCCGCTCTGCTCGCCGCTTTGCTCGCCGCTTCGCTCGCCGGTTTGCTCTCCGCTCTGCTCGCCGCTTTGCTCTACCCTTCGCTCGCCGCTTTACTCTCCGCTTTGCTCCTCGCTTTGCTCCTCGCTTTGCTCGCCGCTTTGCTCGCCGCTTTGCTCTCCGCTCTGCTCGCCGCTTTGCTCGCCGCTTCGCTCGACGCTTTGCTCGCCGCTTAGCTCTCCGCTCTGCTCGCCGCTTTGCTAGCCGCTTTGCTCGCCGCTTTGCTCGCCGCTTTGTTCGCCGCTTTGCTCGCCGCTTTGCTCTCCGCTTTGCTCTCCGCTCTGCTCGCCGCTTTGCTCGCCGCCTCGCTCGTCGCTTTGCTGTCCGCTTTGCTCGCCGCTTCGCTCGCCGCTTTGCTCTCCGCTCTGCTCGCCGCTTTGCTCGCCGCTTCGCTCGCCGCTTCGCTCGACGCTTTGCTCGCCGCTTTGCTCGCCGCTTCGCTCGCCGCTTAGCTCTCCGCTCTGCTCGCCGCTTTGCTCGCCGCTTCGCTCGCCGCTTTGCTCGCCGCTTTGCTCTCCGCTTTGCTCGCCGCTTTGCTCTCCGCTCTGCTCGCCGCTTTGCTCGCCGCTTCGCTCGCCGCTTTGCTCTCCGCTCTGCTCGCCGCTTTGCTCGCCGCTTCGCTCGCCGCTTTGCTCTCCGCTTTGCTCTCCGCTCTGCTCGCCGCTTTGCTCTCCGCTTCGCTCGCCGCTTTACTCTCCGCTTTGCTCCTCGCTTTGCTCGCCGCTTTGCTCTCCGCTCTGCTCGCCGCTTTGCTCGCCGCTTCGCTCGACGCTTTGCTCGCCGCTTCGCTCGCCGCTTTGCTCTCCGCTCTGCTCGCCGCTTTGCTCGCCGCTTTGCTCACCGCTTCGCTCGCCGCTTTGCTCGCCGCTTCGCTCGCCGCTTTGCTCTTTGCTTTGCTCTCCGCTCTGCTCGCCGCTTTGCTCTCCGCATCGCTCGCCGCTTGGCTCTCCGCTCTGCTCGCCGCTTTGCTCGCCGCTTCTCTCGCCGCTTTGCTCTCCGCTCTGCTCGCCGCTTTGCTCGCCGCTTTGCTCTCCGCTTTGCTCTCCGCTTTGCTCTCCGCTCTGCTCGCCGCTTTGCTCGCCGCTTCGCTCGCCGCTTTGCTCTCCGCTTTGCTCTCCGCTTTGCTCTTCGCTCTGCTCGCCGCTTTGCTCTCCGCTTCGCTCGCCGCTTTACTCTCCGCTTTGCTCCTCGCTTTGCTCGCCGCTTTGCTCTCCGCTCTGCTCGCCGCTTTGCTCGCCGCTTCGCTCGACGCTTTGCTCGCCGCTTCGCTCGCCGCTTTGCTCTCCGCTCTGCTCGCCGCTTTGCTCGCCGCTTTGCTCACCGCTTCGCTCGCCGCTTTGCTCGCCGCTTCGCTCGCCGCTTTGCTCGCCGCTTTGCTCGCCGCCTCGCTCGTCGCTTTGCTGTCCGCTTTTCTCGCCGCCTCGCTCGCCGCTTTGCTCTCCGCTCTGCTCGCCGCTTTGCTCTCCGCTTTGCTCGCCGCTTCGCTCGCCGCTTTGCTCGCCGCTTTGCTCGCCGCTTCGCTCGCCGCTTTGCTCGCCGCCTCGCTCGTCGCTTTGCTGTCCGCTTTTCTCGCCGCTTCGCTCGCCGCTTTGCTCTCCGCTCTGCTCGCCGCTTTGCTCTCCGCTTTGCTCGCCGCTTCGCTCGCCGCTTTGCTCGCCGCTTCGCTCGCCGCTTTGCTCTCCGCTTTGCTCTCCGCTCTGCTCGCCGCTTTGCTCTCAGCTTTGCTCTCCGCCCGCTTTTCATAAAAGAGTTTGCGATGGTTTGACAAGGACCGGCACGCGTGTAAAATATTCCATTTTCGTAATTTATCCTGCGAACATCCAATTGTAATTTGCAGCAAGTATGACGACAATAGTTTTTTTTCTGTAATGACTTTTTAAATTTTGAATGATGCCGAGTGGCCGCAGAACACTGGTTGTGTTCAGCGGAAAATAATGTAACTCAACATTGGGCGTATTTATCTGAGCCACATGGTGAGCAGAACAGTTGTCTAGTGTCAATAGAATTTTACGATTTTGCACCGCCACACGTTTTTGCATTCTTATTAAAAACCTTTTGAATATGCCTGTTGTCATCCACACCTTTTTGTTATGCTCGTAAATTCTCGGCAAATAATCACGATTAGTACCTTTGGAACAGCGTGGGTTGCCATATTTTCCGATGATTACAATTTTTTCTTTATTCGACCCATCCTTACTTGTGCACAGCACGGCGCGGCGGTGAGACGTTCCTCACTACGTTTGCCGCCGTGACATTTTTCGCCTCGGAGAGCCAAAGTACGATCGGGCAACATATTGAAAAAAAATGCGTTTCATCCATATTAAAAATGTCCTTGAGCGCGTACTTCTCCAAAACATGTTTGTTACTTTGCAGCCAGGTCGTCACTTCCTCTTCGTTAATTTTTTGGGCATAACCATATACTGCGGGACAAACAATATTGTGGCGTCTTTAAAATCATCCAACCACCCATCGGACCCTTTAAAATCTTCCATGTTCAAAGCGTTCGCAAGAGTTCTTGATTTTTCGATGAGCATCGGGCTTGTCACAGGTAAATTCGCCGCTCGTACTTGTGAAAAAAAATCGGAGAGTTCTTCTTCGAGGTCTTCGTTTTTCGCAGGCCGTGAACGCTCCCTTTAAATTTATAAAAACTTTCTTCAATCTTCGCCCGATTATTTAAAATTGTAGAAAAAGACGAGTTCGGAATCCCATACCTTTAGGCCAGCATTCCTTTCGATTCTATCTTCTTGTCAATGTCTTGCAGCAAAGACATTTTTTCAGCAAGAGTAAGAGTCTTATATGCACCACGAACCGGAGCCATTGGAGGGTATATTTAAAAAATATTTTATAGCTATAAATTTAAATATAGTCTCTCTTGCAGTTATTAAACTAAGAATATTATTTACACAAGCAACTTACAATGATGAAAATTACAATCTAATACGAAATAAACAACGAACCAAGGGAATATTGGAACTCAAACTCGCAAAACAGTAGAGAAATTGAGGGGATGGACCGAAACTTGTGACAATACCCAACGCCCAGTCGGTATGATCACGATCGCACAGTGTTTGTAAACCAGCCGACATAGTGCCAGAAATATTTTAGTAAATTTCATTAAGTTTCTTTTTGGTAAGTTTTATTTCGAATTATGTCGACAAAAATGCGTTGAAATTCCGAGAATCGGGCAAAATTTTTTTTCGAATTATGAATTATAGAGATTTTCGAATTATTGAAACATCTGTATGAAATTGGCTTTTTCGGTATTTCACATGTTAAAAAATTTCGAATTACGTCGAATTTCGAAATATAGAGGCTCGAATTAACCAGGTTTTACTGTATTACGTATAACTTTAACCGCCAACGTTTGCATCTCTGCTTTCCTCATTGGACAAAATTAGGGTAAAAACAACCCAAAAAATTTAAAATTTAAGAATTTTATATTTTTTCCATCGTTTATTACGAATACCAGAAATTTCTGCCAAATTTTAATGATGTAGCACCTTTAAAAATAAATTAATATTGATTTAATTGTTTACAATTTATGAATTTTTAACGGTCACAATCAAAAATTTAATTGTAATTGTCAATGTTAATTACCTCTGGAACATCATTCTGTAACTTTCTGAAAAATTTCAACTCCTTCCCCCCCGCTCTGTTCTCTGCTCTCCGCTCTGCTCCGCTCTCGTCTTCGCTATCTGCTCCCTCTCCACTCTTCACTTCGCTCTGATCTTCGCTCTGCTCTCCGCTCTGCTCTCTCTCTCCCTCATCTCTCTTATCTCACACCCTCTCTTCCCCCGCTACACTCGCCGCCCTGCTCTCTGCTCCCCGCTTTGCTCGCCTCTCTGATCTCTCCCTCTCTCCACCGCTTTGATCGCCGCCCTTCTCGCCGCTCTGTTCTCTCGCTCTCATCTCTCCGCTCTGCTCTCCGTTCATCTCTCTGCTCACCGCCCTGCTCTCTCTCTCATCTCTCAGATCTCTCTTCCTCTCTCCCCGCGTTCTGCTCTCCGCTCTCTAATCTGCTCTCCGTTCTGCTCTCTCTCTCATCTCTCTGATCTATCTGCCTCTCTACCCCGCTCTGATCTACGCTCTGCTCGCCCTCTGCTCTCCGCTTTCCTCGCCGCTCTGCTCCCCGCTCTGCACCCTCTCTCATCTCTCTGACCTCTCCCCCTCTCTCCTCCCCCGCATTGCTGTGAGGTCTGCACCGCTCTGCTCCTCGCTCGGGTCGCCGATCAGCTCTCTCACTTTCAGCTCTCCCTTCCGTTCTGCTCTCCGCATTGCTAACCGATCTGCTCGCCGCTTTGTTCGTCGCTATGCTGCCGCTATGCTCGTAGCTATGCTCGCCGCTCTACTCGCCGCTCTGCTAGCCGTATTGCTCCCCGCTCCGCTCGCAGCTTTGCTGGCCGCATTGCACGCCGCATTGCTCGCCGCTTAGTTCGCCGCTTTGCTATCCGCTCTGCTCGCCGCTCTGCTCTCCGCTTAGCTCGTCGCTTTGCTATCCGCACCGCTCTACGCTTTGCTCCCACTTTGCTCTCCGCTAAGCTCGCCTCTTTGCTCTCCGCTCTGCTCTCGGCTCTGCTCACCGCTTTGATCGCCGCTTTGCTAGCCGCATTGCTCGACTCTTCGCTCGCCGCTTTGCTCGCCGCATCGCTCTCCGCTTCGCTCGCCGCTTTGATCTCCGCTCGGCTCGCCGCTTTGCTCTCCGCTTTGCTCTCCTCTTTGCTCGCCGCTCTGCTCGCCGCTTTGCTCTCTGCATTGCTCGCCGCCTCGCTCTCCGCTCTGCTCGCAGTTTTGCTGTACGCCCTGGTCGCCGCCTTGCTCGCCCCTTCGCTGGGCGCTTTTTTCTCCGCTTCGCTCGCCGCTTTGCTCTCCGCTTAGCTCTCCGCTCTGCTCCCCGCTTTGCTCGCCGCTTTGTTCGCCGCTTTGCTCGCCGCTTCGCTCGCCGCTTTGCTCGCCGCTTCGCTCGCCGCTTTGCTCTCCTCTCTGCACCCAGGTTTTTCTCTCCGCTCTGCTCGCCGCTTTGCTCTCCGCTCTATTCGCCGCTTTGCTCGCCGCTTTTCTCGCCGCTTCGCTCGCCGCTTTGCTCGCCGCTTCGCTCTCCGCTTTGCTCGCCGCTTCGCTTGCCGATTTGCTCTCCGCTTTCCTCGCCGCTTCGCTCTCCGCTTTGTTCGCCGCTTTGCTCGCCGCATTCCTCTCCGCTCTGCGCGCCGCTTTGCTCGCCGCTTCGCTCTCCGATTTGCTCGCCGCTTTGCTCGCCGCTTCGCTCGCCGCTTAGCTCTCCGCTCTGCTCGCCGCTTTGCTCGCCGCTTCGCTCGCCGCTTTGCTCGCCTCTTTGCTCGCCGCTTTGCTCTCCGCTCCGCTCGCCGCTTTGCTCGCCGCCTCGCTCGTCGCTTTGCTGTCCGCTTTGCTCGCCGCTTTGCTCGCCGCTTTGCTCTCCGCTTTGCTCGCCGCTTTGCTCTCCGCTTTGCTCTCCGCTTCGCTCGCCGCTTTGCTCTCCGCTCTGCTCGCCGCTTTGCTCTACGCTCTACTCGCCGCTTTGCTCTCCGCTCTGCTCGCCGCTTTGCTCGCCGCTTTGCTCGCCGCTTTGCTCGCCGCTTAGCTCGCTGCTCTGCTCCCCGCTTTGCTCCCCGCTTTGCTCGCCGCTTTGCTCGCCGCTTCGCTCGCCGCTTTGCTCTCCGCTCTGCACGCAGCTTTGCTCTCCGCTCTGCTCACCGCTTTGCTCTCCCCTCTGCTCGCCCCTTCGCTCGCCGCTTCGCTCGAGCTTTGCTCGCCGCTTCGCTTGCTGCTTTGCTCTCCGCTTCGCTCGCCGCTTTGCTCTCCGCTTTGCTCGCCGCTTTGCTCACCGCATTGCTCTCCGCTCTGCTCGCCGCTTTGCTCGCCGCTTCGCCCGCCGCTTTGGTCGCCGCTTCGCTCGCCGCTTAGATCTCCGCACAGCTCGCCGCTTTGCTCGCCTCATTGCTCGCCGCTTTGCTCTCCGCTCTGCTCGCCGCTTTGCTCGCCGCCTCGCTCGTCGCTATGCTGTCCGCTTTGCTCGCCGCTTCGCTCGCCGCTTTGCTCTCCGCTTTGCTCTCCGCTTTGCTCTCCGCTTTGCTCTCCGCTTCGCTCGCCGCTTTGCTCTCCGCTCTGCTCGCCCTTTGCTCTCCGCTCTGCTCGCCGCTTTGCTCTCCGCTCTGCTCGCCGCTTTGCTCTCCGCTCTGCTCGCCGCTTTATTCGCCGCTTTTCTCGCCGCTTCGCTCGCCGCTTTGCTCGCCGCTCTGCTCTCCGCTTTGCTCGCCGCTCTGCTCGCCGCTTTGCTCTCCGCATTGCTCTCCGCTTTGCTCTCCGCTCTGCTCGCCGCTTTGCTCTACGCTATGCTCGCCGCTTTGCTCTCCGCTCTGCTCGCCGCTTTGCTCGCCGCTTCGCTCGCCGCTTTGCTCGCCGCTTCGCTCGACGCTTTGGTCTCCGCTTTTCTCGCCGCTTTGCTCTCCGCTTTGCTCGCCGCTCTGCTCGCCGCTCTGCCCGCCGCTCTGCCCGCCGCTTTGCTCAATGCTTTGCTCGCCGCCCGCTTTTCATAACACAGTTGGCGATGGTTTTGCTCTCCGCTCTGTCCGAACCTTTGCTCTCCGCTTTGATCGACTCTTTGCTCTCCGCTCTGATATCAACTCTGATCGCCGCTTTGCTCGCCACTTTGCTGACCGCATTGCTTGCCGCTTAGTTCGCCGCTTTGCTTTCCGCTCTGCTCGCCGCTATGCTCTCCGCTCTGCTCGACGATTTGCTCGCCGCTTCGCTCGCAGCTTTGTTCTCCGCTCTGCTAGCCGTTTTGCTCTCCGCTACGCTCGCCGCTTTGCTCTCCGCTCTACTCGGCCCTTTGCTCTCCGCTTTGCTCGCCGCTTAGCTCGTCGCTTTGCTATCCGCCCGCTCTACGCTTTGCTCGCCGCTTTGCTCTACGTTCTGCTCGCCGCATTGCCCGCCGCTTCGCTCTCCGCTCTGCTCACTGCTTTGCTCTCCGCTTTGCTCTCCGCTATGCCCGCCGCTTTGCTCTCCGTTCTGCTCGCCGCCTTGCTCTCTGCTTTGCTCACCACGTTGCTCTCCGATCTGCTCGCCGCATTGCTCTCCGATTTGCTAGCAACTTAGCTCTCCGTCCGGCTCGCCGCTTTGCTCGCCACTTTGATCGCCGCTTTGCTCGCCCCATCGCTCGCCGCTTAGCTCTCCGCTTCGCTCGCCGCTTTGCTCTACGCTTTGCTCGCCGCTTTGCTCTCCGCTCTGCTCGCCGCTAAGCTCGCCGCTATGCTCTCCGCTCTGCTCTCGGCTCTGCTCGCCGCTTTGATCGCCGCTTTGCTCGCCGCTTCGCTCGCCGCTCAGCTCGCCGCTATGCTCTCCGCTTTGCTCACCGCTTTGATCACCGCTCTGCTCTCCGCTCTGCTCTCCGCTCTGCTCTCCACTCTGCTCGCCGCTCTGTTCGCCGCATTGCTCGCCGCTTCGTTCGCCGCTTTGTTCTCCGCTGTGCTCGCCGCTCTGCTCTCCACTTTGCTATCCGCTCCGCTCTACGCTATGCTCGCCGCTTTGCTCTCCGCTTAGCTCGTCGCTTTGCTCTCCGCTCTGCTCTCCGTTCTGCTCTCCGCTCTGCTCGCCGGTTTGATCGTAGATTTGCTCGCCGCTCCGGTCGCCGTTTCGCTCTCCGCTTCGCTAGCTGCTTCGCTCGCCGCTTTGCTCTCCGCTCTGCTCGCCGCTTTGCTCTCCGCTTTGCTCTCCGCTTTGCTCTCCGCTTTGCTCGCCGCTTTGCTCGCCGCTCTGCCCGGCGCTTTGCTCTCTGCATTGCTCGCCGCTTTGCTCTCCGCTCTGCTCACGGCTTTGCTCTCCGCTTTGCTTGTAGTTTTGCTGTCCGCCCTGGTCGCCGCCTTGCTCGCCCCTTCGCTCGGCGCTTTGCTCACCGCTTCGCTCGCCGCTTTGCTATCCGCTTTGCTCGCCGCTCTGCTCGCCGCTTTGCTCGCTGCTTCGCTCGCCGCTTCACTCTCCGCTCTGCTCGCCCATGTGCTCTCCGCTCTGCTCGCCGCTTTGCTCTCCGCCTTCTCGACGCTTTGCTCTCCGCATTGCTCACCGCTTTGCTCTCCGCTCTGCTCGTCGCTTTGCTCGCCGCTTAGCTCGCCGCTTTGCTCGCCGCTTCGCTCGCCGCTTTGATCTCCGCTCTGCTCGCCGCTCTGCTCGCCGCTCTTCTCGCCGCTCTGCTCGCCGCTTAGCTCTCCGCTTTTCTCGCCGCTTAGCTCTCCGCTCTGCTCGCCGCTTTGCTCGCCGCTTCGCTCGCCGTTTGATCTCAGCTTTGCTCGACGCTTCGCTCGCAGCTTTGATCTCCGATCTGCTCACCGTTCTGCTCACCGCTTCGCTCGCCGCTTTGCTCGCCGTTTCGCTCGCCGCTTTGCTCTCCGCTCTGCTCGCCGTTTTGCTCGCCGCTTCTCTCGCTGCTTTGCTCTCGGCTCTGCTCGCCGCTTTCCTCTCCGCTTTGCTCTGCGATCTGCTCTCCGCTCTGCTCACCGCTTTGCTCGTCGCTTAGCTCGCCACTTTGCTCGCCGCTTTGCTCTCCGCTCTGCTAGCCGCTTTGCTCACCGCTTCGCTCGCCGCTATGCTCTCCGCTTTGCTCTCCACTTTGCTCGCTGCTATGCACTCCGCTCTGCTCGCCGCTTTTCTCTCTGCTTTGCTCGCCGCTTTGCTCTCCGCTCTGCTCGCCGCTTTGCTCTCAGCTTTGCTCTCCGCCCGCTTTTCATAAAAGAGTATGCGATGGTTTGACAAGGCCATTTCCCTAATTTATCCTGCGAAAATCCATTTGTAATTTGCAGCAAGTATGACGACAATAGTTTTTTTTCTGTATTGACTTTTTAAATTTTGAGTGATGCCGAGTGGCCGCAGAACACTGGTTGTGTTCGGCGGAAAATACAGCAACTCAACATTGGGCGTATTTATCTGA
The DNA here is from genome assembly GCA_036926305.1 of Uropetala carovei. Lineage (NCBI taxonomy): Eukaryota > Metazoa > Arthropoda > Insecta > Odonata > Petaluridae > Uropetala > Uropetala carovei. The sequence goes on from JAXCHB010000277.1 coordinate 1,308,619, forward strand.
GCCACATGGTGAGCAGAACAGTTGTCTAGTGTCAATAAAATTTTACGATTTTGCACCGCCACAAGTTTTTGCATTCTTATTAAAAAATCTTTTGAATATGCCTGTTGTCATCCACACATTTTTGTTATGCTCGTAAATTATCGGCAGATAATCACGATTAATACCTTTGAAACAGCGTGGGTTGCCATATTTTCCGATGATTACAATTTTTCTTTATTCGACCCATCCATATTTGAGCACAGCACGGCGCGGCGGTGAGACGTTCCTTACTACGTTTGCCGCCGTGACATTTTTCGCCTCGGAGAGCCAAACTACGATCGGGCAACATATTGAAAAGAAATGCGTTTCATCCATATGAAAAATGTCCTTGAGCGCGTACTTCTCCAAAACATGTTTGTTACTTTGCGGCCAGGTCGTCACTTCCTCTTCGTTAATTTTTTGGGCATCACCATATACTGCGGGACAAACAATATTGTGGCGTCTTTAAAATCATCCAACCACCCATAGGACCCTTTAAAATCTTCCATGTTCAAAGCGTTCGCAAGAGTTCTTGATTTTTCAATGAGCATCGGGCTTGTCACAGGGAAATTCGCCGCTCGTACTTGTGAAAAAAAATCGGACAGTTCTTCTTCGAGGTCTTCGTTTTTCGCAGGCCGTGAACGCTCCCTTTAAATTTATAAAAACTTTCTTCAATCTTCGCCCGATTATTTAAAATTGTAGAAAAAGACGTGTTCGGAATCCCATACCTTTAGGCCAGCATTCCTTTCGATTCTATCTTCTTCTCAATGTCTTGCAGCAAAGACATTTTTTCAGCAAGAGTAAGAGTCTTATATGCACCACGTACCGGAGCCATTGGAGGGTATATTTAAAAAAATTTTTATTGCTATAAATTTAAATATAGTCTCCCTTACAGTTATTAAACTAAGAATATTATTTAAACAAGTAACTAACAATGATGAAAAATACAATCTGATCTGATCTTCGCTCTGCTCTCCGTTCTACTCTCTCTATCCCTCATCTCTCTTATCTCACAGCCTCTCTTCCCCTGCTATACTCGCCGCCCTGCTCTCTGCTCCCCGCTTTGCTCGCCTCTCTGATCTCTCCCTCTCTCCACCGCTTTGCTCGCCGCCCTTCTCGCCGCTCTGCTCTCTCGCTCTCGTCTCTCCGCTCTGCTCTCCGCTCATCTCTCTGCTCACCGCTCTGCTCTCTCTCTCATCTCTCAGATCTCTCTTCCTCTCACCCCGCGTTCTGCTCTCCGCTCTCTAATCTGCTCTCCGTTCTGCTCTCTCTCTCATCTCTCTGATCTATCTGCCTCTCTTAAAAAATTTTTTATTGCTATAAATTTAAATATAGTCTCTCTTGCAGTTATTAAACTAAGAGTATTATTTAAACAAGTAACTTACAATGATGAAAAATACAATCTAATACGAAATAAACAACGAACCAAGGGAATATAGGTACTCAAACTCGCAAAAGAGTAGAGAAATTGAGGGGATGGACCGAAACTTGTGACTATACCCAACGCCCAGTCGGTATGATCACGATCGCACAGTGTTTGTAAACCAGCCGACATAGTGCCAGAAATATTTTAGTAAATTTCATTTAGTTTCTTTTTGGTAATTATATTGATTTAATTGTTTACAAATTATGAATTTTTAACGGTCACAATCATATATTTAATTGTAATTGTCAATGTTAATTACCTCTGGAACATCATTCTCTAACTTTTTGAAAAATTTCAACTCCTTCCCCCCCGCTCTGTTCTCTGCTCTCCGCTCTGCTCCGCTCTCGTCTTCGCTATCTGCTCTCTCTCCACTCTGCTCTCCCCTCTGCTCTTCGCTCTGATCTTCGCTCTGATCTTCGCTCTGCTCGCCGCTCTGCTCTCTCTCATCTCTCTTATCTCACACCCTCTCTTCCCCCGCTATACTCGCCGCCCTGCTCTCTGCTCCCCGCTTTGCTCGCCTCTCTGATCTCTCCCTCTCTCCACCGCTTTGCTCGCCGCCCTTCTCGCCGATCTGCTCTCTCACTCTCATCTCTCCGCTCTGCTCTCCGGTCATCTCTCCGCTCAGCTCTCTGCTCACCGCTCTGCTCTCAGTTCTCTCTTCCCCTCTCTCAGCGCTCTGCTCTCCGCTCTCTAATCTGCTCTCCGTTCTGCTCTCTCTCTCATCCCTCTGATCTATCTGCCTCTCTACCCCGCTTTGACCTACGCTCTGCTCGTCAGTCTGCTCGCTCGCTGCTCTCCGCATTGCTCGCCGCTCTGCTCCCCTCTCTGCACTCTCTCTCATCACTCTGACCTCTCCCCCTCTCTCCTCCCCCGCACTGCTCTCAGGTCTGCTCCGCTCTGCTCCTCGCTCTGGTCGACGATCTGCTCTCTCACTCTCAGCTCTTCCTTCCGCTTTGCTCTCCGCAATGCTCGCCGATCTGCTCGCCGCTTTGCTCGTCGCTATGCTCGCCGCTTTGCTCGTAGCTATGCTCGCCGCACTGCTCGCCGCTCTGTTCGCCGCTTTGCTCCCCGCTCCGCTCGCCGCTTTGCTCGCCGTTTTGCTCTCCGCTTTGCTCGCCGCCTTGCTCACCGCTCTGCTCACCGCTTTGCTCTCCGCTTTGCTAGCCGTATTGCTCTCCGCTTAGCTCGCCGCTTCGCTCGCCGCTTCGCTCGCCTCTTTGCTCGCCGCTTTGCTCGCCGCCTCGCTCGTCGCTTTGCTGTACGCTCTGCTCACCGCTTTGATCGCCGCTTTGCTCTCCGCTTCGCTCGCCGTTTTGCTCTCCGCTCTGCTCGCCGCTTTGCTCTCCCCTTTGCTCGCCGCTTTGCTCTCCGCTATGCCCGCCGCTTTGCTCTCCGCTTTGCTCTCCGCGCTGCTCTCCGCTCTGCACGCCGCTTTCCTCGCCGCTTCGCTCGCCGCTTTGCTCTCCGCTCTGCTCGCCGCTTTGCTCTCCGATTTGCTCTCCGCTCTTCTCTCCGCTCTGAGCGCCGCTTTGTGCGCCGCTTAGCTCGCCGCTTTACTCCCCGCTCTGCTCGACGCTTTGCTCTCCGCATTGCTGGCCGCTTTGCTCTCCGCTCTTCTGGCCGCTTTGCTCGCCGCTTAGTTCGCCGCTTTGCTCGCCGCTTCGCTCGCCCTTTTGATGTCCTCTCTGCTCGCCGCTTTGCTCTCCGCTTTTCTCGCCGCTTTACTCTCCGCTTTGCTCTCCGCTCTGCTCGCCGCTCTGCTCTCCGCTTTGCTCGTCGCTTTGCTATCCGCTCCGCTCTACGCTTTGCTCGCCGCTTTGCTCTCCGCTTAGCTCGCCGCTTTGCTCTCCGCTTAGCTCGCCGCTTTGCTCTCCGCTCTGCTCTCCGCTCTGCTCGCCGCATTGATCTCCGCTTTGCTCGCCGCATTGCTCGCCACTTCGCTCGCCGCTTTGCTCTCCGCTCTGCTCTCCGCTCTTCTGGCCGCTTTGCTCGCCGCTTAGTTCGCCGCTTTGCTCGCCGCTTCGCTCGCCCTTTTGATGTCCTCTCTGCTCGCCGCTTTGCTCTCCGCTTTTCTCGCCGCTTTACTCTCCGCTTTGCTCTCCGCTCTGCTCGCCGCTCTGCTCTCCGCTTTGCTCGTCGCTTTGCTATCCGCTCCGCTCTACGCTTTGCTCGCCGCTTTGCTCTCCGCTTAGCTCGCCGCTTTGCTCTCCGCTTAGCTCGCCGCTTTGCTCTCCGCTCTGCTCTCCGCTCTGCTCGCCGCATTGATCTCCGCTTTGCTCGCCGCATTGCTCGCCACTTCGCTCGCCGCTTTGCTCTCCGCTCTGCTCACCGCTCTGCTCGCCGCTTTGCTCTTCGCTTTGCTCTTCGATTTGCTCTTCGCTTTGCTCGCCGCTTTGCTCTCCGCTCTGCTCGCCGGTTTGCTCTCCGCTTTGCTCGCAGTTTTGCTGCCCGCCCTGGTCGCCGCATTCCTCGCCCATTCGCTCCGCGCTTTGTTCTCCGCTTCGCTCGCCCCTTCGCTCCGCGCTTTGCTCTCCGCTCTGCTCGCCGCTATGCTCGCCGCTTTGCTCTACGTTCTGCTCGCCGCTTTGCTTTACGCTTTGCTCGCCGCTTTGCTCTCCGCTCTACTCTCCGCTCTGCTCTCCGCTCGGCTCGCCGCTTTGCTCGCTGCTTTGCTCGCCGCTTTGCTCGCCGCTTTGCTCGCTGCTTTGTTCGCCGCTTTGCTCGCCGCTTTGCTCGCTGCTTCGCTCGCCGCTTTGCTCTCCGCTCTGCTAGCCGCTTTGCTCTGCGCTTCGCTTGCCCCTATGTTCTCCGCTCTGCTCGCCGCTCTGCTCTCCGCTCTGCTCGCCGCTTTGCACGCCGCTTTGCTCTCCGCTCTGCTCTACGCTTTGCTCGCCGCTTTGCTCGCCGCTTCGCTCGCCGCCTTGCTCTCCGCTCTGCTCGGCCCTTTGCTCTCCGCTTTGCTCCCCGCTTTGCTCTCCGCTCTGCTATCCGCTCTGCTATCCGCTCTGCTCGCCGCTTTGCTCGCAGCTTTGCTCGCCGCTTCGCTCGCCGTTTTGCTCTCCGCTCTGCTCGCCGCTTTGCTCTCCCTTTGCTCGCCGCTTTGCTCTCCGCTCTGCACGCCGCTTTGCTCTCCGCTGTGCTCGCAGCTTTGCTCGCCGCTTTGCTCTCCGCTCTACTCGCCGGTTTGCCCTCCGCGTTGCTCGCCGCTATGCTCTCCGCTCTGCTCGCCGCTTTCCTCACCGCTCTGCTCGCCGCTTTGCTCTCCGATTTGCTCTCCGCTCTGCTCTCCGCTTTGCTCGCCGCTTTGCTCTCCGCTTTGCTCTCCGCTCTGCTCGCCGCTTTGCTCGCCGCTTAGCTCGCCGCTTTGCTCTCCGCTCTGCTCGCCGCTTTCCTCTCCGCATTGCCCGCCGCTTTGCTCTCCGCTCTGCTGGCCGCTTTGCTCGCCGGTCAGCTCGCCGCTTTGCTCGCCGCTTCGCTCGCCGCTTTGATCTCCGCTCTGCTCGCCGCTTTGCTCTCCGCTTTTCTCGCCGCTTTGCTCTCCGCTCTGCTCTCCGCTCTGCTCGCCGCTTTGCTCTCCGGTTTGCTCGCCGCTTTGCTGTCCGCTTTGCTCTCCGCTCTGCTCTCCGCTCTGCTCGCCGCTTTGCTCGCCGCTTAGCTCGCCGCTTTGCTATCCGCTCTGCTAGCCGCTTTGCTCTCCGCTCTGCTCTCCGCTTTTCTCGCCGCTTTGCTCTCCGCTCTGCTCGCCGCTTTGCTCGCCCCTTCGCTCGCCGCTTTGATCTCCGCTCTGCTCGCCGCTTTGCTCTCCTTTCTTCTGGCCGCTTTGCTCGCCGCTTAGCTCGCCGCTTTGATCTCTGCTCTGCTCGCCTCTTTGCTCTCCGCTTTTCTTGCCGCTTTGCTCTCCGCTGTGCTCGCCGCTTTGCTGTCCGCTTTGCTCTCCGCCCGCTTTTCATAGAACAGTTGGCGATGGTTTGACAGGGCCCGGCACGCGTCTAAAATCGTCCATTTTCCTAATTTATCCTGCGAACATCCATTTGTAATTTGCAGCAAGTATAACGACAATGGTTTTTTTCCTTAATGACTTTTTAAATTTTGAATGATGCCGAGTGGCCGCAGAACACTGGTTGTGTTCGGCGGAAAATACAGCAACTAACCATTGGGCGTATTTATCTGAGCCACATGGTGAGCAAAACAGTTGTCTAGTGTCAATAAAATTTTACGATTTTGCACCGCCACACGTTTTTGCTGTCTTATTAAAAACCTTTTGAATATGCCTGTTGTGATGCACACCTTTTTGTTATGCTCGTAAATTATCGGCAAATAATCACGATTAATACCTTTGAAACAGCGTGGGTTGCCATATTTTCCGATGATTACAATTTTTTCTTTATTCGACCCATCCATAATTATGCGCAGCACGGCGCGGCGGTGAGACGTTCCTTACTACGTTTGCCGCCGTGACATTTTTCGCCTCGGAGAGCCAAAGTACGATCGGGCAACATATTGAAAAAAAAAATGCGTTTCATCCATATGAAAAATGTCCTTGAGCGCGTACTTCTCCAAAACATGTTTGTTACTTTGCAGCCAGGTCGTCACGTCCTCTTCGTTCATTTTTTGGGCATCACCATATACTGCGGGACAAACAATATTGTGGTGTCTTTAAAATCATCCAACCACCCATTGGACCCTTTAAAATCTTCAATGTTCAAAGCGTTCGCAAGACTTCTTGATTTTTCAATGAGCGTCCGGCTTGTCACAGGTAAATTCGCCGCTCGTACTTGTGAAAAAAAATCGGAAAGTTCTTCTTAGAGGTTTTCGTTTTTCGCAGGCCGTTAACGCTCCCTTTAAATTTATAAAAACTTTCTGCAATCTTCGCCCGATTATTTAAAATTGTAGAAAAAGACGAGTTCGGAATCCCATACTTTTAGGCCAGCTTTCCTTTCGATTCTAACTTCTTGTCAATGTCTTGCAGCAAAGACATTTTTTCAGCAAGAGTAAGAGTCTTATATGCACCACGAACCGGAGCCATTGGAGGGTATATTTAAAAAATATTTTATAGCTATAAATTTAAATATAGTCTCTCTTGCAGTTATTAAACTAATATTATTTAAACAAGTAACTAACAATGATGAAAAATACAATCTAATACGAAATAAACAACGAACCAAAGGAATATTGGAACTCAAACTCGCAAAACAGTAGAGAAATTGAGGGGATGGACCGAAACTTGTGACAATACCCAACGCCCTGTCGGTATGATCACGATCGCACAGTGTTTGTAAACCAGCCGACATAGTGCCAGAAATATTTTAATAAATTTCATTTAGTTTCTTTTTGGTAAGTTTTATTTCGAATTATGTCGACAATAATGCGTTGATATTCCGAGAATCGGGCAAGATTTTTTTTCGAATTATGAATTATAGAGATTTTCGAATTATTGAAACACATCTGTATGAAATTGGCTTTTTCGGTATTTCACATGTTAAAAAATTTCGAATTACGTTGAATTTCGAAATATAGAGGTTCGAATTAACCAGGTTTGACTGTAATGGGAAAGTATTGTATTCATGAAAAAAATCGACTTCCAGATTTCAGCGGGTATACATGTTTTTAGGTCCCTAGAACACGTTTAGACTATTTTCGGAATGATGTGTGTGTGTGTGTTTGTGTGTTAGTTTGGGCGCTCTAACTCAAAAAGTACGTGCCATATCGTTACCAAACTTCATATCTAACACTCTTACATGATAACAAAGAACGGTTTAGTTTTTGGACAATAACGGTTAAACGGAAGTCGAGGTTTATTCGAAACCCGATTCGGTTTTTGCGATATTTGTTGGTTAAAATATCATTTTTTTATTTACAATTCTATACAAAAGTTATAGAGAATGTAATTTCCTACAACGTTCATTTGAAACAATTTTCTATTGTAGTTATTGTTTAGGAGTTATTTATAAATAACCGGTTTTTCGGTTTTCTCCTTATAAACATCGTTATTGGTAATCTTCGTAAGGACCAAATTTGTAGAGAATAATATTTCTTCCAAGATTTGTTTGAAACTAATTTTCGTAGAACCATTTCGCTTTTTGTTAATACCAGCCTACAGCGCCAACACCATGTAGCGGTGAATTCTGTAAACATTCAAAATATACGTAATATACGGCAACGACGTGTCTTCTTTTACGATACGAAATAATAATTTTGCCTTATAATGCTACTCATAATAATTTAAATATCTATACCCCAAATATGGAGATAGTCATGTGTTGGCCACATCAGATTTTTTACACTTTCCTCAACCAGTCTCCCTCTTAAACTCCACTTCTCCGTCAACCAGCAGTGACTTCTAGTAGTTCTCACCCGATGACGCAACGCTGTAACTTTGCGGAGGTCATAAAATTAACCACTCTCGAAAAATGCACTCGGATACATACATTTCCCTCGTTTGATAGTTTAGTTTACGAGGCAGTTCCACAAGTCTGCGCCACCTGTCATTTGAGGTCGTAGAAGCGATTAGCCACTTAAAGATGTAAGCGCTTTGACCTGAACGCAAATCGCTAATAAAACGCATCGGTTTCCATAGCAATTAGCAGACGTCGTCGATCAAAATTTATTCGGGGTTAACTAGCGAACGATCCGTTTGTTTTGGTTACGAAGAGACGATGTCGAGGGCGAAATTGATTTTCAAAAGTCGATAAACCTTGGAAGTGGTTTAATGTTACTTTTTATTTTCGATCCTAAAATTCGAAGCGCACGAGTTATTTGGGGGGAGGGGGGTTTGGCGAGGCCAACGAAAAGGCCGTTTTCCTGCAGCTGTAATGGCATGAACAAACAATTTATAGATCGATAAAGTTTCGTGACAAAAGGATGTGGCGAACACTTATACGACGAAACCTGTAATAAGTTAAAGAGGCTGAGTTCACGTGAACAATAAATAAGAACGTGTTTTCTAAATTGAGGTGTGTTATGTGATCCAGATCCTGGACACCGTTACTATTTTTTTTAGAGGCAGTGAGCTTCCATTTTGAATTTTGAAATAGTTTACAAATCAAGATGGCAACCAGGAAAACAAATCTTACGTGGTTTATTTTTGTTGAAGAGAAAAATTATAATTTTTAGCAGATCTTTCAATCTCAGATTCAAAAAATTACAATCAAAATTGCATTTTATCTTTACTAAACTTCAGCGCCAGAAATTGTTGATGCTTTCATCCAAACGGTTAAGATGAGGTATATTTTTGTTTTTCAGGTTGTTGTCATTTAAACAAAGTCGAAATTAAATCAAGTTGCTATCATTTTGTCATGTTTCGAAATAAATTAAATCAGTTGCATACATATAGTTTTTAAACGCTACGTATTTCAGCACAATTAATTTTTGTATAATATGTAGACGTGATAATTTATTGTTGAAAACATTTTATTGTTCTTATTCATAAATAATCGATAAAATTTTGGAAGAGAGAGTTCACAGATATCCATATCTATAAGATAGGACTTCCGGTATTTTGTCCGCAGTGTCGCTGCGGTCTCTATTATTACAATAGTAAATTTTAATAATAAATAAAGCATTTTGATCTCCAGCAGTCACTGCGCCAGTACTAAAATCTTTGTAATAACATCAGGGCTTTCCCTAATATGCCTTGAAATATGAATGCGGACCAGGTAAGTGTAATGAATTTTTGATGCCACGGCTGGAGGGAAGTTAAGGAAAGTCGGTTAAGGATAAAAGAAATTGAAAGGCGGTTAGAAAGAGAAACAGAGAGGGAGAGGGTTATTTCACGCGGGGAGGATGGAGTGGAGAGATAAAAGAAGAAAGAGGAACGGGAGAAGAGAATGTAACCACAAGAAGGAGAAGCGTAAAAACGGAAGGATTATGAAAATGGAATGGTTGCCAAGGTTAATTCTCTAACCATAAAGCATTTAAATAAACCGCAAATGTTAGCCTCCCCCAGAGGCGGATCGCTTATTATAAAAGGCTATGAATAAGTTAGCAAAAAGCTCAGATGGAAGTGAGTATAATAGCATATTAAATATTAAGGCAGACACCGATAAAACATAAAAAATTATAGATATTTACCTTAGTGCTGAATCAGAATAGGAGGCGATCGTTGGGTAAATTCCACACTGTGCCATTAAACTTTATAAAGATGTTTCTCAAAACTTTTATGATAAGTCTTACAGTAAGCGCATCAAGTCCTCGGTGGTTATGTATGTAACAGATAATTCCAAGATTTTCGGGAGAGGAAGTAAACCGAAAACCAGCATAAAAATGTTGAATCATACTGAGGCCGTTTATTTTACTATACTGTGGTTGAACAAATCTCTGCTGGTTAGTATAATTTGTCCGGGATTTTTACAAATCACGACGGAAAATCGTTGGGTGAAATTTAATGGGTTAAATATATTATATATATATTTTTGACTTATAATATAGTATGTCTTATTTTCATAGTGATGCTTTAACTATGGGCATACAGTAATGTCTATGATTGATTTTTGCACATGCGACAAATGTAATCGTTATAATCTTCTCATAATATGTCTAACCCGGCTGGCCGAATCAATTGTAATTACTGATATGGAACGTTGAGTAAAAGTACACATCTGGCCCATACCTACTCGAAATAACCCTTTAGTTGATTGTGCATTGTACCTCGCCCGCTTTGCTTTATAAAGGTATCTCTTCGTAATTGGAAATATCTTTTATGAACATTGCCACGAAGTAAAGAGATTCGAAAATTAAGTAATCCGTAAGCCTTTATTTATTTGACTTTTAATCCCGGACAAAGGAACCATCGATCAAAAAATAGCGACGTTGGCACATACTTCAGTCTGGCTTTCACAATATAGCCAGACGCTTCTTCGTCTTTGTCCGTCTTTGGAATCGCTATAACTGCTGCAATCTTACGACGAGTTCTCTATATAGTTTCTTCCTTTGAATTTCACCACGGGACTTTAATTTTTTCCCCCTTGGTATTTTTGGTGCTAGGGAAAGAGAGTCTTCCTTCCCAGTTTCCTCCCTTTTCCGTCCGTTTTCTTAATCTTCCTTTCTTAATCCTCCATTTTTTCCTTGTGGTGCGCACCTCCCTCCTCCCCCTTTTCTCTCTCTCCATTACCGCTCTCTCCCTCTCTTACATTCATCTTCTCGAAGTTTTCCTTCCCACTGCTCTTGTAACTTAATTATATATGCTTGTGTGTGTGTGGTGTTTCTTTTCTTTCTTTACTCACCAAAAAGTTAATCTGTTACTTCCTCCTGCGCGATTTTATCCGAGCGACGATTATATAAGTGGGAGTTTCACCATAACAGCCTCTCAGAAATTATATCGTGCGTCAAAGTGAGTCATCGAGCATGTTACGCTGCGTCGGTGCCTCTTGTCATCAAAATGGGTGCCTTTTGGTTTCACTTTTCGAGGAAAATGGGTGTCGTCAATCACATGTGAAACGCTCCGGTTATGTAATTGCGTAAAAATATACAGTAACACCTGTGATAACTATACTCCACACGCTCCATTACACACTGTAATTTCCTTCCCTGCAAATGGCGACCTACCGCTCGTTCTATTAGGAGGTGCTACGCTAGCGCCAACGCGCAGTCTAGTTAGTTATTTAGAAAGTCTTTGGTTTGACATCTGCGCTAGCTCTGAAGATCCATTTCTATTGATGGAGTTTTTAAAGTCAAGCTGCTCACTCCGGTTGATGCGAAATACGTGTTCTTTTTTTATTTACGGTTATTTTATGTATAAATTGGTTCCATTTCTTTTCGATTAAACATTCACGGCCTAGAACTCGAATGCAAATGCCGGAATTCGTACGCCCTTCCACGTAAATATATTTCGACAGACGAGCGATAATTTTTAATAAAAATATCTGATGTGGCCAACGCATGACTTTCTCCGTATTTGGGGTATAGATATTTAAATTATTATGAATAGCATTATAAGGCAAAATTATTTTTTCGTATCGTAAAAGAATACAATCGTCCTTATTGCCGTAAATTAGGTATATTTTGAATCTGTTTACAGAATTCACCGCTAGATGATGGCGCTGTATACAGTATACAGTTTGTTTAAAACAAAACTTGAAGGAAATATTATTCTCTACAACTTTGGTCATCATAAAAATTACCAATAACGACGTTTTTAAAGAGATATTTGACGGGAACCGAAAAACTGCTTATTTATAAATAATTCCTAAACAATAACTGATATGGAAAATTGTTTCAAATGAAATTTGCAGGAAATTATATTCTCTATAACCTTTGCATGGAATTGTATATACATTAATGATGTTTTAACGGAGATATTTCGCCAAAACCGAATCGTCTTACGAATAAACCTCAACTTCCGGTTAACCGGTATTGTTCAAAAACTAATCAGCTCTTCCTACTCATACCAAAGTGTTCTATATGAAATTTGGTAATGATATGGCATGTAATTTTCGAGTTAGAGCGCCCACAAACACACACAGACATCATTCCGAAAAGTCTAAACGTGTTCTAGGACCTCAAAACGTATTTCCGTTGAAATCTCGAAGTCGATTTTTTTTTCATGAAAACAATACTTTCTCTACGGCATTGGTAGAAAGGTGGTTAGAGTATTTGCCGCTGAATACTAGGGTCGCGGGTTCGAATCCCGCCGAGGGCATGGATGTTTGTGTTCGTCGTAATGGGTTGTATGTAAGAGTGGACTATATAGTCTAAATATCGCCCTTGAAAATAAAGTCGAATTATTATTATTATTATATGGAAAAAGTAAAAATCATAAATTTATTTTACGTGTTTTCAGGTGATAAATGGTAACTTTTAAAGTAAAGTTTATTTTGAGTTCTTTAAAATTTAGCTTTTGTCAATTTTTAAATTTTAACAGTTTAATACAGTAGATTTCTATAAGTCGATCATCTAAAACTCGAATTTTCTATAACTCAAAGTGAATTAATCTTACAAGACAAAATATTTTTCGTGTTATTTTCCGTCTATAACTCGAATTTTCTGTAAGTCGAATATTTTTCTGTTTCCCTTGAAATTCTACTTATACGTTACAATAGAAGTTTCGCTGTATTTATAGAAATAATAATAATAGTGGTTCATACAAACTTTACAAGTTTCTAGCTTTTGTTGTGAAAGTAGTTTAAATTTCGAGAATTTTATAGCACTCCCACTTTCATTTGTCACGACAACTTTATGAGTCCATCGCGATACTTCTGCGGCCGTTAAAGAAACAGCAGAAACAGACAAACTTTAAAAGGCAACCTTTTAAGAGTAAAACTTGGGCTTCAATAGCGAATTCTTTTTACCATAAAATACCATAGAAAACCGAGCGTTGTGTTCATAACTGTTGGAGTATGCTGAAAATGCACTCCAGGTGTAATTGTTAATGTTGCGTCGTATTCTCGTATTTTATCACGCATAAGGAAATTAGGGTTATTCCTCGGAAACGGGTTAGGGTAAAGAATGACCTAAAAGGAACTTCCCTCGGTCATAATTTGTACGAGGTTTTTAGGCGATTCGAGTTGATTTTCGCTCGATCGATTGAAGCGCTCTCTCGATGTCCTACTGCTCCAGTAAGAGCACAGGTGTCCTGTGCCAACGAGAAAAATGAACTCGATGAATGATTGTATGCACTAGCACTAGGGGCCTATTTCATTTTCTATATTATTTTAATTACAAAATTTGTTTATATAAGATGCTCTATGTAACAGATGGTTCTTGCTTAGGAAACAAGAATTACTATTTATCAAAATAACTGATCTTCCATGCATAATACTTCATGTGTTATTTCAGCGCTATAATTTACGCTTAATAGGTAGCCTTCCGTGATTTAAACCTAGAAACAATCATTAGAATTTTTTCTTTAGTAACTGTGGTAAAACTTCGAAATATAAAAGTGAGAAATTGAAATTAAAATTAAATGCTAGGCTAGGGAGCAGTACTTTCAACTATGTAAACAAAGCTTGGTTTCACCTTGTATAATGCAATATAGGTGTAGATTCCAAGAACGATGATCCATTGCTCTTTACTAATAAAGGTAACGCGCAACAAATTCCGTTTACATCCCAAGAGGTGGAAATCATAATTACTCTCGGGAATCGAGCTGACGATTGATGCAAATGTGAAAGGTTTTTCACAAAGCATATAAAGACATCGTTTCTATATACGTTTTAATAGTTTTTTCCGCCCCCATTTTTAGTTTCAGGTATTTCAGTTACATACGAACGGTTACGAAAAACAAATAGGAATGTTTTTTTTAGTAACAGGCATTATAATAAATGTGGATGCATGTATATACGTGTGTAATAATATTCGTGTATAGTATTGTATTTGGGCTTTACGTAGTGCAATGCGTAGTGTTTTCGCATAAACATTTAATTTTAGATAGCACCTCGCTACTAAAAGCGAGCGATTATTTAACCATTCGTCTCTGTCTAAACATTGAATTATGAATTAACTGGGTGGTATAGAAGAGAGGGGGGGAGAGGGAGAGGGGGAGGGAGAGAGGGAGGGAGGGAGAGAGGGAGGAGAGAGAGAGAGAGAGAGAGAGAGAGAGAGAGAGAGAGAGAGAGAGAGAGAGAGAGAGAGAGAGAGAGAGAGAGAGAGAGAAGCATGAGTTTGAGGATGCGAATGGGATGAATTATTCCAGTGGAAAACCTTCTCTTCCTTCGTATCTCTCACTATCTCCTTGGGTATCCCTCTCATTCCTCTTCATTTTGCATTCCTCTCTCTCCCTCCCTCCCTTTCTCCTTACGCTGAGGATCGACCCAACCGCCAGGGAATATAATAAGCCCTTTTAATTGCATCCGCTGCCATCCACCGACCACGATTCCACCAACCCTTCTTCCCCCCCCTCCCCACCACACGCTGCCTTTGTCTAGTCCCACTCTCACCTACCCTTTCCCTAAGCATCCCTATTCCAATTTCTAGCCGAGCGAAATAACTTCTCAGCTGCCTCATCATAAATCCCTCCGCAAACACGTGCCTGTTATTTGGTTATATCTACCTGGAAATTAGTGTATTTTACGATAACACCTTCGAGCTGAACATTTAGTTATGTGTGTACGCGTATGTTTGCGTTTATGTATTGATTTTTGTTGGTACACCTGGCTCTCCTGTAATATTGATTCTTATAACACCGTTTATTTTTTTAAATTGCTAGTTTCGCATTAACGCGGTTTCGTCAGACTTTGAATGTGGGATTCCAGAGCGAGAAAGAGACAGGCCCAAGTGCTTTGTTTATAAGCTAAGCTTAAAAAACGTTCTATTTCTGCATAGATGCGCGTCAAAGAGAGTTTTAGAATTGGAGGAGTGTGCCTGAAGGGGTATGGAAGAGAGTTACACATAGTGCGAACGCATCCCCCACGTTATAAGAGGGCCGAGGGTATCAGGGTTTTCTGATGAATTTAACAAAATGGGAGAGCATAAATCATAATGAATATTCGTTGCTCTTTGTTGCTCACCTTCTCAGACGGCGGACAAGCATTTTCAAAGTGCAACAACATCAAGGTAATATGATGAAATCGTCCATCGAGAATATCTTATTTCCTTTTTAACTCGGGAATTGACATTTTTGTTATAATTAAATTTAGCTTGAATTCTTAGTACTTTATTATACAACTAGCGAAATTTCCCGGAGTTGCTTGGTATAGCATGTGAGATCAGTTCCCATTTAAAAGCATTGATCTGTGGTATTTAGCATTTTCCATTTTTACAAACCCATAAAAATACCTTTTTTCATTATCTTAACTACATTTTTCGCTTCGCTCGCCGCTTTGCTCTCCGCTCTGCTCTACGCTTTGCTCGCCGCTTTGCTCGCCCCTTTTCTCGCCGCTTTGCTCTCCGCTCTGCTCGGCCCTTTGCTCTCCGCTTTGCTCTCCGCTCTGCTATCCGCTCTGCTATCCGCTCTGCTATCCGCTCTGCTCGCCGCTTTGCTCTCCGCTTTGCTCTACGCTCTTCTCTCCTATATTGGCAGCACTGACTGATCCCTATTGACCACACCTTGACCATTCACTGTTAAGATGTGAGCAATAACCGTACCAAATTTGGTAGGTGTAGCTATTATGGGTTGGGCGTGCATAATGAGACAAACAAACAGACAAACTTTATGAAATGCAAATAATACGATTCTCACTTCGTACTGATAATTCGATATTATGTACGAGCTATCCAAAGCTATTTGAAGTATATGCCCATCAGTAATCGTCTACCTGTTTGCGGCCGAAATTTTGATGATTGCGATTCTTACTTATGATATCTTTATGGATTAGAAGATAAGTTGAATGTTCGGAACTAATCTCATATCGTAATTTCATCACTTTTCTTGTCTTGGCTCAATGGACATCCGATCGTGCTATTCACGTTTTTGTACATTACATCATTTAGAGGTCAGCATACTTTATAAGGAATTTTCACGAAACGCCGAGGTGCTGTATATATAAGGAGTTTATCGATGCGTAATTCTCGCGCGTCTAAAAGATATTGATAAAATTCGTGGAATTCATTACATAAATTCTGAGAATTTTCGACGTTATTACCCTTGAGAAAGACGATTAAATCGAGAGCTAAAGATGAGTCACCCGTGCGTGATATAAAGCCAGATGGCGGAATGACGTTGATGAATTCGATATCACCTACCCATTATACGGTAAATATTTCATATTCTTATCACTGTAGCATTGTAGCTCTGATTGTGAGATGTTTCTTCACTTACTAAACTTATCTTGGCCGTATATAGGCTAAACGCGTATTGCGAGAGTGGGGAAGTTATCAGGAAACAAATCTGTTAGGATAATTTGGACATTTATCGACAGAAGGTTCGTTCTGTGCTCTAAAACTTGTTGGTGTTCGACATTACATTGAATGCAACTAAAATACTATCTTTATCAACGAAGGAATAATGAGAACATGTAAATATGATCTTTCATGACAGAATAATTGATACTCAAACAGCTTGAAAATTTGCAAACTGTTGGAAGTTTCATATTTCATCTCATTAATTAAGTCAGGCTTCACTTTATGGAATTTACTCATATTTCATCCGTATCGTTCGTATTTCATGTTTACCGATACTTTCCTAATTTCCTTGAAGTGTTCATAGCTTAGCTAAATAGCTATTATAATTTCTGGCATGTAGGATATATTTTTCAATTCCTTATATAAAAATGTACCAATATTAATTTGGACATTAACTTAACGAATAAAATTTCATAGCCTTGTCACGGGTATCGGAGATACCTGAAAAAACCAATTAGATTTTAAAGTGTTTATTCATGAATTCGTTTTGCCATAAGATTAGCCCGGCGAATATCTAGTGAACTGTAAGGATGTCAAAAGGAAAGCTGCCCTTTTATTGAGGAACTTCCTTTATGAATTGGTTAAGACTTTTGGTCGTGTGAACTTTGATGGGAGATATGTATATCTTACGGACTAGTTATGTTATCCAATTGTAGTTTATTTCACTGCAAATATGCTTACATTAAAAAACTTAATTCAGTTTATATTTATCGTAACTCAGTGCTAAAAAGTAAACACTAATAACATTTTATCGTCACGGGCTTTATGCGAAGCAACAAGATTATTTTGTCTCCGGCGTAATCCGAAAAACGTTATCGTAGCGATATTACGTAGAATGCGTGAGAAACTGGCGGATACAGAAATTGTATTATTACTACGTATAATATCCTTATTCTGTTGGTTGATTGGTCGGTGCGCTCTATGGAGTTATATGGTAGAATATCGAAAACAGACCATAACTCAAAAACTTTTCAATCTTTTTCGATCAAACTGTCAGAAATCACTCGACTTTCAACATTTCAATTTTAAACTCATCGCCGTGTACACAGTAGTCCTGGGTTTGACTCTTGAACAACTTTTAAATTAACTTACCGAGATATACTATATATATGTATATGCGGGACTTTCTCGAATTTTGATCTCCTAAACTATAAGTCGTAATTATATGCTCTCGCGGACTTTTTTCTTGCAAATGTCGTTCTCTATCCGTTTAAATTTATTAATCGACACCTTACAGATAATATAAAAGCAAGAAAGAGTAAAATATGGATTTCTCATTGTTGGCTTAAATGGCGTATTTTGACTGGCAACGGCCACATACCGAACTGCCTCCTACAAGGCCCCTTAAAAATGATTAAGACACATGAAGAATTTATGCGAATGTTTGGAGACGAAGGAAATACCGTGCAATTTTTAATTGATAGTGAAATATATAATTGAATCAAACCGTTGGGTTGGTGTTTCATGTTTACTCTATATTGTTTTTTATATATACTTTTCTCCATTTGAATAACATGGACAGAGCTGAAACGAAGCGAGCAAGCCTCTTTTCCTTACCATTTTTAAATATCTTAAAAATGAGATATCGACGCGGGATTTTCACAGGTGATTGATATAGAATGATTTAGTAGGTTTAACGAATGAATCTTCGTTTACATATATCTTTGCCAAACGACTTTTATATGTCCATGAATATTATTACTTTATGAAATATTCGATTATGTGGAGTTTATATTAATTATTTTAGTGGACATATATGCTGGTGTCATTAATTATTATTTTATTTTAACGTGATACTTAATTCACCATACTCGTCATATTTGACGGGAAATACGCTAGTTAGTTAATAAAACAAGATACTGTGCTCTGGTTACTGCCATATTGCGCTCTATTCGATGAGATAATTATCCTCTGATGATGATTTTAAGCATTAACTCAGGAGAAAAAACAAGCACTTAAGATTTAGAGTCGTCTGAATCATTCAGACCTTTATTATTTATTTCAAACTGTTGTGTTTTATTAAGTCGTGAACAGCGTGTGTTTAACCCGTGTCTTTTAATGGGAGATTAATCAGGCGACCGGAGAGCGCGTCTCTTTTCGCCTCTTCCCGGGTGGTTTAAACACAAACATGTCTTCGTCGCTCCATCTCCTCCTTTCTCCAAATGTTGTTGATTTAAAGGGGGTAAAAGGGGGTTTACACTGCCAAGAAACCTCCAAATGTTTCCTACAAACTGTTACGACCTTCAACGCTTATTACCCTTCCGCTTTCACCGTAATCCCCATTCATCCCACAATTCTTTCCCTATTCTTAATCCGTCTCTCTGTTCCTCTATCGTTCTCTCCTACTTTGTATTTCCCGCTCTCCCTTTCCTCTCTCGTTTCTCCACTTTCCATCTACTTCCTCCATTCCTCACTCTCCCTCTCCTTTTCTCTTTCTCCCTCTCCTCCATCCTTCCCAACTTTCTCTCTCCTCTTTTTCCATCTATATTTTCTCCGCTTTCCCTCTCCTTTCTCCAATTTCCCGCTCCTTTCCCCGTTCTACACTCTCTCGCTCTCCCCCTCTCCCTCTCTCTCTCCCCATCTCCCTTTCCCCCCCTCTCCCTCTCTCTCCCCCTCTCTCTCCCTCTCTCCCCCCTCTCTCTCCCTCTCTCCCCCCTCCTCTCTCCCCCCTCCCTCTCTTCCCTTCTCCCCCCCCTTATGGAAGAGGGGACCTTATGGTCTCAATTTCGCCCTGAAAATAAAGCCACTTATCTATCTATCTCTCTCCCTCTCTCTCCCCTCTCCCCCTCCCTCCCCCCTCTCTCCCCCTCCCTCTCCCCCCTCCCTCTCTCCCCCTCCCTCTCTCTCCCCTCCCTCTCTCTCCCCCTCTCCTTCTCTCTCTCCCCCCTCCCCTCTCTCTCCCCCTTTCTCTCCCCTCCCTCTCCCTTTTCCCCTCCCTCCCTCTCTCTCTCCCCCTCTCCCTCTCTCTCTCCCACACTCCCCTCTCCCTCTCCTCTCTCCTTTCACCACCGTCCCTCTTTTTCATTCTCTCGATTTCTCGAGTCTTTATCGACCTCACACTCTCTCTCTGGTACCTTCATTCCCTTCTGTTTGAAGGGACTCGCAACAGAGTCGTCTTTCCTCCTGTGGGATTACGCGAAGCCCCATCACGTCTTCGTTTCAAGCTCTCTTATGCACCGACAATGGCTCTTAATCTGAATTCAGCCGATGTGAAGATTTTGCTTCTCGCGAGATGCAGGAATAAAGGCATAGTAAAAAAATTCACACCCCTTTTTAATCATGGTGATGTAGTTATTGAATATGAATGGGAGTGATTAATTAAGGCGGCGATACTCGTTATGTTGAATTAGAAATTTTTCGCGCCAGATTCTCAAGTATCACAAGTTGTGACAGGTGCAGAGTTTGATTTAATCAGAGTACGTTGATATCCTCCTCTACTTTTATATTAATCCTAAATAAATAAATATATATATATATATATGTATGTATGTGTATGTATATATTCCATTCAGTATTTCTCATAATATCGTACATATAGTACTACTAAGATTCTAATATAATTTTTGTACCTTAATGTATTTTATTAACTATCATTCATAAGTGCACATTTGCAACCCAGAGCTGTAGTCATTTAAGAATAATATGAAACGGGTGATATAATTTCTGTTATCATGGCGATTTTATCTAACTCGAAATTAACGCAATGTTAGCATCACGCTCATAAATTCACGAAACAATACAATTTATTACCTGCTGTACTATATACTCTATTATAATAAAATAAAATTAGAGGCCTTTCACAACTATAGATTTTATAGCATAAAATACAGGATCACCTTATTATTGGTAAAACAGGTGGATATGTATATAAATTTTCTTTGTATATTCAGCGGAAAAAGTTCTGAATAATACTGTACGAAGAATAACTTTTTAACTCTTAAATAATTGTGCACATTTTATTACTCACATTTTACTTTTAAATCGAATGCGCTTATGATGCCTTTTATTTGTTTAACAGAATTCTTCTTCGGTGCTTAAATTTCTAGCGTTGTAACTTTCTGTTGGACAATATCTCCATGAAAATTTTCTTCGTCGAACAAAGCAAAATCCCGCGATATACAAAAACAATACCATATAATAAAAGGAGCAACAGTATGCACCATGCTAATATGTAGTCCGTTTTATGAAATATTTAGCTTGTTAAAGATCTTCATGAGGAAATCAAATCCTTAGAAAAGGTGCAAAAGGCTGGTCATAGTCACCCCAGAGCACATATACGTTCTTAGGCAATCAGGTAACAGTATGAATCGAATTTTTTTACGTATTCGTAAATTGGCTTGTCAGGGTTACACAGCGAGTTAAATACATAGAGAGAGAATATATTGTGCTTGAGGCTCCGGACCAACCGAAAGGCTAGTGCGGAAAATATCCTATATATCTCAGGTGGTCTTGCGCCCGTAGCACACTGCGGAATAAATTTCTTCTCCCGATTATGAAGAGACCCCTACGTAGATTTCGACCTAATTAAAAAATGAGCGCCTTAATAATAAAAGCCTCCAAACCGATATTAAATATTACGAGAATATGGTACGAAGAATGGGGTTTATTAGGGGTACCCTTTTATAGATGAGCAGTTCGGGTGAACAAATGCTACATTGTTCAAAGATTGCATTAAATTGATGTTTTTAATATGAAAATAATTTAATATTTAAAGAATGGAAAACCTGATATTGTCGATAGAAAATTTATTTCGAGTTTATCGTTGTATTTCTGTATTGATCGACCGAAATTCTGAATTGAGTGGAAAAATAGTTTAAGAAAATTAATCAAAATGTGTTTGAGAGGGATATGCAAATTAAAGTATAATTAGAGTAACGGGGGATTTTTATTAATGATCGAAAAATTTTTAATCCTCTTAGTATTGCTAAGTACCTACCTACTCCATTTTTTAAAATAACTTTTTAAAACCTCAAATTAAATGGATTTCTGCCTACGGAACTGAGAGTTTCCAATTCCTTAAGCCGCTTTAAAAAAATTACATTCAAGCTTCGTAATTCGAAATTATCTTGATAGAGTTTCCGCATCATTCAGGCTAATTTAGGAAAGTTCCGCACTTAAAAGGGGTCGATTATTCTTCGAAAGTAAAATTAAATAGCTTTCGAGTTATTGATGATGCGAATGTCATTTTCCCGTGTAAGGAGAAAAAAGACCTCTTAAGATTAAACTTAACCGCAAATCAATGGAAGGAATGGTAGATAAAAAGCCACTTCTGTTAAAACTGGATTGATTACGGGCTTTACATAGTATTATTTTAAGGCCATCATTCTTCTCGCCGTCCAAATCGTTAATCTCCCTTATTTAAATTGCCTCCGCCGTGCACAACTTTGGTGAGCGCTCCTATCAAACATTTACTTTAGCTTCTATTTCCTTAAGTCTCTTCCATACCGCGAATATAAACTTCTTTTTTATCATTTATATATATTATTCCAAGTAGAATTTTCTCCTCTCCAAAGATATTTGTTGATTTTTTTCCTTTTTCTTAGTTTATTTATTAGTTTCATATCAGTATCTTTTTTAGGTTAACTTTTATCAAATTAAATATTCGTGATTAACCAGTGATGACGGCAACTTTTCAGCCGAAACGCGCACATTATTATGGAGACGAATTGAATAAATGCGTATAAATTACGAAAAAGTAGCCGTAAAAGCGTAAATTTTAGTCTTTTTCGAATGAAATTTGAATTTCTACGACTCGGAAATTTAATTTCCTTAGCTTTCTCGGAATGACTGAAAATCCCGCGTCAATATTTTTTTATGATATTTTAAAATGCTAAAGGAAAAAAACTTGCTCTCTTCGTTTCAGCTCTGCCCATGTTATTCAAGTGGTTAAAAGATATCTATTGGAATCAAGCCCAGGACTACTATGTACACGGCGAGCAGTTTCAAATTGAAAAGGTTAAAAGCCAAGCGATTCCTTATAGTTTATAACCGTTTATAACATTTTGAATTGGTAAATGCAAAATAGATCCGTGGGCCTATTTCCGTTAATAAACATAGAAAATGTAGAATATAATTATTTTACTTACGAAATAGGTAAGGCTTCAGTATTCAAATGATGAAAGAAGATTCAAATAACTGTTTACGTTGTTATGTATAGAGATTGACGTTGCTACAACAATAATTTCGATGCTTAAACAAAACGCGAGGCGAATTCGTTATTCCTCCTCCTATTTGAAGGCTTCATCCACGATAATTGAAAAGGAGGCAACAATGAGAGTCACCTTGGCAACGCCCGGAAAGAATACGAAAAATGCACAAAATTACGGAAAATAATGCGTATTTCTGAAAACGTCGACCGTGTAACATGTAAACATAGCAATAATAAGATAGTATAGAGTTTTATCCGTCGAATAAAGCAAAACGAAGATAATCGGTCCATATTTACGTATTTCGATGAATGACTTATGACTTACTTTGCACTTTTGGCGTGTGACACACATTACTCAATTAACGTATAAGTCGATAATTTCCGCATATATTACAGGCGGGTGCAGGCGTTGCTACAGGTCAAATGCACGAAACTTAAATCGCGTTTATACGAACATTTTTTTCCCCTCAGTTATCTGTACACATTTCTTCTCCTGGTGTCTTTCTCACAGCCAACGCCGAAGTCCTTTTTTCCTCTTTCTCATCCTTCTTATCTTATTCTCGTTCGCGAAACACTCCCGTGCGCTCCTCAGCGCTTCATTCTTTTCCTCAACAATGCATCCGCTTCTTTTTTTTTTTAAATCCGAGTTGATATCTCAGCCATTCATCACTTCCGCCACTCTCCGTCTCTTTTACTTTATTTTGTGCTTCGTTTCTCCTCGCTACATTTTTTCTACATTCCTTATCCATCTCTCCATCTCTCTCTCTCTCTCACTCACTCTCTCTCTCTCTCCTGACCGTTTATACGGTCTCTTACAGTACCGAAAGAAAGAGAAAAGGAAGTCGGTGATTCATCACGGTCTGAAAATTTCCGCCGCAAATCGTAAAAATGAGAGAGAAAAAAAAACGATATATTTCGTTTTGCCGCGACTACTTCCAGAGGAACGTCTAAATCCTCGATATTTACATTTACATTCTCGAATATGAAATAACTTCATCCCGTGCAGGTTGTTTATAACGGCGAACAGTTGCAAGTACAATCTTGAATAAACATGTCTGCGAGTTGTAAGAAAAACCAAATTTCTGTACTTTTGCATTCACTTTTAGACGATGCTGCCTCGTGAATTTTGTATGTTTTTAGCTGATAGGAATATATTAATTTGCTAAAATAATATTAATTTTACTCCACCAACGTTAAAAAATTAACTACGGAATACGTATAGTATACAGGGTGATTCAAAATAATGCAAAAATATTTTATATTGCTGTGTTTCATATATAACTTGGTCAAATTGTATGGATTTTTTGTATAATATAGCTAAGATAATATCAAATAATTAACTAGCATTTAATACTTATAAATGATATTTAACTTTTTATAAGTTTTGGTTTGTGTATAATCAATGACCTTTTTGAGATTCAGCAGCTCTAAGTGTTTATACGTAATTTTGATTACTCTATTTAAGTCATATATGCAATTAAAATTATTTTTCGAAAAGTTTAGCAATGGTAGCATCAAACTATACACTAAGTTATCATTAGAAACACAAGTATTCTAAATGATATTGGCACTGACATAGGTAAATCGGTACGGTGAAGCATTTGTAAATGCAGGTATTACTGTCTCCATTCTTTGATATTATTCATGAAGGTTTATGCTTTATATTCTACTAAATATGTATTAAAACAGTATCTTTTCAATCATGCAAGATTCAAATGTTTATACACAAATGTATGTAAACAGCTTTTCCTCCTCCAACATTTATGTTTTAAAATTAAAATTATAACAACCTGGTCAGCCAAAGATAAAGACAAAGAATACCGTATCGTATTTTATTTAATAAATTTTTAATGTGTTTGACACATCATTAAACTTTGATAAATTCCGTAAATAAACGCACGAGAAACATTTGTGTATAAGTTAGATGTAAACATTATATAATGGCTTTCTGAAGACAAAACGTGGGGTCTATTCCGACAATATCCATGAGTTTCTTTGAGTTTTAATCGGTTTATCGACAGTTTTTATGCTTTGTATTCACAGCGTCAACAAAAAAACGCAGTATTAACCGTTCAGCATTCCAAGCTTCGTGAAATTTCTCACAAAGCCTATTTTTCAGCGGATACGACATGATTAGTCCTCCATCATACTTCAGAGGGATAAAGGTGAAAGGATTCCCTTTTGTCAGGGGACGAAGGTCGAACGGGAGGAGGTTAGAAGGTCGAAAATTAGGAGCGTAAGATTGATTGAGGTCTTATTACTTTGAATTGAAACCCTCCAATTTCCGTCTTGTGCAATTTACAATCGTTGGAAGGATCAGATATCATTAGAAAGTTCTGAAAATTTGTTTTTAATCTATTCAGCCTTGTGCTAGAAGTACATAATTCCCAAAAACGTTTCATTAAAGGACTTAATTTCCTCGTGAACCACATTTATGGCTAATATGATCCATCTTTAGGATCTGGGGAAAAATGCAGAAAGGTACGGCTTACATCCCTTAATTTGTTTCTCGGGAAATTTTTAATGAAGGAACACCATGCTTCTAATATCATATTCCTAGTATACTTAAGCTTTAGTACAGTGGTTCTCAACCGGGAGGGGGAGGGGGGGGGGGGGGAGAGGGTGGAGGGAGACGCTTCCTTAGGGAAGCGTACGAGGATTCCAGGGGGTGGGGGTGGTGATGCTTTTTGGCCCGAAATAATTTTTTCCTAAAAACCGCAAGAATTGTTTACGCAAATTGTGCCCAACGAGAAAGCATAATATTGTGTGGCATAATATTGTCTGACCGCCTCACGAGTTGGCCTACCTGAAGTTGCCACGAGTGATTACTGTCATAATCCTGTGACTAATCGTCAAAATATTATTGTTATATCTTAAAGCTGGGAAGTGTTTGCAAGGTAAGTTGGTACAAAATGTGCCTAATTCAGAAAAATGATTCGTTTTCGATTATTCTAATCTCGGTCAAAAAGACTAATAAAACGAAAATTACAAATTTTGTTCTGATAAAACCCTTAAAAACATTAAAGAAAAATGTCTGGGGGAATAGGGAATTTTAGAGGATGAGAAGGGTTGCGCGAGACGAAAAGGTTAAGAACCACACTGGTTTAGTCCTTCTTTCTTCACCTTTGTTGAAAAAGTAATGCGTGCATAAAGAAATAGTGAAAAGGAAAACTTTTATAAACCGCTAATTTATTCAAACAATATCACTACCCGAGTTTCGATGGTTGGCGTAGTCGTCAGGTTGGAATATCACAAAGTTAGGGCGAAGGCCACTATATCACCTACATGGTTATTATTACTTTCTCCATACGTAGTAATGGGAAAGTATTGTGTTCACGAAAAAAATCGACTTCGAGATTTCAACGGAAATACACTTTTTGAGGTCCCTAGAACACGTTTGGACTATTTTCGGAATGATGTCTGCGTGTGTGTATATGTGATTGTGGGCGCTCTAACTCAAAAAATACGTGCCATATCGTTACCAAACTTCATGTATGACACTTTAGCATGAGTACAAAGAACTGATTAGTTTTTGACAGTAACGGTTAACCGGAAGTCGAGGTTTATTCGAAACCCGATTCGGTTTTTGCGATATTTCTTCGTTAAAACATCATTATTGTATATGCAATTCTATACAAAAGTTATAGAGAATATAATTTCCTACAACTTTCATTTAAAACAATTTTCTATTGTAGTTATTGTTTAGGAGTTATTTATAAATAACCGGTTTTTCGGTTTTCTCCTTAAAAACATCGTTATTGGTAATCTTCGTAAGGACCAAAGTTGTAGAGTATAATATTTCTTCCAAGTTTTGTTTGGAACAAATTTTCTTAGAGCCATCCATTTCGGAGATATTTTGCTTTTTCCATTA
Source organism: Uropetala carovei (assembly GCA_036926305.1). NCBI lineage: Eukaryota > Metazoa > Arthropoda > Insecta > Odonata > Petaluridae > Uropetala > Uropetala carovei. The sequence continues at coordinate 1,334,857 of JAXCHB010000277.1, forward strand.
TACAGCGCCACCACCATTTAGGGGTGAATTCTGTAGACATTCAAAATATAGGTAATTTACGGCAATAATTATTTTACTATAGGAAATAATAATTTTGCCTTAAAATTCTATTCATAATAATTTAAATAACTGTACCCCAAATATGGAGAAAGTCATGTGTTGGCCACATCAGATTTTTATATATTTTGCTTTTATATGAACAAAACCTTCTTCGCATATGCATAACAAAAAAGTTTTAATGGCTAAGACGATATAAAAGGTCTCCATGGACTGGGAGAAGTTTTCAGTAGAATACAGAAGCAATTTAAGTTTATGAAAAGAATTAAGAATTACAATAGGGAAGAGTGAAAAGGCCTTCCCACTCTCTCTCTCTCTCTCTCTCTCTCTCTCTCTCTCTCTCTCTCTCTCTCTCTCTCTCTCTTTCTTGAGCCGTTTAAATAGAGGAAATTATTAATTAACAACGCAAAATAAAATAGCATTAAAAGACGTAAAAAAAAGAAAGGAAAAATAAAGCATAATGAGAATATATCGAAAAATTGATTAAAGTTCATTGAAAAGAAAATCGTCTTAAATACTTTACGCAATTATAGAGTCCATTTTAAATTACTTTTTCTAATCGTGAGGTAATTACCGTTAGGAGTCTTTTTCGCGGTTCAGAATCGTAGATGAGAAAACGACATAGTTATAAATATCGGAAGCCATCCGTCTCGGATCATGGAAAGAGATTAAGCAGCAATTCGAAAACCTTAATTTCTTTCTATGGTAGTTGCAATAAAGAGCATTACGAGTGAGGAAAATACTGTACAGCAAGTTACAAAAGGTGATTTTTCTATCTCCAATTTCACTAAGCGAAATTTTCCTCTGCTCTGGTCTAGCGTATTCCAGAAAATCAATTTCCTCGGGCTTCATTATCTCGGCAGATCGTTTTTCAAAGAAGCTCTAAAAATATTAAAAGCGTACATAAAAAATCCCAAGCAGGAAATAACACCCATATGAGATTTTGTATCATAATTGATGCTTGTTACTCGTAATATGAAAAGTTTATACGATAATTAAATAGCATAAACTTTCTCCATCGCGGATCTAAATTAATTACGTTGTATAGATAGATCTTCTGCAGGTGAAAAGATTTCTTTCCTCTTCCAAATGTGAAGCCAGCGTCCCAAAAGTTGTGGATTTTCGATATATAATGAAGCATAATTCGCTCAGTCTTTGTTTAATAAGTGATACCAATAAAATTTTAATCGAAAAATCTCATTCGATAAATTCTTTCCAATTTTTTTATATTAATAGAAAAACCACTCAATTCTACAAAATAAAAGAAATATATTTCAGTATATTGAAATACGTAAGGGAATTTCGCTTCACATCTTTTGTTATTATGAGATATCTATTCCTTTATATTATTAGACCAGGTGTAAGCCTCCCTTTCCTCAGCCCCGTCAGTCACCCAAGGGTTCTTTTCCTCTCTCTTCTTTCGTCGACGTTTTGATTTAACCTTTTAGTCTATATATATATTTCTCTCTCTATCTCTACTAAATTTTATTTCTTCTTTCAAAATATATTCCGATCTGTCATTCCGTTCGTTTTTTTAAAGCCAACACTCCCGCGTCAATGATGTAAAAAAATGGCGTCTTTAAACTTATTGTCTACAATCGTTTCCAAGGAACCGTTTTCGGTACCCAATATTCCGTATTATAGTATGCTATACGTTATCAGCACGATTTCTTAAAAAAAAAAACTGCGCTGATGTGATCATTCTGTCTGTTCTTCTGTCTCTACGTGAACGATTAACTTTTTCGTTTTTTCTCTAGAAAGGGTATCTTACTGGTTTATCTAATAAGATATTAATAGGGGCGTATTCCTCCTCTGGTCTCCGCGCGGTGATTTCTCTTCTGGGGTGCGCGCGCGCTTTCAATGCCCATCTTTTCTAATGGAATTCGCTCCCCCACCCCCAATCCCCGAGGCGTAAGGTAGCTTCTAGTAATTTTCAATTGCTACGTTAGAGGGAACTAAGTGTACTCTACCGGAAGCTTAGAGAACGAACCCCACCCGGAAAACAGCGTCACCTCACCTTGTCTAATAATATAAGGGAATAGATATCTCACCATAACAAAAAAATTGCACTCTTCCCACTCATTTTGAGATTTAGGAAAATTTACATAACGCGTTCTTTAGCCATTAATGCTGTTTTACACCCATGCTATCCCAATTATGTAAAACTAGCTGGAGTGCCCGTTGAATTTCAACGGATTTAGTGAATCTAAAACTTCGACCGTGTAACATGTAAGCATCGCAAGAATAAGATAGTACACAGTTATAACAGTCGAATAAAGCAAAAATGAAGAAAACCGCATTTTCCTATTTAGATGAATGAAGGAAGAAAATCTTGCACTGTGAAAAATCTAAAATAACGCGTCAACTCCCTCCTCCTCCCTTCCACCCTCTCCTTCCCTTCTCCCCCTCCCTCCTCCTCTCTCCCTCTCTCTCTCTCTTAAATGCAAGAAGGGACTATATAGTCTCAATATAAATGCACTGAACTCTCAATTTCGGAGAAGATGGGAGTTGTCATGGTGGCTTATAATTGGTATTGTAATAAACCTGATAAAATCACGTACTTTATTGATTCCTACCGCATTTCTACGCGAATTCGACCAGAATTAGGAATCTGTCTTCAATAGAAATAAACTTTGGTCTTTCCCGCAAAGAAGTATCCAAGTCTCAAGCTCGTACCTTGAATTTAAGTAATTTTAAAGTGCAAGTTCAAAGTAGTCTACACTCATCCCTACATTTCAGTTGCAGGACGCGGCAAAATACGTGACGTTTGATAATTAAAACGTTCGCCATTTCGAAACAAAGTGACTTACAGAAACAAAACCTTGACCATTCACTAAGTTAAGATGTAAGGAAGAATTGTACCAAATTTGTTTATTCTAGCTTTTATCGTTTAGGAGGAGTTCCACGAACAAAACCAACAAATCAACAAACCAACAAACACACCCTTCAAAATATATTATAGGAGATAAGTATCCGATATTAACTTGGTGGTTTCTGTGATATAGCCCAATGTATCGTACGTTTACTTATCGACGTCAAAAGTATACAATTTTCTCCTCGCGTCTACGCTCGTTTTACTCGGCGATGTTTGCCGAGATCCTGGAGAGAATTATCGGAGCTCTATGGATTCGATACGACACTCGATATTCATCGGCCTGAATGACACTTTGCGTTCCGCCATTCGACAAATGATTCGCGGGTGGTCGGAGATAACGAAAAAACCACGTCGATATATCAGATTTGCAAAAAGGAAAGAAGAAAGATCGCCCCTTCACTCCTTTTCGGAAGGATTGGTTTCCGATCAATAAACGAGCGCGATACGGATATTATCGAATGGTATCCGGACGCGAGAATCCCTTCGCTACATTACCGCTTCAAACTGCCGTAAAATATTTATTTCTATGCTATTCAGATGAGCTATGCGGTCCGTGTTTATTTCCTACCGTAGGAAAATGTCGCTTTTGGTTCTTTGAAAGGGAACTGTCGCTCGTTCTCCTTCCCTGCCCTTCTCTCTTGACTGACACCTCTTTTTAACAACTTTTATGCGTATTAACGGAAGTGTTACAAAAGTTTTACATAAAAAATTGTAAATACGTAGTTACTTTTGTTCTCCAATTAAATCATTCCTCTGTGTACGAGCTTACTGTTTCGCTGAAGACTCGCCAAATTTTATTCGAAAATTAATTTTTTTTTCTTTAACGGTTTAAAACTTAAACACATACAAAAGCTGGGGGATTAAAAAAGGCTTTTTTATTCTTACTTGGTATGGAGGAATTAGGTCGTTTTCAACCGTGGTTACGGGCAGGGTTTCAAAGGGAATATGCGAAAATATTAACTATCATAATTTCTTTACCTCGGCTTTCGTCTGCGACTTTGGAATCAAAGATTGCGATTTCGAATTCACGAATAACGTTATGAAACGTCGAATGGACGTTTGTACACACAAAGTGGAATTTTGATGGAAGATATTTTCTTGCAACAAGGCAAGTAAATTATGGAGATGTCTTCAGTTCTTTTTTTTTTAACGCTGAACTAGCCTTCATGACATTTAAAACAGAAATTTATCACGCCGAATTCCATTTTTTACATTTATAAATATCTTTTATATATTTTAATACAAAAATTCGTTCATATCGTCATTATTTTAAAAAAACGCGGATGTTTTTTAAATTCTCAAAGGGATACGTCATAAAAGTTCGAAGAACTTCCCATTTTCATTACCCTCAACTTCATTATAATCTTATTTTTCTGTCCTTTACTTTGTTCTATATTATTCTCTTTTTCCTTTTTGCTCTACTCTCTCTCTTCTTCCGTTTATATTCTTTCGGTTTATCTCCTACACTTTGCCTAAACGATTATAAATGTCCACGTGCACATTCTTTTATCCGTTTGCAGCATTTTAATGAGATACAGTTACATTTTTTATTGCAGAACGTCCGTGAAATAATTAATTGCTACGAAGGATCGCGAGTGTTTTCTTTTCCATTGTGGCTCATTCATTTTTTTCTCTCCGAAAGAACGAATTAACAGAATTTATTTAGGCTCAAAACAAGAAAAATCGTGCCTTTGAATTTCTCTTATATATGGAAATGGGAAATATCGCGTCGTATCGGAAGACATGTTATATCAAATAAAATTTTTATTTTTTCCATTGGACAAATTTTCCATTCTACACGTGTACGAAACAGAAAATCATCTGCGGACTCGAATAGGATTTCTTTTTTTTTATTTATTACCTCTACGTTTTCTATGAATGAGAAAGAGGTTAAATTACGTGGATGGAAGATTTTCGATCGAGATTTTAAAAAAAGGAAAAACATGCACGTGCCATTATTCCATCAAAGGAAAACGTTTCCGATGCCTTTCGTACACGTGGATGGGATTTGTTTCTGCACGCGCAGAACAATTCTCATAATTGAATTGCATATGGTGAAACTTTTGAGAAAATAAGTAATGCCAGTAAAAGCATTTGGCCCTTTGAAGGGTCCGATTCCTTGTGGAACTCCATTATAGGAATGGAACACGTGCGCTAAAACAAAGCCCACGCACGAATTTAGTATAATGTCGTACTTATTTCCGCGGAAGATTATTACACCACCAATTCCGATTGTTTATTAGGTTAATTGAATAACTACCCATGTACCTTTCGTGATACCGCATATTTGATAAAAAATTAAACTATGCGTTTCGTTATTCAGGTAAATTTGGTAGTTTTCGCATTCGTGACCCTTTCGAAGCTTTTTAGGCGCGTTTCGAGCGTGAGCGCCTATTATCGTCGGTCGGTCTGTCTGTCCGTCCGTCCGTCCGCATGTTCGTTCTCGGCTTCTACTGAACGGATTTTCATGAAATTTTATATTAAGGACTTTCAATCTAATATAATAAGAAAATCGCAAAAATTAATCACGTACGCCAATCAGGGGTACCACTTTACTGGAGACAAAAGTTAAATTTTCGTCATACCTCGTAAAGTATTGCTCATATCAAAATATTTTTCAAATAAAAGTTGTAGAACTGGTAAAGTAGAGTATTTCCTTTCCTATACATTTTATCGTAGGAGTGGCCGTTATCGATGAAATCAAACATGAAATCTAATATCGAGTTGAACGTTGAAAATTTCTTGCATGGTTACTTCATTGTTGCTAACATAAACAATCTCCCAAACAAACGTTTAATTTCCTTACGTGTGCGTGTAATATTATTAAATAGGAAGAAAATGGGTTATTTATGATGAAGAAAAGAACTTTAAAACGCTATTTCCCTTACGTACAGGTATATAATTTCTTTCTAATACTCCATTGCACGAAACGCGCCCATTTGTGATACGTTGTACACTTTCCTAACTTGTTTGAAATATACATCTGTTATCAGTATACATAAGTTGGTTTGAGTCAAACTTAAAATAATTAAAGACATGGCTAGATGCACATTTTTTTCAAAACAGATATGCAGGTGGAATTTTAAAGCGCATTAAACGAAAACATTTGCCAAATAAATCTGATAAAAGAATAGTTAATACTAGTAGATATACCCGGAGTAGCATACGCCGATCTTGAGGATCTTAAAGGTTCTTAATTAAACATTCAGGCATTTATTTGTTTTTTTGAACTTATATTTTTTAATCAAAGATTTCTTTAAAGACATAATTGTCAATTTCTGCGTTCTTTCCTGAAATTACAGTAAGTGTATCAAACGATCTGACTCTCGATAGAGCAACATATAATCGTCCATGACTAATAACAGGTTTAGGTAGGTAAAGTCATTTTATCAAATGTTTTGCCTTTTGACATCGATTGTCATTGAAAAAGCCAATCGTATGGGGAATTGTTTTCGTTTGAAACTGAATGGTAAATTTGAATCTGATGGAATGAGTAACATTCTTGGAATAAATACCGTGTCTGAGTTTGCTGCCCCAATCACATTTGCTTTGATTATGTGTGTTTGTATTCGAGTAACAGTAAGTCTTGTACCATTACATAGTCCTCTCAATGGCATTAGGTTTCTAAAGACTTCAGTTCATGAGGAGGCATTCCAGCTGTACCCAGGTAATGTTTACGCGGATTTATTTCAATTAATTTATTAATAATAATGTGAATCAATTAATGGTGCAAATGATATTCCCATAGAAAACTATTCTATTAAAGACATATTTTACTATTTTCTTGCATTATTTATACATCTCTCTCTCTCCCTACCTCCCCCTCTCTATCCCCCTCTCCCCTCTTTGTCTCTCCCCTTTCCCCTCTCTCCCTCCCATCTCTCTCTCTCCCCCTCTCTCCTTTCATCCCTCCTCCACCCTCCCTCCTTTTCCCATTACCCCCTCTATTACTACATTCCTGCATAACCCTTCTTCTCCCCTATTTCCCTTCTTCCTCTCTCTCCCTATCTCCCTCTCTCCTGCTTCCCCCTCCCCCCTTTCCCCTATCTCCCTTTCACCTCTTTTCCTTTCCCTCCCTCCCCTCTCTCCTTATCCCTCCCTCTCTCCCCCCTCTCCTTTCTCCTTTACCCTCTCTTCATTTAAGCTGCTTATTAAAAAACACGTTATTTTTACACTCGTTATCTTTATAGATGTTCATACTATTAAAAGGCAAGAATCCCATATAAAAGCATTGTAGCGATTCCATGGTAGATAAAATTTCCCATTGTTATAAATTTTAAAATTTCTCGTTTTTATGCAGTTAAAATCAAATATTTAAGCTAATTCGGAATGAATCCGTATTCTGTTTTCAAAAATAATTATTTTCACTCTTTTTTCCGTTTAATACTTCAAGTCCGGAGTGTGTATGATAATTTTAAGTAATTTAAAAATACAATTAAAGAATGCCTTGTACCGATTTTAATGCTTTTCTTATGGGTAGTAAATGGTTACTTGGTAACGGTAATCAACAAAGCATACATACCTTAGCGTTTTATATATATATAATATATATATATGTATATATATATATATATATATATTTTTTTTTTTTTTTCATTTCTGGATTTCTCATAATTGGGTAGCACGCTCCAAATTGAATTTACTGTGTTTTTTCGCGTTCGTTTCAAATTCATTGACCAATATAATTCTTTTTTTTTTAGTTTTCAAGTTTCACTTGGATTTCTGAGGTGTGAATTATTTCTTCACACGATCTTGGATAAAACAACCTTCAACTCTCTCACTATTTCTCTCTCGCCATCTCTTCCCCTCTTCGTTTCTTCTTCTTCCATCTGCGCAGCTCCTAATCCTGGATCTACTGCTGTAATGCGCTTAAATGCATATTCCATTATACATAACAGTGAATTGCTTCTGCAGCCTCTTGAGAGCTTTATTATGCGGAAAACTTTCTCCTACCCAGCATCCAAGGATTACTTTACTCGAGATAATGAAATTTTTTACGAAACAAATCCAACGCTCTTAATGCTATAATCGTTCATTTTTGAAATTCAAATATATATATATATATATTCCTATAATATATTTTGAAGTGTGTGTTGGTGTGTTTGTTGGTTTGTTCATGCAACTCCTCCTAAAGGATAAAAGCTAGAATAACCAAATTTGGTACGATTCTTCTTTACATCCTAACTTAGTGAATGGTCAAGGTTTCTTCAACCGGGATTAGTCAGTGTTGCCAATATAGGGATTAACATTTTTCCATAAGATAACACGTATGAATCCATTTCTTGACTTGCAAGGTATTCTTCCTTCAAGCATTAAAATACATAAATATGGACCGATTTTTTTCGTTTTTGCTTTCTTCAACGAATAAAACTCTATACTATCTTATTCCTGCGAAGTTTACACAGTCGAGGTTTTCAGAAATACGCAATTTGTTTCAAAATTTTGTGGATTTTTCGTACCCCTCCCGGGCGTTGCCAAGGCGGCCGTCATTGTTACCTCCGATTCAGTTAGCTTCAATGAAGCTTATAAATAGACGAAAGTTTAGCGATATTCGCTGCGCACTTTTGTTTAAACAACGAAACGATCGATGTTTATGGATAGCAACGTAAATAGATACTGAATATTATTCAGAAAGCGTTTATAACCATTGATGAAAGTAACTGAACCTTCTTTCGTCTATTGAATACTGGAATCTTACATTTTTTGTAAGTAAAATCATTATATTTTACATTATAATGTTTATTAACGTAAATAAGCTCACGTATCTGGTGTACATTTACCAGTCAGTGTTCAATCATGGACAACTGTACGTTGCTTTTTCATGGGTTTCTTGCTTACAAGACATAAAAGTAAATATTTCAGCTAGGCATAATTACACAAGAAATGAAGCTGAATTTGGCGAAAGTGATATATATGATAGGAAATAAAATTATCGTTATATTCGAATGCAATACGTTCGGAAATGTATTGTTACAAGCAAATATGATCAACTGTTAAGAAAAGCTAATTGTAATTTTAAAAGTATCTGCTATATATTTTAAAGAGTTTGTATGTTGTGCTGTAGTAGCTTCACTAAATCCGTTGAAATTCAACGGGAAATTCTGCTAGTATATATATAATAGTTTATAAATTTTATTTAATTTTTTCGGCTCGTACGATTTTCCATCAAAATATGGGTAACTTCCATATGTCAACCCTTTCATCTCTTTATTGCTATAGTGACTTCTTAAAAGCAAATAGTATAAGCGTCCATCTAATTGTAAGTACAATTAACGCACGTGAATTTGACCAAAGCATAATATCGTTTTTGTTAAGCAGACCTCGTTATTCGCAGTTTTTTTTTAAACTACGAAATATCAATTGAGAAAAATAAATATTGGCGCAGTAGAAATACATCAATGATAAATTTTAAAAATTGAGAAGCCATATCTCATTAAATCATCGATCAAAATTTAAGAAAATGAACTCCAAATTTGTCGAAAAGAAAGTGTGTGAGAGAGAGGGGAGGGGGAGGGAGGGAGAGGGAGGGAGAGGGGGGGAGAGGGAGGGAGGGAGAGGGAGGGAGAGGGAGGGAGAGGGAGGGAGAGAGAGGGAGAGAGAGAGAGAGAGGGAACATTAGAAAAAATGCTCGAATAATCGATTCCGATGATATTTGTTTTGCGATTCTTTCGACCAATTACTGGCAGAAGCTATCGAAAAATTCTTTCCCATCTTCAATAATATCTTCCCCTTCGTTCTCGCAAACGGAAATATATAATCCGTTCCTTTTTTTTCTTCCTCCACGATTAATTCTTGACGCTCCTTTTTTTCCGAATCTATAATTTATAGGCGTCTTCTTCTCTTACTCCTCATAACGCTCGACTCGCCCTCTTTAACAGATAATCCGTTTTATTTTACTTATTTTTTATATAAAACTTCTTCCTCTTTCTCCCTTTATTTTCTCAGCACGTTTTCCCTATATTCTGTCCCTCATAATGCTCGTATCTTTTCCTTGAGACCGTTTTACGCGTGGACAAACACATTCTCGTTCCCGTCCATCCTTGTTATAATATCCGCCTCTGTGTGTGTTTTTTTCGGGCGTTCCTATGAGAAAACAAACGTTTCTCCTTTCTTTATAAGCTGCGCGATATGTATACCTACTTGGAATTACATATCCATTGGTAAGAATTAGATGCGACTGTAAGTGTTCACAAATCCTATTTCATAAACCCATACATATATGCACACGTTAAAACAAAGAGAGCGCAATAAACACAGCATGTACGGCATATTAGTGAACCATATAAGCATTTATTGCGTTCCTGTTTTTATGAGATTTATTTATCGATTTTTTACTCTCATTTTTCAATCAGGAATTACATTTCAAGATTATTTATTAATGCTGCCAAAAAAAACGACGAAGTCATTTTGATATAATTTTACGATAATATGAGCTGATAGATGGATAGATATACAGATGCAATATTATGATTATGAAATTTTACTATTTTTATTTATTCCCTAATTTCACTGGTTCGATCTAATACTTGTTCATTTTTGAGTAAACTGGATGAGAAAGGCATGCAATTTTTCGATTAAGATTATCTTTCATAGATGCAGTTATTCTTTCATTAATATTCACTATGTATATGGATGGAATAAACATCCTCATGGGTCGAATGCTAAGTAAATTTACTGCGGAAATTTGGCAACATTGGTGACGTATGGTGTTTAAACCTTCCTATGGCATTTTTTACGCTGCAACTAACGTCCCGTTATTGCGTTTAACGGTTCTTGAGTCATGCATAATTTCAATTAATTCCATCGAAAGTCATTGTTGTTTTGATATTTGCACGCTTAAACAAAAAAAAAACAATCCTCTTAAAGTCCATAACGACATGCACGCATTCATCCTCGTTTCATGTTTTTATTTTCCCTAAATAATCCCGCTTTACATCTTGCTCTGTTCATCCACTCTCCTTTCACTTCGCGGTCCGTGCTCACACATTAACAGATGTCCTTACTGTCGCTCTCCTCATCTCTCCGATTTTGGAATTCCGTCTCTGTGCAAAGAACTTGACGGGAGACATAGAGAAGACAAACCGAGGCTCTTTAAAATTCCCTCGGGGTGCGCACTGTGTTCGGGATGATATGGGTTGAATTATTGCGGAGGTACAAGTTTACCCGAATGTTACAACCGGTTGAACTGTTTTTTCCGGTGTGATAGCTTGTCGTAGTTGAGAAAAACTCAAAACGTATGTGATGGTCGCCTGTGAAATTTTTCCGGATGGTAGTGATTGGTCCACGTTACAGCTTTCAGAATGTTTTCAGTTGGTGATTTTGAAAGGCCATATCATGCGCAGTAATATAAAGTTCCAGTCCTGCGTGTGTGTGAAATATTTTGCGATAAAAACCAAGATACTACAGTGAACAATTCTTCCGCGTGCCAATTATCCGAATCATAGCGCCAACATCAGAGATGAAGAAACTTTGGCGCGAGATCGGGATTTAATTGAACTAAGTTAGATTTACCGGAAACTATGGATTCGATGCCATTGTCTGTCGGTAAATCTAACTTAGTTCAATTAAATCCCGATTTCGCACCAAAGTTTCTTCGTCTCTGATGTTGGCGATATGATTCGGATAATTGGTACGCGGAAGATTTGTTCACAAACTTTCGTTGCGGCTAATTGGTCGGGCTGTTTGTTGGGATGAATATAAAGCGAGGATTCTAGCACATTCAAAATTTATACCCTGCAGTCAGCCGAAGCGTGTGGCAGACGGTTTACTTGTTATGCCTTATGTTTTACCATTTATCTACATTACATTAAAAGTGTGGTACTACGCTCTTTCTACTAAAGTTTTACAAAAAGTTTGTTTCTAAGATCAGAAAATATAATATCGCCGGAGGATTTTATGTGGAAGCAAGACAACTATTTCGCCAAAATTGAGAATTTTATGATTACTCGAAAGGTTTAGGAGGGGCCATTGCGTTAGATAGTAGCGTACTGCCGCAAGGAAAGAAAGTACGTGTATCTCAACGGCAGGGAAGCCTGAGGAATTGGTCCGCGCTATAAATGTATATAACGGAGCGTGTACTGGGGCGGCTTCATAGCAATCTCTCGCTTCTAACCCATGAGATTAGACCGCGCCGTAAATCCAAATGAGAAAAATACGAATATTTTCCCGTTGCCCTTTTTGTCGCAATCTCGCGGAGAATACTAAAAGATTCTTTCCCGTTTCCCGGGGCAACGAGGCGAGAAGAAAAAAAAGATCCTCGCGGTGTCTACGCAAGAAGCATTTTCCTCTGATATTCATGTCGCCGGATATTCACCTTTAGGTAACGACCCGAATGCTGGGTGCTGCTGCTTAGAAAGAGTTTGCTTTTATTTTTTATTACAGACCCCGCGAATTCGATATGATGTCGAGTCATGGTTGCCCCGTAATTTTATTTTACATTTTGTCGGTGTCATAGTGCTCTAAGGATTATGTTTTAACACAGAAACATGAAACCACAAGCGTACCTTACTAAAAGCGAACCGGAACAATTTCTGAAAAAACCTGTATTTTATGAAGTTAATTTTTTATACTCGTTATTTCCTGCGAATCGTTTTTGGCCATTCCAACTCGTAGTTCTGGATATCTCTGAGATCAACGTAATATTTCCGTTTGTCGAGAGAGTGCGACATGCAATAGTTTTCAATTATCGCAATATTTCTGGCGAGACTCGGCAAAGCAATTGAAAATCATTTGCTACCGCAGAATTCTCTGTCAAAGTTGAATATTCTCGCACTTATCGATTGATAGTATTGATGATTTATTTTTTATACAAAAAAATAACAATAAGACGCACCAGAGAGGGTTTTGCACTATGGCCCCAAAAAGTTTTGCTACGTCACCACATGAAACCGATTTAGGGAATCTTACAAACAATATTTTACCCTAAAAAAATCTGAAAATTTAATGGATTTAATTCTGTGTATATACGCAATAATTTATGAGATCGCATAGGGTTCAACACAACGGTAAACATTATGCGGCTGGTAAAAATAAACGGAAGCATTCAGTTAACCAAAGATGTGATCTTGGAATTGGCATTTAATTATAATACTTAATCGGTTACTACAGAATTAGCAGTAATAATAATAAGCGGAATATTTTGCGTTCCGATAATTAATATTTTTCTTATCGGTTGATTAAAATGAAAAGAAGATACGCAAACAAATAAAGCACATGGACTAGCTTTTAAAATCCTCAGCCTCGTTGGATTAACGACTTCCTGTAATGAGAAAACACATTTAATGACGCATAATTTTTTACGAATTTAAACAATGAGGTGTAAACTCAATTCACCGTAAATACTAAAAAGAAAGATGCCCAAATGTTACACACTTACACACATGCTAAGACGATGAAAATGTCGGATTTACAAAAACGCCCGAATATTCATACTGCTCTCTTTGGACGGATGTTGTATATCTTCGAACTAGGCCAAACTCTCCATAATAATAAAAACAGACGTACTCTGAGAGGAAGAGAGCAAATTCGTATGCCCATCTGCGTCGCAGTCCTGTTTAGGTGTAAAAAAAAAAGATTCTGCTCTTGAAAGCACGTCTACCGCGATTTGTTTAAGCGTCTACGCGCATAAAAGGAAACGATGTTGAGGGATTTAGCAGGAGATGAAATGAGAAAGAGGACGTGTTATGCGAAGAAAAGGTGTCGCTCACACGGAGAGGATCGATAATTCGTGCTGGAATAAGACGTGGCAGGCGAAGCAGTAGTCTTTATTCGGGTGCGACAAAATAAAAAGTTTTTTTTTTTTAATCAGAGGGAAGTGGAGGGCGATTCACATTTGCGAGCGTCTCTGGTTGCCGGCGAAGGTTTTACGTCCGTAGTTACTTGGTAGATTCTGTCGTAAAGTATAACAAGATCACAGATATACTTTTAGCGTGAGTGATTCACCAAGCGCGTCAGTGATTCTAAGGATAATTTCAATTAATAAATATGATGCATCTCATTATAAATTTAACTTTCCGCCGCGTAACTTGCATTAGAAGTTCATCTTAACCATTAAGTTTTTATGTGAAAATTTATATATTTCTACCCATGAAATTTAAGTAGTACGATTTGTAAGTCTTACGATAGTGCGCTAAATTAATCTTAGATAATTGCAAGCGAACCACACACATGCAATTATATTTACGATTTTTTTCCGGTTTGTCCTTGCCTGTAAAAACTCTACGTTTGCTAGTATAAGGGTTTTGCTAACGAGTGGCTTGTAAGCGTTTTTTTCTTGCTTAGTTTATTTCGTAATCTTTGGTGGAGTAGACAACGCATTTCTTGAAACGTTTTCCTTCCTTTTTGTGTTTCGAGGAATATTTAGAAATTAAATTCTACAAACAGTGGATGTTTTTTTCATTTAGAAATAATCTGTCTGTTTGATATGCGTGGGCCGTTAGTTTTTGGAGGCAAAAACGAATGAATAGCTGTTTAGAGGGACGACGCCAATGGTTACGATTGTTACTAACGTCTTTTGTTACCACTGCGACGAAATTTCGTATGGCAAGGGGTAAGCTTAAATTAAAATATCTGATTTCTATAATGAACACTGCTTTGTGAAAAATCTGCATGCGATTTATTGTTCCTTACGTTTGATACAGTCAAGTGTACGTAATTCATCTGAATTTATCTCCTGGTAAGTACGTCAAATACAGTTGTTTTCCGATAATAATACGCACCCATGTTTTCACGAGTGAAGTGTGAAAATTGTCTTATCACCGTATATAATACGTACCTCATTTTTTGTAAAAAGGTCACTGTAATTATTCACTTGGTTATTAGCAGAATCGAGACAGCTCTCGCCTTGCCGCCAAGCGAGATCTGTTGGAGAGAATTTACGGTATAAACGCGCCTTTTAAAGGTATTGCCTCATAAACGTCGTCGTTCAGAGGCTTTAATGAGGACGACGGCTAGAAGTAAATAAACGACCATTATTATTTTTAAAAAGTAATTTAAAGCAATTCTGTCCTAATGAAATCACAAGTACGATTTGTTATTAAAAATGCGTCCGAAAATATCAATTATTTACCGCCTGGAAAAAGTTGTGTGCATTTGTTACCATGTACCTATATTACGCATCCTAACTATCCATTGTTCGTGAAAAAATGCGTATTATATACGGAAACTTACGATAAATCCTTTACAATTTTTTATGTTGTAAAGCAGGGGTGGGCAACCTCCGGCCCGCGAACATGCATAAACCGGCCCGCGGATGTTTTCTAAATATACATAATAAACGGCCGCAGATACAGCTCAATTATCTATTTTTATCAGAGGAATAGATAGAAATTTTAATGTAACAGAAGAACTGTTATCACTTACTCAACTTAAAACAACGACGACGGGTGAAAACATATTTAATAAGATAAAAGAAGTTATGCTAGAATACAAACTTGAATACAGTAACTTAATCGGAATATCCACTGACTAGTGAAGAACAGCGGCGCTTTGACATATTTGAAAAAGGATATGGGCGAAAGTTTATATACTGAAAAATTTATTTTTCATTGCATAATTCATCAAGAAAGTCTATGTTCCAAGATAGTTAATATCGAAAATGTGATGAACGTTGTTGTAAAATGCATTACCGAAATTAAATTTAAATCCTCACTTGGTCATCGTGAATTTATTGAACTCCTAAAAGACGTCGAATCTGAGTATTCCGATTTGACTCATTATTGCGCAATTCGATGGCTGTCGAAGGGAGCAATGTTAAAAAGATTTCACGAATTGAAAGAAGAGGTGAAACTGTTCATGGAACTCAAAGGAAACCCCATTCCGGAGCTAAGCGATGAAAAGTGGAACTGTGATTTGGGATTTTTTGTAGATATCACTACTCATTTGCACGAATTAAACGCAAAATTGCAAAAAGAAAACCAAAGAGTAACCAAACTATATGGAGCAGTACGTGCATTCAAAAAGAAATTGCTACTGTGGCAAACCCAATTTAATAATAATAATTTCTTCAACTTCCCTACGTTTAGCAGTTCATACAAGAATACGTATGAAAAACAAAAATTTATCGACATTTTGAAAAATTTGCATGAAGAGTTTGAAGAAAGATTCATTGATTTTTGCAGTAAAGAGACATTTTTTGAAATATTTTCATCGCCATTCCATGTCCCTGATATTAACAAAATTCCGGATATTAAATGGAAATATTGGAAACGCAAGAAAAAACAGAATTGAAAATGAAATTTTTGGAATTATCTCAACTCGAATTTTATAAAAATTTGAACCGAGAAGAATTTCCGCAGGCGATAGATAACGCACAGGAAATTCTGTCATTATTTGGCAGCACATAGGGATGTGGACAATTTTTTTCAAAAATGACATTTATAAAATCCAAGAACAGGTCCCGAATTTCTGACGTAAATTTAGAAAATAATCTGCGCATTGCTACGACAAATATCGATCCAGATATCGATTCAATGATAAAAAATAAACAGTATCAAATCTCTCATTAAATATTATAAAAATAAAATATTGCAATTTTTGTTACTGGAATTGTATTTGTATTTTGTTACTATAATTGTATTTTTGTAGTTTTATCTTGAATTTGTATTTCGTTTTTCTTATTAATGAAATTAATTATACGTACGAATAGATATAAATATTAAAATAAATAACATAAAACTGTTTATGACAATTTTTTGTATTACACGGTTTTAATTCTAAAAAAAAAATTATCCAAAAAATCGTGGAAAGCTAAAAAGAAAATTGGCCCGCGTGTACCTTACAGACATTTTATTTGGCCCGCCTCTTAAAAAGGTTGCCCACCCATGTTGTGAAGTGGTTATAACGGCAATTTATCGTAACACTTATTAAACATCGGGCGTTTCTCGATCAGTCTTTGTATTTTCAAACGTTTCCGTCGATATGGTTTCCTGTTGTTCGTCATTATCCGCCGGATTAAAATATATTTTATGTAACAGTTTATTTATTGAATAATAATAATTATAATAATTAGACGTACCGAAAAAATAGAATATTTTCAATCGAATGACTTTTGTTCCAAAATTGTTTTTTCTTGTCACCTTGCTCCCACCTGTTATCCTGTATCTCGCATTTTTTTCCAAACCAATAAATTGACAGTTACTTGAAAATGCCGTTTACGGCCTCAGGTTGCCTGGCGACGTGTTCCAAGCCGTCGGTCCTAGTTTTGGTTGTGTTTGACCCCGTCGGAACTACGTGTCAATGCACCATCGTTCTGAATATGGAAGCGCGTGGGGATTTTTATACATTCGGTGAAATCAAAGTAGGCGACGGAGATAAATCGTTCTCGACAGGTCAGACGGGGACGTAAGGAGCACGTGCCAAAATATCTCCTCGACAGACACCTATGACGTCGTGTTATAACATATTAGGTGGTTATATACGCATTTAAGTCTGAAAAGCGAGATTTCGGCCTCGGTTAAAAAGATCCAGTTTCGTCTTTGAATTCGCCACGTCCAGGGGTCGGCAACCTGCGGCTCCTGAGCCGCAAATGGCTCTTTAAGGACATCAGTGCGGCTCCCGAAAGCAAACATCCCTTATAAAACCTCAAAAAAAGAAATTGGCTTCGTAAATTATTTAATAGAAATTGCAGAAAACAATGATAATAGGTAAAAGTAAAACGGCAAGGTTAAGGGGAGACAGCCTCCCGTATATCCGTCAATGACTGCGGCTCTTCTTATGTTGCGTGTTATACATAATTTGAAATAGTGGCTCTTCTTAGGAAAAAGGTTGCCGACCCCTGGCCATGTCTCTAAGGTAGGCGACATTGAATCGTCTTATACATCGGTGGAATTTCAAATTAGTTCGTCCATATATTCCTATTTTAACTATAGTTAACGCATTTTCTGTGGGAAATTATTACTCCAGATATCTGTCGAAAACGGCACTGCACGTAATATATTCTATTGATTTGTAATGGAACAAGTAAAAATAAGGATTAAAGAACGCCCCACAAAAAATGTATAATGATGCGATTACGGTAATAGAGTAAACCTCCATATTAAATATTCTTTTCGTAACAAATTGCCATCAAGAAGTTGTTTTTGATAAACGGGTTCGTATGTGAATATGGATTGATTTTCCTTCTTTACACTCATTGTTAACATTTCAATTGTTCATTGATTCGATGGTTTTTCCGTCGAGTTTGCGTAAGAAATCCTACATTATCACATTTTTGCATTGTTTTTATAAAGTCGGGATGTTATGAAGCTTTACTGCCGCAAATTAATTAAAAACCGTATTCGATTATGCCTTGAATGAAGGAATGCTCAGAAAACACGAAGGAATTAACGATGCGAAAAAGTAAGTTTCCAGCGATTTGGAACGTCTCCAACATGCTTCGAATAGCCAATAAAGGATGGCAGCACCTACAAAGAAGATGCATAATCTCTCAGTCGGGATTGAAATTCACTACAACAAAAATATTTTTGCACTATATCCTATTTCCCTCTTTGATATGTTGTGAAAATAGTCCCCCTTTTACATTTATTCTCACTACGGAAAAATAAGTAAGCGTAATAGCCCCGACATTCTTACGATTTTTCCTTTTCATTCGTACGTACTATTTAATGTAAAATGTAATTCAAAAGTTCATCCCTAATAAAATTAATGTATTTATTAATATATTTAACGTCCAGGTTTTTGAACGGTCTGTGGAGTATAACGCTAGAATGCGGTAGAATTTGCGCTTCGCTGATTGCACCTTAGATATATAACTTTCTACATCCTTGGATGGAACAGACGGGAGGCTAGCTCAGGAAGGAGGAAAATTCAGCGGAAATGCACAAAACTTGTCGAGCGCGGAAACATGGAAGTTTGTGGTGAAGGGGCGCTATGAGTTTTGCGGTTCGTAAGGAAATAGGGAAAGTGCGGCGGAGTTTTGAGAGTCTGGGTTCGAGTTCGCCCGAGTAAGTCTCGTATTTCTTGCGCCTTCAAGTGGAGGTAATTTGCGGCCCGTTGGCCGGATGTTCTGTGCCGATCGTGGAACCTGCTTCGGCATTTATAATTTTCACCTCAACTAAAACTTCATAACATTATATTGGCGAGAAATTAACGCTTCAATACTCTGTTCGAAATGAATTGTAAAAAGTAAATTTTAAAATTAATTTTAATTATTAAAAAAACGTAAGTTAAACGTTTTTAGGGAAAATATGACTTTAAACAGTATATAAAAGTTTTTTGCGTTATTGTCAAGCTATCAGTTGTTTCTAGATCCAGAATATAATACATAAAGGTATAAAATAAACCACATTTAAATGCGAAATGCCATAGAGTAATGTGTAAAATTATGGTGGGCAGAGGCAGAAAATTATTGTTAAACAATATTTGACCAAGACTGCCACGATATGTTATATTCACGAGCCATAGAAGCCAAATATCAGTACGAGATGGAGGCAGCATATTAAATATTCAGTATCTTTCTTTTGAAGCAGTAATTTTATAATTGAACTGAAATTATTATCGTTTTCAGTTACTTGACAAAAATGTTTTCTGATAACGGAACGTGCATATTTTGACAAATATAAAAATACATATTCGCAACTTTCATCGAGTTTTAAATCGAAGACAAAATTAAAACCGCATATTTAAATTGTGTGCATAGTTCTATTTTAAGAAAGGATAAAGATACTGAAATTTATCATATATTTATCGATAAATTTAAATTATAAAAAAAAATCCATAATCCCTTTTTGGTGTGGTTGCACGTTTATGTAGTTTTTGTATGCAGACGAAATGAGTCATATTTCAGCTGAATTAGTTTTAACATCCCCTCCAGATGCCACTTTATTATATTACAAATGAAATACAATTAACCGTTTAAATTTCCACTTTAATAATTAATCGATAACAATTAATGCGGAAATTTACATATATCATTTCATTTTATCGTTTGCATAATGTCTTTCCGCGAAATGAAATTTTCCTTGTTTAACGATTCAGTCAATATAGGAGATTGCATAAAATTCAAAATTTATTATAAATTCAATTCAGTCAAACAAAAACCTTGGATCGTAAATGGGCGCGTTTCGTGCAGTGGAATATTAGAAAGAAGTGATATACGTGTACCTAAGGGAAATAGCGTTTTAAAGTTCTTTTCTTCGTCACAAATAATCCATTTTCTTCCGATTTAAAAATATTGTATGCACACGTAAGGAAATTAAACGTTTGTTTGTGAGATTGTTTATGTTAGCAACAATGAAGAAGTAACCATGCAAGAAATTTTTAACTCGAATTAAGATTTCTTGTATGATTTTCTTGTCAACGGCTACTCCTACGATAAAAATGTATAGGAAAAGAAATACTCAAATTTATTAGGTCTACAAGTTTTATTTGAAAAATATTTTTATATGACTAATATTTTACGAGATAAGACGAAAATTTCATTTTTTGACACCAGCAAAGTGGTACCTCTGATTGGCTTACGTGATTCACAGACAGACGGACTGACAGACCGATGACAATAGGCGCTCACGCTGAAAGCGAAACGCGCCTAAAAATGATAAAATGATCCCTCGTATCCCTCTCCCAGCTCAAAATATTATTGTGTGTATTCGGTAGAGATTGAAACATTTAAGCAACCTTATTAGGTAAAGCAGGTATGGCAGAATGTTTAAAGTTAGCATAATTTCCAGAGAAAACTCTCCAAGAAAATCGAAGATAGATAGGTAGAGAGAAAGGAGGAAGAGGAGAATGGAATTATAGTCTGTTCACTGTCTAAAGTGCGCCACTTAGCAGCAGCCAATAGGAGACGGTTCGTTTGGGAAGGTAGTGGGGGGAACTCAGTGTTACTCTTGCTCTCGAAGTGTTCACATCGGTCTGCGCTGCCATTTCTACCGCCGTTTCCTTGCTGTTGCTGTTCGTGATTGGGTGTCTGTCCTCCCGAGCGAAAGTTGTGAGAGACGATGGAAGGGGAAGCGTTCGTGATTGGCTACTTGCTCCATGAAGGTCAAGAGACTTAAAAAAGTGAACAGACTTTAGGATTGTATGATTTTTTCTCATCTAAACTTGTAACTTAAGGCGGTGAAGTTCGTTCGCCTTTGGGGCCTGGAACGTTAGGTGCGTTCACCTCCGTGAAACCATTATGTTCGCATGA
Organism: Uropetala carovei; assembly: GCA_036926305.1. NCBI lineage: Eukaryota > Metazoa > Arthropoda > Insecta > Odonata > Petaluridae > Uropetala > Uropetala carovei. The sequence goes on from JAXCHB010000277.1 coordinate 1,355,916, forward strand.
TAGGGAAGAGTTCTCGGTAGAAATATAAACTACGCTGAAAAAAACTTGGCCGATGAAAAAAATAACTCCCAAAAAGTTTCCGAGGCGGAAAAGATTCAGAAGTTTTGTTTACATGTATATTCTAAAGAAGAAGGATAAATAATATTTTTCGCGTTTCGTTCCGCAAAAAATTCGAGGAAAGGATGGAAATAAACATGCCTTCGTGTCACTAATTGTTTCTGTCAAGTTTTTTGAGAAGCTTTAGTTATTTTCTTTCTTGGCGTAGCCACTCATAAACTCGTTTTCTGGTAAAGCTTACGCACGCTTAAAAAATGCGTCTTGTAGCATTAGTTTATATTCTTAGTAGGCGTTTTTAAAAATGTCACCAACCTCCCCCCTTTGCTCGCTGTTTCTTCGTTCCAACCACGTACCTATTGGGTTTAGATTAGTTTAACGGGAATATGTTTTGAATATGAGTTCGGTGAATATATTTAATATTTATATATATTTGTTTCGTTTTTAATAACAAATTAAGAAAATTTCTTGAATAACTCGATAAAAAATAAACTTAGAGGGCTGAAATTCCCGAATATCAAAAATGGCTAAGGTATAGAGCGTTAAAGGGAGAGAGAGAGAGAGAGAGAGAGATACAACCAGAAATAGGATTTTAGTAATATAGATAAAAATATAAATAACATGAATATTGCGTTCGATTTATTTGCATTAAATTCGTATCTTCGGTAATTTCGAGCAAGTTATAATCTTATTTTTGATCTTTAAGCCTTTATTTAAGTGCATATGTACGGAAATTACCGAGGACAGCAATACCGGTAACTATGGAATCTTATTGCTGAAATGTTAAAAAATTTACTAAAACTCGAGTATAAATTCAAAATATGAGCGAATTCTAATTAGATTGAGTATTCGACGGTAAGAATAAGAATCCCCATTAATTTTGGCGTGTTTTAACGTAAATTTCGCATCGATGACTTAATTCTTAGATATTTTAAAGAGTAAAAGAATGAAAGCCTTCAAACCAAAAAGGTGATTTTTACGTGTTATCTTATGGGACACGACATTCGTCCTCTGAAGTCGAACCCGTGACCTTTTTCGAAATTTTTCAGTCATAACGTTAGTATTCATCGACACTGAAATCCTGAAAATTTTCAGGCTTATAAGTTTATTTCTAATCGAGTTATTCACAAAATTAGAGCGTTACGCATCATGACGACCATTGTGATTTTATAATATAGAGAGAAAATAAATAAATGTAAAAGTTTTAAGAAAAAGAAGAAAGTAAATTATTTTCTATTTGGGCGTACGTATATAAGTGAGTTTGGACACTGTAACAAAGTAATTGACAGATAAAATCTGCGTTTATAGTTGTGGTATAGATCAGTTAATGGCGTTCCAAGAAAATTTATGTGGTTTCAATGGTGTCAAAAACTAAGTAAATTAAAAGATTAAAAATTTAGTAAATGAGTTTTTCTTGGTAGGTATTACTGTAAATCTCAAATGGCAGTATGAATATCAAAGACTGATCAACAATTGTACGTTTTTAAGAAAAGTGAACGAACGACATTTAAAATAAGATAATAAACTGGAAGCACTTTACCATCATTTATTTAATTAAAGAGAATCAGTCGATGGAGAGCAGGACAATTAACAGTAATTTACCGTAGAAAATGCAACATTATTTCAAAAGTTTGATGAAGGAAACACTAATTAAACGATTCTATCTTTTTCATACATATCGTGATCTATTACATTCCGGGCATAGGTGGCGGAAAAGGGGTCAGAATAAAGAGTTTTGATGAAATTAACGATAAACGAGATGTCTAATTAAAAATTCTGAAAATGATGACGAAAGATCGATTCTTGCTTCGGAGTGGCGACGAGATATCGAATAAGCGGATCGATGTGCACGTCCATCATTCGACTTCGACCGCTTTGATGCCGTGAAACGCATACTCCTCAGGTGAAGTTTAACATGAGAGTTGTTTGATAAAAGGTACCTCGTTGACATGAAGCCTCCAGGTACAATGCTTTGACATCAATCTAACGCCCGCTTTGACCTCTCTCTCTCTCGAGAGAGAGAGGGGGGGGGGAAGAGAGAGGGGGGGGGGGAAGAGAGAGAGGGGGGGAGAGAGAGAGGGAGGGGGGAAGAGAGAGAGGGGGGGAAAGAGAGAGAGGGTAAGCCATTTCGAGGTAAACTCGATCGCGGAAGAATTCCTACTGGCATAATCAGAGACAGACAGACGAACGACTACATTTACGGCGAAATTGAGACTACATAGTCCCTTCTTACATTTAAGAGACGTACGTAAAGTGCTTAAGAGACGTACCTAGTCGATATGGCGCCTGTGGCAAAATTTTAGGAAACATCTTGGTTATGTAGGATATAATTTTTTCTGCGTTTTAATAACGAATAATAGAGATTTTATTACATATAAATTAACGTTTTAGTATTACAATAATGCTTATTTGTGAGGAAATGAACTTATGGCACTTTTTTCGGTAACGATTTGCGTCTTTTGCAAGCGACGCCTATGGCAGATGCCGCCTTCGCCATGCCCTAGTTGCGGCACTGGGCATAATACCACAGAGGGCGCCATTTCGTTAGGATTACGGGAAAAATGTCGGAATCAGAGTGCGGAGTGACCTATCTCACGAGATGCTGCTTCAAAAGGACCTGTTCGCTTCCTATCTATCCTTCTCCCTTATTCTCATTTAATCTGCCTTCATCCTCCTCTCGTCCGTATCCTCTTCCGCCTCTCTTAACCTCTATTATTCTCACACACACACACACACTCCTTTCCCTCTCTTCTGAAGCCTCTTTTCTTCTCTTTACACTCTTTGCCTCCTTCTGAAACATTTACACTGCTTGCTCCAATTCATCTCATCCTCTCTCCTTCCATATCATTTCTCCCTCTCTCTCTCCCCCTCCCTCTCTCCCCCTCTCTCTCTCCCCCTCTCTCTCTCCCCCTCTCTCTCTCCCCTCTCTCCCCCTCTCTCCCTCTCTCTCTCCTACCCTCTCTTTCCTACACTCTCTTTCCTAAACTCTCTTCTACCCTCTCTCTCTTCTACCCTCTCTCCCACCCTCTCTCTCTTTCCCTCTCCCTCTCTCTCCCTCTCTCCTACCCTCTCTCTCTCTTCTACCCTCTCCTACCCTCTCTCTCTCTCTTCTACCCTCTCCTACCCTCTCTCTCTCTTCTACCCTCTCTCTCTCCCACCCTCTCTCTCTCCCTCTCTCTCCTACCCTCTCTCTCCTACCTCTCTCTCTCTCTCCCTCTCTCTCTCTCCCTCTCTCTCTCCCTCTCTCTCTCCCTCTGTCTCTTCCTCTCTCTCACTCTCTCTCTCACTCTCCCTCCTACCCTCTCCCTCTCTCCTACCCTCTCTCTCTCTTCTACCCTCTCTCTCTCCTACCCTCTCTCTCTCCCTCTCTCTCTCCCTCTCTCCCTCCCTCTCTCCCTCCCTCTCTCCCACTCCCTCCCTCTCCATCTCTCTCCTACCCTCTCTCTCCCTCTCTCCTGCTCTCCCTCCCCCTTTCCCTCTCTCCGTCCCGTTCTCCCTCCCCCTCTCTCCCATTCTATCGCTATCCCCCCCTCTCTCTCGCTTCTCATCTTATCCGTCCCTCCATCTTCCTCTCTTTTTTCTATCCATTAAACTCTCTCTCTTACCATCTTCAGCTGTTCCTTACACTTGTCTATTTCCCATGCTTTTTTCTTTCTCCACCAATTTTTTTCTCCTTTAGCTTTTCCTCCCCTGTCCTCCCCTTCTGGCTTTCACCTCCTTTCCGCCCACGTAATTCCTTTTTTTCGCCCTTTGAAGCTTTACTTACATCACCGAGTTGACTCCATGATCGATATTTGTGCTTGGATAATACACGCTTTCCGTTTTCCCTTGTTTTAACGCAGCGGCGCTCTACTTAACCCCGAGTCGAGTAGGGCTTGCGACATGACGTGCGGTTTTACCTTTATTTTACGCGTTAGGTATGAGGTGGTGCGTCTGACATTAAAGTCACGCCAACCCTTCTACTCTCCAGGAGAATATTAACCATTACACTTTTGGTCAAATGCAATTCAGCTTTTTAAGCATTCATGACACGTTTTGACCGTCGTTAGAGAGAAAGAGAGAGAGAGAGCAATTAGGGAGAATGGAGCGCTTGATCGAGATAAAAAAACTTGCCAAAGAAAACATGTGAACGCTACGTCGTCCGATGGAGGCGTTTTTCATGCAATTCCAACGTTGTAATTTCGATATAAAAATATGTTATCTTCTTATCTGATGTGAAAAGTGGAAAAATTACCAAAATTCAACTCTTCGTCAGACACATTATCCAAGTGACCTCTATTTTTTTTTTTTTAGAGAAATCAATCCTACGATTGATACGCAAATTGTTTTGGCAAAATTTGAGGTTATTTTTCCATTTAAATCTTTTTAACTCTCGCAATACAAAATGTGGCACATCTTGCCCATGCAGTTGTAGTGATCGATTTTTTGACTTGTTGCAATGTGATTAGAATGGCGTGAAAATATTTTTTATTGTCACTCATGAATACCTTTATATTGCGTAAGTATACTATTTTTAATACGTAGTATCCATAAAACCTGATGGTGGGCACCAGGGGCGGATTGGGAGCAAAAATCGGCCCGGGCAAATACTAGGATATCGGCCCACCTAACAACTAAAATAATGTTGCGGCCCCCAAGGAGGCCGCCGCCCGTAGTTTGAGAAACACTACCTTAGAATACGGAAAAGCAACAGCTCCTGGCCGAGGCAGCAGCCGCTCAGGCAGCCCCGGCCCAGGAGCAGCATCAGCCCACCGAGACTTTGTCCGGTGCCCCGGCGACCCTAGCTGCCCCTGCTGGCAATAACATAATTTTCAAGAGCATATCTACGCTAAATATTAGCTTTTGTTTTTCTGGCAATAACCTTTTCGAGATCATTTCTACGCTAAATACTAGTTTTTGTATTTCTGACGATAAAATTAATGATCGTGTGTATTTCCATGATAAATATTAGTTTTTTTATTTCTGGCAGTAAACTTAAATTTGGAGAGTATTTCTTTGCCGACTATATTGTTCTTCCGTAATTCTCTCGAGAAACATAATTTGTGAGAGCAAGGCTACGCAATTTTTTTTTTGTTTTTCTGGCGATAAACAAACTTTCGAAAGGATTTATACGCTGAATATTAATGTTTCTTCGTATTTCAGGCGATAAACTTAATTTCCTATAGCATTTCTACGATAAATATTAGCTTTGTTTTTCTGGCTGTAAAACTAATATTCGAGACAAACTTCAACGGTAAATAAGTAGTAATTTTTAAATATCGGGCGATAATCTTAATTTTGGAGATAATTTCTACGATAAATATCACTTTTTGTGGTTCTGCAAAAGGGGGCGTTGAAGGGAAGGGTTTTCAAGGGGGGGTCAAAAGGGTGGGTTCAAAGAAGGGGTTTCAAAGGGAGAGGTTTGAAAGGGGGGGTTTTAAAGGGGATGTTTGGAATGGAGGGGTTTGAAGGGGGTTTGAAGGGGGGTTTGAAGGGGGATTTGAAAGGGGAGTTTGAAAGGGGGGTTTGAAAGGGGAGGTTTGAAAGGGGGGGTTTGAAAGAGGGGGGTTCAAAGAGGGGGGTTCAAAGAGGGGGATTTGAAAGGTGGTTTTGAATGGAGGGGTTTGAAAGGGGTGGTTTTAAAGGGGAGATTTGATAGGGAGGGCTTTGAAAGGGAGGGCTTTGAAAGGGAAGGTTTGAAAGTGGCGGTTTGAAAGGGTAGGTTTGAAAGGGGGGGTTTGAAAGGGTTTTTTTGTAAATACAGTTGTTATCGAATCTCTGTCGATAAACTTAATTTTCGAGAGCATTTCTACGCTGTTTATTAGTTTTCGTAGTTCTGCTGATATACTTAATTTCCGACAGCATTTCTACGCTGAATGTCATTGTTTCTTTGTATTTCTCGCGACAAGCCCGATTTTCGAAAGCACTTCTACGCTAAATATTAGTTTATAAATTTCTGTCATTAAACATAATTACTTTCTCCATATACGTAACATAGAGAAAATACTGTTTTCATGAAAATAATCGACATCGAGATTTTAACGGAAATACACGTTTTGAGGTCCCAAGAACACGTTTAGACTATTTTCGGAATGATGTCCGTGTGTATGTGAATGTGGGCGATGTGACTCAAAAAGTACTTGCCATATCATTACCAAATTTTATATACATATATTGGTATGAGAGCAAAGATCTGATTAGTTTATGGAAAATACCGGTTAACCGGAAGTCGAGGTTTATTCGAAACCCAATTCGGTCTTGGCGAAATATCTCCTTCAAAACTTCATTAATATATATACAATTCTATGCAATCGTTATGGAGAGTGTAATTTCCTACAAGTTTCATTTGAAGCAATTTTCCATAGCAGTTACTGTTTGGAAATTATTTATAAATAATCGGGTTTTTCGGTTTCCGTCAAATATCTCCTTAAAAACGTCGTTATTGGTAATCTTCTTAAAGACCAAAGTTGTAGAGAATAATATTCGTGAGCATTTCTACACTAAATATGATAATTATTAGTCTTGTATTTCGGCCAATAATTGAATTTCCGAGTACATTTTTTCAATAAAATTTAGTTTTTTTACTTCTGGCAATATACTTAATTTTCGACATCATCTCCGCTGAATAACATTTTTTTGTATTTTTGTCAATAAACTTTAATTTCGATGGCATTTCTACACTAAATACATTTTTTTGGTATTTCTGTTGAAAAACTTATTTTTCAAAGGGCTATTCTAGAATGAAGATTATTGGTTTTTCGTATTTCCGGCGATAAACATTAATTTCGAGAGCATTTCTAAGTTAAATATTAGTTTTTGTATTTCTGGCAATCAGGGGCAGATTGGGAGCAAAAATCGGCCACGGCAAATACTAGGATATCGGCCCACCTAACAACTAAAATAATGTTGCTGCCCCCTAGGAGGCTGCTGCCCATAGTTTGAGAAACACTACTTTAGAATACGGAAAAGCAGTAGCTCCTGGCCGAGGCAGCAACCGCTCAGGCAGCCCCGGCCCAGGAGCAGCATCGGCCCACCGGGACTTTGCCCGGTGTCCCGGCGGCCCAATCCGCCCCTGGTGGGCACAGAGTAGCTCTTCTTAGGTAGGAGTCGTTGTCACTCGTATACATTCCGTCTTCAGAAAAAGAGAAACGCAAACAAGGCGAATATCATTTGCACCTGTTGTCAGGGTACACAATCGGAAAGCGATCATCTTCGAAAATTGCTCGGCCGATGATAACGATTTATAAAGATGAGCTCTCAGTCACCGTAAATTACCGAATTACGAATAAATAGGATAAAAATTACATTTTCGTTTTTTATTTAAATCTTTAAACTTAACATTTTTACTCACTTTTAAATAAATGGCCAAAAAAGATTGAGTAACTTGATTTTTTCATTTGGTCTGCTTAAAATATTTCCACCCTGAGTATAGTCTGTTGCTAAAAATGAAACTTGTTAGCGCTAGGGTTAAACGGTATCGCCTGTCTTTTCGTGAATTCCACCGCATTAATATTTACAAATATAATACGCATAAGTTAGAAGTATCAATTCAAGAAATGCCCACACTTTAAATGGCGATCTTAAGAGTTTGATTATGTATGGGGGCGAGTGCTTTGTTAGAAATTCTGGAAAATTATTTATATGCATTGTAGGTATAACATAATTTTCTTATAAGCAGGTGCAACGATTTTTGGCTCAAATTTAGTAGATTTTGATAATTAATGCACGTTTTCAACTAAACTTTTATGGCAAACAGGTCCTTTTAAAAAAATATATACAGGTATCCAAACTATTATAATAAAATTAATAATACCATTTTATCAATCGCTAGGTAGGGTGCATATAACCGAGGTGCTATTTTGGTAACCTAAAAAAATACAGAAATTTAGAAGAGATACACAAAAATTCGAGGAACTTGAGTTATTATTTTTTAAATTCATTAAGTTGTAACGTTTAGATTTTCTTGTAGAATGCTATTAAATTACAGCACGGCGAAATATTTTGTCACGGAGACTTGCTTTTCAAGTTTTTTAAACATTATAATTCAAAATCTTACCACCCCTGGAATACACTCCTGAGACAGTTATATCTCCTAAAAAATATTCAAGATTTTTTCCCGCTTTATTTTTCTCTGCACTAGTAGCTGTTTTATCCCATATCGTGCCACGCCTTGAAAGGTTTTTAATCTGCGCGCATATCCTTCGCTCTTAGGTTTGGTGAAAGTGCGGCGACCTCGTTTATATTCCTTTCCCAAAACTTCTTATCTCCGTGGTGCTTTCCTTCCTTCGCCCTTATATCTAAGGCGCCAGTTTCCTCCAATTCGTGTAAAAACTTGGGCCTTTCGCTACATCCTCACTCCTCAAACACCCTCCTCTCACAGCAACCGGACATCCTTCAATGTCTCTCTCTCTCTGGGTAAGAAGACCTTAATACTTCAAACGTTTCGTTCTTGAGATCGATCGTAGAAATACTTCAAGTTCGAAAGCGTCGAGAGTTCGCGCGGAAGAAAGACGAATACTATGCTTTGAAAAGGTTAGGTTTATTTGAAAATAATCGAGCTATCATTCTTTAAAACGGCGGAAGATCACTAGCATCCCTAGGAAGTCCTTAGGAAAAAGGTACCTTTTTCTCCAATAAACTTACATGCAGAGGGAAACTCTTGAGGAACGTTTTATTTAAAATGCTTTCATTTCAACATTCTATCATTTTTATTTTCGGAGAAAATGGTTTTACGCAGACATGTCCAAGTGCTCACATTTCTCGATTTAAATCCTAGCCGCGAGCGATATTAAACTGACATTTAAATCAGTTTTCCGAAGGATGACGTTATTTCTTCCCAACTAAATCGTTATTCATGAAAGACGAATGGATGATTGGAGCACTCATATATGTAATAAAAAAACATCTCGCCTCGTTTGCTCAAAATTCTAGAGAAAATAATTTTAAGATCATATCTACCACAATCGTTAGTGCTCCCTAAATCATCTTTAGTCATTTAAAGGGTTTCTTTCCGAACAAAAATCCCCTTTAAATACCTCTGCGGGATGCGTAAGCATCTTTACTGCCGCAACCAGATAAAAAAGAGAGAGGGAGAGAGAGAGAGATGGGGGGGAGGGGGAAGAGGGGGGGGGGGGGAGAGAAGGATTAGCGGGAGGGAAAAAATTACGGCCGTGGATACGGGCTTAGCTACGCTCTCTGTTTGCAAGAGATATGGAGAGTCAAGCAAAGGCAAGAAAAGGTCCAATATCCGTAGGTAAATGGAATTTAAAGGTTGGACCAGTTTGTGTGTGGAATGGATGGCAATGGAAGAAAATTATTCAGTTTAATATGGTACCTATCGAGGATAATTCCTTAACTGTTTTACTGTTCGGGATAAAGCATTAACTGCATATTTGACTGAGGTATTAAAAAAATTATCATTTTATATAAAATTGAGTCTCTCGACAAATTATTGGATGTAATAAAGCGAAATAAGGTGTAACTATGATGGTGAATTATAGATCAGTGCATTCCATCCTATGGCCTCGCCTAGAAACGGCATATAGAAAGTGACTAACCATATCGGTTTATCGTTTTTGTGCTTAATTTCTGTATTGATTCGCAAGCATATTATAATTCATTTATTTCAAAATGTGTCCTAGCGCGGTCACTTGATTCCATTATCTACATTTTTGCCCGCTTTATTTTAATAACTGTTTGTGTGTGCGAATGGTTTTAAATGATTGTTAGTTGAATAAAAAAAAGCGTAGGCCATGTGAAAAAGTCATGTTCCAACTTTTAGAAAAGAAGTTTTCCCTGATTTTTTCTGCTTTTCACGAGCAAAAAAAGCACTTGATTTGCGCCTGATAAAACGTGGAACTTTAGGCATATATAAGGCGCAAATGCGATAAACGTGTTAAAGCTATTCTGTATAATTTTCATAACAGAAATTTGAAAAAAAGTGTCCTCCCCTCTTTCACAAACACCTTTCTCTAGACTACATTTAGAAATGTTTAAGTCGACCACACCTCCCCCGTGTAAAAAAATACAGCATTTCCCTTACCTTCGCGGGGGTTACGCTGATAGAAAACAGCACGAATATATGTATATATATATTGAGTTTACGGGAAAATTGGATTAAGGCAGCAGGGGTGGGAAACATACTGCCCTTTGCGTGCGGCTCCCTACTGGAACTCTCTGTTATAAACGCCTAAAATCTCTCCGGACAAAATTGGCGTCGTAAATTATTTTAATAGAAACTAGTCGTATTATGTTTATAAAAGAAACGTTTGTTTTGCAGAGGTAATCGCAAAAAGAAACACAAAGGCAAGACCAAGGGAAGGAGGGACGGGGAACATTCGCCTCCTGTGAATAACTCTTCTTACGTTGCGTGCCATACGTAATTTGAAAAATTGGAAAAAGCTCTTCTCGTGAAAAGGGCTGCCGACCCCATGGTTCAGGGATAGGCTTGTCAGATTTCCAGATATGAGAAAAGGGACATTGTGACTCTGCTGCGGGAGGACAAAATTTTTATATCGGGCAGGAAGAAATGCTCATGCTGCGTTTTTTAGTTAGCTCAATAGCAACATAGATATATAATAATTGATTCATTAAGCTTCTTCTGTTGAAAGTGTGTCATAGTTAACAAAGTGCGTTATTCTAACAAAACAGGAAAACGAAATCTGTACGTTTTGATTATTATTGATTCTAAAATTCAGATGCTGAACATTTATTTATATGAAGTTGCCTCATAATTGTATAATATTTTAAATAAAAACAGATACACCGAAAGCGAAATCGTCACGGACAAGTTGATAGATGCAAAGTAAATATTCCTGTTATAACATTATTTGTATTAATTTTCTTATAAACTGATGGAATGAATGATCCGAAGGTCCTTATGCGACAGGCATAAGCTGCAATGACGGGAAATGTGGAAACAGCTGAAAACATCTGCTATGACCGGGAATCGAATGTATCTCCTTGTGGACATCCGTTGGGGCCGATTGATACTAGCATAGCTAGCTTGATCCCAACCTAACAAAATATTCCCGTCATGAAACAGGATATTTTGTCCGCTACGGTAGTTCAGTGTTAGAATATCCCCCCGGCAAGTGGAAGACACTGGTTCGATTCCCCATCCCATTAATTTCCTTATTTAACTTTAGTAAATAACATTTTTATCTCTGCCGTATCTACATATATTTCGAAATCATTACATGTAAAAACCAAAATTGCGCTCAATCATCGGATTACATCCCGCTATGACCGTACGGGAATCCCCTCATGCGGCCACTCAGCTACGCACGAAATTCGGATTAAAAAACGCAGCATTGTTGCGATCCTCTTGCGGATGGAGCCAAGCTGGTTTTAAAAAAATTTCCTATGCTGTAGGGTTACACAAATGAAAATAATGTTGATTTAAATCATAGATCTTCAACATTTTTTGATTCACCGCCCACTTTTAATATATTTTGCAATTTGTAATAAGCTTACAGCCCACTTTTCCCATCAGCTTAGCGATAAAACCTCCCACCAAAAAAACCCTAATATGCTCACGTTTAAGATCGCTGATTTAAATAATTAAAAGCACACTGAAAACATGAAACTTCCGAATCAGCGTTTTATTTTATTTCAATGGATTGTGTTACCCAGTTAGTAGAGTACATACTAATAGGGGATATTACACGCATTCCTGTCGTTCTAAATCAGATGTCCTTTGTTTTTACCGGAAATTGAGATATCGGTTTAAAATCTCGTAACTCAATTTCATTCTCAACACAATCACTACGCAATCACATGAAGAGAATGATGTGTCGGTGAAAGTGAAATCGTTCTTCGGTTCAAACGAAGTCGTCTAATTGGTAATATGTATGCAATTCAGAGGCATTAAATTTGGAAATATTTGGTGAAACTATACTCAGTTGTTTGAGTTGCTGTCGCGATATATTTCCGACGAAGACTTGACGTCGTAAAAAAATTCTGTGAGGGGAAACAATAACGGAATTTTAATTTTAACAAAGCTATTGCGAGTTCGGATAATATCTTCCACCTTTAAAAATTTTAACGGGAAACTTTATTTTTCGACAGTGAAATGACTTCGAAAATGTGTCATTTTTAAATGCGATAATTCTCGCGCCAAGAGGCAGAATTTTCTCTCAGATGATATTATAAGTTAATTAAACGCCGAATTCTGTTTGATGAGAATATCTACGTCATTTGTAGCCCTGATGAAAGTGATCGGGTAGGTCTAAAGTTCAACTATAATTTCACGGTGAGGTTGATGCATTTACGCATAATTGCTTCCAAACAGAGTTTCTCCACTGACTGTGAGTTAATTATTCGACAGACGTGACTTCACCTCTCAAAAGTATTTTAAATTATATCGCTCTTTTAGGACAAACATCGTAATCGAAACAAAAATAACCTGTTATCGGTATCTTAATATTGGATAAATAAAGGTGCCTGTAACCTTTTAAATGTACTACCTTAAATAGGTCATATTATGGTTCCAAGATTTAAAAAATCGATAATAATAATGTTTATTATCCATACAGTACATAGGAACCGTCAACACAAATATAATATGCTAATTAATATTACGATAAAATGAAGTCACATTTTACATGTGAGAAATTCATCAACATTATCAAAACATTTTTAAATCAAGCATATTTCACTATTTTTTTAAAGGTAGTCAATTTGCTAACGCTACTAATTTTCATTGGTAATTTGTCGTATAACAATCGAGAATAATTTTATCACATTCGAAAAAAGTTATGCTAGGCGTGGCAGTTAAAATAGAGGCCACGTTTGAATTTCATATTCTCTTCCCAGCATAATATGACGTCATACCTACTCTCGTTCCATGTTAACTTGTTCATACGTTTGTATTTATCCCCTTTTTCGGGCGGAATAATAATGGCTCTTAGTGTTCTGTGTCGTTATAAAATGGAACCAGTTTGAATTTTTGACTTAAGGGAAGTGTTGCCTCTGGGTGACCATTTATTGGAATCCGCGACCCTTTGTATGTTCTACTTGCCGTTACCATGGCAGCGGAACTCAGTAATGAGCCTAGCGTTGCCACAGTAAGCTCCCTTTCCTTCATACCCTTTCACAAAAGCGCCACGGAATACGTTCTTCCGGCGACCATGTCGCTGGGCGAAGTTCACGAGCTGATGTCCGTTCCAGGTGACATGAGTCAGCTCTCGAAATTGCGAGCCCACGCATATATCAACCGAAGCAGAGAAAGCATCAAACCACACACGTGCATCAAAACGCTTGTAATGCTTACGCGCAGAAGTCGTCGAAACGTAAAAAATTATAAAAAGGACGAACCTTGTTTGAAAAGAAATTAAATATCTAGAAGTAATATCAAAGATACGCTATGATATTGCAGAGGTGATCAGTGAGGAGTAAAAAAACCTAGATCAACATTTGATCCAGAGAATTGCAACGAAATTATGAGTTTTGTTTTTAAAAAAAACACCGATTTAGATTAGGGTCGGTGGCGTAGGGACCATGGATCCGATGGATCGGTCGATCCAGGGCCCGGAGCTCGAGGGGGCCCGAAGGCCCGTGGTCGACGTATACAAAATTTTACTCTTTGCGTCTTTTTAAACCACAAGAGCTGCTAAATACGGTGAAAAGAATCCGAGATCATGAAACTTCTTTCGTTTGTAAGATGAAAGTCACGAAGGGTAAAACATTAGATAAACAAGAAGGCCAGGGAGAGAGGGGTGCAGTCAGTGCAAATAACCGGTGTTGACGAGATGGTCCATTTCTCCTTACTTCCCATAGAACAATGGTTACCATACTGTGGGGCGCGAAAGATTTGGCTGATACAATATCACTTTTGTCTTACTCGTGAGACCTATGCTGCACGGCTCTCAAATTCCATTCTAGAGGGGCCAGATGTTTTTCTTCCTTGCGGCATATTCTCAGTTTACCCTCGACTTCCCATAGTACCGCTTTGGGTCAGTTTAATATTTCTTTCAGCTGCTGGGCTCACGTGCTGCATTTCTCATATACCCTTAACGAATTCGTATTAGCTTCAACATTTCCAGACACATGTACAGCCTGTTTACTATTTCTCACTCTTCCTGTAACTGTTGCTTCACCAGAACGTTCGTTCTCTAACAATAAGTTGAAATTGATTAAAAGCTATTTTAGGAGCTGAATGGGGCAGAAGCGCCTCAATGGACTCGCAATGATTTCCACTGAACGAGCCCGTGCTATTAAAATTGACACTTCTGCAATGATAACTAATGTTGCGGAAATTAAAGCTCGTAAGAAGAATTTTTCTACCTAGCAAGTTAACAAAGTGTTTTATGATAAATGCAAAATATAGGCTTTATATTACTTGTTTTGCTATGCAGAAATTATTTTTACTGCTTCATAATCTTGTAACCTGATTTCTGTAATAGCTGTTCCCTGAAATGTAATTATGGCCAATTAAATGATAAGATTATTAAATATTAGCAATATACTTTTATTTATAAAAATCGAATCTAATAAATAAAAGAGAATGTCTGTCTATCTGTCTGTCTGTCTGTGGCAGCCATAACTCATCAAAGAATAAAGTTAGGAGCTTGAAATTTTGAGAGCAGCTTCAGGTTCATCATGGAACTTGCAGTGCCAAATATAATTCCAATCGACCGATGGGGTCGTGACCCCAGAGGTCACGGATCGGTCGGTCAAAATTTCAGTTTATTTAGGATATCTCAGCAACTATTGGACCGATTTTGATGAATCCTACACCAATATCAATGTTTTGATGATATCCATTTTCTAGCTGAAAATGGACAAAATCAGTTCACTGGGTCGAAAGGTCTTAATGTAATGGCCGGTTCAAATTTTGGTTTTTTGAGTATATCTCAGCAACGAACTGAAATAGGTTTAAAAATATAAATTTTTCATCAGCTATTTCTGTAAAACATAATTTTTGCATTTATGGCATTATTGAAGTATAGAAATTTACTAACATTCCACATCTTACGTAAAAATTGTTGTTGAATTGTTGTTTAAATCGTTGTTTATTTCGTTGAAATATTTCTTGTTTTTAATTGAATTATCTTGTAATCTAACATATAAAAGAGAATGTTTGTAAGTTTGTTCGCTTTGAATGCTTTTAATACGAGATAGGGAGGGAGAGAGATGGATTTTAACGGAGAGGGGAAATGGAGAGAGGGAATTAGAGGGAAGGGGTGGAGAGAGGGAGAGGGAGGGTGAAAGATGGAGGGAGAGGGAGGGAGAGAGGGGAGGGCGGGGGGGGGGAAGGGAAGGAGAGGGTGGAAGGGAGGGGGGGGAGTTTATACGTTATTTACGTAAGATTTTCTTCCTTCATTCATCTAAATAGGAAAATGCGGGGCGGTTTTCTTCATTTTAGCTTTATTCGACGGGTATAACTGTGTACTATCTTATTATTGCGATGCTTACATATTACACAGTCGAAGTTTTAGATTCACTAAATCCGTTGAAATTCAACGGGCACTCCTGCTAGTTATTAATAAACATATTTCATTAAAATTTTCCCCTTAAAAATAAAATAACTAAAAAGTGTATATTGGAGGAGAAGGGGATCCCGTAAAGAATTCTCGAACCAGGGCCCGGCTTCACCTTGCTACGCCACTGATTAGGGTCAACCGTCTTAAGACGCAGGAAAAGTTGTTATTGGTTGATAGCGAGCATTATATAAATATATGTTTTTGAATGTTTAGGATATTTAGCATAAATTCTGTCAGCACATTGTATCATTATAAAGTTGCGCTAAAGTCGAGCCATTTGAACAGTTATTCACATGTCGAACTAGATATATTAAATCTTATGCTTTTAGGCAGAAGCACAAAATCGTTAACGATAAGTAAATTGATGATGAATGTGAAAATAATCCATGTAGAGCATTAAGAAATTCTGCTCATTGTATAGAGCATTATCGATCTTATACAAGTCCATATATGTTGATTACTATTTAAAAAGAACGCGCGCGATTTTAATAATAAGGTAGGCAAAATATATTAGGTCGATGCACAACCTCTTCGTCAAGGATGTTTATGTGTCATGTAATAATGCAATTAAACATCATTTTTTTCCTTGACTAAACGCATACTTTTCCAATTACGTTTCATGGTATCTTTTTCCTGTAACATTTACCGGCTAGAATATCCACTTACGCTGCTAACGTGTTGACGGAAGCCATTATTTATCTCATTACAGGCAAATCCTCGATCTGATTTCGCTTGGGCTGTAAACATCTTTCCTACGTTTCAACGCGCAATTTCCCCAATTTTTTCCGCGTTCAGATATTCATATGGGTTCCTTCCGCACTCCAAACAAGGATAATTTGCTTATTTATTCCGCGCAACCCTTTCAGCTGTAAAAATATGCTTTGCAAACCTAAAAGCTCCCTCAGATGGTCAAAGGCCAAAAAAAAATTTTCGTTGGTAATAAACATGCTTTTGCTTCGATGTTGAACCGAGCGGAATTTGACATGAATTTGTATCCAACGACGGCCTTCCAGATTTTCAGTTTTTATCGCTTATATATACTCGTTATTGCTTGGATACCAGCTTTTTTTAAAATCGCTGACCACATAGTATATACAATAAACGTAGGTATTGGAAATCAACGATGGATTGACAGTTATCTCCCGTCCTCGGGATACATCCTGTTTTAGGAAAACTATACTGTTGTTCATTTTTCATTATTTTCATACGCAATTTTAATTCATGTAAAAGTTTTTTGGGATTATTAAACGGCAAAAACGTTATTTGATTTTTATACCTTATTAATGTATTAAGAATAATTCTTTTCACGCATTATTCATTCTGATGTTCTTTAAATAATTTTCCATTGAACTAACGCATACCTCCGTGTTTCTTTCCAAGATCGAAAAAATAATATCGGCAATTTTTTTGTGGGAACGAAAGAATGATTCAGAGTTTTAATTAGTAATTATTATAAGTTTCAATAGGAAAATAGTGTTTATGGGTACCGTGTCGAAGTTTAACTTTTATGGAGAGAATAGAAGAGATATATGAAAGTCACGGGTAAAGCAGTGGCGTTGCAACGAAAGATTTCCATTCACTCATTCCTATGATTATGATTATTTTGCGTGCGCTCTAACTCAAAAACTATTCATTAGATTGGTATAAAATTCTATATTTGTGATTTTATATATATGTATTCTTAAGATTTTAAAACATTTTGTTAACAATCGGACAAACTTAAGTAGCAGTTTACTCTTGTTAAATTTTAGTTTTTCTTAAATATTTCGCTTAAAACTGAATTTTTGTTGGCATATATGCATACAAAAGTTGTAGATATTATTGTTTTCTACAACTCTTGTTTGAACTAAATTTTCATATGAGGAATATTTCTAGAGATATTCAATTTTCTTCGAAATTGACGGTTAGTGGGCAGCTCGCGCGCGTGGTAGTGACAACTGAATCGCTACCGCTGAAGCGTGTAAATTGAACTGCTCCTATCGCCGTATTTATTTGATTTTAGTTGATAACCTACGTATGGAGAAAGTCATGTGTTGGACACATCAATTTATTTTAAATTATTGACGTCAAAACTAGACCGAATGAGCTTTTGATGAAACTTAAAATATGCGTTCCGTTATTCAGATAAATTTGGTAGTTTTCGCATTCGTGACTCTTTCGAAACTTTTTTGAAATGTACATCTGTTATCAATATGCATAAGTTGGTTTGATCAATCTTAAAATAATTTTTATAATGTACTAATTAAAGATATGGATAGATGCAAATATTTTTTTTTCAAAACAGATATGCAGGTAGAATTTTAAGGCGCATTAAACGTAAGCATTTGCCAAATAAAGCAGATAAAAGAATAGTTAATATTATGATTTCACCTTTAGGAACATTCAGCCATAATTTCTCTAGAAATATGTCATTGAAGAAAAAATATGTACATTTAATACATATTTGTTAACCTTAATGCTAAAAACTTTCTTATACCGCCTCAAAACCTTTACCTTCGTCCTTCTTGTCTCTTCACAAATTTTCCATCCCTTTGACACGTGTTCGCTCAGAATATGTCAGCCCTTAAAATTTTCCCGAGACCCAAGAATTTTAGATGCATGATAGAAGAAGGTATAAGTGAAAGGGATGGGCCGAAGGGGCATGGATGAGAGAAAGGAAAATAGAAATTTTATTAGGCAAAAGGTGTTCAATTTAAGAAGCTACCGAGCGAAAGAGGCAAAAATGATGTGATAAAAAAGACAGTATGAACGAGATGAGGAATAATCCGATCCAGAATTATTTAATAATATCGTATAAACAGATCCTCAAGAAAATTTGAGTTTATAAAGAGAAAAATTGAGTAATTCCACCAATCCTGTTAAAGAGAGTGTGAGAGGCATTTTTCTTATATTTATCCTATTTTATAATTTGATCGTGATCATGGTCGATAAATGTTCGTCTTTTTTATCGTCTCTGTGATTGTTATAAAATACCGTAAAATTCAGCCTGTTATCTAACTAAAATTTAAAGTTTTTAATGTTGAATTTAGGACTCCAGTTATCAGGTTTTTATCGTAACTATGGAAATGCAAGAACCCATAGAGGGCATATTTTAAACAAATCAATGAATTTTTAGTTGGAATGCCAAATTCGAGTGTACGTCAAAATTTCTATTTAGTAGTTTTTGGTTCGGTAAGTTTTAAACGAAAAGATTTTTTGATAATGATGGAAATTTTATTCCTACAGAATGATATTTCATTGTTACTGGTGCTCAGTTGAACTATTATAACGCGAAAATACACATTTCAGTGCATTTAACAGGAAAATCGATGTTTGTCCTTATATTCACGGTTGCACAAATTAATATTTTATCCGGATTTGCATAAAATTCAAGTCAGGAGGTTTTTTTTAATTTATGTTTTCGGAGAAGTCAGAATTTTGAATTGAAATATGCACATCAGCATATATTAGATGGTATTAATTAAGTTTATCGTTATATATATATATATATATATATATACAGGGTGATTCACGAAGATATGGAATAACTTCAGGGGATGATTTCTGAGGTCATTATGAACAAAAAAGTTCATATGAACATGTGTCCGATTCCGAATAATTAAAGAGTTATGGCTGTTTGAAAATTAGAAAAAGGCAAGGCAATATCCGGAATTCGGGAGACAATTGCCGACCAATACGCGATGCGTTCTCCGCTACATTGTTTATTTGCTTGTTTATTTACTTATTTACAGTCTGTATTGTCAAATACGAACGCGCGTATTATTAAAGTAGGTTTTCAAAAACACCACCTTCGACTTCAATGTATTTCGCCGCTCGTGTGTGAATCGCGCTCGTTGCACACCGAAGTTCATCATGACTGTCTTTTATGCAAGCCACAGCATTCAATATGCGATGAAGTAATGCATCCCGTATTTGCACTTTAGTATGGTGCACAAGATCTTTCATCCATCCCCACACGCAGAAATCCAATGGGTTTAGGTCTGGGGACCTAGCTGGCCAATTTTGTGGACCATTGCGACCGATCCATCGCCTAGTGAACTGCTCAATGAAGTAAGTAACCACTGCACGGAAACAATGAGGTGGTGCTCCGTCGTGTTGGAAGCACATTCGAAGTCTTGTAGCCAGGGGCACATCTTCTAACAGTTGCGGCAATTCGTTTTGCAAAAATTGTAAATAAATCTGTCCAGTAAGACGACCCTCAAAAATGAATGGACCAATTACCTGATCACACAACATTCCACACCACACATTAATACTGAATTGATGTTGAAAGTTACTGTCCACAGTGGCACGGGGATTAATTTCTGACTAAACATGGGAATTGTGTGTGTTGTTAACACCGTTGCAGGTGAATTGAGCTTCATAAGTGAATAAGATGTACCGATGCAGACGCCGATTCTCATTAAGCCAATTACAAAATTCCAGTCGTCGGGCAGGATCCCCAGGTTCGAGGTGTTGGACACGTTGCAAGTGGTACGGGTACATTCCTTCTTCATTCAATGTTCTCCATACACTTGATTGCGAAACACCGAGACGTGTGGATATCCTTCTTGTACTAGTACGAGGGCTACGCTGTACCACCTCAAGGATGTTCTTTTGCTTAGCCACGTATTGTTGAACCACACGCTCATATGGAGTGTTAACGCTGGGAAGTGAGCCGGTATCTCGCAAAGTTTGGAACACTCTGCTAATAACTTTTTGATTTGGAACTCTGCAGTTTGGAAAACATCGCTGGTATTCAGCGACAGCAGCAACAGCATTTCCATCGCAAAATCCATAAACATACACCATATCGGCATATTCAGCACTTGTAAATGTAAAAGGCATCTTGAAAGTAACACTAACACAGTAACAACTAACAATGCTAATGTCGATTTTTGCGTGCGCATGTTTCGACAGGCTACGTTCGGACAAGGTCATGGTCACGCAGGTGCATGAGTTATGAGTGAGATTCAGAGTGGTGCGATGCTGAAAATCTACGAGCAGCCATAACTCCGCAAATTCGTATTTGACAATACAGACTGTAAATAAGTAAATAAACAAGCAAATAAACAATGTAGCAGAGAACGCATCGCGTATTGGTCGGCAATTGTCTCCCGAGTTCCGGATATTGCCTTGCCTTTTTCTAATTTTCAAACAGCCATAACTCTTTAATTATTCGGAATCGGACATATGTTCATATGAACTTTTTTGTTCATAATGACCTCAGAAATCAGCCCCTGAAGTTATTCCATATCTTTGTGAATCACCCTATGCATTGGAATTGTATCAATTATCCCAGACACAGAATTTAAATAAATGAAAATAAATGGAAATATATTATTACGCACCTTTTGGAAGGTTTTCACATAACTGCGAAAATATATACCTGTTTTTAATAACTATTAATCAGCCGAAAAATAAATACAAAATTTGTTCTCATTGACTGTTTTTTCACTAAAAAATCGCTGTGAGATGTATTTAATCGTATTTCAATGTTCTGCACATCAGCTTTAGCCAAGGGATAATATTTTTCGTATTTTGATTATTATTATTAATTGAATAACATTATTTTTATACCGATAATGCATTTTTAGGAGTCATCATCATTACTCAAAATACATTCGCCTATATTAATAATTACAGACAAAACGTTGATTTTTATTAGAAATCATTCATCAGGAAAACTTTTTCCCATATCCTCGGAAGGATTCTCGGAAAAAGTGTTACTTTTCGGAATATTAGAATCTTTTTCGTGTACCGGCGTATTCTGCAATGTTCTCCTCACTTGCAATTTCTCCGCCAAAAGTTTTTAATCTCTGCTGCTGACTCAGACGGATTTATACTTCATGTTTTGCTTAAATGACACCTGTCGTGTTCGATATCCTCCCCAGGGCCGACGGAATGGTGTAGCAAAACTGCCTAGTGCGCCATAAAGAGCAAACGTTTTGATGCCATGATATTTTATATACGTATAATATATTTATTCACTTTTTTCTCTTAAAAGAGAGACAGAGAGAGAGAGTAAATGCTATATATTTCCTTCCCGATATCTATAAATCCGTTTTCAGTGAGAAACTTCATCAGGTAGCGAGCGTAAGCACCGATACTCCTCCCTCTCGTTCCCGCACTTTGTAGTGAGAATAAAAAAAAAGATTGGAAGCTAAATAATGTAAGGGGGTAATGCATTGTCGTTATAGCCGTGAAAAAGGAAAAGCGGGAAAACAAATAAGTTAAGAATAGATGGAATAGTAGAAAGGCGCTTTTAATTATTGTAATACAATTTATTTGACCAGTCTGTCATCTCCTACAGTTTTCCTGAGTTTTCCTCTGCATTCATTGATGATTGTTATTAATATTGGTTGTTCCTTATTTTTCTCTTTTTGTAAATATGGATACAATTTTGGATTGGTCTTTTATTTAATTTGAATCAAATGAGTCCCTTAATATGGACGAAAGGGAAGAATGCAAGATAGAAAACATTTTAAAGAGAAAGCTTTGTAACTCGCGATGCACATTTTGCCCAGGTCTGAGTAAGCGGATAATTCAATTCAAAATTCTGACTTCTCCGAAAACATAAATCAAAAAAACTAGGAAAGTGTACAACGTATCACAAATGGGTGCGTTTCGTGCAATGGAGTATTAGAAAGCAATTATATACGTGTACGTAAAGGAAATAGGGTTTTAAAGTTCTTTTCTTCATCATAAATAATCCATTTTCTTCCTATTTAATAATATAACATGCACACGTAAGGAAATTAAACGTTTGTTTGGGAGATTGTTTATGTTAGCAACAATAAAATAACCATGCAAGAAATTTTCTAAGTTTAACTCGATATAAGATTTCTTGTTTGATTTTCGGAATAACGGCTACTCCTACGATAAAAATGTATAGGAAAGGAAATACTCCACTATACCAGTTCTACAACATTAATTTGAAAAATATTTTGGTAAGAGCAATACTTTACGAGATATGACGAAAATTTAATTTTTTGTCCCCAGTAAAGTGGTACCTCTGATTGGCGTACGTGGTTCATTTCTGCGATTTTCTTATTATATTTGATGGAAAGTCCTTAATATCAAATTTCCTGAAAATCCGTTATGTAGAAGCCGAGAAGGAACCTTCGGACCGACGGACGGACCGACCGACGATAATAGGCGCTCACGCTGTAAGCGAAACGCGCCTAAACAACCTCCTGGATTGAATTTTATGTAAATCCGTTTAAATTTATTTTGTGCAACCGTGAATATAAGGACAAACATCGATTTTCCTGTTAAATGCACTGAAATGTGTATTTTCGCGTTATAATAGTTCAACTGAGCACCAGTAACAATGAAATATCAATCTGTACGAATAAAATTTCCATCATTATCAAAAAATCTTTTCTTTTAAAACTTACCGAAACAAAAACTAATAAATAGAAATTTTGACGTACACTCGTATTTGGCATTCTAACTGAAAATTCATTGACTTCTTTAAAATATGCCTTGTACTCTGAAAACTCGAAAATCCCGTGTAAACTTTTGGGAAGATATAATTATCTCCTGGAATCGAAACCGGGACTTTAGCAAATTGATAGTTTTCTAGGAACCTCCTGGCCTGTAGAAACAAAACGCAGTGTACTGCAAATCTCTACGGCAAGCGGTTTTTGAGATGGACGGACACTCCAGAAATTTTATATGGGATATTAACTTGACTTTAATTATTTCAGCCTTTAATCATTTCAAATATAGATATGAAAAGGATAATTTATAGTAATGTGATACATTTAAAAATAAAATGTGTTAAGTCACAAAGAAAATCCATTATATATGAAAATTAGATGCTTTCTTTATATTTTGTATTATTTAAAAGGAAAAAGTTAAATTAAAGCATCTTTGAAGATTTAACGTAAGTTATGATGACGTTATATAAAAATACAAAACTCGAATACGAAAAAAAAATTATCAAAGCGAGGGTTTCGAACCCGGGAACTTAGCATCCCACGTCCAATGCGCTAACCATTACACCAACAGGACCGGAAGTCCTATCTGCGCAGTATCAAATTCCAGTTACGTTGGTGTAATGGTAAGCGTATCGGACGTCGAACGGGAAGTTCAGGGGTTCAAATCGCAAGATAATATTCAAATATTTTTTTTCGCATTAAATGTATATATTTATATAGAATACTTTCTTAATTAATTTAGCGTATGCAATGTGACATTTTTAGTGAAGTATTTATCTTTAGCAAATTAATTTTCATTAAGTGCCGTAATTTGCATTTAGTTAAATATATAATTACGCATATCCGTGTATATATACACGAAAACACCTTCTTTAGCGATTTATACATATTCCGACACTTCCTTTGTTACTTCTGAGTTGTTAGACTGAAATTATCTTAAAAGAATTACATTACATAATAATATTACATTAACTTTAATAATTTGAGCACTTAATCATTTCATATGTACATAGGAACGGTTATTTTATAGTAATGTAATACATTTATAGGTAAAATGTGTTAACACACAAAAAAATCCACCATATATATAGAAATTAAACGATTTCTCTGTATTGTGTATTATTTAAAAGGAAAAGTTATATTCAAGCAACTTTGAATATTTAGCGTAATTTATTATGACGTTATTTACAAATACACCTCGTTAAAACGAGAAAAAATTATTCTTAACTTAGCAACGGTGTTGAACCCAGGAACTTTGCATCACACGTCCAATGCGCCAACCATTACACCAACATGACCGGAAGACCTATTTGCCTAGTTTATACTTGCGGTTACATTGGTGTAATGGTTAGCGTATCGGAAGTCGAACGCGAAGTTCAGGGGTTCCAATCTCAATATAATATTTAATCATTTTTTTTCGCTTTAAATGTATACATTTATATAGAATCTTTTCTTAATTAATTTGCGTATGCAATGTGACATTTTAAGTGATGTATTTTTCTTTAGAAATTTAATTTACATTAAGTACCATAATTTCCGTTTAGTTAAATATACACATACGTATATCCGTGCATTAATAATCAAACACCTTGTTTATCGATTTATATATATTCTGACTATTCTTTGGTTACTTTTCATTACTTAGACAGAAATTATCTTAAAATATCTGTATTAAATTGTAATAATACATTAACTTTAATAATTTGAGCACTTAACCCTTTCAAATGTAGATAGGAACGGCTAATTTACAGTGATGTAACACATTTATATGTGAAATTTTTTACACTCAAAGAAAATCCATTATATATATTTAAATTAAATGATTTCTTTGCATTTTGTATTATTTGAGGGGAAAAAGATAAAATCGATCGTCCTTGAAGATTTAGCGTAAGTTATGTTATCGTTATTTACAAATACATTTCGTTAAAACGAAAAAAAGATAATTAACTCAGCGACGTTTTCGAACCCAGGAACTTAGCATCACACGTCCACTGTGCTAACCATTACACTAACATGGCCGTATGTCCTATCTGTGTAGTTTAAAGCCCCGGTAACTTTGGTGTAATTGTTAGGGTATCGGACGTCGACCGCGATGTTCAGGGATTCATATCTCAAGATAATGTTTAAACAATTTTTCTTCCCTTTAAATGTATATATTTATATAGAATTTTTCTTAATTTATTTTACGTATGCAATGTGACATTTTAAGTGAAGTATTTACCTTTAGAAAATAACTTTCATTAACTACCGTCTTCTACGTTTAGTTAAATATACACATACGTATATCAGTGCATTAATACACACAAAAAGCTTCTTTATAGATTTATGCATATTCCGAGGTTTCCTTAGTTACTGTTGTGTTGTTAGACTGAAATTATCTTAAAATATTCGTATTAAATAATAATATTACATTAACGTTAATAATTTGAGCACTAAATCATTTCAAATGTATATAGGAACGGATAATTTATAGTAATGTATTACAATTATTTGTAAAAAGGGGAGAAACACAAAGGAAATCCATCATATATATTGAAATTAAATGATTTTTTTGTATTTTATATTATTTAACAGCTAAAAGTTAAAGTCAAATATCTTTGAAGATTTTGCATAAGTTAGGATGGCGTTATTTTCATATACCCCTCGTTCAAACGAAAAATAAGAATTATTAACTCAGCTACGGTTACGAACCCGGGGAACATAGCATCACACGTCCAATACGCTAACCATTACATGAACAGGACCTGTAGTCCTATCTGGGTAGTTTATAATTAGGGTTGCGTTTGTGTAATGGTTAGCGTCTCGGACGTCGAACGTGACGTTCAGCTGTTCAAATCTCAAGTTAAACTTTAAACTTTTTTTTCACTGTAAATGAATATATTTATATAGAACCTTTTCTTAATTAAGTTTTAGTATGCAATGTGACATTTTTAGTGAGGTATTTATCTTTAGCAAATTAATATCCTTAAGTGCCATAAATTGCGTTTAGTTAAATATAGTCATACGTATATACACTTAAATAAAATCCGTTATATATATTGAAATTAAATGATTTCCTTGAATTTTGTATTATTTAAAGGGAAAAAGTTAAACTCGATCATCTTTGCAGATTTAGAGTAAGTAATGATAACGTTATTTACAAATATAATTCGTTAAAACGAAAAAAAGAATTATTAACTCAGCGAGGTTTTCGATCCCAGGAACTTAGCATCACACGTCCAATACGTTAACCATTACATCAACAGGACCGGAAGTCCTATCTGCGTATTTTAAACTTCCCGTTACGTTGGCGTAATGGTAAGCGTATCGGACGTCGAACGCGAAGTTCAGGGGTTCCAATCTCAAGATATTGTTTTAACATTTTTTCTAGCTTTAAATGTATATTTTTGTATAGAATAATTTCTTAATTACTTTTGCTTATATAATGTGACATTTTAAGTGAAGGTTTTATCTTAGAAAACCAATTTTCATTAAGAACCATATTTTGCGTTTAGATAAATATACACATAGGTATATCCGTGCATTAATACAGCAAACACCTTGTTTATCGATTTATACATATTCCGACTATACTTTAGTTACTTTTCATTTCATAGACCAAAACTACATTTAAATGTTTGTATTAAATAGTAATATTACATTAACTTTAATAATGTGAGCATTTAACCATTTATAACGTAGATAGCAACGGATAATTTATAGTGATGTGACACATTTATGTGTGGAATCTTTTACACTCAAGGAAAATGCATAGTATATACTGAAATTAAATGATTTCTTTCGATTTTGTATTATTTATAGGGAAAAAGATAAATTCGATCATCTTTGAGGATTTAGCGTTAGTTATGATGACGTTATTTACAAATACATATCGTTAAAACCAAAAAAAAAGAATTATTAACTCAGCGACGTTTTCGAACCCAGGAACTTAGCATCACACGTCCAATGTGCTAACCATTACACCAACAGGACCGGAAGTCCTATCTGCGTAGATTAAACTTCCGGTCAGGTTGGTGTAATGGTTAGCGTATCGGAAGTCGAACGCGAAGTTCAGGGGTTCCAATCTCAAGATATTGTTTTAACATTTTTTTTCGCTTTAAATGTATATTTTTGTATAGAATAATTTCTTAAGTAATTTTGCATATGTAATGTGACATTTTAAGTGAAGGGTTTACCTTTGGAAAATTAATTTTCATTAAGTACCATAATTTGCGTTTAGTTAAATATACACATACGTATATCCGTGCATTAATACACACAAAAACCTTCTTTATCGATTTATGCATATTCCGTGGTTTTCTTAGTTACGTTTCTGTTGTTAGATTGAAGTTATCTTAAAATAATCGTATTAAATAATAATATTATATTAACGTTAATAATTTTATCAGTAAATCATTTCAAATGTAGATAGGAACGGATAGTTTATAGTAATGTAATACATTTATATAAAAATGTGTTAACAGACAAAGAAAGTCCATATATATATTGAAATTAAATGATTTCTTTGTATTTTGTATTATTTAAAATGAAAAATTTAAATTCAAGCATCTTTGAAGGTTTAGCGTAACTAATGATGACGTTATTTAAAAATACATATCGTTAAAACGAAAACCAAGGAATATTAACTCAGGGAGGTTTTCGAACCCAGGAACTTAGCATTACACATCCAATGAGCTAACCATTACACCAACAGAACCGGAAGTCCTATCTGCGTAGTTTAAACTTCCGGTTACGTTGGTGTAATGGTTAGCGTATCGGACGTCGAACGAGAAGTTCAGGGGTTCAAATCACAAGATAATATTCAAATATTTTTTTTTCACTGTAAGTTAGTATAAATATATAGAATCTTTTCTTAATTAATTTTGCGTATGCATTGTGACATTTTTAGTGAGGTATTTATCTTTAGAAAATTAATTTCCTTAAGTGCCATAAATTGCGTTTATATAAATATAGTCATACGTATATCCGTGCATTAATACAGTCAAACACCTTGTTTATCGATTTATACATATTCCGAATATTCTTTAGTTACTTTTCATTTCTTAGACTGAAAATAACTTTAAACATTTGTGTTAAATAGTAATGTTCCATTAACTTTAATAATTTGAGCACTTAACCATTTCAAATGTAGATAGGAACGGCTAATTTATATTGTTGTAGCACATTTATGTGTGAAATCTTATACACTCAAAGAAAATCCATTATATATATGGAAGTTAAATGATTTCTTTCAATTTTGTATTATTTACTGGGAAATGATATATTCAATCATCTTTGAAGATTTAGCGTAAGATATGATAACGTTATTTACAAATACAGTTCGTTAAATCGAAAAAAAAAGTATTATTAACTCAGCGACGTTTTCGAACCCAGGAACTTAACATCACACGTCCAATGTGCTAACCATTAAACCAACAGGACCGGAAGTCCTATCTGCGTAGTTGAAACTTCCGGTTACGTTGGTGTAATGGTTAGCGTATCGGACGTCGAACGGAAAGTTCATGGGTTCCAATCTCAAGATATTGTTTTAACATTTTTTGTCGCTTTAAATGTATATTTTTGTATAGAATAATTTCTTAATTAATTTTGCGTATATATGGGACATTTTAAGTGAAGGTTTTATCTTTAAAAAATTAATTTTCGTTACGTACCCTATTTTCCGTTTAGTTAAATATACAACTACGTATATCCTTGCATTAATACATACAGAAACCTTCTTTATCGATTTATGCATATTCCGAGGTTTCCTTAATTACATTTGTGTTGTTAGACTGAAATTATCTTAAAATATTCGTATTAAATAATAATATTATATTAACGTTAATAATTTGACCACTAAATCATTTCAAATGTAGATAGGAACGGATAATTTATAATAATCTTTTCTTACTTAATTTGTGTATGCAATGTGGCATTTGAAGTGATGTATTTATATTTAGAAAATTAATTTTCATTAAGTACCATATTTTCCGTTTAGTTAAATATACACATACGTATATCCGTGCATTAGTACACACAAAAACTTTCTTTATCGATTTATGCATATTCCGTGATTTCCTTTGCTACTTTTGTGTTGTTAGACTGAAATTATATTTAAATATTTGTATTAAATAGTAATGTTCCATTAACTTTAATAATTTGAGCACTTAACCATTTCAAATGTAGATAGGAACGGCTAATTTATAGTGATGTAACACATTTATGTGTGAAATCTTGTACACTCATAGAAAATCCATTATATATATTGAAATTATATGATTTCTTTGAACTTTGTATTAATTAAGGGGAAAAAGATAAATTCGTTCGTCTTTCAAGATTTAGCGTAAGTTATGATAACGTTATTTACAAATACAATTCGTTAAAACGAAAGAAAAGGATTATTAACTCAGCGACGTTTATGAAACCAGGAACTTAGCATCACACGTCCAATACGCTAACCATGACATCAACAGGACCTGTAGTCCTATCTGGGTAGTTTAAACATCCGGTTGCGTTGGTGTAATGGTTAGCGTCTCGGACGTCGAACGCGAAGTTCAAGGGTTCCAATCTTAAGGTGTTCTTTTAACATTTTTTTCCCTTTAAATGTATATATTTATGTAAGATCATTTCTTAATTAATTTTGCGTCTGCAATGTGATATTTTAATTGAAGTGTTTACGGTAAAAAAATTAATTTCCATTATGTACCACAGTTTGCGTTTAGTTAAATATATACATACGCACATCCGTGCATTAATACAGTCAAACATCTTGTTTATCGATTATTTATATTCCGAGTCTTCCTTAGTTACTTTTGAGTTCTTAGACTGAAATTATCTTTATATTTCTATTAAATAATAATATTACATTAAGTTTAATAATTTTAGCACTTAATCATTTCAAATGTAGATAGGAACGGATTATTTATAGTAATATAATGCCTTTATATGTATAATGTGTTAACACACAAAGTAAATCCATCATATATATTGAAATTAAATGATTTCTTTGTATTTTGTGTTATTTAAAAGGAAAAAGTTAAATTCAATCCTCTTTGAAGATTTTGCATAAGTTATGATGACGTTATTTTCATATACCCCTCGTTAAAACGAAAAAGAAGCATTAGTAACTCAGCGACGGTTCCGAACCCAGGAACTTGGCATCACACGTCCAATACGCTAACCATTACATCAACAGGACCGGAAGTCCTTTCTGCGTAGTTTAAACTTCCGGTTTCTGTGGTGTAATGGTTAGCGTATCGGACGTCGAACGCGAAGTTTAGGGGTTCAAATCCCAAGATTATTTTTAAACATTTTTTTTTCGCTTTAAATGTGTATATTTAGGTAGAATATTTTCTTAATTAATTTTGCGTTTGTAATGTGACATTTTAAGTGAAGTATTTTTCTTTAGAAAATAAATTTTCTTGAAGTGATATTAGTTGCGTTCAGTTAAATATATACATACGTATATCCGTGCATAAATACACACAAACATCTTATTTATCGATTTATACATATTCCGGATCATCCTTAGTTACATTTGAGTTGCTAGACTGAAATTATCTTAAAATATTTATATTAAATAGTAATATTACATTAATTTTAATAATTTGAGCTTTTAATCATTTCAAATAGAGATAGGAACGGATAATTTATAGTACTGCAATACATTTATGTGCAGAATGTTTTAAGTAGCAAAGAGAATCCATTATATATGGAAATGAAATGATTTGTTTTTATTTTGTACTAGCAGAATTACCCGGCGTTGCTCGGGGTTTTTATAGAATATAAAATTAATAAAATCAATTTTCAATTTAGACCTATTAAGACATGAACGGGCATGGGATTGATAGCCCTTTATCCTTTATTGATCTTCCTCTTTGATGTTAGATATTATATAATCTTTGTAGTTAATAAATAGCTTAAGTAGTCAATTTTGGGAAGCATGCAGAACTTATGTACAAAATATTATTACAGACACGATTTTTCGGAAAAGGTGTAAACCGACAAATAAGTAATCAAGGAACAAAAACCAGAGCGCCACCCAAGAATATAAACAAAGAATACAAAATGAACAACTAGGAAGTGAAACAAAGGAAACAAACGAAGAACTCAAAAAATGGACACGAAACGAAAGCAAATGAAAACTACAAACTTACCGAAGCCAACCAACGAATAGTCTCCTAAAGCTCAATGTATTTTTTATAATGGAGACTGACGCTTTCAATTCAGTTGCTAAATAAACAGGCAACAATCACAAAATAGCGTGTCGTAGTGATGAGTAAATATTGATTACGCGGAATATGAGTTTGTATGTCAACATAATAACAGAAGAAACTAAATAAGAATACCTATTAGTCTAAATAGATATAAAATTATAGATGTTAATTGCATCTTTGAAGATTTTGCGTAAGTTGTGATTACGTTATTTAAAAATACACATCGTTAAAACGAAAAAATATTATTAAGTCAGCGACGGTTTCGAACCCCGGAACTTAGCATCACACGTCCAATGCGCTAACCATTACACCAACAGGACCGGAAGTCCTATCTGCGCAGTTTAAACTTCCGGTTACGTTTGTGTAATGGTTAGCGTATCGGACGTCGAACGCGAAGTTCAGGGGTTCAAATCCTAAGGTAATTTTTAAACATTTATTGTTCGCTTTAAACGTAAGTATATATTTATATAGAATCTTTTCTTAATTAATTTTGCGTATGTAAGGTGACATTTTAAATCAAGTATTTATCTTTTGAAAATTAATTTTCATTACGTTCGATAATATGCGTTCAGTTACCTATATACATACGTATATCCGTGCATACTTACATACAAACACCTCAATGTGTGAAGGGCAAAAATTATATAATACTCCGTAAATTACGATAACAAAAATTAGAGCTGTTGAGTTCGTGGGGATCCTGAATAAGCATCTTCTGCCTTATGTCAGACAGATAGTGCCAGACGGCGAAGACGTGGTAGTAATACAAGATAATTCTAAATATAGTCTATGAATACTTTTAAAGTGAGTCAAATGATTTTTAAGGAATATTAGAACATTGTTATCTTTTACCATTAACATTGAAAGGTTTATCGCAACATAAATCGATACATCTACTTACATTTGTTCGGTAACCAAGATGTTGTTTATTGTTTACGTTTTGGCTAATAGTATTGACATAATCCACGTAATTTATTGCTGATTTAAAGGCTTCGGTGCATCTATACATGTGAATATTAAGTAAGATGTTAATGCGTAATTATATTAATGGTAAAACTTTACAATACAGTACATAAATAGTAAATGTTAATGTAAGCATCGCTTGCATAATTAAGGAATGGGGAACGTTTGCCCCGAGCAATAAATATCGTTTGCTACTTAAAAGAAAACTCTTTCCCGAGCGAAGTCGGACGTTTCAGCTTGTTATACTAATAAATAAATTTTCATCTATTAGAGTTTTAGTATGTATAATATAGATTGGAGTAGGGGCGCCGAAATAAAAGTTTGCCTAGGGCGACAGAATGTCTTGCGCCGGCCCTGAACCTCTCCTGTGTTTATTCGACTCCACCAGCGGAAGCATCTTCATTTATTCTAACCTAGCTTCTTTCCGGAACGTCAAGAGTGCGTCTTCCAGAAGGCAATTTCGTTTCGTCGGTAAAAGATAACAAAATGTGGAGCTTAAGAGTCTGAGAAAATAGGTCATTCGACCGATTCAACAGGTTGCATTTCTATCTTGATTTCCATTAATCCGGAAAACAATGTAATGACAATAATCCGTGCAAAGTAGTTAATATAATAATAATGACGAAAAAGATGCATTTACGCATGAATCCATGCACGAAGAGAATGTTTTTACCTTAAAATACTCGATAGGAGTAAGATTATCTATTCGATGCTGTACTGATTTTACGACGTTTATATGTTTTTATCATACTTCAGCCGAGAATTATCGAGATCGTCTTATAGCTGAAAAATATTCAACAACGAGCACTTAAAAAATCACTTGTCTAGAATATCTCATGTAGACACAACAAGGTTATGGCTGATGGAGATACCATATCTGGGATAAATACTTTTTTCAAGTGTTTGTTATTGGATTTCTGTTTTTGTACCGATTTGAAAACATTATGGTTAATTTTTTCCTGTTTCCCTTAGTTCGGTCTCTAAGTTCGCTAATTGGTATTCTGATAAGAATTCGATTTCTCCCCTCATTTTAAACGAGTTTTTCGCATCCATTTCGTTATTTTGTGATTTTTCACGACCAGTTGAATTTAAATGAGAACATTTTTTAAAAAAAATATCCTAACTTGGAAAAATGATTTCTCTAACTTTCTGTTAAAAAAATCTGTAGCGATTCTCATTTATCTAGCCATTTTTCGAGAATCTATAGTGCATATTTGAAATTTTGATCACGCTTCATGGACCCCTCAGGACGGACTCTTTAGCAACACTACTGCAGTTGAGAGAATGGGAAAGGAGTTGAGTAATAAAGATAAAACAACGCACGAAATGTTACACCTCTTTTTAAATTTATAGGATATTTTATACAGCTTCAACATTTTATGCCCCCCCCCCCCCAAATTTACTAGGGCCTCTTAGCTTTTCTTTGCACAAAGAACTCCCCATGGTTATTAGTCTATGGCTGTCTGTCATAGGACGGCTGTAATGATAATAACCTGTATCTTTAGACGCTTAAATTCGCGACAGAAGATGCGCAAATTGATTTGAAACCTTAGTTGTCGCCAGACATAAAATATATATATATATATACGATTATCGAACGAGGGTATATGACGTATTGAAGCGGAATTGCCAGGACGATGTTACATCTCGATTCGCCTTTACGATTTCGTTCGAAGATCACTGACACCTTTCCTTTCCAAATCCAACCAAAGGAAGGAAGGAATTAGAAGGTCCGATACGGTCTGATTGGCTTCGGATGAACCCCTTGGACCCCAGAGGGATACACCATGTGATGCATCAGCTGGAGCGTACATTTAGACGATAATTGGTTGTGATGACCCATCGCCCTGTTCGTTTCCCGGATTTTCCATTAGTCCTCCGGCACGTGAGGGAGTACTCGAAGTAATTTAAGGCGAGTCCATGTAAGACCCG
This sequence comes from Uropetala carovei, assembly GCA_036926305.1. NCBI lineage: Eukaryota > Metazoa > Arthropoda > Insecta > Odonata > Petaluridae > Uropetala > Uropetala carovei. The sequence goes on from JAXCHB010000277.1 coordinate 1,389,948, forward strand.
AATCGGCTTTTAGAAAGGCTCGAGACGGAGGAAGGCCTTCGTAATGTATTGGGAAATGACGTGGCCTTATGGGTGAGATGCATCAAGGAGATTTGATTTTATTTTATTTTTTTGCGCGAGATAGTAAGATCTTCGTAATCTGAAGAGTAGGATTCTATTTCTACAGTGATAATGACAAATTATTGGCCTGCAAAGACTTATCCATGATGGATATCATGGCAGCAATACGAGTAATGTGAAATTTTTGCATATACCTTATGAGTAATTTATCTAGTACATGAACAGAACGAAATTTTGGGTGGATTGAAGAATTTGTATGATTCTGAAACAATTTTTATTACTATACAACACCAAAAACTTCAAATGTTATATATATGTACACTGGGCCGTGCCCAGACATTTTGCCGCCTGAGGCGAGATATAATATGGCGCTTCCTGACCTCGCTGGCCTTATGATTTAATTTTGTTAGGTTTTCATTTTTATCAAATTTTGGCGCCCCCTTCGAGAGGCGCCTGAGGCGGTTGCCTCGCCGCCTCACCCATCGGCACACGGCCCTGTTTATACACATATATATAATGTAAGATAGGCGTAAGAGCTTATTGCTTCAACTATGTTCAACAAATTTGCAACATAATGCTGTTATCTTATCCCAGTTTATGCCTTAAAACCAATTATAATGTTTGATTCAGTCTTCCTACACACCTATTACATTCAGTTTACTCCTGATTAGGATCTCACTATGTAATATGTATAGTGAAGGCACAGATAAAGAGATGTAATGTGGCCAGCACCGAATACGCATAATCATATCATGAGTGAGAGTTTCCATTTCGTCTGCGTCGCCTAACACCTTCCAATCCTTAGGGATGCATCCAGGAATTCTTTCATCATTCTTTTTTTTTCCAAAAAAAATAAACGCATATTATCTCCAAATAGTTCAAATAACATTCATCTCCAATTAAATTTCGCTACGATCGCTGAAGTAAATCGATTCCGGCATCCCCAGCAATAAACAAAACGGCTTTCATCAGGCGAGTAGGAAATTCGTATTCCACCGAATGACTAGAAAGGTAATATGTTGAGAGACCCTCTTCGTTGATTGAGGAGCGACTATTGACGTCCGAGTTAAACCCCGAATGAAGTGATCCTCGAATCTCCGCCTACCCGTCAATAGAGAGAGAGAGAGAGAGGAGGAGATGGTTTTTAATCGACGGCTAGTGCGAGCCTTATTTTTTTCGTAAAAGTCTATTGCAAACAGGATAGGCTGGGAGAACGCGCCATGTTTGGGCAAGCGCTTGATGTGTTTCGAACAGAAGTCTACTACGCCCTTCGTACGGTGGTCAACGTAGGCTTTTTCGATATTTACTATCATATTTCGATGTTTACATCCGATATAAATTATTCTTCGGATTCGGATTTGATTCCGAATATGCATTTGAATGGAAGAGTTAATAAGAGCGGTTCACGACAAGCAAAAATCATATTAGATCTTACTGTATATCGAAATCAAGGATCTTATTTCAGTTCTAGCCTTCTAAAATTAACTGTATTTTGTGCGCATAGATATAATTTATTAACTTATATTAATATATGCGCATTATGACTGAAATTCTGCTGTAGGAAACGTCGAAGTTTTTAATACGGAGGCTAACTGAATTAAACTTCTGCAAAATGGTTAAGGTTAATAGACGGTTCATTTCACATACAATTTAGTCGCCATCCGAGGTTTATCCGACCATTTCACGAATAAATGTCTTAATTGTAATCATATACATATACAGACTGGGCAAAAAATATGTACCCATTTCCAAAATTAAATTAACTACGTATGATATGAAGTTGTAACAAAAAACAACCAAAATTATTTCCATTGATACAGATTTTCCAAATGTCCTCCATCATTCTGAGCACACATGCAAATGGGTGCAGTACAGTTGCTGATTACAGCCTGTAGGATTTAATGTCCAATATTGGCTATAGCTTATCTGAGACATTTTGAACCTACGACAAAAATGATTATTTAAGAAAAATTATGATTTTTTCCTGACTGATCAACTTTATTATTCAACCTTATCTTATATCTTTGGCCTGTAATTTTATTTTTAAATCGGTTACATTTTTTTGACCCACCATTATCATGAGTATATCACATTTTAATTATTAGAAGGCTAGGGGGCAAGCTCCCTGTTCACGCGCGCTCGCCACTCCCCCTCCCCCCCCCCCCCCCCCCTTCCCCTCTGCTCGCTGTTTCTTCGTTCCTGCCATGTACCCATTGGATTTAGATTAGTTTAACGGGAATATGTTCTGAATATGAGTTTAATAAATATATTTTATAAGGGATGTATGTTTGGTTTTTAATAACAAATTAAGAAAATTAGTTGAATGACTCAATAAAAAATAAACTTAGAGGGCTGAAATTCCCGGTGATTAAAATGGCTGAGGTATAGAGCGTTAAAGAAGGAGACAACAAAAAATAGGTTTTCAATAATATGGATAAAAAATATAAATAACATGAATACTACGTTCGATTTATTTGCGTTATATTCATATCTTCGGTCATTCCGAGCAAGTTTTAATCTTATTTTCGATCTTTAAGCCTTTATTTAAGTGCATATGTACGGAAATTGCCGAGGACAACAATACCGGTAACCTTGGAATCTTATTATTGAAATGTTAAAAAAGTTACCAAAACTCGAGTATAAATTCAAAATATGAGCGAATTCGAATGAGATTGAGTATTCGGCGGTAAGAATAACAATCATCATTCATTTTGGCGTGTTTTAGCATTGATTTCGTGTCGATAACGTAATTTTAAGATATTTTAAAGAGTAAAAGAATGAGAGCCTTCAAACCAAAAAGGTGATTTTTACGTGTTATCATATGGGAAAAGACATTCATCCTCTGGGGTCGAACCCGTGACCTTTTTCGAATTTTTTTAGTAGTAACGTAAAGATTCATCAACAATGACATCCTGAGAATTTTCTGGCATCGAAGTTTATTTCTAATCGAGTTATTCACAAAATTAGAGCGTTACGCATCATTATGACCATTACGAGTTTATAATATAGAGAGATATATGACATAAATTGATCTCGCTCATGCAGTATCGATTTCAGGTAATGATCCAGAGAGAGATAAAACGTGTGCTGTATGATTGTAGCGAGAGGTTATGGAATGAAAACAATAACGTTATGGATGAGGATGAAGGAAGGGATTATACAATGCTTGTAGCCTGGAATGTATTAGACAGTAACGAAAATACAAGACAAATTTTTACGAACGGAGACCGTGGTTGTTACCGGAAGATAGAAATTTTATAACCCATAAAAACGTAAATTATTTCAGTGTAACGATTCAGTTACGAATTTACCCCGATATTTTTTTCGCCGTTTTATCCTAAACTATGCACTAACTCTACAACGTAACGATTGTAATAAAATTTAATTACGATGTCATAATCGTATTCCGCAACAAATCCTCCGCGGCGATCCATCGGTGCCATTACTTTCCATTCCACACGAAGAAAAAAGTATTGTTTTTGCTACCGTAATTGACGTGGAGCAAATTCTTTTTACGTGTCGCGAATTTTTTTAAAAGGCAATACGATATGGAAAATGCTACGCGAAATTTATGTCCCGGCATCGATCGATAAGAGAGAGGGAGGGGAGAGGGAGGGAGGGAGGGAGAGGGAGGGAGGGAGGGGGAGGGAGGGAGGGGGAGGAAGAGAGAGAGAGAGAGATATTTGAGGAAAGAAAAAAGGAACAACGGATTGAGCGGAATGCTTGCTGCTCACGTAGTCTCGTTCAAAGGAGAGCCCTTTGTTGTTTGTGCTCTGAAGAGGAACTCTCAGCTACCTCAAGTGCGAAATACGACAGGAATTTCAATCGGCCAAGGGTAGTTCCGAATCTTACCACGAAAGGACTTCTGGGACGGTTGAAAAGCATTATTTTTTTGCATCCGTATTGAATGCGGTAAAAAAAATTTACAACGCAGACCACCATGAAGGAGCAGGAGAACTACGGATTATATTTGTTTATGCGAATTCAGTCTCGTTTGTAGGGCAAAAATATCAGTATTAAATGTACATATCATTTGTCAGATTTCATTGAATTTTATATTAATTTAATCGAAGTATAATTTTAGTACGAATTGAAATCTGTATGAATTAATAACCGCGGTGGTATTTTTGCGTGCTTTGTGTTATGTAATTTCTTAAACTATCGATATCCAAAATGAGGAGAAAAAATTTTCGATAGAAAAAAATACCATATCCAAAAAGAGAAATTTAATTGTATAATATACGTTTCCAACAAAATAACTTATTTAAATGTTGTTTTTGTTCTCAAATGTCTCCGCTAAGTAGATTTTTGTGAATTTTTATAAAGAGCAGGCGATCATGTCTTTATACTTCGAGGAGTCTCACGTTTGACGAGATACTAACTATGCGATTCGCGTATTATGTTTACATATTTGACAGCCATAATATTGTGTTTGGTAATTTTTCCGATGTTGATGTACAGGATGACGATCTTCCCGATTTTAAAAATTGATTGTGAAAAACTAAGGTACATAAAAATATCGAGCTATATCTGCAAAGAAAACGTTTTGTTCAAACTATTGATAGTTGCCGCTATTTTCGCAACGAGTTTAAAACATTCCGATCGTTTTATATTCCGCCCACTCGAATTTTTCCTCTAAGGCAGAGGTTCCCTAAATGTGGTTCGCGAACCCACCAGGGGGTTTGCGGCAAAAAAAAATTCGTAATGTCGAACCAGGTTTTTTGGTAAATCACTTAATTTGGTCCATGTTGGTATTCAAGTTTTTAACAAATTCTACGTAATTACTTTTTTATCAAAATGCAAAATAATCCATTAGTTAAACAATATTTATATAAAAGTGAAGCACGAAAAGAATGTGTCTGGAGCTAAACCTATTTTATAAGCCTTAGGAATACAAATCATCGCTCTCTTTTCACCACGTAATAACGGAAACTGTATAGGCATTCGTCTTTGTAAGGAATAAGTTGATAGAAGACCATTGTCTTCTTTAAACAATGCATAAATCGATGTCATGGCGGATAATATAATTGTAATGCATTCTCAACGAAAGGGACAAGGACGAATGTTGAGACATCGTATTGGACGTAAATTGTAAAAAAAATAAAATTTTATACTTCTGGGCTTTGTTTTAAATCTCAAATTTTCATGATAATTCTCCGTAATTTTAATATGCAAATGAAAATTACCCTGCTCCCCTTACTACTAATATGACCGCAAGGTTACAAACACGCAAATAAAGAACGGAAAAGTATACATGTATAAAAGATGGAAATAATGTTCTAATAAATATTATACACATAAAGTAATAAATATAAAAAACTGTTTACAATATATATTCTTTAATAATTTATACTCAGGCAAGAATGATAATCCTTTTAAAAATTTATTTTTAGGAGGGGGTTCGCGAGATTTGGGTCATTATAGAAAGGGGTTCGCGCGGTCAAAATGTTTGGGAAACGCTGCTCTGGGGCAATGCTAAAAATGAAGTTTACGCTAACAATGTCAACGACTTTGGATAATTCGAAGGAAAGGATACTCGAGGCTATTGGAAATTTTCAGCAAGAATATAGCAAGTATAGCAAGAACCAGAATACCGGTTTTTTACATGCAGAGGTACAAACGGAGCACATACTGAACTTTAATAGCTTTAATTTTTTTGCGTTTTTTCTTATTAGTTAGTTTGCTTTTTATTGTATCATAGTTAGTTTTTTAATAACTTTTTAAATCGGGAATATTATTTGTATTCACCCTGTATGTAAACAAGAAGTATTTTTCACGCTTCGGAATACGAAAAATCCACGCCCATTTCAAATATACAAAATCTGGTTAAAATATTTTTTTAGGTCACTTTATTGCTGTATCAATACGTGTGATCTCTTACATGGAATTTAGATAAAAAATTACCTCGGAGAAGTTTATATATATATATATTGCTGGCTCGGTGTTGCTGTGTCGGTTAAGCCTCAAAAGAAAAACGGATTAAATCAGCGTATATTTAGAGATAATGGTTTCCGTTTCCAAAGCAAACATAAAAAAACGATCTAAGGATTAGATTGTATGACAGGGAAAATGGATGAGAGAGCTGACCATTATACTTATAGCGTTCGATATGCGGCCCCTTATAGGGTTTTATCGGGCTTGGAGAATATAATTTCAGATTCGCTTTAATTGGTTCCCAAAGATTTATTTTTACGGCAATTCATTGCGGCACGAGTTTCTTTTTTTTTTTAGAATGGAAAGGTTTTTGGACGTTATCAACGACCGAGGGCCCATTGCTCGCAATGGCGACGAGTCTCCATTTTTTCCTCTCTTCCCACATTTTCTCTTCCTTCAATTCCTCCCAAATCGATACCTCCACAAATCCATTTATTCCTAGGTCTTTTTGAATCAACTTTCTTTTCCATCATTTTCCTTGCTTTTCTCCCGTTACCCGTTGCCATGACACCTTCATACAAACAACCACCGCCTTCCGATTTTTATTTATTATTAAAAACATTTTTTGCTACGTTCCTTATTTATTATTCTGTCCAGTCTCGTTTTTCCTCCTTGTATCTTCATCTCTACATCATGTAGTCTACTCATATTTCTCTTAATGATTGTCTGCGAATGTGTATATCTATATATTTATTTATTTATTGATGTTTGTGTTATTGCCGTAAGCCATCGGCTTATTTTTATCAATACGACGCAAATTCTTGGCAATTAAATTGTTATGGAGCTATAAAAGGATTTCTTCATCTCCGAGTTACAAGTAACGGAGAAAATCAATTGCTCAACTCAACAACAACTCAACCAATCCAAGTCACCGTCTTTCTTCAGAATTCTATTTTATACGAATTTAAAAAAAAAGTTAAACTGGTAATTATTGAAAGTTAAGTCCAGCACTTTCTTAGAATACGTACCATAAATAAAATTGATAATTTCTTTCCTGATTTAGCGGAGAGGGGAAAATAGGTACCCGTCATGAAAAGGGTTTTAGAAAATTTCGAATTTGTATAGCTCCGGGTTTGCAGATGATATATCCGTCCAAAGGAGAACGCAATAGAGAGGCCGCTCGCCACAAATTGAACTCCGGATTCGTGGGAGTGACAAAGTGGGATAGGAAGAGTAGTTTGTAGCCTTACGAGGATTTAAATCGGACTAGAATATTTTGCCCAGTGTGAGATTACATGCTTCAGGGAAGTAACTGAAATATCACGACTCAATTTAGATTATCTATATGGATTGTCTATTAGAACTTTGGAGAGGATTTAAATAGATATCTTCCAGATGTGGAAATTTAAAGGTGATTAAAACTATTATTAAGTATAATATAATATTCTTAAGTATTGAAACATCAGGAATATTAGCTGGTATAAGTTTATACATAAGACCCTATATACGCGGACATTGTCTATTTAGTACATTCAATTAATATAATGCGAATAGTGTCTATTTAATACATTCAATTAACATAACGTGAACAGTGTCTATTTAATACATTAAATTAATATAATTTTATATACTATACAGGAATGTAGCAAATTAATTCGAAAATTAGTATAAAAGGATAAATTTGCTTAAAAAATATATTGTATAAAACGCCAAAAACGACACTATAGGATAAATCTAAGACTAGATATCGCAAAAAGTTTTTTTTTAATATGATAACGTATGCAAAGCTCGATTGGTTGTGCCTTGCTAACTGAATTGTGGGAATGGGAAATTTATCAAATAAACAAAGTTTTTATCAGTTGTACGAAAATTCCTCTTTTTAATTAAAACGGTACTATTTTTTAAAAACAATTTTTGACTCTGTCCAGGAAAAAGATTAATCTCAAAAGAAAAACCACTGTAAATTAAAAACCTGAGGATAAAAAGCGCTTTTGACACGCGCGTCCCTTTGTCACACAAGCAAACTTCCGAAGAGAATCGTGTTTAACAAGTGATGTAGGAGAGGAAAAATATAAAGCAATAGGTATAAAGGGAAATAAAAATACCAGAAAAAAAAGGAAAAGGGAAATTTTTACGAAATAAATTCTGGGAGGGAAGAAAGTGTGTATAGAGCTATACACACAAAGGAAAATGATGATTCATGACTTTAAAATTACCTGGTTTAGAATAACTAAGGAGGAAAATATGACGCGGAGAAGGGAACGAGTGAAAAACGACCCAAAGTTTTTAATTATTTTTAAGGAACATTATAAAAAACAATTACTTATATAAGCAAGACCATTCCCCTTCGCGATAGAATCTTTTATGTACGTCACGATGGCTAGAGATATTTATTCCGGGTGGTTTTTTAAAAAGTAAATTGCTTTTTAAAATTAAGACATATTTAGTTACTTCTTTTTATCTTTTTTTGCATAAACATTCGCGTATTTTAGGGCTATGCATTTACGATTTCTAGCGTTTTTCCAGTGACTTTACCTTCATAAATTTTAAATTACTGTCATTGTAATTTTACGCGTGCGTTACATTGCAGTCTTTTTACTTTCTCCATACGAAGTAATGGGAAAGTATTGTGATCATAAAAAAATCGACTTCGAGATAATGCTATTCATAATAATTTAAATATCTATACCCCAAATATGGAGAAAGTCGTGTGTTGGCCACATCAGGTTTTTTATTGATGACATCCTTCATATAGCGAACTTGTTGCAGGAAAACTGAAAAGTTAGATATGACATAACAAAAAAACACATTTTTCAAATATTTAAATTAAAAAAATCGTTGTTTGTGGAGAGCACAATTTGTAACCGATTGAGCGAAAGATTGAAATCTATTCATCATATGGAATTGTTTTTATTTGTTGGACTGTTAAAAAATTGTTACATTGATTATAATGGGGAATTTACAGAAAAAATAAAGAAAACCTCTAAAATATTATTGCTTCTCACTTACTTTCTAATATTAATAAAGAATTAATCAAACTTCACGAGAGCGAAAATAAAGTCTTTATACTTGAAAGTCGAAAACGTCCGCATTTGGCCAAAGAAAATATTATGAACACGTAAGTTAGATACGAGGAAGCTCACCAATTTGCCTGATAATAAATCTCAACAGTTCCAGCTTATCTTAAGTCTTTGAATGAATATGTATTTAAAAATTATAGTTCCGCATAACATTATTTATATGATAAGTTAGAAGGAATCGAATCCCGCCCGCAAAGTTCTTTTAATTATTTATTACTCGGTGTATTCATAGTCCCGCGATGGAATTTACAATAAAATGCAATCATGCCTTGACCCCATTCTTTATGCAGGACGTCCTTTACTCCGAGGCAACGTCAGTATAAAAAAAGAAAAGTCAAGAGCCGTACGCTTCTGGAACGCTTAGCTCAAACGAGCATGTCATGTACGTCTCCGTTTATTCCTCTCTCTCTGTATCTCGCCCGATTTTTTTGCATGCCAACTTTCTTATGAAGTCGAATAAAGTAGCAAGATTCATATGTGGCCTCGAAAATGTTAATCCGCCCTTAGAAGTTAGAGCGATTTAATTAAGACATTTTCCGTCACGCGGCTTAATTAAAATATTTCGCTTTCTGGATAAGAGCTTCATATGCACAAACAGAGGAATGGCTGAATGAAACTATGGAGGATTAACCCCTTAAACCTGTAATTAGTTTAGGGTAGGAGTCGGCAACCCATTCCAAGTTTCGAGCCGCATCTGTTGCTGCGGATGCTTCTGGGGCCGCATTAGAAGTTACGAATGCTTCGTTAGACCGGATAAGAGTTAACATAGGATGTCACCTAGAGATTTGGTGGTTTAATTCAAGAGAAGACCCACAGCCTAAACTATTTTTAATCGCTAAAGTTTCAACATCATAATTTTAATGAAAAATATGAATTTTTCCGTGTTGGATTTTGCGAATCGTTCTTTCTCCGGGGGCCATATGCGGTACGCTGAAAATAGGTTGCCGCCTTCTGGCTTGGGTTAACGGAAATTGACAGAATCGTGCAATAAAGATCTCTTATCCCCATTTCTTCTATCCTTAATCCGCCTTTTTTATTTTTTTATTTTACGGTTTTTTCCCGGTTTATATTGCTGCTTTCTGAAACCATTTCTACATTTTATGCTCCGTTGCTTGATGATTTTTATCGAATAATTCGGGCCTATCCTAAAAGTAAAATTAATCTCATTCCTTTACACATCTTAAAAAAATTACAAATTTGAATCCTTATTTCTCTTGGCTTAATTTCTCAGCTTATTTATTGATTTATTTATTTATTTATTTATTTATGATCTTAGTGACTATGACTGCCGTTTCGTCATTATAGCTCAATCTGTGAATGAAAAAACAAACACCCCGCTATATAAGCCCATACTATTTTTTTTTTTTTAGATAAGGGGGAGTTTGGAAGCAATTTCCTCCACTTGGAGAACGGGAAATTGGCTAAATAACCGAGTTTGGGGAAAAGGGTTGGGTCAACATTTGGGAGAACTGGAATAAAAGAAATGGAGAGAAAAAGCTGTCGCCGGATGTAAATAAAGAAGTAGAATGAGAGTTGAAGGAGTTTGATCGAGATAAAGAAAGAGATCCTGGGAAAGAATGCGTAGAGAGAGAGAAAGAGAGAGAGAGGAGGAGAGAGTGAAAAAGAGGTAGAGACGGGAGGAGAGACGGAGAGAGACAGTGAGAGAACTAAACGGAGAGGAAGATTGGAAGGAGGGAGACAGAGAGGGAGAGAGAGAGAGAGAAGGTAAGTCAGAAAGAGAGAACAACACTGCAGATAAACCAGAGTGTTCTTCCATTGTGGGAATGGATGAAGAAGGTTTTGCCGCAATGCTACGGATCATTACCGCCTTAAGAGGGAGCACTTCCTTAGATGGCTTAAGAAGAAGAAAGTGGATGAGGCGAATGCCAAACGTAGCGCGGATATTTTGAGAGAGAAATATGAAATAAATGAGGCGAAGAGTTTTTCAGAGAGGAGAAAGAAAAGGATTTTTTTTAAAATGAGTTATGCATACATACATACATATATATATACATACATATATATATATATATATATATATATATATATATATATATATATATATATATAAATTCCGATTTCCTATATGGCCCCTACTTGCGACCAGAGAAAGTCCACAAGAAATCGGAATTCCTTCAACACCTAGTTGCCCTAAATATCCTTACTTACCTTTCCTCTTACGTAGTACATATATATATGAGACAATGATACGGATCAGGATGTAAACATGTGATGTATGTTACATAGAGAAGAAAATTGTTTTCTGGGAAAAGAGATTATATTAGTTAAGTATGCCTCGTATGGATAATGTGCATAAAGAGAAGGACACATCGAAAGGGACTTAACGACATCTTAGACAGCCCAAAGTGGAATCGGTTTACTTAATTCATGAACAAGCACTTTAAAAAATTAATTATCTCAAGTATGTCCACAAAACAACAAAAAGGTTGTAGTGGCTGTTGGAGATAAGAGATAACCGCTCTTTTTTATTTATATAGCGTTTTTTCTTGAATTTTTGCAGCCATAAGACGAGTTCGATGATTCTCTGTCGAAGCATTTTACTCAGTATAGATTTGTATTACAATTTCTTGTGGACTTTCTTTGGTCGCAGGTAGGGGCCATATAGGAAATCGGAATTTATATACGTTTTAAATCGTAGTCCTTTGTCCTGGGAAAATTGCAATCGCGGTCACGGTAAAAAGGATTGTGATTAAACTCTTTATATAACGAACTTTTTTATTATAGCACTGTCGGGGATAAAATTATTTTAAATATAGGAAATTCTATATATTACATACTATGTATATTATTTTATTATATTTATATACTTCTAATTGATATAGCAAAAACATTGCCCAGAAATACAGGAAAAATTGAAGCCAGAATATAGGAAATTCTATATATTACATTCTATATATTATTTTATTATATTTACAGTTTTACTTGATATAGCAAAAAATTTGCCCAGAAATACAGGAAAAATTGAAGCCAGAATAGAAATAGACTTTTCGCATTTATTTACTTTAAACTTCCAGCTTTCTCAAAAAGTACTCTCAAAATATCGCCCATTCAGCCACTTTTTTCTCATCCGAGAATTGGTTGATTTATAAGTCCAACAACCTCGGTAAACACTGATAAAGTCGGTCTTTTTTCCTCGGTAAACACTTCGAAAAGATTTATGGTGCACTTCAGTCTAAACTGCATCTCCGCGAGACGCTTGGAGAAACTAGATTCAGTCCATCCCCTTTAAACAGCACCCTTTATATCCTCCGGATGAGAAAATCACTGTACATTTTATTATATTTTAACAACTCTGAATTTTTCATTTAACTGTCGTAATTTAATAGCGCGTGTACATATATATTTTATCTTCTTAACTTTCTCTAATTCCAGCTTTTATTTTATTTTAGCTCTTTAGATAAAATCCTCAACTTTTAAAGTATATTTTGTTGAAATATATTGTATTTGAAATATAATTATTTTTATTTGTAACGTTTAAATTGACGCTTATAAAGTATTATAATTTTCCGATTTTAATTGATTACCTGGAAAATTCTATTTGCGGAAAAAATTATATTAAATAAAAATAATAGAAATGAAACACGACTTAGCAAAAAAATGGTAAACAACAGATATTGAAAATTAACCCTAGAATGCTAATGTTGACTGGGAAAAGCATTGATACTCAGCATTCGTAAAAATTACGACCAATTTTTTTGCACAAATCTTATGCATTTATTTGCAAGAAAAATGTCTTAATAAAAGCTATACTTATATAAGAATGTTATACAATTAATAAATGCGTTAGTCATTTGTTTTCATCACAAACAAGGCAACACTTTGCTTTACGTTCAGCGCATATTGCTTTTGAACAATGCTTGCAATAAGTGGTGCCAGTTCTTGGAAGATTCTGACTATATCTTCCGGTTTTGAATATTTTGTCTTCTCAATTCTATATATATATATATATCAAAACTTACGTTATTGCTAAGCAGTCATATTTTTGACGACGGTCTCTATAGTAAACGAAACGAAAACGCCTCTCCGAAAAATCAACACAACTGAAGGACACTGCACAAGGAATACTGAAGGTACTAGAGAGGATACGTCACTGCCATTGATAGAAACGGGGAAAACCAGCAGTGTGACCGACCTACGTCGTAATTTTTACGACACCTTAGCAATATAGGGTTAATTAAACATTCATTTTGAATATTCGTTTTGTTTGTTACAGAGGAAATATGTTAAATCGCAAGCGGATAACCTTAAGATCACCCAAAAGCAGAAGCTTTTTAGAAATAATCACAATGCTTCCTTTTTCGCTTTCGTTAAAACATCTCTTCCTTTTTCCAATTCTCCCTCCTCTCCCTCTCTCTCTCTCTCTCACACACACACACACCCTTCCTTTCCCCTTTTTACTTTCTCTTCTCTCCTAAACCGGAGGAAATAAATCATCCGCGGAGGACACCGCGTACCATAATTCAATTCATCTTCATTTGTTTTTCGAAAGTGCGGCGGCGCGCGTCGATTTCTTTCTCCAATCGCGCGATTCGTCCCGAAAAAATGAAATAACTCCTCAGAACCAATCAGGAATAAATGCGATCGCACAGAAAGGGAATATGGTGCTACGGTCGAGAGGATGGTTTCATCGCCGTCCCCAAAAGTATGGTTTACGTATAGAATGAGAGATATACTACAAAGGGAGAGTGAGTGGAGGACGTAAATCGCGCATGCGCCATATATTCAACTCTACGTATGTCATTCCAGTCGGGCAAATTTATCACTGGGCGGTTTTTTTTCCTCCTTGACGAGTGAAGTGGTTGGAGAGCGCTTTTTTATGCTTCGGCATTTTCTTCGCCACTCCACCTCTTTCTCTTTTGATTGATCCGATGGGTCGGAAACATATGGCCCGCGGGCTGCATGCGGCCCCAGAGAGCGATTTATGCGGCGCGCGAATCTTCAATGAAAATGCTCTAGTGAAAATTTTACTTGGAAAAGTTTTAAAAAAATTTTTATAGAAGTGATAGGTTTTACGGTGAAGTTTTAACGCTGTTAAAATGTGTAGACTTGATTTTCGTTTATATGAGATCACTGAAATTCTAGATCAGTGATTCCCATACTGAGGGGCGCAAGGCCTTTACAAAAAATCCAATTTTTAATGCCAAATTGAAGTAATTTAAACGTATTTTTCAATCTTCCCAATATGTACTATTATATACATTTCGAGTTAGTCGATCGTGAATGATGATGTAAATACGAGTGCAAAGGGTTACATTTATTTAAATAAAAAACATGCTGGAGCGTGACGGCTTAGCGAAAACCAAATGGGAGGCGTCATATCCAAAAGTTTAGGAACCAGTGCTCTAGATAACTACTGATATATTCACTCATCCTTGGCATTCTTGACTTAAAATGCGGCCAGTCGAAGCATTCACGACAGCGAATGCGACCGGCCGTGCAGAAAAGTTTGCCTACGGCTGGATAAATCCCTCTTTGCCGTCCGAAGTTTGATATACTCAAAACACATACAGGACGAATTTCGACCCAAGGATGACGTAAAACGGAAAAATGACATAAAATATTTTTGAATAGGTTTACCAAAAGTACGTAGAAAGCCAGGTTTAATCAAGCATAACCATGGACCGGTCTACGGAAAGATTACCAATGATGACGATGGTGAATACAAAAGACCATTTCTCATAATTTCACCATCTTCTCCGCTGATGCAATGGACGGGTAGTCATCGCGAAAAAGGTTTAGCACTAGAACGGCCAAAACGGTCAATTCGACCCCGAGTGACATCCTTCGCGTTGCCGTGTTTGCGGACGTGCACCAAATGAATTAATTTCTCGAACCCCTTTACTTTCCGTTCGACATCCAGCGCGCTAACCATTAAATCAAAGGAAGTTGAAATTGCGCATTTTAAAATTCCGGGTTCTTTTGGTGTCATGGTTAGCGCCCTGGATACTCCTATATATCTATATATCTTAGAAAAAGTGTATGGGTTCGAATCCCAAATAAAAGAAAATATTTTTTCATCATAAAAGAAATTTTTTAAATTATTTAATTCCTTTTATGAAACCATTTTCTTGAAAATAGAAATTTTGAGCTTCGTGCCACTTAAAAGTATATTGGATATTTTTTAAAAATACAGTTTAATTTAATAATATACCTTATAAAAATTTTCGAAAAAATTGTTAGCGTAAAAAATTTTTTTATTGTTTTTCTCGATTCCCAGAACTTTGAATTCGACACCCATGCGCTAACCATTACTCAGTCGGAACCGACATTTCAAATTGCGCAATTTGATAATGTTTTTTTTTATGTAATGGTTAGCGCACTGGATGTCGAAGGGAGAGTTCAGGGTTTCGAATCCCAAGAAATATTTATTATTTTTTGTATGTTAATAGTATATATTCATTATAATTTACCTCATGTTTTAGCCGAATCTTAAATTACGTTTTTTATTATTTTATTCCTTTTATAAAACCAATTTCTTGAAACTGAACATTTGAGCTTTGCGTCGCTTAAAAGTATATTGGAAAATTTGAAAAATACGGATTAATTTACTAAAATACCTAATAAAAGATGACCGAAATTTTTGGCAACCCCCGGAACAATGAATTCGAAATCCGCATTGGATTTCCTTTAAAAAGAAAATTTTGAATTTCGCTTTACAGTTATTGCATTTTTTTAAATTACGGTTTAATGTACCATAATATTGTCATAATAAATTATGACAATAATTTGACGTACTTTTTTTTTCGAATTGTGGTTTGAGGCCCAAAATCTTTGAATTCGACATGAAGTGCGTTAACCATTACACCATCAGGACCGGAAGTACTAATTTCGCAATTTGAACTTCCGGTTCTGTTGGTGTAATGGTTACAGCGCTGGATGTCAAATGTATTGTTCGTGCGCTTGCAAACCAAAATGAAAATATTAAAAATTTTCCATGTAGGTAATCGTCTATATTTATGTGAAAATTCCTCATTTGAAACTTAATCTTGAAAGAGGTTCTTTATGAATTTTTACCTTTAAAAAAACCATTTTCTCAAAAATATAAAATTTGAGATTCGCGTAGCTTAAATATTTTTTTGGAAATTATTATCATTATACTAAATGAACTAATAATAAATGACGGAAAAATTTTACATATTAAAAATAATTTTCTTAAATTTGTTGTTTCGCGAAACCCTGACCTTTGTAATATTCTACGTCAATGTGCTAACAATTGCATCATCGGATCTGTAAGTATAAATTGCGCTATTAGTATTTCTGGTACCTTAAGTGTAATGGTTACAATATTACTTGGGAATTTAAAAAAATTATGTATTCCTTACTAAACTAATAAAAAACACATTTTATCATTCAGTGCCGACCAGGCCGGTGAGTATATACTCATCGCGTCCGCCGATTTGGGGTCACGAGGAAATGATGCCCCAATTGAATTAAAATTTCAAGTAGTAGCGTAATATAAAAAAGAACGAAGTGAATATTTTTTCTTGGTGGGATGTAATCAATCAGAATCGGTTTTCCATCAGATACGACAAATAAATGCTTGGCTTTTAACAATAGACACATTAATAAAAAATCTAAAAAAAAAATATATATATATATGTATGTATGTATGTATGTATGTATGTATATATCGATCGAAATCGTTTAATTTAACCGAGTGCGCGCTATCACAGTAGGATCCGAGTAAAAATACAACGGGTAAGTGAGATAAAGTGTTTGCGCGAGTCAAGCTGGGTTAAAGGTTGTTTTCGGAGGGATATAAAGGTCAAGGCAAAAGAGCTAATGGAAAAAGTTAGTAGAATGGGGGAAAGAGATTTGAAGGGATATCATTAGCGAATAAATGATTTATGGGACTTCTGGGATCCATCGATGATCTGTAAACATAATTAAGAAAAACGTTTCGGTGATGATTTTGTCGATATCTGCTGGAAAATAAAATGAAATCCCTCCACGCCGTTTGTTTTTCCATGGTTTTAGTTGTTGATTGATTTCGAATAAGACGTAATTGCTCCGAGGTGAGCCACGTTTTGGAATCTTTTTCTTGAAATTTATGATATAGGTCATCTATAAGTATGTATTTTTTTTACAATAAATAAAGTAAATTGATGTGAATCGGTTTAATGCTCGCGAGAAACCTATACTGACGAGAGTACCAATCTTTGGACAACTCAATGATATAAATCAGGGGTGGGGAACCTTTTCCTCATGGCGGGCGGCACAAGAGGTGGCGCATCTTTCGAGGGCCCGTATTGGAAGTTGCCAATGCTTTGGCAGGCCTGATTAGTTTAAATTGAAGTTATTGAGAGATTGTAAGGTACCATATAAGTGGAAATCAATTCTAAATTATTTAGGTATTTAGGATTAACATTTCTATATTAAATGCTTTATTATCGTTATTTGTATTGAAAAAATGTGAGTTTATGTGGTAAATTTAACTGATCTCTTTTTCATCACTTCTTCGCGGGCCACACGAAACGCGGGCAAACTAGAAATTTATAATCATGTTTTTTCACCCGTATATATAAAACGTATGACAGAGTTTTCAAGGGCGTCGGCAGAAAATTTTGCTAGGGGGGGCAAAACACAAAAATGCCTATTACCCAGGTGCGGACGCAATTTTTTCCAACCCGACAAAATTTTACTTAACCGGCCCCCATCGGACTACAAATGCACACCAATGAATTACTATGAATGATATTATCACTGTACTGAACATCCTCTTGAAATTAACTTAAAGTATATTTTAAATGAATAATTTATACCGCGCGTGATGATTGGCCTTTCCTTTGAAGCAGGTTAAAATCTGTGCTTGAAATGGAAAATGTTACGAAACGGAACGCTTGTATTGGTAGTGGAATGCAAATTTTTACGAAACGGAACGCTGGTTATAAGGGACGGTATTTCTACACGTCTGATGAAACGGAACGGTGTGACGAGTCGGAGCGGCGTTCCGGCTCTTTCCGAACACTGGTAAAAATCCACTCCGATCGGCTAAATACTCCGACACAAATAACAAATATGTATTAATCTTTTATTCGCCTTAATTTTCAAGAAACGATTAACGTCCAATATATATATTGCATGATTATAATATATTTAAAATATCCACCTTAAACAAAGGACAACGAATGTTCTGGCAAATGAAAACTTTTTTTCGAACAGTTTTTGGATGTACAGTCCATTGACCTAAAACTTTGATTATGGTTAATTACATGGAACTAAAATAGTCCTCCTACTTTTGCTAATTGTCTTTCCTTTTCAGCGAAATTAGTTTTTCGGAAGAAATCCTCTAAGGTAGAGCAGGAACGGCATTGCTTAAGGCTTAAATGTTTTGTGATATCATATCTGCCACCACGGGAGAGAGAAAACTCTCCGTTACATTCATCACAACGAACACTATCTGCTATTTTACTTTTTTTCAAAAAAGGAAAATCTTTCGCCAAAAGTTCATTGAACTTACAAGTTCTATTCCTGTTAGATTTTTTTCCATTCCTATATGTAAAAGGAAAGAACTTAATTTTATAAAGCTTTTAAATTTTTAAATTATTACCGCACCTTATACGTTCACAAATTAATAAATCACTGAAAAGTTACGTGAGAGCACTTGTCAATATCCCATAAAACTGGTTTATTAAAAACCAAGCATACGTCAGGATTCCTCTACTGACAGCTGGTAACGAACGAGCCATAGGGAATCACGGAAATGAGTCCTATTACGACAAAATGCAGGACTGCTGAAGGAGAAAGTTGTTCCATACGCTAATGGCATTTCCAAAGGAAAAGTTAAAGCCTAATGCGCAACAGTGGCTAAGTATCAGAGCCACAAAGTTACAGTCCTGTTTGAATCAAACAATACGCCCCTCCTTTTCGCCCAGGGAATAGGAAAATATATAAAGAGATTAACTGCTACTGCATCTTCCTCACACCGCCAAAAGGGACCTTATTGCCTTCACTCGCAATTCTTTACTGAACACCTGGCTACCGATTCGCTGACTAGTTCTGCAGTCATGAGATGTTTCCCATTAAATCCCGAAGCGTAAGGACTGCCAACCTGCTCTACCGGACTGATATTACCGATGACTGTATATACCAGTGGTGCTCAAACTTTTCGCCCCGAGGGCCACATCATCCATTTCTGCAAACATCGCGGGCCACATAGCTCAGTTCCGCCCTCTTCGCGGGTCACACCCAGTCGAAAACAGAGGTTAAGAACGACTTAAGGAAATTAAGGATTTAGTTGTGAGTCGAAATTACCTCATTTGTTTTAAATGCATTTATCCATTATGAAATTAGAGAGGTAAACACAAAATATCTGGTTTTTTAATTTTCCATTTTCTTTTTATATTACATTGTCCTTAATTGCTTAACTCATCGTATTGTACTTTTGTCACTGCTAGAAAGCAGGACATTTATCTTTATACATAGAAACGTAAATAGACATTGATAATTATCAGTGTCTATTTACGTTTCAGATAATAAATTGCTGCGTAACGCAATCTATAAAGCGCCCTTAAAGTTTTACCAGACCGTTATGCGTCGCTAACCTCCGGATAATATGGAATGCTTAGCTCCTCAACAGGTTCGCCGAGTGTCAAAAAATTTTAACAAACGGCTCGCGTGAGCCAGAGGGAGCCGGCCCTGCTTATGACACCGTTAATAGATGTCATAAAAATTTGTATTACTCTCAAAATTAGTTTCTTGTTTTACCCGTGTATTAATGGTGCAGACCTTGAGTTTATTGAATATATTTTATAAGGGATGTATGTTTGGTTTTTAATAACAAATTAAGACTGTTAGTTGAATAACTCGATAAAAAATAAGATCAGACGGCTGAATTTTCCGGAGATTAAAAGCGTTAAAGAGAGAGAGAGACAACCAGAAATATGATTTTAGTAATATAGATAAAAAATATAAACAACATGAATACCTACTGCGTTCGATTTATTTGCGTTATATTCATATCTTCGGTCATTTCGAGCAAGTTTTAATCTTATTTTCGATCTTTAAGCCTTTGTTTAAGTGCAAATGCACGGAAATTACCGAGGACAACAACAACGGTTTCCATGGAAATTTATTATTGAAATGTTAAGAAAATTTTACCAAACCTCGAGTGTAAATTCAAACTACGAGTGGATTCGAATGAGATTGAGTAGTCGACGGTAAGAATAATAATCCTCATTCATTTTGGCGTGTTTTAGCGTAAATTTCGGGCCGATAACAATTTTAAAATATTTTATAGAGTAAAAGAAAGAAAACCTTCAAACCAAAAAGGTGATTTTCACGTGTTATCTTATGGGAAACGACATTCATCCTCTGGAGACGAACCCGTGACCTTTTTCGAAATTTTTTTAGTCATAACTTTGCGATTTCACATTATAGAGACATAACTCCTTGGAAACTTTTAGAATAAGTGGATAGAATAGGAAACAACATTTATTCCAGTAAGCATTGCACAAATCAAATCTTTACAATAGGAACGTTTATCCTTTGATCAATAAAAAATTATAAATTTATTTATCTATATATTTTTCCGTAATTGCTGTGGAGGATTCAACTTCAGTTTTAACGCCCATTTCAGGATGGGTTGTTTTTATCTGATCTATGTTAATTATTCCACGATTCAACATACCTGGCCGGGATAAATTTACCCAACTAATCTTAATCGTTAGCAAATCCATAGAGGAGTAGTTTTATCTAAAAACAAGTTGGCAAACAATTGCAGAAAACTTTGGCTTGTCGTATACCCTTGTCTACTGGACCAAAAAATGTTGGTTTTTAAAATGGTAAATTTAGGTATGACTAGGGGGTAAGCCCCTTGCTCGCTTACGCTCACCGACCCCCTCCCCACACCGCCTCTTGTTCGCTGTTAATGGATTTAGATTAGTTCTACGGAAATATGTTTTGAATACGAGTTTAATGAATGTATTTTATAAGGGGTGTAAGTTTGGTTTTTAATAAAAAATTAAGACTGATAGTTGAATGACATGATAAAAAAGAATTCCATAATTGCTGTAGAGGATTCATCTTCAATTGTAACGCCCATTTCCTTGATTGGTTGCTTTTATCGGATCTATGTTAATTATTCCACGATTCAACATACCTGGCCGGAACAAATTTACCGAATTTATCTTAATCGTTAGCAAATCCGTTGCAGTAAGATTCATTGCAGAAGACACCGTCTCACGTTCAGCAGTGCTGCAAGGAAATGTTTTGGCTAATTTAGAGAATAACATTCAATCATAAGCAGCAGTGTTTTTGTCAACATATTCTCACATTCCATTGATTGATTTGTTTAGTATGATAATGAAATCGTTATGTATATTTTATCGATCTCTCTCACCGTGTATGTAATAGATGGATAATCAGGCCAGTAGACCCTCTTCAATACCTTACCTTACTGCAAACTTAGTAACCATGGTCAGACACTCAAACCATCGGTCTACCAAGCGGTGCTTTCAATAATATACAAATCTATGATAAATAGAGGCTTTTTACATGGGATATAGAAAGATATAAATGTTTAGGCACTTCTAGAATGACTATAAATCTGAAATTTGACAAGATAATAAAGTACATAGGCTGAAACGTTCATAAAATGCAAGCATCGTATACTCGCCTTGCATGTAATTTATTTTTTAAAACTGTTATATGCATAATAATGGCCCAAACAAAATAAACCATACAATAATAATACCATTTTCTTTAACACAAACAGTTTTTCCCAATTGTGTGTTATAAAATATTTATATGCTCTGCAGGATTCGAACCCCTGTCACGCGAGCCACCTCTCTATGAAGGCTGGAAAATGTTCTTAATTAAACCTCAACCAAGCCATAGAAATAACCTAGTTAATTCAATATGGTTTCTAGGTTTAGTTTGTAAAATCAAAACTCCCAATTGGTACTTGTCATGTCATTTGTGAATCAGACAATGAAATGTGTTAGACAAACAAAGATAGGAAGCGGTTATGGCATGATAGAGTTTTGATTACAAGATACATGTTCCATGAGTGTCATATAAAAAATAAATTAAAATATATTCCCATATTAAGATTTCTCCATAAAATGTTTATGAATATTATTTTAATACATACACTCCATCAGTTTCAATATAAAATTACATGCCACTGAAAGATGGCATTATCTGATCTTTTCAGGAATTAAAGCAGATTTCAATAAAAATCAAGATAATATTGTTAAAAAAATTAAATTCTTATTTTAAATGTTTAAATATCATTAATGACTAATATATCAAGGATAGTAGTTTTGAATCCATGTTCGATTGCTTGGCTCCTTTCAGATAATAAATTTCTGCGTAACACGATCTAGAAAGCACCCTTAAACTTTTGACTTCCCATTATTATCATAACATGATGCGACACTAACCTCCGTATAGTATGGAATTTTTATGGATGGGAAATAACATTTTGCACTTAAAACATTGTAGTTTATTAAAAATTTTAATATAAACACCATAATTACATCTTTAATACTATATTATTCAGTAAATTTACATAGGAAAATAATTAGAAAATTATTATTATTGGTAATACATACTTGGAAGACATGTTATATTTTAGGGTTATGTACAAGTTAACATGGAAAACATTCTCCAACATACAGGTAGTGATAGGTACACTTATTCAAAATGCCATTTAAATGACAAACTATACAGGACCAGTCTTTAGTAAACATATTCCTAAAACAACTATATGCAACTCTATATGGAGTTTGGTGTTTGATAAAGGTTTAACTGCAACATTTAGTTAGAGCAGCATTAATGTATGTAATTTGAAATCGTACATAAGAATGACTTAATGTTTATGCTGTATTCCAGGAATTAAATGTGTCGCATTGGGTTCGTGAATGATAACATACACGAATGACAGAGAATTTCAATTAATTAACTAATGCTGTGAAAAGAAGGTCATCGTTCCATATAACGTATGATTGCCAAAACTAATTACATAAACAGGCAAAATTTGAATCAGGTACATACATACTGGTGTGTTAGTCTTATTAAAATTATTCTACTAGCCAGAATCCCCCTGATCCAAAGGATACTAATTATTTGGCCAACACATCCTTAATGATAAACATAGAAACAGATGAAAACTTCATTAGTGTTAGAAAAAGAGAACCATGCCATGCTCTTAAGAAGATTACATCTGTTTCACTGTATCACTTGGAATAAAAAAATGCAAAGCTAAAATATAATCTTCTAAATGAAAATAAATATGATGCCATGGCAAAACCCACTCTTATTTAAATTTGTATCTTGTTCCTTACTACCACATTTTGATATACATTTGCAAGCAAAGTAAGCATGCCATGAAAATGAATAGAAAATATTACAACAGGAATGGAATGAAATTTATGAATATGGCAAATAAATTCTTTTTACATAAGTCATTGAAATTACACGGCTATGTTAAAATTCCATTATGATGCTGCTAATGGATGAAAAAAGCTTCCTGGGCACAGTGAACGAATTCATTCAATAAACACATATACGCATAAAACAGATATTTATCCTTGTCAGAGTCGCATAAACCATTTATAAACCATAAAGATATGTATAAGATGAGAAATGCAGTTTAGTCCTACAAATGTTGCATGAATGATTGCAAGAAATCGTAAAGGTGATTTCCAACAAATACATAAGAACCTTGACATCCATCAGAGAAAAAATTCACTTGGCAGACAGAGGAGCTGCTTCCAAGTCTTCACATAATATGCCTTCCACCACACACTCTCTGTTGAAAATGAATGCTGCCGAATGACTTCGATGACTTTGTGCACGTTTCCAAATGACCCGAGTGGGGTAGTGCATTCCATTCGTTAACCTTTTTTTGAAATGGCGTTTCCCCCGATATGATCGAGGCCTATTCCATTCACGAGAACCCTGGAAAAGGATAATAAAAAATTTAGAATTGAATATATGGAAAAAAAAGTAAAACAATTTTTTCCTCCTGCATCTCTGAAAAAAAGAGCCATAAGAGTAAAATGAGTGGACAAAGTAAATAAAGAATTATTCATTAGACACATTCACAACATGCATATAAATCTGAAATATTTTCACTGAAAAGTTAAACATATTAGAAACGTCAGTAATAGTGCACACCAGTCCAGATAAAATTTCAGCATAGGCATAAAACATGGCATACCAATACAGGACATAAACAAATAAATCTCTATATATAAAATTTCGTCAGAAATGCAATTTGCCAACGCAAACGCACAATATACAACAAACACCAATTCCGTCAACAATGTCATAGAAACACATTAGACAAACAACACTAAGACAATCGAAATCGATCGAACAATACAATCAGTCCTAAGCAACAAACGTCTCGTCACGCAATGCCATCATGGGACGTCAATGAAGATGTCACGTCTGCACAGGCCTGTGCGGTCAAACCACATAGCACTCTGGATTTTCAGTTAGTAGCATCCAAAGGACAATACCATTTCAGATACAAATGCAAGTAAATTATGCATTAATACATCGCTAATAACAATAGTAAAACGACTCACCACATAATACCTAGAATTTAACACCGTACATCGTATACCTCAACCTCCGGAGCACCTCTTAACCAATCAGCATCCTCGTCTCGTTCCTCAGCGGTGTGTCCTGTGCCGCGTTGCTCTTTGGTTCCACGATGATCGGTCCTCCGGTGCTTGGTTTTCCGGTCCCACGGCACTCTGTCCACTCCACAGATGTACAGTGGCGCCTGTAAATCAATTTCTTCTAATTTAAAGTTCAGCGTAGGTTAGTTTCTTATATTCATGAAACGTTCGAGAGCACTATCTGTCCGTGCAGGACAAATATGTCACATGTATTAATGAAATTTGGCTCTATTTTTATACGTCCGAACAACTTTCCATTATTCGCATTGTTTCCTATAGCAACCCGGAGATAAGAATAACGTGAAACAATGCACGTGAATGTACGACGTATGGACCATAGCATTTTGAAGAATCATGATTTAAGAGAAATTGAGTTTAATATTCAAATGCATTTTAAGTTAAAACACATCCTGTAAATTTTTATCATAACTTCAACACGGATAACCAGAAGTAGGGCCACCTGCATTATTTGTTTCTATATGGCAACGCAAATATAGCAACAAGACAGGCTGAGGTTAAGTTGTAAAGGAAGGGAAATCCAGCCGACTTACCGATACTGCTTTCCAGTATGCAGAAATGATCTGCCGGCACACCATCGTCAACTGTCGCTGCTAGCGAACCGATTCCCTATCTGAGAACAAATAGCTCCAGCCCCAAATCTTTGAAACACTATGTTATCAAAACGAAAAGCTTAAACGTAAAATTTACGGATGTTAGGAAACTCAACAAATTTAAAATTAACACAGATACAAAATGCCTAGTTTCAGTCAGTCTACACTGCACTACATTACCAAAGGCAATTTGCATCGATGGAAATAGATGAAAAATGGCAAAACAACGAATTTTTACTTGAATAGCCATAGAATCATCGGCCGAAGACGGAATTCAATTCCAAGTGAAACGCACTACTCTATCCGCAGGCGTATTTACCTAAGGATAGCTTGTTTAGACTTCCCCTAGGAAGGAGCCTAGATCGTTGTCTCGTTCGCTTCAGTACGAATCACTTGGAACCCGGACTCCAGTGAACGGTGATGACCCCTCCTGCTGAATTTATAGAATTTGAACGAGAAAATTCGAGACTGCTGAAAACTTTTACTTAATGAGAGAAATTTAGAAACAGGCACAGGCTGGTGTGTTAGTGTTAGTAAAATAATCTACGATAAATACTAACCAGAATGCGCCTGATTCTAAATTTAATTTATTAACTCTTCGCCTACCACTGCCTGATCGAAATACATAGAAACAGACGCGACCTGCGTTGTTAGTAATACTAAAAGAGAAAGATGCCATGCTCTTAAGAAGTTTGCAGAACGCGTCCTTTCTATGTATTGCTTGTTATAAAAAAATTCAAAGCTAACATAAGATTATCTGTAAGTGAAAATAGATGTGAAGCCAGAGCAACTGTTCTCTACGCCTATTATGAAACTGAATAGTGAAAGTTACTTCGGTATTCGATGGTGGTGGTGATGCCAGGTAGAATGGGTGGTATGCCTCCCATGTCCTGAAAATAAAAATATGAACGTATAAGTTAGGAAACCGCAATGCTCCGCAGCCACTATACGATTTTAAGGATCGGGTGAAATGTGGTCGGTGTGATACCCTTTTATCATTAATATCAACTGCAGTGATTTCGAAAAGATGCGGTCTACCCGTTTCGTCCAATCCACTGTGACCCATCGCAGGAAAATTCGGGAAATCATTACGAAAGAGCGAAACGTTATGATATATACATCTGAGAATGCATCCATCGGAAACATCGACGTCAGATAAATAAAAATATGCACTGCCTTCTATTCCTGTAAAGCTAAGAACATTAATTGAAATTGCTTTCACATAAAGCCACAGCAGGAAATTGGATGGTAATATTCTGGAAATTACACATCTATATTCATAGAGCTACGTTAAAATTCCATCAAACTGATTACATGATGCTGCTAAAGGATGAAAAAAGATTTCTGGGCACAGTGAACGAATTCATTCAATAAACACGTATATGTACGCATAAAACAGACATTTATCCTTCTCAGAGTCGCATAAACCATTTACAAACCATAACGATATGTATAACATGAGAAATGCAGTTTAGTCTGACAAATGAATGATTGCAAGAAATCGTAAAGGCGTGTAAAGGTGATTTTCAAGAAATACATAAGAAAGTTGACATCCGTCAGAGAAAAAATTCACTTGCCAGACAGAGGAGCTGCTTCCAAGTCTTCACATAATATGCCTTCCACCACACAGTCTCTGTCGAAAATGAAAGCTGACGAATGACTTCGATGACTTTGTGCACGTTTCCAAATGACCCGAATGGGGTAGTGCATTCCACTCGTTAACCTTTTTTTGAAATGGCGTTTCCCCCGATATGATCGAGGCCTATTCCATTCACGAGAACCCTACAAAACGATAATAAAAAATTTAGAATTGCATATATGGAAAAGAAATGAAACATTTTTTCCTCCTACATCTCTGAACCAAGTTAGGAAAATGTACAACGTATCACCAATGGGCGCGTTTGGAGCAAGGGAGTACTAGAAAGAAATTATATACCTGTACTTAAGGGAAACAGCGCTTTAAAGTTCTTTTCTTCATCATAAGTAATCTATTTTCTTCCTATTTAGTAGTATTACATGCACAGGTAATGAAATTAAACGTTTGTTTGTGAGATTGTTTATGTTAGCAACAATGAAAAAACACGCAAGAAATTTTCAAAGTTCAACTCGATATAAGATTTCTTGTTTGATTTTATCGATAACGGCCACTCCTACGATAAAATGTAAAGGGAAGGAAATACTCTACTTTACCAGTTCTACAACTTTTATTTGAAAACTATTTTGATATGAGCAATAATTTACGAGATATGAAAACAAGTTAATTTTTAGTCTCCTGTCAAGTGGTGCCCCTGATTGACGTACGTGATTAATTTTTGCGATTTTCTTATAATATTCTATTGAAAGTCCTTAGTATCAAATTTTATGAAAATCCGTTCTTTAGGAGTCGAGAACGAAAATGACGGCGATAATAGGCGCTCACGCTGTGAGCGAAACGCGCCTAGAAAAAGAGCAATAACAGTAAAATGAGTGGACAAAGTAAATAACGAATTATTCAATAGGCACATTCACAACATGCATATAAATCTGAAATAATTTCACTCAAAAGTTAAACACATTAGAAACGTCAGTAATAGTGCATACCAGTCCAAATAAAATGTCAGCATAGGCATAAAACATAGCATACCAATACAGGACATAGCCAAATAAATTTCTATATATAAAATTTTGTCAGAAATGCAATTTGTCAACGCAGACACACAAAATACAACAAACACCAGTTCCGTCAGCAATGTCACAGAAACACATTAGACAGACAACACTAAGCATAAGACACTCGAAATCGATCAAACAATACAATCAGTCCTGAGCAACAAACGTCTCGTAACGCAATGCAATCATAGACGTCAATGTAATGTCATGTCTGCACAGGCCTGTGCGGTCAAACCACATAGCGCTATGGGTAGTCAGTCAGTAGCATCAAAAGGACAATACCATTTCAGATACAAATGCAAGTAAATTAAGCATAAACAATAAAAATCGGAAAATATCACCTAGAATTTAACACCGTACATCGTATACCTCAACCTATGGAGCACCTGTTACCCATATCAGGTTCTCCGGTGCTGGATCCTCCGGTCCCACGGCCCTCTGTCCACTGCACAGATGTAGGAACGCGGCACCCTGTCATGGAAAATGCCTCTGAAAAAGAAATAGCAATTAAAAAGAGGAAATAACTCAATTCGGAGGGAATAACTTCGAAAGAGACTTACTATAGAATGCAGTTGTCCGTGAGTCCTCTTCTTCTTTGCCTATAAAGGAAAATTTCAGCACCTGTCGACGCTTTTGAGGAGGATAGAGGTTAATGGCACATATATCAAGGCAAAACAACACAATAGAGAATATTCGCAAGTGTATCAATCGCATCACGTACGTGTATATTCGCATCGAAGTGTGAATCGTCGTTAGGGATTTTGTGTGACTGGCCAGCGAGGTCGACCTCGAGGGGAAAGGGGCGTTTGAGAGAGCTCTCTCTATGCCACGGCCGGGCATTTGTGTTGTGTTAACACCTTAAAATACTATTTTAAAGGGTGCGTGGCATGCCATAGAAAAATAGGTCGAATTGTACACGTAAGCATAGGAATTAAAAAATATCGACGAATGCATACATGTAATGCGATGGTTGTAAAAAAATGGAATTTCAGTGTATACAAAGGCAAATAATGTAAATAAATATCGACAAGTGCACAGGTGTAATACCATAGGACTAAAAATGGTATGGAGAAAAAGGAAATCGGGAATGGGTAAAGCATAGATAGGGTGGAGTTGGGGAAGTTTTGCCTGGTTTGTGAGTCTCCTCTTCTTGACGAGCCCCTGAAATTAATAGAAATACAACGATATAAGAAAGGCTAGTGTAATTTGCCCGTCAAAAATGACGGGTATACATGAACAAATTAAATTTGTTCATGCCCCTCTCTCAATCCCCATCGCCATGTCAGCGTATAATAAGCATAATCTTACATATAGAATGGCGCTAAAAAAGGAAATCGACGTACAGTAAATAGACACGTAAATCAAACATAGATACATATGTGGTGTAAGAAACTTTCATCAACGGCAGTCACGTACTTATAATATCAAATAACAAAAGGAATTCCTACACAAAAGCTACGGTAAACTATATCTATTAACATCGCGTCGGAGATGATACGTAGAAAAGCCTAAATTCAGAAGGCAGCATTTCTATATATTACTGGAATTTAAATAACTTCCATATTTAGTCTTAATATCGGCGAGAAATCGCGGAGACTAAGATGGGAAGCTTCGAAACCAAAATGGAATACAGGAATTTGGTCGGCGTACGTTACGATAAAATTCACTCACGGAAATATATGAAAAGTTACAAAAATCGAGAATAAATGGTCGTGGTTTCACGTACGCGACAATTTAAAATATACCTAGCGAAACATTTAAAGAAATGCATTGAATTTTGCACTAACACCATCGTAATGCAAGAAAGATACTGACCTTCGAAGTGACTTGGACACTTCGAGGTGGACTCGTCGAACATCGGGCGATGAATGAAAAACCTGAGTTCCGGTCTAGGAAAGGCAGCTCAGCGCGATAGTCATTTGTCTAGTTATAGAAAGTTGAAATTCGTTTTTAATGACAATAAATGCAGTAAAGTTTTTATACAAAATGATCTTTTATATAAAATTGTAATAATATGCTTGCTTGCTTTATTTAAAAATAATATTCTATAATGACAATAATAATTTTCTTTAAATTAACAATAATTTCTTAAAACGACAAAGTGACATCTAGTTTTAAGTGACAGAAAATGTCGAAATTGAATTGCGATATGACATAGGGAATAGTGGGCTCTAAATTAAACATTATTCCTGAGAATTCTCACATATGACATTATTTTTGTGGTTTAATTTATCAATATAATACCAGCATTAATTCCAACCTGCTTGAAAACTCAGCATATCAATTTAAAACGCCAAACCAACAGAACTAACTCTACCGAAACAATAAATACGGAGAAAGGTAATTCTCAAAATTTCTTAATATTACCAATTTCTCGCGAATTGATATCTGCGATTAATTTCCAGCGTTCTATTTATTTATGTATAAAACATAATGTAAAATAATCAGCCGATTTTAATTTTGTTACACACCATTCTGTGGAACCCTTTCGTTGCGGAGTTAATATCCGAACCGTGACAACCATCCAGGTAATATTCAACTTCGTCTCTTAGGTAATTATACTTTTACATAGTGGAAATACATCCAAAAAATGTTCAAAATCCACATTTAGAATAATTTATAATAAATTCATGATTATATTGCAAAATCATAATAATGTTAATACTTTTACAACTCTTTTATAGCAACAAAAGTGTTGAAGCATCTATTAGACATATTAAATATAATAAGCATTAGATCAGTGCCAGTTAAATTAAATACCTGACTTCAAATCTTCTAAAATTAATGCTACTATAATTACAAAAATACGAAAATTTTCAACGAAATATTTTCTCGGAACAAATGCCGTCCATGTTTACAAACTGAAGAGCATTCAAGAGTTCGTGTGTGCTGTTGAGCAGCAGTAATAGGAGAAAGTTTTTTTCATGGCCGTGGGTTAAACTGGAATGTCGCAGCATAGGGGCATAGGCTAATTCGATTATATGTCAAAGAGTAAGGATTAATTCGTCACAAGTATTCAGATTGACATTGGTAGGTGCTGGCGATACGATAGAATACAGAACTGAGAAAGCTACAAACTCACCGTTTGGTGTACAGTATGCGAAAACACCCTCACTTATAGTATTCACAGGGGTGTCCGACAGACATGGATTCACAAGGCAGTGGGTGTCCTGCGGCCATCACCGCTGCACTTTTTCACATTCCTTAGGTCGATGCACACACTGACAAAACACACGCTGACAGATAAATGCCATAATTTGTCTTTGTGTAGGGCCGACTATCTGTTAATCACGCACCAGAAATCACTTCTTTAGAAAACGCTCGCTTTTCCATCATCTCTTCTTAAGAATATTATTCCTCGTAAAACGACTATGGATGAACTAGTCAATCTCGGTTCGTTCGTCAGCGGTTTAATTATTTTGGATAAATATGGAGAACAATGTGGAGGGATAAAATTATCATTGCGATTAACTTAGAATCTCGTGCGATTAGCATTTTATCCAATTGTACATGACATGGCACGATCCTCTTCGTTTCTTATCCATAACGCTCAATCCTTACTATAGAAAGCCAACCGTTTTCTTTGCTTGTAGTAAGTACATACATACGCGTGGAACTAATGTGTTGACTCACTTTCAATGCTATGCCTTCAGGGAAGAGAAGGTCGGAGGTATGAGGGGTGGTGCGAAAAAGGGGGAGAGGGTAGGAGGAGGGTGGAAGGAAACACGGAAATATGGAGGATGAGACGCGAAGTTTTTCCCCGCTCTCGTGTTCCATAACTACACAGTGGTCAAGGCCTTTTAGCTTAGGTCATCGGTCGAGAAACTTTCAAAGTAAAACAAGAAATAGTTTATTGGTTGTGTGTCTAATTCCAAAAACATTTGGGTCCGGAACAGCGCTAACTATATAATTATAAAATATAATAAGAATGACAATATTCCTTCGTAAAAGCTGATAGAAAATTAAAATGCATCCAATAAAAAATTATTACCAACTTAATTACTCTCACTCTTTCTCTTTCATGATGGAACGTGTTGTTATTTGATTGGCAGCATCTCTCTTATTAGAAGTGTATGTTGCATTTTTCATCAGTCAGCCACTGGCTTTGTTCGATGCTTTTTTTGGTTCGGATATTCACATTGATAACTACTGTATTAACAGTCACCTTCATGAGACTTAAGCAGTGAATCACCATATAACCAGGGGCAGGGCCGGTTTCAGGTGTATGCGAAGTAAGCGGTCGCTTACGGGCGCCACTTTAGAGGGGCGGCAAAATCAATATTTCGGTTTTTGACATTTTCGTTTTTTTAAGGTTTATTGCACAGAACTTGAAAACATCGCGAAAAAATTATATTTCACTTCATGATATTTCATATACATTCAGGGTTGATTCAAGGTGTAAGCGACGCGACGTAACCTACTGCTTACAGGTGTCACCTTTAAAGTTTTACATTGTCTAAGACACGCCGATACACTGTGCACTTTTCTTAAAATCTTTAGCGGGATATATACTCGCAAACGCAATAACTGTGAATGCAATTTCTTGATTTCCATGAATGTATTTTAAATATAATTTAACGGCATTTGCGGAGATATTGCTTGTGATACCGTGCTGTCATCATATTTAACAGCTCATCGAATTTGCAAATCTGCAACAACTGCTGTTTGCAATGAAATGTACATTCTATACGATGGATTGCCAACATATGTGTAATAGAAGCAGTGGCAGATCCACGGGAGGGGGGAGGAGAGGGGGGGGGAGGGGGGGGCCGCCTCTCTTTGGATAATCCCATGCACTCCACGGCGTTCTTTCTTAAATTCATTCCGCGCAGAATTCCTCAATTATACGTCGCAGATCAGGTCCTTATAGCAAGGGAAAAAATATTCTGTGAGGGGTAGGGATTTTGAAAATATAGGGCCGGTGGCAGGGGCGGATTTGATAGGTGGAGGGGCTATCACCCCCCTCCCCTTGAGAAGTTTCTGGATTCGCTCCTGAATACTTGGCTGCATTAGGGGCGATTACTACTACGGGCCAAAAAGGCAATCTAAATAGGAAGTTGCTTAAGTTATTTTCTGGTTATTCGAGGCGGAAATCAATTGAAATAATTTTGATTATCAATAATTAACTTTAATTAAATATTACATAATTTTATTAATTAAAAATCATGGATAGATTCTGTAATTTTAAATATTGATTAAGCTTTGATATCAGAATCCTTTCTATATTTTTTATTTTCATGAATTAAACATTACAAAATTTACAGCATTTATCAAGCTTTGTGCGCATGCTGCATTGAGTGCTTTATATAATAATTAAACATAAAGTGATAAAATTAGACAGGAGAGAAATTATGCATCGCGAGAACTGATGAATTCGTACATACATAAAAGCCCAAAATACTCATTTGAATAGAATATAATATAATTCGTCTACATTGCTCATCCTATTGCCCATTATTCCCTTTTAAAAAGCGTCCATTTGAAACCCAAAATTTCCATTCCACGGGACAGTCTGAAAAAAATCCTTCGACCACCGACCGCCCGTGCTCTGCCCGATACGTCACAAGTGGCGCCCCTTTCCCTTCCGGTTAAGAGAAAAACAAGTCTCCGAATTCTTCCTTATCTTATCCGGAATACCTTCGCGATTTTACCCGTCAATTCCTATAATAGCTGTTTACCTCCACCGAAGCTTTGTTAAGCGAGTGTAAAGCGTATTTACTATACATTTCATAGATCGATAGACTTCTAGACCTATTTTAACATTACAGAAATGAGGCGGGACATGCGTTTGCTCTCCCACTTCCTAAACTCCCCCAGCCCACGGCGGCGGATTTATAGGTAATATGTGCAGTACGTGCAGAAGTAGGGTCCCGTGCGGCTGAGGGAACCCCGAAATAACTTTTCATTTCGTCTCTGGCGATGAAAACTGTTACGGTTTAATCCAATAAACTGGCGTGTGCGCTGTGTCTGTTAGTGGTGCAATAATATAGTGTGTGATGCGTTGTTGTCACTCTTCATTTCTCCTACGCCCCGATTAAAGTGTAGCTGGCATCGAGAGAGTGACATGCATTCGGTCAGGGGACCCAGCATGACTCTAATTTCTGGCCGTACATCCTGTGTTGCCAAATTTAATTTTAAATCGTAATTAATTTAAATTTAATTTTATGCCAAGCGGAGCTGCAAACCGAACCGAACCAAACCGCTGAACCGAACCGCAGCCATTTCGCTGAACCGCGAACCGAACCGAAACCACTGATAAATTTTTCAATGAACCGAAAACCTAACCGTAATTTTTTGCAAAAGTGGTTCGGTTTCAGTTCGATCTCAATCCACAAAGTACGGACCAACGAAAAGACCAGGAATTTCCATTGGAATAAATGATACTCCAATTTTATGACTGATTATGAACTTCAAGAGCAAGATGAACATCGTCTATTACTTGGAATTATTACAACAAAGGACAACTTTTGTTAACAAAAGCAGTTTACGAATTTGTTACCAATTTAAAATTGAAAATTTTAAATGACCTTCAGGATGAATTTCTTAAAAGGAAATAAAATTGCCCAATAATAGAGTTAATTACCTCAAATTTTGAAGAGAAAAACCTCTACATTAAACTATTTATCAAAGGTTGGTTCAAGAAAGAGTATAATAAAAACAAACTTATTTGAATTAAACTAAAAAATAATTTAACCGTACAACGTGAAAAATATAGTACCGTATTTAATCGATTGTAAGGCGACCTTTCTTTACTTTTTTACCGCCTTAAAAATTGCCACTCGGCTTAGAATCGAGTCTTAAAAATCGAAATAAATGTTTCGATAAATTCATTCCCGAGCCATCTCTAGTATCCGCTTGCGCCTAATCTTAGGATTCTCTGAGTCAATCGTAATTTCGTCGTTCTTTTGCAAGCGTAAATTTTTGTCATTTTCTTAGGCGAGTTTTTCAGTTTTTCTTAATAATCCCATAATGGGACAAACGCATTATTCTGCGGACTTTAAGAGAAAGGTGATAGAATATGCTGAAGAAACATCAAATCTTGCTGCACAATGGTGCAGGGGATTGATGAGTCGAATGTGAGACGTTGGAGAAGACAAAGAGAGAAACCTGGATATTTTTGTTGCGAGATTAAAAATCTGGGACATAACCGGGACAGATTACATTTTAGTAAAAATTGTATTGGATGCTTGATTACAACATATGTAATTTGTGTTTTCCTAATTTTAGTTGATACCTTTTTTATTTAATTACGAATTGAAGAAACCGGGGCATTCATACTTTTCAGTATTTTTTCGCGACAAATCCCGGAAAACTAGGATGTCTGTACACCCAACATGGAATTGTCCTCGCGTGCCCTTGTGACAAGTAGGGGTCTGCTTACATTCGATTAAATACTGTATATAAAAAGATCGAATAAAATATATATAACATAACTTCCTGGTATAGAAAATCTTCGTTGATCGAAGACTAGGTATAGCTCCAACCTCAGGGTGAAAAATCCGCTTTTATCAATGGGAAATGGGACGTCAGTATTTACACTAAATATTGACGTCACTTCTTGAGCAAAGACAACAACATATAAATTATGCCCAAGGAAAACTAACCTGCTATAACTTGATAACAGAGTCTTCAAACACTAAAAGACGC
Source organism: Uropetala carovei (assembly GCA_036926305.1). Classification (NCBI taxonomy): domain Eukaryota; kingdom Metazoa; phylum Arthropoda; class Insecta; order Odonata; family Petaluridae; genus Uropetala; species Uropetala carovei. Next base: position 1,425,525 of record JAXCHB010000277.1, read on the forward strand.
ACACCACTCGCACTCGACTGACGTTTCCACAACGATGGACGTATTGGAACTAATGCGGACAAATAGTTCTTTTTCGACGTCACCGATGCAAAATGGGAGGGAGGAGGAAATGTGAAGGAGAAAACAGTGGTATGATAATATGTACCCAGTCCTCACACACCCTAACACAGCATAGAAATTACTAAGAAGCAGTAAAAGAAACCCAAAAGATATATATTTCGTCCTCAAACAAGAGCCGCAACCAATCAACCGAGAATTTTGAATGTGCCTGAATGAATGCACGTGGAAACAAGGAGGAAACGCAGGAGGGAAGGTCTTGGAATATCCCGTATCCTCCTCGGACTTTCTCAAGATTTCCTTGCTCTTGGGCATCTTTGCAAATGTCTCCCGCTGGCCAAATTCTGATTAGACTGCAGACGAGGGCGATGCCGAGGCATGACCTTTCTCCCCCCCCCCTCCCCCCCCTCCAACCCAAGGGAATGCTTCTCTCTTCAGGCCTTTGATGCAAGGGGTGCATTGCACCCCGAGAGAAACCCTCGGGGGCGGCAAATCACAGAGGGAATCAGTTAGAAATATTAGGGGCGGTGAGAACTGCTTTCACCCGGTCGGCAAAGATCCCCGGCATGTAACAGCAATAAAATGTTGCAAAAACCACATCCAGCCATCTGTATTCGATAGTATTCTCGGAAGCCGCTTTCAGAAATACTATTTTACCATTCGAAGCAGAGTCTGGTTGCTGCCCCTGAACATTCATTTGAAGTCATATTTTCACATTTATTCGCCAGCTGCAAACACTAAGCATATCAATGGAAAACCAAATGGAACAACTAAATTAAGGTATTTAACCAAAACATTTCCCAGAAAAATTTGGCGTCCCTAAAAATTCGGCGTCCCGAGCGGTCGCTTGGTCTGCTTGTATTGTTGAGCCGGCCCTGCAACTACATATGTATTATTTTATTCTTTCGATGTTTAGATGTTATACGGTCGAAGATTCACTAAATCCGTTGAAATTCAACGGGCACTTCCGCTAGTATCTAATATAATATTTAGATTTTTACACATTTCCAGATGGGGACAACTGCCCTCCCTTGCCCCCCCCCTCTCTCCCCCTTTCCCCCCTTGCCCCCCCACCCTTGCCGACGCCCATGAGAGTTTTCCTATTGCTCTTCCATGGTCCCTTACATTATTTAGAAGTTGTTGGGTTACTAATTACGCAAATTTGTATTTAATCGAAGGTTATAAATTTTTTGGTGTTATGATATCATGCAGTTTTTAGAGATAAAGGTCGTCATATCCGATATCTAAGATCGCATTCACAATTAAAGTGCTTATACGATAACAATCCCCTTCTTAAGGAAGATAAGATTTCAATATGATATTGCTTTTTGAACAGTGAAAAGGTTACGCTAAAACGGGAGAGAATAGGACGAAAATGATTATATTTAAAGCGTCCTGAAGAAGAAATTATGGACCACATGACGATATTAAGACGGGACAATATTAAATGATTTTTTCCAAACAAACGAGTCAAGTTAGGTGGAGGTTTTTGGACAATAGCCTATGTTTAAAAAATCTCAGGTAATACATGGGTATGATGGAGACCTATGGATTTAACATTCCTTCACTTCATATTAACCCGACGTACCAGGTATCGAGAGGAAAAAAAACAAGCGAGGAGCAGTATGCGGCCTCGGTGACGTATGACCGCCGCGAGGGATCGCGTGTTTGCGGAGGGATCTCCAACAAACCCAATTTTGCCATCCCTATAGAGTTCCCTACTTCGAGTTAATATCGGAATCTCTTCACGTCACATCTCCGGAGAGCCCTTCCATATCACGCTGGTGCTCTCATCCGTACCTCAAAAAGGATCAATCCTCTCTCAGGTCAGTTTGCCAAGCCGAGAGCGGGATGGATGGCGAGATATTTTTCATTCATCCTGCGTTTCATTCATCCGTCACAACATGCATTCGCCTAAAAACGAGGTCACGACGCGGATTAACAGAGGGTCAAGTTACATCGTGCGGAATATTGTCGGATAAGGAGGTACAAGAACGCTTGGACTATATTATACCGTCGATTTCCTTTATGTTACATTTTTGCTACTCTCTCCTAAGGCACAGACCGTGATTTCCTCATCGTACGCAGTGGCGGATTTAGAAGTTCACGGGCCCTAAGCGGTACGGAATTTTGGGGCCCTACTGCAATTTGAAGTGAAAGCAGCCACAGCGGATACAGAACGAATAATCATAATTTAAACGCAACCGCGAACCAAGCGCAATTTTTACTGATATTTTAATCATTAAAGTAATATTAGTTAAAATTTAATGAATGAAACTAAATTTTTGGGCCCCCCAGAAGAATCGGGGCCCTAAGCGGCCGCTTAGTCCGCTTATCGGTAAATCCGCAACTGATCGTATGAGAATGAACACAAAGAAAGAGGTTTTAAAAATTCCGAATGGACAAATTTTGAAATTCGATCACGGATATAATTGATTGAGCAAATGCAAGAGGGGAAATTAAAATTTACTTTACCCGGAATTGTCATATATTAAGAAAATAGATACGAAAACTCCAATAAAAAATTGTAGGGTTTTTTTGTATCTCTATTGAGAGTGATAATTTCACGTGTTCGAGGGAGAATTTTCAATTTGGAGTAATATAATATTCGTGAAGAAAAATAAAATGTTGCTCGTGAAAAATGGAATTTTAATTTTTATACGACGGCAAAAATAACATTTTAAATAGGTTTAACAGTACCTACATGTTCACTGCCTCACTGTGTGAGTAATTTAAGCAGTTTGATGCACATGTTTGTTCTCCGTTCAGATTCCATCGAAAAAGACTTCTGATGACAGATGGGGCTTATTTGGATGAATTGCAGCATTGTGAAAATGAACATAAATTTAATGTGCGAGGAATTAAATATAAGTTTTGTGAAACAAGATGGCAATAGGAATAAAAGCGTTCTGGACTCTTGTTCGTGTATCATCATTTTTACTTTCATTCAATATTATGAAGATTTGCCATAAAGCTCTTTTTCGCAATATTCCATAATTATGAGAAGTTTTATTGCTCCTCATTTGTTTGCTTTTAAACTTTTGTATAAATATCATTCGCTATCATGCTATCAGATTTCTATTGCCATTAAAAAATCGGAAAATTTCCTTTGCTTTAAAGCGTGCAATTTAATTTAAAGAATTTGCCGCACTTTGGCTTGAAATTTATTCAGCGTAATGTGTCGTACAATTAATTCCTCGTCATAAATTTTAAGCGTTTTTTTTTAAACCAGAGCGTGAAATATAAAACGAAATTTATGAAATGCTCTCGGGTATTTTATTATTAATGAATTTACGTTCCTAAAAGCTCCGTACCGGCGATAAAAAAAGCAATTGGAAAATGGAGCGTTAACAACTCTTCAGGCAGTGGTTTTTTTTTTTAATAAAAAAGAAACTAAAGTTTTTCGTGGATTATTTTCGGCTCGCCCAATATTGTAAAGTTCTGCGGGCGATAATTATTTTCTTTTTTAAATCTCGCGATGCAATTCTTCGGCCGCTCCTCTTTCGCCTTCTCAACACCACACTCCATCCTCTCCCCACTTAACTCTCGCACACCTTTATTATCGTTTCGGCAGCGAGAGCAAACCTCAACCAAAGCCGCCGCACACCTGTCAGTTAGGTCGGCCGTGTAATAATTGATTTTCTGGTCCGCGGCCTTAGAGAGAGAGAGTTCCCTTCCGGATAGAGGCGACAAAAGTGCTTCACTCTACGCAAGAGAGGACGTGGTTTGTTACTTATCGATGACGTGTGGAAAAACGAGAGAAAACTCCATTCTGTGGGAATAGGTCGAAAATTTCGTTGGCGTCGACTCGCTCAGCCAGCCAGCAAAGGTCTTTCTTACTCAGAGGGTTACTTTGAAAAAAAAAATTAATGCATACATTTTTTTGCTTCGCGAATATTAAATTTTAGTGCTTTAATTTAATTTAATACCAATCATTCGTATTTTGTTCTTGAAAATGCACGGTTTTTCCTTCGAAATTCAATAAAATTACATACAAATTTTTCAGATTGACGGCAAATGTGGAAAGAATTTTAATACATTAGCGGATACATTTTTTATGTCAAGTATAATTTAGCGAATAGTCGTCGACGTCGTCAGATACATAATATCTTAGTACTTCTATTGCTGTGTTGGCCCGATTACAGGACTCCACCGAATATACGCTGTTCCTCTAGCATTTGATGCGTTCGGTGATTTCAAAAAGATAAATAGTATATTCCTAAATCTCCTGTTATCTTTCCGTTAAACCTACACTAATCAATGACTTGGCGAAGCGCCTTAAACTACGTAATTACTTCCAATCCCGTTATCTCTTCCAATTAAATTATCAATTCCACTTCACAGGTAGTAGGTGCTCGATTAGTGATTTAGGTTTCGTGAGGCGGAGATTACACGCCGTACCTTTGTTATTTAAATGTTAAATGTAAGAGAAAATACGGTCTATTTGGATTGTGACGAGAGGATAAAATCCATAGGTATAATCACCCATTCTTACGATTTTATTTTACCAATATTTTTTAAATTATACTTCAAATTCTAAATATTTGCCAGCAAAATAACATAGAATTATTAAAAGATAATGCAACAATGAATGCATTAACAAACTGAATTAGGTGTGGCGAACTTCATGTGCGGCGCTTTTTCTTTATAGTGCGGCTCATTTACAATTCCAGAAAAGGAAACTCGTACCATTTTCAGAGACGCGGAAACAGTTTTCACTATCGAGTGTAACTTGAGCCGAACAGACGTGCATTCTCTGTGTATTGCTTCTAATACAAACTGTATATAAATGTATTTGTGGAGGCTGTGTGAGTCTCGAACTTCTGAAGATTATCGTACGCTACTTCGAGGTTTAGCAGCTTTTGAACTTTACAACATGTCTATTGCTTTAAAATAATGGACGATATAAAAAAGACCAGAGTTTTTTTATGGTCAATCTGATCGAGAAAAGGCGAAACGTCAGACGATGAGGCGATCCTTAACCATTCTAAGTACATTTGTATTTGTTTCTTGAGAGGTTTGAGTATGTAGCATTTCGGTCGAGATATGAGAGCGATATAGTTAAGGTAGTGTGCTTGCTGGATTCCCTTTATATAGTTACAATTTCTTCTTTGGTCCGCCTTTGATTCCAATTTCTAAAATTATTCAAACAATTTTATCGCGAAAACTTAACATCAGTGCACGAAAATTATAAGTCGATAGAGTCGAGGAGTGTTTCGGGGTAATTTTATATAGCGATTCCATCCAATATCTATTAAAATTGCTTGGGTTTTGTCTCATTAAACTTTACACGACGCATAAGTCCCCGTTACAGTTTGACCCAAGAAGTTCCGAACGATATTAAACGGTTAGATTTGAAATTCACTGGAATTAGGTACATAAAAAAGAAGTCAGACTTCTGTATTCACGCCAGTTAATCTTCGATTACGACTTAGGTCGATATTTCGATAAATCTCTCCCATAACTACGGTGATGGCTAAACTCACGTCTGGAAGTGAACAGAAACACGGAAGAACGACATAGATACGGGTGAGATTATTTTAAAGTTTATTAATATTATTTGGAACGTGATATTTTGAAGAGATGAATAATGGAATTTTTCCGTCATTTCCAATTTCGTTCGATATGCATTTACTCATGTCTTACTATATGCTTACTTAATGGAAAAAACATTTTTGCTGAGAGTGAATGCTTTTTAGATTATAAATACATATATATCGTATAATTATAAAATATTTCCCTATAAAATCATGCATCCCACCCTGATTCATTAAATTTCCAATTTACAATATTCACTACTCTGTTGTGTTTCTATATGACACTTTAATAATAGCAATTATTTATTGTTGAATTGAGCCTTTGGAGGGCTTTTAAGATTTGATTTGCTAGTTGGAGCTGCAAATTCAGTGTTGACATCGCCTCTTGAGAGACATGTTTCTCAATAACCTCCACTGATTTTTTAATCTTTAATATTTTTTTAAGTCTAGTATTAAGTCCTACAGAGAATTATCAAGCTCATCTTATATATGAAAAATATCAAGAACAAGCACTTAAAAATACTTGCCTCAGATATTGCCAATTTTATAAACTTGTTGTGGCTATTGGATATAACTGAGGAAGTTATTACTTAAGTGCTTGTTCTTGAATTTCAAGGGAGGACTAGGCATTGCTATATTTTCAGTGTATATCATATTTCTCAGGTGGAGTAAAGGTGAAAAGTTGAGCCAGTTCCCACTCGACGCCTCTAAGGCAGACATCGCTATACTGAGCTTCTGAATACATCATAATTCCAGAAGGAAAGCAGTCGATGGTCTACTTGGTGATGTGACATAGGTCTGGCCAACAATAGAACAAACAAGACCAACTAATATTTAAAACAATCCAATAAAAGTTATAATGGAGGTACTTACTTATAAAGGTTTGCTTTGGTTTTTGGTTCAGATTCTGCTGTGTTATTTTAGATATAATCAGTGCAAAATGCCTGGAATTGCTGCTCATGAGCTAATTAAAATAAAAAATAATTTTAAAAAATCAGAGAAATTTTGGTACTAAATTCGCATACCTCTAGTGGTATGCATACCATAGTTTGGGAACCACTGGTATAAACAATAATATTTTATATTCTTTTTAACCCCTTCTTTATTTCTATGTCCTTAACCTCTTCTATTCTTTCAGTTTCAGATGCTTGTGACCTGAGTACTTTTCATAACGATCTTGAACGAAATTGCATACCTGTTATCAAAAGCTTTTTTCCCACATGGAAACCAAAGATTCCTGCTTCATTCTTTTGCTAGGTGGTGATTAATGTTACAATGATGTTGTGCCAAATGATGGATTTAGAGGGACAGATGATGGCAACACTGATGAGTGGTAGGATGTATGCTCTAGCATTCATTGAAGAGTTTTATATTTTTATTCCTAGCTATTTTTTTCATAACTAGATCAATTTCACTATCATGTTTGCATTAATGTAAAAATCTGCATAATATTGCCTGAATTAAGTGTCACTGACTTTATTACTTGCTGTTGGAATTTTTTTGAATTACAAGAGTATCCATTTTATGAATAACAGGATGTCTTTGTGCTTTTCGTTAGGTTAGAATAATGTAGATCGGATTGATGACTGTTATTCTAGAGGGGGTTGCAGAGGTGGAGTGGCTAGAGCATTGGACTTCCATGCAGATGTCCTGGGTTCAAATTCAGTAGATGCCAGGATTTTTCAACCGGAGATTGTCCCATTCCTTACTTGTAATGTTTGAGGAGACAGCACAAGTCAGCCCTGGTCCTCTGGAAGGGATGTAAGCGATAACAGGAAAAAATAGCCCTTGAAAATTGGAATTTTAACAATTTCAGATCGACACATGTAGCTCTCATATGTAGTGACATCCTGAAAGTTTGGTTGTTTGTTGAACTGTTTCAGAGATATTGCCTGCACAGTCAGGCGGATAGACAGGCAAAGTGAATACATAAATAATTTCTAATAAAATAGTTAAAAATCAAACCCATCTTACCTGCATTATTGAATATTAGTCCAAGATTGAGCAATCAGGTGTTAAGTTTATGGTGAATGTCTGTCTTTCCTTGTCTCCGTATTGTCCCTTTGTGTGATGTCAAAGTGTATATATAATTAATGCCTGCTTTTTATAGGTTGCTTTATTCAGCTATTCTAACACCAGAACCACCAGGAAGTGCAGGGATAAAATCTCATGAAAATTTGGAATAACATAAATCCAACACATACAGGTTGTCTCCATGCTTTCTTTCTGAATAAGTTGTCTATCACCATCATGGACCTGTCTCAATAAGGAGGGATTATTTTGAAAGTAAGCAGGTGATTTCAACTGGAGGTGTGCATAACACTAAGGCAGGTGTGCTCAGCCTGCGGCCCATGGGCAAGATGCAGCCCACTTAGCAATTTTATGTGGCCTACCACCAGAGTTTCAAAGTTATCAAAACTTTTTCTTTTTTTTTAATTAATTACCAAATATTATTTTAAATTAGTAAAAGTTGTTAAACTATCTAATACTACTAATTTCCTTTTTGGTTGATTTAACAATTTAGTCAACATTTCGTTCCATAGAAACAAACAAAATAAAGTTTACATTTAATATTAAATATGGTTGTATTCTAATACTAAATTAATTTCCTGAAAGTTTACATTTAAATAGTTTAAATATAAATATTAATTTAATTAAATAAATTTAAATGAAATTTACATTTAAATATTAAATAGCCCAAATATTAACTAGCCCAACATTCCATAGAAACAAACAAAATAGTTTACTTTTAAATATTAAATATTGTTGTATTCTAACACAAAATTAATTTCTTAAAAATGCTGTACCAAAACTCATGAATCAAGAATCTGATCATTCAAGTCAAGATGCATGAAAACGTCAAGACCATAACGCTTATATGAGAGAATACATAAGAACTTCAAGCTGGAGAACAAGCAGCTAAGCGTCGAACAGATAAGTGCCATCACTTGAATCCAGTAAACTCAGAGAAGCTTCTTTATTAATTATCGATGAGACATAAGTGTTATCGTGTCACTCACGCCGAATCATTGACCATTTGCTCAAGGAAATAATGAATGATATAAGACCATTTGGTAGCAAAGTTCTGGTATTGGGTGGCATTTTCCATCATACTTCAAATGTCGTGCCAAGAGGAAAAACAACAGACATCATTGAAGTTTGTGTACAAAATTGACTGTTATGAAGATTTGTTCACCAGTGCAGCTTAATTACTAACATGCGTACAGCTGATCAGGATTATTTTAACGAATGGGTGTTGCAGTTGGGTAATGGTATGCTAACAAATGAGCATCAGGAACTTGATCCAGAGCTCATTGAATTATCTGAAGCCATGACTGAAAACAACAATCTAATTTCATCAATTTACGGTGATCATATTGCAACCAACACAGATGAAGAGATTATGTATGTATCAAAAAAGTTATTTAATGGCCAAAAATGTAACAGCGACTGAACTCAACTTCAATATTTTGAATTTGATAGACGGTGAAATGAAATAATATCGCAGCATTGACACCATGTCAACTGATGATCCAAATGATCAAATTGATTTTCCAGTCAAATTTCTGAACCAGCAATGTCCGTTAGGTATGCCACAATATCATCTTCATCTCAAAGTTGGAGCATTAGATCCAAGAAAAGGACTTTTTAATGGTACCTGATTGGTTGTAAAAGAATTGCAAAATAACTTTATCGATGCTGAAATTATTATAGGGAGTAACAAAGGCGAACGAGTGTTTATTCCATGCATTAATTTGATAGCAAGTGACAGTAGTTTACCTTTCACAATGCGAAGATGCCAATTTCCAGTCATTTTAACTTTTGCAGTGACAGTTAATAAAGTTCATGGCAAAACATTTGATTGTGTTGGTGTTTACTTGCCTGAGTCTGTATGTGGACATGGTCAACTCTACGTGGCCCTCACAAGGGCAAGAAATTATAAAAATGTGAAAGTCTTCGTACAAGACACCAATTACCAAGGAAAGATTTTGATGAATTAAAAAACATTCACCAAGTATGTGGTGATTAAAGAGCTGTTAAAGTGATTTTTTCATCTGATCAAGGTGAATTGTCTTCCTGTCATTTTTGACAGGTTTCCATTAGTCTAGTGCTAATTTGGGACTACCTAGTAAATATTTCTCAATTCAAATGAGTTCTTTTTAATGCTGTTTTTCATTATTTTGTCTCACAGTATTTCTAAGATTGATTTCCATCATGATTTTTAATATTGAAATAATAACCTTAAAAACCAAATCTTAATTTTTTTTGTTCATATGATGCCTAATAATCTTTTGGTAACTTCCAATTTAGCTTTAATCCATTCCACCAAAGCGTTTGCAATTCTCAATGCAGCTTACCAAAGGACCTATGTGGCTTACCATGCAGATAAAGTTGCCCACCTCTGCCTTAGGGGTATATTCAGTTTTAAAGTAGTATACTAAGTATTAACGAATATAATATTTCTTCTTACTTCTGCTTTCATGCATGATTTTGTAATCAAAGGTTTCTGTGGTAAAGTTATAAAATATATTAGGCACAGTTTTATTGACCAAGGAGAATTGAGAAAAATTATTTCAGTATTTTGACACAACTCTTAAACGAATCCTACTTAACAGTATGAAAATTATAATGACAGCAAGTTCTTTTATTTACAAAGAGGCTGAGCATACTCAATTGGTCCTTTTAAGAATCATACCTAAAAATATGTTTATCACATTATTTATAATTATTTAAATTTATAAATACATATCAATTTTAATGGAAGTGAAATGAATTTTTGGTTTTAAGAGATTTATTTCTTTTTACTATATTGCAATTGAGTTATTACTTACAGAATGCTTGAATAAAACGTTTCGTAATCATCCCTGTCAAAAGCTGTAGGAGGTCGCAGAGGGCAGGAGAAGATGAGTGACTCAGTTTAACCTGTAATTATGGATCCATCTGAAAAGGACAGTTAGAGATGCAGGTTATGAGGGCCCTATGGCTAATTGTTCAGCATCAGAGAGTGCAATCATTGCTCAGCCATCACTTCAATACAGAACAAAGGACCTAATATAAGGCCCATGGATTAATGTCACCCTGAGGACCAACTACTGGTAACGATGAATCATCATTTGGACATGGTGAAGTATTTTAGTATGCTTACTGAAATCTTTGCTTTGATATATAAATGTCATGGGTAATCCTTTAGCTGCTGAGTTTTTAAAAAATTATATATATATATACATATATATATATATATATATATATATATATATATATATATATATATACATACATATATATATATCATCATCATCATCATCAGCCTCTTTCAGTCCACTGACGGACGAAGGCCTCCCCCAGACTCTTCCAGTTTTCCCTGTCAACTGCCTCCTTCCTCCAAGTTTGCCCCAAGAACTTAACAAGCTCTCTGTCCCACCTGTCTTTCGGTCTTCTTTTTGGTCTCTTGATGTTTCTTGGGATCCATTCGATGACACTGGACATCCAACGCTGGTCATTTCTTCTAGCAATGTGGCCCGCCCACTGCCATTTTAACACCTTCACTCTTCTAATCATGTCACAGACTCCCGTCTTCTTTCTTACCCAGTCATTCCGCTTGCAGTCTCTTTGGGTGATCCCTAACATGCATCTCTCCATGCCCCTCTGTGTTGTTTGCAGGCGCTGTATCATTCTGGCATTCATGGTCCATGTTTCACAACCATATGTCAGAACAGGCAGAACACATTGGTCATACAGTCTCCTTTTTAGGAAGACTGGAATATTTGATTTAAAGTTGTTTGCATTCTTGCCAAAAGCACTCCATGCCATCTTCACTCTCCAGTTGATTTCTCCAAGAAGCGAACCATCAGTAGTGATGAGTTGACCTAAGTAAACATACCTGGTTACTTCTCCAAGTTCTGCTCCGTTGATATGTATCTTCTCAGAATTTGTGAAGGAGTTGTACATAACCTTTGTTTTATTAAGATTCATCTTAAGTCCAGCTTCTCGGCTTGCTTGCTCAAGCTCTTCAGTTCTTCTAAGGAGCTCTTCTGGGCTTCCTGCGAACAGTATGATATCATCTGCAAAGCGCAGGTGACTCAGATATTCTCCATTTACCTTTATGCCTTTTTCCTCCCAGTCTAGCCTTTTGAATACTTCCTCTAGAGCTGCTGTAAATAACTTAGGGGACATAGTATCTTCTTGTCTCACTCCCTTTTTGGCCTTAAAGGCACTCGTCTCTTCATGCAGCTGGACAGATGTTGTCGAATTTTCGTAGATATTCTTGATCAAGGTTATGTACGTTTCTTCTACTCCTTGTTTCTTTAGTGCACGTAACACCGACGAAGTTCGGACAGAGTCGAATGCTTTCTCGTAGTCGATAAAGCACATACATAGAGGTAATTCATACTCATTAGTCCGACTGATTACCTCTCTCACGACTTGGATGTGGTCCATCGTGCTATACCCACTGCGAAATCCAGCTTGCTCTCTGGGTTAGGCAGCATCGAGATGGTTTTGAAGGCGCATAGTGAGTATTTTGGTGAATATTTTGTAGACTGTTGGGAGTAGGCTGATCGGTCTGTAGTTATTCAAGCCTTCTTTGGAACCTTTCTTGTGCAGAAGGATAATACATGCGTGGTTCCATGTTTCTGGTATCTTTTTCTTCCTCAGACAGGAATTAAAAATCTTATTGTTAGCGAGAATTGTTTCCGTATGATTACCCATTGCTTTGAATACTTCCGCTGTGATACCATCCATTCCAGATGCTTTTCCATTCTTCATACTTCTGATTGCGTGTCCCACGTCTTCTGGAAGGATACGTGGGACCTCTTCGGTGGGCATGTTTGCATCATCATTTACTTCATCATTTCCTAGAGGATCCTCATACAGCTTGGTGTAAAATTCTTATACCCGTTTCAGGATCAGTTTCCTACTATGGGTTATGGAGCCGTCTTCTAGCATCAAGGCCATCAGCTGTCTCTTTCCGATCGAGAGATGTTGCTTCATTTTCTTGTAACTTCGATTGTTTTCTATGGCTTTCTCGATTAGCTCATAATTATATTTTTTCACATCTTCCTTGATGCACTTCCTTATAGTTTTGTTTAGTTCTGCAAAATGGATCATTTCTTTAGGATCATTATAGTCGATCCGAAATCGGAAGACTCCTGGCCTACTTAGAGCAAGTAGCCAATCACGAACGTTTCCCCTTCCATCGCCCCTCTCAACTTTCGTGCGGGAGAGCAGATATCGGTGCACGCTGCCAGCTCTTGCTCAGCTGATATACTACGCAGTTTCTAAATAAAATAATTCCCATCCTTCTTTTTGATCCACAGCAAGGAAACGGCGGTAGAAACGGCAACGCAGTCCGATGCGATCTCTTCGAGAGCAGGAGTGAGACTGGTTTCCTCCCCACTACCTTCCCAAACAAACAGTCTCCTATTGGCTGCTGCTAACTGGTGTCCGCCCCTTTTTCGAGGCCAGGAGTCTTCCGATTTCGGATCGACTATAGTAATTAACATTTTCCATCTTTTTTCCATCAGCAGTCAACTTTTTCTCTGGCTTTGTTTTAACTGTTCCTCCTATTTCTTCAGCAGTTTCCTTGAGTATCTCTATAAATTGGGATTCAACTTCTTGGTCTTCCAGTGCACTGAATTGATTTTTCAGTTGGAGCTGAAATTCTTCTTTTTGTTCTTTTAGCACCTGCGTGTTGATAATAGACTTAGGCTTCTTTAAAAGCTATATATATATATATATAAATTTTAAAATTAAGAAAAATCATCAACTTGCATTTTGGTGCACAGTTCAATTTCCAGTCTTCAGCTGCAATAAGGATAGGATGAATGTAATCTCATCTGCTTGTATTTTCCAGTTTTACTATGCTTGGCGTGCACCTGAGTATACAGTACACATTACATTCATCTTCATTATCACTCTCAATATTATTATGATAGGAACAATGTACAAGGAATTATCTTCACCATATTCATAATTAGTAATCATATTATTGATAACTTTATCGGAAATGTTATGACCACGAGAAGTACTTGGATTTGGCAGCTCCATTTTCTCAATGATATAATCCGTGAGAATAAACAAGGGAAGGTTGCCTCCCAAAAAGAAATCTATTACGTAACAGTAAAGCATGGCCAATGCAACAAACAGACTTATGGTAAAATAAAGAAACACACTTAATTTTCAAACTGGGTATACCTGAGCATAGCAGTAAAAGAGTGAAATTGCCTTTATTTTACTTTTACTATTTATAAACATGTATTTCCGTTGAAATCTCGAAGTCGATTTTTAATTTCTCCATACGTAGTAATGGGAAAGTATTGCGTTCACAAAAAAAATCGACTTTGTGATTTCAATGGAAATACATGTTTTGAGGTCCCTAGAACACGTTTACACTATTTTCGGAATGATGTCTGTGTGTGTGTGTATGTGTGTGTGTATGTTAGTGTGGGCGCTCTAACTCAAAAAGTACATACCATATCATTACCAAACTTCATATATAACACTTTAACATGAGCACAAAGAACTGATTAGTTTTTGGACAATAACGGGTAACCGGAAGTCGAGGTTTATTCGAAACCCGATTAGGTTTTTGCGATATTTCTTCGTTAAAACATCATTATTGTATATACAATTCTATACAAAGGTTATAGATAATGTAATTTCCTACAACTTTCATTTGAAAAAATTTTCCATTGTAGTTATTGTTTAGGAGTTATTTATAAATAACCGGTTTTTTGGTTTTCTCCTTAAAAACATCGTTATTGCTAATCTTCATGAGGACCAGAGTTGTAGAGAATAATATTTCTTCCTAGTTTTTTTTAAACAACTTTTCATAGAACCATCCATTTCAGAGATATTTCGCTTTATCTTAATATCAGTATACAGTGCCAGCACCATGTATCGGTGAATTCTGTAAATATATTCAAAATATACGTAATTGACCGCAATAAGGACGCTTGTATTCTTTTACGATACGAATTAATAATTTTTCCTCGTAATTCTATTCATAATAATTTAAATATCTATACCCCAAATATGGAGAAAGTCATGTGTTGGCCACATCAGATTTTTTATAAAAAAATCGCCTTATAATATCTGCTTATGCAGTACTTTCCTAACTTGTTAAATTTCCATTGTCTATCAAATTCATTAAAAAGGGCATTATCTTCAATTGATAAATATCTTAATTGAGTCTACTAAATATAGATTTTTAGGTTACTAATTACTGTCTCACTGATGGTATATTTTAAGATAATGACCCCAATGAAATAAAATAATTATACTTATGAAATCCAAACACATCTAAGCCTACTACAGCTCTTAGTTATGTGGGAACTTCTCAAAATATCACTGTATTCTAACAATTAGGTTGAATATTTTTACACTTTTAACAGGTGTTGCAAGAGTTAACCCTATATTCAATATATGTATCCATGCTAACCCAGAATAAATACAACAGGAGTTACACCAGGTTGCCCACTGCGTAACTACTATAGAAATGTATCCATTAAGTTCATGGGAACCACTATAGAGTTATTTAAATATTTATCATTTTAATAGTCTGCGAAATGTCTTTGAAATTAAAGTCTTATTTCTGGATCTAATTGGATTTGGTGTTCAGGCTCTTAGAATATTTGAAATATTTTAGCAAAATTAAAGACAAGTAATACACCATAATAAGTTGCATTTTAAATAAAGAATTGAGATATTCATATGAATAATCTTCACAAATCCGAAAGTTACATTTTGAGCTATAGGTACTGTTAGTTACTATTTGTAATGATATATGGTGTATGTGAAAAAAAGATAAATGACTGGAATTATTAGCTGTCAGGGAGATGGATACTCCTGTAGTTATTTCAAAGAGGCATTTATATTTCTCTTAAATTAGTAATTCCAGGTTATGAGCCCGAAAATGTTCAGCACCACCAAGGTAAGTGTTTGCTGTTCTGTTGTTTCACTGTAATTTGGAATAAGTATCAGTAATAAGATATCACCCTGAGAGCTGAGATTTTAAGATTTCGATTGTTTAAAGGCATCTTAAACCTAGCTGAAATTTTGTTGGTAAAATTTTATGGTTTAGATTTGATGTTTGCATTTGCTGTTTAAAACCCCTTATTTAAAAGATATTTGTAATGGTTAAGATTGAAATTTTCTGTCTGTTTGGTGTAATAAATGAGTATTGTTAGGAAAGCCAGGACAGCATTATCATTCATTGCAGGTTTCAATGTTATTGTAGATTTCATTGAAAGGTTACATGGAATGTTATAGGTGTTTCACATCTAAAAATTTTCAAAAGTATGGTTGTTTCAATTGATCTTGCAATACTAGATCAGGCTTTTATCTCCTCTATTGATGAAAGGGTGATTAATAACCTTTGGTTATTTTGTTCATGCTACAAATTGTCCAAGAAGTTTTATTCATTCCAAGCAGTTCATTATAGAAGATTCATTTGTGAAAATCAAGACGAAATAATTTACTAGCATTAAAACCGAACCTGAAAGGTTTTGAAACCATAATTTCATAGAAAATGTTTGAAATTGAATCCACCAGTACTGTTGCATCCTCTATAATCTCTGTATGCATCTTCGAATCTCTTAATTGACTTTTTCTTCGTCATCATCTTGTTTAATATTTAGATAAAAACTAGAACAATAGTGAAATTTACAACCATAATGAATGAATAAATTTTATTCTCTTCACTAGTTAATAAAGTTAGTTGATAATATATGTGGCCCCTATCAAACACAAATTAATGAGGTAATACAATAAAATTTGTTATATAAACATTAAGTAAAATTATCACTTTATTTTTTTAATTACAGACAGAGTTTCGGTTACCCCCTTAATGGGCTTAAGACACCTACATGAGGAATGCCGGAGGTAATATTCAGGAGGATCTGAACGATGTCCATCGATGACCACCACCTATTCACAATCACTGAGAAATGCTCTTATCCTTCTTACGACGGCCTCCATAATCCTGTAACATTTCAATTCTCGAATAAGATTGCAATGAATAACTGTCACAAAAGCTTTTCTAAAAATGTAAAAATAAAGCATCCGCCTTCATCTTTCTCTCTCCATATTTTAAAATGACCTGTGATAATAATTGCATCTCGCACGATGTATCTTTCCTGTGCTGTTTATTTGCTAATAAAGAATATTGGCGATGGGAGACATAATGTTGGAGTGAAAAAGAGATCTGCTTAAGACCAGTATATTTTGGTTTGTGCTATAAATGTCCTTAATTTCATCCACTGAAGGTTTCTCAGTTATTTTTATGAAATTATTTCTACCATTAATTTATTTAAAAGACATTTTAGAATAATTATTAATAATAGAATATTATAACTAGTATTTCATGAGGTAATGCAATAAAGACCTCTAAAATATGTTAAATAAATTATTTTTTGACCATCAATGCTATCACTTAAATATTTTTCATTCCTTTAATTGCATAATAAAAAGTAAATACATTGTCTGAAATTATTCAGAAGGTGTAGCCTAAAAAGATTTTTCAGAATATCAGAAAACCTGTACAAAATCAAAGACTGAACGTTCTATTTAAGGACAATTATTTTTGTCATACTGAATTGCCCTATATCATGTTTGTCTCCACTTTAAACCTGAGTCCATGTAACATTTTCTGAAAAATCAGTTGAAAAGTGAAAAAATAATTTATTATTACCATTAAAATTAATTGATACTTATTAATAACAATATTTTACAACGAAAAAAATATAATTGAACTTCCTAATTGGAATCGAACTCAGGCTGTTTGCATGATAGCCAAACACCTTACCTCTGAACTATGAAAGCCTTTGTGATGTCTTTGAGAACAAGTTACTGAAGTATACGCAATTGACCCTATTAGATAAGTCCGATAGGCAGAACCCTGTAAGAGAGAAGAGGGGTGGATACCCACTAAGGCGGAAGAGGGGAAGCCCATGACGTTGAGGAAGACTTCCACTTGACTAGTATTTTCGAGCGAACTTCTGGATAGTGAATTTGACTATATAATAAATATTTAAATTAGTTCATAATCAACTGTTACCATTCTGTTACAATTAGCGTATTAAGGGATACAATTGCTATCAGAAAAAACCCACGCACTTCGGCGGGATTCGAACCCGCGACTCTAGCATTGGGATCCATAAACGCTAACCACTAGTCTACGGAGATATGGGGAACTATGGGTCTCTAAAAGGCATAAGTGTTTACTCACTATAGGCGGAAGAGGGGTAACCCTAAAGGCGGCAGAGGGGAAATTAAATATGGCGGATGAGAAGCCGACGAGGGGAAGTAAGATGGCGGACGAGAAGCCGACGAGGGGAAGTAAGATGGCGGATCACTTTCACTTTCATTAGCATTTTCGTGCAAAACCAGAAAAAGCCCAAAATCGCCTGTTTTGACCTTAAATGCCCTCTAAAACTCACCCCACTCAGGTATACGGCCTTCGAAAAGTGCGGCCGCCGTCCGCTAGGTGGCAGGCCTGAGCCCGAGGATTTAACACCGCGGGCGTTTGAAATTCGTTCTTTAACTGTGGGAGCCGTCCGCTAGACGGCAGGCCTGAGCCCGAGGATTTAATACCGCGGGCGTTTCAAATTTGTTTGGACTTGAATTTTATTTCCGATCGTACTACTCCTTAAAAAGCGTCTTGGTATCGCTTATTTATTTTTCTTTATTTCCAAAGCTTTGTAGTTTGATTATTACAATTCGTTTGGGTTTTATTTACTTGAATGTGACGTTAATAATCCTTAAATACTTACTTACTCGTCATCTTTAGCGCGAGCAGTAGGACGTTAGACAAACACAATTTTAAATACAAAAACCATTTATTTCATAATATTTTTATTTTCACAAAAGTACGTATGTTCACATAAATAGATAATACAGACACAGGAATAAATTGTTGCCGCGTAGTAACATTCTTTGCGGCCCACACTCTTTCGCGAATCTTTACATAGCATTACGGGAAAGGAACAACAGCAAACTGCATACGAATGTTCGCACAAAGAGCAAGTGGGAATTTAATTGTTTTAAATATCATAGATGTTCTTCTCGCGCCGGTCTTAGGTGGAGTGCCAGTGCTGGGTGTCTTGGAGAGAGTATTAGAGGCGCCGCGGCGTAGAGAGGCGTCGTTTCCTTGGAGACGGGGGTCGACGAGTTAACGTTGCTCCCACGCTTCGAACATTCTTTAACTCCATATCAACCTGAAATAAAAATAAACGAGTAAATTTTGATCATATGCAACTTTTGCCCTCATTATCAATACACCTATCGAAAAAATGCCATTTTGTGTATCCCTGAATATTAATGAAGTGAGAATCAGAGTATAACTGAATTTTCATCAAATTGATGGTTGGCAGGGGATGAAATTCGTCACACCTACGTAACAGTTATCTCTCGCAGGTTTGACTCTCATTTTGCGATAGCGTATTTTCCTCGTAAACAACGAGCCTAAATAACGCTGTCTCACAATCGATCTCCCGTGTTTTATCCTAACTGTCTCATCTGCCTACTGATTTTATTGATTCAGTAATTCCTAAAACCTCCTCTGTTAGACATTCCGACCCATAACTCTTCATAAGCCTTAAAATAGCGTGAAATGTAGCTATTACATTTTGGAGGAGCGAGCCCTTTTGGGATCATTGTCGGTCTCTGCGATTCACTAGCGCAATTTTTACCGGGAGATGAACAATAACGCACAATCGAAGGATTCCTTCGGTCCTACGCCAAGACGAATTGGGGGACCGGCTTCCTCCATCGAAGGTGGATTCGCAGGACCAGTGAACGGCTTTGTCAAAAAACACGTCCGAGTGCAACGTGAGACGCTCGCAGGCGTCCACCTGTGCGCCTCATCAACTACGCACCAACCCACCCCTTCAAGAGAGTCCTTCGCGCATATATCTTTCTAAATAAACGCTAATTAAAGGAATAGTTTTTCCCGAAATACGATCGATCCGGTGACTAGAGGTTTAAACGAGAGGAAGACGGTCAGAGTAGTTACCGAAGAATTTAACGGAGGTATCTGCCCTGCAGTTCACCAGAATGGTGGTTGGCAGTGGGTGCAACAAAGAGTCTAAGGGAATCTTCTCTAACAGTTTGATTTTGCTGTTGTAATGTGTTTGCCCTATGAAAAAAACTATCTTCCACATAGCTCTATCGGTTGCGGAGGATCTTATCTAGGGAAATGGCATACTCGATATAAAAATGGAAGGGAAAATATAAAAGATACACATGCTCCTTATGAGGTGAATGGATTTTGAAAATGCAATATTCAGTAACGAAAGTAATCGATAAATTTATTAGAGGAATGCTTTCGTTTCTTTTGTATATGAGATAGACAAAGCGGATTAGTCTGAGCGGGTGGCGAGAAATATTTCGAGCTAGAAATATTAGAATTATACCCACTGCGGCTTATTCATTATATTATGTCCCCAAAAAAGTTTTTTCGTTTTTTAATATCAGTTTAAATAGGCAGATCCAACATTAATGACGGTGACTTGAAAGTCTTAATAGAGTCTGATCCACGCAAAACTTGTCAACAACTTGGAGTAAAACGGCGTTAGTGAAGAAACAATAAGATTGCACTTGCATAGAATTGGGAAGGTACGCAAGCTTAGCAATTAGGTTCAACAAGATTTGACTGCAGACAATAAGCAGAACAGACTTCAGATATGCTTGTGGTTGATTTACTTGAATGTGACGTTAATAATCTGGATCGAATTCTTACATATGATGAAAAATGGGTTGTGTACAGCAATGCTAAGCGATCATACAAATGGCTCTCGCCCAATGAGAGTATACCACACACGCCGAAGCCAAACCTGCATGAAAAGAAGATTTTGCTTTGTGTATGGTGAACAACAGCCGGTGTCACCCATTACGAGCTTCTACAACAAGACCAAACGATTACTGCAGACGTCTACTCGGCATAACTTCAACGGGTTCAGGACAAGTTGATCGGAAAGCAACCATCATTGGTCAA
Organism: Uropetala carovei; assembly: GCA_036926305.1. NCBI lineage: Eukaryota > Metazoa > Arthropoda > Insecta > Odonata > Petaluridae > Uropetala > Uropetala carovei. The sequence goes on from JAXCHB010000277.1 coordinate 1,446,111, forward strand.
TTGGAAATGTGTTGTGCTCCTGCAAGACAATGCGCGCCCGCATACTGCAAAAACGACTAGAGAAAAACACTTGGATGGGAGATTTTTCCACATCCACCCTATTCAGCTGACCTTTCCACTTCCGATTACCACTTTTTCCTATCGCTGGATAACAACATGAGGAATAGGCAATTCAAAACACAAGCAGGCCTTGAAAAGGAATTGATATGTTTCTTCGCTTCCAAAGACCAAGATTTCTTCCGACGTGGCATTAACAACATTGTTTGTCGTTGGGAAAAAGTTGTACATTGTAATGGTGATTACTTTACCGAATGAAAACTATTAACACTTTTCTGTTTCATTTAAAGTCAAATAAAAAGACGAAGAAACTTTTTTGGGGACCTTATAATATTGTAACTCAGCAAGCGAAAACAAGAAGGCTGGCCGGCGGCTAGAAGGATAAATATCAGGAATTATAAGCAGGACATGCTGCAACCTACAGATCCTGAAGGTCCCGAGTATTTTAGCGCACGATCGTTTAACAGATCGATCAAAATACTAAGTAGAATCTTAACCATTTGTCTTCATGTTTTCAACGTTATCGTCATGTTTGAAGTCCTGACGATTTGTAATTTGTAAAGACAGAATAAGACAATAATAATAAACTTGCAGATATAAAAAGATGGAATGAATTGTTCATAAGATTATACTATAAAGACAGGCATAAGCTGGAATATTGGGAATAACTTGGAAACTTAGAGGTAGCTTATCGGGAAAGCCGCCGCCCGCCCAGCAGGTGCCACGAGCCTGTACTGCGTATAATCCTTCACTGCGTACTGCGAGGGTTAGTTACGTTACTGCTCTGAAGTGTCCACTAGTGCCAACAGGAGGCAGTTGCAGCTCAATTCCTTGAAGCAATGAAGGAATTCCTTTCGACTTCGCCTTTTCTAGTGGTTTTATACCTGATGGAAGAAATGAAGTTTGGTTATTTCATAAATTCTTGTGCAATATACCTGAGTTATGTTTGCTGTGACACTTTAATTCTATTGTAAATTATTCGTAGATATCAATGAATTTAATATAATATATAAAATTTTTGTGACAGGACATGTGACTGCAATACGTACATGCATTCTTTTAAAGCTGCAAGAAAATTTGCTATTAATTTTTAACAATAGTAATTGGGCCATGTGGTTGTTTTTAGTCCTTATATTAATCAACATTGTTGTAAAACATTTATAAATCCTTAATTTACCAAAAATATTAACAATCTCATTTTATATAACCAAGCCTTTAAAAACGTATCAAGACATTATTAAAAAATAGAAAAGTTTATAATGAAATTATATGAATTTCTAAATGAATGGCTTTTAACTGGGTCGGATTGTTTCTGAGGAAGAACCGCTTTAATAAAACAACCGAATTGCGAAAATGCCACAAAAATAACGTACCTAGGGCTAATTAATGTAAGATCGGCCATTTGGTGGGTTGAAAGCCGCAGTATTTATCAGAGATGTAACGAGTCCGGAGAACGGCTGGGTTAATCCTCCGTTTCTGGGCATCGGAGAGTCGACTTCACCCCCTGCTGTGTTATTCGGCGGATGTAGTTAGTTTCCGCCTCCTGACTCCTTTTCCCAGAGGGCTCGAAAAAGCTCCTTTTAACACATATGGCGACGAGATCCTTCGCCCTTCCAGTAGGTGGTGGACAGAGGACACATTGGGGGCGTAATTCTGTGAGAGTTCCGGGAAACGAGAGCGTTGCGAGTGAGTCGGAGAAGAACGCGAGGTGTGGCGTCGTTAGGAGGCCGTCATTCGCGGTGATTACGTGAAAGTGTGGTAGGGTAATATTACGGAATACATCTTAAAGAATACGTTTTTTCCCCTCTCTCAACCTCAAGTGGTGACAACTATCACGCTACGCCTTAGCGCGCACTCTCGTTACAGATTCGTCGATATATATAATGCCGTAGGCAGACAATTGGCGCTTTTTTGAATGTAAGTATATGAATTTCAAATGGTTGTTCGAAGTAAGTCTTAACCAACTCTGTGAAATTAAAAAGCATATTGTAACATCGATGATCACGTACAAGTATCACGTCTACTTCTCAAGATCAAACTATGAAATAAACAGCATAATATAAAAATCATTTCCGATTTCAAGTGCAGCGTAACTTACACGTATGCCCACGTGAAAATTTACCCGCATGAGTTAACGAAAATTCAAATATTTTTTTCTGTCCGCTAAAAAAAAAAATACCGAGAACGCATGAAAAAAAAACGTTTCTGGAATCCACTGCCGAGATTGACACAAGGGCTGAGATATATGCGTTAAGACGTGTTCCGAGAAGACAATTGATTAAGGGATCGGATAAGTGACGGAGGAGACTGTTCCTAAGGCTAGTGGGAGCGTTCAGAGGGAACCTGATGAAAAGGAGGAATTATCCCCAAAGGGGTTTTCTCCAAGTAAGGAACAGGAATTCGACTTTTTGCTCCCTCCCTTTGTGCTCTGTTCGAGGCTGCTTTGTACAGCAGAAGCGGGAAGTTATATTTTTTTCGATCTCGTGAACCTTTGAGTTAGTTGTTTAGGTGTTTCGCGTAACCGAAGTGGCAACAAAAGATTATCTGCTAAGCGCTATGCTTCAGAAAAGAATGCCACGACGACCGAAGCTGCTCTCTCTCTCTGACGACTTTAAATTTTACGGAAAAGAAATAAAAGTCCTTTTATTTACCGCAAATAAAATGGAGGTAATGCTATTATACTATTATACTTAAATCCTTTGCAGCAGGATTTTTTTCTTTCTACTGGTAGTCTACTCGGATTTAATTTTTAGATACCCCTCATTTTTAAATATCCAGATTCTGGAAAACAAAACCGATATAATTATAAACAAACTTCTTTATGGATACGAGTACTATACACACACACACACCTATATATATATATATATATAGTATATATAAAAACTTGCGGAAGAGGAAAGGTAAATAAGGATATTTAGGGCGACAAGGTGCTGTCACTTACCGGAGAGACACATTTGGAGACGTTGTTGGATCTTTTGGGATTATCCCTTCATCAGCACAAGAGAGGTGTGTGTGCGTGCGTGCGTGCGTGTGTGTGTATATTTAGGGCAACTAGGTGTTGAAGGAAACCCCACTGGGTTTCCTTCAACACCTAGTTGTCCTAAATATCCTTACTTACCTTTCCTCTTCCGTAGTGTGTGTATATATATATATATATATATATATATATATATAATTAATGTGGTAAGCTAAGAAATCAGATGACAGGTTTCTTTCATACTACACCGTATAATATCATTGACTGTAACTGATAATCTTTTAAGACCAATATTCGGAGAAGACTTCTTGTGATCTCATGAGTCTTTGAACGCATCGAACTGACAGGGAATCTTTCGGCTGAAGGTTTTTGATTGCTCTCACAAAACTCCATCGAGACATGGAATCGATTCCCTTTGGGACTTTATTAGTCTCACATAGACGCTGCGTGGAGCTTCGTGAAGATGAGGAGCGTAAGAGAGATAATTTCATCGGACATCGTCGCTTCGTTGCTAATACCGAAGTTTTGTCCAGCGCTCTTGGTCGAAGCGAATCAAACTTGCACTCCGCGACCTTTCGCACCTTTGTACAAGCTATACCGCGAAATAAAATAATGTCGCTAAATACCACAATGATAGGATTAGTACGCTGGGATAAGGACAAACGAAATTTAGGAACGTGAACGTGTTTCCATCCCTCAACATTATATAACAACTAAATCATCTGTAAACTGCATAAACAATCGCATTACGTCTAAAACCCACATTATGAGGCGATAAAAATAAACTGATAACGGATTTTTGGTGGAATCTTTCACGTGTGATGGGCGAAGGATCGAAGGAGGATTTGGAGATTGTGTCCCTATTTTCGTTGCCAAGGAAACAGGCAGCGAGCGTGACCGGTGAGCTGTTTGCATGCGTTACTGATGAAAATATCAGAGCCTCCTCGTATGCTTGTAATGACGCTCGAATCGGACCCTTGGAGGAACTCTCTAAAGCCACGTAAGTGCGTAGGACGTGAAATTCCTCGCATATTGTTCCAAAATTCCACGCACGCAGCTTGGATCCTTTTGTGTTCTGGACGTGGTGGGCGTGAATGCGAACGTTTTCGTAAGCAGCGTCAAAGGTGAGAGGTACTTTTATTCTTAAAGAGACGCGAATTAGTTCAGCGCGGTTGTAGTATTACTTTATTAAGTTTTTTTAAATCGAGTTAGCCGTCCATCTTTTATAATGCGACGGATAAAATAATGCGAAAATTCTGAAAAGGGAAGTTTCTTTATGATGTAAAAAATAGCGTAAAATTTTATGGAGACTTATTCACACGCGTGGAAAAGGATGCAAACAATTTATTGAGTGCAAAGGACTGGGAAAAACTTATAGGCAAGTGGTGAATCAAAGTCGTATTCATGATCATGTCAGCAATCCCATCAACTTATTTCATCAGTGGTAAAACACGTCAAGCGCTTGAGTATCAATTACAAAGCTAAGTTCTCTGCTTTAATAGAAATAAAACTTAGCCAGTGAAAAATTATTACTCGCGGTAAAAAAAATTCAACCCGCTGAAACCGCCGACGCCTCATTTTTTGGGTAATTTTCCGTTGCATAAAAAAATTCGTATGTTTTGGCGTTTGGGAGATTTACCTCGTAACAAAAATTGTCTAAGTGTAAGGCCTACATCAAAATGCAAATCTCGTTCGGACGTATCCCATATTGTATTATATCCCGCGGCTGAAATGTATATTTTTATAAAACGAGACATAGCAGCTAGAAAAATACAACGTCCTATAAAGAATTTTAGCTCTCATTTTCTTTTGCGACGCTATTTTCCAGCAAGATGGAGATCAAAGCCCTATAATTTTTCCAAACAAAACTCGTCAATATTTGCTAGCGATCGCAGTGTGACAAAACAGATGAAATACGTTGCGAATAGACAAATAGTATATAAGGGATTCCAATTTTTTATGACCTTACTGTTTCCCTTGATCAAAATGAACGAAAAAACTCTCACTAGAGTCTTTCTTCCGTCACTCTAATTCACTGCAGAGTACAAACATTTGCTTTTCTGATCAACGGATTATTAACTGAGCTCTGGAACGTAAATAATTTCGCACGATGGATTCGTGGAGCACGGAGGAACGACCTCTTTAGAAGAGTAACGCTTCCACGGTAAATTCCCTTGTTTCATTTCCAAGAAACGAGCATAGTAACATTGTTTGGCTGACACAACTGAAGTGTATCTCAGTGTTTCCTGCAATAAACTTGCAACATATAACAATAGGTTCCTATGGTAATTTTAGTAATTCAAACCGCTTTGCATTCCATTTTGTCTGATAAAATATAATATTTATATCCGTAGATTTTAGATATAAAAACATGAAGAAGGTTGCAGAAAACAAGGATTTGGAGCATTAACCATTGACATATATATACGGACGGAATACATACGATGATCACAATCTGCAGACATAGTAATCCATACGAATGAATAACTCGTGTTTTCCAAAATAGGTTTTAAATTTTATAAAGACAAATCAAAAACGCTAATATTATACCTTAAGAGATATTAAATGGGATTCATTAAGCTTCCACATTTGCAAGGAAGGGAAATATTTTTGAGATTGTAGGAGCGTCGAGACTTTCTCGTGTTATCACGCTATACATTTCCTGGAACGACGAATGGAAATAGAAGATTCCTTCTCTAATTTCATCAAAAGACAGACCTAATTCCGGCATCACCATTGTTCCACATCTTTTCCCTTCTAAACGAATATAGGGGAATTAAACGCATAAAAAAGGATGGACGAGCAATATACCTCTGCCTCACTTTCCTCTATTTGTTTCTTTTTGAAAATTAGCGGTTACTGCGGTGTCTGCCCGGCGACGAAATGCTGAGAGCTTTTCACAAAATGGAATTCCTTGGGAAATAGCGGCTTCGTCCCCCTTTTCGCGTCCCTTGGAATAAACGTTTTCATGATACCCGTCTCATTTAGCGTTTCCAGCCTTTGTTGACACTTTCCATTCCAGACACGCAGCTACTGCGAAAAATTTGCATAAACAGCAGGAAGGCACAAATTCGTGGAATATTGCTACGTGCAGATGTAGCGAATAGGGAGATGCGAGCCGAGATTTCGAAAAAAATACCTAAGCAAAATAAATAAACAGGCTTCTCCGTGCAAATCAGATGCAATTCTTAATAGCATAATTCATGTCTAACCTTATGTAGGCGAAGGAAGGGAATAAAACGAAGGCTAACGAAATGTAAAAATATAATACAATAATATGGCACAAATGCAGACAAAATTTTTTCGATCGATAGATTTATGGCCTGCTAATCTTATGAAATTGTTTTTCAGCTAAATATTAACAGATGGTATCTTATGTCACCTGAAACAACATGTGCTCATGTTCGCACAATTGATATATTATATACATATTATCTTCAAGCAAACTATCAACAATATATCGTAAAAAAATTAGCTACATTTCTACGAAAACATATCCATGTGATCTTTATGAATCATTCTCATCAGATATATAGGTTTCTTAAAATAACGGATTTTGCTACCCTTTTTGGGGTGAAGCCTTACAGCCAGTTCGATTTTCGACAATTTTTTCGCCAGATAGTTGTGTCAAGACCTTTCATGTTTTAGAGAAGTTATTGCCATTCAAAGTGGTGCCCGCCTAATGATTTTATCCTGTCCGCCATGGGTGTAAGGACACAACTTTTTATTAAAATATAATAGTACATAGTTAGTTGCAGGGCCGTCCAACAGTTTTTTTTTAAATCCCCTGTAAGATATAGCTACGGGGGTCCCATACTCTTCGAAAATTGATAATTCCTTTAGGCTATCCTCTTACCTTCTCTCTTTTCCGCAGAGTTAAGAAATCTTTTCATAGCTTTTTACGACCATCCCCCTAATAGCGCGGCAGGGGTTATCACTTAAAAATAATATAATATAAAATTGTATTGTGCCCCGGGTCCCAAAATCGTAAAAGACGGCACTGACGATAGGAATAGTAATATTTCCATTTTATCATTGAAATAAAAAACAGCTTCATATAACGTTTACCATCTCCGCTATTACGTGCGTAAATATAATAAATAGAATGAATATTTCTCCATAAAATACTCTTATTCTAATTCTTCCTTTCATATTTTTTGTCCAGTGCAAACTATAATCACTCCTTGGGGTCTCTCTCTCCGTCTTTCTCTCTCTCTCTCTGTCTCAGAGGTCCAATAAAAATTTTCCCAAAAACTTCACCTCCACCCGGATCTCTGAATTTCGCTCCCGTCACGTAGTTTCCGCTGGCTTGCATGTGTAAACACGAGGAGAACCGCGCGTAAATGCTCCGCGCATCATCGAGTTTCCATTCAGTTTCCTCAGCCATAATCATATTTATTCCTTGTTATGGGGACCAAAACTCTACCCCGTCCTTATCCTTCTCTCCGCCTCGTTCCGTTTTCTCTAGTTCCGCAAACTTCCCAACCCAACCCATCATCTTCCCCTCCTCCTCCTCTTTCTTGCGGCCGGCGCACGGAACTTTTGCGAGCAAAGGGGGACGTCGAACGGTCCTTAGCTTTTACCAGGCCACCCGTTTTGCGTGGAAAACCTTTTTGGTGCGGAAAAAACATCCTCTTTACGTTGTTCACACCCGTATTTTGGAGAATTTTACACGTTTTGTTTCTGGAAACTTTGATCCTCAAAAACCGTAGCTGGTTGACGCCAAGCCGTATTTAAGTTGCTGTTTTACTCAACATGTGATTGATCTAAAATGTACAAAATGAAGTTTGTTTTCCCCCGAACGAAAAAATTTGAATCCCGGATGTTCTCATGAGAATACACAATACTATAAAACTAAATAATTTTTTCTGGGAATTTTTATGTATTTTTCATGAGTACATCAGAGACCCTGTGTTACATTAAAGCAAATTTTAAATTGTGTAAGCCGTATGTGTGAAGTTAATGACAGCAATATTTACGGATGAACATTTGATATATGGCGCAGACCTTATTCGTATTTTATCACAGTGCGTTATCCTCTTGAACGCAAAAGAACTTTCCGTGGAATTTTCTATAAGAACTTATTATTTTTCTGTTTCATAATATTTTCCGACTTCAATGTAGAATTTTTTTGTAAGGAATTTTGTTTCATTGACAGCTGATAGCAATTTATACCGATATTTCTTCTAGTTAATCAGTAGTGTGTTTTCCGGGAGAACTTTAAAATTAGAATTTCTTCAAAGGCTTATGGACTTATACTAGATATGCCACTATGTTGAAGTACCCTCTATTACTGTTGTAGAGGCAGGATCGCCTAGCGCTTATTTACTAGACACAACGATGAAAGTTTTCGAAACTTCCTCTTATGGAGGCTATTTCACCTCTCGGAAGAGAGCAATTAATGATGTATATTTTTTGCGAGATATTCCATACGTCCTCTGAAATTCTATTGAGAAGCCATATTTAATTAATGGAATTTATAATTTTTTGTGACGAGTCATGAGAATACGTAATGAAAGGATGGGTTGGAGACTACGGCGATATAGGCATTTCAAAAAAAAACGAGAAATTCCTTAACCGTACAAGGTGAATATCTAGAGGCACAAACAACCAGTAAAAAAGAGGGGGAAGGTAAGGAAAAGGAAACACCAAAAAGAAAACCGGGTGAGAAAAAAAAATATATATATATAACTACTTACAGGTTTGCGGGGTTTTAATCCTCGCCAGGGACCCAATGTCACTCGCTCATTCACTCACTCACTCACACAAGAAATAATACCGGGTTTACGGGAAGTTACTCCTCGCCAGTGATCCGGTATCGCACACAATGTCTGCAGGTTTATATGTCTTGCGACAGGGACCTGTCAGACAAAACACTCACTCTCACACGCACTCAAGAAAACAAACGCAACTCTCTAGATATCCGGAGATATACGTATTTCGAGAGCAAGCCTCTCTTCATCAGTAGCTGATGTGGAATCACACAGCTACTGATGAAGAGAGGGTATTATTTCTTGTGTGAGTGAGTGAATGAGCGAGTGACGTTGGGTCCCTGGCGAGGATTAAAACCCCGCAAACCTGTAAATAGTTATATGTATATATATATATGTATATGTGTATGTATATATATATATATATATATATATATATAATTTTCTCACTCGGTTTTCTTTTTGGCGTTTCCATTTCCTTACCTCCCCCTCTTTTTTACTGGTTGTTTGTGCCTCTATATATTCACCTTGTACGGTTAAGGAGTTTCTCGTTTTTTTTTAAATGAGAATACGTAGATGCCAGTTTATTTTTATTAACTTTATTAATAAAATGACGAGAAAAAAGGTGACATTGATTTTCATCAATAAAAACCTTTGATGAGCGCATAAGCGTATAAACATATATAAAAATATGCATTTTTAAATTAGAATATAAAGGGTTAATGGAGTCACTGCACGAAGCGGTTAATCCGCCGAATTTACTATCGAATGAAATATTTTAAAAGCCGCCATGAAATAAAAGTAAAAAGAAAACTAGATCGATCTTTTGCGTTCGGCTTAATATCCGACGGACTTCGACAAACAAAGCCAACTGCCCGACGGGAATGCATTAAAAGCGAATCGAGTGGAACGAAGTAGTTCGAACAATAGGTGGTGCACGGGTAAAGGGTAACGAGTGGGGAGCGGGTGTGGTTTCAGAAGGGGAAAATTTGGGTTGAGGGAGGAGAATGGGGAAGGGGGAGGGGGTTTGGAGGTGCTTTGGTCCTCGCAAAATCGATGTCCCCCGATTTCCGTCCTTGGCAATCGCAGCAGATGGCGCAGTTGAGGCCTGGTCAGGAGGTACGTGATTTTTTTTTTGTCCTTTCTCTCATAAAGTCTTGTCTTTTTAATCACATTACTCGAGAGTGGGCGAAAGAGAGAGAGAGGGGAAACCCTTTTAAGGAACGGAACTTTAATGTGTCAGAGACCCATTACAGATCAAGAGTATCATCAGAAGGCGTATTTTCTAATTATTAGGATTGCCCTTGCTTTTGGAAGATGTTTAATAAATTAGCTGGCGAAACCTTATAAGTATCGTAATAAATCCACTTTGAAGGTTCATGGAAAGAAATACAGAATTACGTGCAACCATTCAACTGAGGAGAATTGTGGTTTTTCATTAAATTGCAATGAATTTGTGAACTTTTCTTCCATCTTTGAAATATTCTTCAAAGTACTATCATGAATGTTTTAATTTTCCGCATCCAGTAATTCTCGTGATAAAAATATGAAATGGCGGAAATTTTTACTAACTAATTTCTTTAAAAACTTAACAATTTAAAAAAATAGTTTGGTAAAATATTTGGAAAGAAAATTTGCAGGACCACGGGAATTTTAGAAAGCGCAAAAGATTTTCGGCGCTCTTGACCAAAAAGCTTTCGTTTTCCTCAATGTACTAATTTAAATACCCAAAATCAACATTTGGAATTATTCCGAGTAAATTTCAACATTTGATTAGATTCATCATATCCTTAGGCAGGAAAGATTCCAATTAATAAAATCTACCCCATATACACATTTTTGAAATGATACGACGGGAGCTAAAATATACAGTACTAGAGATTACATTAAATAAAAACTATTCATTGCCTTGTTCAATCTAAAGAATTCTGACGCTTGAATAAACTACTCAATAGGGACGTGTTGCTGGATTGCGTTTCATTTTTTCCAATTTTGCGAAAACAAACATTTGCCAACCCAATCTCCGCGAAGGTCATACTCTGCCCTGGAATCCCTACATTGAATTTCACCATTTATAAGTTGAGTGATGAAATAAGCCCCTTACGAGAATCGCTGCGCTGGAAGAAACTTGGGTAACCATGTTAGTAGCGTTGTGGCCAATTAGGGCATCTCGGCCTGCCCGTACCCTAATATGCTCGCTAGAAATTAAGCTTGCTACAGCGTATAGATGATCAATGAAACCATATTATCCATAAAATTGACGGATTTCCAGATACGGATTTCAGCCGCAAACTACCCTTCCTTGGTGGTAATTTAGTGATCAGCGATTCTAAATGATCGAAAACTTAACATCGAGTGTTGGTGATGGATATACATACTTCGTTATATGACTAGGTATCTGGTTTATCGTTACACGGCTGCGGGAATGATTCAGCTTCAAGTCAATAATTCATTTGTTTTCCACGTTTTCAATTTAAAAAAATCATTAGTTGATTTAACGGACATTTCTTTAATTAGAAGGCATTATTAGTTTTGCACGATACAAGATATATCTTTATTAGCTCATTGTCAGACGTACAAATCGACTGCTTGGAAAACGGACAGGCAAAATAGTGAAAATAACACCGCGAACAAATTTCCGATAGTAGTTTTAAAAATAATTCTTAATACGAGTTAGAGATACTATAAGTCCTAAATGAAACGAAACTGTTACACGGTTTCAAATCTTAAAATGAAAAAAGTTCGTAATGATACAAAAACAAGAGGAATAAAATGATTAATTCGCAAAATATTCTTGCTAGTTTTCAGTCTAAGGGATTTATCGTGTTTCGGTCACTGGAATGTCCACTGATGGAAATTTCGTGAGGGGAAGGGGAAAAGACGAGGTTTCGGTGAATTATGCGACGAAATGTTTGTCGATCTCGTTGAAAACGAGAACGAAGTTAGCTTTGGACCGAAAATCGTGACGAACCAGTTGTTTCGGACTGGAATTATTTACTGCCGATGGAAACGTTAACGCGCTGAGGCGCGGAAGAAAGGAAACACACACACAAACCTTTGGCGAAAGAACGTCCCACCCTTAGGAGAAACATTAGACAAACAGGATAATAAGCGGTTCGCGTCGAAACGAATATTTCATTTTCCTCAACCGACCTCCCAACTCCGAACGATTCAGGGCATTACGATGTTGCTAGTGGATCTCAGTACATATTTATATTTTAAAAACATGCCATTCTTCAGTCCACAAAAGCTCACACACTGTCCGATAAACGAAGTATAATCAACGATGTGACCGTAAATGAAATATTTGTACAAAGTTACATTAGAATATTTAAAGCGGAAAGAGGTATTTGTTTTTATTATTATAACAATTTACTACCATACTACCACATAGTCGCAACTCTCAAATACAGTTTCGGAATTTGATCGCAAGCTAAAAACATGAACATCGAAAGTTGAAGTATATGTACTTATTGTGTGATATTTTTGTATTCAGTTATATATGTATCTCTGTAGTATAAAATCGTAGTGGTCATCATGATGCGTAACGCTCTAATTTCTTGAATAACTCGATTAGAAATAAACTTAGAAGCCTGAAATTTCTCAGATTTTCGGTGTTGATGAATCTTTACGTTATGACTAAAACATTTCAAAAAAGGTCACGGGTTCGACTCCAGAGGATGAATATCCTTTCCCATAAGATAAGACGTAAAAATCACCTTTTTGGTTTGAATTTGCTCTAAAACACGCCAAAAAGAATGAGGATTCTTATTCTTACCATCGAATACTCAATCTCTTTCGAATTCGCTCATAGTTTGAATTTATACTCGATTTTTGGTAATTTTTTTAACATTTCAATAATAAGATTCCATGGTTACCGGTATTGTTGTCCACGGTAATTTCCGTGCATATGCACTTAAATAAAGGCTTAAAGATCGAAAATAAGATTAAAACTTGCTCGAAATGACCGAAGATATGAATTTAATGCAAATAAATCGAACGCAGTATTCGTGTTATTTATATGTTTTATCTATATTACTAAAAACCTATTTCTGGTTCTCTCTCTTTAACGCTCTATACGTCAGCCATTTGTAATCTCCGGGAATTTCAGCCCTCTAAGTTTATTTTTTATCGAGTTATTCAACTAATTTTCTTAATTTGTTATTAAAGCCGAACATACGTCCTTTATAAAATATATTCATTAAACTCATATTCAAAAAATATTCCCGTTAAACTAATCTAAATCCAATAGGTACATGGTAGGAACGAAGAAACAGCAAGCAAAGGGGGGAGGGGGGGTGTGTGGTTGGCGAGCGTCAGAGAGAAGGGGGCTTGCCCCCTAGTCTTTTAATATTAATATCCTTCACATTTTTTAGTTTACGTTTAAGGCATATAGTTTTATTTTGAAACGACCACCATCTTTAACCATGTAGATCAGAGGATTATCCAAGACCGCTACTTGCCCAAAAAATCGAATGGAAATTTCAAAAAATAAAGTTATATCTTTTTTACCGGGAAGGTGATTACTGATTAATGCCCTCCTCCATGTGAATCGTCTTACGTGTATTATCTTGAACAATATAGGGCGTCGCAGTATCAGAAGAGCCCACCTTTACTTAGAACAGGCATTTCTCACGAACATGTCAGGTCCTCGAAGCAATTTTTGGGAAGACTATTTATACTGTAGGAAGGAGCAAGGAAAGAAAAAAAGCGGGAGATTCAGATAGGAGATCGGTGTAAAATATATAGGAAGTAGGTCAGAATGAGAAAGCAATGAATCAAGGAACCGTGGATTTAAAGAGGATGATATGAGGCGAACTTGGTGCTCTTCCAAGGGAGTCGGGACCAATCATCATGATCACATACTTCCTCAAAGGTTGGGGCGATATATGTGCAGAAACGCCATCAATAACACCCCTAATTCTCCTGCTCCAGTAACTGTCTCGTTATCGCCTGGAAAAAGGATTAGCGAGACTTTTTTCTAAAGTTTTTAAAATGATATAATTTACTAAAAGAGAAAAGTTTCGGTGCGTCACATTTTTGTACGCGTAGAAACTACGGACTTATTTAAACATTTCTAAATGATCGCCTATATTAAATCTATAATTGATGAACATATCTGGAATTTCAATAATTCGCACAAATTCATAAAAGTTTGTTCTCAAGATTCCCTGTAAAGAAAGGAAATGCGTATTGATAATGACGAGATTTTGGATGTTTGGTGTTTATGTATTGTAATGGCGTGAATTTGTCTGCAAAGGTTTATTTTTAAACTCAAACGTCCATGCCATCATATGACAAAAGCACAAAAAATGTCAAAGTTAAAAGTTACACCTATCAGGGCCAGCCCAGTGTCCGGCGAGCTGCCCGGGGCGCTAATCCGACTTTTACCTGCAAGTGATTAAATATTGGATACCAATTCATATCGTGGAACAGGATGGAATCTAGATAAATTCCGTTTACTTTTCATCATGGTTATTTTACAAAGCAATGAATAAATTAACAAGTTCTTTAAAAGCATTTTAACAAAATTTACTGTTACTCGTCCGAGGCAACAAAATGTCTCGCTTTACTCCTGGACGTGAGGATATTATGCCTTATAAAACATATTTTTATCTAAACTATGCTAACGAAACAATACATTTAATGTCCAAATCAAAACCAAACTTTAAGTATGAGTTTCTGCAACGTAGAGTCGAGCTGATCAATGATATGAAGCATGTATATTCTAAATCATCATTCAAAGAAGACACTTGATGCTCCAACAAGGAGGCAGGTTTTTTCTTGGAATTTGCCTAAGGATTATGGGGAACGTCCAAAAAAAAATTTTTAGTTCTCGTTAGGTCTAAGTGAGTTGATAATATTGCGTCGTTAAGACGACCGAGGAAAATCAATTACCGGAGCGGAAAGCGGTAACTTTGAGAAATGAAGGTAAAGGTCCCGGAAAGAGGGAGTGTTTATTCGCCCAGAGCAAGGCAGGAACTTAATATCCTTCTCATAATCAATCCCATGGGCTCTTATGCACGCCTACAAAACTTTCTCATTATCTCTTCCACCCTTTACAACAAAAAAGTGTTCTATTGTTAATATTCTTAGACGTCACCGCAGCAGTGCTTTTTTAGCTATTAAAGAAAAGCCAGCGACTTAAATTGTTCGGTATTATACCCGAGAAGGAGATGTCCTTTCCGCAACCATGCTCCTTTATTAAATATCCATATTCCGTGTCCCAATTAAATGACGTAAATAATACTATGTTATTGAGCGTTAAAAAAAGTCTGGGAAAATAATAATGTTAAGCGGAAGAAAATTATTTTAAAAAGAAATTGAAATAAATCCAAACACATTTTTGCTTACATGGATTGAGTATTTTCTATTACATTTGAATGTATGTGAATGGGACAGACTAATCAGAAAATCAACTTCACCACATATACATAAATTTCTCCCTTGATAATAATGTTTCACGCCAAAATCATTTAGGGAAGAAGTATCTGTAACAGGGAGCCTAGAGTTGAGATGCTAGTATAAAATAAATCAAGTATTTATTTACTGCTAACAGACTAAAAATATGTAAATCCGTTGAATTTATGAGCAAGCAAAATACTGAAAATTTCGATTCCTTTCGATGAAATAGAAATCTACCGGTAAAATAAATATTCAACATTAAAAATTAAGGACATTACGTTTAAAAGGAATATTTACACCACTTATTCACCTACTTCACATCCATTGGTATTCACTGACGCGTGTACAAATTGATACATGTGGAAAGGATATATTTGAAGTGTGGTTAATATTACAGGAGTTTCTACAAAAAGAAACAATACGTTATCGTACGTATCTAACGAAATTACATTTTTAGAGGAAACAAGATTCGTTTTTAGGCGCGTTTCGCTTCCAGCGTGAGCGTCTATTATCGTCGGTCTGCCCGTCCGTCCGTCCGTCCATATGTTCGGTCTCGACTTCCACCGAACGGATTTCCATGAAATTTTATATTAAGGACTTATAATCAAAGATAATAAGAAAATCGCAAATGAATCACGTACGCCAATCAGGAGTACAACTTTACTGGGGACAAAAAATTAACTTTCCATCATATCTTGTCAAGTATTGCTCAAATCAAAATATTTTAAAAATAAAAATTGTAGAACTAATAAAATAGAGTATTTATTTTCCTATACATTTTTATCGGATCAGGAAAATCATACAGGAAAGTCTTAATTCGGGTTGAACTGAGAAAATTTCTTGCATGGTTACTTCTTCATTGTTGCTAACATAAACAATCTCACAAACAAATGTTTTATTTACTTACGTGTGCATGAAATATATTTAAATAGGAAGGAAATGGATTATTTATGACGAAGAAAAAACTTTAAAACGATATTTCCCTTACGTGCAGGTACTCGTAGGATATCATTTCTTTCTAATACTCCATTGCACGAAACGCGCCCATTTGTGATACGTTGTACACTTTCCTAACTTGTTTTTTTTTACTGATTTCGCCTCTGACAAGTACTTGGAATGTTGCTAAGTTATTTATTGCTACTTTATTGAATCCTACTCGAGTGTTCCCCATCCCATAGACCATCTTCGGCAATTTTATCTCACTGGAAAACTCACTTCCGCGCTTCAAACACCTAGATATATTTGGGTTGACGGAGTGTCAATAATTCTCCGTTTTCTCCCTCCTTCAACTCCGTCTCTCCATCAACGATATTCCACATCCTTTTGAAGTTCATCTCGATGACTGCTTCCCTATTCATCTTTCTCTCTCTCTCTCTCTTAGTCGAATCACTTTCACTTTATTTTCCGAGCTTCGCTGATACCCTCGGAAAGATCAATAACACGTTTCCGACATTCCCTTACCGCCTTGAGATATGATCGCTACATCCTTCTTCTTCATCCTCTTCATTCGTCCTGCTCTACCGTATTATTTTCTTCCTCCGGATTTCCGTTGTTCTTCTTGCGTTCTTTTTCTTTCCCCTTCGATTTAATGTAAGAATCACTACTTTTCAACGTGTCAAATTTACCTTACAAACTATTCCATTCCAACTTCGAAATATAACTGCATACTTACTTTCTTTGCCCTATTACACCACGCACTGTAGCAGTAGCGTAGCTAGAGGTATCGGGCCCCTAGGCAAGAATCTCCGATGGGCCCCCTAAGCGGAAATATTTTAGTAATGGGGGGCCCTCTTGAGGAAGAGGTGAAAGAATACCAACCACTAGTTTATTATGCAGCACAGGATATATAAAGATTTAAAAAATTAGCTTAAAATAAATAAAAGCGGAAATATTTTAGTAAAAAGATTTTTTTAAAATATTTTATTAGTGTTTATTTGAGGAAGAGGTGAAACAATACCAACCACTAGTTTATTATGCAGCACAGGATATATATAAGGATTAAAGAAATTAGCTTAAAATGTCTTTTTCCTTGCTTTTGCATTTGTGAAGATATTGACAATTTTAACACAACGTATGGGCACCTTTTGCTCGAGGGCACTTAGGCATTGCCTACGCTTACTATATGGTAGCTACGCCACTGCACTGTAGGGAGTGTTGGTAGCGATTCATGCGCTCGACGCACAGTGGGGTTTTTTCCATTAAACGTGGTCATAATGTAAAATACAAAGTTGCAGATATCACTTATGTGAATACTTAGTCATTAGGAGAGACTACTTGTGCATTTAATACAGCTAAATAACTAGTTCCTATGGTAACTATCTCTTCCCTACTTCAGTACAAAGTTGACTGTTAAGCGAGTAAGACGGGTTGCAAAATTTCTCTCGATATTTTGTACTTTGGAATCTGCTGTTTTGTGTGTGTAGTATTTATTCTGAAATCGTTTGTTTACATGAATCCAACACCTGGAGGTATGTCAAAAATTATACCATAGTTTGTATCTATTTTTCTACATTAGTATTTATTTTTCTCTATGTTTAATTATGCAAAAAATATTCGTAAATATTCAGCAAGACGAATAATTCAATTAGAGTTTCAGTTGTCTATCGGGCATTACCGGGCAGAAATTTTTATTGCGTCTAATAATACAGTCTGTCAGCTATACGGAACTGTAAGAAAGTTTACCACATATTACCACGTCTTTGAAAAAAACGTATTTGTTCCGTCACACTGTAGAGTAAATTTCTGTTCTCTATATGGCGAAATTGGTCGATCCTGTTTTACTCTCGTTGCGTTACGTCTTTTTTTCTCACAGGATCACACGACGAACGTATTTCTCTGAGTAGGAAGACAATGTTTGAAAAAATGTTTTCTTCGGATTAAAAAAAATATAGTGATAGATGTGAACATTTTAAGAACCGCGTTATGGAAATGACGAACTTTCCGCATGAGTCATCAGATGTCATTAAACGCATATTGGCTCATTTTACCTCTGATTTAAAAGCAAACTTAACCGCTTCTCACTGGAAGTAAGGTTGCAAGCTATATTGGACCACTCTGTTCATCGTATTGCAGAAGTACAGAAAGAAGTACTGGCAAAATTAACAACCGAACAACTTAACGGTTTACAATTAATATCTAAATGGGGATGCGATGGTAGTTCTGGACAGAGCCAATATAAACAACAATTTGAGAGTGGAACTGGTGCAGATGCAAATGTTTTTCTCACATCATTGGTACCACTTCAGTTAATAGTTGGCGATGCTGATTCCTCAAACAAAATTATTGTATGGCAGAATCCCCGGCCTTCTTCGTCTCGTTTTTTCCGACCAATCCGACTCCAGTTTCTGCATGAAACTGTCGATGTTACTGTTGAGGAAGTGAAGTACAATGAAGATCAAATCCATTGCCTGATTCCAACTTCGGTGATGTGTGATGAACAGCATCTCTTAATAAGGCATAACTTATAATTTTCTATGGTAGACAGTAAAGTTTGCCATGCCGTATCATCAACTTCATCGACACAAAAATGTTACATTTGTGGCGCCACGTCCAAAGATTTTAACAATATAGAAGCGATACAACAAGAAAAATTGACACTTCAACATTAAAATTTGGCCTTTCCACACTCCATGCGTGGATTCGTTTCTTCGAATGCCTTTTACACGTTACTTATAATTAAACATCAGAAAGTGGCAAGCTCCAAGTGACACTGACAATAAAATGGTCGCGGAAAATAAGAAACAAATATAAGAGAAATTTAAAGCCAAAATGGGTCTTTTGGTTGATCGTCCTAAACCTGGTTATGGTAGCACTAACGATGGAGACACAGCTCGGCGTTTTTTGGAAAATGCTACAAATTCATCTAACACAACCGGGATAGATGAAGGGCTCATCTTACGATTCAGAATGATTGACTATTTCGAGTGGACATGCAATAAACATTGAAAAATTCAAAAAATATACTTTGGACACAGCTAATAAGTTAAGTTATTTGTGGAGAACTATGGTGGTTTGTAAAGCCAACCACAGTACATAAAATCTTAATACACGGTCCTATAGTTATTTCGTCAGGAATATTACCAATTGGAATGCTGTCAGAGGAGGCACAAGAGACACGTAACAAAGACCTCAAAGCGTATCTGAAGGTTTTTCAAGAAAATGTTCCCGAGAAAAGAATTTAGAAGACGTTTTCAGCAGTCTTCTAATATCCTCATACCCTGTTGTATCAAGCATTCGGCATCTTCCAAAACGACAGACAAAGTCCTTCCCTCGAGAAGTTGTAGCCATGATAATGCCTCCAGACACAAACGTATCTTCGGCAGAATCGGAGGACTCAGATGTGAAGTCATCTACGGATTCTGAAGAAACCTCTTGCTCAGATTCAGATTAATAATTTAAAATATTTTTGTTTAAAACATTTGTTTTAATCTTTTAAGTTAGGAGTAATGCATATGTATTAAGTGTAACTATCCACTGTAAGGTAAACTGCAAGTAAAAATATTATAAGTATATAAATTAGTTTATATTTTTCTTGTAGACTATAAACATAATTTTAAGTTAAGAACCAATGTTTTTATGACTTTATTTTCATTAATATAGAAGTTAACTCTATGTTAGATACTTAAGCATAATTACGATAAATATATACCTACTTGTTAAAACACGTTTTTACGGCTACCGTATTTACTTCGATTTTTATTCTTCGTAATTTGTACAAATTTAGTTTTTAATTAGAAATAATCTTTTTTGTTTTTTTCTTTATTATATATGTAATAAATATAATTTAAACGCTGAAGTACATATATATATATATATATATATATATATATATATATATATATATATATATATGTATATACATACATATATATATATATATATATATATATGCACGTAAGTATATTATGTAAGTAATGTAGTTTTAATATAAATGTTTTCATGTTTATTTCCATTTATCGTAGAACATAAATAATTTAGTTTTGGGCAAAAAAATCAATGTTTTCATGACGTTATTTCCTTTCTTGATTAATGAAGAAGCAAAATGTAGCAATTGGTTTCGAAAAAAATGTTAACTGTATTTTGGCCATGTTTTTTTTAAAAAACAGCACTGTGCGACGTAGGGTTGCCAGATTTTAAAAATCAGAAGTCAGGACATTTGCATGAAATCGAACATTTTTGAAATTATAGGTCGGGACAAGACGGGACAATTATATGAAAATAATTCAAGACATAAATATATGATAAACTATATGTTTAATATATATTATTAAATATTTTTCAAACAATTACGTTCAAACAAACATTACACATAAAAAAATTAATTTTGAAATTGAATTTATTAGTCATATTTTAGGATTTATTTTGCATTTATAAATTTTGATATATTTCATGTATGTATATAGTCTTTGAAAAATTTCATGTACTTAGCTTTTGAAAAATTTGATGGACTATAGTCTTTGAAAATTTCATGGCCTATAGTCCGCGAAAAATTTCATGGACTATAGTTTTTGAAAATTTTCTTGGACTATAGACTGAAAAATTCCATGGGCTATAGTGTTTGAAAAATTTCATGGACTATTGCATTTGAAAATTTCATGGAGAATAGTCTTTAAAAAATTTCATTGACTAGAGTCTTGGAAAAATTTCACGCACCATTGCCTTAGAAAATTTCATCGACAATAGCCCATGAAATTTTGCCAAGACTATAGTCCATGACATTTTTCACAGTCTTTGCGGATGAAATTTTTCCATGACTATAGTCCATGAAATTCTCTAAGCTCCAAGAAATTTTTCAAAGATTATAGCCCATGAAATTTTTTAAAGTCCATAGTCCACGAAATTTTTCAAAGACTAGAGTCCACGAAATATTTTACAGGCTTTAGCCCATGAAATTTTTTAAAGGCTCTAGCCAATGAAATTTTTGAACGTCTATAGTCCATGAAATTTTTCAAAGACTCTAGTCCATGAAATTTTTGCAGACTATAGTCCATTAAATTTTTTAAAGACTATTGTCCATGAAATTTTTCAGGCTATACTCCAAGAATTTTTTCAAAGCCCATGAAATTTTTATGGACTATAGCCCATGAAATTTTTCAAAGACTATTATAGCCCATGAAATTTTTCAAAGACTATAATCCCTGAAATTTCTTAAACAAGAAATATTCCAAAGAATATAGCTCATGAAATTTTTCAGGCTATAGCCCATGAAATTTTTCAAAGACAATAGCCAAAGAAATATTTCAAAGACTTTATTTCATGAAATTTTTTATACGCTTTAGCCCATGAAATTTCTAAAAGGGTGTAGCCAATGAAATTTTTGAACATCTATAGTCCATGAAATTTTTCAAAGACTCAAGCCCATGAAATTTTTGAGACTATCGTCCATGAAATTTTTCAATGATTATAGTGCATTAAATTTTTTAAAGACTATAGCCTAAGAAATTTTTGAAAGACTATAGTCCACGAAATCTTTCAAAGGCTCTATAGTCCATGAAATTTTTCAAAGATGTAGTACATGAAATTTTTCAATGACCATAGTGCATGAAATTTATCAAGGACTATAGCGCATGATATTTCTCAAAGACTAAAGTCCATGAAATTTTTCAAGGACTATAAACCATAAAATTTTTCGAAAACTATAGTCCATGAAATTTTCCAAGGACTATAGCCCATGTAATTTTTCGAAGACTATAGTCCATGAAAACTTACAAGGACTTTAGCCGATGAAAATCTTCAAACACTATAGCCCATGACATTTTTGAAAGACTATAGTACATGAAATCTTTTAATCACTATATAACCCAAAAAAATCTTCAAAGACCAGCCCATGAAATTTTTCAAAGACTATAATCCATGACATTTTTCAAAGAATATACCTCACGAAATTTTACAGATTCATAGTCCATGAAAATTTTTAAAGACTATAGCCCATGAAATTTTTCAAAGACTTTAGTTCAAAATATTCTTCAAAGACTATAGTACATGTCATTTTCCACGGAATTTTTCAGACGCTGTAGTCAATGAAAATTTTGAAATTTTTCAAACGCAATAGTCTATGAAATTTTTCCAATATTGTAATCATATAATTTTTCAAACACTATTGCCCATAAAATTTTTAAAAATCTATATAGTCCATGAAATTTTTCAAAAACTATAGTCCTTCAAATATTCAAACACTATAGTAGATGATATTTTTCAAGAACTATAGCTCATGAAATTTTTTAAAGACTATATTCCATGAAATATTTGAAAAACCTTTGTCCATGAAATTTTTCCAAGACTATAGTCAGGGGAAATTTTCAGTATATAGTCCATCAAATTTTTCAGGTCATAGTCCATGACATTTTTCCAATCCTAGAGTCTTTCAAATTTTTCCAAGTTCAAGAAATTTTTCCATTATTATAGTCCATGAAATTTCTCAAAGACTATAGTCCATGAAATTATTTAAGACAATAATCGAGGAATTTTTTAAAGTCCATATTCCATGAAATTTTTCAAAGGCTATAGACCATGAAATTTTTCAAAGATAATAAATAGCCCATCAAATTTTTCAGACTGTAATTCATGAAATTTTTCAAACATGAAATATTTTAAGGACTATAGCTAATGAAATTTTTAGACATAGTCCATGAAATTTTTTAAACTGTACATGACCTATGAAATTTTTTAAAAGAGTAGCCCATGAAATTTTTCAAAGACTATAGACAGGAAATTTTCAAGACTATAGTCCATGAAATTTTTCAAAGATTATAGTCCAAGAAATTCTTCAAAGACTATAGGCCAGGTAATATTTTAAAGGCTATAGCCCATGAAATTTTTGAGGTTGTAGTCAACGAAATTTATGAAAGCCTATAGTACGTTTTTTTTTTCAAAGTCTACAGCCCATGAAATTTATCAAAGACTATAGCCATGAAATTCTTCAAATACTAAAGCCCATGAAATTTTACAAAGACTATACCCCTTGAAATCTTCAAAGACTATAGTCCATGAAACTTTTCAGACTAATCTACATGAAATTTTTCAAAGACTATAGTTCATGAAATTTTTCGAAGACTCTATAGTAAATTTTCAAAGACTATAGTCCATGGAATTTTTCTAAGACTATAGACGAAGAAATTTTGCATAGTCTATTGTCCATGAAAATTTTCATAGACTAGAGCTCATGAAATTTTTTAAAGACTATATTCCATGAAATATTTGACTGTAGTAGATGATTTTTGCCAAGACTAGAGTCCATGAAATTTTTCAGTGTATAGTACAAGGAATTTTTCAAGGCTATAGCCCATAAAATTTTTCAGACCAAATCCCATGAAATTTGTATAACACCCGAAATTTTTCAAAGCCCATGACATTTTTCAAAGACTATAATCCATGAAATTTTCAAACATGAAATATTTCAAAGAACTGTTGATGAAATTTTTCAAATGATTTTCCATGAAATTTTTGAAAATCCCATATTACAAGAATTTTTTCAAAGTCTATAGCCCATGAAGTTCGTCAAATACTATATCCATCAAATTTCACAAAGACCATTTCCCATGAAATTTTTCAGGCTATAGCCCATGAAAATTTTGAAAATCCAATACCACAAGAATTTTTTCAAAGTCCATGAAACTTTTTAAAGTCTTTAACCAAAGAAATTTTTCGAAGGCTGTAGCCCATGAAATTTTTCAGACTAAATTACATGAAATTTTTCTAAACCGTAGTCCATGAAATTTTTGTAAGACTATATAGTCCATGAAATTATTCAAAGGTTAGCCCATGAAATTTTTCAAAGATTTTAGTACATGAAATTTTTCAAACACAGTAGTCCAGGAAATTTTTCAAGGATTATAATCCCTGTAATTTTTCAAAGACTATAGCTCATAGGAAATTTTTCATACTATAATCCATTAAATTTTTCAAAGACTATAGACCAAGAAATTTTTCAAATACGATAGTCCATGAAATTTTTCAAACACTATACCTCATGAAATTTTTCAGACTATATTTCATGACATTTTTCAAAGACTAGAGTGCATGAATTTTTTCAATTATTATAGCCCATGAAATTTAGCAGTCTATTGTCCACGAAAATTTTAAAAGACAATAGCACATGAAATTTTTCAGAGACTATAGTCCGCAAAATTTTTCTAAGACTACAGTCCATTACATTTTGCATAGACTATAGCCCATGAAATGTTTCAAAGGCTATAGTCCATGAAATATTTAATAGACTATAGTCCATGAAATTTTCCAAGACTAGAGTCCATGAAATTTTCCAAAGACAATAGTCCAGGAATTTTTTCAAAGACTACAGCCCGTGAAATTATTCAAAGACCATAGTCAATCAAATTTTCAAAATGTATATAGTACACGAAATTTTTTTAGGACTATAGCCCATGAAATATTTCAATCACTATAGTCCATGAAATTCTTCAAAGCATATAGTCCATTAAATTATTCGAGGTTCTAATGCATTAAATTTTTCTAACATGAAATATTTCAAAGATTATAGCTCGTGAAATTTGTAAGACTATATTCCATGAAATTTTTCAAAGACCATAACCCATGAAATTTTTCGAAGACTATAGTATTACATGTATTATAGTTTTGAAAAATTTCATGAACTATAATCTTTCAAATTTCAAGGACTATAGTTTTTGAAAAATTTCAAAGACTATATAGTCTTTGAAAATATTCAAATTTCATGGATTATAGTCTTACAAAATTTCATGGACCATATTACTTGAAAAATTTCATGGACTATTATAGTCTTTCAAAATTTCATGAACTACAGTCTTTGAAATACTTCATGACTTATAGCCTTTGAAAAATTCAAAGACTATAGTGGTTAAAATTTCATGGACTATAATCTTTGAAAATTTCATGGACTACAGTCTTTGAAAAATTTCATGACCTATAGCCTTTGAAAAAATTCAGTCTTTGAAAATTTTAGGGTCTATAGTCTGATAATTTCACGGGTATAGTCTTTGAACAATTACAAAAAATATAAACTTTGAAAATTTCATAGTCTATAGTCTTTCAAAAATTTAATCGACTCCAGAATTTGAATATGTCATGGACTATACTCTTTGAAAAATTTCGAAGACTATAGTCTTACAGAATTTCATGGACCATATTATTTGAAAAATTTCATGGTCTATTATAGTCTTTGAAAAATTTCATGGTCTATTATAGTCTTTGCAAAATGTCATGGACTATAGACTTTGAAATATTTCATGGGCTATAGTCCTTGAAAAATTTCATGGTCTATAGTCTGAAAATTTCATGGACTATATGCTTTGAAAATTTTCAGTGACTATTGTCTTACAAAATTTCATGGACTATAGATTTTGTAAAATTTCATGGACTATTGTCCTTGAATATTTCATGGTCTATAGTCTTCTAAAAATTCATGGACTACAGTCTTTGAAAATGTCATGGACTATAGTCTTTGAAAAATTTTATGACCTATAGCATTTGAAAAAATTCAGTCTTTGAAAATTTTATAGAAATAGACTGATAATTTCATGGAGTATAGTATTTGAAAAATTTCAAAGACTATAATCTTTGAATGTTTCATGGACTATGGTTTTCTAACATTTCACTGACCATAGTGTTTGAAAATTTCGTGGACAGTAATCTTTGTAAATTCCATGTTATATACGCTTTGAAGAATTTCAAAGTCTTACAAAATTTCAAGACTATATATTTTGAAAAATTTCATGGACTATAATCGTTAATAATTTCATGGACTATAGTCTTTAAAAAATTACATGTACTACAGTCTTTGAAAATGTCATGGACTATAGTCTTTAAAAAATTTCAAAACGATAGTCTTCTTTTATAAAATGTCATGGAATATAGTCTTTGTAAATTTCATGGACTATTATACTCTCAAAATTTCATGAACTTTAGTGTTTGAAAAATTTCATGACCTATAGCCTTTGAAGAAATTCAAATACTACAGTCTGAAAATTTCAGCTTTGAAATATTTCATAGGCTATAGTCCTTTAAAAATTTCATGGACTATAGAATGAACATTTAATGGATATAGTCTTTGAAAATTTCATCTACTTATATAGCCTTTGAATTTCATAGACTCTTATAGTACTTCAAAAATTTCATGTCTTTTCAAATTTCATGCACTAACGGCTTTGACAAATTTCTAAGACTATAGTCATAGATAATTTCATGGACTCAATGTGTGTAGTTTTCGAAAATATCATGGACCATAGTTTTTGAAAAATTTCACGGACTACAGTCTTTGTAATTTTCATGGACTACAGTCAATGAAAAATTTAATGGACTAGAGTCTTTAAAAGACTACAGTCTAAAAAATTTCATGGAATACAGTCTTTGAAAATTTCATGGACTAATATAGTCTGAAAAATTTCTTGGACTATAGATTGAAATATTTTGTTGGCTAAAGTTATTGAAATATTTTATGGACTATAGACCTTAAAAAATTTCATAGACTATAGTCCTAGAAAATTTCATGGACAGAGTCTTTGAAAAACTTATGGACTACACTCATTGAAAAATTCCATGCACTATAGTCTTTGAAAAATTGAAGGACTGTAGTATTCGAAAATTTCATGGACTATAGTCTTTGAAATTTTCATGGCCTATTGTCTTTGCAAATATCATGGACTACAGGTTTTGAAAAATTTCTTAGTCTTAGAAAATTTCATAGATTATACTTTTTGAAAAATTTCATGGTCTTGTAAATTTTATGACTAGAGGCTTTGTAAATTTCATGGACTATAATCCTTGAAAATTTCAAAGAGTATAGTTTTCGAAAATTTCCTGGACCATAGTTTTTGAAAAATTTCATGGACTACAGTCTTTAAAAAATTTCATGGAATACAGTCTTTGAGAATTTCATGGACGCATATAGTCTGAAAAATTTCATGGACTATAGACTGAAAAATTTCATTGGCTAAAGTCATTGAAACATTTTATGGACTATACCTTAAAAAATTTCATGGTCTATAGTCCTAGAAAATTTCATGGACTATAGTTTTTGAAGAATTTCATGGACTACATTTTTTAACACATTTCATGTACTACTGTCTTTGAAAAATTTCAGACTAGTCTTTGAAGATTTCATGGACTATATGCTTTGAAAAATTTCAAAGACTATAGTGTTACAAAATTTCTTGGATTTGATTTTCCAAATTTCATGGACTGTATAGACTTTGAAAATTTTACGGTCTATAGTTTTTGAAAATTTATTGGATTATAATCTTTGCATATTTCACGGACACTATGCATTGAAATATTTCAACGACTATAGTCTTACAAAATTTCACGGACTATAGTCTTTGAAAAAATTCTTGGACTATAATCTTTGAAAAATTCATGGACTATAGTTTTTGAAAAATTTCATGGAGTATTATAGTCCTTTAAAAATGTCATGGACTATAGACTGAATAATTTCATGCGTTATAGTCCATGAAAAATTCATCGACTGTTATAGTCTTTGAAAATTTCATGGACTATAGTCGTTAAAAATATCATGACCTATAGCCAATGAAAAATTTCATGGACTATAGTTTTTGAAAAATTTCATGGACTATATTCTTTCAAATTTTTCAAAGACTACAGTCTTTTAAATTTTCATGGACTATAGTTTTTGAAAAATTTCATTGACAATAATCTTTCAAAATTTCATGTACTATGGTCCTAGAAAAATTTCTTGGACTATACAGTCTTTGAAATTGTAGTGGACTATAGTCTTTGAAAAATTTCATGGACTATAATGTTCGAAAATTTCATGAACTACATCTTTGAAAAATTTCATGGAGTATTACAGTCCTTGAAAAATATCACGGACTATAGACTTTGTAAAATTTCGTTGGTTAAAGTCATTGAACATTTCATGGCCTATAGCATTTGGAAAATTTCAAAGACTATAGTCTTAAAAAATTTAATGCACCATAGTTTTTGAAGGATTTCATGGATTATACTCTCAAAATTACAAAGAAAATAGCCCTAGAAAAATTCATAGACCATAGATATCGAAGAATTTGATGGACTATACGTTTTTAAAAAATGTCATGGACTATACTCATGGAATAATTTCATGGACTGTAGGTTTTTTAAAATTTCAAA
The DNA here is from genome assembly GCA_036926305.1 of Uropetala carovei. Taxonomy (NCBI): domain Eukaryota; kingdom Metazoa; phylum Arthropoda; class Insecta; order Odonata; family Petaluridae; genus Uropetala; species Uropetala carovei. The sequence goes on from JAXCHB010000277.1 coordinate 1,474,362, forward strand.
GACTATTATAATCTTACAAAATTTCATGGATAATATTCCTAGATATTTTCATGGACTATAATCTTTGAATATTTCATGGACTATAGTCTTTGATAATTTCATGGAGTATAGTCTTTGAAAAATTTCAAAGAGTATAATCTTTCAAAATTTATAGACTATAGTCTTTGAAAAATTTCATGAACCATACTCTTTGAAAATATCATGGACTATAATCTTTGTAAATTTCATGGACGATATGGTTTGAAAAATTTCAAAGACTATAGTCCTACCAAATTTCATGGATTATAGTTTTTGAGAAACTTCATGGAATATAATCTTTGAAAAATTTCATGGACTACAGTCTTTGAAAATGGCATGGACTATAGTATTTGAAAAATTTCAAAGACTATAATCTTAGATATATTCTTGGACTATAGTCTTTAAAAAATTTCATGGACTATACACATAGATATTTTCATGGACTATAGCTTTGAAAATTTCATGGACTATAGTCTTTGTAAATTTCAAAGACTATAATCTTTGAAAATTTCACATACTATACTCATTGAAAATTTCATGTACTATAGTCATTAAAAAATTTCAAGGACTACAGTTTCCGAAAATTTAACGGGCTATGGTCTTTGAAAAATTTCAAAGACAATAGTGCAAGAAAATTTTATGGACCATAGTCTTTAAAGAACTTATGGATTACATTCTTTGAAAAATTTCATGGACTATAGTCACTGAACAATTTCATGGACTATAGTCTTAAAAAAATATCATGGACTAAAGCCTATGAATAAATTCATGGACTGTAGGCTTTGTAAAATTCATTGACTATAGGCTTTGAAAAATTTAAAATACGATAGTCTTAGATATTTTCACGGACTATAGTCTTTGAAAATTTCGTGGACTATAGTTTTTGAAAAATTACATGGACTACAGCCTTTGTACATTTCATCGAGTATATGCTTTGAAAAATTTCAAAGACTATAGTCTTACAAAATTTCTTAGGCTGTAGATTTTCAAAAATTTCATGGACTATTGTTTTTGCAAATTTCATGAACCATACTCTTTGAAAATATCATGGACTATAATCTTTGTAAATTTCATGGACGATACGCTTCGAAAATTTCTAACACTATAGTCTTACAAAATTTCATGGATTATAATATTTGAAAAAATTAATGGACTACAGTCTTTCTAAATTTCATGGACTATAGTCTTTGAAAAATTTCATGGACTACAGTCTTACAAAATTTCATGGACTATAGTCTTTGAAAATTTTCATGGACTATAGACTGTAAATTTCATGGACTATATGTTTTAAAAAATTTCAAAGACTCTAGCCTTACAAAATTTCATGGACTATAGTTTTTCAAAAAATCATGGACTATAAACTTTGTAAATTTCATGGACTATAGTTTGAAAATTTCTTTTACTAATATAGTCTCTAAAAATTTCATGGACTTTGAAAAATTTCATTGTCTAAAGTCAATGAAAAATTTCATGGACTATTATCGTCTTTGAAATTTTCATGGACTATAGTCTTTGCGAATTTCATGGACTATACTCTCTGAAAAATTTCATGACCTGTAGCCTTTGAAAAATTTCAAAGACTATAGCCCTAGAGAATTTCATGCACCATAGTTTTTGAAGGATTTCATGGACGATACTTACTGAAAAATTTCAAAGACCATAGCCCTAGCAAATTTCATGTACCATAGACTGAAGAATTTCATGGACTATACTCTTTGAAAAATTTCATGGACTGTAGTCACTGAATAATTTCATGTACTATAGGTTTCAAAAAATGTCATTGACTATAACTTTAGAAAAATTTCATGGTCTCTAGGCTTTGTAAATTTTATGGACTTTCAAAAATTTCAAAGACAATAGTCCTAGAAAATTTCATGCACTATAGTCTTTGAAAAATTTCATGGACTATAGTCTTTGAAAATTACATAGACTATAGCCTTTTAAATTTCATGGACTATAATCTTTGAAAAATTCAAGGAATATAATTTTCGAAAATTTCAAGGGCTATACACTTTGAAAAATTTCATGGCCTATTGTCTTTGCAAATTTCATGGCCTGTTGTCTTTGCAAATTGCATGGACTATAGGCTTCGAAAAATTTCTAACACTATAGTCTTACAAAATTTCAAGAACTAAAGTCTTTGAAAAATTTCAAACACAATAGTCCCAGAAAATTTCATGGAATATAGTCTTTGAAAAATTTCATGGACTGTAGTCTTTTAAATTTCATGGACTATAGTCTTTGAAAAATTCAAGGAATATAGTTTTCGAAAATTTCAAGGAATATACTCTGAAAAATTTCATGGCCTATTGTCTTTGCAAATTTCACGGTCGATACGCTTCGAAAAATTTCTAACACTATAGTCTTACAAAATTTCATGGATTATAATTTTTGAAAAATTTAATGGACTACAGTCTTTCTAAATTTCATGGACTATAGTCTTTGAAAAATTTCATGGACTATAGACTGTAAATTTCATGGACTATAGACTGAAAATTTCTTTGACTAATATAGTCTCTAAAAATTTCATGGGCTAATGACTTTGAAAAATTTCATTGTCTAAAGTCAATGAAAAATTTCATTATCGTCTTTGAAATTTTCATGGACTATACTCTCTGAAGAATTTCATGACCTGTAGCCTTTGAAAAATTTCAAAAACTATAGCCCTAGAGAATTTCATGCACCATAGTTTTTGAAGGATTTCATGGACGATACTTACTAAAAAATTTCAAAGACAATAGCCCTAGCAAATTTCATGTACCATAGACTTTGAAGAATTTCATGGACTATATTCTTTGAAAATTTCTTGGACTGTAGTCACTGAATAATTTCATGTACTATAGGTTTTAAAAAATGCTATTGACTATAACTTTTGAAAAATTTCATGCACTATAGTCTTTGAAAAATTTCATGGACTATAGTCTTTGAAAATTTCATAGACTATAGTCTTTTAAATTTCATGGACTATAATCTTTGAAAAATTCAAGGAATATAAATTTCGAAAATTTCAAGGGCTATACTCTTTGAAAAATTTCATGGCCTATTGTCTTTGTAAATTTCATGGAATATAGGCTTCGAAAAATTTCTAACACTATAGTCTTACAAAATTTCAAGAACTATAGTCTTTGAAAAATTTCAAAGAATATAGTCTTAGATATATTCATGGTCTATAGTCTTATATATTTTCATGGACTATAGTCTTCGAAAATTTCATGTACTAGAGTCATTATAAATTTCATGGGTTATAGTCTTTGAAAATTTCATGGACTACATTCTTTGAAAATTTCATGGACTATCGTCATTAAAAAATTCAAGGACTATAGTTTTGGAAATTTTCATGAACTAAAGTCTTTGAATAATTTCAAACACAATAGTCCTAAAAATTTCATGGACTATAGTCTTTGAAAAATTTCATGCCCTATTGTCTTTGCAAATTTCACGGTCGATACGCTTCGAAAAATTTCTAACACTATTATAGTCTTACAAAATTTCATGGATTATAATTCTTGAAAAATTTAATGGACTACAGTCTTTATAAATTTCATGGACTATAGTCTTTGAAAAATTTCATTGACTATTGTCTTTGAAATTTTCATGGACTATAGTCTTTGCGAATTTCATGGACTATACTCTCTGAATAATTTCATGACCTGTAACCTTTGAAAAATTTCAAAGACTATAGTCCTGGAGAATTTCATGCACCAAAGTTTTTCAAGGATTTCATGGACGATACTTACTGAAAAATTTCAAAGACAATAGCCCTAGCAAATTTCATGTACCATAGACTTTGAAGAATTTCATGGACTATACTCTTTGAAAAATTTCATGGACTGTAGTCACTGAATAATTTCATGTACTATGGGTTTTAAAAAATGCCATTGACTATAACTTTTGAAAAATTTCATGGACTCCAAACTTTGTAAATTTTATGGACTTTCAAAAATTTCAATGACAATAGTCATGGAAAATATCATGCACTATAGTCTTTGAAAAATTTCATGGACTATAGTTTTTGAAAATTTCATAGACTATAGTCTTTAAAATTTCACGGACTATAATCTTTGAAAAATTCAAGGAATATAAATTTCGAAAATTTCAAGGGCTATACTCTTTGAAAAATTTCATGGCCTATTGTCTTTGTAAATTTCATGGAATATAGGCTTCGAAAAATTTCTAACACTATAGTCTTACAAAATTTCAAAGAATATAGTCTTAGATATATTCATGGTCTATAGTCTTATATATTTTCATGGACTATAGTCTTCGAAAATTTCATGTACTAGAGTCATTATAAATTTCATGGGCTATAGTCTTTGAAAATTTCATGGACTACATTCTTTGAAAATTTCATGGACTATCGTCATTAAAAAATTCAAGGACTATAGTTTTGGAAATTTTCATGAACTAAAGTCTTTGAATAATTTCAAACACAATAGTCCTAGAGAATTTCATGCACCATAGTTTTTGATGGATTTCATGGACGATACTTACTGAAAAATTTCAAAGACAATAGCCATAGCAAATTTCATGAACCATAGACTGAAGAATTTCATGGACTATACTCTTTGAAAAATTTCATGGACTGTAGTCACTGAATAATTTCATGTACTATAGGTTTTAAAAAATGCCATTGACTATAACTTTTGAAAAATTTCACGGACTCTAGTCTTTGTAAATTTTATGGACTTTCAAAAATTTCAAAGACAATAGTCCTAAAAAATTTCATGCACTATAGTCATTGAAAAATTTCATGGACTATAGTCTTTGAAAATTTCATGGACTATAGTCTTTTAAATTTCATGGACTATAGTCTTTGAAAAATTCAAGGAATATAGTTTTCGAAAATTTCAAGGAATATACTCTTTGAAAAATTTCATGGCCTATTGTCTTTGCAAATTTCACGGCCTATTGTCTTTACAAATTTCACGGTCGATACGCTTCGAAAAATTTCTAACACTATAGTATTACAAAATTTCATGGATTATAATTTTTGAAAAATTTATGGACTACAGTCTTTCTAAATTTCATGGACTATAGTCTTTGAAAAATTTCATGGTCTACAGTCTTACGAAATTTCATGGACTGTAGTCTTTGTAAATTTCATGGAATATATTGTTTTTTAAAAATCCAAAACTATAGTTTTCGAAAATTTCATGGACTATAGTCTTTGAAATTTTTCATGGACTATATGCTTCCAAAAATTTCAAAGACTCTAGCCTTACAAAATTTCATGGACTATAGTTTTTCAAAAATTTCATGGACTTTAAACTTTGTAAATTTCATGGACTATAGTCTGAAAATTTCTTTGACTAATATAGTCTCTAAAAATTTCATGGGCTAATGACTTTGAAAAATTTCATTGTCTAAAGACAATGAAAAATTTCATGGACTATCCGTCTTTGAAATTTTCATGGACTATAGTCTTTGCGAATTTCATGGACTATACTCTCTGACAAATTTCATGACCTGTAGCCTTTGAAAAATTTCAAAGAATATAGTCCTAGAGAATTTCATGGACCATAGTTTTGGATGGATTTCATGGACGATATTACTGAAAAATTTCAAAGACAATAGCCCTAGCAAATTTCATGAACCATAGACTGAAGAATTTCATGGACTATACTCTTTGAAAAATTTCATGGACTGTAGTCACTGAATAATTTCATGTACTATAGGTTTTAAAAAATGCCATTGACTATAACTTATGAAAAATTTCATGGACTCTAGGCTTTGTAAATTTTATGGACTTTCAAAAATTTCAAAGACAATAGTCCCAGAAAATTTCATGCACTATAGTCTTTGAAAAATTTCATGGACTATAGTCTTTGAAAATTTCATGGACTAGTCTTTTAAATTTCATGGACTATAGTCTTTGAAAAATTCAAGGAATGTAATTTTCGAAAATTTCAAGGGCTATACTCTTTGAAAAATTTCATGGCCTATTGTCTGTGCAAATTCCATGGACTATAGGCTTTGAAAAATTTCTAACACTATAGTCTTACAAAATTTCAAGAACTATAGTCTTTGAAAAATTTCAAAGATTATAGTCTTAGATATATTCATGGACTATAGTCTTTCAAATATTTCATGGTCTATAGTCTTAGATATTTTCATGGACTATAGTCTTCGAAAATTTCATGGTCTATAGTCTTAGATATTTTCATGGACTATAGTCTTTGAAAATTTCATGGACTACATTCTTTGAAAATTTCATGGACTATCGTCATTAAAAATTTCAAGGACTATAGTTTTCGAAAATTTCATGAACTAAAGTCTTTGAAAAATTTCAAACACAATAGTCCTAGAAAATTTCATGGACTATAGTCTTTTTAATTTTATGGACTATAGTCTGAAAAATTCAAGGAATATAGTTTTCTTAAATTTCAAGTAATATACTCTTTGAAAAATTTCATGGCCTATTGTCTTTGCAAATTTCACGGTCGATACGCTTCGAAAAATTTCTAACACTATAGTCTTACAAAATTTCATGGATTATAATTTTTGAAAAATTTAATGGACTACAGTCTTTCTAAATTTCATGGACTATAGTCTTTGAAAAATTTCATTGACTATTGTCTTTGAAATTTTCATGGACTATAGTCTTTGCGAATTTCATGGACTATACTCTCTGAATAATTTCATGACCTGTAACCTTGGAAAAATTTCAAAGACTATAGTCCAGGAGAATTTCATGCACCAAAGTTTTTCAAGGATTTCATGGACGATACTTACTGAAAAATTTCAAAGACAATAGCCCTAGCAAATTTCATGTACCATAGACTTTGAAGAATTTCATGGACTATACTCTTTGAAAAATTTCATGGACTGTAGTCACTGAATAATTTCATGTACTATGGGTTTTAAAAAATGCCATTGACTATAACTTTTGAAAAATTTCATGGACTCCAAACTTTGTAAATTTTATGGACTTTCAAAAATTTCAATGACAATATTCATGGAAAATTTCATGCACTATAGTCTTTGAAAAATTTCATGGACTATAGTTTTTGAAAATTTCATAGACTATAGTCTTTTAAATTTCACGGACTATAATCTTTGAAAAATTCAAGGAATATAATTCTCGAAATTTTCAAGGGCTATACTCGTTGAAAAATTTCATGGCCTATTGTCTTTGAAAATTTCACGGTCGATACGCTTCGAAAAATTTCTAACACTATAGTCTTACAAAATTTCATGGATTATAATTTTTGAAAAATTTATGGACTACAGTCTTTCTAAATTTCATGGACTATAGTCTTTGAAAAATTTCATGGTCTACAGTCTTACGAAATTTCATGGACTGTAGTCTTTGTAAATTTCATGGAATATATTGTTTTTTAAAAATCCAAAACTATAGTTTTCGAAAATTTCATGGATTATAGTCTTTGAAATTTTTCAAGGACTATAGACTGTAAATTTCACGGACTATATGCTTCCAAAAATTTCAAAGACTCTAGCCTTACAAAATTTTATGGACTATAGTTTTTCAAAAATTTCATGGACTATAAACTTTGTAAATTTCATGGACTATAGTCTGAAAATTTCTTTGACTAATATAGTCTCTAAAAATTTCATGGGCTAATGTCTTTGAAAAATTTCATTGTCTAAAGACAATGAAAAATTTCATGGACTATCCGTCTTTGAAATTTTCATGGACTATAGTCTTTGCGAATTTCATGGACTATACTCTCCGACAAATTTCATGACCTGTAGCCTTTGAAAAATTTCAAAGAATATAGTCCTAGAGAATTTCATGCACCATAGTTTTGGATGGATTTCATGGATGATACTTACTGAAAAATTTCAATGACAATAGCCCTAGCAAATTTCATGAACCATAGACTGAAGAATTTCATGGACTATACTCTTTGAAAAATTTCATGGACTGTAGTCACTGAATAATTTCATGTACTATAGGTTTTAAAAAATGCCATTGACTATAACTTATGAAAAATTTCATGGACTCTAGGCTTTGTAAATTTTATGGACTTTCAAAAATTTCAAAGACAATAGTCCTAGAAAATTTCATGCACTATAGTCTTTGAAAAATTTCATGGACTATAGTCTTTGAAAATTTCATGGACTAGTCTTTTTAATTTTATGGACTATAGTCTGAAAAATTCAAGGAATATATTTTTCGTAAATTTCAAGTAATATACTCTTTGAAAAATTTCATGGCCTATTGTCTTTGCAAATTTCACGGTCGATACGCTTCGAAAAATTTCTAACACTATAGTCTTACAAAATTTCATGGATTATAATTTTTGAAAAATTTAATGGACTACAGTCTTTCTAAATTTCATGGACTATAGTCTTTGAAAATTTTCATGGACTATAGACTGTAAATTTCATGGACTATATGCTTTCAAAAATTTCAAAGACTCTAGCCTTACAAAATTTCATGGACTATAGATTTTCAAAAATTTCATGGACTATAAACTTTGTAAACGTCATGGACTATAGTCTGAAAATTTCTCTGACTAATATAGTCTCTAAAAATTTCGTGGGCTAATGACTGAAAAATTTCATTGTCTAAAGTCAACGAAAAATTTCATGGACTATGTCGATAGTCTTTGAAATTTTCATGGACTATAAGTCTTTGCGAATTTCATTACTATACTCTCTGAAAAATTTCATGACCTGTAGCCTTTGAAAAATTTCAAAACTATAGTCCTAGAGAATTTCATGCACCATAGTTTTTGAAGGAATTCATGGACGATACTTACTGAAAAATTTCAAAGACAATAGCCATAGCAAATTACATATACCATAGATTTTGAAGAATTTCATGGACTACACTCTTTGAAAAATTTCATGGACTGTAGTCACTGAATAATTTCATGTACTATAGGTTTTAAAAAATGCCATTGACTATAACTTTTGAAAAATTTCATGGACACTAGGCTTTGTAAATTTTATGGACTTTCATAAATTTCAAAGACAATAGTCCTGGAAAATTTAATGCACTATAGTCTTTGAAAAATTTCATGGACTATAGTCTTTGAAAATTTCATAGACTAGTCTTTTGAATTTCATGAACTATAATCATTGAAAAATTCAAGGAATATAAATTTCGAAAATTTCAAGGGCTATACTTTTTGAAAAATTTCATGGCCTATTGTCTTTGCAAATTTCATGGACTATAGGCTTCGAAAAATTTCTAACACTATAGTCTTACAAAATTTCAAGAACTATATTCTTTGAAAAATTTCAAAGACTATAGTCTTAGATATATTAATGGACTATAGTCTTTCAAAAATTTCATGGTCTATAGTCTTAGATATTTTCAGGGACTATAGTCTTCAAAATTTCATGTACTAGAGTCTTTATAAATTTCATGGGCAATAGTCTTTGAAAATTTCATGGACTACATTCTTTGAAAATTTCATGGAATATCGTCATTAAAAATTTCAAGGACTATAGTTTTCGAAAATTTCATGAACTAAAGTCTTTGAAAAATTTCAAACACAATAGTCCTAGAAAATTTCATGGACTATAAGTCTTTGAAAAATTTCACGGACTATATATAGTCTTTCAAAATTTCATGGACTATAGTCTTTTAAATTTCATGGACTATAGTCTTTGAAAAATTCAAGGAATATAGTTTTCGAAAATTTCAAGGAATATACTCTGAAAAATTTCATGGCCTATTGTCTTTGCAAATTTCACGGTCGATACGCTTCGAAAAATTTCTAACACTATAGTCTTACAAAATTTCATGGATTATAATTTTTGAAAAATATAATGGACTACAGTCTTTCTAAATTTCATGGACTAGAGTCTTTGAAAATTTTCAAAGATTATAGTCCTAGAGAATTTCATGCACCATAGTTTTTGAAGGATTTCATGGACTATACTTACTGAAAATTTTCAAAGATAATAGCCCTAGCAAATTTCATGTACCATAGACTTTGAAGAATTTCACGGACTATACTCTTTGAAAAATCATGGACTGTAGTCACTGAATAATTTCATGTACTATAGGTCTTCAAAAATTTCATGTACTAGAGTCATTATAAATTTCATGGGCTATAGTCTTTGAAAATTTCATGGACTACATTCTTTGAAAATTTCAAGGTCTATCGTCATTAAAAATTTCAAGGACTATAGTTTTCGAAAATTTCATGAACTAAAGTCTTTGAAAATTTTCAAACACAATAGTCCTAGAAAATTTCATGGACTATAGTCTTTGAGAAATTTCATGGACTATAGTCTTTTAAATTTCATGGACTATAGTCTTTGAAAAATTCAAGGAATATAGTTTTCGAAAATATCAAGGAATATACTCTTTGAAAAATTTCATGGCCTATTGTCTTTGCAAATTTCACGGTCGATACGCTTCGAAAAATTTCTAACACTATATTCTTACAAAATTTCATGGATTATAATTTTTGAAAAATTTAATGGACTACAGTCTTTCTAAATTTCATGGACTATAGTCTTTAAAAATTTCATGGACTACAGTCTTACAAAATTTCATGGACTGTAGTGTTTGTAAATTTCATGGAATATATTGTTTTTTAAAAATCCAAAACTATAGTTTTCGAAAATTTTCATGGACTATAGACTGTAAATTTCATGGACTATATGCTTTCAAAAATTTCAAAGACTCTAGACTTTGAAAATTTCATGGACTATAGTCTTTTAAATTTCATGGACTATAATATTTGAAAAATTCAAGGAATATAATTTTCGAAAATTTCAAGGGCTATACTCTGAAAGATTTCATGGCCTATTGTCTTTGCAAATATCATGTACTATAGGCTTCGAAAAATTTCTATAGTCTTACAAATTTCAAGAACTATAGTCTTTGATAAATTTCAAACACAATAGTACTAGAAAATTTCATGGACTATAGTCTTTGAAAATTTCATGTACTATAGTCTTTTAAATTTCATGGACTATAGTCTTTGAAAAATTCAAGGAATATAGTTTTCGAAAATAGCAAGGAATATACTCTTTGAAAAATTTCAAGGCCTATTGTCTTTGCAAATTTCATGGTCTATAGGCTTCGAAAAATTTCTAACACTATAGTCTTACAAAATTTCAAGAACTATAGTCTTAGATATATTCATGGACTATAGTCTTTCAAAAATTTTATGGTCTAGAGTCTTAGATATTTTCATGGACTATAGTCTTCGAAAATTTCATGTACTAGAGTCTTTATAAATTTCATGGGCTATAGTCTGTGAAAATTTCATGGACTATATTCTTTGAAAATTTCATGAACTAAAGTCTTTGAAAAATTTCAAACACAATAGTCCTAGAAAATTTCATGGACTATACTCTTTAAAAAATTTAATGGACTATAGTCTTTGCAAATTTCACGGTCGATACGCTTCGAAAAATTTCTAACACTATAGTCATACAAAATTTCATGGATTATAATTTTTGAAAATTTTAATCGACTACAGTCTTTCTAAATTTCGTGGACTACAGTCTTTGAAAAATTTGAAGATTTCATGGACTATATATATAGTCTTACAAAATTTCATGGACAGTTTTTGAAATATGTCATGGACTAAACATTTGAAAATTTTATGGAATATAGACATAAATTTCATGGATTATAACTTTTGAAATTTTCATGGACTATAGACTTTGGAAAATTTCGTTGGCTAAAGTCATTGAAAAATTGTCTACTATCTTTTAAAATTTGATGTGTTATAATCTTTGTGAATTTCAAAGACTATAGTATTAGAAAATTTCATAGGTTTTGAAGGTTTTCATGGGATATACTCTGAAAAATTTCTAAAATTTCATGGGCCATAGACTTTGATGAATTTCATGAATTAGGTCATGAAATTTTTCAAACATGTAATTTCTGGAAGACTATATGTAATGAAATATTTCAGACTATAATCCATAAAATTTTTCAAAGACTGTTGTCCAAGGAATTTCTTGAAGACTGTAATCAATGAAATTTTTCAAACATGAATTTTTTCAAAGACTATAGCTAATGGATTTTTTCAGACTATTGCCCATGAAATTTTCAAATACTAGAGTACATGAAATTTATCGAAGTCTGCAGTCTATGTAATTTATCAATGTCTATTAGTCAATGAAACATTTCAAAATCAGTAGTCTATTAAATATTTCTAAGACTATATTTCAAGAAATTTATCCATGGCTATAACTATGAAATTTTTCAGACTGTATTCAATGAAAGTTTCGAAGACTATATAGTCCATTATATTTTTCCAGGACTATAGCCATGAAATTCTTCAAAGGCTAAAGTCCACGATATATTTCAGTCTCTACTCCATGAAATTTTTCAGGTTATAGTCCATGGATTTCTTCTAATACTAGAGTCCATCAATGTTTCCAAGACTATAGTCTATGAATTGTTTCATAGACAACAGTACAAGAAATTTTTCAATGTCTATAGTTCATGAAATATTTTAATGCTTTAGTGCACGAAATTTTTCATAGGCTGTAGCCAATGAAATTTTTGAAAACCTATAGTCCATGAAATTTTTCAAAGACTCTAGCCCATGAAATTCTTCAAAGATACAATGGTCCATGAAATTTTTCAAAGATTATAATCCCTGAAAATTTTCAAACATGAAATATTTCTAGGACTATGCCTCATGACTTTTTTCAGATTTTAGTCCATGAAATTTATAAAACATTATAGAGCAAGACATTTTTCAAATACTACTCTCCATGAAATTTTGCAAAACTATAACCCGTGAAATTTCTGAAAGACTGTAGTCCATGAAATCTTTCAAAAACTATATTAATGAAATTTTTGAAAAGCTACAGCCCAAGAAATTTTTCAAATACTATGGCCCATGAAATTTTTCCAAGGCTATAGTCGATGAAATTTTTTAATACTGTAGCCCATGAAATTTTTCAAAGATTAGAGCTCACGAAATTTTTCAAATACATATCCCATGAAAATTTTCAGACTATAGCCCATGAAATGTTTACAAAGACTATAGTCCATGAAATTTTTCAAACACTGTAGTCCATGAAGTTTCAAAGAATATAGCCCATAAAATTTTTCAATATCTTTAGTCCATAAAATTTTTCAAAGACTATACTACATGAAATTTTTGAAAGACTATAGTCAATGACATTTTTCAACGGCTATAGTCTATGAAATTTTTCAAGGACTAGTACCCATGAAATTTTCAGACTATAACCCATGAAATTTTTAAATACTATATTCCATTAAAATTTTCCATGAAATTTCAAGGACTATCGTCATTGAAAAATTTCAGGGACGATAGTCTTTAAAAACGACATTGTCTATAGTCTTTGAAAAATTTGATGGACTATAGTCTTTGAAAAATTTCATGGACTATATTCGAAAAATTTCATGGACTATAGTGTTTGAATATTTCTTGGACTTTGAATATTTCATGGACTATAGTCTTTAAAAAATTTCATGAACTAGTCTTGGAAAAATTTCGTGGACTATAGTGTCTGAAAAATTTAATGCATTATAGTATTGGGAAAACTTCATGGATGATAGTCATGGAGGAATTTGATGGGCTATAATCCTGGAATAGTGACTATAGTCTTGGAAAATTTCATGGAAAATTTCATGAAAAAATTCATGACTCTAGTCTTTGAAATATTTCATGGATTATAGTCTCTCAAAAATTTCATGTACCAGAGGCTTTGAAAAATTTCATGGACCATAGTCTTTCAAAATTTCATGTACTATAATCTTTCAATAATTTCATTGACTATAGTCTTAGAGAAATTTCATGGATTCTAGACATGGAAAAATTTCATCGGTTCTAGTGTTTGAAACATTTCATGGAAATTTCCTAAGGCAATAGTCCATGAAATTTTTCAAAGACTATAGCCCATAAAATTTTTCAAAGACTGTACTCCATGAAATATTTCAAAGGCTATAGTCCAAGAAATTTTTCAAAGACAAAAGCCCATGCAATTTTTCAAAGGTTAGACTCCATGACATATTTCTAAGACTATAATCCAACAACTTTTTCAAAGACTATAGCCCGTGCAATTTTTTAAAGACTATAGTCAATAAAATTTTTCAAAGACTATGCTCGACGTAATTTTTTAATGGCCATAGTTCCGGAAATTTTTCAAATTATAGTCCATGTAATAGTCCACAAATTTTTCTATGACTATAGTCCATGACATTTTTCCAGTACTATAATGCATGAATTTTTTCAAAGACTATGTTCCACGAAATTTACTAAGGCAATAGTCCATGAAATTTTTCAAAGACTATAGCCCGTGATATTTTTCAAAGACGATGGTCTACGTACTTTTTCCAAGACTATAGCCTATGAAATTTTTAAGCATATAGTCCATGAAATTATTACAAAGACTTTAATCCATGAAATTTTTCAGACTATAGTACAGTCACGGAAGAAAAAACTGGGACACCTTAACGTTCTCCTAACGGTAATTTGGGGAATTATTGAAGAGTACAAACTGAAGACAACATTGTAGGTGAGAAGAAGAGATGAGGACTAAGGAGGGGAAAGGGGGTGAGGTAGGAAGATGGGTCCTGCGGTATTCGTCACTCTGCTAAGTATATCAACCGACCTAAAACTTGTGTGAGTCCGAGTCCCCACGTGAGACGGGTTAGTATTCTATCATCAAGGCCTCGCGCGAGCTTTGTATAAGTCTTGTTGTGGTCCAAATGATGCGGTGAAATAAAAACAACTGTGCTTGTGTCCGTAAAATACCGTAAGTGTAATTGATATTTAATAATCGGGCATTGACTCATGATCGCTATTATCACGAACGCATTATTAGCACATAACGTAATTTCGTAATTTTTATTCTCTCTCTTTAAAAACGGTTATAACCACGCTAACATGTCTGTTATTGGGTAGAACCACATGCATGGATATAACTTCAAGGGATTATTTTAGCCTACATATTGATCCCTGATTGTGGCAACATAGAAAGATGCTCGGCTGTGCATTACCGCTGCTACGGAAATTGCGTTATTAATCGTAATCGTGACGCTCAAGTAATTTTTTTAACGGAAAATGAATAGAAATTTGTTATTATATTCACGGAAAATTACTCTAGCAATCAATCAACAATGTCTGAACCAGTATTTTCGAGGTAAGCTACCTGAACGTTGAAATAAAATCTGTGCTACGAACTCGTTTCACGTGGAGACTCGGCCCCTCACAAGTTTTAGGTCGGTCGATTTGCTTAGCAGGGTGACGAATACCGGCGGGATCCATCCTCCTCCTCCCCCCTTATCCCCTCCTCATTCCTCATCTCCTCCAGTCACATCGCTGTTAGATGAAAAGAAAAAATGACGAATACCTTCGAACTTTCACAAAGGTTGCCGACCGCACAAAACTTCGCCTCGTGACGTCAGACGAAGCAAGGAAGTATTCTGCCAAAGCAATTCTTTCCGCGTCTCCTCGCTTCCGCTCCATCCGCCGCGTCACAAGTGTGAGCGGGTCCATTTAACACTTCGGTAATAATATTTTCCTTATAGCCATGTTTCTCCCTAATAGACTGAGAGGGCCTTAGGCAAGAAGTTTCATCCCCTCCTTTACACGTCCTCCTTCCCTCCTTTGCCCCCACTCATTCATCATCTCCTCTTCTGTCCTGCAATGCTGTCATTCGGTTTCTACTCTTCAAAAACATCCCCAACTCGCCGTTAGAAGAACGTTAAGGTGCCCCAGTTTTCTCTTACGTGAATGTACATGAAATTTTTCGAAGACTATAGTCCATGAAATTTTTTAAAAATTCCAAAAAAAATTTGCAAAAAAAATTTTCCAAAAAAAATTTCAAATATTTTTTAATAAAAATTTGAAAAAAATATTTTCGGAAAAATATTTTCGAAGAAAAATATTCGGAAATAAATTTTCAAAAAATTTTTCGAGAAAAAATGTCCAAAAAAAATTTTCGAAAAACATTTTCGAAAAAGAAAATTTGGAAAAAAGTTTTCGAAAAAAAATTGTCGAATAAAAATTTCCAAAAAAACATTTTCGAAAAATTTTTCGAGAAAAAATTTCCAAAAGAACAATTTCGAAAAACGTTTTCGAAAAAAATTTTGGAAGAAAGTTTTCGAAAAAAAATTTTCGAAAAATAATTTTCTAGAAAAAAAAATTTTAAAAAAATTTTCGAAAAAAAAAACCCAAAAAAAATTTTAAAAAATTTTCGAAAAAAACATCGAAAAAAAAATTTCGAAAAATACTGCCATTGATACGCCAACACTGGGCTATAGTCTTTGAAAAATTTCATGGACTGCAGTCTTTGGGGAATATAACAGCCTTCCAAAAATTTTAGGGAGTATAGTATTTGAAAAATTACATGGGGTATAGTCTTTGAAAATTTTCAGGGATTATAGTCTTTAAAAATTTCATGGACTATAGTCTCAAAGAATTTTATGGGATATAGTCTTTGAAAAATTTCATTGACTATAGTCTTTCAGAAATTTCATAGGCTATTTTCTTTGAGGAATTACATGGACTATAGTCTTCGAAAAATTTCATGGAATATAGTCTTTCAAAAATTTCATGGAATTTAGTCTTCGATAAATTTCATGGAATATAGTCTTTGAGAAATTTCATGGAATAAAGTCTTCGAAAAATTTCATGGATTATAATCTTGAAAGAATTTCATAGAATATAATATTCGAAACATTTCAGTGACTATAGTCTGAAAATTTTCATGGACTATTGTCATTGAAATATTTCATGGAATATAGTATTTGAAAAATTTGATGGACAATAACTTCATTTCTTTGAAGAATTTCATACTTTTGAAAACTTTGCTCTTTAAAAAATTCCTGCACTATAGTCTTTGAAAAAATTCATGGGCTATAGTCTATCCTTAGATTGGGAAAATAGAAGAGTCGCGTTCACATTTCATAGCCAGGGAAAAATACGATTTCTACAAATCTTAATTTTTATTTAATTTGGGAGGAACTTAAAATTCAACGGTTGAAAAAACCTTCATAATTTAGCATGAATATAAAAAATATGAAAAAAGACACGATTTGAGCTTTTAAATTCGTAATTAAACAAGTAAATAAAATAAAAATATACTAATAGATCCTGTAATCAAGAGCTGCATTATATTATACTTCATCTGGTAATAATATCTTGGAAAGTATAAAAAGAAAGCAGGGTTTAAATGTCACATAAGTATACTATAAATATAAAATCTGGGCGATAACAATTTGCTTGATAAGGTAATTTCGCTGAGGAAAGTTATGCATAATCTCTTGAAAGATAAGAAATACATTTCTTGATTATACGTACATAAAAAAACACCGCCCCCTCAATTTTCTTCCCGCACGACACGACATATATATATATAAAAGTTTTTTGTTACCTTCCATTTCTCACGCAAGCACCCACGCTCGTAAACCTTCGTTTTGGAGTTGTTAAAGTACACCACCCGGTGCTATACATTCCCTTTAAGCGTTTTGGGAGCTTTGAGACAGATGATATTTCCAAAGCGCTCCATTCTAAAGCAGTCTTTCGTTTATTCTTCACGTGATGATCATATATCTACTCCTACGGAATATCAACTAAATACAAAGGAAATATTCTACATTTCTCAGTTAATTTAATTTTTCAGGGATATTCTTTGAAGCGGTACCATAAGTTCCAGTACTATTATGTTGATTTTACGTAAAGGAATACAAAATACTCCGCCACTTCCGTTTTGAATGTAACTAGGTCAATGCTGATCTGACTGGGATCGGTCAATTATTGCATTTCAATATCGAAGCATTTGAATTTGGTAGTCATCGATAGAATGATATTTTAAAAATTCACTTTTACAATCAGAGCCCTGGAAAAAATAAACTAATGCTTGCGATGTGTATACATGGCCGATATATGATTCCAATATTTAGAAATTAGACATCCAACAATTCTCGCAAAATTTTTTTGAATGCGAGTATGGTTTGTAATCATATCAAAAGTCTATATTTTTTATTTTCATTAAAAACAAAGCTATTTTCCAAAGAAGCCATTCGACGAATAACCCTATTACTTTTAAAGAAGAAAACATTCAACGTCTTCATTCCATGAACTGTTTCTGTATAACGAGCAATTACTCAATTTTTAATGGCCGCATGGAATGTACTCTCTTTGATTACCGAGGTGAAAATTAAGCAAAATAAGAAAAAAATACTGCCATGATCGGTATTTGAACCAGCATTTTTATCAAATTTATTTCAATCTAAGTTATCTCATTAATCACGTATATCGGACCTTCAAAGGCTTATTTATTCTCCAATACATGGCGTAAAATTTTATCCATTTCACTGAATGATTCATTAAGCCTCGTAACATAACACTCTGAACCTCTTCTCCAATAATTGATCAACATCAATAAAGTTGAAAGCCTATCACTCTATCGGATAAATGATTCTACGAATTAAAGCTTTATCATCTGATTAAATGAAGAGTTATTACGTAATAAGGCAGACGTTCATGTATTTTGTTGTTTCTCATTATATGTGTTGATATTAACCATAGAAATAAACGAACAGGAAATAACGGAAATTTTTAAGCAACAATTTATTTTTAAAAAGGACAACGTTGGTGTCGAGTAATTTATTTCGCCTCTTTAATGTTCCCGAGAACTCAGGAGAGACAAGAACGAAACCAATAACATGTTTCAGTGAAGCGAAAGATATTGTTTGGCACTAACACAGTTGTGCTGTTAGTCGCCTCGTTAGGACGATCTAGATCAGGGATCTCAACCTCACATCGGTGTGCATGACGGCTCTCTGCCGATCCGCGGGCCGCATTCCTTACTTTCCGTCTTCACACCTTTTCGTATTCTTTGTGTTATATTCACTCTCACTTTCCACAAGACAGGAATCGCGGTATTACGCGTCTTACACGCAGTCATTACAAAAACGCTAAATATAACGTCGAGGGTTGACCTTCTGATACACAAGAAACTCGCTGGCAGTGGGATAAACATTCTTCAGCAGGCTGATATAAATTGGAATGATTTTATACACTTCTTGGATTACTTAGAAATATTTGCGTGAAATGTTTTATAAGAAATAAATTTGAGTTCAGGTCGCGTAGTATAAAGTAAATTGCTTCGCGGGCCGCGAGTTTGAGACACCTGATCTAGATTCACGCATGAACGAAAATAGAGTTCGCATTTGGTAATCGAGAGATTCCGCGTAACGCGCAAGTAATTAAGAGGTGAATGTGGAAAAGAAGGTATTTTTAGTCGAGTGAGGTTCGTAATGTCCTTTTTCATTAACTGGATTATTTTGTTTGGAAGTTTCGATCGCATCAGCTCATCAACGCTAATATTAGAAAACCGAAGTAGTTAAATTTTAATTGGAAAACGCAAGTGCTCAGAAATGTACAAATAAAACAAAATAGATAAAAATAGAATAGGAAATATGGTACGGTGAGAGGTAGATAATAAAACGATAAGTGACATTAATCAAGTTGTAGAGGAAATAACCATGATGAATATAAGGCAGCTGTTAATGTTTAAGAGCAGGAAGTTGGTTGCACATCGAATTAATCTAAATTACTCTAAGCGTGTGACGTAAAAACGCGGATGAAGAAAGTACATATATTCCTCGTACCTGTCATTGATCACACTCTTGACAATATTTAAAACATGTTATTGGCCAGGATGTGGGATGTGGGTGAAATACATGGGATCGATGTGATATAGTATTGATTGAGTTAGAAAATAGCATCCATGCATATATATATATATATATATATATATATATATATATATGTACTTTGGTTTTCATGAAACCCGACAAAAAGCAACACCTAAACGGATGAGTAAATTTTCTCCAATGTATCTACTTGTAACGTTTTTTTAACAGCGGAACTAAATTACATAACTTTGTAACTCTGATGTAAAATTAAAATTGGTTTGATCATCTACCTCCCTCTGCTCTTTCTTTCTCCTTTTCCATATCCACTTTCTTCACTTCTCTCTTCAATCGTCCACCTTTCCCTCTCCTTTTTATCTCCCTATCTCTTGTCCATCATTTTCCAATGGGCTAAACTTTCTTGCACATTTAGATTCTATCTCCACGTTTCCTCACAGTGAAATGTCTCCACTAACCAATTGGGAGCCGAAATAAAAGCTTCAAATACCGAGGAAAAAATAACAATCACATGAAACAGAAGATCAAGACCATTAAGAAGATTATGGAACATATAATAATGTAATGGTGCCCTCCGATAAGGATGAAACGAAAAATTTCATTCGGTGATAGACAAAAAATCTACCAACTATACCAGATTATTCTGAGCACGAACTAGTTCACAAAAGCAATCTGAGCGTATTTATGTGCACTTTTAGATCAAATTCTGCGTAATGAAGAACGCTTTTTGAACGATTACAGAGTTTACTCAAGCAAAACGATGCTAATGGTACTCTTAAATGCTCGTTCTACAGCTAGGAATATACATCCTCGTAATTAATTCTTTTTTTTTTCGCCGTCTCATTTATATTCACGCGTGTATGTTATGGCTAAAATGTAATTGAAAAAGTAAACACAGAGATACGAGTTATTACTCTGCTCTCCAATAAAATACGCATAATTTCTTCGTTACTCAGACTTTTAGATTTGCAATAAGGTATAAATCCTAACAAAATGGGATGGGAGATAGACTACTAATGAATAAACAAGAACCTGTCAACTATAACTATTCGCCTATCACTAATTATGCTAATGATAATCTTTGCCCGATTCCTTCATGGCTCTAAAATTATTCCTCATAAACTTTTAACTGTTACACGCTAGTTCATAGATGAATTATTTCTGAGATCTCTCAACTAGACAGTGAACTGGAGAAGTGGAGAGTGAAATGAGAGAGATGGTGCCATGCAGTAAGACTTTTGTTCTAACCTCTCGAGAAGAAAGAGTGGAAATTCAGCGACGGGTTCTTAAGATTTTAAGATTCTTAGTGCAGAAGAGCAGAAAGCAAGCGTTTGCCAGCCTTCCGAGAAAGAGAATTTTTTATATCGGAAAACGGATGAGAATGAAGAGTGAGCAAAAGGAAGGAAAACGCGCTATCATAATAATGAAAGTTAGAATTGAGACAAGTTTTACGTTACTTCTTATGGGAATGTTAACTTATTTAACATTTTGGAATTTAGTACATGTAACATCACACCGTCCCGTCTTCATCGGTGTTTTAAATTTGAATAAGTTCGTCCTTAATTCACATGAATATCTTACCTTAATATTCTTCAGTTTATCTTTTTGTTTTAAAATTGTCTTTGCCTCTTATTCCGTCCGAAGCGTTGTTGAAATGGCTTTTTCGTTTCGCATTTTTTAAAGCTGAGAGAGAGGACTACAATTTTATCTTCTTAAAGTGAAACATTATTTTGCTGTTTTTAAAAAATAGAATATTTCTAAAACTAAAACGAGGTGGAATTAAAATTCATTAAACCTTTCATGATTGCACAGAAGAAATAATTTGGGACCATCGCTATAACTAAATATGCACAACATTGAATATATTCAAAATATTTTTGTGCGTGCACATATCGATCGGCTACTTTTCAAACTCAGCTGCAAAAAATACGGCGGTATTGACTAAAAAAAAGTCCATGGAATTACTTTTCCTCTCAATTATTTTTCTCGCACAACGTTGATATATCTGATCGGCTTTTTAAAATGATTAATGTTATCCAACAGTTTTCCTGATCACTTCTATTCACTTATTGGTTAGCAATTGAAGTAACAATAAGTAACTAACGTAGCTGATGCCGATGGATCTTATTCAACTGAATTTCCTTTTAACATTCCCATTATTACTCATTCGTGCTAAAAATAGTACTACATAGGATGAATAGTATGGAAAAATCTAAAAGTAATTAAGAAACTTTTTGAGAGGCTTATAAAGAGCACGATCCAACTTGGATTCCTCTTTCTATCCCCATTAATAGCAGAATGGAGAAAGTTCCTCCTTTCATATTTTCTGTCCAGATTGAAGTATATTGATAAGATTCATAATTTAGTAGAGAGGGAGAAAGGCGAATTTCCTGTTCAGAGAAATCAGAGAAGTCATATTTATTGTAGCGTAAAATGATCTATATAACTTGATGACGGGCATAATGAACTCATTCTTCGTGAACATGAAATTCCTAATAAATTATCTGTAACGGCATCTATGTTTATTTGTACCTTATTAAAAATTCTTGTCATGAAAACTACGAGCTTGCAATATCTTCAAAAGATATTTTATAATATTTCCACTATTAACCTTTTAATATATCCAAGTCGGTCACTTTATTAATTTATATTTAATAAAATCATATTTAACGAGAAAATAATGGCTGATTATGTATATCCATCCAACTTGAAAAAGTTCAACAAAATATCATTGAACACAAACACTTAAGCCTACAGTTTAATTTCCCCTAATTCAAATCACACGCTTGAAACATTTTTTCGTTCAAAATATTCTTTTTAATTAAAGATGTTTAAGAGTGATTCGGCTTGAGTGGTTGATTAAATGTACTCCTCCTTCCAGAAAAGAATTTACAATTAGTGGTCCTTATACCCTATACCAACAGAGAGAGAGAGAGAGAGAGGGATCATTTATCTCTGTCACGGGGGAAGAAAGTGAATAATTCCCAAAAAAGCGACGCAAAATGGAGAAAAGGGCCCTTTCAGAGCAGGAAATGCGACAGCATACATCGTGAAGTAAACAAGGAAACGCTTTTCGAGGGCGAGTTAAAGAACCAAAACTCAACTTTATTTATCATCCGTAGTAGTTTTATGAAGTACATCGAACCTTATGTTATTTTTACGACTGGAGAAATCTGGGGAAAATGTTATTTTAAAACGTGTTAATAAATGGACCAAGAAGACTGAAATTATTACATGCTGTATTTTAAAGAACTAATGGCACACGAACTAGGTTAAGGTTTAAAATTATAATTTATAAACCAAATGAAATTAATATGATTCAATTTTAAGTGTGGATAATTGCGGCCATGCTAGCGAAGATGAATATAAAAGCAATTACTTAAATATTTTCTGAAACCAGAGAAAGTAATCGCTTAGTACAAGCTGTATTAAGATTTAAAAAACATATTACTCTAGGAAGTAGTCCTTTCCCCCATAATAACAATCCGAAAGCACGAATCCTATCTTTCAGTGCTTCCAACGTGTTCCTTTTTGGCAGATGTTTTCAATGCGTTTCATAGTTTAGCTTTATGTATGTAGAGACGAAAAGGCTCCTTGATCCTCGTTTCAAATGATAGTAATTGCTCCGAATACGTTGGAAGTCTTCTTCTGATCCACTTCGTAAAACTCCCTCGCTACGATGAAACTGCTGCCTCTCACGGAAGAGATTTTTAACGATCTACTTCAACTTTCCGCATGTCAATGTTCACTGTAAATCGTACGAACAATGCTAATCCTGTATACCGTCTATTTATTTACGGCATTAATTATTTCCAGAAATCATAACTGTAAGTCGGCTTGTGTTTTCTTTCTATTGCTCTCATTTTCAGCAATATATATAGTAAGTAAAATAATTCATGTATATAGGAATTATTTTATTAGACATAAAGTAATACGTTTCGTATTCGATGAGGTTTTCCTTGCCTTACAATTTATCCATGCTTGATTATGTATTTATTGCAAACAAAATATTTATTTCAGATATATATCGACCGAATACGAAACTTATACGAAATAATCCGCCACCGTCAAAATACAACGTTTTCGTTGCTATTTTATTGTTCAATTGTTTAAGAAACATTATTGACGCTACTTCAAAAATATTTCGAATGAAATTTTCATATTAATTTTAGAATCTATAACTTATTCGAACAACTTTAAAAGAGCATTTTCCCGGCAATAAACGAGACGGGAGGTTTCGGCACTGGTATTTTATGCTTTACTTCCAATTAAATAAAGCATCACGGCAAATTTAAGTAGTTACAAGACGAATTGCAACGTGATGGAGTTTTCTATGCTTAGGTTCATATAGATGGGTATAAATTCAAAGACAGAGATGAAGAAAATAAGAGTATATCCTGGTGAAGTACAGAATTTTGTCTCTTCTCCCTCTCTTTGAATTTATGAGCAGAGAGGTTGTTAATATTGCGAATAAACTGAAGGACATCAATGCCTTGAATTTTTAATATTTTTAAAACCGCTGAAACTGGCAAGAAGAAACTTTGCCCAAGTAAAGTTTAAATTGAAAGCATCGATACTCCAAAATGAAGCTATACCATAGAAAACCTTTAAGTGACTCCAACTGAAACATACGAGTATAATTAAATCATTTTATTTTTATTTCCTTAGAAAGTGCTAAAATATCAGCAACGAGAAATAATTTTGTCGTAAAGCGGCGCAGTATCGTAACAGTGTTTTTCCGAAATAACCTCCAAGCCACTTCAGTTTGGGCCATGGTTCTACTTAACGGTACACGTTAAAAATTCTGCTCGCTCGTAAAAGATAGTTCGCGAGGAAAAAGACAATGACGATGAAAAGTCAGATAAAAGATGAAAGGATTATGTACAGCCAATTTTACATGAAAATATCGCAGAAAACTTGTTTTTTCTCTTCATATCGTCAAGTTGGCCATTCCAAATTCATCTAATATTCATTATGTTTACTTCGAATTTTAACGGAAGGGACATGAGTCGTTGAGGAAGGTCATGGGGGAAAAGGAAGAATGTGTTCACGTATCTCTTGCATTGAACAGTTTCGCTCGACATGTGTTCAGTTTACCCCAGTTTTAGAGAACCATCTCAAATTGTGAAGAGAATAAAATGGTACCCGGGCATCAAAGAACATTAGATGTTTCAGTGTGGCTTAGATATTAAAAGAAAGGATAAAGAAAGCAACGTTAAATAAAACTTTATCAAAAGTTAGCACGTTCAGCTGAAGACTGTTCTCAAATGTAACACCATACATAACTATTATAAAACCTAACCAATGTTTAAAGGAATAGTTTTACGCGTAATATTCCAGTATCGTGTATGCAGTACTAAAAGAGGAATGAGCGTATTCTGAAGCGGAAAACTGCAATTAAGAATAAATTAGTAGTCATCTACGCACGGAACGAATTGGTTTAAATCGAAGTGTTTCGTTGTGCTGTTAAGAGTCGTTCCAGCATTCACGGAATGTAATACTATACTTCGGGCTTGCTTTATTTCCCGAGCGTGACTTTTTAAATGAAAAAAGACGATCTATATCGCGAACAGCCAGAGAGCGGAAATTTCGCATGACTGAATACTCCATTTCCGCTCGCTGTTTTTTTTTATTGTGATCGAGGTTGTTATATTGCAGGCGATCGAGTTTATACGTAAAAAAATGTTTAAAATTTATTAACGAACAAATTTGTCTTTTATATTAATCACCTAATGGAATGGAATTAAGAATGAACAATTAAATGAAAATAAGTCTTAATTAATGCTAGTGTTACTTTCTTATCAAGTAAAAATATTGGGAAATAAGTTAGGCTAAAAATATTATAAGATTTTGAATTGAGATAAAATCTAAGAAATCTTGCATAATATATGCAATTAGACTGTATTGTGTTTATAAGCAAATCTATCGAATAATGAAAATAGTAATGCGATGAAGAATATGCCAAAACAAATACGTTTCAGAAAGTTATTTCGTCATCTGATACTCGTAAAATAAGGAATTTCTACAAATGTATGGAAATGATTTATAAGGCACTTAACTGGTAATGGTAAAATAGAAGCGTAAAAATCTTTCACCATGAATTCATAAATATTCGGTATGGTTCGTCGAACTAAAGGTAATATTTAACAAGATAATTTTTTTAGCGCACGCTCATAAATTTAAAAAAGAATATGTTCATATGATTGGTTTACTAAAATTTGTCATAATAAAAATCATACTTGGAGTTATCGCATGAGAAAATTTCTATGGAATTACATTTTTCTTATGACATGGCATTTAACGGTGAAATATCTAATCCTGCTGTGTTCAATTTAACCCTTAATCATCATCGTCATATTAACACTTCTATAAGCTTTAAGGCGGGTGTAATGGACTCATTTGGTATTTATAGGCTTATTTTTTTAACGACGAAATTTTCATAGAGATTCAGCCATATCTATAATTACTATATATAACGAGGAAACCCTGGTAGGCAAACAATTTTTTCGAAAAAAAATTAGACGGAATCATTGAAATGTACCTTCTCAGAAAATCAATAACGAAAATAAAGGTCATATCCAATCGTATCGATGAAAATAGCGAGATTACAGGATCGGGAATTCCGTGCAATGGGTACGTAGAAAAATTTCAACTCTTTTATGGATGAAAACATAACGAAAAAATATCCAATAACTTATGTTTTGGCTCCGATACGTCTGAGCAAGAAACGTGCATACGAGTTGGG
This sequence comes from Uropetala carovei, assembly GCA_036926305.1. NCBI lineage: Eukaryota > Metazoa > Arthropoda > Insecta > Odonata > Petaluridae > Uropetala > Uropetala carovei. The sequence goes on from JAXCHB010000277.1 coordinate 1,500,710, forward strand.
CATGCATCCGTTGAAGCCGTAGCCATCCTACCACAAAATGAGCTCACGAGGACCTGTTAGGGATTGAGGATGCAGCGTTCCGACCGTAAATACGGGTCGACAGCTGTAGCATGAAACTTATACGTTAGTACCCGTCTGTACGCTTCCCTTCTGAGCCACGGGATAGCCCGGAATCTTCTGCCGCACCACACGATTTCACCAAGGGGCTATCACGACGCGGGTTAACGTAAATTATTCTTGCGACGAACAAGAATTCATAATCAGATATTCAAGACAATAAAACGTTGCCGGAAACTGTAGTTAACTGCGGCGTGGCGAGAACTTCAATTATTAAAATAGGTGTTTTTGATTCAATGCGGCCGTTTTGTATTTTAATGCTCCGAATAATTGCATGGAACAAATTTTGTCGATAGAGTAATAGAAATCGGGGTGCTTTCAAGGCATATGATATTTCAAAGCTATATATACCAGTATGTGAGTGTGTCATTAAAAAGGAACGCCGAATGCACAATGCCGCTGGACGTCCGCGATTTGGATCTTTCGCATCAGAAAAAAACAAATATTTTCCTATTTTTCTAGCAGATGGCTTTTCGGAATTTTTGAGGAAAAAATTCTCTTATATTTTCAGTTTTCCATCCGTCCGTCTCTCCTGCATATATCCTCCCAACTAAAGGAGTTATAAAAACCAAAGTTCCACGGCACGTTCCTTCACCAAAGGGTAAAACACAGCAACATTCCGTACCTCTTGTGCTTTAGAATTTTTGTGCGTACTTGTTCTTCGAGAATATTTACGATATTTTGCATTAAATGACTAAAATCGAACTTTTAAATTTTAAAATGAACGATAGCGATCAAATCCCTTCGCAAAAAGCCATCTTTTCTCGCTTCACTTAATTTGCAAATGGTTTTAAATATAATATTTAAGCCGGTATATGTTTCATTTTATCACCATTAAAATTAAAAATCAAGCGATACGTAAGCTAATTCAACAAATAACAATCTAAAGTGCACGGGGTTGTAGAACATAAAGTTTATTTCTTAATCTAAGCGGTAGGTCTTCCTAACACACTTCCAAGAAAACCAAACTGATAATTTCGATGTATCTTCCTCCATAGATCCAATCCCAACGATTAAACCAAATGGCCATTGGAAGGCTTCTTGATTGCCAATATCATGGCGTGTTCAATGGCAGGAAGCTGTGCCCCAAGGGAGTTGGGACATCTTGGTCTTCGATCTGCCCAAAACCCATTTCCTCTGCTCTTTTCCCGCCTGACGTTGCGCTTCGGAAACCGCCTTTTACACAACCCGACGTATACACTTCACCTCGCATCCCTTTCGTTTGTATCTAAGGACATATCGGCAGACAACGTTGACAAAATTAGACCAAAAACTCCTTACTCGTGATTTTTGAGAGTCGTAACTCTTAATTCCAGGGTTACAAAAATACCTTTCTTTCGTAATAGCTATGACTGTATGATGAATGAAATAAAACAAACAGTGATAAAAACGTAAACCATTTCCACATAAAATCATACCTCATTTTTATGGAAATAGTACAAAGTTTAAATGACTGTGTTTTATCCAATTAACATACAATCAGATCTCTCATTGCAGTTACAGCCCCTAATTGAACTATGATTTTTGAAACTGACAAATTTAATTGATAAATGCATATTTCAAGATATATACTTATTTTTCATCAGATGGGTAGATCAAAATATTTATTTGAGAGATACTTTGTATAAAAAGATTATTTCTAATGCAAATAATGCATACTGAAGAGTTAAGGAATTGTCATAGACTGTATTCGGTTTATAGAAGTTGTAATTATTTCATTCTAAGAAAGATAATTCACAGAGAAAAACAATAGTCGAATCTTATATACACATTACTTACATTTACGCTTTAAGACACAATAAATTTCATTATATGTCATAATATTCCAAGAAGCACCTCATTTCCTTCCCACATATGTACCTGTATATACATGTATGTATACATTCACGGAAAAGCTCTATTTAAAAATGAACAAAGAAAATATTATTTTAAAAATAGAATTTTATAACCGAAGTAATTCATATAAACAATATCGATTTCCCACAAAATTTACAGTAATCACAATATCATTTCTTAAGGAATTACGGATATGTATTAGTAGGTTGGTGGGAATTTTGCCACAGAGGTACGAATTTATTTTTTCCGATAGAAATCAGAGCACGCATATTGTAAATTCTTGCAATGAACCGCAATAATAAATCTTGTCAGCGTTTCCTTCGGTGAATCTGGTAACTTTTATCGATTCCCTTATAATGACAATTCAAGTGACAAGCACGATAAAAAAAATAAAGAAAAATGATCCATCTCATCTTACGATGTTTGAAAAGATCTCCATCGGTGGCGCTACGGACGGAAATTGGAAAACTCACGTCCGTAAGGGACAGGAGCCAAACATCTTCACCCGACCCTTTCCTTCCTGTTTTTTGCCTTTCAGTGCCACTTCTCTCATTCCTAACTCACTCACTCATCCTCTAACCTTTCCGCGGGGAGACTCATCTTCTTCTGACCATTCTACGCGTCACACTGAGGTGGGGTCGTCGACCATTCGATTCATACCGCGTCCTTCGTCCCTTCCGTTTTGGGACCTTTATGACGGTCTAACCCTCATACCCAGCGGTGTGACGCTCCAGTGAACTTCGTGTAGGGGTAAATGTCTCTTTCTCGTTCATAATGGGATCAACCCTATATCACCGTCTCCGGAAAACCTAAAATCTTCTCTAAACGGAATCACGTTCTGAATATAATGCGATTTAAATTGTGGTCAAATTCGTATCAACAATTTGAGTCTTAACCCTGCGGAAATTGTCATTCATGCAGATAAATTTTATAATAATTTTGTAGAACCGCTGAATTAGCTGAAACTTATCCTTTATATATAAACTAAAGGCTTTGCAAATGTTAATGCTTATGTTTATGTCATCCACTCCCTCCTGTCAGTTAACATAATCCCCTTCCATCTCTATTCCACATAATTTACCTCTTAACGATTTTCTAGCGCTCTCCTGCCTTTTCCTTTCCCTCCTCCCTTATATACTTTTTATGTAATGTTTTCTCATCCTCCTATTCGTACCAACACCACTTCGTCATGCAAACGATATACACAGTGTGTGTACTGAAATTTATGTCACCTGACGATGCTGTAACTCAGCTAAGCCATGTATTTAATAAAATAGTAGTTATAGTTTTATTATTCATAACGTTAATCGGTCATTTAAATATTCTATAAAATACATGACAATCAGCATTAAATTTTGCATAAATTATTAAAGTAACTAGTCAAAAATGACGGGAGTAAAGATACGATCGTTCAAGCTATTTACGGAGAACAAACTGGCATCAGAAACATAAATTGTATTGAAAGTTTATTTCCCTCTCCATCACTCCTGCTCTCCCACTCTCTTCCCCTCTCTCCTTTCCCTCTCCCTTCCTCTACCAACCTCTCCTTCCCTCTCTCACCCTCCCTCCCTCCCCCCTCCCTTTGTCCCCTCCCTCTCTCTCTCTCGTATTAAAAGCAACCAAAAAACGTTTACACCCATAAGGATTGAAATAACAATATGATATCGAGGTCTAACAATGGAATTAATAGGCAAGGCAACATCCCCTTAAAATGGCTAGATTTCCACAAACTGTATGAATTAAACGTTCAAATTGAGAGATTTCGAACAGTAGGCGGAAAAAGACGAACAGAATAAGAACATTTATAATGTTTTCTTCAAAATGGTTTACATTCGAAGTTCGTAGGTAAATTCTTTCCAATTGTAATCTAAAAAGGAATGAAAGCCTGCGCATCGAAAAGTTCATTTTTACGTGAAATTACGTGTTATCTTATTGGAAATGGAAATTATCCCCTGGAGTCGAACCGGGTCTTTGAAATCGAGTAGGGTAGATTAAAACGTTTTGTTAGTATATCATAATGCTATGCTGAAAATTTCATCAAATTCGGTTGAATCGTTTGCGAGATATTAAGCTTCAAAAAGCATTACGCACAAAGTGACACTGTCTTTTATATTAGTTTAGATCAGGGGTGGGGAACCTGCGGCCTTTTGTGGTACCCAGTGCGGCCTTATGCAGTGTTGCCGTGTGATCCGGGTGGACGATCCAGCAGGGCGCCACCTACCCTTTGAAGTAGTTGAATCAGTAGTAGACTAAGGTCTGCTTTTTTTGTTACTCTGAAGGAAATGGGGAAATCCGAAACCCTAACATGGTTCAACATCCCAGGAAAAATTTCCTCTTTTATGGCCCAGGGTTGCTGGAATACAAACAATAGCGGCAAAAGATCAATTCACCATAGGAGTAGCGAAGAGGCGGGCACTTAGTGTGGCCACTGCTAATCCGGTACGAAATGAGACGACCCTTCTGGGGCGGCAAACCTTGAACTAGGTGCTGTTTACCTTCTCCACGAATCCTTTCTCTGGAAGAATACTACATTCTTACCCCTTTTCTTTTGTTTATCGAGTTTGGGAAAACCCAATCTCTCGGTATAGCTTTGCCAGAAACCGGTTCTATTTATTTCTTTAAAATTGTTCTTCGTGCAGATACATATTCGCTCTTAAATCTCCCTGGGTTCTTGTTGGGGAAGGAATGCTGCCGCTCACTTCATTTTAAAAAGAAAAGGAGTTAAAGTTGAACATCTTGTATACTTCGTTCTTCAACTAAGAGATCACCAGAAAAATTGTCAGATCACTTCTAAGTGCCCCGGGCTCGACCCCAAAAATTCCCAAAGATGCCTACTTTCCTATAAGAATAACACTGAGGGCACATTGAAAATCATTTTAGGGGACTTCCCGTTATCGCATTGAAATAAATTTTGGTGTAACGTTAGTAGAGCACCAAATCTATCAGTTGACGATATCACTTTTTCATAACAAGGCCCAAATTCGACTCCAGATGACCCCAATTATTTCCCATAAGAAAGCATGTCCAGCCAAATCTACCTACCCGATTTATTTGAGATTTTCAGGACTTTTAGTCCTATATGATATACCACCAGAAAAATTGTCATCTTTCTCCTAGGTGCCACGGGTTCGACTCCATAAACTCCTAAATATGCCTATTTTCCCATAAGAATAACATTACGGATGAGAACCATTTTAAAAGAAAATATCAAAGGATATTTACCGTCGAATATAACTTTAGATTCGAAATCACCCAAAGTTTGGTTAATTCGATATTTAATTAAAAAACCACTTTTTTATTTAAACGTTCGATTAACTACCAATAGCATTGTCGTACTCGGGATCCTCATTATTATCTCGCCTAGATTGACGCATAGCATACTGATAGCAAGATCAGATACGGTGCCTTTCATATACTACGGTGAATCAAAAAGTTCTCAGAAAGAGTAAGTAAAAAATGTCACAAATACAAGCTTATTTTTTGAAATAACTATTATATGTGATGCTCAATCTTAAGCAAATCAATGTGTATTAATATTCGGTGAGCTTCAAGAAGAGATAGCTAAATTGTGACAAAGATAGTGGGTACTATGTGCTCCAAAGCGTGATTTAAAAAGTTGCATATGGGTATTCTATTTGCGAGGACCGTATCCATTGAATTTCATTCGTGGAAACGTATATAAAGCACCGACGACAAACCTTACAAATGTACTAGATGAAGTGCCTGTATGTATGAGACCCACATTGCAGAGTGCGGCCTGATCAGATCTCCCAAGGATGAATTTTGGCCTTCCGGTTTAGATGGTATTCTTTATAGACACTACGATGATCTAATGTCCATAATACTTGTGAAAATGTTATTAGCAAATAGTTTGTTCTGAATATTTTTCCAAATGTACGTTAAATCTTGCCATATTGAGATTTTTCTGTTCGCAATGACTCTCTCCTAACAATGGCGGCAAATTGATTTTAAACTATTGAATTCTAAAATAAATGAATCGATTTTATTCTATCCCATTGCACGTTATCACCAAGCTTAGATGTTTCATTGAGGTAACCAATGAATGAGACAGAATCCAAAATATACAAAATTTAAATCATTTTTTAAAAATATTTCGATGGATTTAAAAAATAGCTTATAAGGAATAATGGGCGAAGCATTTTTATGTTGTCTAATAAACCGATCGATTTACGATTCTTAGGCTCTCCGATTGTTAGTAAAAATAAAATCATCTTTCGGCAGTTGTCATCAGTGATGATTCACCGAGATTAGATTCTAGATATCAACTTGAAATCACACACAAAATAAGCTCGAAAGTTCTCTCTTGAATGTACCCTTAAGTGAATAAATTTTAGTAAAATTAATAATTTTCTCAAGAACGCACCCTTTAATTTTCAATACATAATCTCATTGGTTGTAAATTTTACAAGGAACAGCGTAAACGTGAAATTATTATAAAAAGTACCAATAAACTTAATCGAAAAAGTCGCTCATGCGGTGGAAAGTTATTAGTTTGAAACGAACTTTGAATGCCTTGAGAATATTGTATGAAGTTAGACTTTGGATTTCATCCGTAAACAACTTAAATGTTTCAAGGATCGTGGCTTTGGGGTTGCAGTTTCAGAATATCCCACAAAGCTTTTAATCAATTCCTTCAAGATTGCTTTGCCCTTTTGATCTTATATTATCGCCTCCGAAATTGTACATAACACCCACGCCAAAGTTAATGTATAAAGCTCAAAAAAAGTTTCACTTTTAATATCTTGGAGATTGTAGAAATTGAGGTTCAGAATAAAATTTTAATTTAAATTTCAACAACTGCTATTTTTTTACTTCGCCAAAGTAATATACGTACACAAAAAAGTATCTGCTTCATTGCTATGTTTTCTCACGAACGGCTTACTCTTTCCGTGCTATGCATTTATCGATAGCTCCAGAGAAAGATTCCAACTTGGTTATTTCTCGTGAATCTGCATGCTTAATTTGAAGCATTATTCAAATTTCTTTTGTAGTAGCTGTTATTCTCTTACTTATGTTAGATCTTTGAAGTTGGATAGCTTCATTTTTACCAAAAGTGGATTAGGAATGTGTATTTTTACCGATCAAATTACTATTCAAATTGCCATCAACTGTCAATAAATATTTTCAATGACTGATATACTACTAATAATGATTGTAGAGTGAATTTATTTTAAAAGAAATAAAGGTAGGTTTATTGTTATTTGTGGTAAGAAATACTAGGAAATGGAAAAAAGGAAAAATTACGACGATGGAATCTTTAATTTGTGATGTTCCTCCTCAAAATACTAAGAAAAGGTCATTTTCTAAATTTTCCCAAAATTACGCAAAGAGATCCGACCTTCATCGAAAACCCGTCATCTTCAGAAAAAAGGTTTAAGATATAAGTATGACCTTCTTTTGTTATATTCCTTATCTTTAAGTCTTCTATTTCCTACATAATGCAAAGAATTTCAATTTTCAATATGTTTAACCTATTCGGATGAAATTTTCCATTTTTATAGGAGGTCACCCCCAGAATAACACTTTCATTAACCATATAGCGCAAAAAGTAAAGGGTAGTTAATTCTGGTGGAATTTCACAAAATATCGATTTACTGAATGCACCCAAAATTTCTGCCAAAACTAAGAGGATTCCAGTGAAATTGTGATATATTGAGTACTACGCCCAGCTACACTAACATCAGCAACATTGTTGCTACGAGGATAAAATGTTTTCCGCGCGTAAATACTTCTTAATAGCATGGAACGTTACAGTATAGTCCTGGAGCGTAAATTAATTTGTCAGAAAGACCTTTTTGAAATTATATTTTTACTACAATATCAGAGTAATTATATCCGTTATAATTAAATTTAACGGAATATTGTGTAGCGATGAATTTCGAAAGTTTAATTAATTGGTTTACTCCTGATTTTTTCTAGGTAAAACATTCCAGAGCACATTTGCGTTAATTCTTGTCCGGAAAATAAATAAAAGATAAAAATTTCCTTGTTAGGAGTCCTTTACTAGGAGAGAGACCCAGAGTTCCTCGCCCTTTTCCTCCTTCGAAATTCCGTCTTCTTTTGTCCACGCCACTTTCATTATCCCGCCCCAAACTTCTTTCTCTTCTTCTTCTACTTCAACTTTCCAGATCTCGCTCTGGTTGTTTTTTTTTCTTACCCCCGCACTTTGTTCTACTTCTATCTTTATTCACTTTCTCGACGAGGCCTTTCTATTTTATCTTCGCCCGCTCCGGGGTCCTTAATGCTCTCGCGTCTGTGTGTGCTCCTTACGCAAAACTTGGTCTTTCCCTTTCAAGAAAAAAACGGAGAGATGAAGTTTCTCTTCCCCCGATTCCGCCATACGAAAGGGGAGACCAATTATTGCGTACAAATAGTCCGAAACGCCCTTTTATCAATTTTCCGAACATGCTAGTTTTTGAGAATTTTTAGACTTAAATTCTTCACAAAAACGACAAAGAATATACTGAATTATTAGTTGCTATACAGTAATTCCACCATGAACGTTTGAAATATCATCCGTGCATTGTCATGCATCTATGTCAGCGCAAATATGTGCAAAATATGACTTTCTTATTCATAAATCACAAGTTTTCACATCGCAAAGTAAATCCGTGATTAAGTCTGAAACGTAAATAATTTGCTTTCCTTTTAAATGGAGATGAGAATCGCATCTCATCGTCAAGAGCTATAACTTCTATAAGTTCCCGTTCTAAGGCCATCTGATCTATTTTAACACGAAAAAAGCCTCAATTATATCCAATTGTATCAACATAAGATTAAATTCCTCATTTTCAATTTTTTGTCGTAACTTATGGTCTGAGGACGCACTAAATTATTTCTTGCTTATCTGTGTTTAATTAAAATACCAGTTTACTTCGCAAGCTTTCAAATACAGTAAGTCCTCGATTTAGGCGATAGGTCCGTTCCTATATCGAAATCGCGTAAATCGAATCCCATTTTCCCATATACCTAATGTGTTATAGAGGGGATACGTTCATCAATATCGAATTTTGGAAACAAATATAAACGTGAAGAACTTCAAATACCCCAAATTAAATCCGGCCGTGAGTGGCGACATGATGATTTAAATTCCGGACGATAAAGGTACTAAAAAAATTATTAGTATTAAAACTGGATTTTGTATTTTACTTACCAGAGAAGATCGTCACCTTTCCATTGGTGATGTTTTCGAGATAAAATTGATGTTTATAACGTTTTTCTTTTGTCTTTTATTGATCACATTTTTGAGGTGTTTATCTGGATTATCCTAGACATGGAGTCAATTAGAAAATCTTACTTAACGGAAGAATCTATTGAGTGTTTATTAATTCATTGCGTAAGTGATTGTGAAGGTAGTGACCTAGAATCCGATGATAATTCAAATGCAACGGAAGATTTAGCCGCTCGTGAGATTAATGATGAGAATAACAGTGTTCATGAAGACAATATGAAAATGGTATTCTTTGCATTGTTATAGATGAAATTGTATTTACTTGTGATGATATATTAGGTTATTTAGGTAATAGAGAACAATTTACTGGTGATTTTGGACCTCAATATGAGGTTTAAAAGTTTTCAAAACTTTTTCACCGAAGAACTGTTTGGCAGAGCAGCATATAAACTCAAAAATCTGACGTGGCCAACACATGACTTTCTCCATATTTGGGGTATAGATAATTTAAATTATTATGAATATCATTATGAGGCAAAATTATCATTTCGTATCGTAAAAGAATACTGTCGTCCTTATTGCCGTAAATTAGGTATATTTTGAATATGTTTACAGAATTCACCGCTACATTGCGGTGGCGCTGTATACTGAAAATTACGAAAAAAGTTGAATATCTAATGGATGGTTCTACGAAAATTTGTTTCAAACAATACCTGGAAGAAATATTATTCTCTACAACTTTGGTCCTCGCGAAGATTACCAATAACGGCGTTTTTAAGGAGATATCTGACGGAAACCGAAAAAAACCGATTATTTATAAATAATTCCTAAACAATAACTGCTATGGAAAATTGTTTCAAATGAAAGTTGTAGGAAATTACATTATCTATAACCTTTGTATAGAATTGTATATACAATAATGATGTTTTAACGGAGAAATATCGCAAAAACCTAATCGGATTTTGAATAAACCTCGACTTCCGGTTAACCGTTATTGTCCAAAAACTAATTAGTTCTTTGTGCTCATGCTAAAGTGTAATATATGAAGTTTGGTAAGGATATGGCTAGTACTTTTTGAGTTAGAGCGCCCACAATCACATTCACACACATTCGTGCACACACACATACGCGCGCACACGCACACACACACAGACATCATTCCGAAAATAGTCTAAACGTGTTCTAGGGATCTCAAAACGTGTGTTTCCGTTGAAATCTCGAAGTCGATTTTTTTCGTGAACACAATACTTTCCCATTACACACAGACATCATTCCGAAAATAGTCTAAACGTGTTCTAGGGATCTCAAAACGTGTGTTTCCGTTGAAATCTCGAAGTCGATTTTTTTCGTGAACACAATACTTTCCCATTACTACGTATGGAGAAAGTAAAAAGTGTACCATTTCCCTCGCGATCTACAGTAGGAGACTTGAAACTGGTCACTACATAATATGTTCCATATTATGGTATGTATATAGTTTTAGACCTTTTTGGGGGAATGCTTACGGAAATAGTACAAAAACTTACTCTCAGATCATATTTTTGTATAAATTCTTTTTTGGCAACTCCAATTTCCCAAATTAGCCATTCAGTCCCAGCTTTATACTCAGAATAAGAGTGCGGTGTTTTGACGTATCGTAGGAACTATCAGGATCACGAGAAATATTTTTATCGAGAAATCCGTTGGGCATTTTCATGCACCAAATCGCGTTATAGCGAATTCCGCTCGTGTAAATCGAATTATGTTCCCAATTTTGTCGATCGCGTATAAGCGAATCCACGTAAATCGAGTTCGCGTATAAATTGAAAGGATTCTGTTGACATCTGACTACTTCCGATAAAATGCTGGATTTAAAAATTCGGTTATTAAATTTCTTTGAAATAATTAATGTTATTCAATAATGATACATCTCATCTCCTTATTCAGTGTGCGCGTTCATACGTAAATTTAGTTATATATTAAAAAGGCTGTAAAAATTTTCCTGTAAATAAAATATCTGACAAACGGATGGAAGAAATTAAGAATTTAATTCTTCTTTTGAGAACTCTAAAGAAATTTAAAATAGCACTCAAATGTTAATACACTTAAATATTCCAAAAGATCGGTCTATAAAAAATATGCCGCGGAAAGGACTGAATAGTGCAGCTATTAAAGAAAATTTACTGCTGTAATTTTATAGGATGCAAAAATATTAAAACCTTTTATAACTGAATTACTTCTTTCAAAATATATTATCATTTTTCATCACCCTATTTCTAGCCATATATTTTAAGTAAATCCTCCGACTTCAATTTTAAAAAGACATTTTTTTTCTATTTCAGCATCGTTTATGGGATTTATGACACCGTAAAATGTCGCATTTCTCGTCGGTGCGGAAATTTGGCTCATGAGAACGTATATAGAAGTAATCTGTGCGGTAATGCGTGAAGAAGGAATTATTGAAATTTATTCCGGATATCGATCCCTTCGAGATGGTTATGGAATTTAAATTATTTTGATGTGAAGATAGAGAAGGAGAAAAATTCTGAATTTCACCGGGACTTGAACCCGGTCAAGTTCAGAATTTTTCTTTCTCTATCTTCACATTTGTGATCAGCCTTATGCACTCACGCATATAAGTTAAAATTTCCATCATTTCGCCCATGTTAAATTATTTTAATCCATGATAAAATAGGTCTTGAGAGATATTTTTACAAATAATGTACTTCCGTTATTTATTCCTCGGAGTATCAGTTTTATGGACCCGAAATGGTACTATAGCAACTTAATACGATGCATTTCCCGATAATTAAAATCACGTAAATCGTTTTTGCGGTAATTTTTACTTTCTCATACGAAGTATCGTGAAAGTATTGTTATCGCGAAAAAATTCGACCTCGAGATTTTTACGTTAACCGCCAACGTTTCCTCTCCTTTGCCGGAGACTTCTTCAGGGCGATCTGGCCGGGTGTCATCATGTATACTTTATATATACTACGGTAGCAGAGGAGGAGTGGGCGGTTTATAGGAAGGGGAGGGTTGGTGGTGGGGTGAGTTTTGCTGTGGCATTCGTTTTATCATGTTGTTTACTACCACTGGGGTCCAAGTGTTGCTCAACTTATAGTCGCTCTCTCTGTTGAAATGATTACCGTGCTTCCTTATTTCTAATGCCTCCCGTATTACCCGTTTTCCATAAAGTTTTTCTTTCGCGAGAATTCTTGTGTTTTGGAAATCTATTTCGTGTCCCCCGGCGGCGTGTTCTGCTACTGCTGATTTGTCGGCATGTTTGAGTCCAATGGCTCTTTTGTGTCCTTCTACTCGTGTCTTGATCGTTCTCCCTGTTTCCCCTATAGAAACTTGATCGCAAGTCCTGCATGGTATCCTATGTACTCATTCCACCTGTAGCGGCGTCCTATGTTTAGTGGTTTTTAATGTCCTCTCAATTTGGTTGACGGGCTGAAAAATTGTCGTAATGTTTTATTTCTTTAATACGTGTCCCAATTTGTCCGTTGTTCCCTTGACGTAGGGGAGATACGCAAAAAATTTACGCGGGATAACCCGAAAAAACCTAAGTTCAGCATAACATAAAGTTATTTATCTTTATTGTTCTTATTGAATATCTGAATATTTCGAACTGCTCAAATCATTCGAATATAAACATAATAATCCTTTAGAGAACGACGAAGTATTTTTATGACTTTGCCTCCAATGAATTGGGGCAAGGAAACACGCCATCGAGTGGATAAGCCAGACACGTGAAAATCAATTATGCGTTGAGCGGAGCGTCATTAATTCGCAATCAGGTGGAAAGAAAAACAGACTTTCCTATTCAAACCTCAAAAGGGCTCTTTTGAACAGAAGACACAAATATAGTGATACATAAAATTCGAAAAAAGAATAGATATATCTAGTAGGTTATGATAAAATAACTTCGATTAGATATTTAAAATGTCATATTTATTATATATCATCGAAATTTATAATATAAAAGCATTAAACGGAACATGGGCCGCTAAGAATCCTTTAAAAATCCATCAGAATTGGAGCTGTTTAGTATTCCGACAAACGTGTTTGTATTGAGAAAAAGGGTACGAACAAAAAATAAAACAAAACTGACAAATAGAAGGACAATATGAATCTAAAGAAGCTCCACAGAACCTTTAGTTGGAGTTTAGTGGGCGTATCATTGCCTTGGATTTGAATGTGAAACGGAGGAGAGAGGTGACGGTGAGTTGGGGAGAAAGTGAGGACTTAGGAAGAAGTAAATAGATTTGGAATAGAATGCGATCCTGGAGAACGGAGATGGAGAAAGGGTTGTGTTGTTTTGGAAAGTGAGAGAAAAAGAGATTCACGAGAGACTAAACCCTTTCACTTTGCCTCTAAAACCCTACGATTTGAAAGAAGCTAAGTGAACGATGTCACAGCCAACTTCAAAACACATGACACAGGTCCTCCAAATTATCAAACGCTTTCGAACTCTCATTCAGAAAATACGGAATTAGGACGTCCCTGACTGAATTTTAAACCGATTTCGGATCAGTGACACGACTGATCTCATTCCAATCTTCCTTTTCTTAATCTTTTCATGTCTGCCATCCATCGAACATCTGAAGAAAACGCAAATGATCAACCCGTCGTAATTTTAATCCGTTTCCTCATGGCACGTGATTGAATGCGCACATTATTCCTGAGAATCAGCGACTTTTTCTGAGATTATTTCTAGGGTAAAGCTTATATGGCTTCCAAAAAATTAATTGAAATAAATGTGAGAATTCGGTCTTTTCGACTTTCACATGGTTCTTATGTTACAATCAAGAGTGAAAGATTTTTACATATCTCTCTCTTTTGTGAAGATGTTACCCAAAATATAATCAAAGACATGAAATCAGTCTTACTGGATAAACTTCTTTCTAACCCTTCTTTTCTGAGAGCGTTCATAATTAGTGTAAGAACACCTTATCTTTAGAACAGGATAAAAAAATTTATGAAAGAGAGTATTAAGAATAAATATCATATTGTGTTTTGTAAATGCTTTCATTTGAGGCATACAAAAGTCAGCTGATTACATTCTACACTGACTTCATTTCGGAGTTTCCGAATTTATTTTCCCTGGGGAAAACTTAACTATACGATCAGTTCGAATCTTAAACTGAGATTTGGTTCTAAAAAGATACATTCTTGCAAATGATGCCATACTAACATAAATAGTATGAAATCTTTATCGAATTCCTTATTAAAAATATGTCTATCTTCATATTTTATTCAGTTCAATTAAAATAGTCTCAACTTCACCACCACTCTATTTTCCAGAATATTCCTTTACACTTTCCCTTTATCCAGATACATTTCGCTGCTCTAGGGAAGATATATCCATTTGACCATTTCACCTTCAGCGCAATATCTCATGCAAGATTCACGGTTGACGTCTATAACCACTTTCCCATATCGCTCTCTTCTTGTGAGAATACGACATATGCGTGTGCCCTTTTAACCTGCGTTTCCGCACCATCCCAACAGAAATTCATAAGTTCTCGCTCTCTTGATGTCGAAATGGTGATGAAGAGGTATGAAGGAATGTAATTTACATAACTACCTAAAGTTACTCTACTTTGAATCAACTTGAATAAGTATCATGATAGTGTCAAAGAATATTTTATTCAATTACGATTTTTAACGTTTAGAAGCTCCTTAGTATTGATTGTAAATACTTGATATGGCACTGTATATAACTCCATATGTCTCCGAGACGTAAATTTTAAGTATAATTTATAAGCCAGCCATTTATTCAGGTCACTACCACCATACTGAAATCTGCTTTAGTTGTTCAAAACTCACATTATTTTAACATTGTTACCTGCATAAATTAGAGTAAATATTTTCTGAAGTTCCTATATCAGTTATTCATAAATTATTCTTTCCATTTACGGAATACCAGCTCATGGCATTATAATTTTTACTAGAAAAGAAACGAAAAATTGCATAATAAATAATTCACTCCATTATAACATTCAATGATATTGAGTGGGAGAGTTTTTATGAAAGAAACTCGCCCGAAATCTGGGATTTGTCCGTCAATGAGACTCAAAACAAAAATTCATTCGCGTACGATTTCACTCCCGTGCTGCCGCCTGTCGACTTTCGAGCGAAACGATCACATAATTAATCTCCATCCATCCACCTGCTTCCTCCGAAACTGAAAACATTACGGAGCTTTGGATCGAATCTTTTTTATTCGCCGCAAAATAAAAGTGAAGGGCGCAAACGGCGGCTCAATTTCCACCGTCTCACATTGCCAAAAGGGTCGCTAAATCTCTGCCCCCGTCAAACGAGCGACAGTTGAACGGATCTAAATGACAGGAGGGCAGCGGTGAAAGTGGTACCTGTTTGTGAAGTGAATGGGAATAGCTGGATGGAAGTGGACGGGGGAGATTGAACGTTAGAGAGAGTGAGAGAGGGAGACAGTTGTGGTCACGCCTCTTGAATCTACGCGTTTTATTTCCCATCCAAAGAGCACAACAATGCCTGTGTGCATCGGCATGGGCTGAAGTTTCTTTGTTATCTCTAACTAAACAATACGGCCCCCAATCTTTAAAGACTGCAAATGCTCACCTGATCCCAGGTATCCGTTATATGTAACAGTTATGTTTAATCAGGTAGTTATGAATTATCTCAACTCTTGCGGCTGTAAACGTACTAATTTTTGAGAGAAATTTCAACTCAATAGAAAGATACATTTATTATAAATACGGAAATTGCCTGGCAAAAGGGTAGCTTTGCAACAATGTAGTCAAGACAGTTTTTCTCTTTCTTGCGCGCTAACCTATACACTATTAGAAATAATGATTTACTTATTACGTATTTTTAAAATTGGCTTGGTAATACGATAACGTTGAAGAGGAGATGATTATTGCCGACTGCTATAGGATTCATCTTAATTAATACCATTAAATTAAAAATGTAATGTTGCTCTTACGAATAATGACTCTACATACACGCACAAATTTCATATATGATACGCATTACCATTTTCTTAAATGCACAATTTGCGCAACCTTCCGAATTTTTAAAGAGCTTAAATTTCTTGGACGATTCCCCTGAAATAGCTTATATCAACGATGGTTATGGAATTTATAAAGTAAAAATAATAATTAACAATTTTTGATGATTTAATGGAGTTTGGTAACGTATTTCAGTTGATGAAGAGAGCTACGTTGAAAATTTATTATTATCTGGGGATTAATTCATAATTTTTACTTTTTTAATATTGTACCAGATGTACTAAAATTTTAGGGCATTATATTCTTTAAAAAATTATAAGATCAGTCGGAATAAAAAATCCATATCAACCTAACAAGAAAAACTAAATCCATATTCCCTTAGGCATCAAAACTAATATCAGCAAGCTGCATGAATAAAAATCTAATCCTTAATTTCATGGTTATAAATTTCCTCTTCTAATTTAAATCGGTATAATAATGACATATCCAAATATTTTCGATGATTAATCATCACTATATTCTTATTCGAAACGTAGAAATAAATTCAAACTACAAAACATTCTGATATATGCTACCAATTTCATGAGAAACCTACCTACAATCGAAGTGTTCACCGACATTATTTGTAAATATTTTTGGCAAGACATACCTTTCATAAAAATTATTTAAATAAAAGTTTGATTATCAAAGAAAACTGTAACAGAATGGAAGTCTCGAAATCTGAACTTATCCATTTTCTTGTAATTAAATATTCAGCTGAATCCTTTTAAAAATGGAAAGGCATTTTCTCATAAGAACCCTCCATATGGAATACCCTGTTAAAATGTTGTCGCAACGAAAAATAAAAACGAAGGTCCGTTGCCTCTTCTTTAACGTGCTATCATCCTTTGCGTGCCGAAGAAATCTTTAAGTCATGCATCGATTCCTGCTTTGTGTAATAGCTATCGACCGCATTTTTGGAACTCGACTTTCTGCGAATCCCGGAACGACGTCTGCGTTGCGGCACGTCTAGGTCAACTTATTCGGGATTAATAAAGAGAAACAAAACTTTGTTCCAGGAAATTCCGACATAGGAAGTACCTATGAATTTCTACGACACGGTTCAATCTTTACGTTTGTATTTCAACCGAGGATCGATTAGCATCCTTATAAATCTGCAGGTGTAAAATTATGAAGTAATTTCAATGAGGAAATTCATCAATCCATCTTAAGTTATGATGAAATGGCATATATCTAACATACAGGAGGAGTATGGGACTGTAGGACAATAGTAAACATATGGGGAAAGCTATTCAATTCTAAATTAACCAAAACTCAGCTAAACCTTGAAGAAGTTAATCTCAGTGTCACACATTCGAGAAATAATAAAATTATAAAGTTGAGGAGAGTTCACCGCAGTGAAAAAACATAATTATGATTATCATGTGTTATAGATGAATCCTAAAAGCTATTAGAGAAATTTTCAAGTGATTCAATATAAGGAGTAAATGAATAATGTTAGAATATTTTAACAAAAATATTTGTTTTAGAATTCACAAACAACAATTTTTAGAGTCGTTATTCTATTGCGCCATCACTTAACGAGGAATTTGGTGCTCCCGATAAAAACGAAATTCAATTTCAGAGTTTTGTTTGTACTAATTAAGTAGATTTATGGCATTGTGAGGGTTGGAGACAGTGATTCACAAATCAGAATAGAGGCTTAGATACAACCGTAGAGAGTTAAATCGTCCTTGGAATGGGATCCAGGAAAACAAGAAAGAGACAGAGAGCATTGTTCCTTCCTCCGACATTTCAGATGGAATATCGCTCAGCATCTTGGAAATGAGCCAACAGAATATATTTCCGATGAGGTGAAATAATACTATGGTAATGTATAGGTATACAAGAGCTAGAGAGAGTGATGGTAATAGAATTCTTAAAAATGTGCATTTGCACGAGAAAAGTTGATAGTTTTTTAATATCTGCGGAAGTAGTTTCATATGACTTACACGTAGAAAAGGAAAGAATTTAATGGAATTTTTACCGATAAATCGTCTCATACAATATAAATTATACGAGCAACATCTAAATGTCTTCCTTTCTGTCGAATAAATGAGATGGCGTAGTGAAAATTGCATTTTTAGTAGTAGAAATTTACATTTACATTACTACTCTGCAAGCCGCCAATAACTGCACCAAACAAACTCTAGTTAAAGCCTCCGTTGGCCTGTCTCATCGCCTCCTACAAAAGGTATCTGACGTATTTCTCGTTTATAGCCTCTCTTACAGCGTGTTTTACTTCACTTAACCCTACCCTCGGTACCACAACCATACGTACGACTTACTGGCTTTAAAGGAGAAAGTGTTTTAGGATGTAAATGTGTGTGTGACGACTGGGTCACCGGCGAGAATAATCCCTTAAACCTGCCGGGTTGAGGCGTTGTCCCTGGAGCGGTGGTAAATGAGATGGTGCGCACGTGTACGTTTATTCCTAGTGTTTTTTGAGCGCTCCATAATTTTCCTGTCGATTCTCCCACCATTTTTTAAATGTATAGATGGATAGCGAAATATTTCATCCCGACAAGGACAGGAGACGTAAACGAAAAACGTAAATATACGCGAGAAAAACATAGCGATTCTGACGGGAGAAAGAAAATAAAAAAGTTATCGGAGAAAGAATGAAATAACCCTGTGAAAGAGGTTGGAAATGAGATATACGACTGGGGAGGGCCGTGGCGTAGTGGTACGGGCGCTGCCCTGCTACGCTTAGCAAACTTGGTGCGAACCGGGTTGCCCGATCCCCCATTTGCGCGCTTACGAGGAGAACACGCAAATCAGCGCCCCGTCCTTCGGAAGGGACGTAAAGCCGTTGGTTCTCTTGGTGTTTCTCGTTAAGAGTAGGCTGATGACGGCATGGGGTTTCTCTCGCCCCTTGCTTTGTGATTTAGACTGAGAAGCCCACTAACGCTGGAGTTTTTTTTTTATGTCACAAGGTTCCCCAATTGATGGAAATGTAATTCCCTTGTAAAAAAAAAGAGAACCGAGAGATGGGAGGAAAAAGAGAGAGAGAGAGAGGGAGACACGTGGGAAGAATGGAAGAAAAAAACATCAGTGGCGGGTGAGGGAGAGAGAGAGCAAGGAAGGTGAAAGAGGTGGAAAGGTAGGAAACGAGAGAGGGAGAGAAAGAGGTAGAGAGCCGCCTTAAATAAAGAGACTGCCTTGGAGAGGAAAGATAAGAAGAGAGAGAGAGAGAGGAAAACAAATGGGAAGGAAGGAAAGAGGGGAAGGAGAGGAGAGAAAGTGAGAAGGAAGCAAAGAAAGGAAAGAGACAAAAACAACAAAAATTAAAGAGGGTGGAAGAATAAAAGGAGAGGGAATAGAGAGAGAAAAATGGAGTATCAGATGTGGAGGAAAAGACGAACGGAAATATAAGGAAAGAGAAGAGGAACGAGTTGGGGATATAAAGGAATAAAAAAAGAGTGAGAGAATAAGAAAAGGTCGGAAGGCGAGAGTTGCGGAGGTTGGGCATCTGGGAGAGTGGACCGTGAATCACGGATGCGGGCGGGGATCGTTACAGCCAAAGGGCGACACTTTTAGAAGCCCGTGTTGGAAATAAGGATCTGGGAGCAAACACAGGAAGAATCCTTTATATATATAATTTTGGAAGTGCCCGTCCGTCCCCTCCTGTACCTCAAAAGCCGTTCGTCCTAGAGATATGCGGTAAACTGCGTTTTGTTTCTATTATCTAGGAGGTCTCGGGAAAACTATTTTCATTTTCATAAAGACCTGGGTTAGGTCCCACGGGATGATTTCTGTTTCTCATTAGATAGCACGTAAAGGTCGATTTTCGACGCGCACTCCTTCACACTTTCGTCAGCCTTGGTATAGAGGTATTATAGATGGCGTGTCTAGATCTCAATGCTATGGTCGGAGGTTCGAATACTGCCGAGGCTATGGTCCTGTGTTTCGTCCATGTTATTGTTCTTACGATATTCAGCGTAACTGGCTTTGTGCAATTTCTGAATTTTTGCCATTTAATAAATACATAAATTAATTAATTATAATTAGAAAAAATGGGCCTACGATCTTCGAATTTTAACTGTTTCGAAGGAAAATGAAAAAGGTTTCTTATTCTAATAACCAATTTTTGCCTTCAGTTCGATATCGCTCGAATTTTTCAGATAAGTTACGCATTTGTGAAAAATCTTGGGTTAGTTTATGAAGGTTGTCATTGTGACCATGCCATTGTCGACCCACGAAATCGCATTATTTACTCAATCCGCATTTGCGTAATATATGCGCGTGCATTGAGTGCCTTAATGCAGGGAAAATGTAATAAATTTTCAATACGCGCACACAGTCATGTCCTCGACGAGATTCGAACCCGTGAACCTTACATCGGGAGCCAAAGACACTAAAATCCTATACCGAGGAAATGCATTATTAGATTTAAATGTGAATTATTGAGGTCAACGACTGTTATTACAAGAATAATTCCTTCACACACTTCTTAATTTTTATAAATTAATTGGAAAATATCCGCGCAATCATTGCGTGGGTAAAGCTATTAAGTAGTGTAAAAAGGGATGAGAGTACTAAGTAAACATTATGGGTGAATAAAAAAGGACGCCTGAATAAGAAAGAATGTATCTTTGGAATGAAGTAGAAACGTATTATTCAACAGAACGCATGGAAGTAAAGAAAATTATACATTTTTATGCACCTCTATATAACCGCATACGATAATCGTAAGTCAGTTAATATTAATAATTTACCTGCTTTGAATATGACAGGACGGCTCAATAGTTAAAGTTACAATCGCACTGAAACGTATCATTAACTCCTTCAGTCTGAAGTATTACGAAAGTATTCTCTAAATGCTACGTTACGTAAGGATTCTGTAAATATGAAGTTCATAGATTAGAAATGATAAATTAATTGTTTCTAAGCCTAAACATTTGTTTATAACCCAATAAAGAAGTTACAGACAATTACGAACAACAAAAATTAATTCTCTGGATTAAAATTTAAATGAATTTTCTTTTCTGTGTTATTAAGATCAAAGAAATTAAATATTCAATGGTAAATGAATTAATCATCTGTTTGAGGAATGATATTTTGGGTGGATTTGTTTTAACTTAAGTTTTCACCAATAGTTGAATTATTATTTTAAATATTACCGTTATTTCTCTCTTCACTATCGTTACTTGCAACAATGAATGATTGTTCTCTTCGGAAGAAGTTAAAACTAACTTCCACTGTGCTTTCAAGCTTTGAGCTTTAAATGCTCTAATTTCCAAGTCCTTGTAAATTTTACTATAAACACGACTTTCCTTGCTACGTATTTAAGCAAACAAACTTGCATTCGTGGGATACCCCAATACCGAAGCCAAAGCCTTTACTGATAGATTTCTAATTAATACCTACTAGATACAAACAGGAAGCTTGTCTGGTCACACTCCAACATAAATATTTGTTGTTGCTAG
Source organism: Uropetala carovei (assembly GCA_036926305.1). Taxonomy (NCBI): domain Eukaryota; kingdom Metazoa; phylum Arthropoda; class Insecta; order Odonata; family Petaluridae; genus Uropetala; species Uropetala carovei. Next base: position 1,522,300 of record JAXCHB010000277.1, read on the forward strand.
TTTGGAAAGCAGACATCCCGTTCATTCATAAACAAATCCCTGCTATTCAAGCCAAAATGGAAGCGCGGAAATACTTTAATAACATCGAATTATTCAGAGAATAAAATTAGCTCGGATTGAATATGCCTGTCCCATGCTTGAATAGTTTGATTGTAAATTTTTTCTTAAAAATGCGTATCACAAAGGCCAGAAAGGAAAGCACATCGTTTAAATTTGGATTCGGGAGTTGTTATTCAAAAGAATTATCGCTATGTAATTACTTTTTGTACTTTATCGGTAATTACATCTCACAAGAACACCCCAAAAATAATAATAATATAGGAAAAGGTGTTTTCGGCAACCTTCCATTCGGAAGGGTAAAAATAAAAAAATATTTTTTTTTGGAGATTATGGTCTATTTTTTGGCAATCAAAGAGAGGCTTTAACTACGTGATCGGTGATGAGAATACTTCATTCTCCCGATCTTTTGCCAAACGGTACGGATTCACAACATCGCGATAAATTCTATATATTTTTATATAGTTCCCCTAAAACAGAAATCAGTGTAGTCAGCATAAAAAAATAAAATGGATCTAATAGTTTCAGTGAAGTGAAACGTAGCCTACACAAAGTTTATGGAAGCTTGCGAGGATTTTTTTCTCAGAATAAATAAATAAAAATATCGGCAATTAAATTAATCTGTAATGTTACGTTTATAAATTTTGGCATTTCGCTGAAAACATTTTACAAGCTTCATACTTAGACTATCATAAAGATAGAAGGTACCGTATGCGTTATTTATAATTATTTGGGGTCTAACACAATTTGAACTCATCATAGCTTTCACATATGAAGAAATTGCAAACTGAAGTTTGTTTGTAACTGCAATTCACAATATCTCAAGTGTGTAAAAATAAATATAATCAAAATATAATGTAATATAATCATTTTTATAAAGATAATTCCACATAAACTGAAAAGATTTACGGTACGTTGGTTTTCAATTTACACAGGAACAATAATTTAGAATTCATCTAACGACATTTAGCTTTAAGAATTAGGGTTTCCAACCACTCCGTTTTCGCCCGGAGATTTCCGGCTCATCACCATAATCTCCGGTCTCCGGGTCAGTAGCTCTAATTTCAGGCTCCCTTTCTTAAGGCTGTTTGTTATCTTATGAATAAGGAGACATCCAACGCAGACGGCGAGCAACTTATAATTTAACAGCCGTAGTTCCGTTTAATCACGGTAATTTTGCTCAACTAATAATGAAAATTTTATAGTTATAAGCATTTATCTTATTCTCCCATTTCACTCTCTAATTCTAGACGAAGACAGTTCATCGGAAAATTAGCTTCTATAGGCATAAAGCAGCATGTGAACAAAATGTGTTAAGTGCATTCTTCACACCACGTTGAATTAAATCCAAGTGAGCAAGATAAGTTCACTACAGAAGCCCTTATTGTCTACACCAGAGCAATAGATTATTTGAAAAAATGGTATGATTTTGAGAAATCACCAATGAAGTTATTTCTCTGCACTGAATATAAAATCTGATTTGCTTGAATATGACAAAGTTTGTACAGGCAGCTTAAGCTGCCAATGTTACTTTAAATAATGATTTTCTCTATGACGAGGTTTGTAATGTTGATGTACTCCAATTTCAGTTGATAAAAAGTGGGTGCGTATTTTTAAAGACACGGAGATGACTGAATGGCTAAAGTTATTATAATTCGTTTTAACAATTCCCACTAGTAATGCATATGTAGAACAACATTTTTATAATGCACAATGAATGGACTAATAAGGGAAATAGAATGAACAATGATCTTGTAAAGACGAATTGATGGTTAAGCGTAATTTTGACGTCTTGCCTTAGCTTTTAGGAATATACGTTGCAAAAAGGGACACAATTATATTCTAACAGCTGCTATGAGTAAGAAAAAATATAAATTAAAGAATAAAATCTTGTGATTTCATTTGTAAAAGATTTTTTATTATTTAGGATTGTAATTTATAAGAAAAACAACATTTTTAATTTTCGGCTTCAAGTTATTGAATATTGAATAATGCTTTCATTGTATACCTTAAAAATTTAATTAAACGTAAAATCCAAAGTAAGAAACCTTTGTTCTATTTATTTAAAATATGGGATCAAGCCTACCCCTCCAAATTATAAAATATCGAAAAACTGTAAAATCCCATAAAATCCAAGTGTTTATTTTTAAAAACGGATAAAACTAGTATGATATATCATAACTATTGACCTATGGTATTAGATTTATCCATTAGATTTAATCTCTATCAGATTTTCTCCGAAGTTTAGGTTTCAGAAAAAACCTCCGGTTTTCGAACACAAAAGTCTGAAAGTTGGCAACCCTATTACGAATGTCTCTTAGTATTCAGTATTTTTATTTTGGATTTAATGAAGTAGGTATAAGTTAAATAATTAACTGCACTAAAATAAACTTTTATGTAGCTGATGGTATTCCTTTAACGTAATAAATAGCGGCAATTCTATATTTAAAATATTGCACCCTTTGTTTTAAAATTGAGGATTTTTTAATTTTTTAAATAATAGCATAAAACCTTTAGCAGAAATTCAAATCCAAATTCTGCTTTTTTTCCTCTCAGGAGAAATATTATCACGGTGCCAAGAACGAGGACATGATTTTCTACGGTTCACAAAAGGCGAAAACTTTTTCTCGCAGCCTCCTTATTTTCATAGCGTCGACGAGTGCAAGGAGAAGCGTCCAATTAGCGAGCGAATGGCGCCCAGCCGCGGAAAAAGCACAAACTAGGAAAGCAACGAGGTAAAATGCGAGGACTAATTGCACGTCACTCTTTGTAATGACAGCAAGGAACCAGTCGGAGGATTAAGAGCGAGGGAAGTAGTAAAAGCACGCGAAATTCCTAGAACACGAAAGCTCCGCTATCGTTTCGAGTTCTGTGCTGGATGTGAAATGTATTTTTAGGAATTTGAGCAACGAGATCGTTCTTTAAATGTATTTAACAATAAAATTAACTTCAGCGTATCACACTCTCGTCACGAAAAAAAAACATTTTAAACATGAATTAAATACGCACGATGGTTCCCTAAAACATTTAAAAATGTAACATTTTCAGTTATTCCAACTGGACAGCTTACAGCTTAAGAAATATATCAAATGTCTTCGGATTGCAATATTTTTCGTAAACAACAGAATTAATTATACGATTCATACTTTTCAGTTTTAAATTTAAATGTGGATATCGTGAATAAAATTATTTATTCTATTATGCTAGCTTTCCACAAAGTTAAACTTTACAAATCCCATCCTTCCGTACACCACTGTCTCTAGAGAATAACCAGTTTATACAATTTTCAATTTAGTCGCTAACTAATGGTGACTTTTATATTGTATTGTGTAAATCGACCGGAAATCATAATACGGCATTTAAAACACATTTTTTAATCCTTCGTAGGATCAAAAATTAAATGTAAATATTTCCCAGGCGCAGCCTTTTACCCTCGTGATATCTATTCACATTTGAGAAACAAGAAAAATAATTAAAATTTTTACAATATTGTTCCGTGCACGCAGGTGCGAAATTTTCTTTTATAACGTCACCCTTACCTTTCAGGATGCGAATAAATTTCTCCGTGGCATACCTCGCGTAACATTCATATCACGAACTTACGCCGTTTGAGGTTACAGAACTTAATTGCATCCTAGGAAAGAATCTCTTTCACTTCAGACTTGCTTTTATCACTGCCCGTCAAAACCTTTTGTCCTTAACTTTTCAAGTAGCCTTACTCTCCGTATCTTAAGACTCCCTCTATATTTCTCTCCCTCCAAATTCCCATCTCCTCAAGCTTAGGGACTTTTTCCTGAGAAAGGTCAAAGAAGTGATAGATTTTTACGCGCGTGGTTCCTGATTCAGCTAAGAAGAGGGCGCTAAGGCGAAAAAAAGAGGCTTAAGAGAAAGAAAAGGAGAAAAATTAGGTCGAACAAATGATATAGCCTCATTTTGGACCGCTCAACGAAATCCCTCCATCTTCAAAATTCTATACAAAATTTTCTCTCGTAGCACTAACACTTCTGGAGATTATTACGGGACGGGAGGGACTACACTCTTTTTCAATGACTTGTATTTCTTACGCTAGCACTCGCTCAGTGATTTGTGCTGTCAATCGCAGACACAGCGTTATCTCGGAAATCCGTCGTCCTCCTCCGTATCGCAATAAATAACTGACAGAAATATAAAAGTGTAATAGATTAGCAAAAATCGCATTCTTAGAGACGGCGGGATCGCACAAACTGCTTAAATGTGCACAAACATCCGATTAATCGGGTGTTGTGCAATCGGAATATTTGATAACCGAAATTTTAAAAACCCTTAAAACCTTTTATACGGAATCGAGTACCTACGTGCACATGTGCAGTGTGTGTATCAATTTTATGGTCGCAATGATTTTAGTGTCTATTTTAATCAAATTAGTTCAACCATCAGTCCTAGACCATTATACATCTCTTATGTATCTTTTAAGAAAGGGAAGCTCTTCTTAGTATATGGAGTAAAACACTAAAAAATTGCCTATTTTAGCTCACCATTACGGCAGCCGCATAATGTTAAATTTGTAGGGTGACTAAAATAGAAGAAATGATTGAGAATTGTAGTCATTAGCTAAAAGCCTAAATAAATTGGATGAGTTATATATGAGTTGCGAGATTTGTCCTAACGAAGTCTAATTTTCTATATTGCGCAAAAGACAGTGGACTGTAATAATGATCATGGGCCGAAATCATAATCATTTCGCAGATCATGATTATGGTAGTGCCCCTCATTCGTTTGCATTTGGAGATAGGTAGGATGATGATATATGAGGTACTGAAGTATATGTCGAATTGATGACCGCTTTGTATTAACCGATTCTGTATTAACAAGTATAAATCCAGTTTTAAGGCATTACTAACCTGTATCACGCGAATTAGCTTGGAAAATAAAAATTTTACACAACTGGAAGATTTTAGTTTGTTTTAAATTACTCAGCTATTTATTTTATAAAATTAGAACACACCAGTTTCCATATGAATCGTTAATTCTTCTTTCTGACGTCCAGAAATATAAACGTTTACAAATTTTAGTGGCGAATAACTGAGCGTAAGTAGTTGATACCCTTGACAGTCTGTCAGCATTCCAATAAATCATACGTTTACCTCCATTAACAAAAAAACTGTATATATGTTTTATTTCCATCTATTTATCTAAAAATTTCCTAGCGTTAACTACTAGAATAATATAAAAGCTAATCAAAATACTTTTACAAGTGCAAGCCTATTTTAAATACAGGAGGAAAAAATAATTTGGCATATTCCGTAATTTTCATTCTCCATCTCCCCTCCCCCCCCCCTCTCTTCTCTCTCTTTCTCTCTGTGGCAAGCACACTACGTTAGGTCCTATCTCGCTGGACTAATTGGATTGACCGCTGATTAATCACCGCCATCATGATTATTCGAAGCGTAACGTCCCTGTGCTGCGCCGAAACGTCTTATCTCACTTAGTTAAGTGACCCTTGCTTGTCGCAATGTGACCCCACTTTAACCAACGTTGCCAGTTCACTCCGAGTCTGGCGAGCGAAGTTCTCCAGGATCTCTACAAATGCGGTTGCGTCAGCATTCTGCGCACAGTACAACGGATTGTCTGCTATTTTCCGCGAGCTAGAACTACAAGATTTCGGGGTATTCTTTTAGGCAAACTTTTGTAGTTGTTGTCGTTTAAGTAACTTCAGCATGCTGACCAAGCATAAAAACCAATGAGGATAATCCCACGCTTGAAATAATACAGCAAAAGTGGTGCAGTCAATTTCTATAAATAAAAAGGACTGAAAGAAGTTTGTTATCCGAAATCAACTAACACGCAACAAAAATACAAATATCAAATAATGTTTTGAGAATTAATCCATGATTGCGAGTTGATCAAAGTCTACCTATTATTAAAATGTAAAGAATCCGTTAATCAAATCGTCTTCCCAAGAATGAAATAAAAATTTATCTAAAAACAGCATTGTTTTTATCGTGGAAAACAATTTATTTGACAAAATTACTATTACGATTAATCTCAATATACTCCACGTTCATATTATACCGAGAATTTTCGTTTATATTCCATAGGCAGACTTTTTACATTTTCCAAATATACTATCTGAATTATCCAGCGGATTATATGAACCTCAGATAAATGCACCTCAATACGGCATGCGCGCCGTAATACGACCGCAGGGAGGCCGTTACTCCTGGGTGAATTCCGCAGAGTGCCGGTAAGGGACCTATTCGATAAAACGTTCTTTCTACACTGGCGTTCCCCTTTTATCCCTACTAGACCCTTCTCCAATAACGCCTCTACTTTATCTTCCCTTCAACCTCATCCCATTTGCTACCGCGAGTTCCACCTCCCTCCTTTAATTATCTTGAAGTATTTTAGCTTCCGAACGAGTAAAATTGGAAATATTCGCGAGTTAACTTCTCCAATTCGGTGAAGGGCGGAGCGGAGGCTTATTGAGGATAGCGGAAAACGAGAGTGAATATGAACACAGAATAACGCAATAATGAAATTTAAGATGGGTGTATTGTACGGATGATATTAACTTTCATATTGTGAATTGAAATTATGATAAAATTGTAACTGATTGCGAGATGCGCTCTCCCAGACTGCTATTGTTTTTATTATAATTTATTCTCTAACTATATCCACAACTGATTTTTCCGTGATTAATAACCTGTCATAAGGGTTAAGAGGTTATTAAATGAAAAAAATTGTATCTACGTTATTCATTTTCAAAATGTAAATTAATGAAAAGTAAAGTCTCAGGGTAGTTTGAAAGTAATTTAGGAAGTGACTCACACACCTCAACTCTGCTATCTGCTACGATAAATACTTCCTAAGAACTCATAAGGAAAAAATGACAGGAAAACGGCGAATTTTCTGGATGTTACGGCAGAATCGAAATTTGAAATCTAAACTTTATATACCGTATTTAATCGCGTAATTTCCCCCTGTTCCATCAATATTTTGCCCTGAAAATTAAGAGGGGTAAAAAAAAACGCGATAATTTTCAACTCGGGCGAAAATCATGGTGTCAGCGTAATGTTATGAAATGGGCATCCATTTTGAGTTAAATCACATCTTCTACTACCCGCTAGAAATATACTATCGAAAAACAAACACAGGAATGTAAATAATTTACCTTTGCCGTTCCTCATATCCGTAACATACTGAAGTACTTCTGCTGCATCAACATGTGGATACATTCCAGATTTCAAACCGCGAAAAGACCGTGTTATTTTCTTTTCCACCATTAGTTTCTCTTTTTGGTTCCTCCGATATCGAATCAACTTAAGTTCCAAGGCAAATTCTCTGTCTGCAGCCTCTATCCTTTTCCGCAAAGGAAACGACGCGTAATTTAAACTCGGCATTGTTACTGTTGTTTTTACCCATGCTGTTCACGTACCTACGTCACCAATTATATGTGATATTTGCTTTAAATTCTGTGGTTATTCTCGCACTGTAAAATACACCATAGATCTAACGCATTCACAGGTCACTATCGTACTGATTCGAGGGTACTGAAGGAACCGGAACTTTCGCTACGCAGGTAAATCGCCGAATGGCCGTAGAAGAAACGACAGGACTCGTGAGGTTATTTTTAGAATTGAATACACAAGGGATGAAAAATTTTCCGACTTTAAGACATATGAATACCGGAACGTCGGGTTAAAATAAAGTTGGGGAAATTATGCGATGCAATATTAAAATTCTATTTTATATACCTCAAAACTAAAGGGAGGGGGGGAATATGCGATGGGGGTAATTATGCGAGTAATTGCGGTAGTCGTCGGGCCACCACCGTAACACAAAAATTTAACAAATTAGTAGGGATTAAATCATAGAAGAGAAGCATTTTCCTTGGAGAAGTACCGGTAAAAAGGAGGGAGTTGAAGAGGTTTCATGGGAGCGTGGAGGTGTTAAGAGGGACATTCTTGGTTTAGATTTTCTACTTCTGGTTCAGGAAAGGAATGAAAATGGAGCGTAGGATATCACAGTAGGCCGATTTCTACTGGTGGACGTTAACAAAATATCAATTTTAAGAAAAAAGCCATTTCTGTCGAAGAAGAGGATTTTTTGGACGTCCAAGTTGACGTAAAATTCTAATGTATTTTTCCGAAAAGCTGGTAAAATCCACGGCGGGGTTATTAGAGATAGAGGTAACTGGGGGGAAAAGAAGATCGCGAGAACGGTCTTTATGTTGGGTGGATCCCAGGACAAGAACTGGGATGAAGAGATAGAGAGATAAGGAAAGGTTCGACTGCTGCGACAAAAAGGGAAGCGCTATCAGCCTCATCGTCCTAAAACTATCAGGTCTCCATTATCTCCGCAGTATCGGTTTCGCAAATCCTAGCGGCTGAAGATTTTATATATCACTATGCCTTCAACCTCCCCCAAACTCCATTCTGCATGTTCAAAAGATTAAAATTCTAACGGAGAACCATGAAATTTTCAAAAGTTATTAATTTTTCCATAACAATTATACCGAAATCGCTAGAGCAATAGAAAAAACCATTACTATGATAGAAATATGTTTATATGTATAACACATTATAATGTGAGCAATTTATAACATCAATCTCTTAAACTTCGTTAATTGCATAAAGGAAAATTATTCAAGTTTTCATTTTTTAATGGAAATGCAAAAAATATATATATTTTTTAAACTAGAAAGCTTGTCAGAAATTCCTTCAAAATGGTATTTCATGACGAGCACATTTTCTTTCGAAATTCAGCGGCTTGCTGCTACCTTCTTTGAGGACTCTCTCTTGAAATTCAGTCCAGGATATCCTAGTTTAGTGGTAACACTTCATTCTGGGAACGTCAGTTTCACTGCCATTTCAAACATTCTATCCTTTGTTATTTATTATTTTTCTGTTCTGGCCCCTCCGTTTTCTCTTTATCTCTTCGAGTTATTCGCCTTTCAACTGTTCTATGAGCCAAAAATTGATATTTCCAATGATTAGCGGTGACTTTCACCTTTAATTAAAACGCGTAAAACACTACTTGTAAATGGTGCGGCGATACACCTTATAATTAAAATCCGTCGCTTCAAAACAATGATTAACGGCTTCTGATAAAGATTCGTCACCAAGTCGAGATTGGGTTTAGTTTCAAATTTATTTACTTAGCTTTTCATTGAAAATATGAGGATTAATGGAAGTCAATTGCCATGAGGAAAATCCATCAAGTTCCGACAATCACACAGTTTTGAACTTGGTTTGAAAACATATTTCTTCGAATTTATTTTTAAACGCACGAACAAAAACCGTATGCTGAACTTGCTCAATCTTTAGGAATTGCTTTTTTGCATTAATGAAAATCAAATTATTTTTATGAGATACTGTGGGAGAAGAGGCAACTTTTATGTAATAGTAACGCGTCTTTGGAAACGGCCGCATTGGGAAAATTTAACATCTTATGAAAAAAATCACGTGTTCATGCAGGCTGTAAGCTTTCTTAAGTCACATGCATACGTAATATACCAGGGGTGGGCAAACTTCTATGCATGGCGGGTCGCATTGATAGTTGCAAATACTTCGCCGGGCCGCACTGGAATTTGCCAGAGATTGGTTTAAATTGAGTTTAAATCTTATGTACCCCGGGATTTGGAGGTATTACGCGAGTGAAAATCAAATATAAATGGGAATTTAAAGATTAAAATTTCAAAATTAAATGTTTTACTTACTATCAAAAGTTTACCAAAGCAATATAAAATTTGTGTGTTAAATTTTAAGGGACCTTTTCCCAACATAACTTCGCGGGCAGTTAAAATGCTCTCAGGGGTCGCGCGCGGCCCGCGGGTCGTGTGTTGCCCAACTTAGTTTCGCGTATATTTTAATTTTGTAATTATTAACAAAATAAGTGTCACGTGTATTCAACCTTGCATAATCAAATCCGCGTAGAGGGAGCCCGCGTTGGATCAGGATTCAGAGGATCAAGAGCAAATTCCATGGGGATGGTCCTCTTTAAGCATTCACCGAACGTTACGCAAAAAAGAGCCCTGACTCCCGAAGTTCCAAACGACAACGGATTCTGCTTTGATTGATGGCTGCGTGACAGCGTCAGCGGATGAAAATTGGGACGCCGAAATTAAATGCCTAGGGAACTGTTGATGATACGAGGAGACAGAAGAGAAGGGATGCGTTAGAACGAAGCATTCCATGGAGATAGTTGAAGGGAATGGAACGCCGGAGTTTGGAGAGGGAAGAGAATGGATCGAAATCGTGATTACCCTTCTACCCGCCAATGGCTATTCCCAGTGAGCACGCAATATCCATTTGTTATCGGGAAATATTTATGAAAGGCATCGAAAATGATCATGAGCGAGAGATGTAGAGCAAAAATGTAAGAGGTGAAAAATGGAAGAGTTGGTAATTGGATATAAGGATGAGTCGTATCATTTTGGGAAATATTTTCCGCGAATTCCTGTCACTGAACTGGTAATATACGCTAGTGCATCAACTAAATGGCATTGGTAGCTCTTACCGCCATAAAATAATAATCAATCTAAATGGTACTTTTAGTATTGGATATTCTTCACTGATCCAATCGTTTATATTATAACTAATGATGGATGAATTTCCAATGATGAAGAGCTTAATTCATCGGAAATTCTTACATTGCTCAGTAATCCGGTAAATACTAGCCGCAGTTAACTATAACGTTTATTTAACTATTAAACTTTCTAGAGATTCGCATCTGAAACGAATGCACCAACACTGAAATGCAAAAGTTATCAGGGATTGCATACTTCATACGCTAATCTGCCCAGAGTAATCTTCCTTATATAAGTTTAAGACATTCTCAGGTAACGAGTTTTTAAGCGTAATTTAAGAGCGCGGATAACAAAATCTTGATATATAACTTAAAACTGACGTATTCCCGATAGCGCCTTAGGTAAAATATGTCGCTGTCCATTTTTACCATAAAAATTTTCAAAGGATATAAAGTCTTAGATTTTCTTAAGTTTTTCATTAATGCCTTTATGAGACGTTCCACGTGCATAGATCCTGCATTTATGTTATTTTGGGGAATAACGCAAATTTAAATGATTATTTTTTTAATTTGCGTAAAAAAAACTCATTAAAACCTATTTAGTCAATCCGAGGATGATAGATGGGTAAAGATGGGAATCACGAAGCAAATGTGTTTTTCATGATCGCAAGCAGATTAAGGGCGAAACCTTAAATAGAGGATAATTATCATTTCTGCGTCACCATTCGTAATGTATATTCGATAAGTTTGGCTTTATGATTCGCTGATTTTTAGCGATTTTTTTTCCAAAAATCAGCTTATATATTCACCTCTTTGTCTGTCCGTCCGTCTGTGAAACAGTTCAACCTAGATTAACCAAATTTTCACGATAACTTACTACATATAAGAGCTACATGTGGCAAGAATTTAGGAGATCCGGAATCAGATGCTGGGGATGGGCGGGGTCATAAGGGGCGGAGCTTGTAAATAATATCGCCTTATAATATGTGTTTTAGCAGTACTTTCCTAACTTGTTTTCAACATCTTGCCGATCCCAATTTCCTGGGAAAATGATATGAAAATCCTTTCCATGATTTTCCAATAGATTTTCCTCTACGTCTAATTTCATACGACAGTTTTTCAGGAGGAAACCGAAGGGCGTAGAAATACTCAATTGAGTGGAATTCTTAAGGACTTTTCTATATATCATAATTCTTTACGCGTAACAAACTCGGCTGTTTCGATGTATACGCAGCTAAAGAAGTAATTCAGTCTGAAAGGAAACAAGAAAGCTTCACTACAAGAAATTGTGAGGTCGAAGAAATTAGTCAGCCATGATGAAAGTCTGAAGCAAGGTTGACGAAGCGAAGCGAAGCGAAAGTGAAGTTCAATTTATTGGGCATCTCTGAAAAATATACAAGCCAACTCTCTTTCTGAAGAAAAAACTTTCTGCCTATTTTGGCAGAATCCCTCTTTCCTCAATTACATTTTTCTATAATTTCAGCCTCTGTCGTATTCATTAGTCCACTTCACGTCTCAGAAGCGACTCAAGATGAGCGCCCCAGAACAGAAATGAACACACATTATCATTTAATTTCATTCTTGTACACTATTCGAGACATTAAATGGGCAGACTACAGTTAAAATTTTAAAATACTTAACTGTAATTACAAATGATAGATTAGGGCTGAATAGGATTAAATGTCAGAGATATTTGCATATCTTACGGCCAATTTAAAAATAAACTCTCCTATGTTGAAGTAAAGGCAAGGATATTTTTAGCGTAGCTCTAACTTAAGATTGATACTACATCTAATAACTAAAACGGTAAAGGAGGGCTAAGTCCTTCATCTGCGTTCTCGAGAAAAACTTTTAAGGAATTATTAGAGAACCGCATGGAAGGAATAAAAATATTCAATAGTAATAGACGAGCTTTCCTTTGACTCTAAGATCAAAAGGGTGACAATGAAAATTCTTTATGAGGCATCGCTTGGACAGATACGAGAAGAGAATACGCACTATTAAGGCCAAACAAAGGATGATACGAGATCGCCAAGAAGAACCTTTCCTGCCCAAGTATACCGCCTCTTTAATTATTTTTTCCAAAATGTTCTCCCAGTTATTTCCAGATTCACCTCATCCATCACTGCTGAAACCATCTTCTTTACGCTAAATATTTTTCCTCTTTGCTATCTTCTTCATTAATGGAACGATTAGCAAGGTCATAGGCGTTCTTCTTCTGGCGAGAGATTATCTGACAATGAGATACGATAATCACAGCTAGGAAGCGTTTGTCGATCCATGTTGATAGGAACTTTTTGCTTTAGTTTTGTCATCGGATTTCAAACCATGAATTGTGAAACAGATCTACGCTAGACGATGAATTCGATCAAAAACTGTCCCATCAAACAGTCTCACATCTTGCTGCAGTTCAATAAGTATTCGATCGCCCTGATTCTATTCCACACCTTGGTTCGGCTTACGAGATTCCAAATAAGAAAGACGGAACCGGGTCCTTATCGATTGGGGCCTTGCTGACTGACCATGCGTGGTTGGCATTCTGGAGAGATTCTTCCCGAAGGGGTCGACGAGGAGAACTTAATTATACGCCAATTAACGCCCACGCGCGCCTACTCATTGAAACCCGTGTTACTACCTACCTCTTCATTGGGTGCGTCTGCTCGTGTTATATATTGGATTTCTCGCGCCAGGTAAGATCGTACAAATGACTCAATCGTTTAGGCACTTGGTCAAAAGAGTGATTTAAGGGAAAAAAAACGGCAATCCTAGTAACATAGAAGACGACGAGTGTTTATGAGAATTTTTGAGTACGCGTTTAAACGAATCCCAAGATTTCGAAAGAATTCTGATATGAATATCAGGTATGAGCGATAACTTATGATTCAACTAAAGCAATATTTTTATTGAAATTTGTTTAGTCGTACATTATTGAAATTCTGGTGATGTAAGATATCTTTATGACCTGTTTCAATTGCCATCTCTTTATAAAATATAAAAAACAAGATTTATAAAAAAGCAGTTAATCGCTCTAATTTATCTTTGCGAACTCTTGCGTAATATTCACATCATATTTTTAGTTTTTTTTAAATTCGAGGAAGTAGTGGCGATATTTTGGTGAAAATGCCAAAGACTGCAATTGTAAGTGACCTACCGTGTACATATTTTCCCCCGATTAGAAATTCATTTCTTACGGCTCAGAAATCAAGAGAAAATCTTTTCTTATCTCGAGTGAGTCCTCATCAAGCCCTCGATCTCTATCGCGACCCCCTCTGGCTGCTAGCTATCATCCTTAGCTCAATGTACCCTCCAATCGTCAACCTCTCTTCAGCGTCACTTTTCACGCATAATATCCACCCTGACACTTTCCCGTCTCAACAAACCCCCGATTCTGCTTAACAGTGACATTTCCAAGGAAAAATGTTTTATTCAACGAATCGATGCATGTCTTTCATTTCTGTCATCTCGTTAACAAATATTCGCAGGAGGGGTGCTTCTGGAAATGTCATTTCCAATTGATATCAAACCGTAAACGAGAAATATTTTTAGCCAATGTAAAAAACACGATAACATGTGATCCATCTCGGTTAAATGGAGGATTAATAGACCACGCTATCCTTGCTATGCTTTAAGCAGCATAGAATGAAGTTCATTTTCTGTTTAAAACGATAAATGTCATCAATTTCTGAAACCTCAATTTCACTATCCTTGCTATGCTTTAAGCAGCATAGAATGAAGTTCATTTTCTGTTTAAAACGATAAATGTCATCAATTTCTGAAACATCAATTTCACTATCTTTTATTTCCTTAGCATATACAGGGTGTTTCAAAAGTATCGCAACAGTTTTCTTTCAAAAACTTAAATTTTAATCTTTAGTCGTTTGGCAACAGACATTCTGTTTTTCTTTGATTATCAACAGCCTAACTTGACTTAGGATAAAGCGGTCGTATTATGTACTTTCAAGAATCAATTTACATATATTGTTTATTATCGTGAACGTTCAGCTTCAAATGCCCTCGACACTCATAAAGAACGAGTTAAATCTGGCAGAAAAAATGTTTTAATGAGACAAAAATCCTTATGAAATAAGGATACGAATCGGCTTCACAACTAATACATACTTGTTAGTTTTCCTCGCAGAATTATACGCTATTCTTTCAGAACATTTTTTACATGAAATGCATGAATCAAAGGCATGTAGCTAGTATTATATAAAAGAAAGTGTTATATTTCTCTCTATGATCGAGTCTATTTTTAGTAATTAATGAAACGATAAATACTATTTACCAACCAAATGATTTACGCGAGAAATAATTCGTTTTATATAAGTAAACATTACTTTCATTAATAAATATATAGCGTTAGCATGTCATGAATTCCTTTTTAGGCGCGTTTCGCTTACAGCGTGAGCGCCTATTATCGTCGGTCCATCCGTCTGTCTGTCTGTCCGTCCGTCCGTCCACATGTTCGTTCTCGGCTTCTACAGAACGGATTTTCATGAAATTTGATATTAAGGACTTTCAACCAAATATCATAAGAAAATCGCAAAAATGAATCACGTACGCCAATCAGGGGTACCAGTTTACTGGTGCCAAAAAATGAACTTTCCGTCATATCTCGTAAAGTATTGCTCATATCAAAATATTTTTCAAATAAAAATTGTAGAACTGGTAAATTAGAATATTTCTTTTTCTATACATTTTTATCGTAGGAGTAGCGGTTATCAATAAAATCAAACAGGAATGTCGTAATTCGACGAAATTTTCTTACATGGACACTTCCTCATTGTTGCAAACATGAACAATCTCACAAACAAACGTTTAAATTCCTTACTTGTGCATGCAATATTTTTAAATAGGAAGAAAATGGATTATTTATGATGAAGAAAATAACTTTAAAACGCTATTTCCCCTACGTTCTAATATGTACTCCATTGCACGAAACGCGCCCATTTGTGATACGCTGTACACTTTCCTAACTTGTTATTAGATATTTTAATCTTCTCCATAACCCTGAGAACTGGTGTAATCAATCCCTAAGAGTTATATCTCTTCGGTACCAATTTCATCCCACTTGAGATGTTTGTTGACCGTAATTCCATCCCCCGCGAATATTTACGGGGCATGAAAACTCGTTCTAATTTAATTTAATTGCTTGCAATCTCACGTGGAGTTAGGACTTGAAAGGGTAATATATGTGGGATGGATCGTTTGCTGAGGATTTTCGTCACAGACAGTATTTCTCTCCTCCCTGCCTAACTCCTTTTGAGTTCTTCAATTCCAACATTTGAGATTGATGCTGTGTCACACGGAATTTATTGAGACAAAAGAACGTTGTTCGAAGAGGAAAGGCTTTCATGAACACCTCCCAGGAGTGTTTTTCCTTTGATAGGTTGCTTAAATTAATTCATCCACTGGGCACTCTTTTTATCGCTTCAATTTTAGCTCTATTATTATTTTTTTATTCATAAATATTCCTAATTACATCGCCATTCTTCTTCTACCTCACGTTAACTGGGATCCGGAAAATAGGATAAAAATAAACCAACGGAGATAGTATCTAACAATATTGTTCCAGGCATTTAAATTATGCTTAATATGGCTTAAAAAAGCTTTTTGGAATTTTAAAAATGTGATTAATACTTAAATTTAAAGATCCCATCTTAGCTAGATACGTAAAATAATACAAAATATCCAATTTGAAACCGAGTTGCAATGAAAATCTCCCGAAGAAGAATACTTTGAACCGATTCCGTTAAGTGTGTCCTTAGCTAAAAATCCAAACTATATCAGCATTTTTCCATTATTTTTTTCATACATTAGTGGAAATGATCGTTTTATTCCTACTTTATATCGTGCTTATCACACTTTTGCATAAGAATTTTAACGCGGTAAATATTAAAAATTCACCGAGCGTTAACAATTAATCACTAAAATCGGGTTTAATTACTGACATATGAATAAAAATTAATCATGTTATTTATTTTAGGCACACTTGCGAACCGCGGCCCTATAAATCATTTTTCATATTTCCCCCGGGTTTTGCTTTGATGGAATATCACGTAATTCCTTCCCAAAGAGGGTCATCATCTCTTCCAATTAGCATCGCTAATATTGAATGCTCCGCTCTCTTGGTATTTTCCTGAAAAATCGACACCATACATTTTTAGGCGTAATCCAACTCTAATTTTCAAAATCCTGGAACGTCGAAAGTTTCCGGAGGAGATTCGCTTGATTCGATGGCATCCTCTTTAAGTGAAATCGAATTTTCCTCATGACTTACTCCATAAATAAAAATATATAAAAAACTTTTTAAAATTACATACACTCTTTTTTAAAGCGCACTGAAAAATATAAAATAAATTTTTGGGTTCAAGAGAATATCTGGATCTTAAGGAAAATTTCCATTGTATATGATCTTGAATCTCTTTAAAAAAGAGTTATGGCATATTTTGATGAAATTATTCACTGCCATATAAGTAGACTGTAAATTCTTGTTTAATCAACATATACCATAACTCTTTTTTAAACAGATTCATGATCATTTTCCTTAAGATCCAGATATTTTCTTGAACCCAAAAATTTATTTTATATTTTTCAGCGCGTTTTTAAAAGAGTATAATTAAAAAAAATAGGTGCGCGATAACTACAGCAATCGATTTGTTCATAAATACCAAAATAAAATGAAAATACCGAGAACGTGAAAATTGTTTAAATATTTTTAATAGTGGGTCGTCCTAATATTTTTTATTATGTACAACTTTTGTTCCAAATTTATTAATACACATTTATATTTCGGATTTGAAAGCATGTATATATCTGAGTGAAGTTAATAAAAAAGAGTATAAAAAAATAGGACGTGAGAGCGCTTGATGAGATAGCTTCTAAATCAGCCGAGGAAAAAGTATTGTAATTTTGCCACTACTTTCGCTACTACATTGCAATATACTACACAATACCACGTAGTGCAATTAAAAATACATTTATATTGTATGTTG
Source organism: Uropetala carovei (assembly GCA_036926305.1). Classification (NCBI taxonomy): domain Eukaryota; kingdom Metazoa; phylum Arthropoda; class Insecta; order Odonata; family Petaluridae; genus Uropetala; species Uropetala carovei. Next base: position 1,539,858 of record JAXCHB010000277.1, read on the forward strand.
TTAATTATTATACAAAAACGTGACTCGAACTTTTATGCTAGTAAATTTCAACCCGAAATTTATACTGATAAACCACATTAAATAATGGCCAACGACAATTACTAGCTCACATCTAACTGCTATGAAAGTCAGTATACATGTATGTCTACCACGAATTTCAACGATAAATCTTGCGGAATAAATCGAACGGGTGTATATAAACGCAACAAAGGGCACTCGGACTCGTTGTTTCGTGCGGAATAACAAATGGGTGCCATTTCCGCGGAGAGAAAGACGATGGTGTTACGTGGGTGCCGTGGGCGGAAGATGGTGCAGAGAGATAAAAATCGCCCTAGGAGATAAGGTCCGAAATTGGGTTACGTGGACAATTTCAACGCTCAGCGACAAGACAACCGAGCGGATGGATGCAAAAGAAAACAAAAGAAGGAGATATAGGGAAACATCGATCTTCGAATGGGGATGGAAGGAAACTATGTTGAAGGAGAAATAAATAACTATTTTCGAGGAGACTGTGATATATTGTAAAGAGGACGAAGCTTCCTGCCAAACGATATTGACGCCTAGGTTAGTAATGTAAATGTATCCGTTTTCCTAAGTCACGATGCATTTTATCTCATCTGTCGCTTCGATTTTTTCTTTCTCATATACGAAGAAGTCGGCCTTGGTAGACTGGAGGTAAGAGTAATTGCCAACGGATACTAAGGTCGCGGGTTCGAATCCCGCCTAGTACATGGATGTTTGTGTTCGTATGAGTTATATGTAAAATTGTACATCATTGACTAAATATCGCTCATAATAAAGACGGATTATTATTAAGTATATTGAGAAAGCATTGCTATCGCGAAAAAATTCGACTTCGAGATTTTGGTGGAAATATACGTTTTAACTGTACCCGAGTTCGAAAAAGTGGTTTTCGCGATGCTGTCTGTTATTGGCTCTAGAGCCCAAACGGTAGAGCAAAAATGAATGAAATCTCGTACTTAAAGATTTTTTCTTACAAAATAGAAACTACGAAGTAATGGTTGACATTGCACAATAATTAAGGACAGTTTATTCTAGGCAACTTTAACAGCAATTTTGATCAGATTTCGTAGTTACTTGAGTTTACGTCTTCAATAATGTCAAATATAAGTCTAGTTTATTCTTGGGCAACTTTAACAACAATTGAATTTTCTAAACAAGTTAGGAAAGTGTACATCGTATCACAAATGGGCGCGTTTCGTGCAATGGAGTATTAGAAAGAAATTATAGTATACCTGTACTTAAGGGAAATAGCGTTTTCAAGTTCTTTCCTTCATCATAAATAATCCACTTTCTTCCTATTTAAAAATAGTGCATGCACACGTAAGGAAATTAAACGTTTGTTTGTGAGATTGTTTATGTTGGCAACAATGAAGAAGTAACTATGCAAGAAATTTTGTAAGTTCAACTCGAATTAAGACATTTTTGTTTGATTTTCTCGATAACGGCTACTCCTACGATAAAACTGTGTAGGAAAGGAAATACTCTCCTTTACCAGTTCTAAAAGTTTTATTTGAAACATGTTTTGATATGAGCAATATTTTACGACATATGACGGAAAGTTCATTTTTTGACACCAGTAAAGTGGTACCTCTGATTGGCGTACGTGTTTCATTTTTGCGATTTTCTTATTATATTTGATTGAAAGTCCTTAATATCAAATTTCATGAAAATCCGTTCGGTAGAAGCCGAGAACGAACATGCGGACGGACGGACCGACCGACGATAATAGGCGCTCACGCTGTAAGCGAAACGCGCCTAAAAAAGGCTCATACGATTTTCATCAAATTTCGTAGTTATTTAAATTGTTGTTTATAATAAATCTACGTAGTTCATATTTTTCTAAAACTAACTAAACGACGCATTCGTACTATATGAGAAAGTTTGTACAGTTTGTTATACCGATTTTTTATTATAGCCTAATCGACAAATTTATGGCACAAATTGTTGGAATTTTGTCGTATCCACGGTACTTTGTGCTCGCCACTGCTGCTATCATTAGTAATTATCATTGAGTACAGAATCTTCTACTTACCGTCCGGAAGTCTTATAGGTACACTTCCAAGCGTCATTACGTCGGCATCCTCCTTCAGCAATATTCTCGCCTTAAAAACATCAGTCCAAACAACATGTTTCACGTTTTTTTAATATGTCGGTTAATCTTCAATGTTCTCCAAGATTTCCAATTCTTAATTTGTTCTCTTCTCTGACCACGTTGACTGAAATAAGACAAATGCGTTCTTTTACTGCAAAATAATTTTTGTGCTTTTTAATCCTTTTTTCTCGAATGAGACGAAACGTCATTGAATGAGTTTACTATCGATTCTTTCCTCTGTCGTAACTTTATTTCCTCTTGATGATCATTACTGTTATTTGACAGTTATAAAAATCCGCAATCAACCAAATATAAATAAAGAGATAATCGGTTATGAAATTATTACGTTATCGCATTTTTAAATCGAAAAATGAACCATGACATATGGTTATGATTTTTAATCAAATAAAAGTAATAAATTATTCTGCTCCAGAACGATTTGGATAAACTCGTACATCTATCCAACAGTTATTCGATGTTATTCTCTTAGAATACACTACTGTTGAAACATCGCTGACGTTGGTTGCTTTGTAACGGAAATACGCAACATATTTATGACTTTTGGAGAGGCATAGTTCGTTAATTTGATTTTGGTCATGAGGTGAGCGCGATAATCATCTTTTGAACCGCAAGTTTTTTTTCTAAATACCTCTAAGTATACCCTTTCTTAATTTCTCCTTTTCATCATTACGCAATCACCCCTATTTCCTAAATCACTATTCACTCGACCTCTCCGTCTTTTCCCTCGTACCCTTCCTTCAAAAGCCCAGTACCTCTCAAAGTCTGGCCCATGCACTTGTTGTCCCTCCTAATTACACTAATTAATCTCCTTCTCTTCCACTTCAGTATTCAACGCCCTCTCATTTGTCTTCTTCTAAGTTCAGCTAAATTTCACATCAATGAAGTCAATGGTGTTAAGCGCAGCTTCGTTGAACGATGCTATAATTACAGCAGGAAAAGAGAAACTATGTCTTCATCCACATAAATAACTTTAATCTGATCTAGGATTCGTTACAAGGTAACATCATCAGGTTTCAACAACCAATAAACCGTTCTCTATATATACGTATATGATGGTTTATTGGTCGGAGTGAAGTTCTTTATGTGGGTCAAGAAATTTTTTCCATTTTCCTGTTTCATACCCATTTCCGCATTCCAAAAGCTTAAATTCTGCTCACATATTTTTTTTCAGGGATCTTACAATGTGCAGGTAAATAATGCTACAATCCATATCAATGTGCTCTGTAATCTCTTCTCAATGTCATCATTCACGATCTCTATATTCATTTCTCGTTTGCACACAGATTATTCCTTTACTATTCCCATATTATATCTTTGGCAGTCTCAATACTTTTTAATACTTTTCTATACCACTATTAGAAAATCTAATTCCGACTTTTTTCACTCGTAATACGCCCGCATTTTGCGTATATTTGAAAGAGTAAGCAAGTCTTTTCCTTAATTGCTCTCAAATGCGTCGTCATCTGCGAGTTCGATTTAACTGAATCACTTTCTTTAAGAAAAGTAACATCATCAGCCATAAGATGAGCTCGATAAATCTCTGTTGAATGAATCATCTCCTGTTTGACCCCAATGTCTATATCTTCCAACGCCTCTTTAATTTTGACGCGGAATAAATTTGTATTGCATAATTTACGATAAAAAACTGTATTATATAGACTATGTTATAGGGGACTGAAGGATCTAACTCTTCCAAATCGTTCGTTTCTTTTTCAGTATCTATTCGAGCACATTTAAGATACACTCGGAAACTCTAACTGTAAGTTTTCGAATAGATAAATACCGACAGTTCTACGGAACACGTAGAAACCCTCGTATTTCACCCTAAAGAATACATTTAATTATTTCCGCGCTGTTATAACGGTGGAACAACGTAGTATGCATCGAGATAACGAAGCATACGGCGGATGCGACGTCACAATCGCCCGACCTTCGGCAACCTCCAGAATTTTGGCCCTAAGGCGTCGTTCGTTCGGATGTCTCTCTTTGTGTCTCTCTCTGTTCCGGAGACAATTGCATTATCGATTGTCACCATAGATTGCTTCCCGTGGAGGAAGGAAGGAATGAACGGATACTCCCTTTGCCGTCTTAGCAGACTGCGGCTGGGACACCATTTTACGCGACACATGGTCTTATCTAAATTGAATATATGCCTCACGTCGAAAGGAGGCGGCTGTCGAAATTTAAGAAACTCTCTCGTACGGAGGATATTCCGGACAATTCTTCCGTTTAAAAAAAAGAAGGATTTCGTTATCTTGATTCGTGAGCACGTAGCTTAACGTTCAATGTCGTTTCTCTCATCGTAAATTCAAGTTATATCCTTTTAGTGATAATATTAGGCTTTCATATTTTATATTACGGTTGTATTCTTACATTCCATTAAAAATAAATTTTTACCGCGACGGAACTATTTGTAAAAATGACAGAAAAAGGTAAACCGTAAAATATAACTATTTATTAACTCAATGTTACTTTGACGATGAAAGCACAAAAAATAACGGCCTACCTGTGTGAAAAAGTTTATATTTTCAGAAATACCGGAAGTGAACTACTACGAATCACACTTTTAAATTTGGTATCTGAAAATGAAATTTCGTAAACACGGTCCCTATTACAGCATGCGGGTTTTATTTCGCAGACTACATGTGCGTACCTACATACTCATCGCTTTAAATCTCAATTTTCTCGCCTCTAAAATGTAAGTTTACGAGCATTAACGCGTGTTAATATTACGTTCCTTTACGAGAGCAATTCCCTGTCGCGGATTGCGTTATACGGATGCGGAGCCATTCAGGATGCAACCCTCGGTGCAATCGATACTTGGAGAAGTTACCACTGCCAGACTTTATAGGAGAAAAAATATCAACTGGAGCCATCAGACGGTGTAGCGCAGTGCTTCTCAACCTCTTTTGCTCCACGGCACACCTTCATGCATGCTTAAGAGCATCGCGACACACCAAACCACCCCTAATTAATTTCACTGCGTAAATACTCATTTTTAAAGATAAAAATCAGCGTAACAAGTAATAGCCGCAGCTATATTAGATTGTTACGATTGGTAAAGCAATAATTGTATCCTTTTATTGCACATTAAATACCCGCATACATAATTTAAAAATTAAATATCTTCGGAGTGTGCGGCACACTAGTCCCTTCCTCGCGGCACACCGGTTTAGAACCACTGGTGTAGCGTCTTGACTGAAATCCCGCGAGACGACCCCTCTTCATCGAAAATGAGAAGGGTTCACGTTTTCCTACTTGTCATCTACTCCTCTCTCTCTCTCTCTTTCTATCTTTACCCACATTTCCAATTTCTCAGTTCCTTTAAAAACCACTCACCTGCCTACGACCAATTCAACCGTTCGTTTGGACCCTTTTCTCCCTCTCCATTCCAAACCAGCATTCTTTCGCATCTTTACGTCTATTTTTCCTCGCCTGCCACCGACTCATTTCCGATCCTGAAAGCAAAACTCCATCACCCTCTTTCGCTCCTTCCCTTTCACTCTCTCTCTCTCTCTCCCTTCGTCTCTTTTTCTCCCTCCTTCCATCTATATCAATCCCTCCCTCCTTTTCCCTTTCCCTCATTCCCTCTTTTTTCTTCTCTCCCTCTCTCCCCTCCTCTCTCTCTCTCCTCCTCTCTCTCTCTCTCTTTCTCCCTCCCTCTATGTATCCTCCTCTTTTTCTGTCTGCTTCAATCCCTCCATTTTCTCTCTCTCCCATCCGCCATGTATCTCCCTCCCTCTATTCTCTCCATCCCTGTTTCTCTCTTCCTCCCTTTTTATTTCCCATATTATCTACCACGTCTCTCTATCTCCCTCTATCTCACTCCCTCTTCCTTCTGCCTCTCTCAATCCCTCCATTTTCTCTCCCTCCCTCCTCTTCCTCCTCTCTCGCTGAGCCCACTCACCGAACTAAAGCCGTCGATCCCGAAATTTTTAAGGGTGAGCCTCCCCATTTAGAGAATTTTGAGGGGAAAAGGGAGTTGGTGGAAGTGCGTGGGAGGAGAAGACGGGAAGAGTGGGAAGAAGGAGAGAGTGGGAAGCGAGAAGAAGAAACCAAGAGGAAGAAATAAATTACGATGGGGAAAGAAATAAAGAGACAGGGAAGGAAAATGAATGTCTCCTTTTCAGTAAGATATATATATATATATATATATATAAGGATCTTTACCGGGCTCATGTCACGCACGCTTTCAGAACCTTGAATTATAAATCAAGGTCTCCTTTTCCTAAAAAAAAAAGTCAGGTTATTACAAGCGCTTAAGGAACCGTCAGACCGTAAAATTTACGAAAGAGGAGCAATTTTACGGTCTATTGATCTGAATTTTTTTAACGAGAGATTTTTTCTATAGAAATAGAAAACAAAATTAGCCGAATCTGGGGACCTTTCAAATTGTTTAGGCAATCAGCAACAAAAACAAGAGGCGGCGAAATGGTTTTAGTAATACCTACCGAATGATAAATCAAACAAAAATTTTAGTTTTCGTTTCTTTATAGATATGTATTGATTTCGTGGTTACTATTCTTCTACGTGCAAACTGTAAATGCAAAATTTTAAACTGAATGACCGTATTAGAGAAAAAACAAAACATTTTATCGTTTAATCGCGAAAAATAAAAATTACATCCAAAAGTGAAACACACTTTTACGATATAATATATGCTGATAAATATAATTCTAAGTCGAATAAGCATTATTTCGATTCATTTGCTGGGATAGAAATTCTAATTATAGGACCTGTTAATTCCCATTTTCTGTTACAATGGCGGAAGAGATTTGAAAATAAGCAGAGTCGGAAGCGATTAAATAGTTCTATACTCGACAAAAATGTTTCACTGAATAAAGGGAAATCATGGCACTATGATGAAACAATGGAAAATGCGTTTAATTATTTTATTATATACAGTACGCCGTTAATGTGACGATCAGTTTCTAAGGCAACAAAACAACGCCGCCGACGGATTAGAATTGAAAATATCGGACTACATTGCGATTAAAGAAAGCGTATGATACTCCCCGTGAGAAACCTAAGATATTGACTTATGCGCACAGCTGGATTAAATATCGATAATGAAATGCGAAATCCTCGTTCTCCTTAGTGGCGACAATATACTTCTAGGAAAAGCGCCTCTTCTTTAGTTTTATGCTCAATCAAGCCATCAACTACGCAATTATTGTGATCACAATATTTTAATGCGTGAAATAATTTGCTATCACAATTACTTCTTTTGAAAAATTAATTATCTTTAAAATGGCAAGTTTATTACACCTCGGTAATCAATGAAAACGTAATAAAATATATTCATCCCACAAAAGTAGGACCTGAAGAACTGATCACGTTTTCAACACATACCTTTTAAACCTAGACTAATAATTAAATTCATCATTATTGAATAGCAAGAATCCAACTAAAATCTTCCAAATGGGAATAAGAATTGTACAGTTTTCACATAGATAATGCTAAGATTGGACGAATTTCGTCAGAGAGAAGGCATTGTTACCTACACCTGAGACACGCTTAAAGTTACTGAAATAGAAAATCGATCTTCAGATATTCTATTATGGGGCCTTCCAATTCGCTTTTTATCATAGACTATATATTTAGTGAACACAAGCCTTTTTACATTCATTAAAATTTATGTTACGCCTCACGTTTCCGATAAATCGCACTAACAATAAGAAAATAATTCTCCAAAGTTGTATGTCAGGTAATTATTTCAATATGTTCGTTAGAGTTAATATACTATGTAATTCTGCTAACGCAAGTCAGGATGACGGAATTAAAAACTAAAATATTACTACTCTGTCTGCTCAGCGATTGGAAGAATCCTTCCTCAGAATATTTCAGACAATGTTCAACATTCTGATCACATTTAATGAGAAAATTATATGGCGACTGAGACAAATAAAGACCCGTGAATAACTTACGTCGGGCTATCGACGTTTCTCCCTTCGAGCAAACAAGAAACGGAAGATACATAAACATTTCCCGATTGAAATTTTCTGAGAAATGTGGGCGAAACGAGAAGTAATAAGGCAAGATGGACGCGGAAGGAAGCCAAATAAAGCTCCGAACAAAATCGGACAAATATGCGGAAAATTTACCAATGAAGAGGGGAAGCCAATGTTTACACTCCGAAAATAAAAGACAATCGTATCAAGGAAGCACCGGCACGCACGCAACGAAAAAACCCCCGGCGACACAATCTATAGCCTGGAAATGTTCTCCCTTTTCCTAACGTCAAAGGCATCGAACGATATATTTATGTATACGCTCATACATATGAAAAGGTATCATATTAGACATATATAATGCTTATTATCGCAAATAGGCTCAGACATAAATGTAAAATTAGATGATAATAGGAGCGTGTTATTTTTTATTGAAAGTTACCTATATCGTTTTCTTCTCTTTGTAGATAATCTAAATAAACGGTTGCGTTGATCTTATATAAAAAAGAAAGGAGACACCTATATTTCAATTAAAAGAAACAAATAAAATTATAAATATAAAAGTTAGTAATCAATTACTGTGTAGCATCAATGTCCTCTCTAATGTTACCCCATTTGGCGGCGCAGCCGACAACCTCACGGGGTGAGCCGCGGAGCCCCCAGTATATACTTATATCATAATTATTTACGTCACTGTCGCCTACGCGGACTGAAGCTCTAAGCCAGGGATGGCAAATACGCAGCACGCGTGCCAGAAGTGTTACGCGTAAGCTTGTATTTTCTGTTTCAAATATGAAGCATCTTAGAGGAGTAAAATAGAGGCACGCGAAAAAAATTCTGATGATTCACATTACTCTTCGGCACGCGAGACAAAAATCATTTGCCATCCCTGGTCTAACATAAGCCTTGTTCCAGCAACCCGCGTGGCCCCCTCGCGCCCCGCTTGCATCCTTCCCCTCCGCTTCCCCTCAAGCGTGGCTGACAGTGAGTGAAAGTGGAGGGGAACCTTCGCTTCGGGTTGTGACGGACATGACCTTCCCTTACTCAATTAATATATACGTTGATTACCAAACAAGAACACCCTCGTGACATTTGAATTTTCATATTAATACCTAATTGATTTTAGTCGTGGGGGAATGGAGTGTGTAATCATCTTTCTAAATATGATGCGATAAACTTAGTTTTTTTTTTTGAATCGACACAAAATCTTGTTCCAATTAAGCATCCCTTAAGAGCTTTCACTTACTCTCCTAAACCTCACCTTTTTGTCTTCAAAATTAACTTTCGGTTCTCTGACCATCCTGACCATCACTAAGTCGTCTTTAAAGCATCTGCAGTTCCATGAACATCGCACAGTATTCGTATGAATCTCAGCAGCGTAGACAGATTGTGGTAAGTGTCCTCTCAATCAGTCGCGACTTTGAGAAAACCACTTCGACGAGACTTCCAACAACGCCCCCATGTTTGAAAGGAGAATTTCTAAAAGAAATAACCAAAATAAAGAGGTAGTAATAAGTGGGCAGACGTGGCTGTTCTTAAAAGAGTAAAAACTCTTCATTGTTATGCTAATTTTAATATAATTTAATCATAGATAAATCTCCTATTCGTCTTTACACATTGTGTATAACCAATAGGCATAAAAAAGGTTGGGAAAACCAGGTGCGCATTTCCCCTACAATGCAGTCATCAGTGAAGATCCACCGATGGTGCATCCATTGCAATGAATGATATAACTGTGATACGCATCTGCTTTTCCCAACCTTATTACGTCTATTGGAGAAACTTAATTTGTCAATTTCATTTAACCAAAAGATGAGCTCGATGATTGACTTTTGAGCGCAATTCAATTACTTACTTGCGTCAAATTCTCTTCCTCCTTACGTCGTAGGTTCAAATAAAGTACATCAAATTTGCCAAATGTATAAATTGCGTAGCGTGTAAACGAAAGGTGCTATACTATAGACCAGAGGTCTCAAACTCGCGGCCCGATTGTTCATTTTATGCGGCCCTCTCACTCATTCTATTTATGTAATTCGGCCCGCTCAGTGTCGAAGAATTTTTTTAATTTAAAGATTTAAAAATGTCGTTAGTCCTTTTGAAGGGTAATTATTTTCGTTTTAGGCCAGCGTACGATTTGAGTTTGAGACCCATACAGCATAGACAAATTATTTCATGTGGATGTATTCAATTTGCAAAATTTATCTGAGGGACACATGGAAAATATCACTGTTTACTTCGAAATTTTGCGCTAAATGTTGATAGCGCTTCAATTGTTGTACACTTTTATCAAAATAATATGGTGTGTTTTGTAAGTCAAACAGGTAAGAGAGTTTGAATGTGTTTAGTAATTTAAGAGGTGTATATTTTGAACCTATAAATCGTAAGAAAATGTCGTATTTTTAAGGAACTAATAATAATAAATTTTTTAATGTACCAAAATAATTTCCATTGTAATTTACATTACATGGGCTAATAGTCAAGCCGGCGACAGGTTAAATAACTGAAATGAAACAAAGGTAGCTCTTTTCAATAGCGGCTTATTTATTATGCAGAGTACCTTTGTGCGATTTCAGCGGCAAATTAACTCCAAATTCTATCCTGGCTTTACATTTTCCACTGGATATTTTACATAGATTTGAGGGTTTTCTTACACCGTTTCGCTTCAATTCCTGTTGAGTGGTAATGCCACCTACGTTATTATAAAAACAATTCAAGCAATAACTGCATGTATCCCCTTTGATAAAGTCATGACGTAGTGAGTTACTCGTTAGCATGTGATTTTCGTAGTTTATTTGATTATAAAATGACGTTTACACAAAAAAACCTATCATAAAGGTTCTTGTTCGCCTACGTTAACTAAAGGTCTGATAGTTGTGTCAGTTTTCGTCATTGTCTTTCGCGCATTTAAACTATTTGCGGAAAATATTATTTTTTGAACACTTTAAAATTACTGTACATATGTTTCATGAATTTTATTGTTCGCATTATTATCATTTCAAGCGGAATTGACACAAAGCAGCATATATATGTCGAGATATGCTGATGAAATACTGCGAAGATGTAAGCAAACGTTTCAAAAAACTTCGACCATTAGCTGCCAAGCATCGTTTATTTTTATTCATTGTGTATATAACAGCGCAAGCTATTTCCACGCAAGGAAGCGAACAAGAATGAAAATACATCTTACACTCCAACATAATCTAAATATATATATATATATATATATACACACTACTACCTAAAAACAGTAATAATATCATTTTCCACAATTTCTTAAAATTAATCACTCCAGTGTTATCACAAGTAACTTGATTCATCATAGTTATAAATTTACAAGTGTAATACAATTATTTACTCATGAATCATCCGCGTGTCATGACCTAAAACAACCCTTGAAACTTTTTACCTGATTGAGTAAGTCGTGGTAACTCGCGTGTACGATATGAGAACTCGTTCATTCCACTTCCAAAATTTACAATGCAATATGTGGTGATTATTACGCTTATTCCGTAACATACCTTTGAAATGCATAAATATTTTCAAATATGAACGTTTTTTCTTAATAATCTAATCTGTGACATAGCTATGGAATGTATAAATTACTTTTCATGGGGGGTTATGAGAGAATTTGTATAGTTGATGGTTAATACAAATGATTAAAAACAAAGGACATATTAAATAAAGGGAGAATTAAATGTTTTTAAACAGGTACAAAATAATATTCGCGTCGTGTTCCCGTCATTTTTAAAAGACAGGCAACATTATAGGGATCTGACTTCTTATATACAAAAACCGTGGGATGGTAAATGACCATTGTAGTAGAAATAGGTACACAATCTTACTCGCAGCAATTTCTTTCAATGATCCGGCAATCTCTCTTCTCCTCAGTCCCCACACAACTCAAGAGCAGCACGGTCCAAGGTCCAAAAAAAACCGTTCCAGTTTCGCCCCAAAGAGGATTACGGAACGACCATCCAAGTAAAAAAACGGATGTGAAGATGTATCGTCGTGCGGGAATCGAACCGGTCGAATCCCTCAATACAGCGTTCCTCTCCTCTTGCTTCCGATCAAGTTTCCCCCTGCTCCACCTCCCGCTATCCCGTCACCGCCTACGTCGCTGCTCGCCCTCCGGCTCCCGTGGGGCAGAGGTTTCGAAGGAGCGAACGACGACGAGTGAGCCGGGAGGTGAACGTTGGAAGGAGGGGGCAGGGTGTAAGGGGGCAACGATTCGGCGGCTGCCCTCCTTTCTTCCAAGTCCATGGCCGCCTTCATTATTACGCCCATGTAGTTGAAGAGGGCGATCCAAGCACCTTCGAGTTCATCCGTCCACCTGTCCTCCAAGGAGGGTTTGATCGCTTGGATGAACTGAGGAGCTATGTACTGAAAGAGACAAGTGGTTTTTCTTAAATACTGTCTGCATTTAGCAAATATTACCATTCCTACACTATTTTTTGAGTCTGGTGGCCAATTTGTCTAAGAATTTGGCTGTTATACTATTTCGTATCTGTTTGCTACACTACACCATCACATGGAAGTTATCAGGCAGCAGAGTTCCAACATTTTTGAGTTTTTAAAATATATTTTTAGGGGAGGAAAAAGAGTATCTTCTGCATTAAAGACGCTAACAATTCAGACGTAAATTTCATTAACATTAATTACCTTGTAAGAATCAATATGATAGTAAAAAACTTTTACGTATTTTCTTCGCCAATTTCATAAAAATTATTTCAAATTTGCCTTGATGAAAAATGTTATTCTTTGGTATAAATAAAAGGATATACATCAAATATCACACAACAATATAAGTTTAAGGTTTCTACATTATTATTATGATGTATGTCAGTTACGTCAGACTTGCCATTGATTAAATCTTGTGTATGTGACAGGGTCATGTGTTGACATTGATTACCTGATGTTCAGCTGTTAAGAGGAGTATGTACTATCTGGTGAAGTGGACTGTTTCTAATGAGATTCAATATCAGATAAGGAGGACAAGAGGAACATCTAATCGATCTTCCATCCAAAGTGAGAGGTGAAAGCAAATACTACATCCAAACATCTTGTCATTTAATCATTACAGTAATAATTATATCAACAATGTTCCCTAGGATTTAGAATTTGTAGTAAATAAAAATGAATGCATATGTTTCAAAATGTTTCATAATTTCACTGGCCAAATTGATACACAAAAAAAAACCAATTAAACTGATGCAAAAATATATAAGTATTTACCCAACAACAAAATAAATTTTTAACCAAGCTCAACAGAAAAAATAACATTTTTAAACCAAATCATAAAAACTTAACCTTATTTCTGCTTCCTATATTTATTCTACTGAAATGCTTCATTACCTCTATGTTTATTCTGAGCAAAAGAATGTTATACACAGCATAGATTTATTTCATCAAATGAGTAGTTTACAACATAATTTAATAAATATTTGGTGAGACAAGAAAAACGATTCTTATGTTCGTGATTTCAAATTAAATGTCAATAATTCAAGCATGGTAGATACAAAGCCACTCCTTAAAACTGAAGATTAACAGCAGTTTTATAACAGTTCAGTGAAATGCTACTTTTTTGTCTTCTCCAGACTTCTGAAAACTTTCACCTTTCTTACAAGAACTGAAAAAAGACTAAGGATGTTTTGCCCAAGTCAAAAAAGTATCGAAAAAAAATAGAGAAAGGTTCTGAAAGCACTTAATAAAAAATGGAAATGGTGGCTATTTTTCCATTATGTCTGACCTTTGATCCTATCCAATCACTGACCCAACTACATATCGTATTTCTAAATAGGGAATACAACTGTGAAATTTACGCAAAGTTTTATTTCAAATGCTAAGGAATTAATTTCATAACAATTAGATAAACAACACAATGTTACTGACCAAATCTAAAGGATGAATAAAATTTTGTAATTTTTAAAAGTTTTACGATAAAATATTGAATTACTTATTTCAATCTTTTAGGGGGTTTGGAAGTTTATTTTTCTGTAACTCTAAGGTGAGAAATGTTACTTTAAACTACCCCTCACATGATAGCTTAAAGTAAGTGAAGTAACAATGATATGGCTAATAAAAATTGTAGTTAAATTTAAAATTAGTTTTAAAGATATTTTATGGGCACAGCTATCACTGGAGAATTCCAACTATGAATGAAAAGACTGTAACCTTCACAACTTTACGTGACCTCAAAACTTTCTCAATTTTCTTATCATTCTGGAATACAAAATTCAGATGCTGTAATTGAACTTTTACTATAAATAATTCTTCCAATAGGTCAATTTTCTCTTTCATCTTAAAGAAGATAATTTTTATATTCCAAGATATTTCATTGAATGTTTGTTCAAAGCGCTTTGAAATCAGAAAGGACCAAGTAGAGCAGAAGTTATGGAAAAAAAGAATCAATTTCTATTCATCAACTAAGTGCTTCCTTTAAATTTCGGTGAAAGTCTTCTATCTTTTGGCAGTTTAATTGAACTTTGTCTCTTTCATAAGTTTTGTTTTTCAAAAATGGTGAACAGGCTTATTAATATTTTAGTGTATACATCAAACATTAATATACCAAAAATAAGCATTGAAATAAATAATACTGGCATAAGAATTTCTTTTATGATTAATTTTAGTCGAAATTACTGATTTTGACCTTAGCAAATTGCCTTTTCCACAGTACATTATGCTAAAAAGTAAATAATTTTTATTATGTTATTTGGCACTTAAATCTTATTTTTAGAAGTCCATTTTATATTTTTTCATGAATAAATAATAAAGCCCTAATATCCATATATAAAAGTTTAAGGAACATACTTCACGACATGTGTAACAGAATTGGTGATGTGTATCACTTTTATATGAAATGAAATGGAAGTACTTCCCATATAGAAAAGTTGTAAAAATAATATTTCACCTATGTTTAGGACAGTGGCGCATTATACCATAGGCAAAAAAGACATTTGCCTAGGGCCCTCGATTCCAAAGGGCCCCAAATTAATTCCAAATTATTTTTTCTTCAGTTTTTAAAGGGACTAAAATATAATTATAAAAACAGTAAAATCTGTGAGAGGCGGAATCTTTATAAGGCGGAAACCTGTCAAAGCCGGAAATATCGAATGATAACATTTTTCTCAAGAAAGTCCCTCCGTAAGGCGAAATCCGTGAGATGCGGACGGAAAGCTTATGTCTTGTACTTCTTTTATCAAGAAGTAGAATTTTAACCTGTGAAAGGCAGAAAGAAAATTTCTCACAGAAATATTTTCAGGTAGTTTGATTCAGGTTTCGAGTTGTTCACCAATCACACATCACATGTGGTCTGACACTTCTTTTGTTTGAAAGACCTTTCCTCCCAACTGGTAAGTTTGCGATAACCAGGGATGTTATGTTACTTGAACCTCACAGATAGTTATGATATATAAAGCGAAGCGTCTGTTAGTGAACTCTTAGAAAAGTATTCAAAGTTAATATAAAATTGAATAAATCGTGTTAGTACTATACTGCTAGTACTACTAAAGTTTTATTTTTTTTGTGAAAAAAATCCTACATTTGTTTATTAAGTAAGTTAATGCAGCTGCAGAATCTTGTTCAAATATTTTTATGATTTCATTCAAAATTTATTCGTCTTCTTTTCGTAATCAACAAAGAGGTGGGATCTTCTAATTAAGACAAACACAAAATCAAATTTTACATTAAAATGAATCAGTGATATCAGATGGTCCGCAAGGGCGGATGCAATATTAGCTGCTAAGGTAAATTTTGTAACCATAAAAGGAGCATTATTTGAACTTTCTAAAGAACCAAATGAAAAACCTATAACGAAATTAGAAGCAAAAAAACTATACAACTGTTTTGAAGACTATGAAACAGCACTTTTGTTGATTTTATGGAATACACATCTACAATGAATAAATGCCACTAATAAAAATCTGCAAAGTAAAGATTGCAACCTACAAGGTGTAAATCTTCTTAAATCATTGCCTTAATTTATTTTTGAAGTTCGAAACAGTAATGCGTCTGAAAGTATGGAAACAGAAGCACAATCATTGACAGGTAATAAAGAATACAAATCTGATAAAGGAAGAACCCAAAAAATGAAAATATAGTTCGGCAAAAACAGGAATAATGAAGCAATAGTAACTGGCAAAAAATTATTTATTGTGAGTTGCCTTAATGTAATATGCGATAGTCTACTATCAGAAATTAAAAGACGCATTCAGCTGTATGAAGACGTCTTACAGCAATTCCCAATATTTATAAATTTAAATTTATGCGACACATCACCGAATGATTATGACAATTGTATTGCAAATTTAATTCATAATTATAAAGATGACATTGATGGAATTTTGTTTAGAGATGAAGTAGCTGAATTTCTTCATTTTGAATGATTAAGAAATTAAATACACCGATGGAAATGTATATAGCAATTCAGGGAGGGCTAATTTCAACCTTTCCAAATGTTTACATAATTTTAAAAATATTTTTGTCAATGCCGATCGCAATTGCATCTGCGGAAAGGTCATTTTCCGTGTTAAAAAGAGTGAAGAATTATATGAGAAATTCACCTGGGAAAGAAAAATTAAATAATTTAGCAATATTGTGTATTGAAAATGTAATAACAGACCAAATTAATTATGATAGTATAACAGATAGCTTTTCAGCTCAGAAGCCAAGGAAAGTTAATATATAATATATTGTATGTACCTAAGTAAATAATCATATTTTAAATCAGAGCTGCAAACCACTTCAAAATTTGGGAGTGGTTCGGTTCTAAATTTTTGGAAGTGGTTCAGTTCATGGTTCGGTTTAGACGGGAATTTTGACAAGTGGTTCGGTTTACGGTTCAGTTCGGTTCAACTAAATTAATCATTTGAAATACTATTCAGAAATAATTTATCCAATATAAACATTACACATTCAGTATCAATCTGTAAGTAAATCAATCGGCAGTCATTATTATTTTAAATGAAAGAAGAATTTATTTAAAGAATGGAAAAATTTATATTGTAAATATAATACAATCCTATCATCATCTTCATTTATTTGTATATTTTTTAAATGGTATTTTTGATCCTAACATGATTTTTATGTGGATAACAATAGTAGCAGAGAGGAAAGAGATAGACACTCTTTCCTTTGAAGCAAACCCGCTGGTTTATCCAATGGAAATTCCTGGTCTTTTCGTTGGTCCATACTTTGTGGATTGATATCGTACCGAAACCTAACCACTTTTGCAAAAAATTACGGTTCGGTTTTCGATTCATTGAAAAATTACTCAGCGGTTTCGGTTCGGTTCGCGGTTCAGCAAAATGACTGCGGTTCGGTTCAGCGGTTCGGTTTGCAGCTCTGTTTTAAATGTAATTTTTAATTTTTACTTTCTCCATACGTAGTATGGGAAAGTATTGCGATCACGAAAAAAATCGGCTTCGAGATTTCAACGGAAATACACGTTTTGTGGTCCCTAGAACACGTTTAGACTATTTTCGGAAAGATGTCTGTGTGTGTGTCTGTGTGGATGTATGTGATTGTGGGCGCTCTAACTCAAAAAGTACTTGCCATATCGTTACCAAACTTCATATATTACACTTTAGCACGAGCACAAAGAAATGATTAGTTTTTGGACAATAACGGTTAACCGGAAGTCGAGGTTTATTCAAAATCCGATTCGGTTTTTGCGATATTTCTCCGTTAAAACATCATTATTGTATATACAATTCTATACAAAGGTTATAGATAATGTAATTTCCTACAACTTTCATTTGAAACAATTTTCCATATCAGTTATTGTTTAGGAATTATTTATAAATAATCGGTTTTTTCGGTTTCCGTCAAATATCTCCTTAAAAGGGTCGTTATCGGTAATCTTCGTGAGGACCAAAGTTGTAGAGAATAATATTTCTTCCAGGTATTGTTTGAAACAAATTTTCGTAGAACCATCAATTTTGGAGATATTCAACTTTTTTCGTAATTTTCCGTATACAGCGCCAATACCATGTAGCGGTGAATTCTGTAAACATATTCAAAATATACCTAATTTACGGCAATAAGGACGTCTGTATTCTCTTACGATACGAAATAATAATTTTGCCTTATAATGCTATTCATAATAAATAAAATATCTATACCCCAAACATGGAGAAAGTCATGTGTTGGCTACATCAGATTTTTAAACATTATTTAGGTAGGGAGTAGGGCCCCAAATTGATTTTGCCTAGGGCCCCCGGGAGCCATAACGCGCCACTGGTTTAGGATACATTTTTTAGGTTTCAGAAAGATAGCTTCAATTCATTCTTGGAACAGCAAATGGCATTAAAGCTGATGTGAGGTTATTTATGGCGTATTTATCCTTTAAAAGTTCAAAATATTATACTTAAAATTGAAAAATATTTCGCAAATAACTTATTTTGATAAATAAATATTTTTCAAATCGTGCTTAAAGTATTCCAGTTGAAATTAATGGGTCTTATATCAGTTATATACGCAATGGAAAACACTTTCTTTAGTTTTGTTCCTAAAGAGGAGTCATTAACATTAAGTTTGCAAGTATTTTCCAAAAACTATCTGACAACTTAAAAGTGGTATTCCGATGGAAAAGTTAAAATTATTTGCGTAGTTAGGTAAGTTGCTATTTTTGAATAAAAGTTACAGGACCCTAATAATCATGCAGAAATTTAAAATAAAAGTCCTCAAATATTATACGATTCCAACAAGTAATGAACGGGGATTCATTTTTGCACAGTTGCCAAGATACCTAATGAAACATGTTAAAGTTTTAAACTTTATGAAAAGAGGGACATTTTGGATAACACGATTACTTCAGCCTCGGGGAAAAAAGAAAAAAAACGCGCACGAAACTATTCAAAGCAAAATTTGAACTCCCATGTGCAACGGAATGCTCTGGACTGTCGCGTAAGCTGGCGCCAGAGAGAGAAAGAGACAGCGAGAGAAAGGAAGTGAAAGTCACGCCAACACTAACCCTTCACATCCACGGCGACGACCATATCCCGACGTTGCGCCTTCGTTAGGAAATTCTTTTTTTTCCCCTTGTTTCCAGAGAGCAAGCGACGGCAGATGAAAAGGCCTTCGAGGGAAAGGAATTTTTTTTACGGCTAGAGATAAAACGAACAAAATATCCAACGGATTATTTTTTTACGGAGACTTTGTTTAAATATAAAGACTTGTCCTGGCCCATCGACCTTTCTTCGAGTCTTCGAATCCATATCTCCTTTCACGCTCTCACGATCTCTTTATTTCCCAAAAATATCGACTGCCTTGACCTCGGGTTCCCTCCTCCAATCTTCGCCCGAACTCATCACGATACCACTTTCTCTTTCCTTCGATGTTTTACGTCGCTTTTTTCTTAGGGTTCTCTCCGTCCCGTGTTGTTTTTCTCTCTTTCTTCTCGGAGGAAATTAATGGCGATATCGAGAGAAATGTTTCCTCTTGTATCCCTTCTCGTTAACTACTATTAACGTTTTACTCTCATGAATTTCAACAAACTAAGGACCAAGGTCTGGAAGAGGGTGGTGCACCTGGTGCAAATAACCGGGGCCCCCCTGCCCTAGGAGGACCCGAGATCTAGCGGTGATATGTAAACATTCCTACGTGTCTCACAACATCCAATTATAAAGACTGAGATATGATGAGCAATGGAGAAGTTGAAAAAGTTGATTGGCGAATACTAAGAGCGGAAAATTATTAACACGTTTATGGTGGAGGAAAGGGACTGTAAGGGGCACGGAAAAGGAGAAGTACCAAGGCCCAGGATTTCCCTCCCGGGCCCGGCTAGAGGCTCCGTCCCTGGCAATTAACGGGGTCAAACCCAGTATGACCCCATTTTTTAAAATAAAAATTACACTTAAAATGTTAAAAACATAGCACTTGCTCCCAGGTTAGAAATTCAGCAAACCCACAGGTATATAGATTTTTACAAATAAGTATTTTGAACGACTATTTGGAACTTTAAATCTTGGCCGGCTCGTTGGAATAGATTTAACGCCAATTTATAACAAAACACGTATTATGTAACATTTTACACGCTACGACTAATTTCCCGATATATTAATTTTAATATTTCAAGGTTATTATCACGTATTAGTTTTCTTAGTTTACCGATGATAGGAATAGCGATTAATAGACTTTATTTAATGCATCATGATAATTAGAGCAATAGATAGATGAATCATTCCTACTCGTGGAGTCTATAATACATACCTACTTCGAATTGTTTGCTAAATGAAAGAACAGATTTTATAATACCATGCGATCCACGCTGCTTTCCTAACACGTGTATAAAACATTTCACTAGTTTTAATGCAGCCAAAACCACTTTACAAAACTTGCGCGCGATGAAATAAAACTAAGTTCCCTTTTAATTTAAACTTGAATTCAAAATCGAGCAAAAATAAGCCCAACGAATAATCCGTTCAGAGCGATAAACTAAACCGTATTTTTCCCCAGGTTTTTTTCCATTTCATCGCCACTGCGGTAAAGGCGATGCATCCGTTTGGGTCGATTCTTCCGACTGTAATTACTGATTAACTCGACCGAAACTGCTCTTATCCCAACCACAGCTTAATATTTTTCTATTCCATCCCGCGGGATTGAGAGCGCCCGAAAACTCGCCATCCCCTTGATACCTTTCCCTTCTCCGCCACTAGAACTCCAGCTAATCTATTTGATCCCCTTGCGCAAAACCGCAGTTCCGCTCCCTTCCCAAACTTCTCCGTTACCGCGATGAAGAACGAACCTTTGATATCCTCGCTTCCTTCCTTCCTTTTCCTCAGTTGACACCCAAGTTTATCAGAATAAAATAGGGACCCTACAGTTTTTAAAAAATATATATATATATTTTACAACATTTACGGCGTAAAATATTTAGGTTAACGATATAAAATTACTAAAATTTGCTTTTGTAGGATCTATGTATTTGTTACTGCAATCAATTCACGTTTTAATTTTAAATAAGAAAGATAGGATAGCGTATTGTTTCACCACGAAAAACATTACATTATACATTATTATTCCCTCAAATATTTTTCCTAAAACATCAAATTAATCAGTTTAAGCAAAAACGTAAACGAGTTATACCAAAACAATTCACTCGAGTTTTTTTTGTATTTTAACACATTTCTGTCGTTCTTAAATGTTTGGCAAATAAACATTATTCCAGGTACTAGGAGAGTTCAAGTTCTTAACGAAATTAATATTTAAAATGCGTAGTTCTCCTATAATTCTCTTTCCTTTATTATGACCAATGTAAATGCATCTGTACTCGAACATATCAACCAGGTCGCAATTATCTTTTCACTCAGAAACGATCGTGCATTTTATCAATAGCTCTCAAGGAATATTTACATTTCCAAGATATCATAAAAAATATCCATATTGAATTATATGAAAACTGTAACACAGAGGGCGAGGATACAAAAACAAACACCGCCTAAACAATTGTAGAAAACTGTTCGTTTGTAAAACATATTTAACTCTTACTTATATTAAATGTATAAATTTGGTATCCCTGCCAGCTAGTTTCGCATAAACTTTTTAAAATGTAGTCAAACTTCTTTTACAAGATATGAATAATCGCTCTTAATAAAAAATTGAATTGTGATTAAAATATCAGCATCCTAGACATTATAACACGCATAAAATAAACAAACGATGATTATCATTTATCGTAATGCCTGTGTTCGTTAAACTAATCAATTAAAAATGGATACCTCTGGAAAATTTATATATTTTCTCATTCCTAATAAGCTGTTTAAAAATGAAAAATTACTTTGTAATTTAAAAAAATATAAACCTCTCAGCGATAAGTTATTTTTTTCGAATTGCAATATAACTTCTGCTTCTTTCATAATCATATAAAATATGAATTTAAAAAAGAAGAAAAAAATAGGTTCATAATGTACATGAGCTTATAAATCAGGAAATAGTAATTGTCACCAATGCGAAAACAAAAAGCCAGCAGAATTCAATCATTAGTCTCTCTTGAGAGCATACAGGGATATAAAATTCTACAAAAGAAAAACGACAAGATTTTATGAATAACCTATAGAGGAATTACTATTGTAACATCTACTCACATGCATAAGTTAGTTTGTACAAAATATATTTGCTGAAAATTATCCCCCCTCAAGTGAATTAGAACATCGATTCTGTGATACTAACAGAAATCTCTCAGCCGGGACTTACTAGAGAGGATCTAAACTGACAGCCACTTTGTTGTGACAAACTTTCATTAAAATACATATAATCTGGTATTAGGGCTTGGTTACAGGCAGGGGCGGATTGGTAGCAAAAATCGGCCCGGGCAAATACTCAGATATCGGCCCACCTAACAACTAAAATAATATTGCAGTCCCCTAGGAGGCCGCGGCCCATAGTTTGAAAAACACTACTTTAGAATACGGAAAAACAACAGCTCCTGGCCGAGGCATCAACCACTCAAACAGCCCCGGCCCAGGAGCAGCATCGGCCCACCGGGATTTTGCCCGGTGTCCCGGAGGCCCAATCCGCCCCTGGTTACAGGCCATCATGCACAAGAGTCCAAAACGTTTCCCAGACACGAGACGAGGATTCGCGCTTTACCTCGCATATTCAAGAATTTACTCGTCCACAGTTGTGTTCCCGTTTATTTGCGCACATCCTTATGCAAAATATATCATTGGCTCAAGCGTCCTATGAAGTACTTGAACTTTTTTGCTCGTTAGCAGTTGATGGGCACCGGTATTTATAAACAAAGATAAACATTGCAAATTATCGTAATAACTGTTGTTGAGAGCGGGCAGATTGGCAGTGTAGAATATAAGATGGGCTCTGCATAAAGGTGAAGACGTTCACGGGACAAGAATACATGCAAACTCATTTAAATTGAATATATTAATATAACGAATCCTTTTAATGAACACGTTTATATTTCAATATTTTTAAATCATCTGAAATTTTATATATAGTTTCCGCTAGCTAGATAAAATGCGAATAATAATATTTTACATGCCCTCGGCAGGATTCAAACCCGCGACCCTATCATTGGGAGCTAGACACGCTAAACACTCCTCTACCGATAACTCGAGAAAGAATCGAGATAGACTCTCTAAACTTGGCAGGAATGCTCGATTCACATATTTTAAGCTGATGACGGAAATAATCTTGAAAAACGTCCTGGGTTCGACTCCAAGGAAGACATTTCCATTTCCCATAAGGTAACACGTAAAAATCGACTTTTCGAAGTGCAGCCTTTCATTGTTTTTAGATTAAAATTAGAAAGAATTAACCTACGGTCTTCGTATCTGAGCCAATTTGAAGAAAAAATATGGTGTTTCATTCCACTCATGTTTTCGCACTACGGTTCGAAATCGCTCATGTTAAACGTTTAATTAACATATTTTTGGGAAATATTGCCAACCAATTGCATTGTTAGACCTCAAAATCCTATTGTTATTTCAATCCTTATGGATGTAAG
Source organism: Uropetala carovei (assembly GCA_036926305.1). Taxonomy (NCBI): domain Eukaryota; kingdom Metazoa; phylum Arthropoda; class Insecta; order Odonata; family Petaluridae; genus Uropetala; species Uropetala carovei. The sequence goes on from JAXCHB010000277.1 coordinate 1,563,406, forward strand.
CGTGCTTTTAATACGAGAGGCAAGAGGAGAGGGAAATGACTTTCGTAGCAACCGAAGAAAACAACATTCGTAAATTATTATAATACTAGCAGGAGTGCCCGTTGAATTTCAACGGATTTAGTGAATCTAAAACTTCGACCGTGTAACATGTAAGCATCGCAAGAATAAGGTAGTAAACAGTTATACCAGTCGAATAAAGCAAAAATGAAGAAAACCGCTCCGCATTTTCCTATTTAGATGAATGAAGGAAGAAAATCTTAGGAAAATAACGTATAAATTCCCTCCCCCTCCCTTCCACCCTCTCCTTCCCTTCTCCCCCTCCATCCCCTCTCTCCCTCCCATCTCTCCCTCCCACCACCTCCATCTCCCACCCTCCCCCTCTCCACCCCTTCCCTCTAATTTCCTCTCTCCATCTTACCCTCCGTTACCATCCATCTCTCTCCCTCCCTATCTCGTATTAAAAGTATTCAAAGCGAACAAACTTACAAACATTCTCCTTTATATGTTAGATTAGAAGACAATTCAATTAAAAACAACATATTTCAATGAAATAAACAACAATTTAAACAACAATTCAACAATTTCTACGTAAGATATGGAATTTTAGTAAATTTCTATACTTCAATAATGCCATAAATGCGAAAATAATATTTTAAAGAAATAACTGATGAAAAATTTATATTTTTTAACCTATTTCAATTCGTTGCTGAGATATACTCAATAAACCAAAATTTGAACCGACCATTACATTAAGACCTTTAGACCCAGTGGACTGATTTTGTCCATTTTCAGCTAGAAAATGTATATCATCAAAACATTGATAATGGTGTAGGATTCATCAAAATCGGTCCAATAGTTGCTGAGATATCCTCAAGAAACTGAAATTTTGACCGACCGATCCGTGACCTCCAGGGTCACGACCCCGTGGGCCGATTTGAATTATATTCGGCATTGCAACTCCCATGATCAACCTGAAGCTGCTCTCAAAATTTCAAGCTCCAAACTTTATTCTCTGATGAGTTATGGCTGCCACAGGCAGACAGACATCCTCTTTTATTTATTAGATATCCAATGTACATTCATTCTCTTTCGTGGAAGAATATACACAACTATTTTAAGTTTAAGATATAATTGTTCTCACTTTGGAAATTTCGGCATGATAACATAATTTTCAATATTCTTTACTCCCGTCATTTATGACGGGCTATACCACAGTAACTTTAATATATATTTTCGGCGATCTGTACGTTTGTTTGTTGGTTTGTCTGAAGTAACGATACACCCGATCGCTGTAAAAGTGCGAATAATATTTATTTTTATACATGCCCTCGGCAGGATTCGAACCCGCGACCTTAGCATTGGGAGATTGGCAAATTCTATTTGGCAGGAATGCTCGATTCATATATTTTAAGGTGATGGCGAAAAAAGTCCTGGGTTCGGCTCCAAGGAAGAAAATTCAATTTTTCATAAAATAACACATAAAAATCAAGTTTTAGACGTGCAATCTTTCATTCTTTTCGAGAATAAAACACGAAAGAATTAACCTACGATCTTCGGATACAAACCATTTTTAAGAAAAAATTATAAATTTTCTTATTCTGTTCATCTTTGTCCGCTTACAAATCGAAATTGCTTATGTTAAACGTGTAATTCCCATATTTTGGGGAAATATTGCCATTTTAACTGAATGTTGCCTTGCCTACCAATTACATTGTTAGAGAAAGAATGAGTGTGAAATGATTTTCATAGCAACCAAAGTAAACAACATTCCTAAATTATTATATTGAATATAAATTCATTCTCTTTCGTGGAAGAATATACGCAACTACTTTAAGCTTAAGATACAATTGTTCTCAATTTGGAAGTTGCGGTATAATAACATAATTTTCAATTTTCTTTACCCCCATTATTTTTGACAGGCTATACACTAGTAATTTAATAACGAGAAGGGCTACAAAATTCGTCTCGCTTCTTTCTTTTAAAAAAAAACCGCTTCGTGTTTTCCAAGGTAGGTATTTCGAAAATGCGACCAGACAGATCCCTTCATGGGGGGAGAAAACATCATTCTGTTTTAAAAGGCCGACAGCGAAACCTTTCAAGCCAGTGAAAGGTTTTCATGGAAACAGAAATGACCTTCAGTGGGGACAACGAAAATATATATTTTTTTAAAAGGACCCGTTTCCGGCACACTTTTTTCCCGTATCGCTAGACCCTATCCTACGCGAAAATAATCTGGCGTTACCCGCACGTGGGCAATGAATAACAGCCTATTCTACATCTACATGATACCCTGCAAATCACCAGACTGGTGGGTGGCAGGGGGTGCAGCACACCTAATAACGTCCCTCGTGGGAATCACTCTCCTGTTATGATCCCGTATAGTCCTTGGGAAAAACGAGCTCTGATATCGCTCGGTCCTACAGTCGATCTCTCGTATTTTATTCTCGTGATCGTGCCTGCCCGTGTATGTAGGTGCCTCTAATATTCCTGAGACCTCCTCTAAGAGAACTTCCGACCTAAATTTCTCCAGAAGCCTTAACCTAGCGCTAATTCTGCGATCCTCTAGCGATATCCAATTCAACTCCTTCAAGAGTGATGTGACGCTTAATTTTTGCTCATATTTTTGCTTTACGAATCTGGCTGCTCTGCGTTGGATTCTTTCTAACTCAAGTATCTGTCGCTTTTCGTACGGATCCCATATGCTGGAAGCGTATTCGACCTGAGATCTGACCAATGATAAATGCTACTTCTTACTATTCTGCCTACGAAGCCCAATTTCTTATTAGCTGCGCCTACGATCCTTCGAATATGTATATTCCACGATAGATCACGCCAAATGGTGACCCCTAAATATTTAACGTACTCTACCGATTGGATATTCAATCTATCAATTCTGTATTCCGAGTATAATTCATTGTTCTTACTCTTCCAGAAACTCAATAGGGAACAATTGCTGTGATTAACTTCGATTTTCCAATCTTGACACCATGCTGAAAGGGCGTTTAAATCTTCCTGGAGCGATTTTTGGTCATCCTGGCTCATTATCTCTTTATATAAAACGGTGTCATCTGCGAAAAGTCTTATTTTGCAGCGAACTACCAAGCAGATATCGTTTATATATATCAGGAATAGTAGTGGGCCTATGACACTTCCCTGTGGAACACCTGATGCGATTTTTACCGGGTATGAAGATTTCCCATCAATAACTACTATCTGTTTTCTGTTGGAAAGGACGTCTTTTACCCAACTCACGATATTAGGGTTTATGCCGTACTTCTTGCGCACCCTGAGGTAAAACGCCTTCAGGGCGACCCTTCGACCCTTTCACTAAATGCCATATACCCGTCACATGCCTTCCAACCGACCTGCCCCGTCATTCCGACGAACGGATTAAAATAAATACGAATGACTTACTTTAAGGATATTATTTGTTCAAAATTCTGCGGTGATTATCTTGCGATAATCCAGGTGACTTATGATTAGAACCGATTAAATGAGAGATTTAAGGCAATGCGACATCGACAGCCATGTTATAATTGGACGTCAAATGATCATGATGAATGACTCGTTAATGGTAAGGACGTTTAACCCAGATTACTGGAATGATACGACGCCTTAATCTCTATAGTATATCTAATCTATATATACTTCAAGAATATAACGGATGAATAAAAGATCCATGGTTTCATAAGTTCTTCAAAGAAATGAAGACATTTCTTCTCCATATGCGCCGGAGGTGTTGTAAATTATTTTTTGCGAATTTTTCCATGAAACTGCCCACAGCGCAAAAAGTCATATTAAATGTGCTGCATTTCTGTGGAAATACTAATAGGCTGTAAATTCTTGTGTCAATAACCTCGTCCATTAAAATTAAATACAGTTGAAAAGGGTCAGGGGATAGATTCCCAATAGCGGTCATAATGTTTCTTTTACTCTATCTCTCTTGAATCTAGAATATTTTTTGCCCCTCATCATGTCGTCTTAAGATACTTTGACACTGAAACAGAAATACAACAAGGTCGTTGTTTCGAGATCCACTGAAAGAATAAATAACGAAAAGGAAAGAATCTTCCGACCATAAAGTTAATAAAATCGTAATATAAAGCTGCAGACTATAATAGAAAACCAATTACATAGCAAGAGCGTTCAGATATACGTCTTTTTAAAAAATATTTTAAATAGTTTTGCGTCAAGCGCTTTCATTTTCCTTACCTTTCCTTGCCACCTCTACTTTTGAAAAAACTACTGTTCCACATATTTCATATATTTAAGTTTCCTTCTCCCAATTTAAACAAGTTAGGAAAGTGTACAACGTATCACAAATGGACGCGTTTCGTGCAATGGAGCATTAGAAAGAAATTATATACCTGTACGTATGGGAAATAGCGTTTTAAAGTTCTTTTCTTCATCATAAATAATCCACTTTCTTACTATTTAAAAATAGTGCTTGCACACGTAAGGAAATTAAACGTTTGTTGGTGAGATTGTTTATGTTAGCAACAATGAAGAAGTAACTATGCAAGAAATTTTGTAAGTTCAACTCGAATTAAGACATTTTTGTTTGATTTTCTCGATAACGGCTACTCCTACGATAAAACTGTGTAGGAAAGGAAATACTCTCCTTTACCAGTTCTAAAAGTTTTATTTGAAACATGTTTTGATATGAGCAATATTTTACAAGATATGACGGAAAGTTCATTTTTTTACACCAGTAAAGTGGTACCTCTGATTGGCGTACGTGTTTCATTTTTGCGATTTTCTTATTATATTTGATCGTAAGCACTTAAAATCAAATTTCATGAAAATCCGTTCTGTAGAAGCCGAGAAGGAACATGCGGACAGACGGACGGACTGACTGACGGACGGACGGACGGACTGACTGACGGACGGACGGACGGACAGACCGACGATAATAGGCACTCACGCTGGAAGCGAAACGCGCCTAAAAATAAACTCGTGCAGAGCTATCTTAAAATTATATCCCTTTTAGCTCCTCGCAACGAGAAATTCTGCAGTCGTTCCTAACCTCTCTATTTGAGTCACGTCCTTGCACTCTCTCGACCAGTGTTTCCCAACCTGAGTGCCGCGGAACCCTGGAGTGCCGTGAAGTGTTCTGAAGGGTGCCGCAAAAAATAATTTTCCCATTTTTTGCTTCATTTTGCATCGTCGGCTTTCAAAAATGCAAACCAGAATTAAGTCGACCTTCCCTTCGTCGCAAAGGTACTTCGAAATGAAAGGAGATATGGAGATTGTAGTTAGGGGTTCAACTACACCACGATTATTACTGATGGTGGATAGGGAGGGGTGCCGCCAAATTCTGAAAAATCACTTAAGGGTGCCGCGACTCTAAAAAGGGTGGGAAACACTGCTCTAGACGCTTTCAGACATTCCAGGTAAAGGAGACCTCTCTCACGATCTTCCTTATAAAACCCGTCGGCTTTCTTTACCACCGTCCTGCCTCATTATCATTCCGCATTCCTGCCAGTGGTGTCTTTGAAGGAAAACGTTGGACAGGCCTTGCCAAAATAAAATACGTATTCGTAATGAGCTGAGGGACCACCGCGAATAAATTTTCCCCCACCATTTGTCGCCGGCTGGTTTTCCAATATTTTCGTAGTGATTAATTTAATAACATTCTTGACGAAGGCACTACTATGACATGATATCTCCTCATCTCGAATCGTGTAGCTCAAGCTATGACAAGCCTGATTTTTTTATATGTCTCATAAATACATAGTGAAGCAAAAATATAATTTCTAAACTTTCTGGGCTCTAAAAATTTCCAAAACTGCTCTTAACAGAAATAAGTAGCTTAAAAAACATTTCTTTAACTGCGGGGATGCCTCTCGTATGTGAAGGAAATCGCATACGTCTCCCTAATCCGACCCGTCGTGGAATACTGTTGCGCAGTCTGGGAGCATTTCGAGGAGGGCCTAACTAGGGAGCTCGAAATGGTTCAGCGTAGAGCGGCTAGATTTGTAAAGGGAGAATATCGGTATGATGCGAGTAAAGCAGCGATCTTGAGAGACATGAAATGGCAGACGTTGAAGAGTAGAATTGAGTACAAAATTAAAAATATTTAAAAAGTTTAAAAGCTCCGAATTCATTGAAGACGTACGCGGCATAGTTGTACCCATCGGTGTTAGTGAACTTAACGTTAGATCAAAGCGTACGAGAAAATATGTCGAAACAATCGCTAGAACCGAGAAATACTACAGATCTTTTTTCCCAGACGCGATAAGACAGGCCAACAGAGACATTAGGGTTCATTTGGTGCTGTGACGCTTCGGGCGGCTTGCAGGGTATTCATGTAAATGTTTTTACAGAAGCACAATCTATCGAAATCAACAGGTAAATAAAAAATATATTTTTGTAATTATTTTACAATTTCAGACTTATATTATTGATCACCTTAAGTAAATCGTCTTAAAGTTCTAATGCAACACCCACGACAAATAAGTTAAAGGTGGATACAATTTAATTAGCAATTATAATCTCAAAAAATAGATAGTTTCAAGCTTTTAGCATATATCCATTATCTATAAATTTGTAGTAATCATCTCGAGCCGGTGGTTGGTAACTAACTCTCTCCCTTCCTCTCTTCACTTTCTCTTCCTCGGTAGCTTTAGATTTCCCGTCATCCTCTTGCTACCGACTTCCCGTCACCACCTCTCAACCACTTACTGTTCCTTAACATGCGTGAAACAGCGACTTTGTATTCAATTTTCCTCCTCCTCGTCAAAAAAGTCTATTAATGCCATATCTGACGAAGATAATAAACTTCAAAAGTTTCAATGTACATACAAGTGATTTTTAATCGTAATATTCCCTATAAGTTTCAGAATATGCACTTAAGTATGAAAAATAGAAAAATAAAGTGCTTCTCTTTGGTATCACTGATAGCTTTAACTTGAAGATACATTAAACAAGTTGTTTCGATTTTTATACTTAAGTAATTATTTTGGAATTTAAGCCATAATTCAACCTCAATACTTCTCTATTGAATTAACTCTCAATTGTTTAAGTTTGACATTCTATTGAAGGTTCTCATAAAAAATGCAACTCGAAATTATCCTCGCACATTCATTGGAAAATAACAGTTCTACGGTAGCGATGAAATAATCAGATACAAAATTAAGAAGGTTACTTATACCCTGAAGTTTAATGTTTTTGTAGCTCTAAAATATGTTTGCTGTGAATCGTCAATTTATAACAGAGACATGATTTACATTTACTAACATTTTAAGATTTATGCTGGATTCCTTGAGTTGACTTAATGGTTTGCTTCACGCAACATTGACCAAGCCTCAATAAAATGTCATTTAAAAAATACTATAGCTTTAGCGAAATTCAAAATTTTCGTTTCCATGTACGAATGAATGTGACTTAACTCATCCGACCTTACACATCCAAATAATTCACATAATACCCTCTCACATTTCATAATTCATCTTCTACCGCGAAAACGTAGAACTTAGATCCTTTCCTTCCATCCTTTATTCACGTCCCGTCCATGTCTACTACTTCCATCGTAGCCCATTCATCAAATCCTATCGCAGTGGAGGCAGTCTAGCCATTGTCCAACGAAACCGCCATCCCATCCGTCAGTGGCTCACTTCGATAAAACTCACGTCGCCCACGAAGAGAGAGAATGATGACTACAAAAAACGGCGTTGAGTTTTTTTTTGTCGATTTTCCGACAGAACACGATGTTGTGGAGTGTGTTACGTTCACATTTTAATCTTGAAGCTCAATTTCTTTCACGCAAACAATTTGTTATCTGCCTAAGTACTCTTTAACAATATCGTCGAAGGAAAAAAACAGCCACGAATAAAAACTTTACGGTTATCTTCGGGCAATAAGCCTCCGCACGTATCTGATTAAAAGTTTTAATTAAAATAACAGGTGGATTGACAGAATTTTGCGATTCAAGAACAGTTTTTACGGCAATTTTAACTTCCAGTGCGTGAAATTCTCAGCAACGTACCACTTGACGTGAAATTTCTAGTTTTAAGCCATTACCTGTTGCTGATAAGATAACTAACCAAAAACCTTCAAAAAGTCCTAGGAAAATAATAAAATAAATCAAAGAAGTTAACCGAAGTCACTTAAGAGCAATTATTAAAACAGAAACAATTAAATGTTGTACCAATAAGGCCAGTTATGTTATAAATGTACTTACATCGATGTATTGTTGTTTGGCTCCGTAACTATAATGCTTTTTCCCAAGTTCTCGCAGCAGTACGTCCAATTTGTCTGGTTCATGCAATCTCGCAACTGCCTTCTGCACGAACGCCATGACCCTGAAAGAAAGTATGGTCATAATTTAATTTCATATGCAAGATAGGATTAAGTAACGTTCCGACACCAACGCTTGTTAAGAAAAATTATCTCATAAAACTTTGATATTATTATTTAAGCATTATATTTAGCACTAAATAACCGCACATGTCAACCATAAAATGTTCTGTAGAGGCGGCTAAAATCGAGAAAAGTGTCTTTTGCCATTTCTTTAGATCAGGGGTCACCAAACTGAAACATTTCAAATGACTGATCGGGCCGTGTGAAAATTTCAAAGAGCATGTTTTGTGATTTTTTTGATTCTGTATATCTCATGCGCCTATATTAAAAGTATTTTGCATCCAAGCATTCGGAAAATATCGTTTAGATATCATAAATGATGTCTAATGAAAACTCCTAGGTGTAAGTTCACAAAATTGATTCGGTAAGGCCGGATGTGGCCCGCGGGCCGTAGTTTGAGGATTCCGGCTCTAGATTATGCATGCATCTTATTGTAATCGTTTAACCATACATTTATTTTTATAGACACTAATATTCTAATGAATTATTCAAAATTTTATTTTAAGATAATATTTTTAGATTTAAACATCGCGTCATTCATTCTATCTCAAATCTTTAAGTATCGATTGCTTAATATTCACAATAAGATTTTCTTTACGATTAAGATAAATAAAGATAATAATAATAATAAAGGTAAATTTCGTCAAAAGAAACCAAAGCGTATATTCGATCCTTTAAGCTTAAGTGACCTCTCCAAAGAATATAACGTCTTTACTGTCTGAACGGACGGGGAATCGATACACCGACTAATCCAAAACGCCACGGATATTTCATCGTGGGAAACTGGAGGGCAACGGAAAAGTATGGACGTTAATAATCGAGGAGGCCATCAAGACAATTTCAAGGGCAAAAATAAAATAAAAGGATGTAAGCGTAAAAGAGAAAGTGAAAGTTTCGGGGAAAAAGGAACTCAAAAAAAAAGAAGAAACAAACGTCGCGATTTGACGGAACCTGAGTACGTTTTAAAAGAAAAAGGGATGGCGTTTGAAACCCGAGGCAAAAATTACATTTTTCGACCGTAGGGAAAGGGTAAAAAAATCCCAACCTTTGACGAAGTCGACGGTTCCCTGGATATAGCGTAATACGAAACGTATAATGTAAGCCGGACCTCGAGGGGGAAGCTGTAAAAGGCTTTTTAAAGGGGAATATCGAGGATGCTTGTGCGGAGGAGAGGGCGAAGGGCGGATGGGGAAAAGGGATACATAATTGAAGAAGGGGGAGGAGGGATAAAAAGCGATTTAAGGAGGGAGGGAGTCAGGTATCATTAAGGTATTTTTTCCTCGAATTCCGATAGTCGGGATTTCATGCCAAAAACAGATAGTACTACGATTTTCTCCAAATTTTTAAATGAAAAATATCTTTATTCTAAATTTAAAAATAAAACCTTGAGATATATCTGACGTTCTTTTTTGCAATACACGCGCCTAAAATACAGGGTGTCCATAAAGTTCCTATCTATTTTGGTGAAATAATTAAAATTTTATTAATTTTGTTCCAGAAACCCTTAGAATGAATACACCAGCCCCTCAACATCCGCGAGTTCAGCATTCGCGAGTTCAGGTATTCGCGAGGTAGCCATAAAATTTCATTATTTCAAAAAGGCAACCGTTCTCAGGTTATAAAATTAAAATTAGACAGTCAACAATCCCATAAGCTGTGTGACTATCCAAAATATTACTAATCTTGCGATAAAAGCGCTTAGAATTCTTGTAATCAATAAGGTATTAATTGATGCAAGTAGAATCTAAGTAGTTGGTGTTAACCGTATAAATACTTGAGGACAGTAGATGTTAACCTTTCAAAAATGCAACTCATAACGTCCTACCTACAATAAGCTATAATTCCGAAAATTGGAATCTTTCTGTTACATAGTATGCACTAAGTATGTACATACAAAGTTACAAACCGTGCCACGGAGTCGAACGCGACGCCACCATCATTCCCCACCTCCCGGGCATTTCGCTCAGACTGTGTCGCTCTTACATACTTTTCATCAGCTTTTGCGCTTTGATTTACTTATTACTGTAATTTTTAATTTAATAATTGCGATTTTTACTTAACCATGTTTTCAAAAAGAAAATCATCTGTTAAAAGTGAATCAAGTATAAAGAGATCAAAGAATATATACTATATAATACATACTACGTATTACGTATTACTACGTTTTCATTTTAACTGTTTTCTAGTTTTTTCGTGTTTATTTTTAGCCTACGAACTTTAATTTTAGGTTTAGTGTTGAGCACAAAGCAGTGTGAATGCTGAATATTAAGTTTGGGTAGTATAATCAGAGCAAAATTCTTATTCGCGAATTTCAACATTCGCGAGGTTATTGGGAACGTATCCCTCGCGAATGTTGAGGGGCTGGTGTACAGAGGAGCGTGTGACAGTAGTAATTTGGCGAATCCAGGGAAAGAAATGCAATGAAATCAGAGAGGAGTTTAGAAGGAGATTTCATAAGGCGGGGCCAACAGACAAGACAATACGTGAATTGGTGAACAAATTTAAACGAACGGGATCTGTGAATGATGAAGCAAGATATGGACGACCGCGTATGTCAGAGCGTAACGTGAACGCAGTACGCCGAAATATCACTGAGGAGCCACGTACGTCCGTTCGTGCAGCATCACACAGACTCAGCCTCCCTGTCCTTCACCTGTCCTTCACTGCATTTCTTTCCCTGGATTCGCCAAATTACTACTGTCACACGCTCCTCTGTATTCATTCTAAGGGTTTCTGGAAAAAAATTAATAAAATTTTAATTATTTCACCAAAATAGATAGGAACTTTATGGACACCCTGTATATGTAGGTGAGGACTTGATGTTTATCTTACAATCATAGATGGATATGACATCTGAATTTAAATTACGAGTCGATAACGAAAGCAGTACCTATATAGATAACAAAGGGAGGACATAAAAAGTGAGTCTTTGACCCTTAAACTAATTTATACGGCAGAAAATATCACATGGAAAAGAATCTATTGCATCTAGCTCTGTAATACAAAGCTATTTTCGTGAAATTTACTCGCATGTATATTTTTAGACGCTCGCAGCTGTATCTGGGTTCATGTTTATCTTTCATGTAAATTTTAACATCCTCTATAACTTTGTACCGCAATAAAAAAATACTCGAATCTGACGAGGCATAATGGAATCGCATGCTATCTCGTCCTTTTCTATCTTCTCGTGTAAGGTTGTTTATTCAAAAGGCACACTTGTCGACTGGGCGAGAGAATTTTTTTAACAAAACGGCCCGCGTTGACTTTATCTGTGTGGGTCCAAACATTTTAATCCTTCACAATCTAAAACGCTGTTAGCAACAGTAAAAGATAAATTTTATATATATATATATATATATATATATATATATATATATATATATATATATATATATAACAATGATTCACCGGAAATTCCCTTAAACGGTATTGAATTTGGTAGTCTGGTAAGGTCATTATATTTCCCTCTTAGTTAAAAGGTCAGAAAAAATTGTTATAATATATCTTTCATGCTTATGAATGTATTTAATCGCTCTTTGATTTTTCTTCTGTTGCTTTGTGATATAGAGACATTAATAAAACACCATTTAATAGTTCTGCATATTAGGCCGTGCATGATGAAATGGAAACACGATTTTGCTCACGATGTTTGTTAATCTAACCTTACCGAGGGTATACCTTAAATAAGAACTCTAAAAACTTTCTTTTTACATTGTTTGAGTTAATGAACCGGAGTAATTTTAGACTAGAGTCAATTTGGATCAACGTTTTGTCCTAATAACAAGAGAACAAAAAGGATAGTCAACGCAATCCCATTGATAACCTTGACGAAATTCCTCTGTATTATATTTACAAACACGTTGTGGGTCTTTGGGTACATTTTTCGACCACACAGCGTACTTAAAACAGAAATCATCATCATTGTTCACATTAGTGACTGATTTCGTTAATTTAATTTTTCGTGGGAGTTGAATGAACGAGGATCCTCTCAAAGGAGCGCATTTGTTAATTCTTAATTCGAGTCCTACAACTTTCTTCAATGACCCTGTGATTTTTCTTTCAAAATCTTCGCATACATCCTTACTAAAATTTCATCTAGAGGATCTGCCACGAGTACCCTTTCGTTATTACATATGAAAGATCTTTCCTCCTCCTCCTCACCCCCCCCCTCTTCCGTTTCACGAACGTTGCCTTTAAAACGAGGTTTATTTTAAGGGAAGAGTTTTCTAATTGTTCCCTAACTTCTTGAATTATAGGTGTCCTAAGAGAATCTAGAAAAGATCGCCACGTATCTAAAATGTTTTCAGACGACCTCTAACCCAAGATTCGATTTCCGTTAACGAACCTGCGGGTCTCTCCCCACCTCTCTGGATTGAACGTCGCACGTGAACCTCACTCCTTTCATGAGCTACCTGAAATCGGGGATTAAAATAAACGAAACAAGTTTCCATCGCGCTCTCCCGATAAACTGGTCGTAAATGATCCATTTTTCAACGGGTTGGGTTTATATGAGGTTTTTTTTATTGACAAACGTAGTGGGGAATTTACGCTCTCTACAAATCTGAGGGAAGACTCACGGAAGGTTAACTGCGTAGAGAGTTCTCCCCGACGCGAAGTCCGCCCCTGCTTCCCGAGTTTTCCCCGACGCGAAGTTCGTAGACAGTTCTCCCTCGGTGCGAAGGCCGACCTGCTTCCCAGCGCGAAGTCCGTAGAGAGTTCCCCTAAGATGCCGCCGCGAAAAAAGTGAACGAAAACCACATCTACAACTCCGCGGGAGCCACGTCCGAATCGGAGTGACATGAGGGTCTGAGAATATGCGTTGTCGCGCACCGAGGCTGAGCGTCCAGATGTCGAGGTTAGCAAGCTACTCACACTCTGCATCAGGATGTTGAGGTTAGATAAAAAACAAGCGGTGGTCCACGTGGAGTACTGGCCAATCCAACATACAGCGTCAGGTACTCGGTACTCGTCAAGTACTCGGTGAACGATTCCATTTTCGAGAAGAACTTATTTCATTACCCCATCCGCTTTGCTGCCTTCGACGTTAGAGCCACGCTACCGACGTCTTCCCTGTTGTGACAATTTACCATCAAGCTCTATTATTAAAAGTAAGCATATTTCTTTTACTGGATTATATTTTTTGGATAAACGTGTAAATATTTTAGAGCATTTGGATAAATTGCCTTATTATTCTTTACCTCATGCGACGCACTTCCCCGCAGCTGCTCTCTCCATCAGCCCCGACGCATTACGTCCTCCTCCTCGTTCGTCCTTAAGTACCTCAGATTCCTTTACTCTCTTGTATACTTCCCCGCAACAGCTCCCTCCATCACCCCCGACGCATTACATCCTCCTCGTTCGTCGTAAGTATGTACCTCAGATTCCTTTACTCTCTTGAGCATGCTTCGCAGTTTCAACGTTTTCTCAGCAAACGTGAATTATAATTATACAGCCAACATCTCTCTCTCTCTCTCACTCACTCGCGTATTATTCCCGTTTTTAGATGGAAGCTCTACTTCGCAAAGTTAATACCGCGAACAACGACGTTTGGGTGTTAACAACTTACTTGACAACAAAAAGTACCCGATATGTGAAGTAGAGCTTGTCAAAAGGAGGAATGATGGAGGGAACAACCTCGCAGTGTATGTTAAACATCGTGGTGAACCGGCCAAATTGTTCCTACCTGCGAGGTTTATAACTTTGACGGAGGAGGATATAAATTTATTAAATGAGACATATGGGCGGTGGAGCATCCTCAGAATAGGAGTCTTCCTCGACCTCATTTATGAGGAATGGTAACTGTGTAGTTATTACGTTCACGAAGTCTGCTGGAGGGGGAAATTAACTTTCAAAGAAAATATAAAACTGTGTTTTTTTAAATCTTTTATCCTCTACTCACCTAAATTTATTCGTTTTTTTTATAATTACAGATGGAAGCAATCAAGAACAAATTTGCAAAAATATCAGCTAGTTCCGCATACCTTATGGAGGGGAAGGACTACTCGATAAAGTCGTTCGAGATGATGAACACCACATACGGTTTGGCGCTCGTCGCCCTATTGAACGACGGGGTGGAGTGGGATTGGGAGGCAAGAATATTTCTGCCAAAAAAATTTCTTAACGCGTTAGATGATGACGGTACCGTACAATATAATACAAATAACCAATGTTCCTTAAAACTGAACGTATCGAATAATAAAATAAATATACATTAAGAGAGTATACCACGTCTTTCATTTCACTCGTCATACCTTTCCTTTCCGATGAATTCACTCGTCGTACCTTTCCTTTCCAACATCGATCTAATGTGCTTGAACTTGCATTAAAAAACCGACGAGAATAAAGATAATTTAACGATTGAACTTGCATTAAAAAACCAATGTTAAAATTTAATTGTGCGGAGGCGACACTTACTTCCGGAAAACTGCGCCAGAGACGGCTTTTCCACTCTCGAATCTCATCTCGAAGGGAAAAGTTGCGTATCTCCGCCTTTCTTTTCCTATAATTAAAGAAACAACGGCCCTTCCGGGATTTCTCGAAAAAATTTCCTTTGTTTTTCATCTTGTCCTTTCTTTCAACCTCGCTCTTGGATTAATGAAATTATTTCCTTCTTAATTCACTCGAACGTTATTAGCCATCTCCCCGTGTTTTGTCTTCATCCACTACAGCGAACGTTTTAGCCGCTCCCTTCGAATTACTTTTTCCGTGCCATCGGTTTCTCCGTCGCTTCATTCACTCCGAAACCTAAGTTCTATTTCCAAACTATTCTTCTTTTCCAGACTCGAGTAGCGAAGTTGCTATCATATAACTCCGCCATCCCACCCTTCGGATGCAGTGCAAACACCGATCTTTACTTTTCATTTTCGGAGGGATCAACTCGAATCTCGTTCGGAATTCAATCTTTCCCTTCTATATCCTCCTCCCCAAAAGGCTTATTTTTTTTTAAAAGGGCCTCGGATATTAAATCGATTCGTGGAAATTCCATTAGAAAAGAATGTATTAGGGTATAAAACACCTTCCAAAGCAAAGAAGCCGATTTAATGCAGAATTTCGTTTTCGAGAAGCGAATTAGCTCTTAATTTAAACAGAACGTACGCTGACTGTTATTTATTAAATTAGTTTCGAAATGTGAGAAATAATCAACAGATATCTATTATATCCATCGTTCATTATTATTATTCAACAATTATTCACATAAATTTATATTAAATTAAATTTTCATGTACGCTAATATAGGTGGAGAGAATTACTCGCTTAAAATCGATAAAACTAATAATTCCTCAATTCAACTTTATATTTGGTAAAAAAGGATAAAAAAGAAATATATGCAATAAATATTTAAAACGTTCGACGAGTTATTAGTTGCCTGTTGAGAATAAAAAATAACATGACGATGACATATTCGCACTTTCAATTTTAAATGTTATTTACTTTCTCCTCGACTCGTGACAACGTGTTCCCTACTTTTGCAGGAGACGAAGCTCAGCTCCATATCTTCCAATCGGATATTTTCTTAAAATTTTACCTCATTCCCATACACCGACACTGTACATTCCCATTTCTCCTTAGTCATTTACTTTAAATTCGCATTTTCATACTAAAATTTAAAACACCTCAGATAATTTCATTTTGAATATTACTTAAATATGTGCGCGTTTTTCAATCAATGATAATTTGAAAAAATCGGTGCAACATACATTGTACAAACTTTCTCATATATGAGAACTAATGCGTCGTTTAGTTATCTTTAGAAAATAAAAATCGTATGAGCCTGTTTTTAGAAAATCTAATTTTTGTTAAAGTTGCCCAAGAATAAACTAGTCTTGTGTTCATTCATCGAGCAAAATGAAATACGTAGTATTATTGTAGATGTATACTCAAGTAACTGTACGAAATTTGATCAAAATCCTTAGAGGCGTTTTTGAGAAAATCAAATTATTGTTAAAGTTGTCTAGAATAAACTAGCCTTATATTCATTTTTGAGAAATACGAACTACGCAGTATTATTGAGACGTAAACTCAAGTAACTGTACGAAATTTTCTTGCATAGTTACTTCTTCATTGTTGCTAACATAAACAATCTCACAAACAAACGTTTAATTTCCTTACGTGTGCATGCACTATTTTTAAATAGGAAGAAAGTGGATTATTTATGATTAAGAAAAGAACTTTAAAACGCTATTTCCCTCACGTACAGGTATATCATTTCTTTCTAATACTCCATTGCACGAAACGCGCCCATTTGTGATACGTTGTACACTTTCCTAACTTGTCAAATATCTATATTATAAAAGGCGTAGGGATCTATCTTTCTTGTTTTCTTGTCTACCCACTTTTGAAGCCACTCTTGAGACGCGATTTAAGATAATTTCCGAGTAGGTACGAGTTTGAAATTTGGCAGTAATGCACGAATCACGCATTAAAAGTCAATGACGAAAAAAAATCCCGAAAAAAGACCCGGGTTCGACTCCAGGAGAATATTTCTCTTTCCCGTAAGAAAACACGTAAAATGCGGCACTTCGACGTGCAGGCTTTCACTCTTTTGCAAATTAAAATTAGAAAAAATGGCAATCACCGTACGTAGACTGTTTTAAAGAAGAATTTACAAGGTTTCTTATTCCTATCGTCGATTTACGCCTTCCGTTCGAAATTACATTTAACGAATATGTGACATTTTGACCAAATATCGCGCTTGTATCGATAAGTTTCCTGGACAACGAATGTCACTGTTGAGACTCTAGATTCCTATTATTGACGCAACATTCATACGCCATAGGATAGAAATACGAATCATTTACGTACCTATATGCATCGAGCGAGAGGGAGGGAGAGGGAGGAGGGGATACGGCAATATAATTTTATTTCCCGTCATATTGATGAGTACTTAAGTACTGTAGATATGAAATTAGAGGGAGAGGGAGCAAGAGGAAGGTATGGGAGGGGGGAGAGACGGAGGAGGGAGGAAGGAAGAGAAGGACGGAGAAGGAGGGAGAGGAGGGGGGAAGGAAGGAAGGAAGGAAGGGAGGGGGATACGGCAATATAATTTTCCTTCACGTCATATTGACGGACATTTACGCTAAGTATTTAAGTATTGTAGATATGAAATTTTAAAAATAATATCAATAAACTTTCAAGCTTCTCTGAGTTTATTATTAAAAATCCTGGCAACATTTCAATTTTGAAATGCATGCTTCTTTATTTTCGATATAAATTTAAAAAGCTCGTATTGTCGACATCATTTCTCCAGCTTAAGCCAAATTTTTGTTCAAAGAAATTTAATGTGAGAATATCCGGATCATCGAGTTCTTTTTCTTTTTGGCACACTCCGTTTCTTCCTTTTTAATGGGAAACATAAAAATCGACTATCTGCCTGTTAGGGAAATAAGTGAAAGTCGATGGAACCTTAACCTTACTAGCCTTAACTTCACCCGCACGCTTTCTGCCATATTTCTCCCACTTCATATTTTATCAATCCTAAAGACTTTCCGGCAACCCGTTACCATAGCAACGTTACCCCTCCATACATTATCCCCGAGGTCATTATTTCTCCGTAAGTTCCAAATTACGACAGTGTCGTTGCTGTATAATGGGACAGAGTACGTTTCTCTTTCCTCTTGACTTAGCAAGCTTCCGCAAAGGAAACAATTTATTTACTCGTAAAGATTTTATTGTGTACAAAGGATAATGTTATTGATCTTAACACAACGCGACGTGGGAAGGCCCATTACATTAATTATGCCAAAATAAAGATAAAAAACTGAATAATTCAATGAAGATCACACTACAAATAAAACAGGAGACTTAAAAATCCACTTCGTATGGATAATGGATATATTCATACCCTTTTAACAAGGCTTAAACTTTTAATTTAATCTCGACAAATCAAATCGTTAACTCTTCCTTTTTTTTCGATGTCTTGTTCACAAAGGTATCTTGTTATTGCAACGATAATACTGCTGCGGTGTCGATAAATGTAATATACCATTAGAAACAAAATAAAACTGTTACCAGTTGAAAATGGATGGTAATATTGAATTCTTAAAATTTATTTGCAGTTTAAATTGAAAATAAGTTTTTAAAATATACTATTACACACGTTTGATGACACATACGTCTTCGTAGCGTTAATTTTGAAACAAAATAAACTATGCAAGTGTGAAATAAATAATAACTACTCTTTTGGATAGCGTAAGTTAAAAAAAGAAAAAACATTTAATTCCATCATTTGTGAAATGATAATAAAACCTTTTTTCAGACCCAGAAAGAAAAACCATGACCTATTTTGTTGATTAATTAGGTAACTGTTGCAATATCTCTCTGAAAAATCAACACTGCAGTCGGCTAAAACTATATTTATTATAATACGATTTAAAAAATAAATGAATGTTTCTTACCTCAGTGCATGAGCTTTTAGTTGTTTGCTGTGTCTCAATTCTTCTAATTCCATTCCTTGGAAGGGTGAGAAAACCTCTTGAACGTCAGGATGCGTTTCGAAAAGACTGCAAACGGAAAAAGATTAAACAATGAAAATGCGAATAATAATATAACTTAATTCAATAATGTTATGGATGAACAAAATGGAATTATTTTTAAAAAATCATTCCTCAATTATTTTTAGTGCTATTATAGCAGACTTAGCTAGTTATCCGTCATTTGAATTTAGGATTCAATGAAAAATTATTAAGATTATAAAATACGACGCGCGTTATTTTTATATTTTAATTAATGGTATAAGCAGCTCATGAAGAGGCACATATAAAATTGAGCATTTCATTTTTAGAAAATTAGTGCGAATTAATTTACAACTCAGCGGAAACTTGCACCCATAAGGTAAACAAAATGGGATAGGTTCTCTTCGGTTATCCCGGACTCCTTTTGAAAAATACTTTTTTGTGATAACCCTTTCACGAAAAACGAAAGCTTGCAAACCCATGACTGTGGTGACATTTGCCCACCAGATCACCGGCCAATGGTGAGGGATAGCTTCGTTCCAGAGAGGCGAAGGGCGCGATAGAGCTCGGAGACTGCTTCACCCGATATAAAAGGCATTATAATTTAAAAAGAAAGCGAGCCGAAGGCTCGCCAATATCCTCGGTTACTTTTAAATAATTTTTTTTTACAAGTTCTCATTTTCTTAGTTTGTTTTAATGTTTTCCCCGGGAAAGGGTTTTCGCAAAAAATCATTTTTCAAAAGGGGTTCGGGATAACCGAAGAGTATCTTGGGATAACATGAGGAAGAAATTCGCTTTATGTTCGATGAAAGACGACAATTTTGTAAAAAAAGAAGTAACTTCCATGTCGTCATCTGAATATGTACCTTTTTCTGAGAATGCTTATTTACGACGGAAATTTCGTCTTATATAATTTCTATTTCCAGTGCTCCGCTGTTTTGGCTTCCACACGTTTATTATTACAAGTTGCATATTGTTGCAAAAATATTTATCTACAGTCAATTTTTTATACGTTAGAAGATTTGTATAGATTGTAGTAACCCATATCTGACTTTGAAGATAATTGGGCAATTAATAAGCATTTTCCAAACCTTGTATTGTAAACGAAGAAATAGAATCGATAATCTTATTTAAATAAACTGAAATCTTTTGAGGTGAATGTACTTTTAAAAATATGGACGTACATTTAAATACATTTTTATGATAAATAAATCAACAATTTCAAATTATTCCGAGATTGATGCAGGAAGTGAAAGGGAGATTTAAAGAATGGACTTTATTTCTTGTTGAAATTGGAATCAGTTATCATAAAATTAAAAAAAGAATGGAATTTTGAGTGAGACAAAAGCACATAACTTGCAATTTGAATTAAAAACGCTCTTTTATTCTCCATCAACGAATTTACTGATAAAATATAATCAAGCAATCCGAAATTGAGAAATATGATTTACCTTATTAGCGTTATCCCATGTAGTTTGAAAATACAAACGCTCAAAAAGGTTTTATGAATCCAAAAGAGTAATTTATTGCTTCAAATTTGCTGCTTTAATAGCTTACTTGAGCAATTAGTGAATATAGCATAATCATTTGTGATTAACCTTTAATTAGTTTTTTAAATAAATAAACCATAGAATACTAAAATTAAAACACCAATGAATTAAATACATGATAATCCTGTTATAAATTTAAATGAGAACGTAATTAATTATTTTATGCAAATATATTTTTATCAGAATGAACGTTAAAAAATTTCGAAGAATTTACTAGAAAAAATGTATCATAATTAGGTATACTAGGAAGCCAAACTTTGTTGGAGTTTTAACGAGTCCTTTAAGCTTAAATCGTAGAAAACTATCATACATTCAGTACCGACAGGTTTTCAAAACTCACAGAAATGCGAAGGAAAATTTTAAAACACCTAAGCAGTAAAAGTCTGTAATGCTTACATAATATAATGGGCTGAATTAATCAAAACTTTATGTGCAAAGCTAGACTTTCACCGATGCAAAATTTGGCTCACTTTTCAAAACGACGGTAACGTCTGTTTCTCATTCAAAGATTTAAAGTTCTCCTTTAAAAAATCTCCGTTTTTACAATTAAACATACCTCATTCACCAAAATAATTTTTTCTTTTTCAATTGAAGCGGTACGAATGATCGAGCTCTCAGCCAAAGTGAAGCAGTGAACTTTTCGTGGCTGCCATTATATCACCATTGAATGACTGGCACGTACCTAAAAAATAAGGCCACCATTCGACGTGAATTTCCTCTCGTCTCATATAATATATATCATTTTCTAATATATAAAATTGACTTCATCGTCGTCGGTGGGAAACTCTGTAATGCTATTTTTAACAAACTTTCCGAGTCGCTAGGAGATTGACATTTGGTAGGAATGTTCGGCTCTTAAAGTGAAAGCCATTTACGAAAAAAAAATTTCGATTCTCGAGAATGATTTCCATTCCTCATAAGATAGCCTGGAAAAATCGTACTTCGACCTGCAACCTTATTTTATTTTGCTTATTAAAATTCACATTTTTGACCTACGATTTTCGGACTTGGACCGTATTAAAGAAAAATAAATGCAGTTTCTTATTCTTATCGTCTTTTATCGCTTTCGCATCTAAATCTTTCGAATTTAACGTTTTAATATCTTATTTTGAAAAAAATTTAGCGTTTTTAACGTGAAGTTGCCTTGCCAACCGATTACATTGTTAAACTCGAAATCCAATTACTCTCACGTATGCTCACGTTCTCTCCGGACCTCCGTGGACCCTCCCGGCCCAATTCATAGTTAATCAGAGATATCTCAGAATTAGTTTTTACTTTCTCCAATATACGTAGTACAGAGAAAGTATTGTTTTCATGAAAAAATTTGAAATCGAGATTTCAACGGAAATACACGTTTTGAGGTGCGCAAAGAGAGAAATGATTGTATTACCATAAAATAATAATTTTATTCGCCAAAGACGTCTGGCATAACCCGGGCATCTCCGGGTACTTTCAGCTAATTTAAAATAAAACTTGGCAGCGCTGCTGTCTCCTCCAACATCCATCCTTATCCTCTCAGAAAACATGGTCCTTATCCATTCATACATCCGTATTTCCTTCCTCGTTAACCAATCGTCTGTTTTCTATCCTCTCGAGTTACTTCTACCTCTCCTTACCCATTTACTTCCTTTCTCGACATCTCCAACTGCTTGTTTGGGGTTTGTCCTTATTTTCGAACCTCTTAACGTTCGGTCAAATTGATACGAATACTCGAACTTTGGAGAACGCTCCAATGCTAAAACCCCGTCCTCTTCTTTTTACATTAGATCCTTTTTCCCTTTGCTTTGCCGTCCATCAAAGCCCTCCATACTTCCTTCCCGCTCTCTCTCTCTCTATCCCTCCAACTTTTTCCTCTCTCTTTCTCTCACCCTGACTTCCCTCACCCCTCCTTATCTCCTCTCCTTTCTCCCCACTACATCCTATGTTTCCTCTCTCTCTCTCACTCCTTTCCTCACCCTTACTTTATCGCTCCCCTTCACCTTCCCTCTCTCTTCTTCAACCTCTCCATCCTCTTCTGTTTGTCTCACAGTCCCTCTTTTTTTACTCACTCCTTTCCTTACCCTGGCTTCCCTTTTACTTTCCTCTCTCTTCCTCAAACTCTCTCTCTATCCATACTCCTCCGCCTGCCTCACAAACCCTCTCCCCGTCACGTAGACCTTCTATCCACTTGTACGGAAGATCTCCGCTTCGGGTTCCTAATTTCCTTCTTCTTCTTCTATCTCGCACCCCTTCTCCCCTTTACATTTCGAGTGAAGGCTTCGTTTTCGTGATGTGGGTCCAAAGTCGAGCTTAACCCGAATCACTTTTAGACAAGGTAAATACTAAAATGGAGGATCGGATGCCAACGCGGTCGAAGATCTCTCAAGTTTATGCTGGCGAATTAAACGTGGAGTGCCAAATATTATTATTACCGACTTGTTTGATGGCTTCGCGGACAAACTGCTAAAAATTGAACAAATTACGTGAAATTTTAAAGATTTCTGGAAATGAACGTTGTATGTCCGTGACTTAAATATGTTAGGTTTCGAGTCAAAATGAAGCTTATCCCGATAGTTTTATCTATTTTTTAATTAATTTATCACAGGAGCATTTTAGCGGTTAAAATTATTATTTTTAATCGGAATGTCGAATTTTGACTTAAAAATCAAGAAACTTGATTGGATAGGCGTTATTTTGTATCCTATGCCACCATATTTGTGTTGCGACTTCTAATTTAAATACTGAATACTAACGGCTAATTTTATTTGACCTTGATGTTATTTATAATAGGTACCTCTATTTCCGAGGTAGTAGCAGATTCGATTATCAAATCGAGGTGATCTTTATAAATGTTACTTCTATTTTTGTAATGGTAATTTGCATAGTTTACTCTTTTTGTCGTTCGACTAATAACCCGATAGATACGAAATTTATTTGGGATCGTAACAAGAGGAATATAACACGATAACATTCGCTGGCGTAAATGTCAGGCTCGTCCGTTCTATAATATAACGTCCGTTTAGAGAGATTATCTCTATTTAAAGTGGTTATATTTGCTGCAGTTTTTCACTTTCTGTTTAAAAGACTTTAATTGGCATAAAAATTTTCCACATATTTTTTCCAAGGTTTGTCTATTATAATTACTGTAAGTACCCCGCATTCTGCATAATATCCACATGGTATGAAGAACAATAGAAGAAAGGCGTACTCACACACATAAAATCGTGAAGTTAACTTTGCGAAACAAACTCAATCAGTCCCACAGTATCAAGAAAGGTTATCGAGTATTTTTATTTTATTTAAGTTTATAATTCTATTGCTCTTAAAACATTTCGTTATCATTAAACGGATCAGATATAAGAAAAAGCTTTTTTAAATTCTTTATTGGCATCCGAGAATTCAATCATGGTCTTGTAAGGCATAAATCAAGTCGAAACGAACTGAGGCGGGAGAAGGACCGTGGGATCCAGATTTATCTCCGCTAACCGTCTTTTTCTCAATCTCACCTAGTTCGTGGATTTTTACGACCCTAGAAACTCATTCGGAGCACTCGTTGCCACGTCAACTAATTATCTTCGCCTCGCCCAGGTAGTGCGATGATTCGAATACTGATTTGTTTAAGGGTCGTAAAAAGGAAAATCTTTATGACTCTGCCGGGATACGTACGATTTTTAAATAAGAAACCCTTACGGATATAATTTCACTCTTTTTATATTCCCAGATCGTCAAACTTAACTAAAAGGTTTATTTTGAATCAACTATTTTTTCGTCGATTGTCATTTTAATGGCAATGCTTGCCAGCGGCGGATCTATCTGAGAAGATAAAACTTTAATTTAATAAATTTGTATATAAAATTTAATGACGCATAGTAAATATAAATAACTTCAACGAAAACGTAGCTCAGTTTTTTTATATCTCTACTAGTGTAATTCCCGTTGAAATATCAACTGGAATAAAGATTCGATCGTTCAAGCTATTTCTGGAGATTAATTTGGGATCAGAAAAATAAACTGTATTGAAAGTCATTTCCCTCTCCTTCATTCCCCATCTCCCACTCTCTTCCCCTCTCTCCTTTCCCTCTCCCTTCCTCTACCAACCTCTCCTTGCCTCTCTCACCCTCCCTCCATCCTCCTCCCTTTGTCCCCTCCCTCCCTCTCTCTCGTATTAAAAGCAATCAAAGCACGTTTACACCCATAAGGATTGAAATAACAATATGATATCGAGGTCTAAAAATGGAATTGGTAGCCAAGGCAACATCCCCTTAGAATGGCAATATTTCCTCAAAATATGCCAATTAAACGTATAACATGAGCGATTTCGAATTGTATGCGGAAAAAGATGAACAGAATAAGAACCTTTATAAGGTTTTCTTCTAAATGGTTTACATTCGAAGTTCGTAGGTCCATTCTTTCTAATTTTAATCGAAAAAAGAATGAAAGCATTACTGACAAAGTGACAATGTCTTTTGTATAGTTTAGATTAGATTGCCATAATGTCGACTACCGTCCAAAATGGCTTAACCTCGCAATGTATAAAGTCACAGATGCTAACCCAAGACTCAGTAAGGCAAATTGGGATCGCCCGCGTGACAAAGAAGCGGAAAAGCAAAAAACTCGATTGAGGAATCATCTCATGTAATTGTAAGGAATAATCTGAAATGCCAAAAATGAAAATGCCAGATTGGAGGCAGAGTCTGATTAATTTCAAATTTTGAGAAAGAAAATGCTGAATAACTCGTACAAAAATTGAAAACATAAGAATAGTTGCTGACAAGTAGGAAATTCGTGTCTTTAAAATTAATCATCCTATTAAAAACTTTAAATTGAGACGAATGCTCAGAAACCACAATTTAACTTCGGAACCCTATTTTGTTTGCCACATCAAATTTCAAGTTATTTTATTGCATTTTCAATTATCAATGTGTTAAATACTATATTTTTTCTATCCTTGTTTACTTTCGGCGATATTTGCATTAGATTTAGCATTTAATTAATATTGGGAGCAGATTAGTGGAACAGAGACCCGGCAAACATTCTATCTCCATTTATTTACACGTTTGACAAAAGGTTTCTGATATAAGGCGAGAACATATTACGCCGTTACACTATAACATCTGAAATTTCCTTTATTTCTGCGGAACAATAATCAGTTTAAAAAAATTTCATAGTAATTAATTTAATTCCGTTTCAAATTCCCCTTATCAAGACAAATCCACAAACAAATAATCTCTCCCGAAATGCAAACATTCGACAATAGTAAATAAAACAATATCATAGGTTAATGCATAGCAACACGCGAAGAATCTCGTTACAGATTGCAAACATTAAAAAAATGTCCCTTCTCAATTCTAATCGGAATTTTTCCATTTAATACCTGGATGAAGCCCGTTTGCTAGAGGAATATTTTTTCGACATTGATTACCTTTCTTTTTCGCCAAAACAAGAGCAGTTATTTGCTTTATGAATTCATACGAGCGATTCTGGAACGCACAAATTCCTTTACGAACGTTTCATTGAATCACTGCGAACCACTGGATTAAATCTCTATTGCCTCACAGTACTATACCGAGCTAAAAAATTAAGGCTCCGCTTGATGCGTTTCAAACGTTCTTAAGTTCTTCATTACTTTGAAGTACCTCCCATTGCTTTGTTTCGTATCGCCACCATCATCTTCACATAAATAATTACTGATAAAATTACTAAATTCCCTATGGCAATTTCCATAAAATGCGTTTATTTTTGTGTACGTATACTTTTTTAAGTTACAGGGTGTTATTATTTTTTTAGACATACAAATTGCCACTCAAATATCCAACACTACCTTTTAAATCACATTAAACCCTTATTAATCCGAGCAAAACAAATCTTTTCTCTCGTACGAACGATCGCATCTCACGCAAATGTTCGTTTGCCCTCATTCTTTCCGCGCATCATCCGCAAATAAAGAGCATAAATGAAACATGAGAGGAGAAAGAAATCGTTTGTCAAATCTTAATACCTCCATTAGCACGACACTAATTATGTACTTCAAATTAAACATGCATTTCAGATAAATTTAGCGAAAAACTTCCACTATTTAGACAAAATGATTTAAGAAAAAACGTAAAAAAATTCACATTGTGCACTTTAAAAACATAAAAATTAAATTTAGAAAACAGCAATATAAAGCGAGGCGCAAACATATGAACAAACAAGGAGTGGCGGCTAGATTGTTCGATGAAAGCCGAGATACGCGAAAAAGAATGAAAAATACTTGGCTTAAAATATGGCACACGGGACCAAGTGCGTGAAAAACGGCGCTAACAAAATGAAATTGGAAGATCGAAACACGCAAGGTGGTAAAATTATATCCTGAGGTAGACGATGTACGGCGGCGAAGGTGATGAGAAAAAGGGCACATAGGAGGATGAATACAGGGAATCCGCTTTATCTTAATCTCTCTTCCTCTCCCCTAACATTTCTCTCCTCCGCGTGCGTTCCCTGGCCCACTTTCCCCCCCTTCAAAATTCTCTTTCCCTTGCGTGTCCACCCATTCGGGTTTGCTCAAACTCGCTCGAAAATCGATGGAATCCTCCCTCTTTTCGAATGCAGGGCACAAAAAATAAACGCCAGCGAGAATTTGATACTCAAGCGGCGGTCGCCGCGCGTGAAATGTTTCATGGAACTCGGATGCTACTTTCGACATTTTTTAAACTTCAATCATGGGAATTCATAGCTAAAATACACCTAAAATACATTTTCTATAGCGATGTTTGTATAAGGGTTTAATGTACATAAGGGGGCAAAATCACACTTCAAAGCCTGGCGTACATAAAATTCGATTTAAAAAATGGTTAACAACATTTAGCAGGAGTGGCCAAATTTATTCACAGAATCAATTCAAGTGAATCGATTTTTTTCGAATGTTTCGATTTCAATCAATAATTTGAATCTATTTGATTAATCTTTATAAATGTTTTAAAATAAAATATGGCACTCATAAATACTCAATTCTTTAATTAGGTGGCGTGCGGCATTAAGTAAATCTAAGGATCTACTAAAGCATTGAATCTAATCGAATTTTTCATAAACTTTAGAATGAAAAGAATGCAGTTAAATAATTAAATGTTATTAATAGGATTTCACCATATTTTGGTTACCTTAATATTCTACAATAAATTTTAATTATTATCCGGAACCCTAAAATCGAATAATATGAATCGATTCATACGGTTAATGGTAACAAGTTAATCGATTCAACTTTTCGGATCAATCGGAACGATTGAATCGAAACAGCCATCTCTAACAATGAGTGCAGGAAGATTTTTATAGTTTGCAAAAACCTGCCTCCAATAAATTGAATGTATGACACAAACATCCAAAACAGTATCGGTACATCCATATATCCAGTTATTCTATAGCTCATCAGCGTATGAACTGGATCGAGGTGAATTATTCTAAAAGAAACTCAAGGGATGTATTCGAAACATTAATTCATCTTAATGGAATTTTGCATATGTAAGATATAAACAATAGGGTTGTCTACGATACATCTCGCGTAGATTTCATTTTACTCAGCCGTATCTCTTCACTTGCTATCAAACTGCTGTTGGACTGTGATGCCGTACACTTATTCGTAACTAGTAACGATTATGTTCGTTTTTCTTCGTTGACTTATAATAAACACACGTGAAAATAGGAATTATACAGAAATGGAGAAGACAAATGTTTTTATTGAATTAGATAAGAGTTTACAAAGATCTTTCGCTTCAGGTAGTTACTTTAGAATCTGCAATCAGTGAATTACCACTGATGACGGATGATTTATGACCAAGATGGCGTATGGTTTACTCGAACTTTTTATGGGAATTAGGGAAACATTGTTTTTCATTTTACGTAACTAACTTATTTAAAAGATTTAGTGTATTCTGATCATATGACAGGTTTAATGTTGTTGATTTAAAGACGTAATTTTAAAATAATATTTTCATGGTGAACAAATGAAATGTATCCTTTCTATTAAAAGGGATTCGTGAATATTGAATATACAGGTGTATCTCCTACATTAATTTTCTGCTTATAAACTAGTTTACAAACTGAAGAGACGTGGCCGGAAAATTGTTTTGGAAAGCGGAGGGGAAACAAATTTATGGGCAAGAGGCGTTTGGGATTCATAGTCTCAAATCCATTCGGTATTCTCTCCAACGCTCCGAAGCAATCCTAGAGTCATCTTACCCTAACAATAAGCTCCATTTCCGAAATTTCCCAAGACTCTCCCATCTTTCGAATCCCTCTTCCGCCCTTTGAGTTTTTCTCAACGGGGATTAAACGGAAAGCTGACAAAGAAATTGATTAAACGCTCGAATTTTTATCAACATTACTCTGACAATGATCTTCAGGCGGCAAAAGGTCACGACCACTGCATATCCTCTCACAGATTACTTTGATAGCCACTCGTCTTTATTATGCGCCAAGATACGTAATCTAAGATGGAATTTGTGTTCTTACTTAAGACATTTGATCATCACACGGTGCATCGTCTTGGAAATATAGATGAAAAAGAAACTGACTTTTAATCCAGTTATCCTAATGACATTTTGAGTTTTGTATTCCTCTCAGTTGTATACACGTTAATATGTGTGTATTCGTGTACACAGACGACTTGATCACCTTTTAGAATATGTATGGTAAAATAAATAAATGTAGATATGTACACTCATAAATACAAACTTCGAGAGATTCAACTTTCATGGCTTCTAATAATAAGTCAGCAAATAATGTGTCAAAACTACTCCTTCATTCGTTGTATTTAACCATAATAAGATATATTTGCTGATATTAATGTTAATAATTACACACACGCACATACATTATCCAGAATACCATACGCTGCGAAAGAAATATCGGAAACTGAAACGAAATAGTTTGGAAAAAGGCAGGAAAATGAATTGATGCACTTCTCAAAATGAGTCCATAGAAACTTTCTCCATAAAATCTTAATGAAGGACTTATATTAAGACTTTCTCTTTCTGGTGCAAAATATTTCTCGAATTTATCCATCCATTCGAGTTTCACGTCCAAAGTCACTTTCACGTAATCCCACCTTTTCCGTTCCGGCTGAGGATAATTTTTTCCGTCCTTGAAGAAAGGGCCACTTTAAAAAATGGGGGATATCTTAGAATTTACCAGCGGCGAGGGATTTGGGAGTTAATGTAAGTAACTCGGTGAATTTTATTTTATAAATCAAATTCTTTTAATAAATTCTGAGAAAAGCTCCCTTAATGCAACGGTGAAAGTGCGGTTCCTCTAAATAGAATATATTTCCGGAAAATAAACATCATTTATTTCTCTTAATAATAATAAAACCTTCTCGTTAATATCCTAGTAATTTAAAAGTTTTTCATGATGCATGTGATTACTATCTTAGCATAATATTTAACTATTCATAGTGGATTTTAAAGGGAAAAACTTTTAAATTTGAAAATACGAATAATTCTAATTGACTCAAAAAATAACTGAGATCGTACGTTAAAATCGGAAAATTGGAATATTTTGTTTTTTAGATAAATGCTTCTAAGTTTGAAGAAAGAACAAAATAGTCAGTAACTACCTGTACGCTTTAAGACTATTACAATGGGATACTATATTAAAAACTAATCATAGATTATCAGGTCAAACGATTTCTCTTGTTATTAAAGGGAGCAATTAATATTCATCTGCATAATATGCTATGAGCATGAACGCAAAGAAAATTAATCGTTGGATTCTTGGATTATTAATTATAGTCTCTTCCTTGATAAATTATCCATTAAAACTTTGCTAGGATATTTCCGAACTAATAAGTATCTCGGTCGTTGAATGAAACGATTATCGGAAAATGAATTGGTTTTCTAGGTATATGATGGGAAGAGGAAAAAAATAATTTCATGTCCACGCAGATAAAAGCCTTACATTTCTCCAATGAACTTCAATCCTCTACACACAATGCACACATAATCTTTCGCTACCTTATAACTCACTCTTTTAAGCCTCTTGCAGATATGGCATTTTTATCTTTTTCACTTCTTCTCGTGAGCTTTAAAAGATACAAAGAATTCCCTCTTTACTCCTAAAATCTCCCTCTCCATTTCTTACATACTATCTTCTTACGCGGTTCAGTTCTTAAAGGTTAATGTTTTCCATCCTTCTGAGTACCCGTTTATGTGGAGGAAGAGAACAAGATAGCGTGCAATCGAGCAATCTATCACTGGCGATCATCATCGTTTCGCGTGAAACTCACTTACTCATCCTGTCTGTGCAGAGTTTGTACTCGATCAAAACGTTGAGTGATGGATTCCACCTCTCGTATTGCGTTGACAAGAGGATGGGAAAATTACGATAACAGTGTGCCTTAGAGCATGCATCAATGGCGACGAAGATCAATATCCCTGACATTCCTTAAATTTCGTTGGAGTCCGTACATTGTCACGTTTTCATTGCATGGGGTAAATATTACTGTATTTTCCTTATATGAAGGGACGAAATTAGCATAAAAAGTTTGAAGTCTCCTTTAAGATCCATAATAGCATTCAAGTTATATAAATATCTTAATTTCCATCAAATTAAAATAAGCTTACCAAATATAAAAAACTTTGAATCGCAGAATTGCGCAATTAACAATTAAAGATTTTTCGTGAAATAATGCTGATGTATATTCTCAATTAATAAAGACGAACGTTTAAATCTTTATTCTTATAAATATCTCTATGAACGCCCCAGGAGATCCTTCCATTATACTCGTATTAAGTGTATGTTTACATCCGAAACTATCAGACAGACGTAAGAAATCGTGTTAGATCTTCTGAGCTAAATGACTACCTCAATAATAAATCTAATCTTTGTTTCCTTGCCTTCTTTGGAGTCCTAAGATAAACTACAATTGATTTTGATTTCCGTTTCTTATAAAAAAAATAGCGTTTCAGTTGCATTTGTGCGACGAGCAAACTTTCAGGTTCTGCGAGAAAAAATATCACTGCATTTATCTCTCCCTCGAGAGAACAAAGGTCAAACCAATTAAAACGTAGGAGACGGGCTCCTTAGTGAAAAACTGAAATAAATAACAACAACCTCTACGACGATAGTGATTTGAATGAATTGCCGTTGAATAACCCGGGCGTAATTAATTATAAAGATTGTGAATAACAAGAGAAAAATTCCCACGCTTTGTTCAAGTAGAAGAGTATAACACAGGAACAGAATATAATTAATCGAAAGATAATTGTGCTTTGAGTTTATATGTAATTCTATGAGCCTTGAGAGATTAGTAAGAAGTGTTCAGTGAATAGTAAGAGTCACCCCTTTATAGCTTATGTTCTATACTGGTAAATAATTTTTATTTCATGTTAGCAAATACAAAGTCTCCTAAAGGGAATAGCTATATATGCAGAGATATTTGCTAATCGTGCATATAGATAGTTCTTTACTTTATTTTCAAATTAATTCTCGAAGGTACAACATTTTTTATTTTATAAAAAAAAATGACATTAATATAAAAAGTTTACTCAAATTTGTCCTTCAATACAGAATTCCATCACAGAAGATTTTTTCTTTCGTTTACTTTATTTCAAGCTTCATTAGACTAGCATTATAGCTGTTGAATTTTCCGCCAATAAATTGTGTTGATCTGCTTCAAATACAAATATTTATTACATTTTTACATTAACTCCGAGACTGCTCTTTGAAACGAGAAAGGCGAAGAAAGTTTCTGTGAAAATTCAAGGCGATGGATCTTTTCTTTTCTCCTTTCTCTCCATTCCTGATTCTGTGACATCTTCTCGCTCATAAACCAACAGCAACTGTATCAATATCTCTCCTTCTCCTCTCCCTCTCTCTCTCTCCTCTCCCTCCCTCTTTCTCTCTCCCTTTCTCATCTCCCTCTTTCTCTCTCTCTCTCTCCCCCTCCCTCTCTCTTTCTTTCTTACTAACGTTTCGGTTCCACCAATTAGTCTCATCTTACTCTTCGACTTCAAATTCCATCAACATTCACTCAGAATACAAAAACATTCTCTTCCGTCAATTAAAAAAGAATAAAAAACTGCTCAGGTAAAGTGATACCATGCTGATTAATTCAATTTAAAAATTTTTAATTATAAAACCTCTTGGAAAAAACACAAAGCCCATACTTCGCCGTATCCAATTTTGACGCGGTTCACTCCGTCAGGTTGAAAGTTTTTTAAAGTTTAAATTTTGAGGATACATTTATAGGCCAATTACCAAAGCAGGTTTTCTCACGAATTCTATTGAATATAATTTCGAAATTTGACTGAAGTGGTAGATTTGAACATTTACGAAGTTGCTGTTGGAGTTTCCTATGACAATTTACGAATCGGTTTGAACGCTTAATTAATTACTGGAACCGCCAAAGAAAATTTTCTTTCTCACCATTAAACACTTGAATTGAAGACACTTTACGTTTATACGATTAAAATTATGCACATGCTGTAACATATTTTGTAGTATTTGAGGTTTATATATCTACGTGTGAGATTGAGCATATTTCTCAAAAGGAACAACTTGTGAGTGCCTCCCTGTATTTTATTTAACGTGATTCAATCTCATCAATTCAATCCATTCGCATCAATCTATCCGATTTCCCCCCTCCCCCTCCCCAGAAACCCTTTCAAAATTGAACGAGGCCTTTCGGGAATATTTTTGAGGGATAACTCGAGTACAGGATTACCTTAATATATTCTCTCTCTTTCTCCCAGCATCTATCCGTTCATTTCTCAAACGTGCTTACATTCCTGTTTATATTTTTCCACGGGCTCAACTTTCGCCCCAGACCTAAATCTCATTTACTTAGCATTCCTTTTAATCTCGATTATCTTCAATCTTCAGTTCCATCTTAATACTCCAAAGTCAAATTTATTTTCGAAATGCATCCATAGCTACTTTAACTACATCATTAGTATCAATAAATTTCTCGATAGCTGCGAATTCTTGAAGAGATTTCAAGCATAATTATTTGGCATTATGTATGCAAGTATGATTACGTGATCTTCACAAAGCTCATTGTTACTATAGCACAATGTATTCGTTGATGTGTTCTTCCGTTGAAATAAGTTTTTTATTATAAAAGGATAATGAAGAGAAATTTTCGATAATAAATAGATACGCCTGGATTTTAAAAATGCCTGAGTGATACTTAATATCCAAAGAAATTGCTGTATTCAGTCAATTGCATATTTTTATTTGACTCTTAATTTTTCTTATCCTCTCTTTCCTATTTTCGTCATTATTTCATCAAAATTTGACATATTTGATCACTTATCCTCTTTAATACCAAACGTTTCTTTCATTATATATCGTAACAGCTTACATCTCAGCTCTAGAAATAATCTTGATTCGCTCATTCTAATCCCTTATCCATTTTACAATTCCTTTCATAATGCCTATACAAATCACCTTTTACTTTTAACACTACCTAAAAATCACCTTTCACGTTATATTCTTTTCCAAACTTCACCCATTTTTCTCTTTCCTCATCATCTCCCCTATACATCTTATTTTATGCAATTCCGGTCCCCAATTTCCTTCGTGAAATTTTTCGGAGACGATCTCTCTTTCCTATCCGACTTCCTTTTACCTGTCCTAATTTTTTATAAAACTCGCTCTCTTTCTCGCGCTTTCGCTCGTTAACAGTTGTGATATTCTTGCCGGATCGTTTTTCTTCTTTCATTTTAATATTACGGCACGCTTCGTCTTACAAAATATTGACATTAAACCTCACTTCTTTCTGTATTAGCTTGCACATGAATTAAATTGGAGAATTATAGGATTATTGGTAGTTTTGCACGATTAAAGGTGAAAATAACATCATACAAACTTAACAAAACTAAAGCGGCTTTTAAAAGTAATCCTTACGTACCGCTTCAAACACATTACTAAGAAACAAATGCGAATGGAGACTTATGCAAACATAAAACGGTCGAGTGAACCAGTAAAACATTTCAACTGCTATGTACCAACCACAGTGGTAATACAGGGATCACTAAATTTGAGAAAAACACATTAATCATTACGTACATATTTGCATTTTACGAGTGATATTCGTTAGGGATATGCTTGAAATGTTTCGGCGTTAAATTATTTGAAGAGAAAACATGTGGCGCATTTAATCGAAATTCCCATCTGATTTACGCCAAAAGGTTATTGCTAGGGTACAACGTGCCATTAAGTTACATTTTCAACTTTTAAATTCTGGATTATTTTCTCTGCTCAATTACACGTTTTGGAATAAGAATCATGTTTGCATGAGTTCATCGGGAAATTTTTAACCGAATTTATACATATAATCCCTAATAATAAAATACGTGTAACATAAATTGCTGTGTATATTTAACAATTTATTCATTGAAGCCTAAAATTATCATTTATTTTTTGATAATTTGTAATCGGTAAAATTATGTTTAGTCCCTTTATTCCAATGTATATTCGAAATCAATTGGATATTATAGTGATAAATAATGCAATAACGATGCTGCATTGCACGAACTGAAATGTCTCAAATTAGTGTACTAACCTTTTGTTTAGTAGGCTATCTTTATACGGGGCATGTGAAAGAATCTTGGTGACCTCCCTGCACATCAAACAGTTGATTAAATCGTTCTAACGTTCTTTACCTAGCAAATAATCTTCATAAAAGGCATTTCTCACTGACACTACGAGATTGATGTCGCGGATCTGGAGGGAGATTTTTGTGGTGAAACTAGAGCCAAAATAAGGAGACAAATAGGTCCTGGTTCGCGAGAAAAAAATAAAGAAGAATCTGTCATTTTGCATACAATATTTACTCCGATCGCATTTATATGTCACGGTCAGATACAATTATTCGTCGCTGTCTGTTGTTCCATCGCTGCAGACCCTGGGATGGTATTCATCGTAAAAGCAAGGGAACACACTTCTATTTTCCACCAATTTCGCAGTGTACCACGCGTATTGAAGCATGTCTTGGAAGGCAGGTGCAGACAGCCGGTCATGTACCAAGGAATGTATTTTAATACCATCCTCTCGCGGGGTAATCTCTCTTTTTTGTTGCAGTAAATACGTGCACATCTGAAGCTGCGCAATGAATGCTTCAACTTTCTATAAAAATAGACGTCACACGGTTGGCACAACGGGGTACATTTTGGTAGAATGCTTTTTAATGCGCACGTCGGTACACAATGTTCGTCGATGAATTTCTCATTCGTTTTCACGCCCCAAGAATCGAGTAACAACAAAAAATTTTCTCTTTTCACATACGGTTTCAGAACATTCTCAAGAAATGATTTGAACAAAACCGTTGTTAGTTTTCCGGGTTTTGAGCAGGTGACGAAAATATTTGTAAACTCGCGTTCAAGTTTCCCGACGGTTTCACCTACTCTGGGACCGAATTTACCTTCAAGTTTCTGCATGCACAAAAATACCTGCGATGAATACCATCCCAGGATCTGTAGCGGTGGGACATCAGACAGCGACGAATAATTGTACCTGACCGTGACATATAAATGCGATCGGAATAAATATTGTATGCAAAATGACAGATTCTTCTGTATTTTTTTTCGCGGACCAGGGCCTGTGGGAGAGAAAGCCGACACATTTTGACTCTAGTTTCACCACAAAAATCCCCCACCAGAACCGCGACACCAATCTCGTAGTGTCTCCTTGTGAGATAAGATCACTTGATCTTATCTCGGCTTCCAACAAATATTGAGATTTAGTCCATCCAATTTTATTTGTCGTTCAAATTAAAAATACAATAAACGCGGAAAACTCTTTTCCGTCAAAATGAAAGTAAATTAAAATTTTATAAAATGTTTTATCTGGGTGAATAGCCGATCGAGTTACAAATAGCGGCATTGGTTGAGGGTTGGTTAGCGTGCCTGGCTCTCGATGAACTCTCAAGTTCGAATACTGCTGAGAGTTGTATGTGATAACCATTATTATCATCACATGCTTTAAAAGGCTTGTAAAAGGACGTTATGTGCTCTTTATGAGCTAAACAAAAATAAATAAGATTTCTGAGTCTCATAACTCTCAGCCTGCTTTTTTTTAACGGACACATTAAAATGATATTTTCCGGGAATAATTAGTAATGACATTTCCTTAATGTTTCCTTTAAAACACCGTTTCCCATAGTATGCGATACATTTTTAAGACGGTGATAATAGGGTCATAATAAATCCCCTATACTGTGATTTCCAGAGCACTAATGATATGGTGTACCGATATCGATCCCGTTCTCCATATATACTTTCCGACCAATCCTCTATCCTTCCACTTCTCTTACGGCACTTATCAACACTCACCCAATGTCGCCATACCTCTCTTCCCTCCGTATAACCTCCGCATGGACCCATCCTATCTCCTTTAGTGCTAAATTAACCAGACTGTTTCAAGTTTTCGCCCAGGAAATTAATCACGACCACCCCAAAAACGTTAGACACTTAATCCTAAGAGGATTTTCCGCCAACCCAAATCTCCTGTTGTAACCCAATAAAAGCGCCGCTAACCCCTTCCCAAAATCCCCTTCCCTCGATACTGCTTACGTCCTCTTAAATCTCCCATTCACCGCCTGGGTAGTCCTATTCCCTTTCGTAGATGCCAGACGGAAGCTCTGGCTCAAATAACGTTTCATCCAATCCACACAAATAGCACGTCTTCCCCGATATACATTATTATTAGCAGGGGATTGAAAGGATAGCAGAAAATATGCTTGGTTAATTGAAATAATTGCTATAATTCATACTGAAGATTATGTGGGCGAACATGGAAAGGTTCCAAATTAAATATTTCTGATAAATGATTTACCCGTTGATCGGCTTATTAAAAAAATTGTGAATAAACGTTTGCCTTGACATAATACAATAGAAAGAATGAATGTTGAGGTTAATCTGAATTTCCAAGGCATTGTGAATTTCATCAATTCTGTAACTTAATGAAATAATAGATTTCTTCGATTTCTTCAAACCGTCTACAGTTGGAAAATAGAATTACGGAAACAACAAAAGCCCATTGTACCTCATTTTGTGCCCAATAATAAGATATTATACTCTAGTCACATTAAATATTTTTTAAATTTTCCGCAACGCGTCGATTCATAATTTTTGTTTCATAAAATTATTTATTTCTATTTCATTATTAGGATGTTGATTTTTGAGTTCTTGGATTCATCTGTAAAAAATAAATGACGATCAAAGCAAAGTATGAGATAGTTTTATTGTTAAATATCTACGGAAAACTATCTCATAAAAGGCAAATGAGATAAAATAAGACAGAAAGTGGTAAACAAAGTAAGAGCCTTAGTGTGAATAAGATACAACTAAATTGCAAATTTCGAGGGAAAAATAAAAATGCGTGGCGAGGTAGAGAAAATTTCCGCTACTCTCAATTCCTACGTAGTAAAATATTCACTCCTTATATACATTCCTTACACCACTTTGACCTTTCGGGATATTTCTTGGCGACGTCGTGCACTGACAATACTCCGAAATTGAAGCGATATTTCAGGCCTACTTGCAATTACCCTCATCATGTTTTTGTAGCCTAGCTGGCAAATACGCTCCTCCGACGCAAAAAACTTTTTCGTTCCTCACAATTTACCGCCATCTATACGAACGTAATTTTGCCCCAGTGCTGTCCAGTCCAAGAGAGTAAATTGACACGAAGAATAATATTCTCCCATAAATCACGAGCGATGCCTCCCCTCATCCGGAAACGACGGAATTTTTCGAGTAGAAAGCATTGTCCCAGACGGTTGAATATTCTCTTTTTCTCTCTCTCTCTCACCCTCTCTCTCTCACCCTCTCTCTCTCACCCTCTCTCTCTCACCCTCTCTCTCTATCTCGCTCTCGTGTGAATCCCACTTTCTCCCACGCAGAACGCGAGAGATTCATCCGCCAAATGGAAAGACCATTCGTTTTACCCTTCTCATCCCCTTCTATCTCCTTCGATTCCCCTTTCCGTGTCGGGTCATCCCTCTCAATTATCCTCTCGCCCACCTCTATACTCGGATTTTTCACGCTTTGTTTAACTTCTGGCATCGGAAGTTGTGACCTTAGCGACGAAATTCGGCCGTCGGCCCGTTTTCCCTCTCCTTCCTCTATTCCTCCTACGCTATCTCTCTTTCTCCCTACACTATAAACTACTTCCTCTTTCTCCCCGCACTATAAACTTCTTTCTCTCTCTCTCTCTCTCCTTACACTATATCCTTCTCCTTTCTCTTTCTCCCTACACTGTATAGATATCCTTTCTTTTACTCCCTACACACTCGTTCTCTTCTCTCTTTCTCTCCGTCCCTCCCTAAAAAAATTTTCTCTCCCTCTTTTCTCTCTCTACAGTCTCTCTCCGTTTCTCCCCTCTTTCTCTCCCTAAACTCTCTGTTCCTCTTCCTCCCTTTCCTCTACCTCTGCCTCTCGACGCTCTTTCCTACTTTCTCTCCCCTTTTCTCCTTCCTCTTTCGCTCCCCTTCTCTTTCTCTCCCTCGCAGATGCGTAGACTAGCAATCTCGTACATTAAATAAACGGAAACGAGTTAGGAAAGTGTACAGCTTATCGCAAATGGACGCGTTTCGCGCAGTGGAGTATTAGAAGGAAATTATATACCTGTACGTGAGGGAAATAGCGTTTTAAAGTTCTTTTCTACATCATAAATAATCCATTTTCTTCCTATTTAATAATATTGCATGCACACGTAAGGAAATTAGTCGTTTGTTTGTGAGATTGTTTATGTTAGCAACAATGAAGAAGTAACTATGCAAGAAAATTTCGAAGTTCAACTCGAATGAAGACATTTTTGTTCGATTTTATGGATAACGGCTACTCCTACGATAAAAATGTATAGGAAACGAAATACTCTAATTTACCAGTTCTACAGGTTTTATTTGAAGAACATTTTGATATAAGCAATACTTTACGAGATACGACGGAAAGTTGATTTTTTGACACCAGTAAAGTGGTACCTCTGATTGGCGTACGTGATTCATTTTTGCGATTTTCTTATTATCTTTTATCGTAAGCCCTTAAAATTAAATTTCATGAAAATCCGTTAGGTAGTAGCCGAGAACGAACATGCCGACGGACGGACGGACAGACAGACCGACGACAATAGGCGCTCATGCTGGAAGCGAAACGCGCCTAAAAAGGGCGAACCAGGCAGAGATCCGAGGTCGAACGACTTGAATAATCGGAACAAATATTCTCCCAGAAGGGAAGAGTCGTGTCACCCGCAGCGCTGTATTCGATATAAAACAGAATTTTCTGGCGTGCATTGCCCGAATACCTTTGTAATCCATCAAGCGTAATTTCCGATAACGATGAAAGTGTCACGGTGCAAAATTATTTACCAAGAAAATACTTCAATTAAAATCTTTTTAAAAAAAACTACGCCAATTTAAGGACGAAAGAAAGCACTCTCGTTTTACTATAATTCACTCAAGGTTTCGATACTTGGGGGATTCCATAATACGGATGGAGACAAGTGTATGTATTAACGATTACAATTAATTGATTAATTAACAATAAAAATTCTTTTGTAAAATAATAAAATTAATTATGCCGAATGTACGTATTTTATCTATAGGTTTCCATCTCTATTATATTGACGCATATACGACATTAAGCAAGCTTTATCATTACAAACTAAACTTATTGGCTCATAGAATATTCGTATACGTATTCCGTATTCACGGGATTCCATGTGGGGAAGTTATATACGAAGTTATAAACGGTTATTTCAAATGCAATCTAAATAGAATTAAATACAGAAATAAAGGAAATGCAGAGAAAAAATCACACAACTTACTCAGGGTAAACCAATAAACGTATAATAAAATGGATATGAAACAAAAATATTCCCTTGGTAATTTTTGCGACACAACATTGAACCGCTATGGGTTGTAGTTCTCTATGTCGGAAAATAGTCGGAGAATACGAGGAATTGAGACCAAGGATAAATGGAATGACGACGCCGCATTGCTTTTTAAGGCGAAATATGCTCGCTAAGGTAGCCCTAATAAAGTTGAGGTCGGAATCTAGTTTCCCTTGGTAGGTGATCAGATTTCGAGCCTGGGGCTTAAAGGGTCGTAGGAAGGATTAATCGAAAATATACTTTATTAGAGAGGAGAAGTTAACAGACATTTCCGACCTACTAATCCCAATAATGTTAAAGTGTTAAAACTTCTACTTTCGAATAAATTTAAACTTTACCTTTAAAGAAAAATATGCTTCGTGCTCATATAAAGTTATAACTTTTACGCACTAAGGACTGAATCCCTATTTTACGTTTTTTAATGCATTGTACAAGATTGTAGTTTTTCCTTTTGCCATAGAATTTTGAACGAGAAAAATAAGTAGTATGTATACAGCTGTTGAAAAAAACGAAAAAAAATATTCATTATAAAGCGTGGACTTTATGAAAGGATTTGGGGATCTCCGTGTGTCAACTTCAATTTCCATGCAAAACCATTTATTTATGGAAATATATTCGAAGCCATACTGCAACTGCGGGAAGCTCTTCATTATTGGAATACTAATAAAGGATTTAACTTTCGAATCTCCTGGAAGTTCGCTAGCAAAACGAGACGATGAAGGAGATAGGCTAAGTGAAAATAAAAGCAACGTGTATTTGTTTCTATCTGCCAGAACTTTTCCAATAGTTAAAAAAGCAATTCATGTATAAAACCATTTTTAACATCATCATCATCACAGGTAGTCTGTCCGTAGACAGGTCCGTGATTCTTCATGGTTAAACCAGGTTCTCCATATACTCCTATTTTCCGCAGTCTTCTTCAAGTCTTGTTAGCTCTCTTTCCCCTTTTCCTACCTCTTTCTCTTTTTCCATTCAGTTTTCCTTCTAGCGCTTCTTCTCCTCATGTAATGTCCAATCCAGTTCGCCTTTCTCTTTTTGATAGTCCGTGTAATCGTTCGCGCACATCATATCGTACCGCCCTAACTTCTCCATCTGTTGTATTTCCTCACTTTTTTCTTTTATCCAATATTCCTAGCTTTATCTGTTGCCCATCTCAACTCATTATTTGTGTCTATAGTTGGCTCTACCTTCTTCACTGTTAACGTTTTCCCATTTTCTCCAGCATTTCCTTATTGATCCATGATTTTCTGATTTTCTTCTCTTGTTTTCCAATCTCTTTATTCAAGGTACCTTTGTTACTGTTTTTAATTTCCTCCCATTCTGTATCCACGGTCTTCGGTTCCAAATTTCTAAGGTGATCTTCCAACTTCGTGCTGAATGCATCATTTTTTTCTTTCAGTTTTTCTAGGTCCCAAGTCTGCCTTTCTCTTCTCGTTTTCCTTATTTTTAACATATAAAGTTGATATTAAAATATATATATGTGCTACTATTAAATGTGTTTGTCCTAAAAAATAACCTAATGTTAACTGTGTTACGTTATTCTTGAGGTAAAGATCAACAAGTCCAAATAACCAAGAAACTTATTTTAAATAAGATGCAGGATTTTCATTAAGCAGGATTTTAACCTCTTTCTCATTCATGTGATGTCAAAATTGGAATTTCTAATTTAAGAACGTCTTATTTCTCATACTTCTTCTCGGTGTTTTAATAGGATTATATTATGCGTACAAG
The DNA here is from genome assembly GCA_036926305.1 of Uropetala carovei. NCBI lineage: Eukaryota > Metazoa > Arthropoda > Insecta > Odonata > Petaluridae > Uropetala > Uropetala carovei. The sequence goes on from JAXCHB010000277.1 coordinate 1,605,344, forward strand.
AGAAGAATCGGAATAACAAGGACATTGCTTTCAGTAAAAAAAAACAGAATTAATCTATAATTTAAGTTCAAAATTTCAAGTTCGTTACCGACAAATATGTTGTTATCAAGTAGAACTTATTCGTTGAGAGTCACGCAAAAAGTCACCTAAAATTTATATTCACAAAAATAGCTACTTGAAAATTTTACTAACGATGTTTGTAATTCTAAAACTCAATTAACATTAGGAATATAAAATTAAAACGCGTTATCTTTATGAAAATGTAACTGTTATTCAATGCTCGATAAAAAATAAGAATACACATCCCTCCATACGAACGTTTCTTTTAAATGTAGCATAGCCGGTCCAGATTTCTGGCGAAAATCTGAATTTATTTTTGCTACCTCAGAAACAATAAACTTCATCTTTTCGGAGGAATTTCACATAATCTTGGGTTTCGCGACAAATTTTTTGCTCTTTTAAACCCTAAAATTTATGAATAGCCATGGTGAAATTAAAAAGCGCGATAAAACAAACACATCTGTGTGTGCTAAAACCGATACAAATATATACCGAATTTTATTTTTAGTCTTGTAATACTTTTAACTCTCGAAAGATAATTTTTGAGGTACCTCATAAATTATCCCAAATTGATAAAAAAAATAAAAAACGGTCCTCAAGAACATCCTTTTTTTAATGCTAGAACTAAAAAAAAACCGCCATTAAAATTTCGACGTACGCCGTCATCGCGTATTAATCCACCTATCGGCCGTGACACTCGTGTGTTCCGACGTCCCGATGGAATATTAGTCAGTCTTTGTGGAGCGGACGTCGCTGCTGCTTCGTTCCACTCCATCTCCTTTTCTCTCTCTCTCACACAATCACACGGCACTCCGATTTGACGCGACATCCTAGTATCTCCTGACAGTATTCGCAAAACTCAATCACTTTCCGGTTTGAAGCTTTTAAACCTTCGCATGACTTTGTCAGTCAATAGCCATTCCCATAGAGAAGGTCTGTGGGTGCTAGTCTAACAGCTTTGATGTTAAGGGAGCGATGTGCATAGGTTACTTACTTTGAGATAATAGAGACGCGTGTGAATGATCTCCTTTGAACCAGGGAAATTTTCTGCTCTACTGGTTTCCGATCTAGTCGCGGTGGTTTTATACGGTTGCTAAAGATATTAAAGGCGTGCACTGCGGGAAAAGGACTAGGCCGAATAATCGATAATTTTAACCATTGTTGTAATTATCCCGAGGACGTAATTACTTTATCTCTTTAGTTCGATTTAATCAACCTTTCGACAAATACGCACAAATTATAGAACGCTCGAGGCAATTAACAATGCTTAATTATATTACATTTTTTATAATTCGTCTGTTTTTGAATTATCGACCTTTACGGCTTAAAATGGAACGGAGTTTATTTCCAGTACCTAATATCTACAACATTGTGTTTTTAAGTCATTTCCGCAGTATTTCAAATTGTGAATAAACTTGATGGAAAGAATGAACTGTAAATAACTATGCGACAGACATAAGTTAGAATATGGGAGAAAATCGAAATGGGAAAAATTACAAAATATCCTTCCACTTTTTTATCTTTTTAAATTCTTATCTAATTTTAGAGCTAGTATCCGTGTATCGTAACTTAAAAAATAAAATGAAAATCCATTGTAGCCAGAAACTCAGTATCTTAAATTTCCATTCAAATAAAGATTTTAGACTATTTATACATATATAGGTACTACAAGTCGATTTCCGACCCTAGGGGCCGTCATCTCCTAGCTCCTGCGGCGGGCTTGGAGGCATTCGGCCCCAATTCATCAGCTTTCGATTACCGTTGGCGTCGCCGCTTTTTTTGTTTCTCCTGCGACGCATACCCACCAGGGTTTTCCCGTAAAGGAGAAAGAGCCTCGTGTGTTCCCAGCATTACGAACACGGTTTAAATGCCCGGTGTGGACGGAGTAGTTTTTAGTAGTTAAATGAAGTTATGTTCGTAGTGAGTGCCACTTGCGGAATAGTAGCGTCAAACCTGGGAATACTGGGCATTTAAACTTGGTAGTTTACAATGGAATAGTCTCGGTCGGTTTCGACCGACTTAGTAGGGAGAGGGTTGTGGAGGAAGGTATGACTTCGGACAATTATTATATGATTCTACATACCCCATTCTGATTTAATAGAAGACGCGAAGGAATATATCCAATTTGACATGGGATAATTGGACATTTTTTAGGAAATTCACTTGGCTGAAGAATTGTCTTCGTCAGTATTTTGAGACGCCGTTTCATCAAAGATGAGAATAAAAGAGGGTGAGCAATATATTTAATCTACTATCCCATGTGGCGGTGGAACTGAGTGACGAGGCACGGAGAGAAAGAGAGATACTAGGAAGATGTCTTTCCAATCTCTCATGCTGCTCTTGCCAAATGCAAAGTGACTCTTGAGATCATGTTCGGCGATTCCGGTCACACTCCCGACTCCTCTTCTTCTAATTAGGCGCAGCACTTTCTAAGAGGATTCTCCCCAATCCCATCTCGACACCTCTCCCGCCTTAATCTGCGGTCCTAAGTGGTCGGGGGAGATCGTAGGAGACCCAAGGAAGGCGTTTGCGTCGCTCTTTAATGAATTGACGGCGAATGGGATAAGAATTTCTTTCATCTCGAACCACCTTTTCTTCGTCTACTTTCGCCGAACCGCTTGCCTAGATCAAGGCACACTTTCGAAAATCTAGCTTTGGCTTCGTTAAATGAAATACTAAAAGCTAAGCTAATGTCTTTGAATCGCGATATTTTCAATGCGTGGAAAAACGTGTCGTAATTAAGTGCGTATGCTCAATTTTTTTATAATAGTAGCATTTGACAGTATTAAAAGAGAAAATCCTGGATATTATTGTTTTATTAATAAGCGCAGAGCTAGTTTGAACAGTACAATTATTCTGCAGACCTTGAGACCAGTCCATGTGCGAATTTAGAATTGTTAGATATCAGATGTATGGGATACCAAATGTGGGAACGTTGAAGAGTTTTACTAATTGCCTATTTAAGATTCTAAATGTTATGTTTTTCCAATAAGTGCAAATAAATACTATATAAACTTATTATGAACGTTTCTTAACTAAAATCCATGTTGACAGTGATATTGAATGCGTTACACAACATGCGCAATTTAGATGTGCGGATTTCTGCACTTTTACCGTAATATAACGCGAGTTCAGCAATATGTACTGCAAAATGTGATTAGAGCATAGAAAATTTATAAAAAGAGAACACTCAAACTCATACATAAGAGATGACGAACTTCGTCCAGAGATTTTCAAATAAATTTCCATCACCTCGAACTTTTACATGGAAAAAAAGAAAAAAATCGCTTCCTAGTCCCAGAGCGAAACTGAGTCGGAAATACGATTTCTTCATTGCTGCTGACCCCTTATGCTCCCTAATGACGCCGCAAGAGGTACTTTAGGGAAGAACCCGGTTGATCATCAGCGGCAATACGATACCGACATTATCCAAGAGCACTCTGCCGCGTGGATTATACGCAGGATATCTCTCGGTTTCAAAGAGCACTTCTACGCAACGCTTTATCCCCTGGAGGCGCGACTCTCTCTCTCTCTCCCTGCACTCCTCCCTTTCCCCCTCTCTTTTTTACAGTTACATCCACCTCCTCCCTTCACCTAATCCACTCTTCCAACACCACCGTTTCACTCGACCTCCTTCTGACTCCACCACCTCTCCCCCACCCCCTTTCCATATTCCCTCTCTCTCTCTCTCCCAGCCTTACCCAATCTCAAACTCCATTGAATCCGAAGCGCCGAGTTCTGAATATTTTAAAAGGAAAGACGGTTTTTTCGGAAGCGAAAGTGTTTTGACTGCGTGAATGATGCGTATCATAACGAAAAGGAGAGAGAGAAGAGTACACTGTGGCGGAGTACGTGTGTTATTAGTAGTAGTGGAGGAAAGGTTTTTAGGGACGAGGTAATTTAAAAGTTACGAACGCAGTTTTTATTCACCTCATGAAGCAACTGCGTGAAAATACAATCTGTGAATAAAAAGAAGAAATTTAACATTTCAGGCGTTACAAAACTGTGGATTGACGATGAAAATACAAGCATCTAAAATTAATGGGAACTTTTATTCTTGTGGATGAATAAAATTCGACAACCGACATAATTTTCCGTTACGAAGCATAAACTGAAGTTGCCGTTGACAATTTTTCCATCAGAAAATAAATAAATACTAGAATATAATATCATTATCAATTACGCTGCTATTATTGCATGTAATTCTAATCTTGAATTATATTTCGCTTGAAGGACGATGATAGAATAATATTCCACAGTACAATTGCTAAAAGTTAAATCTACAATTTATTCCAATGAGATAAAATGAAAGATGTTTATTAGAAATGTTTTTCATATTTTTCCAATATTTCATCAAATAAAAATAATAAAAATACAAATAAAAATGAGAGTTGTTTGATAGCCACATTTTTATCTGCCATAAAGCCAAATGAGACGAGTGAAAGAAATCGCGTAATTAATTGTTATAATACGATTAGAATATCACTTACTGAATCGATAATGATTAAACCAGGTTAAATTTAAGTAGCTGAGGAGTAAATGATTAATACAAAGGCCTATTGCTAATGACAATAAACATATTCTAGCAATATGATTTTTGATGTATAGAATGTAGGGTTGGAATGTTTTCGATGGATATGATGTTATCGTTACTGCAGACTGGAATAACCATCTTGAAAGTCTAAGACACGGGCTCGAAAAATTCCTTATAAACAGATTTGGATAGGTTTTATTATATCCAAGAGAATCAAATACTCATCCTAACAACACAATAGACACAATTTTAGGAAAAATTCATTCTTACGATAAATAAAACTTAATTAAAGAATCCCTGTTTATCTATCACAAGCCTAGTCTTAAGATTAAGAAATCGTTCATAAATTAATATTTTAGAAGGCAAAAGAACGCTTTTATTATTAAATTGTCGGAAAAAGCGGCTTATGTTAACAGCTCTGAAATTCTTTCCTCACTTGTTATACCCCCTACGTTGTCGCATCCTTAATATTATGCACCCAGCACAACGTATACAGCGAAACTAGCAAAGCGTAACGAATGTGATTCGAAAAGACAAAGGAACCGTAATAGAGAGATACAATAGTTTTAGAAAAGTAGTTCGGGCAAAAAAAAATATATAAACCGCTAAAGAGAGTATAAAAAAAGGCTGTGAGTATATTACCATGGAGACGGGAAGAATAAGAGCGAGAAAATTATCGGGGTCAAATGGAAACTCGTATACGATGAGATGGAGCAGAGTTCCGGCGAAATTGCACGGAAAATAGGAGAAGCGCTCGGGTGAAAGGTGAGAAATAAAAGCGGAGGAGAAAAGGGGCATAAGCACTTGGGTCTTGAAAAGTTGGGAACGAGAGAAACAAATGGAACAGAGACAGGTAAGGCGATGAGCGGGAGGGAGAAAAACGATAAGTGGGAGAGGGGGAGATAGAGAGTGGTGATGAAACAGTGAAATGGAGTAGGGGATGTTCAAAGACATTGGTAGAGAGAGGGATAAGGTGAGAAATAGGGAGAATAGAGAGAAAGGGGAAGTGAAGAGAAAGAGATAATGAAAAACTCAAAGAAATGAGAATAGGATATAAAGAAGTTAAATGGAGAGGAATATCAATTCAGAAAAACTCCTGAATAGGTAAAAATAAAATAAAATTTAAAAAATGAAATATCTATATTAGGTCACTATAAATTATTAAATTAACAGCATCCTGTCGGAGGTACTTCGATTTTGGGATTCTTCGTATTTTCTACTCGCAGGGGTTTCAATTTTGGGCTCCACTAGCTAATATAAAAGTTTTTATAGCACGCTTGAAACAAATGGTGAAGACGACTATGAGAGTGAAGTTGATTAAAAACCTAGCAAAGGGAAATACTGGCGAAATTTCGAGAACCAGAGAAATATAGGGGGTGAAGGGAAACTGGCGTGTAAAAGCGAGAATATTAGTAATATAGAAAGAGGAAAATTAACTGCAGGAAGGAAACAGAGATTGAAGATGTGAGGAACAGTGGGATATCAGAAAGGGGAGAAATTCAGAAAGATAGATGGGAAATAATCTACCGTAATTTTCCGATTATAATACGCAACCTATATAATACGCACCTATTTTTTTGTAAAAGATCAATGTAATTTTACTTGACTATGTGTAGTATCGGGTCAGTTTTCGCCTTGCCGCGAAATGAGATACGTGTGAGAGAGTTTACAAGAATATCGCATTACGTTCTGACTCTCCCATTAAAGATTGCTACGATGTATAAAAACATTTTGCCTCAATGTCGCCTTTTGTATTCATCTGGTCGGTTGGAATACGAGTTCGCGTTTTGCTGCCAATCTAGATCCGTGTGAGAGGGTTGACGAAAATATCACGTTACGCTACGCTGTAGAAAAACATTTTGTCTCAATATCACCTTTTGTATTAATCTGATCGGTTGGAATACGAGTTCGCGCTTTGCTGCCAAACTAGATACGTTTGAGAGAGTTTACGGAAATATCACGTTATGTTCTGACTCCCGTTAAAGATCGATACCATGATGTATAAAAACCTGCCTCAATGTTGCATTTTGTATTAACCTGGTAGTTCATACAACCCGATCGAGGTGTGTAAAATGTTCTCGGCGACACAATTTACGTAGACGATGAGCGAAAACACAAGATCGCCGAGGAACTGTTTGAGGACAGTGAGGGAAGTGGTAATGAATTCCTAGGCTTTAGTAATTCTGACAGCTAAAGTAAATAAATAAATATTCTTATTTTTGTTTTAACAAATAATATTTAAAGGAATGTTATAGAAATGCATTGAAATGTACGATTTATTTGTAAAAACGTGTTCGTTATCGAAATGCATTGAAATATATGATTTATTGGTAAAAACGTTCGAAAATATAAATTATTTCGATACTGAAAAAAGTTGTATGCATTTATAACCATATATAATACGCAACCTAACTTTCTGTCAACTATTTCAAGAAAAATGCGTATTATAATCGGAAAATTACGGTAGACTTGAAAAATGATTTTCTAATATTCTTATGATAGAAAAGGATGTATATCGGCAGAAATGCAAATGAACTTCTCTATAAATACTATTTGGAAATGAATATTTCAATCGAGGTCCATTCCATTTGCTATCACTTACAAATGTCTATTTAATTAAAATTTTTAATATAATGTTTGCACATCTTAATTTGAAACATAAAGGTTCATCTAATAAATGTTTGGTTCATATTAAGAGTTGATTGGGGAACCAATTATTGACGTTTCTTAAATAAACTATCTTAATAATACCGACAAAACATTTTTATGGGTATTTCTCCCGTATAATCCCGTAACAACATTTAGAGTTAGATTAGAATGTTTTGTTTTGATTTTAAATTTGTTCCCGTTAATTATATTTTTAACATTTTAAATACAGAATTTTAATTCGATTGAAAGATAATTAGAAGGAGAATCTAAATACTTTTCAATTTCTTTTACAATTTCATAGTATTTGTGTAAAAAATATTATAATGTTACATTTTACACTGAACTTGTCGACAATTTCCCCTTTTAACTCATGAAATAGTGAGTTATCGCACAGGTGCAACTTCATTACGCTCTGAATACATAGGACGAAAGAAAAACACACAGAATAGAAAAATGTAAGAAAAAGTAAGGTACGGAATATGCAAAGAAGAACAGAAGATAATGCAGAATAAAGCGGATAAAGAGAGGAGGAAATGTGGGGGAGGGATTAACAGACGTAGATAGGGAACAGTGGAGAAGTTGAAGAGAATAGGAAGCGAGCACAGGATGAGAGAAAAAAAGGTGAGCCAAGAGACGAGCTATAGAGCGGACGTTTAGAATCCACGGGAGAATATCTGTTGTCTGCACAGGGAAAACGAGAACAGGAAGGTAGAAAAGAGCGAGGTAGGGTTTCGAGAGAGAGAGGGAATTCGAGGGGAAGAAAGGAGATCGGAGAAGCGAGCGGGAGAAGGGAGAATAATCGTGTATCCTCGACTTGAAAGGATGAGATTTACGAAACAGAGTGAAAGGAACGTCGTTGCTCGGGAAAAGCATTGAAAGAGGCGTGGCGGAAGAAATCCTTTAGGAGGACAATCGGGAGAAATGTAGCACCCCGAGAAAGGGAGAGAGGAAAAGAGATGTTGGATACGAGAGTGGAAAGTGAATGACGTAAGTGTGAGACGCAACTCGGACCGGAACATATTCCCTTTCCCCCCCACAACGACGGACGATGTTTTGCCTAGTAAATAACGTGACACGAGAAAGTACGCACGTACCACTCCCGATCCACGTAACTGTATGAATTGCGGAAGATTTTATATGGTACCGTTCCACATATAGAAACGTTTTGTGACATACATATTATTGCCGGCTTACCACTGGATCTGGATTTAACCAATGCCTGCTTAGAAATTCTAATTATTACGATGTATGCTGACTCTGGCGCTGACGCTTATGCTCCAAACTGTAATAAGTAATCGATATTATGTACATTATAACGGGCAGTGACCGAAGGAATTGAGAGAATTACTTGTTTAACGAACCCGATATTATAATCGCGAAATATATCTAGGATAAATCCTCCACGATAAGTTTGATTAAAACGGTATCATAGACGTACTTGCTTTGAAATGATAAATTTCGTCAAATTTTCGCTCCGAGTAATAGTATAACATAAGATAAACGTGATCAGATCAATATCGACGAATCAAGTCTGTTCATAAATCATCGTTTTGTATAGAAGATCGGCGATGTAAACAGAAACTAGAATTCGATTTTTGAAAAGAATACGTCAAGAATGGTTTGGCTTTAATCGATAAATAATTCATAAACACAAGATACGCTTGACTATCGAACGTATGCTGTCTTTTAGATACGTCCATCGTGGATCGAAAAAGATATAAATTGCGATTCCAAAGAAAAAAAACAAAATAATAAGGATGAAAAAGCATCCACCTAAATTACACTCTCTGGAACGAAAAATGGCTGGTTGTAACCGCTCCGCAGGTTCGGGGGGAGATCTGGCAGGGATCCACAAATAAAAGGGTATGACTTCCGACAGAAGGCTATTCTTTATTGCTAACCATCGTTACATTCTCACACTCCACGACGGCCGACTCCGACTCACAACCCCTGAGTGACGACTCTCACCGTACCTTACCATCACATCCGCGGCGTCTCTCAGTGGCGTCCCCATGTGACCCACCCGTGGGTTCTTTCCACTGGTTAATAATGACGCCACTAATGTTCAAAGTTCGGTGCATACTCTGCTACTGGGAGGTGTACAAAGGCTGGTAGGGTGGGTGGGGTGGGGTGGGTAAGCGTTCCTACGGATAGCAGGATATGAAGCATGGTAATGTGAGGAGTAACTTCCTGGCACCGGAATGGAAGGAAGGACAGGGGAAGGATTACGAAAAGTAAATCATGCGCGTTGGCACCTTTACATGGTTTGCTTTTATCGTTCCGTCTGTTTTGCGATAAAAATACATTTGAACAAAGAACTCTAGAATCGCCTACGATAATGGGCATTTTAAGATAATACTGCCAACTTATTTTATGAAAGACGAAAAATTACAGAGCATCTCTTAGAAAATCTCTGGTTCAAATAAAATATTAACAAAAACTGATCATCAACAATTTCCTCTTTTATTCGTAAAAACTCATAGCAAATATCTATCAAAAGCCGTTTCATCGTTGCAGCAGATGAATCGGGATGCATTTCTAACAAAATACAATTACAACTTCAGAAAATGCGCACGTACAGCATTTTTCAAACGTAAAAGAATTCGATCGAAAAAATGGCACATGCTTCTCCCTATAGGTATTCATCCGACGCAACTTAACGGATACGAGTCGTGTCTAACACTAAGCGTGACGCATAAGAGAAAAAACCGTGCATCCATTTTGTCCATCTCAAAAGTGCTCTCTCTCTCTCTCTCTCTCTCTCTCTCTCTCTCTCTCTTACGTCTCGGTGCTAGCCGTCAGAGCCCATTCTCTTCCTCAGTCGAAGAAGAAAACATCCGGCGGACCCATTTGGCTGCCCACACGAATTACAAACGTCTCCGTTAGCCCATAATGCCATGGAGGATTTTCGAGAAAATAAGGCGCAAGTCTGCGAATGGGGAGAGGTCTACGTGAACGAATAAAACTTCGACCGGCCAGTGAACAGAAATAAATCTTCCTTTAAAAAAAAGAATACCGGAGAATTAAATGTTGCGAAACGTCCTATACCGTGAAGCCAAATACTCAGCGTTAAAAAATAGGAAAAGATTTAAGGAAGGATTTGCACAAAAATTAGTTCGCCAAATGGTAATTCAATTAAATTTATTTAACTCTCTCACAAACATTTTCGATGATGGATATTTATTTTAAGTAATATGCAAAAATTGATTCATTGTACAACTAAAAATCTCTTTGTAATAAATAAGAAATGCATCAAAAATTGCTACCATTGAGATATATCTTCATTACAACCCTGAAATTTTGATATTAGTTACGGAGTTACCTCAAGTTATGTGCTTCAAAATTTCTCAGGTTAATGTTGTTTTTCCTAATAAGTTATCTATTCTAATGTTTCTCTAAAACACTCCATATGAATTTTCATTTTCGAAGAGCTTTTAAACAAACGCTTCCTTATTTTCTATAAATAAAACTTTAATTCACCGATAATAATTAATAGTTTATAACATTATGATAATCATTACAATTTTTTTAGAGGCGTATATTCTGGGTATGCTTAGTGTGCGGCGCACACCTACCTAATATCACGATATATACGCATACTTAGAAAAAAGTATTGTTTTCATGAAAAAAATCGACTTCAAGATTTCTACGGAATTACATGTTTTGAGGTCCCTAGAACACGTTTGGACTATTTGATGTCTGTGTGTATGTGATTTTGGGCGCTCTAACTCGAAAAGTACTTGCCAAATCATTACCAAATTTCATATATAATACTTTGGTACAAGTATGAAGAGTTGATTAGTTTTTGGACAATACCGGTTAAACGGAAGTCGAGGTTTATTCGAAACCCGATTCGGTTTTGCCGAAATATCTCCGTTAAAACATCATTAGTGTATATACAATTCGATACATAGGTTATAGAGAATGTTATTTCCTCCAACTTTCATTTGAAACAATTTTCCATATCAGTTATTGTTTAGGAATTATTTATAAACTAGCAGAACTTCCCGTTGAATTTCAACGGATTTAGTGAAGCTACTACAGCACAACATACAAACTCTTTAAAATATATAGTAGATACTTTTAAAATTATAATTAGCTAATCTTAACAATTAATCATATTTGCGTGTAACAATCCGTTTCCGAGCCTACTGCATTCAAATATAACGATAATTTTATTTTATATCATATTACTTTCGCCAAATCCAGCTTCATTTCTTGTGTAATTATGCCTCGCTGAAATATTTACTTTTATGTCTTGAAAAAGCAACGTACAGTTGTCCATGATTGAACACTGACTGGTAAATGTACACCAGATACGTGAGCTTATTTACGTTAATAAACGTTATAATGTAGAATATAATGATTTTACTTACAAAAAATGTAAGATTCCAGTATTCAATACACGAAAGAAGGTCCAATTACTTTCATCAATAAACGCTTCCTGAATAATAATCAGTATCTATTTACGTTGCTATCCATAAACATCGATTGTTTCGTTGCTTAAACAAAAGTGCGAAGCGAATAACGCTAAACTTTCGTCTATTTGTAAGCTTCATTGAAGCTAACTGAATCGGAGGTAACAATGACGGCCGCCTTGGTTACGCCCGGAAAGAGTACGAAAAATCCCCAAAATTTCGAAACAAATATGGTATTTCTGAAAACTGCGACCGTGTAACATGTAAACTTCGCAGGAATAAGATAGTATAGAGTTTTATTCGTCGAATAAAGTAAAAACGAAAAAAATCGTATTTTAATGCTTGAAGGAAGAATACCTTGCAAGTCAAAAATATTGACAGCACTGTTTAATCCTGATTGACCAAACCTTGACCATTCACTAAGTTAGGATGTAAGGAAGAATCGTACAAAATTTGGTTATTCTAGCTTTTATCGTTTAGGAGGAGTTGCATGAACAAACACACGCTTCAAAATATATTATAGATTACGATTGAACCATTACAATTGCCATCATCAATAAATCTAAAATAGCTTTTCTATGTTACCTGCGGCACAACAATAGGATTTGTAAAAAAACAGGATAACGATAAAGATGAATAAAATACATTTAAAGTTAACGATAAATAAATAACAATAAATATAAAGATAACGATAAATAAAACGATATATAGAAATAAACTATAAAAACGCATTACAACAATATTTCAATCTATACTTTATTTTGTGTCTATTTATTTTAAAACGTCGATTTCACAAACAATTGAAATTTAAATAACCCCAGGGCGGCGCTACATATATTGAGTGGCACATGGATGCGGCGCTTCATGACAACTAACTTAGTAACGTCATCTATTGACTGAAAAATGAAGTTGTTGCAGACGGAGTAAGAGAAGTATATATATATATAGATAGATAATCGATTTTTTCTGTTTCCATCAAATATCTTTAAAACGTCGTTATTGGTAATCTTTATAAGGACCAAAGTTGTAGAGAATAATACTTCTTCCAAGTTTTGTTTGAAACAAACTTTCTAGATAATTAATTTATTCGTAAATTTCCAGTATTCAGCGCCACCATCTAGCGGTGAATTCTGTAAACATATTCAAAATATAATTTACGGCAATAAGGACGACTGTATTCTTTTACGATACGAAATAATAATTTTGCCTTATATTCATATTAAGTTAAATATCTATACCCCAAATATGGAGAAAGTCATGTGTTGGCCACATCAGATTTTTTATATTTTTTGTCGTTTTATTTGAAAAAAATCCATGTTTCCCTGTAAAGCTGTAAATCAACACAGTAAAAGTTGAAAAGCATTCTCTTGAGGCCCTTCATATCGTGAGGCCCTAAGCTGTAGCTTAATTAGCTTATTCCTAAGTCCGGCACTGGTCCTATCATAAACTTGCCTTTTCTCTCAAGCTAGAAAATATATAACAGCTTGAAAAAGAATGATTTTCCTCCAATTCTTGTCTCCTTTCTCCTTTGGGGCGCATTTTCCGTAGTGCTTTTTTGTGTTAAGATTCTAAAATTCATTGGTAATAAATCTTTTGGAATTAAAAGGATTATATATTATTATGACAAACGCATCTATGCTGCGGTCTTTTGCAAATAAAACAATATATCGAACCTCTAATATCTCCCTATATCATCACTTCAGAATTCGATATCTGCACTTATTAGATCGTCTTGTGAAAGGTTTTTAAGCGGTCGAGAGAAGCTCTCAGCCAGCGAGGATTTGATTGGTTGGCATTGTTCTCTGAAAAGTGGTCTCACCCTTCTTATTGGCTATCTTGAGCAAGTTGCTTATGAATTGTGACGTCCAAAGAAGAATAATATCTATAAACATTTTTAGCAAGTTTCACGTTCATTTTCCCCCTTTATTTCTTAAACAACAGCTACCTCGAAACTTGCGATACGACGAGAGTCTCAAATTTTCATTTGTGCAGACAGGAAAGACCGTTCTTCGCTTTGTAACAAACTAGCAAATTCAATCACAGCTTCATTATCGAACGGTAACTTATTCATTACTTTTTTCCATGAAATTTCGCCGTTTATTTTGAATGTGAGTTCATTTCATTTGGAAAATTCGCACTCAGCGTTGGTTGGTAAAAGCCATTCACCTTGTTAGAAAAATCAAGACTAAGGTCGAGACCTAATTTTCAGGCATTCCTATTTGTGTAAGCATGCACGACCGATGCATTTAATATTTTATGGACAGTAAAAATCCTCTTCTACTGCAAATATATTTTTACGTACGTCGAACCATGCGTTAACATGAAATAAACTGCGTCCCCGTCTAAATTTCGCACGAGTACAAAGTAGTCTATGGAACTCATAACCTATGGTTAAATTTAACTTAGACACATTTCTCAAGGTCTTGTGTAATTGTTTTACGATTGAAGTTAAATTTATTTCAATTATTCCAACTAAAATTTTTTAATTATATGAATTCTAAACTCAAGTTAAATTTTAAATATTATTATACCGTAGTTCGTGCCAAACTATTGTTGTTTAACTCATTTTTGTTTAAATTCCACATTACCATAGCTACTCCTCATGGGGGACTAAGAAAAAATAGGAATACCCGTCCTTGGAGAGAAATATATGTTTTTATCACCATTGGAAAACTGCCAGGTCTATCTAATCCACAAAGATAAAGAAATGACGTGGTTGGCGCTAAAATATTTTAACAAGTTCAAAGAGAAATTTGTGTCCATGTGCCCTACTCTGACTTCAGTAACATTGGTCTTCATAACAGTATTAACACAATTTTCGCGATTTTCTAGTGCAAATATTTGCTGTAGCAATCAATTCTATTTAAGTTCTTCATTTCGGTTTGTTACATATCATGGAGTATTTAATCGTGTAGCGAACGCCCAAATTAATTCTAGTTGAAGTTTTATAAGCAAGCAATATAGGAAGCTGACCTACAATAATTCCCCTAATAGTAACAATGCGTGTTTACTATTCAAAACATGATTCCAGCAAATTAACTCGCATAAAATGTCACGATAGTTTCAAAATCCCGTCTAACTAAACTAATCCTGTTCTCTTAACAAAATGAACCGAATAGTAAAAATATAGGTATTAATCGAAAGTTTATCCCCTCTAATGAAATCCCTAGTAATTTTAACGGAAGCTCCAAGAGCAAATGTAACTGGCTACCTAAGTAAGATTTATAAAAAAGAAACACAAGGGATACTTTTTAATGGGATTTTCAAGTCTTATTTACCAGCGCGAGTGAATTAGTACACTCGACTTCATTTCTCCCTTTGACCATGTTCCTTAACCCGTGATGCTCGAGTTTTACGGGAACTTCAACACGTGCCACGGAAGAAGAGTGGTTGCGGGAAGTGGTGTTTTGAGTCGGTGGAGGCGAAGTTGGAACGGAGGTAGCCTGGTGGTAGGAAAAGTAAGATATAGAGGAGTGCTGAAGGGGAAAGAGAATACGATGTATACAGAAAGGTCCAAGTTAGGGCAAGTTATTAATTAAAGAGAAATGTTTATAATGGTGTTTCCCTCGTTAAGAAGGATCTGTTCTGAAAAAATCAGCATATTTAAAAAGAAAATAAAACTTGATGTATAATAACAAAGACATTTTTCGCTATCAATCGTCTTCAGAAAGAAGGAAGACGCGGAAACTATCCAATACCGTTGATCTACCTAAAAATCATGTACGGGAAACAATTTTTAGTTTGAATTGACATGCAGACGGATATCCTGAGATCTATCAAAAATATTAGTTTTAATGAGAATTTTCTGAAGCAGTAAATTATTCACGCACGCACTGTTAAAAACACGCCGGAAATTCAACAAGTGACTCATTTATGCTAATTACAACTTTCAAATGTTCATAAACTACATTTCCGATTTTCCATGCATCTCACAATTCATAAATATTCATGTTGTCTGCGAAACCATAGGAAATAAAATGATCAAGGATACCAAACTATACTTTGTTAATAAACTTGATATCAGAACGATTAGTTATTTAAAACCAATGCTTATTAAGTTTCCTAGGATATAAAATTAAGCAGAAATCAATTCGCTTAAGAAAATTCCCAGAGAGTTTCGCCAATTTAACATTTCAGTCAAACATCGTAATTTACGTAGGACAAAACTGAATACTGTCCATGCCGTGTGCAACGACAGGACGAAGAAATAATAGCGAAGATTATATTTTAACCATAGACAATATTTCATAAGGAATTACGATGTTTTAGGTGAAGCAAGAGTAAGCTCAACTTTAAAAAAATACGCAGCAAGAAAATGGAAAGGAGAAGCCGAGGGCTAAGAAAGGTGAAGGATCGTAGGGAGACAAAGGGTGAGGTGAGGAAAAGAAGGCGTTGAAGGGCGAGACTGGAGAAGGGACGATTGTTTGACGGAGGAAATAAAGTTTATGAGGAGAAGGAGACGAAGTGCACACTTGGAAGGATGATGGGAGGGTTTATTGAGGAAGAATCGGTAGGTTTTTGGATTTCAAAGGGCATTGCGCGTTCCAGAAAAGTTACGAGAAAGAAGGTTATATAGACCAGCGGTCAAAGGAAATTCTTAAGGCGGATTGTCGGGATTAACCCGGCATTACCAAGTCGGCAATACCGAGTTGACATGGAACTAGTGATCTGTCTCTTTCTTATGCAACACTTGCATTAGAACTAGCTGCCACCAAGAGTTGTCACGGTAACTGGATTAACTTAAAATATATTAGGAGCATCGCGCATCAACCTTGTGCCTCGCTCCGCTGCCCGTGCGCACCTCTGAACCTCCACCATCGGACTTTCTCTTAGTAGACGACATGTTTCATATCACATTCATTTCTCTGCTAATAAAGGGTTTGCCGATCGAACGACCGACTATGACTTTAATATATAGAGAGATATCTGATTTAGGAACGCTCATTAATACAATATCAATAATTAATGGAATATTTATTTGTTTATTTGAATCACCGTTGAAAAATCGATGGATTGGAAATTGAATTCTGTTCATTTAGGCGTCCGTCGTTTTAAGCCACGAACTCTTACGATAATTGTAAGCAATTTTAAACTGTAAATTATTACTGTTCGACGGTCATTTTCGTGTTATTTAAATGGAGAAAATAAACATTCCTCCATGACTTCCATGTTGACGGCGAGCAACTTAAAATTTAAAAGTAATTTCTGAAAGTTTGATCGAAAAAATTAATGGTTTTTTTTTGTTATAAGCAGTTTTCGTCACTACCGGCCTACCGACCGACCGACTTTAATACATAAGAGGCATAATAATACAGTCATTGTGTGTCAAAAATGAAAGTTATTCACGAATAAAGTACTAAATTAAAATTAAGGCACTTCCCATTCTCTCTCCTCTCTCATCCTCTCTCACTCTTCCACCCATCCTCCCATACTCTTTCCTTCTCCCCTCAAAAATGTTCTTATATCTCTAAGAATAATACATATAAAATATTAAACGCATAATGACTTAAATTTAAATCCTCATTAATACATCTTAGCCACGTACATTTTATATACGCAAAACTATTTTTACTTTCTGGAACATTCAATTATGTTGACTTGATATGATTGTTTACTTTTTGGTGTACGTAAAAGTTTGTTTCATTTTTTTTTATTTAAATTTTATTTTAACTTAGCTCTTAATTGCCATGTTTGACAGGCAAATACGCTAGTAGTAAGACATAAACGCTGTTAACTAACTATATTAACTAGTTTTTCCAACTTCATTTACAACTCCTCGCAAATCTCTCCGAGGCTCGATTATATTAGATTCGTGTACACGCGAGAGGGGACGGGTAATAAGTGAACAATAGAATGGATGAGAAAGAGGGAGAGAGAGAGAGGAAGGAAAAGCTACAGAGGTAAACACCGGTTGACAAGGGTCAGATTTTGATGCAAGTCACAATGAAGGCTGTTGGGGGATAGATTACACCGTGTGGACAGAATACGCTCCATGGCGATCACATGCAAGATAGGGTTCTTTCCTATCTTCTCGTGTAAACATACGACAGGAACCCGCTTCTTCTGTCTTTTTTTTTGCGGGACAATCTTGCTCCTGTCATCCGGACGTTAATAGATTCGGAAATACCGGCCACCTCCTCTACTATCCATCTTCTCCCATGTTCGCCGTTCGAGTTAATCCTTCCGTGACCTTCTCCGCATTCAATATAGACATTCACGTCACGATCTCATCCATTATTACTCAGTAGTGAATCGATTTTGGCCTTTGTTTCCGAAGGTGTATGTTAAAAATCTCTGCAATAAATGCTACATGAATATAGTATAGAAATTGAATTTGATAACATAATTTTATCTGCTCGAAGGCTGCAAAAGTACATCAATAATATAACGATGCACGTGAATATCAACTGGAATATTGTTCGTAAATTTCCTGCATTTACATCGCCATAAGCATTAGAACATTATATTAACATGAAATATTCCGCCTTTGAAATCAAATTAGGTATGTATCGTGAAATTGTAAAAATATCGATTAAAAAATTAAAAAATAGCTTACAATGCAATCAATGCATAACGTAAGTATCAAACAGGAAAGTGTAATAAAAAACTGAACTTAACCATCATATTCTCGCAACAGACGGAGGAAAAGGGAATTATAAATGAAAGAAAATAAACTTGAGAAACTTTGGAACTATTTCACGAAAACATTTTAAATTACAAAACCCTGGTTTCTTCAATCCGCAATCGTAAAAATTTACTTCATTATTATAATTTTTCTAAGCCTAACAAAGTGAATATAAACTTAAAACGAATTAAAAAGATACAATTAATTATAATAAAATTTCAAAATAGGCGTTTGAAAGCACTTCATTATTATTCTGGTAAAATATCCTTGAATAAAGAATTTTTCTTGTTAGCTACCACACTCGAAGAAAGAACAATTTAAATTTGCTAGTAAACTCGATAGAACTGATGATTTGGACCAGCCGCTGAACACAAATCATTAATCTTTTTCAATCCATTACGAACGTTCCTAATTTTGATTTTCTATTAAGACAAAATACCTATGTACCATTCATCCATTTTGCTAATGGAAGTAATTGAAATAAGAACCACCTACAACCGATGAATATTATTTTTTATCACTTCACTCTCATAGATTCAACTGAATCTTCGGTCAGCGTTTAAAACATGAATTGTTCAGTTATTTTTATGCAAATGATCGCGAGTATAAATAAGTTTTTTCTGTAGGTGTTTTAAAGACAATGTTCTATCGAGAAAAATGATTTGTATTATAGGTTGGAATTCAGATTAATATTCGGTCTAAAATAGGTCATCGATCATTGTGGGTGTAATTTAAGCGTACTACGTGTAATGGAACGTATGAAATATGTACTAAAAAAATAAATTCCTCGCAACAGGGTATAAAATTTTAAACTATACACTCAACTCATTCTCTTTAAAAATAGAGAATTATAGATCAAAAATCTAAAATCCTACTGACACATTATGTATCTTTAATAGCCATTACAAAGTTTATAAAAAACCAGGCTCACATTTCGGCTGCGAGGCAGCCGCCATCAGTGATGACTTTTTTAGAATAGTATGGGTGAGCCATCAATAATGACTGCTTCTTTGTACTCTAACTGTGCATCTGACTTTCATATACTTATAATGCCTATTGGTAATATATAGGTTTGACTTATATTACCACAAATATACTAACCATCAAACTACCAGGCGCGTCAGCTGAAACGCAATTCGAGTGTTTCCCAAACATTTTTCTGGCGCATTCTCGAGGATAAACAGGATTCCGCAGCACTCCTACCTCGGAACAAGTTTATTTATTTATACTTACGGATATCACAACCTTTAAGCGCATCCATATTTTGCATCTACGCCATAATCTATTTAATAGAGCAAAAGTATTTTTCTTTATAACCTATAAACATTTCCAAATTGAATTATTTAAAAACGAAAGTTTTTCGCGTCGCCCCTAGAAATCAATTGCGGCACTCGATATGGAGAACGCTGCGCTATTATTTTAAATTTGATTGAAAAAATAAAAAATAATATGTGTGTATATATATATATATATTATTTTTTCAGCCAAATTTAAAATAATAGCGCAGTGTTTTCCAGTACGTCTCTCTGTCGCTGAAGTAGGGCGTCAGCCGGAAAGCTCCATATTTGTGTTGTTTTTGTGTTTTTCGTGTGTCCTCAGCACCCCCAGCGGCTCTCCAATCTAGGTAAGTGTCCACAGTGTCCACTGGGCTTCCTCCAACACCTTGTTGCCACCTTTATTATTACCTTTCCTTTTCTTTAAGCTTATATATATATATATATATATATATATATATATGTGTGTATATATTCGTTTCACTCGGCTTCTCTACATAGGGGACTTACATAAGTTGATGTTGAAATAAGCAATCGACATACAGTCTTGTATTGTATATGGTGTTGGAAACTCGTTCAAATCGAAATATAAAACAACGCAATGCAGGGTAACTCAACGGCGAGCGTAGATGCATGGATTACTACCAATATGAGTTCATCGTTATTCAATAGTATCACCGTCTTATGGAGAGCACGACATTTTTGATTGCTCGGTCTGTTTTTACCTTATAAACGTTATAACCCCGACTTTCGCTATGTTGTCCTCCAGTTCCTTCCAGTTTTCCTGGAGCATCTCCATCTGTTCCTCCGTCAAAGGGTCCGGTTTCACCGTTATCTCCATCACCATCCCTTTGCTCTTCGGACCGTTTTCCGCCGTCCCGCCTTCCGTCGCCGACTTCCCGTCTTCTCCGGCGGAATCACCGTACGACACCGATTTCTGACGTAACGACCTCGGCGACCCCTCCGAGCCCCCGTCCTTAGAGACGCGACTGTGCGCCGAATTGCCCATAGCTCCGGATAAATACGAGCGCGCGAAATGTTCGAAGGAGAAAGAGAGGGGGAGAGAGAAAAAACCTTCCTTTGTTTTTATCCTTTTGTTTTAGAGGAAACCCCTCGATATGTTATGCAGATATATCTCCTTTAAACAGAACGCCTTAATCTTCTCCAAAAACATAAATTCACTCCACCTTGTTTTCCACCTATTATCTTATGGGTCCTCTTCGTATGACGACATTTTCCGATCACTCCTAACGCTACGATACGCGTACAAGTTTATTATCCTTATGTTTATGCCACACTCTTACCTTCTCGGTAAAGGGGAAAGCGAACAAAGCAAGACCGAATCCGAACGCGCGCCTAAATATCAGTCATGTCCGGAGAATCCGTCGACTTAACAGTTCGATGTCGGAGACGCGTCGACCTTTTTCTTCTCCTGATCCAATTTCACTGAGGAATTCCCTCATTCGTCGAAAGCCACAGAAACATAACACCGAGAAACACGAGAACAGCACTCGCCTCGACGTTTCGCGAAAAATATCCCCAAAAATTCCTCAACACGGAAAAGAGAGAGGGATAAAGAGTTGAGAGAGTGAGAGAGAACTTGACTCGTAAAAAATAAAGGGCCGGGCAGAGAGAAATAGAAAGGAGGCTCGCCTCGAAGACACGCAACACGTCTCACGGCCACACAGTCATGCAGGGTTATAGCGAGCGAGCGCGTGTAAAATGCAGACCCTTACACTTCGGAGGTATTCGGAACACGGAACGGAAATCTTTCGCCTCTCCTCTCAGTTGGAGTTGCGTAGTGGCTGGTGAGGGTTTAGGGGGGAGAGAGGAATGGAGAAGGGAGGGAGAGACAATGAGAGAGAGAGAGGGAACGAAAGGGTAGGAAGATGCGTAGGAAAATAACAGAGAGAGAGAGGTGAACAGGCAAGGGGAGGAATAAAACGAGAATACAGGAGAGGGGAATGGAGAGAGGAAGGGAGAGGAATAGAGAGAGAGGGAGAGAGAGAGAGGGAGAGAGAGAGAGGGAGAGAGAGAGAGGGGGAGAGAGGGAGAGAGGGAGAGAGAGAGAGGGAGAGAGAGAGCGGGAGAGAGAGAGCGGGAGAGAGAGAGGGAGGAAGAGAGGAGAGAGAGGAGAGAGGGCCACGTACCCCTCTCGCCCATTCTACAACGAGAGCTTCGGCAGGGTTCGGCTGCTTCTCCTCCGCCCTCTCCCCTATTCTCCCTCTCCCCCTCCATTTCTCTCCCTGCGCACACCCTTCTTCGCAAAGGGTAAATCGAGAGGCAGTCGGGTCAGACGACCAGTCCTCGTCGAGGCCTCGAGAGAAGAGGGGAAACGAATTCGTGCAGGTATAAAATTTGGCGCTTCAAGAAACCTTGCGTGATCGATGGGATTTATTTTATTTTTATTTTTTGGTAGGGACGTAATTTCGATTAGAGAGGAGACGCAGGATTTTGAAAAACTTAAGTAGGGAAGCCTTTTTTTCGGAGGTGGAATTAAATTATGAGGGAAAGTAAATAAACAGACGACGGTGGTGTACGGCACCGAAAACTAGGCTATAATTTAAAAAATAGATAAATACAGAATAATACGTAAAGCGTGTGGAATTTTTCGTTTTCGCGATTTTTCCCTCATGAAGGGGTTTGTTTCTGAGACCGATGAAGGACATTTACCGTTATTTGTTAATGTATATACCAATTAACTCAGGACAACAGGGTCGGAAGCAATGCAATCTCGATAGGTCGAAAATTTGCGAATCGAAAATTGATAAACATTCTTTTCCCCCTCGTTACTTCTATGCGTCTAACTTGCAGTTTTACGAATCGTATTTTTATGCTCTTTTCTGGAGGGTTTAATTGTACATATTGTAAACATGCTTAAAGTAAATCCCATGAACACAAACGCGTGATCTGTGTTTAAATCATTGTCTGGTTAATGACAGATTCTTAATGCCTTTATTTATTAATCTATATTAGTAATATGGTGAATCATCTCTTTTTTTCATTCCACGCGGTGTTTATATCAGTTCAATGAACATTTTGAATAGTCAGCACTGCAGCTCTCTTTGATAAATTTCAATTGTCGTATTTTTGGTGAAATTCTTTTCCATATACATAGTATAATGTATTCATTTCTGTTCCTTGAAATACCAACCGGGACTTGTTCGTAGAACAAATTTCAAAATATCTAATTGAAATTTTTTAAATTTAAAATTAACCTCAAAAGCCGATGGCGCATTTTAAAGTAGAATTATGCAATAACGCCCGTGAAAAATGTAATATTCTCGATCAAAATAATTACATCCATCGTGAAAGACCTTAATTAATACTATAGCTGAATGTGAAGTACCCTCCTCTAGCGGAAATAACGTTATTCTACATCCATTACAAAGTTAGCAAAATCCTTCACCAGCATGACCAATATGTAGAAGAAATGCAAAGAATTCAAACAAAGGGTCCTGAAATTAGTATTCGTCTCTGCAAACGACAGTTTTTTTTTGGAGTCAAGGAACAAGATAACATTAACAGACAATAGTTTCTTTAAAAAAAAAAGAGCCTGGATGAATGGGTTTCGGAGACAAAGGGAGCGCAAATTGAACTAGTGTTTTAACACGAGCTATTTCAAGGAGACGCAAGAATGGTACAGGTAATAAAATAAGGAGCATTTTCGTCTGCGAGGACAAACATATCGACGCGACTTCGTGCGCTTCGCAAGAGATCGCGCGCGAAAAAATAACACCTGCCGTAACGACTGCAATGCTTCGCGTTTAACCGTATGGTATACATATAGTTGCTTTCGCGTCGGGAAGGGAGTCCTTCCTTTTTTTAGTGCAAACTTTTGTGGCGCATCTACTTCTACAGAAACGTGCAGAATACAAGTCGACTCACGCAAGCTGCGAAGCGAGATAACTTTTTTTAAATGAATATCCATCGTACGGGCGGAAAGTTTTGTTTACATTTCTCCGTAAGCCTTCGTTGAAATTGTTTTGTTTTTTATGACCCTTTCGAAGGAATTCCTTAGTTACCGCCAGCTTCGTAATATCCGTTCTCTCTCCCGTCAAATGGAGTGAAATAACGTAGCATCGTTGACGTAATTTAGTTAGCAGAATTAGCGAATTGAAAGAAAGAAGTATATAGCAGTTACTTCCAGGCATATTACCATATAAGAATATTTAAAATAACAAAAAATGAGTAAATTTCATCCCGTTAAAAATTATTGGATTAAAATTAATTCGGTGGAAGAGATAACTATTTTCATATGGGAAGGTTATATAACGGTAACATCCTGCCATATTATTATAAACAGGCGTTTTTAGGCGCGTTTCGCCTCCTGGGTGAGCGCCTATTGTCGTTGGTCTGTCCGTCCGTCTGTCCGTCCGCATGTTCGTTCTCGGCTTCTACAGAACGGATTTTCATGAAATTTGATATTAAGGACTTACGACAAAAGATAATAAGAAAATAACAAAAATGAATCACGTACGCCAATCAGGGGTACCACTTTACTGGTGATTAAAAATTAACTTTCCGTCATATCTCGTAAAGTATTGCACAAATCAAAATATTTTTCGAATAAAAGTTGTTCCTATATATTTTTATCGTAGGAGTAGCCGTTATCGAGAAAATCGAACAAAAATGTCTTAATTCGAGTTGAACTTCGAAAATTTCTTGTATGGTTACTTCCTCATTGTTGCTAACATAAACAACCTCACAAACAAACGTTTAATTTACTTACGTGTGCAGGCAATATTTTTAAGTAGGAAGAAAATGGATTATTTATGATGAAGAAAAGAAATTTAAAACGCTATTTCCCTTACGTACATTTCTTTCTAATACTCCACTGCAAGAAACGCGCCCATTTGTGATACGCCGTACGCTTTCCTAAATTGTTGAAATAACAGAAACATATTTAATCCCATTAAAAATTATTGGATTAAAATTATTTCGGGGTAAAAAATAATCATTTTCATACAGGGAATATGTACCTATATTGTGCCTCCTGTCATATTATTATTAACAAGCGTTTTTTAAATAACAGAAAACTAAAAAATAATCTCGTTAAATATTATTATATTAAATTTCTTCCGCTGGAAGAAATAAATATTTTCATATATGGAACCAAACTGGTTGCCTTTAATTAAAATAAACTGAATACGTATTTTATTATCAATGAAAGCTGATGAATTAATTTTCATTAGAGAATGCCAACTGTTTGGAGTTGCATGAATAATTTACAAATGAAACTAACCGCGATGAAACGAAGAAAGAGTGCATATTTTTTTATCATAAATTTAACTAATTTAACCGAATCGCTGAATTGCGTGATCAGATATAATAAATCGCTATAAAAATTATGTTTGAATGGGTAACTTTTTCATTTCCATTTATATTCTTTAATTATTATTCTAATTTATTATAATATGCAGAAAAAGGGAATAATTAATACTCTGATTTATTTCAAAATTAGATTAGAGTAATTTTTCATGACATGTGTCGCTCTGGCTCTCCTAACTCAAATGAATTTACTATCATTTAATTTCATTTTTTTGTTTTAGAGATAGATACGAGCAAAACTATCCCACTATAACTATATCTGCGTATTTATATAAAGCGAATAATGAATCTGTTTATATAGTGTTAATGCCTAAAAAAAACTTTTTTCGCACCGAAAGTTTTTAGTTACCTAAATAGGAATATTTTCAGATAGTTCCTTTAAAATGCATATTTTTGGAAACATTAGGGCATGTTATAGAGCTATTAGCAGGCAAAGTGATAATAAATATTCATATATAATTATGGATCGAGCCAAAGGTGGTGAAGGAAGGGAATGGCGCTCCGAGGAATACACGGCATCCAATTTCTCTCCGAAAAAAGAGTGAAAAAGAAAAAATGCAAATTCATCGACTATATTTAACGAGAACAGGGTTGGAGGTGGAAGAGGCAGAAATTTAAATAAAACTCTCCATGGCGACGACGATCTTTGTTTTCTCCCATCGCTTCCCGTTTTTACCGGCGATAAAAATTCCAGCAGTGTTTGGAGATCCTATCGAACATCCATTTTTTTTCATAAAAATTTGAATCATTTTTCTTTTAATAACCAATTAATTGGATAGATCGAATTTTTTAAATAAGAATCATAATCAGGGCCGAAAGAGAGGGACAATGGAATTTTAATGAAAATTTACGAATGAGCGAAAGGAAATCGATTTTAGCTGAGGCATTCAGTTTTAGCTCCATTAAAATGAAATAGGTGTATCGTTCATTTCCCACTGCTTCAGAGTTTACAGTTTTGCGGGTGATT
Source organism: Uropetala carovei (assembly GCA_036926305.1). Lineage (NCBI taxonomy): Eukaryota > Metazoa > Arthropoda > Insecta > Odonata > Petaluridae > Uropetala > Uropetala carovei. The sequence continues at coordinate 1,631,202 of JAXCHB010000277.1, forward strand.
TTTGCGCACAATATTTTCTATAATTTTCGCATTTTGAAAAATTAAATCATCTGCGTAATTACTCTTTAATCCAGCGATTCCCAACAATTTTGGAGAAAGGGCGGCCTTTCAAAGATAAACAGAATTTCGCGGCATCAACAACATGAAAAAAGGTTGTATGCATATGTATACACGGGTAACACAACTTTTTGAAGCATTTATTTTATGTTATTATCATAAATTTATTATGTGAAAGATTACTAACCTAATGACCTATCACCATTTCTGAATTGTTAGCAACATTATTCTAAATCGTTACCAAAGTTTTTCGCAGAAATAAGAATCAACTGCAGCACCCCGGTTATATAACAGTAATTGAATATTGTGCGAGAATTACATTGATTCACTCAACTCAAACCACGAAAAACCCTGTGCGAATCTACACTTCATTTCTTTAAAAATATTATATTATTCTTAACACATTTCATGTTGTGTGCAGGATTAAATATGAATAATGCCGCATATTACTTAATGGTAATATATAAGACATTTCTGACATTTTCATTTGTTATTTATGAGTTGAATAAAGGACCTGTCACGTTGAAGATAGAAGAATTCGATTTGAATTACATACAAGTAATCATTCACAACAACGTAGTATTCATAATTTTCTTAGCTACGTGTTATTTATCATTATCTATCATTAACATTATCTAGTGACACTTCCCCCAGAAAATTATAGGAGTATGCATGAATTAATGAAACGGATGAGGTAAGGGTGAAATTTCTGCGCGTACTGGATATGGCCAGAGCCGTAGCTTGTGGATCCCTTTATTAGTTCATAATGCTCAGTTATTGATCGAGAATATGAAAAGACGATGTATTTAAATTCTCCGCCAATAATATTTTTTAAAAATCTAATATTACAATGTGAGAGTAAAGAAAAGTGTAAGAATAACAATTTTCTCTGCGCAGTATTTCGTCACGGTGTAGGTTGATTTTCCTTCCTTGACAAATTTTAAAAATTCTTTCATTACCATTAAAATAACGACTGTGCTCTTAAAGTCTTTTCATAATCATAACAAATAACGAGGATGAATATGCAAAAAAAGAGAATTTTCTTAATGGAACACGAAAGGAGCAATCTGGAGGTGTATTAGACTAGGTATTGATTGAAAATAAATTAGGCGACTTTTCAGACAACTGCTTAATTAGTTCCAAGAACGAAATCGTGGCTTCGAAACACATACCGAACAATGATAAAACACATCTAGTTCTCCTTTCGGTAAGGTCAAGATCCAATATAGTTCTAATGAGAGTACGCCGAAACGAAGTTATGGTTCCTACATTGAAATGAAAAGAACTCTCTTTTATGTAAAAGTATAGGCATCTTTCCCTTTGAAAGACTGGGGAAAAATTGGGCTCAAAATGTTGAATGGATTTCTCTTCAACAATAAAAAAAATAGGAAACTACACCGAAGAGAGTTGGAATAATTTAATTCTAATACAGTTTCGATATGAAGCTTTTCTTTGAGTCAGTTTCAAAGCGTGATGAAAAACTCTATTCCAATAAAACTAATTATAGGAAAATCGCCGAAAGCTGAGCAGTTTCAACAAAGGAAAATCAAAAACAAAAAACGATCGCCAATGTAGAATAAAAAATATCGAAACTTTAAGAATTTCTTCCAGATGCTAATAAAATTGCGATTCCAGTTAAATCATGGTCTCCACGATCATTCGAGCTTTCACGTTGATATCGACTTTTTTAGGCGCGTTTCGCTTACAGCGTGAGCGCCTATTATCGTCGGTCGGTCCGTCCGTCCGTCCGTCCGTCCGTCCGTCTGTCCGTCCGCATGTTCGTTCTCGGCTTCTACCGAACGGATTTTTATGAAATTTGATATTAAGGACTTTCAATCAAATATAATAAGAAAATCGCAAAAATGAATCACGTACGCCAATCAGGGGTACCACTTTACTGGAGACAAAAAATTAAATTTTCGTCATATCTCGTAAACTATTGTTCATATCAAAATATTTTTCAAATAAAAGTTGTAGAACTGGTAAGGTAGAGTATTTCCTTTTCTATATATTTTCATCGTAGGAGTAGCCGTTATCGAGAAAATCAAACAAGAAAGTCTTATATGGAGTTGAACTTTGAAAATTTCTTGCATGGTTACTTCATTGTTGCTAACATAAACAATCTCCCAAACAAATGTTTAATTTCCTTAGGTGTGCATGTAATACTATTAAATAGGAAGAAAATGGATTATTTATGATGAAGAAAAGGACTTTAAAACGCTATTTCCCTTACGTACAGGTATATAATTGCTTTCTAATACTCCATTGCACGAAACGCGCCCCATTTGTGATACGTTGTACGCTTTCCTAACTTGTTGTTAATGATTTTCACTTAAAAAATAAGGTGCTTACGTATTAACGGGGAGCCCAACTTAATACGTAAATACCGAATGGTTTCTATATACCAAGATATCTGTAGTCTACAGAGGAATTATATCTCGCTTGATTGTTGCGCCGCAAATGGAGAGGATATTGGCGAGCCTTCGGCTCGCTTTGTTTTTATTTTAGTTGTCGTCTCCGGGCGCTACCGCACCCTTCGCCTCGCTGGAACCAAACTATCCCTCCCCGTTGTCTGGTGATCGGGTTGGTAAATGTCGCGACAGGCCGATCAGTAGAGACGCTTATGATTCCATTTTAGAAGAAATTGCTCAATATTGGCCACCAGAAATTAAAATGTGAATGTCTTTTCAATTGTTATCTATAACAAACCATTTAAATGTTAATTGGTTTCTTTTAATGTTGTTCTTAAAAATTAAAACAATTTAAATTATATTTGTTCCGTATTTATATTTTTAAGTTGGGCTCCCCGTTAATGTGTAAGTACCAAAAATAATAACTAACTAGAATGCCATTGCAAATTATTGAAAATGGCAAAAAATCAGAAATTGGCTAATCTCTCTTAAGCTCTTCTTAAAATTACAACTGGTACAAACATGAATTACGATAAATATTTAAAAGATAACTTCGAAACACATTGAGAAATAACATGTTATTTTAAAAATTACACTGCGATACTTGTTATAAGACGAATATACATAGCACACGTCATTAATCATGTGTGAACCTCAATACTCGTTGCCATTAGGGTTGCCAACCTCCGGCTTTCGGGCCGGAGATCTCCGGGTCATCGCCATAATCTCCGGTCTCCGGGTGAGTAGCATAAATCTCCGGTTCAATTTTGATTGCAGCGGAAAGCCCTTTTTATGACTTTTTTGCGTTTTTTATAAATGATTCGAATTAAGACAGTTTGCACTTTAATTTCCATTGTATTTTGTTTTACACAGTAGCGATATTTAAAAAATTAACGATTTTTAATCATATGTCCTAAAATCATGAGTGACTTTCGTAATATTGGATATATTTATCATTGCATTTAATTTCTCTTGGGTTTTTCTAAAGTATCCAGGTTTCAAGCAAACTCCGGTGCATGAATATCTTAAAGTAGACAGCCCGTAACAACTTCTCCGGTTCATGAAGATCTAAAAGTTGGCAATCCTAGTTGCCATATTTTAATATATAGAGAATTTAACAAATTCGTCTTAATGAATAAATTGTTTAATGAAAAATGCGATTACACTAGATTGAATACGACGGTATCGGATACAGTAGTTTGCTCCGTGAATATAACAAACCAATAAACGTCAGATCGGGTATTAATGCAAACGAACGGTGTCTTTATGGGCGCGTTAACCTCCTGTTAAAACCTTTCGCTTACGATAGGAAGAGGAAATTTAGCGTAACCTATTTAACCACCGCCAGCTGTGCCCATTATTTACTGCCCAAACAAGATTTAGGTAAGAAAAGCTGTAAATCATAACTAATATGCGTTTAACCTCATAAATATAGGGCTTGCTGTACTGCAGTGCAAAGTCTTTCACATACACATTATTTTATGCGAGAAGGGCCGTTGCTATTTGCGTATCCACAGTCAAAAGACGCCATTTCCATTAATCCAACTATAACAAATCCATATTTTACTCTCTCTTGCCCTTATATGATCTTTAAGGTTTCGATTAATAAATTTAATCGGATAGAGGACAACATTTAGAAGAAAAAAGTCCGCGAGAGCATATAATTACGACTTATAGTTTAGGAGACAAAAATTCGAGAAGGTCCCGCCTATGTTGCCAATTGGAGGAATTAAACGTCCCTGGAATCGAACTCGGGTCGTTATTTTGCACGGTGATTACACATAAGTCTTTAAATGTTTAAGATTGGCTAAAATAAATTCAGCCGTTCTCGAGTTATTGGACATTATTAGTGGTGCCTTAAAACTTACCTACCTACATACTATATATGTACCTATACCTATATACCTATCGCATTAAGTTAATGTAAAAGCTGCTCAAAATTAAGCTTTCATTCAGATGAATTTATGTTAAATGAACAATTATATGATCTTATGAGAATTCCTTGTACATACGTGTATAAAATGGATGTCCCACGGTAACCCACGAAACCATTCAGAAAAATTAATTTGAAAAGTTAGAAAGTTAACAAACAGGGTATTAAGAAACCTTTACTACATTTTTAAATCAATTACCCCCTTAAGATGGTATATACAATATATTACTGTTACAGAATAATAGAGAAACTTTCAAGTTTGGTCAATTTTCATGACCCGCCACCTTTTATTTGTTTTCCGTATACATCCGATCACCCCAAAAACCAGACTCCCTTCACTGAATTGATGCGCGTTTGATATTTCGCCAACAACAGAGTCACCGGAAATAAATCGCATATCACCTCTTTGCGGAAACTATAAATATCGAGCTCAAGTTGGGCAAGCGAACTGAATCGGCCATATGTCATGCGAGCCGTCAATGCTGACGTCAAATGCCCATAAATCTTGCTTTAATTCTCTTTGGCATTGTCAACATGTTGAGAAGAACTGGAAAAATGAGGCGCGAAACAATGTAGGTATCGGTGCTGTAATATGTACAACTTTTTGTGTGCCACAAAAGGAAAAGGAACAAAAAAAAGTTCAATGTGCGCCAGAAACACACTTTTCTGCGAACGAAAAAATGAATTTGACAGAAAGAAAACGAAGCTTATTTCACTGTTTAGGACGTCGCTTTGAAACGTGCGTAAAAAAATTGTGCCAACGAAATCGCATAATTTCGAGCTGCGAATATAAACGGGCGATTCATAATTCACCGTTGTCTTTCCTTAGAACAAATTTATAGTCTGAATAGATACACATTTCACGTTTTGACGAATTTTCTCACTTTCAGTAGACAAAACGTCCTAATTTTACGCATCTATGTGAAACGATGGCAATTTTAACTTATATGCGTGAGTGCATAAGACTGATCACAAATGTGAAGACAGAGAAGGATAAAAATTCTGAACTTGACCGGTCAAGTTCAGAATTTTTTTCCTTTTCTCTCTTTTCGCATCTATTTACGCCTTTCTAACAGACTCCTGTTTCTTTCTATATCTACAATTATATCGTATCGTCAAAGTTGAATGTTTTTCCCTCAATAGCGTTCCTCAGAAGTTGCAAAGAGATAGTGGACAACAAAGTGACAAAAAATTCACTGCAGCAATGACTTCACGTTCCGGAGGCGCAACTACGAGTAAATAATTACGGCGTTAATTTCTGATAGCTGCGTTAATTTTTCTTAAGGCTACACCAAAGCAATGTGCATTTACCTCTTCATAATAAAGGCAAATGCCAAAGTTTGTATCATCCACTCACCCTAAGCATATGAAAACAAATCTGTCTGTAGTGGCGACGCTTGGTGATATATTTGTGACATTCCCCGACCTCGAACAACAAACAATTTCGTTCGTGGAGTGAATTAGAGGCCTGTTATGAATTGCAAACCCCAATGACTATTTACTTGCAGGAAATTTTAAAAATAATTTCTAATGAAGTAGATACTGATTTGTCGGCTTTTGTATAATCAATTAATCCTTGGTGCTGTAAATAATATGATGATTTCTTACATTTGAAATAAATTTGATAGAGGTATAAGTTGTGTGCGTTATGTAAAAAATAGTCTAGATTAATTTTAAATGACCCGAGTCATTTATATAATTATACAACATTGATTGATTTGTAATATTTTGTTATTGGTTTGCTTTGCCGCCCACCAATCTGGTAATTTGCAGGGTATCTTGTAGATGGATGCTTATATTGTGATCATACAACGACTATGACATTGCCAAATAAGACGAATAATTACATCCCGCTGAGAAATTTGGAGGCAGAATTTCGCTACACTAGTGAAACAGATTTATGACAGGACTGTTTCTTTCTAATGATCTCCTCGCAATCGAAAGGTAGCAACAAAAGTTCTCCTATCCCAGCCCGATATATGTGCTGTGAATAGCCGATACGAAAAGATAAAAACGATAAGTTCGATTGCCTCCCCCCCCCCCCCCCCTCTCTCTCCTTCTCCCTCTCAATTTCAAATCTCCGTCGCTTTATCCTTGTCCTCTGATACACTAGCGATGGATTTTCCCAACGTTGCGAATCGAATCGACGATCTGATTCGTTTATTAAATACGAAGATTTTTCTGATCATACTTCGGAAAGAAGCCACTCAACTGTCGATTGGTATGGAGTGACGATACTAACTGAAATCGCAACTGATAAAGTTTTTAATTATCGTAAAAAAACGTTTTTATAAAACGCCCTTTTCAAGGAAATTCCGTTTTTGCGAAATGAAAGTGATGATTATTAATTGCATTAAACAAGAATTGGGGTTGCGTTAAATGCTTTAAGAACTCTATCTCAGTTCCGGAAATCGCGACCTGATTATTTCTTGAACATAAAGTACAATTCTCAAAGGACAGGATTTGTCTTCAGGCACTCATGTTTGAAGCTTCAAAACAATCTGACGATATTCAAATCGATCATTACTGTGATTTCCTTAAATAGGATCACCTCTGAGTTTTCACGCGAATTTTAACAAATAACTTAAGTCAAATTGTCAAACACCGTATTTTTGCGTTGCATTGAAATTCGCCTCGGAAATGTTTAACCAAACTTTCTTTCTTCAAAATACCTTATAACCTGCCGGTGGGTGGAAGAGGTGGCAGTACACCAAATTTCCTCAAAATCTCAATTTGAGACTTGAATATCATGCCATAATCTATAATTGGGATTGGAAAAAAGATCCTCGATATCGGTCCGTTCCACAGATTATTATCAGGAATTTAATTATCGTGGTCTTGTCATATCATATAAGTAGGTACTTCAATTATTCCGAGTACTTCTTCGACTAAGGTTTCTGATCTATATTTCTCCAGGAGTAAATAAACACATGCTAGCAATTCGATTTAACAAATTTTCTCGCAAATTCCTATCGACTATCCTTTTAAACATCAAATCACAATTCTCTTCGAACTATGACCGTAGTTTTAAGTTCTATCTTCCTTTTTCAACTTTGCTCGAGTAATAATCTTATCATTATATATATGACTTTCTCTTTCCAACACTCATCTTTTCAACTTTTACCTTTAGGATTAAACAATCTATCACTCTCTTCCCCTCTTTTCTTATTTTAAGATCAGTCCCCTACAAATACCCCATTTATAATGTATCGATCGTTACGAAAAAATGCGGAAAAACCCCGCGATAACGAAGTATAACGAAGAAAAAGTATTAATGATCCTGTTGCTAAAGGAATCTATAGTATAATAATGAGCGGCATCTACGGCATTACTCGCAGATTTCATTCTCTAACGAGTGAAGTTTGCGTCTTATACAAAAATTATTTTGATATTCCCTTATCCAACTAAAATTTAGAATTCCGTGCATATCGTAAATGTTTTTCTGTTCGCATTAAAAAGCACGATTTTTTTTCCAAAAAGAAGAAGACAATATTACGTTTAATATAATAAGTTGCTATTCGCAACTAAACTTTAAGATTTAAATGGGAAGAAATACATTATTTGATATTTTTACACGTTGTCACCGCATATAAAATTAGACCCTGTCCGTATTGAAACTCATTTTCCTATTACGTGGCTAATTTCGATGTTTTTCCCTGTCATCGCCACTCCGTATTTGGTAATCAATCTTCATTTTCATTTGCCTGAAGTCGTATATCATGTTCGTCCAACTCCATGCCACTCTTGTTTTTATTCGCGCCAATGTAAAAGAACAATTTGTGTCATCATTATTGTTTCCATCTCTTGGACTTCCACGTTGTCCTTCAAACCAGTATTCCCCAACCTTTTGTGCTCCAGGGCACACCTTCATGCATGCTTAAAAACATCGCGGCACGCCAAACCACCCCTAATTAATTTCATTACGTAAATACACATTTTTAAAAAACTAGCATAAAACAAGTAAAAGTCGCAATTATATTAGACTGTAATGACTGGTAAAGTAATATTCAAATAGCTGTATAGCTGTATAAATCAGTACATAACACAATTCAACGTGTAAAAATGCTATGCTCTTTCGTTTTCGTACAAAGGCTCAACGACTGAAAGAGCTACAAGGACTTCTTCATCTAGTTTCGTTAAACATGCCCTTTTAATATTTTTTAATATGAGCCGTTGACGAACAATTAAATTCGCATAAATACGTTGTTGGATTTGGAACGTCATAGCGATGGCATATTCAGATATTGAACGATATTCACACCTTTAGCTTTTAGCCAAATTATTTACATCTAAAGGTATTTTTTAAATGATGCCTTCCCCGAAAAACCGAAGGCTTGTCTGCAGGTAGGGGAAAAACCCCAAGACGAATCACAACATCCATACCCGAAGCGGGATTCGAACCCGCGACCTTTGAGTTAGAAGGCAGGCACACTACCTACCAGTTTAACCCGGCCGGTACTAATTTTAAGTTGTATGATCATTGCTAAGGTTTATCAATTTCTCTTGCAGTTTCAGGATAAATTTCTTCGATGATAACATTTATGCGAATTTCTTTGTTTCAAACGCTTTTATGAAAATTAAATGTCCTCAGACTGTGCGGCACACTAGTGCCTTTCTCGCGGCACACCGGTTGGAGAGCACGGCTTTAAACTATGCTTAATATAAATAAGTACTGTAAGTGCATCCATTTCAGAATAACCTTTTGCGAAGCTAGGGAAAACATTCTACGAAGAAACAAGAGAATCGGTCAATACTAGAGGTTCCTTTATTTTTTCTCGGTCAATCGCTACTCTCAGAAGAATTCTTTCATCCAGCCTCACTCAAAAAATACAGTTAAACCGTCTAACTGTCACTTATATATAGCAATATACCTGAATCCGACGTTTCAATATCCAATTTACTCAGAGAAAACTACATAGGGTAAGGAAAACGTAATCGATTCCGGAAACCATCCCAAAATATATTTAATGCTCGGAATAATATTTAAATGAGATTAAGTAAACGTAGAAACTATTTTAATAACTTATGTCATTTTCATAAACAAATTCTGTACGATAAATGTAATATATGGGCTATATATCTCATCCTATGATTTTGTATTGAACAGATGATACGTGTGACATTTGAGGAATGATATATTGGTTAATAGCAACTTGATTGCTGCTACGTTACTTCGACATCCATAAACAAATTGTGAAAACCGGTTTAAATTGCAAAGGAAAATTCACCGGTCGAGTTGAACCAAGGCTTTAAATGATCGCACCTGAAGAACCGCACTTTATTAGTCTCAGATTTCCTCTATTTATTTATTTATAATATTATCAATCTTTTTGAATGAATCAATAATTTTTTTCGGATACTCGCTTCTAAGATAAAAATCGAATACTAGTGCTTCTATACTAACACAAAATGTTTTATATCGTAAGCATTAAGAGCTTAGTGGCACAGAATTTTTTCTATGACATCATATCTATGATGATGGGATTAATTTGTCGGGAAGTTCTGAATTTAGACTTGATAAAGTGAGGTAAAAACAGCGGCAGATATGTTCGTTGTCATCTACGTAGACGCGATATAAACTTATTCGGGATAAGTTTCCGCTGGAGTAATTTCTGCGGCAACAGCGGCTCCACCGGGAGTATATCTCATGAAATTTGTAAATCAAGTCACTTCGGCGAAACGGAGCAGACGATGGCGAGATGTTGCAGACTACTGAGATGATCACGCAAGGGTATAAAATACTTAGTACAATGATAGGTATAACAAATGGTCTTCGTCTGAAATACAGAACAACAGCGTCTTCTAAAAAAAAGAATTGAACCGTCCCTTTGTTCAACAAACAAAATATTTTTAGTGAACTAAATTATGGTAGCGTTGAAAAAGTCTGCATCCCAAAAATAGGAACGATATTCGTTCACGTAAAAATTGTTTTAAAATTTAATATGAGCGAACATCGGCCTATAACTATTATATAGTAAACCGGAGTCAAAAAGGAATTAATTATCGAAGGAGCTCTATGTAATTCAAAAAAGCAGTGATGTAAAAAATCAACTGAAAAATCTCGTTAGATTATAAATGAAATAAACATCAACTTCTATAAAGATGGGGAAAATATCACTGATAATTATTCCAGTCACAAGTTTTGCAATATTATTGTAACATAAATAACTGTAATAAGTATGAATTAAATGCACTCTATACACCGAAGTTACAGACAGAAGGACGATTCAAGGTCATTTTTCCTTCTGAACTATCCAAACCTCTACCGTGGTCACACTTTCTCTAATCATAACATGATTCATCATTACACACAATGGTATCGTTCGAGTTCTGTGAATCAACATTTTTTAGTAAGATCGACCGCACGTCAATAAATAAACAAATATATATATATAATGATTTTTGAATCGCAATGTAATTTTAAAAATTTATATGAAACATTAATACGAAGAATGCGAAAAAATCCGATAGACTGATCCAGAGCCTAACCCACCTTTATCTCAGTATTTACGATGGGAAAATTATTTCCAGGATAGACGTTTCGGTGTTACTCGACGATATGCAGGAACGCATTCATCGCTTAATTCGAGGAACATCCGTGTGCGTGCATTAAACGATTTCTATATACAGAGCAGAAAAATTTAACAAACGCAAAACATATGTATGTGCACTTCATTTAACTCGAGTACTTGCGGTAAGACGGTTTTTATGATAATGAAAATTTAATTAGTTCCCCCAAGAGGTGGATGATTCTCGAATGAACTCGCATCTAAGTTATGAACTTCGCCGAAGTTCTGTCTCCATTTCCCGAGTCTGCAACAGGAATGATCGTCTATAAATCCTGACAGACAAGACTCATCGTCAGACGCGGGTACATTCAAAGAACAATCCCTCAAACGACGACCGCGGAAGTTTTAGTCAAGAAATAATTCTCTTTGGTTATGCCACTAATAAACCTTGCTGTAGAGCATCTTAAGGACAGGCACTCCTCAAATTTGATCGAGATTGCGTGATGCGAGAGCAGTAATGCCGTCCACGCAGTGCCTCCCGAAAGCATCAACCCACATCAACGATAGTTATTACAATCATAATTACTTACTTCACACACCTTAATTTTTTTATATTTATATTAATTGAAAATATCCGCGCAGTCATTTCGCGGGTACAGCTAATCTGTTTAAAAACAGACGAACTCCTTCGATAAAATACTGCCCTTTCGGCAGCGAAATCCCATGTTCGATAGTTCAAGGTTAAAAGGTCACGTCTGAGAGGAGTTTTGAGTGGCGAGGCTAAGGGTAAGTGATGGAGGCATTCTGGCGTCCAATTTGGCAGACGCGAGAGGAAACCAATATAGTGGAACTAGATAGACGAAAGCCTTCTGAGCAATTTTGCTGAGTCATAGCGTAGGAAAAGAGAGAGGCGAGGTCAGAGGGCGCATCTTTCCTCGTCACATGCTTCGCAGATTCATTAACTGGGAAGAGAGAGAGATTTACACACGACCCACTCTCGGAAGGATTTACTGCGGAAAGATGGTAGGCAGCTGTGGAAGATGTAAGCCTCACAACAACAATATCGACCGATAAGTGATTTTCGGCTGTAAAAAAGAAACATAGTGACGGTATATTAAAATACGCCAAGAAGAGAAAAACAGCCATGTTTAACGTCAAAGACGCAGGCCAAAAGAATCTTGTGGGTTTAGTTCTTTGATGATTCTAAATAAATCATTCAAACTTTTATTTAATTCCTCTGGCCGAAAAAAATAAATAAATGGTTCTCTTATTTTCTTTGATCTGCAATCGGTTCGTAGAACATTTTTCTCTTTATGGAAATGGAGCGTGGCATACTACGCTCACAATTGTTACTGTTAATAACCTTAGTGCAAAAGAGCTAAGCATTTTTAACGCCGAAATTTAAAAAAATATAACTTTGAAGTCATAATATTCATTTGGACCCGGGACTTGGATAAAAATGCATATGTGCTGCGTTTATGAATATTACCTTTATAAAATCCAATGTGTGAAATAAGCATGTGATTAATGTATATAATGATGATTCCCGGGTCTTTCAGCATATCTTCTTCAGGGCCTCAAGTATTGATTTTTGACGATAATAATATCATTCCTAATGACTGAAACTAATCAATTCAGAGATATTCTATGCGATTGGAAACTAGGAAAATTAATTCCTTAAAAATTTATACATTTTCATCGTTTGCACAGCTTCAGTGTCCGACATGACATTTTTAATCGTGTCAGTTTTACCACGGTATTAGCTTATAAATAATATTACCTACCCTATGTCACTTTAAAACCTTCAGACAGAATTCTTTCTAAAAATACATACAGTACGGGTTAACATACTTGAAAAAGGCAGCGTTGGACGAAATCGTGTTTCGCAACCTTAATACCTCATAAAACAACACCTGTTTGTATCGGATACGACTTTCATAACATCACGTACATACGTAAGTCACTTTGTCCGCCAAAATCAGGATCGCGTACAACTAAATTTCATGTCTGATGAGTAAAAAATGTCACATTTATTCAGGTATAACCAAAATCATGTCGGGAAATTCCCGTTGAACAAGTGTTTACCCAACTCCTCATAAAGCCTTCACGCCATTATCAGGATAGCTTTGGTAATTACACGGAGTTATGAAGCTGTAATTTTTAACTCATGATCGCTGCAAATAATCACGAGACTTATCAATTAGGATGAAATATTTTAATAGCTCCTGACGCTATATGATCCGAATATCATTTGGAGATTTTCCGGATCGAGATCATGTTATAAAATTTTCTAGTTCATTCTGGCATGAATTTATTCAACCCAAACTTGTGAATAATGTTTTAACCATACTTTATTCGAAATGTCTCATGTAAATTTCGATTTCATATTCGCAATAGTTCACGTGTATATTAAATGCACATATGCAGATTGGGAAATGATTTCATGCAGCTTGATTCTGCACAACTAGATCAGGGGTGGGGAACCTGCGGCCTTTTGTGGTACCCAGTGCGGCCTTATGCAGTGTTGCCGTGCGATCCGGGTGGACGATCCAGCAGGGCGCAACCTACCCTTTGAGGTAGTTGAATCAGTAGTCGACTTAGGTCTGCTTTTTCTGTTACACTGAATGAAATGGGGAAATTCGAAACCCTAACATGGGTCAAAATCCCAGGAAAAATTTCCTCTTTTATGGCCCAGGGTTGCTGGAATACAAACAATAGCGGCAAAAGATCAATTCACCATAGGAGTAGCGAAGAGGCTGGCACTTAGTGTGGCCACTGCTAATCCGGTACGAAATGAGACGACCCTTCTTGGGCGGCAATCCTTGAACTAGATGCCGTTGACCTTCTCCACAAATCCTTTCTCTGGAAGAATACTACATTCTTACCCCTTCTCTTTTATTTATCGAGTTTGGGAAAACCCAATCTCTCGGTATAGCTTTGCCAGAAACCGGTTCTATTTATTTCTTTAAAATTGTTCTCCTTCGTGCAAATACATATTCGCTCTTAAATCTCCCTGGGTTCTTGTTGGGGAGGGATCGCTGCCGCTCACTTCATTTTAAAAAGATAAGGAGTTAAAGTTGAACATCTTGTATACTTCGTTCTTCAACTAAGAGATCACCAGAAAAATTGTCAGATCACTTCTAAGGGCTCGACCCGAAAAATTCCCAAAAATGCCTACTTTCCTATAAGAATAACACTGAGGGCACATTGAAAATCATTTTAGGGGACTTCCCGTTATCGCATTGAAATAAATTTTGGTGTAACGTTAGTAGAGCACCAAATCTATCAGTTGACGATATCACTTTTTCATAACAAGGCCCAGATTCGACTCCAGATGACCCCAATTATTTCCCATAAGAAAGCATGTCCAGCCAAATCTACCTAGCCGATTTATATGAGATTTTCAGGACTTTTAGTCCTATATGATATACCACCAGAAAAATTTTCATCTTTCTCCTAGGTGCCACGGGTTCGACTCCAGAAACTCCTAAATATGCCTATTTTCCCATAAGAATAACATTACGGATGAGAACCATTTTAAAAGAAAATATCAAAGGATATTTACCGTCGAATATAACTTTAGATTCGAAATCACCCAAAGTTTGCTTAATTCGATAAATTAAATTAAAAAACCACTTTTTTATTTAAACGTTCGATTAACTACCAATAGCATTGTCGTACTCGGGATCCTCATTATTATCTCGCCTAGATTGACGCATAGCATACTGATAGCAAGATCAGATACGGTGCCTTTCATATACTACGGTGAATCAAAAAGTTCTCAGAAAGATTAAGTAAAAAATGTCACAAATACAAGCTTATTTTTTGAAATAATTATTATATGTCATGCTCAATCTTAAGTAAATCAATGTGTATTAATATTTGGTGAGCTTCAAGAAGAGATATCTACATTGTGACAAAGGTAGTGGGTACTATGTGCTCTAAAGCGTGATTTAAAAAGTTGCACATGGGTATTCTATTTGCGAGGACAGTATCCATTGAATTTCATTCGTGGAAACGTATATAAGCACCGACAACAAACCTTACAAATGTACTAGATGAAGTGCCTGTATGTATGTGACCCACAATGCCGAGTGCGGCCTGATGAGATCTCCCAAGGATGAATTTTGGCCTTCCGATTGAAAAAGGTTCCCCACCCCTGGGCTAGATATTACTCCACCCATCCGGAAATAATTTCAAATTAATATTCATGTATGACATATCAATTGAAATTTCGAAAACAAAATGTTATCCGCAGAATGTTTGCACGTGACATGCCCTTCGAATTGCCATTCCAAATGTTATTTCTTTGGAAATCGTCAACAATTAAACAACTTCCATTGCCTAGTAGTTTTAAACTTTCGAGCATAGTTGATGGTGAAGGCCCTAAAAGAACTGCATTCAAAAAAGAAGACACGAACTAATAGACACAGAGAGAGAGGACCGAAAACCGAAAATCAATATCAATTTTGCTGTCACAAATATTCAAATGCGCTTCCAGCTAATCCGAAAGGCCGTTTCTGAATAAGAATAAAAACGATATTAGTCATTATTTCCGCGAAGAGAAATTTTAGCTAATATGAATACCATAAATATTATTATCTCACGGCATAAAGAATTTTTGTTGTATGGAAGGGTTTATAACCTATACGCCGTTCAGTTTTTGAATGACACATTTAAGATTGTCTTTCAAAAATTTTTTTTTCTTTTCAGTTCAAAATAAAATTTGCTTTTTCTTGATTACTTTCTCCATGCGCAGTATAGGAGAAAGTATTGTATTAGTGAAAAAATATATTTGGAGATTTCAACGTTTTGTTTGCTGAGTACGTCGCTAAATTCTACAATTGTTTCCGATGCTTTGATAAAATCTTCTAATTATTCATAGCGATGCTTAAGCTGCCAGTGGTAATTTTACTTTCGTATAGATATTTATATTTATAGCAACAGCTAACAATTTTCTCTGCATATTGTTTTTTCACTGTGAAAACTACGAAGCATAGAAAATTCAGTTATCTAAATCAGCGTAACATAAATATCTATAGGTAAAGATCTATCCCCTCGACAATTGTGAGAAAAAACGAATGCGGTTTTATTTCCTAAACTTCTTCCGATAAGAATTCACAAATGTCTGCTAAATTAAAGAGCTAAACTGTTTACTTTCTCAGATACCAGGAGATTTTACGATTGCGGAAGAGATTTTATGCGTATTCCGTGGGGAATTTCAAAATCAACCCGCCAGGGAATGGCGATTATCCATAAGTGAACTGAAGTTTAATTAATAACGTAGGCGTATAAAAGAGCTACCTCCTCCTCATTCTTTCCTTCTTATACACTACTACCGATGTTTCTCTTTCAGTAAATCCGCAAATGATCCGCGAGACGTGAACAAACTCCGCGCCGTCCCAATCTGGTGAGAGAATGCGATACGTACTACCGTCAACCAAGATACCACGGGAATTGATGCGACCGCCGTCGTGCCTCAGATGTAGACTAATGAAGATGCGTAACGTTTGCTCTCGATTACCTGTAATAAAGTGGAACGGGATCTAAGAGATTTATAAAAAGAGAGGTTCCAGATAAGTTTTCAAATCACTCGTTTTCGCGATGGCGATGCGTTGAGGGCGTTGGCAATTTCTCCTATGACTTATATCCAATAAAAACTTGAGTTACATTTTCCTTCATGCGTATTTTCTCCGAGAAAAATGTTTTATTTCGTCAATATTTCGATAACAGTTTTATAATAAGTTTTAATTAAAGTTTTCCGGGTGGAAATGGCATAAGTTAACATTTCTTTCATAAAATACGGTAATATCATATAAGACTGGCAAAGTAGTACTTCTGGCTAAAAATGATAAAATTCTCGGATACTTAAATACCGCCATCAGCATGAAAAGCGAAATTATTCTCCTTGGAATTCTTCATCTAACAAAATAATAACAAAGCTTTAATAAAGAAAGCCCTTTTCTCAAATGCATCACTTCAGATTTAAACTAAATCGACCAAACTCCACATTGAGTTGAATTATCATCAGCATAAATTGTCTACCTCCCCGTAGATTTCAGGGTGTCTCTATACAATCTGCCCAATCAAAGGTATACTTTTTCAATGGCAATATCCTTCTTTTAATAAATTGAATATTCTCCGCTCCTCCTACCTCTTTGCCTCTTTCCTAACTCCTACATATTAAGCTTCATAGTCGAGAGTATTTAGTTTCTCCATACGTATTCGTGAAAAAAATCGAACTCGAGATTTCAACGGAAATACATGTTTTGAGATCCCCTGAGTATGTTTTGACAAATTTCTCGTTTATGTGTGTAAGTGATAGAATTTTGTGGACGCTCTAACTCAAAAACTAATAATCAGATCAGCACAAAACTTTATACTAAAGATTTTTATTAGTAATTTAAAATCTGAAAAGACTTCGGCTGAAAATGGTAAACCAAAAGATAAGATTTATTCATGTAATTTTTCCGTTTTTTTTTTCAAATATCTTCTTTAGAACACAATTTATGTAAATCTATGCCAAAGTAGTAGATAATGTACATTTCTACAAATTTTGTTTGAATTATTTTTTTCATAAACCCGGTTAAGAGATATTTTGATTTTTCGCCTGAATTTATGTAAAGTATGTCGCCAAGTGACAGCATTCTTTCCGTTGCTGTGATAAAATTTTCTAATCGTTCATAGCGATACTTACGCAACCAGGGGTAATTTAAATTGCACATCAATGTATTGTTATCCATAGCAGCAGCTATCAATTTTGTTTACTTATTGCTTTTTCAATGTAAGAAGTGATTCAAATTTTTCACTGTGAAAATCATTCAGTGTTTAAAAACCATTCACGAGTGTAATTGCAGATAATTATTATTGAGGATGCTGATGCCGAGAACATTCATATTCTTTACTCTATATGGAGAAAGTCTTGTGCTGGACACATCGGATCTTTCAAAATTATGATGAGGTTTTCATCGATTTTATCCGTGAATATACTAATTTTATTTCTTTATTATATACTGCACTGAATCACACATGAACTTGATAAAATTCGGCTGAACGATGTGAAATTTATTCATTTCTTATTCTGGGGCACTCGCCTTCGACATGCATTAAACGTGCTATTTCGCTCGCTTGCTAATGAACCACTGTACGTATTTCATAATCATAGATTTGTAATCATCGGTCGCTGATGGCACGTCTGGGTGTTATTGCAACGAGATCGCTCGGTTGATTTATATCATCCATTTTTTTGAGACGCAAAATCATTACTTTCAAACTATCCAAGGATGAAGAGCCATCGTAAACAACTCTGTACTAAAAATACCTGCAAAAGAATTTCAGAGCCGGTACAAATGCCTGATAAGGAACATAATGGAAATTACCGATGAAAACGAAACTTTATTTCGTAAACAACTCCATTCTAATCATATCTGCGAAAGAACTTCAAAACCGGTTCAATCGCCTGATAAGGAACATACTGGAAATTACCGTTGAAACCGAAACTTAATTTACAAACAAACAACTGTGTCAGCTGTTTCGAAAATCATTTACGCAGCTTAAAGACCCTTGCAGTAGTCAAGTTAAGTTTAAGACTTTTTTTTGCATGCGACAAAAATTCTGAAATAAAATCTAATAGAATAATTCATTTTGGTAGTAAAAAACACTGACATTCGTATGAAGAACGTATGTACAAACTCCTCGTAAATAATTTTACGTATACGTGCAAATGGCACATGCACCCATTCGTATTTATTACTCGCATATATTCGTATAAAATAGATAAAAATACCTTCCCAAACATAAAACCTTTACGGTTGTTTTTTCAATCATTAAAAATCCATAGTTGTGAGAAATGCATTGCGCAAATTAATAAAATTATCGTTGTTAAAACGAAATGCTGCATCTCTATAATTTTTTGAAAATACGCGTCCATTGGCGTTGAATTTTCTTCAAAAAATAACAAACGAGCACAAATTTTTTGTGTTTTCAGGATTCATGAATATGAATGCGTTTTCGTGACTCCATAAATGAAGCACCTGATATTATTTCGATCTACATCTGTCATACCTGACTTCGACGCAATACTCTTTCTCCTTGAAATTATTTTCGTAAGAGAAGTAGGTCAAACCCCAGATAGACATCCCTTCTCCATTGGATTCCAGGATGTATTACGATAACCTCCCAAGATAGGATATCGAGATGGCGAAACGTTTAAAATCACTTTCCTCCGAAATGGGATCGTGGTGTCGCATATCAAAGCAACTCAGTAATAAGGAACGTTCTTTTGGAGTTTAATTGTCGCCTTCAATACGATTGCATCCCACTTTTTTTAACGATCATTTCGGGAAGTGTGAAGATTAATTTTATTATAGAGAAAATTCAAATCTCAAACGGAAATGTCAAAAAATTACGTTATAAGACGATTTACTAGCTTATTTTAGCCATTTAATCAATTTAGCGCTATGGAAACGCGGTCAAATAAAAGAGAAGTAATTCGTATGAATAAAGTACAACTCCATAAATGAAATGAGAGCCTGACAGAAAATCGGTAAAACACGTACCATCTCTTTTCGATTCCTTGCAATATAGAAAAATTTAGTCGCGATGTCTGTGTTTAAGTTCGAGACCTTATCTTGTTAGAGATAATAAAATAATGACCAAAAGTGGTAGATGAATATACTGCTGTATTCTTATCCATCGTATCTATTTTTCCTTTCTCCATACGTAGTAGTACAGAGAAAATATCGTTTTCGTGCACATGTTGGCTACCAAAGAGCCGCCGTCCGAGGTGATTCACTGCTAGTATTCTACAGAAAAAGTTGTTTATATTGTTTTTATGCGTGCATGGGTGTGAGCAAGATCTGAATCACAAACGATGACAGCTGCTTTTAAGCCGAAATGCGCATTCGATTTTTCAAAGATATTTTGAGGGTCATACATAGTTAATCAACTGCTTTTAGCCCTGAGTTGAGATCGATAATTTTCTTTTGATCATAGGGAGACACCAAAGTCTCGAGCAAAAGCCAGTAAATTCTAAAAAGAATGCAAATTTTGAGAAACTTGAGAAATACGAAAATTTTTGAAAGGAAAGTTTATTTAAGAGAATTGGGTGGCAGAAAGTGTTTCGGTGATTCCCAAAAGTATTATTGGAATCCGATGCCTCCAGTTTTATTCCTTAGGATGAATACAAATATCCAATTCCACAATTCCGGAAACATTTCAAGCGTGAAA
The DNA here is from genome assembly GCA_036926305.1 of Uropetala carovei. Taxonomy (NCBI): domain Eukaryota; kingdom Metazoa; phylum Arthropoda; class Insecta; order Odonata; family Petaluridae; genus Uropetala; species Uropetala carovei. The sequence continues at coordinate 1,651,340 of JAXCHB010000277.1, forward strand.
GAAGGTAAGATAAAAATCGTATAGCTACGCGGTAGCAGACGAAATCGTGCTCACCATAAGATATACAGGGTGGCCCAAGAAATGATTTCCTATTAAAACCTTGAACAGAATCTGCCATCTTTCATATTGGCGAGAGAACTCGTGCTATGCACCCTCGTGTTAGCTACGCGGGACTCACATGCCTCCTGGCAGTATCTCCACAAACTAGTGCATTCACCCATGCTATTCAGTCTCAGTCCGTATCATACTTGCTGTTTCATTGTAAAAAAAAAAAACAAATAGGAGATAATTTGGTGCGCCACCCTGTACAAGAAAGAAGTCGGCCAGAATGAGGAGAGTTAATGGTTTGAGTGTATGTAACTAGGGATGAAATAATACCGACAATTTTCAATACCGGTATTGGGACAGTTTTTTTCTGATACCGGTATTGAAACCGGTTTTGTGCAGAGAACCGTTTATAATCATTTAGTATATTATTTTAATAATAATAATAATAACCCTTTACTAAAGGGATAAACCCTCTTTCTTAAAATATATCAAATGGCGTTCAAAAGCAAGATATGAGTATTTCAACAACTACATAAATATGGACTTTTCAAAAACACTCTTGCATTCAAAATAAGGTTATAGCTAGATAACTGCCCTGTTAAGGGCGTTTTTACCACTCTTCAAAACGGTGACACCCATCCCGATAATGGGTATTTTTCAACCCCAGGCTAAAAAGCATTTTTTCGTATTCCACAAACAATAATGGCAAAGTAAGAAGAAAGGATTACACTACACAAAATAAATTTATAAACCAAATTATATGTTTGATATGAAAATAATGAGTCAATTTGTGGACCTGAGGTCAAAAAATACCGCGCTTCGGGACCGAAGGGTTCAGGAACGCATTTCAGGAGGACGAGACCATTTCCAATCGTTTTCTCTCATCGAATTAGGTAATATTATAAATCTTTCATACGTCGGAGTCACTTTTCGGAAGAATCCCCCCACTTTATTTCTACTCACACAGGCAACAAATACATTTTTGGTAACTTAGCACGGCCCCCACAAAGTGCACTTTTCAATACCGAAAACCCAGTATTGTAAATCACGATATCGGTATTATGTGTCTAATTCAATACCGGTATTAATTCCGGTTTTCCAATACCGGTATTCATCCCTAGTATGGAACAAAATGAAGCTCGGAGAGAAACGCCTCAATAGTAAAATGATACCATCAAAATAGTTAAGAGATCCTTTGATTTTTACCTTCTAGGTAAACATGTCCCTCAAATCGATCGGTAGATTTTTCAGTGCTGTTTACGCCACTTTCCCGTAATATGAAATTTATTTTACGCGAAGAAGATGAAATGCATGTATGTATGGAGATGATATAACGATTGAGAGGATATAAAATTAGTGTAGAACGATGTAAATCTGGCCAAGACGCCGACAAAATATGGAGGTTTTGGTGAAAATAAAATTGATTTAGAAACAATTAATTTTGGTGTAAACAGCAACAAAGAACATGTCTCTCTTACATTTTCTGTAATTTTTCCTTTACTATTCTGCCAACTTCTTGTTGACTGCGCCGATAGCCCAGCATACACACGTATCCCACGCATTGCTGGATACCCGTTTATATAGAAAAAAATCTGATGTGGCCAACACATTACTTTCTCCATATTTGGGGTATAGATATTTAAATAATTATGAATAGCATTATAAGGCAAAATTATTATTTCGTATCGTAGAAGAATAGTCGTCCTTATTGCCGTAAATTACATGAAGAATATGTTTACAGAATTCACCGCTAGTTGGTGGCACTGTATACTGGAAATTTACGAATAAGTTAAATATCTCCGAAATGGATGGTTCTACGAAAATTTGTTTCAAACAAAACTTGGAAGAAATATTGTTCTCTACAACTTTGGTCCTCACGAGGATTACCAATAACGATATTTGACGGAGACCGAAAAATACCGAATATTTATAAATAACTCCTAAACAATAAATGTTATGGAAATTGTTTCAAATAAAAGTTGTAGGAAATTATATTTTCTATAACCTATGTATAGAATTATATATTTTTGCGATATTTCTCAGCTAAAACATCATTAGTGTGTGTGTGTGTGTGTGTGTGTGTGTGTGTGTGTGTGTGTGTGTGTGTGTGTGTGTGTGTGTGTGTGTGTACACACACACACAATAATGATGTTTTAGCTGAGAAATATCGCAAAAACCGAATCGGGTTTCGAATGAACCTCGACTTCCGGTTAGCCGGATCCGGTTTTTGCGATATTTCTCAGCTAAAACATCATTATTGTGTGTGTGTGTATGTGTGTGCGCGCGCGCGTGTACACACACACACACAATAATGATATTTTAGCTGAGAAATATCGCAAAAACCGAATCGGGTTTCGAATGAACCTCGACTTCCGGTTAACCGGAATTGTCCAAAAACCAATTAGCTCTTTGTGCTAATACCAAAGTTTTATATATGAAATTTGGTAATGATATGGAAAGTACTTTTCGAGTTAGAGCGCCCACAATCACATATACACACACACACATCATCATTCCAAAAATAGTCTAAACGTATTCTAGGGACCTCAAAAGATGTATTTCCGTTGAAATCTCGAAGTGATTTTTTACATGAAAACAATACTTTCTTTATACTACGTATATGGAGAAAGAAAAAAAGTCGCGGTCGAATATGCTTTATTTGAGCAATGGAAATATTAGGCTCGTTCTTTCTGCACTACACATTTAGTTGCATTTCACATGCCAAAACATTAGAGAGAATCAAATACGTAGGCTATATAGGATACATAAACTTCTGGAAACGATCAGGGATGGACGAAGAATATCGAAGTGTATTAAAATTTGGAATAGCAGGAGGATGAGGGTTGCATCGGACAGGTTAGAAGATCTATTGTAGGACAAGATATGCTAAAGGCGGAGAATGGGAATGGGCGGAGCATCTGGACGTGATCCGAAGTGGCGCCGGAGCCTCAAAGGGTTGGCATCGATTGGACGGACCATTACCATTATAAAGCAATAGAGGGAAGAGGGAGAGAACTATCGGATAGTGGGATCGGTGGTCGAAAAAAAGATTACCGGGAGAGTTTTAGTAAGAGGTAACCGAGAGAAACGGGAATCACAGAAGGAAGTAGGATGAAAAAATCATGAAAGAGATGATTGAATATCGAAAAATAAAAGAAAACAGAGGCGGCTCTTGGACGAACGTTGTTGGAAATATTAATATTTAACAAATCCATGCAGTAGATATTAAGACAAGATTGGAAAGCTGTACTCCGTGTCGAATTACGATTTATTTTGTCATGTTAAAAAATAAATATTAATGGATTAGTCTAATCAGAAGTAATTAACAAAACAATTTAAAATTATTTAAAACATATCTCACTTGAAATGAAAATTAGTAATCTTCACGTTCACTCCTTCGTCGCTAATTACCCATTTCTGTATGCATACGTAAGGAAACTAAATGTGTTTATATTAATTTATTCGTCCTGGATAATCCATTTTCTTTCAATTACTATATTATGTAGGCGCATAAAAGGAAGTTAAGCGCATTTTTAGTAGATCTTATATATTTCATTTACTTCGAATATTGCTTTCGTTGACAACAATTACGTATACGTGCATGGATTTTGCAAATTTCAAAGCGAATTACGGCTTTCTCGTTTGATTTCCTCGAAAACGGCCAACCCTTCGATAAAAATGTATCGGGAAAAACATTTTATTTAACTTTAACTATCTCAAAAAATTTTGTTTCTTACTTTCTTTACCTTAAATTCCTAAACACCAAATTTTATGAACATCCCCCTCCCCCCCAGTAATTTCGGCGGACGGACGGAGACGTGCCCGTGAGACATTCCGCTACTATCGCTTCGCTGGTAAAGAACGTCTAATAGCTCTACGACCTCTCCGATATATATTCCAGTAGCCTGAGGTGGCGTATATTTCAGTTCTCTGTTTGGATGTAAACAGAAAAATTCTCAACGATCGAAGCATTACTTAAAATAGCGCGGAAATGTCTCAAGTTAAAAAAAAATCAAAAGTTGTTTATGGATCAGTTCAATTCTTTTTTGTCGTAAAGTTTCTTCTTATAAAGTCGTTCGCAAAACCATCCTTGTTTTTCAATACCTTTACTTTTATTTTTTTCTGTCGAAAAAAGATGCTCCTTAATGGAACCCAGAATTACAGTCGCGCGGATGTTTCACAGTTAACAATCCAGCAACACAGCTTTCGATCAAATCAGCGGAGATGACCGTATTTACTTTCGTTGCCTCCCCTTTTTCCCGGCTAAGCCGATAGCACGCCTCTTCTCTCTCCCCGCTTTAATCTTACCTACAGATTTTCCATTAAAGACAAACATTTACATTCTATTTCTCCTAAATTTTCAAATGCAGGCATCTTCCGCATTAACGACGTTAATTTGTCCATGAAAAATCGTCGTTATGCGAATATCAAGTTGAGTACCGAGAGAGAGAGGCGGAAAGACTGGTGTCAGTATCGTAACAGCGAATTATGTACTTTGTTAAGAGAAAAACGGTCCGAATATTATGGCGTTTCAGCCTCACACGTCGTTGCATCGGTACGCGAGGGATTCTTGGGCATAAATTAAATATTAATTAATACCTTTTCCTACTTTCACGCCCGCCGTGTCATTTAATATTTTCTCGCGCACTCGTATTGTTTTTTGCAATACCTCGGAAAACCAACCGACTGCAAGAGGGAGACCCGCGGCAAAAAAAAGAGAGCATCGCAGAACTAACTTGCCGCTTGAAGGAATCGGAATACTGAAAGAGCGGGTGACCTAATTACTGCCTCGGGGATAATTGCCCCGGAGACGCCTTCGTGACAACCCGCTATTGTTCAAGAGACGCTGTGAGTGATCAAACAAGCGCGTCGTACCTGACTCTTCTACAAATAGAAATTCTCCCTCCTAAAACGGGGGGAGGGAGGAGTGAATGCAATAGGAGGACTTACGGCCGAGTGGAGACTCATGCGTCGCGGTAATCGACCGAACAAATACAGGGTGTCCATTTAATCTCTCCGGTATTTTAAGAAGCTATATTTTTTAAACCATTACAGATATAATAGAAAATGAAAAACAATAAAAATGTAGAACTAAAAAAGTTTAAAACCTGAAGATAAACTTCTATGTATGCTCCCCTTTTGTCGCACGGCAGATTTCTAGTCAATAATCAATTTCGGCCAGGCTGCTTTGTTGGCAAGACACTACCCGTTTCTTTAAACTTTTGGTATCATTGCCTGATCGTTTTAACCGTGGGAGGATCTCTGCTGTACCTCTGTCTGAATTCTCTTTGCATACGAATCACTGATTTAAATTCAGAAAACCACAGAACGCACTGTGGAGTCTCCATTGCACTCAGGCACAATGACACGTAGGTCAGACAGTGGTGTGCTGTGCAGACAAAAATTCGCACAACCATGTTGCCAACTCCCTACGTAAAACTGTTTGAGATAGGTTTCAATTCGCAATTTGGCTTTTTTCGATGTTTCTAATAGGTATTGTTTAAAAAAATATAGCTTCTTAAAATACCGGAGAGATTAAATGGACACCCGTACAATTACGGCATAGTTGAAATTTCCTCACTAATTCGATAAAAACAAAAGGGTTTTTACATTCGACTACAGAAAAAATAATGGGAGTATTTTCGAAACAAAACCTATTTCACAACGGAACAAATATTTGAAAACAAATTCTTATAATCGTTCGTAAGAAGTCTCAATACGCAGCAATTTGACTCCCTTATCGCCCTCCTCGCTGTCTTCAATTATATTACGCGCAAAATAATTAACATACAACCAAAACAATGACGACATAAACTATCTATAAACTGATTGATATTCTACGCGCCCGAATTTCACCGAATAAAGGGAAGAATATTTATGAAGAAGGTTCGTTTATCGGATGATATAACGTATGCAGACATGTTTCTCTGCGGCAAGCGAGTAATATGGTAACACTTTGTCATCTTAACTTCACCATGTTTATCATTAATTGTCGGTAATTGCACGCGTGAATAATTAATAAAATCGGGAAAAAGACAAGATTAAACCTCTACTTCCGGTTGACTAGTTTCGCCAAAACCTTTCCAGACTTTAAATTACTAATGTAAATGTTAAACAAATATTTTTGCTGATCTGATATTTAGTCCATGAGGGAACTATCACACACACAGACATCGTCGATAAAATAGCGAAAAGTTACTCAGGGGACCTCAAAACGTGTATTTCCGTTGAAATCTCGAATTCAACTTTTTGCGAAAACAATAGCTTATCCTATATTGCAGTGATGGCGAACCTATGGCACGCGTGCCATAACTGACACGCAAGACGACTTTGGTTGGCACGCCAACGAAAAGCGAAAACCAATCAAAGCATTTACTGATTTAGTGCCGCAAAAACATTTGCTATTTAGTTAACTATTGTAAACATTAGTTTTATGGTTACAAATTTCAATCTCTTATGTCTTGATCACGAATTTAATTTAACTGGCACGCAAAGAAATCGAGGAGTTTTTGTGGCACACGAGGCGGAAAAGATTGGACAATTTCAGCAACATTGGCACGCGGGCAATAGAAGTTTCGCCATGACTGATATATTGCCTACGGAGAAAGTAAAAATAAGAAAGGGTCGTGTAATACTTTTTTTAAAGAAACCATAAAGACGTAGTCCTCTATTACTGTGTGCACATAAAGAAAAGCGACACTATGCCTTCTTTTATGACGAAAGAGAAGCTGAAGAATGAAGCATGAATTCATCCTTTTATTTTCACTTCTTTCTTTACGACCCAACGGACGCAGCCAAACTCTCCAGAGGGAATATCTTTATAGTTGATCTAAACCCTTGGCGTGTCCCCTTGGAGCAAGAAAACCTATTGGGCTGGCTGAAGAACCGAGAGGACCTGCAAAACCTCACGTATGATCCCCTTTTTTCTCATCGTGTACGTTCCTATTCGACGAGAAGTCCGTGCGCAGTGAAATTAATATCTATGTGACTGTGCAAAACTTTATAATGCAAATGAGGCACATAAATATTTTTTCGCGAGCTAATTTTTTCGAAAAATTACCCCCGGTACTAGATTGCATTTAAAACTAAAATTTTCATCATAGTAAGTTTTTCAATTATTAAGATTGGTTATCGCACTTTTCCCTGTTCGAGGATCTTAAATTTTCTTTGGTTGGTAACATTTATTTTATGCATTCCAACCTAGGTTCACCTCCATTTTTCCACTAATTTTCTTTCGATCATAAATTTAAAAATACCATCATGATTTAAACCCTATCGGCCTTGCTTTTCTCTACCTTTTTAAATCCATTACACGTGTCCCTTCGATTTTTTCTGTATCTTCTAAGTTAGCAAGTTTAGGTACCCATTTTACTTCCAAAGTTTTCTCCTGCACCACGTTTAAAAAACTTTATCTCTATCCTTTCGGATACTCCAATAACCGTTTATTGGTTTGTTAAAAAAATAGAAAGGGAATTTGTTAGTTAACGTCAAAAAGTACATTATACCTTAAGAGGCACAATTCGACGAAACGGCGCCACATTTTAAAACGTGATGCATTTCGCCTAATTAGATGTTGCATCGAAGACGATTCTCAATCAACACAAAACTCAATGACTCATTCGCTCGGAAACTCGAAACGTGAGTCGAACCGAGGTAGATACTCCTTTCAAGCTATTGCAGAAAATGAAACGGCCGCCCCAGTTTACGACGGGATCTTTCGAGGGATTCTTATTTTTTTATAGAAGCCGGAAGGAGACGCCACGAACCGAGGAATCGATTATGTGAGAGGTTCGGAAGGCAGAGGAATAAGATCGTGGGCGGAAAAGAGGAGCTTCGGAGATCGAAAATCCTCTCGGAATCCCTCTTTGTGATTCCATCAATTCCCTCACGAAGCTCCAAGTTTTTTTTTGTGGCAGTTTCCGACTCTTGCACTATAGAGAACAATAGTAGTTGCGAATTACAACTCTTCGTTTTTATTTTTTAAGGCTAAAACGGTTTCAGCAAGGAGAACTACGTACTACTTAGCACTAGCGTCTTTATTTTCTCCGAAGTTATTAACCTAGTTTTCTACAATTCGATGCGTAACAAATAGTTTAAAAAACGTCGTAAACTTTTAAAACCAACTGTGAACTGTCAAGCTCATCCAATGGCTGCAATGTAGTTTATAACTGCAATAAATCTAAAACCGTTGAATAACATCTGGAGCCTTTTTAGTTGTAAAAACAAACTCTTATGGTGATAGCTCATTGAACACTAACAAAATAGCGCCTTTACTAGAAATTCCTACAAACCATATCGAAGGCAGTATTTAAACCTGCGAGTCCAAATACCAGCTATTTACAGCAAGAACGAAATCATTTGGAATCACCACAATAAATAATTGTAGGTTAGCTGATTCTTACATATGCACAATTTATTATATTTAAATATAATATCTCATTAATACGAAAAATACGACTTAATTTTTAAAATAAGACAATTCAAGGATAATTTTAAATGATTTTTCAGTAAATTATCGGTGAATAACATTTCGCCAAAGAGGGTGTAACGACCCCATGACCCCCATGACCCCAAACCTTAGAGAACGACATAATGATGAGGAAATTTCAATAACGCTTTTGAATGTAGCGCATTTATTTAATTTCAACTGAGAGCTCTTCATTGAAAACGACAAAATCCAAGTCTATTCGTTACCCATTAAGTGGCAGTCAAAATTACTGTCGGAGATCTAACGATGGCTCGATTTTTTTACACTTTTGATTAAAGCTATAAGTCCTTCATTTAGAAACGACCGAACGCATCCTGAATGTCTTTCGATTGCTTTCGATTAGTGCACAGAAAGCGATTTCCGGGTGCTTGAAAGCCATTCAATCGATACGCTTCACTTCATGCCTCCCGTTCACCTTCATATTTCGCTCAATCGAATTATTGCGCTATCAGGACTCTTTATGGTCCAATCAATATCTCCATTGTCTTTTTATGCCGCTATTATGTTGGCATGGCATCCTCGTAGAAGAGATGCTTTCTCATGCCTGACACAAACTCCTGACTTCAGCTTATTGAACCATCAAGTTACATTATGTTGCTACACACATACTCATTTTTTATCTTGTGTTTATCTACCATCATCAAAAACAACGATTTCAATGAAAACTAAGAAAATCGATATAGCGTAAACATTTCACTTGGTAAATATCCATACGTTATCAACATTCTGAGTAGTCATCAAAAATTGACACGATATACTGCACCAACATAATAATTTTCAATTTGAGTAAAACTAGTGATGAAATTTTTAAAAATATCCGCATTAAATATATGTAAAATTTTTCTAAATTTTCCGTGCTATTTGAACCCTTAAAAATTTGCTACGTAAAATGTATAGCGAAAAGTTTCTCGTTCCAAAAATTATTTTGCCTTGGAGAGGAAACGCTTATTTTTACAGTTAATCGGGAATTAACACCACTTTTATATCTCTCAGTTTATTTATAAAATACTTAGCCATTTAATTCCAAAAAGGCCAAAAATTGTTTCATGTACTCCAGAATATATACTTAAGCATAAAAAAATGGATATTGGAATCTACTTTCGCTGAATCACCACATCAGGGCTACATTGTAGGTGATGTAATAATCCAAACAAAATTCAAATTAAATAATTGAATTACAGTTAAAACAACAATTCCTGTAAATACTCGTCCGTAAATTGCTTACGATTAGGTGGAAGAAGGGGCTATGTAACCTCAACCTCACCGTTAACAGATATAATTAATTAAATAAATGTTTTATAACTACTATTTGTTGTTGGTTTTGTCAACCACCCCTTATTTAAACTATACGCAAACCGTTATGGTTAGTATTTCGCTTAGTAAATTGAGTTTTAAAAAACGTTAATGCCCACTAATAACGTCAGCTGGAACGTGGCAGTCTTACGTTAATGCTTAAACGTTTGCTTGCAAATCCGGCGACACACGCTCATAGCACTAACTTTCCAATCTCCTCCCCATTAAGTAGGTTTTTCGAGATAACAGCAATTTAACGAGCGATCAAATTCATCAGGTTTAATTGCACATCTTTACGCTTCCTTCAGTTTCCTCCCCAACACGTAATGCGTCTTCCTTAGCCCATTAATGTTTACAAATTACTCCCAGTTGCCGCAGCACTGGGAGAACATTTTAACGTCGACACGCGCGCGGGGGAAGTTTCAGCATGCATGTAGAGTTGCACCTGCTTCATAATAAATGCGGTTCGTTCTTTTAATATGTCAGACAAAAGGTTTTAGGATAAAAATTACGTCCCTGCAACTTTGAGTATAACAAACGCTTACAACATTAAGCAGAAAAGTTTTACGGATATACAGGAGATCGTCAGGAATATTTTGTTTTACTTATCCCAGTGGAGGTGGAGAGAGAAGCGCTGCATTATTTACACCACGACATAGCAAAATATTGTCAGATATAACTCGAAAGAGTTAACACTATATCCCAATAGTACTTGATTATAAGAATGACCGAAATCATTAAATCTCAATATCTACTTTCGTTACGTTTCATATTATCTGCAAAAAGTAGAGGTGAATTTCGGACAATAATGAGATAAATTCTGCATTGTTTTAGTCACTTTTACGTTTATGCTCTGCGTGGTCACAGCTAATATAAAAGGAATTCGGGAGGAGAAAATTTCGCTTGGAACGCGATCTCTAAAAGATTCATGCAAAACGCTCGGGATTTTGGATTCCCTCCGTTGCACGCCTACACATTTTTCAAATGTTGGCTCTCGCCTTCCTTGCTTCGTTTTCTCAGTTTTTCTACGTCATTTCCTCCAGTAGATGCAAAGGGACCCACTTCAATCTCGAAGGGAAATGTCAGTCCTTGAGAAGAAGTATGGAGGCCTCCGCGTGACCATGCCGCGTGGTCGGAATGCGGAATTGACGAAGAATATTATTAACAGGAGGAACAGGTAAGCGCGAGGTGAGAAATTAAATATTGTTTGTGAAACATACAATAATGAGAGAATAAAGGATATTCTTTTTATGGCAAGAGAGACCTACTCTATCAGGAAAGTATCTGACAAATCAAACACTCCAATGAGCAGACGTTTTAGGAATAAACATTGGGCAAACTTCTACACTCATTAATTTGAGGGAAAATTATAACATGCATAACTTTTGACCAATTAAAAAGAAAATTATCAGGCATGCATTAGTCTTTCAACTATTTCGCGGAAATTGGAGAGGCACCGCCTGTCAATAAAATTCTGATGTGAAATAAAACTCGTACACTTGATAATATAGAAACAAAAAGTTCCTAGTCATCTAAGCATCCCAGATATCTCCGTTTTCTTTATAAATTCGGCATCGCCAAAATTATGATCTATAGTTACCTTAAGAATCAAGGAGGGAAAATTTTTTAAAACTTCAAAGAATGCTCGAAAGTATTTGTCTTAAAGCTAAAACCACTGGATACATGCGGGGCGACATCCCATGAATGCTAAGCGGAAAATACTTTTAAAAACAACTTGCACTGCACTAACTTCGTCATATCCTTCAGCTTTTAGTTTACGAAACAATGTTTCTTAGCTGTATGATTCAAAGCAACAGTGGGGACAATTTGCCGGTAGCTGGACGAAAAACTCGATATGTTCGATGACACTGGGCACTACATATTTATGATGGAGATATCCCGCTTCTGTAGTATTTTTTGGTCATTAATCTCTAAAAAAAACATCGATGAATGTTAAACATGAAAAATGTTTATCGACTTTTTCTGAAATTCGTCAAGAACAAACTTACTACGTACCTCATTATGGCGCGACATGTTTCATTCCAACAAGATAACGTGTATTATTCTATATAAATAATATTTTTTTTCGGAATCCGTCGCACCGTTTATCCCCTAGAGACGCGCAACGACTAGATAGTGACAGAATCGAAAGAAAAAAATCACATTTTTGGAACCAGGGGCACCAACATCTTGAAGCCGATTTCGTAACACATCACTACACTTTCTCTCTATACTTCGTATTTGAGAAATAAAAAATAAGGTTAAGGTAAGCCGTGGAAAACGTTCCAATTTGAGGGCGAAAAGCTCAAAAAAAATACAAAACATGATATTCTGAAAGTGTAACACGTAGGTGTAACACAAGCGAGCATGACTGGAATCTTGAAAATCTGCGGACAAGGTGGAACAAAGGGACGGGAGATTTTAAGGAGGTTCGAACGATGAGATGGAAAGAGAATTGGGTGCGGGATAAACAGAACAACTGCCTCAGGCGGGGATATTCTCTCGAATGCTTTCTCTGGCACAGAAAACGAAGGGTAGTGGAGAAAACAACGCTACCACAACATCCGCGTAAATCCGTCTTTAAAGCTGCGCGATATTTCGTCAGGAGAGATTCGAGATAGAAACAGAGGGCGAACGAAATTTAGAAGTCTGGATTGTCCCTCGTCAAGAGACGCTTTTTGAATGAAGTTATTGCGAACGGAAAAGTTTCTTTTTCAAGAAGTTATTGCTGAATAATGTACGTATGTGTATGTATGTACATACACATACATTTACATACACATATATACATACATACGCACACACACACATATATATATATTGAAACAATGCATGTGACAATTTTTTGTGCCCAAATCAGCACAATGAGCATATGTTGTCCACAGGAAGCAGAAACATCAGAAATGTTGTCTGCATAAATGCAGAATCAGTATAAAATTATTTTGCTAAAAGTGCGACTATCAACTTTGCAAAGTATATCTGTATTATTTTACGAATAATCAATGATAAGTATTCAAGTCTATCGCTTAAAGTTTTAAGCAAATTAATTATATATGCGTTTAAAATGAGAGTTACAGAAATAGAGGATGACGAAATACCGATAAGTGAGCTAAATGACGGTGTTAATGAAATATACGAAGAATTATAATATTCGTAAATCGATACAAAACCAGTACAGAAACACAATCAGTATATTATCGTCAAAACCGGTATAGTAATGAATAAATCAGAACGGTTGATCACCATAAGCCATACCAGTAAAGCATTTCACCTCTCGCCTCTTAATGTATTCCCCCGTGTCTCATCAATACCCCAGCTCGGCTTCCTAAAACACCTTGTTGCCACCCTTATAGGTGAATCAAAAAGTTCCCGGAAGATGGCTCTAGCACCATTCCTGAGTTCCAAACAATAACAAACCATTGTTGCCTGAAATCAGCATAAACTTAACTATAAGAATACATTATTCAGTAAGATTTAATTCATCGGGTATAATATAACATCTGTTTTCTAAACCCCGTATTTCATGATCATGGATAGCTTGAAATTCGAGCGAATGTTAAGTTTTTTTTACAAAACTCGGTATGAAACCAACTGACATTATTCGAGATTTGCAGAAAGTTTACGGAGTTAATGCGCCAAGGAAAACAACAATTTATGAATGGGTGAAACGGTTTAAGCTTGGGCGAGATGACAGTGAAGACGACCACCGCAGTGGGAAACCATCAACATCAATCAAGAAGAAACAGTGGCCGCTGTCCAGTAGATATTGGAGGAAGATCGAAGAGTGTCAGTGCAAATGATAGCCACACGTTTGAACATTTTTTATGGCTAAGCTCAATCAATTCTAACGAATCGTTTAGGATTGAGTAAGCTTCCTGCTCGATGGGTGCCGAAAGCGTTGCACCCTGAACACATGACTCAGAGGGCAGATCATGCAGTTGAGTTTCTCAACCGATTTGAAGATAATCCTGAAGATTTCTTCCGCCGACTAATGACTGGTGATAAAACCTGGATTTATCAGAACCATCCAGAAAGCAAAATTCAATCCAAACAATGGTTACCAAAGGGGTCGAGTTGGTCAATCAAGTTCAAGGCTGAACGATCTCTAAAGAAGTTATGGCAACTGGGTTTTGGGATTGTGAGGGTCTGATCCTCGTTGATTTTCTTGAAGGGCAACGGACAGTCACAGGAGGATATTACGAACAAGTCTTGCGGAAATTGAACGCTGCTCTTATAAAAATAGGCCTGACAAACTGCATCGGCGAATATTGTTGCACCATGACAATGCGCCAGCACATTCATCCAAGGTTTCAAGAGCTGTGCTCGAGACTTTCGCTGGGAATTGCTCTCTCATCCACCCCACAGTCCCGACTTGGCCCCCTCGGACTTTTTTCTTTTCCCAAAATTAAAAGATCACTTGAAGGGAGAACGGTGGGAATCAATGTCTGGCACGAAACGAGCTGTTATTAACTGGTTTCAATCAAATGATCCTAATTTCTACAGAAGTGGGTTAGAACGATGGCGACACCGTATGGAAAAGTGCTTCGAGTTAGATGGTGGATATGTAGAAAAACGAATGAAAAATAAATGTAGGTTTTCTCTTTATTGTTTTCTTGAGATCTTTCCGAGAACTTTTTGACTCACCTCGTATAATATATAAAAAATAATGGTTGGCAGGGATAAGAACCAAAAACAAGCCTCTCTCTATCGCCTGTTTTATTAACATTTTCACTCATGCTACATCACGTTGTTCACAGGACGACGATCCAGATGTACGACTATATCCATCTCCTTCGCAGAAAAAGCTCAAAAAATAGTATCCGTAATATATGATCACACACCACATGAAAGACCGAAAAATGAAAACAATCATCATACGATTTCTTCCCGATATTTTTTTCCTTGCGCCTGTTCTCCATCTGGATAAATTACTCTGTGTATTTGGAAAAAGTCATGGTGACATCTAGCAATAACATAAGGAATTTAAAGTTTTTATAAACCGTGCAAACACTCAAAATGGGGCATTCTCTCCATATCCTCCTAATGCACAGTAGCAATTAAAGGGAATCTCATCAAAGAACGCTTTGCGCGTATCGAGGAAAGCAAATTCTTTTGATAGAAGTGACGTGAGAGGACGTGTATTGGGTGCAGGCGGAACTTGAAGGAGCGGATGGACGACAGTCATTTTATGTGGTAAGAGGAAACTTTCACCACCAAATTTACCGTGTTTATCAGCATACTCCTCATCCTTTATTCAACACGAAAAAACGAACTTTTTAGAAATTTATAATTCGACACGATTAATATTTTTTAGTTTTTCGATGAAAGTTTTACTAAATGTTTTTTTTTCAGATTTCGTATTGAATTTGCATGGCATAGACTGCGGGAATTCTTAGATTTTGGTCTAATGACTACATCGCCAACGAACATCAGCAGCCTCAGAAATTGTGAGTATTCTCGACACTTTCAGAATATTAACCATTACTTCCGTTTTATTTTGTGATTGTAAACTTGGAGGAGAAAAATTCTGAACTTCATCGGGGATCGAGCCCTGACCTACTTTTGGTGCAAGTGCATTAACCAAATAAGCTACCAACACAGACCAATTCTAACTCAAAAACTTTTAAAAAATCGTTTTTTTACAAGTCTTGCGTGGAGGACGACGTTTATTTTACACGATCGTTTCTCTGCCTTCAATTTTTATTGTTCTTCACTCCGAAGAAGCAAAACCGATCAATTAATTATTTCAGCCGAAGTCTTCGTTTATAGTGGATGAAGGCAAATGAATTTGCTAAGATGGTTCTGATAGGTTCCTCCCTAGACCGTGAGTCACCAATCGCCAATTTACCTATCTCTTTGTTCTCCTGTAGCCGAGGAATGACTTCTTTAACTTTCCATTATCTGCTCTGCTTTACTCACTTACTGTAAAGCTCTTCCGTTAATAAATACCCGAGTTAGATTTCTTCACTTAAGATAACTTTTCTTCGAACCTCTATTTCATAACACTAACGAAGTTTCCATCTACCATGATGACGATGTGAGAAAATCTTGAAGGATAAACAATAACAGATGCGAAGGGTTAGACGAGGGATCGCCAACCTACGGTCCGCGGGCCTCGTGTGGTTCCTTAGCGCGCGAAGCTATGCTGAAAAGGTGACCGGTAAAACTGAAAAGACATTATTTTTTTCAGTGAAATTATTATATTCTCAAAAACCTTTTCCGGTAATTTCTTAACGCGTAAATTATTTAGACTTTGATTTTCACTGATAAAAGACCAAAGAATCTCTAGGCAACTTCTTATGTAAACGCTCATCCGACCCGCCGAAGCTCTCATGATTTTCAATGTGGCCCTCCGAAGCACTCTCAACTATGTCCGCCATGCTAAAAGGTTGCCTGCCTCTGGGTTACAAGCATAAACATAACCAGCCTGTGAGTAAAAGGCAGATCGCGTCACAGTCATGACGTGAGACTTCAGTGGAACTTCGCGCAAGCACCGTCCAAAACGAAAGTATAATTTAGTAGTTTTGCCCAAATTTGCCCGATAAAATCAAGAAAATGGGCATTTTAGTAAAATACGTCGGTATCTACTCACATTCACCGGGCGAATCGAGAATTGCTCTGTCAGATCGAGACATGTCCCCATTTCAGCTTTGGACCGTAACATATGCACGCACGCACTCGGTGAACATTCAAAACGAGAATTAGTTTGACTCGGGAAAGCGTCATGATTCTCTCTTGCCTTGGTGAATTGCTTTTATCTTCTCTCCCCATGAATGTCAAACGGAACGACAAAAGGAATGTAAAAAAATGTAAGAGACGTAAGACGGAATTAAAATATAAAACAATTTCATATCCCCTTTTCGTTCCTTTGATGAGGCAGCAATTTAAATTTCGTATCCATTTCATTACATACATTTTGCAGACGACAGCGACTCCCATTCCTAAAAAAAGGAGTCCCATCAAACACAAAAGAGCGGCCGTTAACGGTGAGAGAAACGAGAAACTTTTTGAAGGTTCAGAAAGGGAATGGAAAGTTAAACGGGACTTTTTCTTAGAGAAAAATTTTTCCATATGTTATACGTGATCTGCCGTATAAATTCCCCTTCTGTTCAAATAATGATATTTTTACTTTCTCGTATAAGAAACACACTGAGAATAAATAAATAAATAATAAAAGAATCACATTCGAGATTTTGATGAATTTGCACGTTCACTTTTACCCCTTCAATTCCGTCTGTCTTTAATCTGCCTACTCTTGCCTGTCATATGTGTACTGCTAAACTGTTTCACAGATTCTGCTGAAATTCCTTATTTGCATGAGATATCGCCCGGAATAAAGACCTAGTTGAAATGAATTACTTCGGGTCAAAATGTGGTGTTGTTTAGTCTAGCACATTTTCACGAAATGTCGATTTACTCAAAAACGATTAGATTAACCTTGATTATAAATCTGTCAGACATAGAGCATACTGCCTTAAACAATGCAAATGAAAGCTGCAACCCTAAAAAAATGTATATACCGCCATGTTGCAAGGAGGCAACCCGCGCGGAAACCAGTATTAATATGAACATTGGCATTATAATTTGCAATAAAAGTATTCGGAAAAAGGTTTGGGAAAAACTAGATGAGCCTTTCCGGATGCAAATAAATTAGTAATTCACCGACAGAAGTTTAGTTTAATGACCTATTTTTATAGGCGAATCGGCGAATCACCAATGATGAAAGCTGTTTTGTAGCCGAAATAAGGATCTGTTTTTCAGCAAATGTTTATGCTTATCTGAGAAATATTTCTTTTTATTTTTATTTCAGCCATAAGAAGAGCTCGATTTTCCTTTATTGGTTTTAACATAGCGATTGATTAAAAACAAGGAGGATATTAACGAATAAGTTTATAATAGCGCTAGAAATGGCACAAAAATTAGCATGGCGTCCACCTAGCTATCAGTATGATTACCAATTCACGGATAGGAATGTCTAGTAAGGATCTACATCGCAACGATGCGAATCTCCTCCCCAAAGTAATTTAAAGACAATTTTTTTCTTTTCAACATTTTAGTTTTGGTATTAAGTTATTCTTCGGCGTAAGTTAAATTAGCTATATATTTATCTGAACATGCAAGACCAATTCCACTAACTTGCCTCTTGTTTATCGGCAACACCCTCGGACCCTGTCCTTCTCTATAGGCGCAGGGGGAACCAAACTCTGCCAGAAGCTATATTTCCCAATTTAATCAAACCCTTTCTATCTCTTTCGGGATAACGTGATCGGGGAAACCTTTAAACCGACGCGGATACATTTACAGAAATAATCAACGATGGACCAGGTATAGGCTTGGGAATTTTATGGGAGCAACGCTGCCATATCTCTTGTTCGATCCCTATTCGCCCCAGTTTGTCTTGTAGTTTGAATTCGCTCATTTCGCTTAACGAATTAAATTCAACGCCTTTGTCATTGGGCATAAATGAATTTTTTTAGATTAAATTAATAAATGCAGAAATAACAGCTAAATAACTCAGTATCATTTCAGTTTCCTTTATACTGAAATATGTTAAACAAATGTTTCCGTTTATCTATCAAAGTCTCAAATTTTCTCAATATTTTATCGGAGTAGAAATATTTTCATAAACCCAGCAAGACGTGTGAGTTCGGGAGAGACAATTTATGAAATCTAAATCATTTGTGTTTTTTAAAACTCGTGTCACGTGTGGCACAGCATGTTTATATACATCGCACATGTACCACTACGCAGTAATGACTTAGATAAATGGCAACACGATCCTTATCTATTAGATAATTATAATGTAATTGCGTCTATTTTTTCAAGTTTACATTCATTTTCAATTAACATTGAAAAAAATTAACGTTTTTCTTATATACTTCATCTTGAAAAATCCAAAAGTTTTCCCTAATTTTGCTTGCATGTAACTGCAGATTATGGCCAATCAATTAGAAAATACAGTTATATGTCGTTATCCGCGGGAATGAATCCCAGAAAAACACCTTGGATGCCAAAACCGAGCAAACCAAAACCAAAGGAAAATAGATTTACGTTCCTAGCTCACAAGGCTAAACATATTACCTAAATGGCAAATATACATATTTAGCACAAAATAATATAGCTATAATCCATATATTTTATCAGTAAATAAATAATATCAATCATAAAAGTTCCGTTTCCTTGTAGGCTCTTTTGGAAACAAATCCATTTCATTTTCAGCCAATTAACATCCATACACGATATTATATATCAATATTAGTGCTTTTCAATCAATTGAAGGCCACCCCCAGACTTCTCCAGTTTTCCCTGTCAACTGCTTCTCTCTTGCTGACGAACGATGTGGAATACTAAAGTACAATTATAGATTTTTGGTCACAACCGATGGAAAAATCCGATATTGTTAAAATTTTAATTTTTGGAGACGTTTTTACCTCATTATTGCCCAATACGAGGATACAAATTATAAGTATTTTCAGATAAGCTAGATACTTGAAATTTAGCACGATTATAGGTGTATGGTCACAACCAATGGAAAAAATCCGAAAACATCACATCTCTAATTTTTAGGGGTTGTTTTAACCCCATTATTCAGAATAGGCTGAAATGCTTGCAGAATGTAAGCACCGTCTACTATACTAATAAAGCAGAAAGTATGTATGTCAATCCACTAAAGTTTAGGGCACTTCTGCTTTACCTAGAAGGTTGAAATTTTGCATGTGTGTACCCTTCCGAAAATCACTGATGTGAAAAATCGGAAAACTCCATATTTAATTGTTTAACTAAAACAAAAAATTTTCAATCTTGAAAAATGGCTTTAGTTCAGTTTGCAGCGCTTGATGGCACTAGAGAAAGTATGTGTAGAAATTTCAAAAAATTAAGCGTATCGTTGTTTATTGTTTGTGAATAACCATTTTATATATTGAGAAAAATAGTTTAATGTATAAACTGTGAAAAAATGCAGTTTTGAATTTCTTGATGCGGCATTTGATGAAAACCTTGTGGATCTACATTAGTAAGACAAATTTATACTCTTTATTGGGTCTGGAAACCCATTGCAAGGACTCAACCGTCTCTCCCGCTGTTTTGCTTAGTTGGGATGGTTATGCGAAAGAGCTATCCTTACCCCCAAAAAATGAGACGGTAGATTCAATCAATGAGCATCTTTTAAACCGCTTAAGAAATTTTACTTTATAACTCTGTGGATACCGTAACTAACGTGAGCAAAGGAGTAATTTTTCCGATTGAGCTTTTAAATTCAAAAAACCCACCAGGGATTCCTCCTCATAAATTGCTGTTAAAGATTGTTGCATCAATTATATTGCTTCGGAATTTTGACGCTCCAGTACTTTAAATTGCGAACCGTTTGCAGATTCAAACTTTATATACCCATGTTATTAAAGTAGTAATTTTGACAGGATGCGCAAAACGACAGTGTTTTCATCACTATGGTTTCTAGCGACTACTCTTTTGAATTCAAACGACTTCAATTTCCCGTTAAGCTTTGTCTTGCAATGACTATTAATAAGGCTCAAAGTCAATCACTAAAATTTCTCTCGATCAACTTACGTGTGCAATGCCTTTCTCATGGTCAGTTTTACGTAGCATGCTCAAGAGTAAGCAGTGGAAATTATTTGTATATTCTTTCGCAAGTGCAAAGATTTACTGTTGTGGGCGGGAAGCCTAAGAGAAGCCTCAATAATGACAATTTCCTTAACAAAACGTGACTGTATTCATCTGATGGATACATACATATTGTGTATAGAGTTGCCAACCGTAAGACCTTCATGACCCGGAGATTTTAGTCTGAAACGCGGAGAGTTTGGAGGAAACCCAGTTTTTTTTCCTTTTTACGGATTTTCTGTTATTGTAAATTATATCGTGACATTTTCATTTATCAAATGAAATAATTTATTTCGTTATGCATAAGTAATGTAAGTAAATGCGTTATTCTCACCTCCTTGTGAAATCAAAATGTATAAAAGTAATTACCTAGGAGAAATTATTCAGGGGTTAAAATTTGTATTAAGTTACATTTATTTAAAACTATAAAAACGGCGTTTACTCGAAATTCTAGGAAATGCGATTGATAATCAAAATATTACAATGAGGATTAGAATGTTCAGTATTTTCCGCTGATAATAGTATAAATTCCGCTTCGATGTATTAATCTACTATATTATATTTTGAAGGGTGTTTGTTGGTTTGTGTGTTTGTTCATGGAACTCCTCCTAAACGATAAAAGCTAGAATAACCGAATTTTGTACGATTCTTCCTTACATCCTAACTTAGTGAATGGTCAATGTTTGGTCAACCAGGATTAATCAGTGCTGCCAATATAGGGGATTAACATCTTTCCATAAGATAACACGTATGAATCAATTTCTTGACTTGCAAGGTATTCTTCCTTCAAGCATTAAAATATGTAAATATGGACCGATTTTTTTCGTTTTTGCTTTATTCGACGAATAAAACTCTATCTTATTCCTGCGAAGTTTACATGTTACACGGTCGAAGTTTTCAGAAATACGCAATTTGATTCGAAATTTTGTGGATTTTTCGTACTCTTTCCGGGCGTAACCAAGGCGGCCGTCATTGTTACCTCCGATTCAATTAGCTTCCATGAAGCTTATAAATAGACGAAAGTTTAGCGTTATTCGCTTCGCACTTTTGTTTAAGCAACGAAACGATCGATGTTTATGGATAGCAACGTAAATAGATACTGATTATTATTCAGGAAGCGTTTATTGATGAAAGTAATTGAACCTTCTTTCGTGTACTGAATACTGGAATCTTACATTTTTTGTTAAGTAAAATCATTATATTCTACATTATAACGTTTATTAACGTAAATAAGCTCACGTATCTGGTGTACATTTACCAGTCAGTGTTCAATCATGGACAACTGTTCGTTGCTTTTTCACGGGTTTCTTGCTTACAAGACATACATGTAAACATTTCATAGCCATAATTACACAAGAAATGAAGTAGGATTTGACTAAAGTGATATGATAGGAAAAAAATTATCATTATATTTGAATGAGATACGTTCGGAAACGGATTGTTACAAGAAAATATGATTAACTGTTAAGAAAAGCTAATTGTAAGTTAAAAAGTATCTACTATATAGGTATTTTAAAGAGTTTGTATGTTGTGCTGTAGTAGCTTCACTAAATCCGTTGAAATTCAACGGGAAATTCAGCTAGTTCTAATAAATTTTACTGAGCAAAAGAAAACTCTCCCATGATGATTTCCAACTTCCTAAGTAAATCAAATGTAAAAGAAAGTTTCTGGAATCTAACTCGTGGCTTCAATCTTCGTCAAATAAATTATCCTCTGGAAATCGGCCGGTAACGAGCGATTCCCACGAAATTATAAAGAAATTTTTCAAATATAAAATTATATTTCTGCAGAAAAATTATTTTCTAGCCATTCACCATATTTACTCATCTCATCCGGTAAATTTTCACGCAGTGATTGATTACTTCCCGGTTGAGAGAATTGAAAGTAAACGTCAGAAAAATATGCAAAACGATACAAGCATGCACGAAATGCTTTCCTCGAGCATATTATGACTAGAATTTTAAATCCGACTTTGTTACATTATTTTTCGTCACAAAATTAAAATTCTGCATTAGAAAAGCTGCATGTTTGTGGTTATGGTGGTAATTAGAGGATATAGAGGTATTACGTGACCGGTATAGATCGTTTCGCGAAAGATAGCTGTTGGTAGATAAATGATAACTCAAATACTTATTATTTTCAAGTGCATATTCTCTATTATTTTCAGTCATAAGATGAGCTCGATAGTCCTCTATTGGATTGGACCCTGAGATTTAAACAGATACGTTCAAAAGTTCTTTTATCTGTTAATTTTTAAAGCTTAAATTTAAAATTTAAATTGACTAATTAAAATGATTATGTCTTTCTATCAATCTACGCGCGTGTGCACCGTCATTTTCTTTCGCTTTGCTATTCTCCAACCACGATAAAGATCTTATCCACACACTTTCATTGTTCGAAAAGCGCGCCTATCTTATCAAAACTTAACTTGTGATTCTAGCTTAAGTGAAATTATGCTCTACCTTTTAAACTTAAAGTTTCTCTCTCAACAGGTCTGCAGCTATGAGACCTAGAAGAAGGTTATCTTCTTTCCACGTCGGTGGAAAAGTCTGAACGCAGCAAGAAGATATTACTACAGCATTTGGAGAAAAGAAATTTTGTTTAATATTTGTTGTTCTTTTATTTCCGCCACTGGGAGATTTTTTATAGAGTTAGAACTTTTCCGTCCCTGCATAACGGGCTCGGGTACTCAATGTAATTGATTTGTAAAAATATGACAGGCGTAGGAAAGAGTTCTCGGTTAGAGTCCAGCCATCTCCAAGATGAAGAGTACGAGAAGGAAGTTTACAAGAAGGAAGAATTCCAAAACTTCTTATTCAACACAATATTACTAATGCTTTGCTCTCTGAGGTATCTAGAGAATGATCCGCCAGAAAAGGAACATGATAAATCAACCGGAAATCCGCAGTTGAAATTGCTTCATTTTGACATGAGAACGAAGGAGTGTGACACGTTTGGCGACGTTGTTATAACTCAGAAGGACAATGAGACCAAAAAACGTTTTCTTCTGACCCAACTCCGCTCGGAAGTTTGTAAGGGAAAAGTGGGAGATCACATTTCGATGTCGGAAAAGGGCAGAAAATATTTGTGTGAGTATTTTCGTAGTTTCCTCGAATTCCAGAAAAGTGGTGATGAAAAAATCGAGGATATTTTAATATTGAGTAGTCTCAAAACGTTTAACGATGCTGGTCATTTAGATTGCGCATTAAAGATGACGATCGAGAAAAACTTCGTCGAAAAGGAAAACTGGAAAAAAATTTTGAAAGAAAAATTTTCAGCGTGCGATGAAAAGAACGTAGATTTATTTCTGAATTACGTTTCAATAACTACGGAACCGATGGATGCGGATATATTGAAACAGAAAATCAAGCAAGAAATTCAGGAAAAGTATGAAATAACTCAGGCTGAATTAGTTTTCCGATATTTTCAGCAGGAAATCATTTATATACTGAGTAAAGAGCAGCATAAATGTGTAAAGTTGAAAGAAGTAGACAAATTCTTCGAAGATATGAAGAAAAGATTCGGGAGAATAAACTTCGGGATACCTGATTCTAACAAAAAGTTCACCGGAAGAAAAGAAGAACTAAATCGACTGCTTGAAGTTCAGAAAAAAGGGATCCATGAGATTGTAATAACCGGTCTAGGCGGTATAGGCAAGAGCCAACTGGCGAAGAAGTTTGTCGAGAGGAATCAAGACTCATTTGATAGCTTTATTTGGATGAATGCTGAAAGTCGCGAAAAACTGTCGGGCGACTTTTATGTCTTGGCGAAAGAAAAATTGTTCGTTAGAACAACAAATTCAGATGGGGAAAAGAAAAGTATAGAGACTATCGTAGAAGAGGTGTATCACTACTTTTCCAGCAGAAAATGTATGTTCATATTTGATAACTATGAAAATGCGAATATAAATTCAAAAAATAACGGTTATATAAAAGAGTTTTTGCCTAATTTATCTCCAAAACCGTTTACCTTGATCACTTCCAGATGTGAATCATGGAGAGAATTTTATGTCTTGCCTTTGAGTACTTTCTCAGAGGAGGATTCCGTAGAATTCCTCGAAAAATCGTTAGAGTACAGAAAAGATTTGAGGAAAGATTTTTATTCGAAGCTAGCTCGAGATCTGTATTATTTTCCTTTCGCTCTGCAACAAGCCGTTGAGTACAAAAAACGGGAATGTCCTAAGAGGAAAAGAAATAAAAATTACGAGTTAGATAAGATTCTCTTTCCCGGACCTATTAAAGATCCGATGGGTCAAGAGACATATAAAACCTGGAATGATTTGCTTGAAATCAGTAAAATATCCTCTGAAAATAAAACAGCAACATTAATATTAAAAATAACTTCATACTTCAAGTCTGAGAAAATAGTAATAGATGATATAGAAAAATGCCTGGAAAATGTCGACACCAAAACTCTGAAATCATCCCTGATGTTTTTAAATAATCTTTCGATGATTTCCATTGTAAAAGGTTGCGTGAGCATCAACGGTCTTGTGCAGAAAGTAATGAGGTACCAACTTAAACAAAATAAAGAAGAAAACGACATTTTGAAAATGCTCGAAAATGTCTCCTCAAAGCTGGAAAATGAAAATGCAGTACACTTGAAGAAATATACAAGAGGGTACAAGGGCAAGGTATTTTCTCAATTACGCTGTAAATCTTTTGAATTGCCAAACAAAGGTACGGAACAAAGACCAGTTAGGGAAGCCGTTATAATGAGATCGAAAAGTGTTCTTGGAGAGCATGAAGTTAAATTTTCTACGGCTAAACGTTCAAAGAATTCTACATCACTGCCACAAGTTAGCAAGTTATACATTGCATCTACATGACCAAAAGTCCTTAGTTTTCCTACATTACCTCTTATAGTCTATTGCGTTTTGAGATAAAAGCCAGGGCTCCTATGAAATTCAAAAAAATAAGAAAGATTAAAAAAATAAACACCGTTTAATGGCCTGGGAGGCCTTCACAGCACCTCTTCGGTAGCTGTGAAGGCCTTCCAGGAACCCTGAAAATCCTTGCATTCAGTTACCATTATATTAGTCTGTAGTTGAATTGTAAATGTTATAAACGTATATTTTATTGTATTAATTATAATTGTAAACATCATTTGTGATTTATATAATAATCTAGTATCTAGGGAGAAATTATTAGACGAGAATTGCAAATGTTGGATGTATGATATACTATTTTTTGTATATAAGGTTGTATAATCTGTAAAGATGCCACTAGAGATTTGTACTCGAGAATTCTCCAGAAATTTTGATTTTGAATTCTCATTTATCGAGAATTTATTTGAAACACACACAGTAGAACCACGATTTTCCCACAGAGTTCGGGACCAAGCGGGTGGCGGATTTGAGAAATGGATTATAGAAAAATAATATTTTTCATATTTTATAAATTATAAAAACTGTGCTTACATGCAGTATGTAATACATATTATGTAATGTTATGTTAGTATAAAACAGTGGAGTACGCAGGGGGGTATGGACCCACCCCATAAAAAGTAAGACAAACCTCAATAAATTAATCAACCGTACGATATTAGTTCTGCCACTTTAAAATTCACTTCTATAATCCCTATAAGGTGCGGTTAGAGTGGATGTGTAGTCTGATACTTTTCGATCACTTATTAGATTTTGTGCTAGTCCTCGATTTCAAAACGATATTATCAACAGTCCTGAATTTTATAACGGAGCAAATAGTAAAAGAAGTTAATGAAGCACCGTGCTTTGCATTGCTTTCCGATGAAACAACTTAAAATGCATCATTGAGCAGCTCTCACTGTATATTCGATATTTGATGTTCGAAAATAACGAGCCAAAATTGTGTGAAATGTTTTTTTAAATTTACACCAGTTCCAGTTGTTACAGCAGAAGAGCTAACAAACAATATTTTTAGAACTTTAGCAACACTTGGAATTAATCTGAATAAACTTCTCTGTCAAAGATATGATCACGTGTCAGTTGTGAGCGGTATTGCCAATGGTGTTCAAGCAAAAATTAACAAAAATTTCTTAATGCACTTTTTCATCGTTCAAGCCATATTTTCGACTTATCAATTAATACTGTTTTTGATATGAGTCCGATTAAGCAGAGTTTGACTCTTTCAGGAGAGCACTGTCTTTCTTTTAACGTACCGAAAAAATAACAAACATTGGTTACGTCTATCAAAGAAGCTTGCCCAGAAACAACAAATCTGATGTGGCCAACACATCACTTTCTCCATACAGAGCAATGAATCTGCTTACTCTAGATATCAGTGTCCTAAGGAATAATTACCAGCAATTACATTCGTGAATAATTTTTAAAAATTCCAATAGTCTTTATTTAAAAAACAATAAGTAAAGAAAATAGTTAGCTGTTTCTTTGGATAACAAAATATCGATGACCAACTAAAATTACCCTTGTCAGCGTAAGCAACACTATCAACAATTAGATATATTAACATAGCAAATGAAACAATGGTATCACTTATCGATGTACTTAACGTAAAATCAGACGAATTATCATAATATCTCCTAAACTATCGTTTTTATGAAAGTGTTTTCTACAACTTTAGCAATAATAAATATTTACGTAAATTGAGTTTAAAAGGAGATATTTGAAAAAACGACCAAGACCAAGAAATATCGCAAAAACCGAATCGGGTTTCGAATAAACCTCCACTTCCGGTTGACCTATATTGTCCAAAAAATAATCAGCTCTTGTCTCTATGATGAAAACATTATATTTGAAATTAGTACTGAAATGGTATATACTTTTCGAGTTAGAGCGCCCACAAAATTCCTATCCCATACAGACACACAGACGTCATCGCAAAAATAGTCCAAACGTGTTCTAGGGACCTCAAAACGTGTATTTCCGTTGAAATCTCGAAATCGATTTTTTTCATGAAAACCACACTTTCTCTATACTGCGTATATGGAGAAAGTAAAATAGGAAAACTTATAAATTTGTGTGCCACTAAATAGATCGAACGTCATAACTCATTTTAGACGTGTTTAGAGCTGGAAGCTGCAGTAATTGATGCACTGGAAACAATAGTAAATTGGAAGAATAGTACTGCCTAATGAAAAGCACAGCAATTTTTATATGCCATAAAAATTTCAAACTACTTTCAGTATGCTTTCGAGAAATATAGCCTTAAATAAAGCAATAAGTGCTGCTAATGATCTTATTTCAATATTAATGCAACAGAATTTGAAAAGCTTTTCTCAGAAGATGTTGGACTGTGTAGAATATGTTATTATCACATAAGAATTCAGATATTCACTGTGAGTGAGACGGGGGACCGTAGCCGGTCTAGAATACTGTCTAAGCTTGAAGGTGTGAAGTACGATGATGGTCGAGAATTGGTACTACACCTGCCAGTGGAATTGGCAATGTCCTCAAGAGAAGTCTAAAGTCTGGAGACTATGGCAGCCCACATATAGCAATAAAATGAACTGTTATTGGATCTGAATCATCCTAAATAATATATATAATAACTTAACAAATTTTTACGTTCTAACTTAGAAAAAAATCTATGGGATGGCTATTAACATAAGGTGACTGATAAAAGGGTGTCGGAAAATCTAGGTTTCACTGCACATACATATATTTATTTTTAAAATTTGGAAATTTAGAGCATCAAATTTTTTCCCATCAGTTTTCTCTAAATAGTTCACCGTGCCAAATCTAAAGTCACTAGCTCATCTACAAGGGCCTTATAATTTTTATCCTTATATGGGGGAAAACAGCCTCTAAGATTTCAAATTTTTAAAATATCGGATTTTTCCCTTTTGTTGTAAAGAAAAACCTATAATCCTGTCAAAGTTTAAGTCTCAAGCTCATCTAGAAATGCCTTATAATTTTCACATTAGTATGGGGCAGACAAGGGGCAAAACAGTCCCAAAATTTGGAAATTTTATAATATCGGATTTTTTCCTTCGGTTGTGACCAAGAACTCATAATCATGCAAAATTTCAAGTTTCTAGCTCAGCTGGACGTTCCTTATAATTTTTATCCCCCTCCTATGTAAGAATCGTCTATACGGGTGTTTCAAAAGGTAAGGTCAACCGGCGAGGAGGTGGCAGAGGACGTTGATTTGAGCAGAAAACTTAAATAAAGTTTTTCTCAATTCACTACCGTTTCCGAGTTACAGCGACACTGCATACATTACTGGAGGATGTACATACCTCTAAATATTCGTCAGCACATGTGGTATCAACTGGATGCTGCAGCGGCGCACTTCAGACGCTCAGTACATCAGTGGTTGCATCAACACTATCCAAGACGATGGATCGGGAGAGGAGGTCCTGTGTCTTGGCCGGCACGGTCTCCCGATTTAACTCCGATGGATGAAAGAAAAGGTGTACGCCACGGAGTTTGCAAACAGGGAAGATCTCCTGCAACGAATTCATGACGCTGCAGAAGAAATTAGAGGCCAGCAGATGTTGTTGGAGAGTGTGCAAATCTCTATTAGGTTCCGCGCTGAGGCATGCTTGCGTGAGGGAGGACGATATTTCGATCATTTGCTCCAATAATGATCACTGAATGCCCCATCCCTTGTGAGTTTTTAGGCGCGTTTCGCTTACAGCGTGAGCGCCTATTATCGTCGGTCGGTCTGTCCGTCCGTCCGCATGTTCGTTCTCGGCTTCTACAGAACGGATTTTTATGAAATTTGATATTAAGGACTTTCAATAAAATATAATAAGAAAATCGCAAAAATGAATCACGTACGCCAATCAGGGGAACCACTTTACTAGAGACAAAAAATTAAATTTTCGTCATATCTCGTAAAGTATTGTTCATATCAAAATATTTTTCAAATAAAAGTTGTAGAACTGGTAAAGTAGAGTATTTCCTTTTCTATATATTTTCATAGTAGGAGTAGCCGTTATCGAGAAAATCAAACAAGAAAGTCTTATATGGAGTTGAACAGAAAATTTCTTGCATGGTTACTTCATTTTTGCTAACATAAACAATCTCCCAAACAAACGTTTAATTTCCTTACGTGTGCATGTAATACTATTAAATAGGAAGAAAATGGATTATTTATAATGAAGAAAAGGACTTTAAAACGCTATTTCCCTTACGTACAGGTATATAATTGCTTTCTAATACTCCATTGCACGAAACGCGCCCCATTTGTGATACGTTGTACGCTTTCCTAACTTGTTATTATTAATATTCTTGCTGAAATGTTTAAAACGATGTATCTAACAAACCGTAGAAAATAAAAGAAACTTTAAATTATAGTTTCTAATCTAATCATTTGTAGTTAAAACGTATCAAAAGTAGTGAATTGAGAAAAACTTTATTTAAGTTTTCTGCTCAAATCAACGTCCACGACCGCCTCCTCGCCGGTTAACCTTGCCTTTTGAAACACCCTATTATAGATGTAAATATATATCCTATGTAAGAATCAGCTATTTATAATTGATATATATGTCAAAGATTGAGCTCGAGAATTCTCGAGAAATTTTTATTGTGAATTCTCATTTATCGAGAATTTAGTTGAATGTTAAACATATACTCCTCCTCCAGAAGTGTCTTATAATTTGTGTCCTCCCATATATATATATATAGCAATTCATATATCCTATGTAAGAAGCATCTATTTATAATACATACTACATAATCCTGTATTTCAAATTTGAAATATTTCCAGCATTCTTAGTAATAAATATAGATTCTTGAAATATTATTGAATATTATTTTTTAATTTCTTATATACAATACTTAAGTAATTAGCGTAAATTCCCGTCAATATGACGGGAAAGAAAATTATATTGCCGTATCCCCCTCCTTTCCTTCCTATCTCCCCTCCCTCTCGCTCCGTCCCTCCCTCTCAATTTCGCCCTAAATAAAGTCGTTTGTCTGTCTGTCTCACTCGATACATCTACGTAAATGCTTCGTATTTATATCCTACTAGCTGGGGTGCCCCTTGAATTTCAACGGATTTAGTGAATCTAAAACTTCGACGGTCTAACATGTAAACATCGCAAGAATAATATAGTACACAGTAAAGTAAAAATGAAGAAAACTGCTCCACATTTACCTATTTAGATGAACGAAGGAAGAAACTCTTGCACTGTGAAAAATCAAAAATTACGTGTAAACTTACGGGAAAATAATTATTGATTTAAGCTCTCTCTCTCTCCCAAAATTTTTTATCGCCATCCATATAGCCTATGTTACCCGCAGGGAAAAATTATATACCTATGCGAAGTTTCGTGACGATTTCTTCAAAAAGAAACCTGTAGGTAAAACCAGCAAGACCACAATAAACAACAAAAAATAAATGAACAAAGGAACTTACGAAATGATTTAATTTAACGAAAGGTAAAAAAGTAAAGAGAGAACGTTTAAGAATCACAGAGTGAATATTACCCTCAGATAATTAGCTCGATTCTCTCATCCACAAGTTCTGTTACAAGAAAATTGTTTATATCAACAATGCTTTGGAAACAATGAAACGATTTATCCAATCACAATTTGTGAAAAATCTACGTCTAATTATTTAAGTTACTTACGTAGTTTTAAAAACATCTTGATTTGGAGAACTCTACGCTACAGGAAAATATCATTTAAAACATTTATTAGTAATATTTCAATTATAATCAACAAATATTAGGTTGTCATGTAAAGAAAGCAAACTCGCACACTGAAATTGAAAAACGATATCACGTTAAAAATTTTCCAATATAAATGCATTGGACTCTCAATTTCGGCGACAATGGGAGTTGTCATGGTGGCTTATATTTGATATTGTCATATAACTGATAAAATCACGTATTTTTCTGATTATAAATGCATTTTTATGCTAATTCGATCAGGATTCCGATTCTGTCTTCAATAAAAATAAACTTTGTTCTTTTCTTCATAGAAGTATTCAAGTCTCAAGTTCGTACCATGTTTCTAGGTAATTTTAAAATTCAAATGAAAAATAAGCTGCACTCGTCCCTATGTTATTCAAATGGAGAAAATGAAAAAAGAAAATATTTTTTTTTAATTAGACTGGTCAATCAAATCGATATAAAAACCTTACTACACACCCGTACTCGTTATTCCGGTTAACATGATACCTTTCTCGTTTCTACATGCTGTAGTTGCAGAGCTATAAAATTACATACAAACACTTTATTTTATAGATATACTAGCATAATTTCCCGTTGAATTTCAACGGATTTAGTGAAGCTACTACAGCACAACATACAAACTCTTTAAAATACCTATATAGTAGATGCTTTTTAACTTACAATTAGCTTTCCTTAACAATTAATCATATTTTCTTGTAACAATCCGTTCCCGAACGAATTGCATCCAAATATAACGATAATTGTATTTCCTATCATATATATCACTTTCGCCAAATCCAACTTCATTTCTTGTGTAATTATGCCTATGAAATGTTTACATTTATGTCTTGTAGGCAAGAAACCCGTGAAAAAGCAACGTACAGTTGTCCATGATTGAACACTGACTCCGGTAAATGTACACCAGATACGTGAGCTTATTTACGTTAATAAACATTATAATGTAGAATATAATGATTTTACTTACAAAAAATGTAAGATTCCAGTATTCAATAGACGAAAGACGGTTCAATTACTTTCATCAATCGTTATAAACGCTTCCTGAATAATAATCAGTATCTATTTACGTTGCTATCCATAGGAGGAGTTCCATGAACAAACACGCAAACACACACTTCAAAATATATTATAGTAGATAAGATTTTTTGTAGATTAAAGTCGCGTTTTATCTCGCGTCAGACGACAGGTTGGTTTGGGAATGTCCTGCTTGCAGAAAATGCAATTAACCTAGCTGAACCTACGAAGACATTGTGTTTTTTTTTTTGCTGCGGGTGTGGCCACTAGAAGGCAGCTTTCCGTGAGAAATCATAGCAAAAAGGTTGTATTTCTCGTTCTAGAATCATAAATCGAGTCAATATCTATTTTAGCGTAAATAAAAGGTTATGCAGTAAGTATTCCGTTTAGCTATTATTGACTAATTTTTATTTTTAATGTGCCAAGAGAGTATACACAGTGGATATCTCCAAGAATCTGCAATTCCTGATGTGCAGTTAGCTCTCTCTCGTTTCGGTGATCATAAGCGAAGTCAATTTATATTCCTGCAAGCCGATGTACAGTATTATCATAACAAAATTCAGGTTGAATCCCCATATATGTTTAATAATAAATAAATAACCAAAGTTTTATTGCTCAGATTAGTTGTTTTTCGGTTATGAAAAGTCTTCCGGAATCTCCCGGAATTGACTCCTCTTAAGGTGAAAAACTCCCGGAATTAACCCACCATAAGGTGGTAACCCTATATGGCCCAAATTATAAGGCTCGGTCGACCCACTTCGGGATTTTAATACAAAAAAATCCAATTTAAAAAAGTCTCGAATGAAATTTTCCCGAGACTCGAGCGTAACAATTTATGGATGATCCCATACAAATTGAGTTAGTTCCCCCAAATTATAAAAAACCCGTCAATTTTTTAAAAAATTTATAATTTTACGTAAGCGGCCGAGGGCCGCATAAAACGCCGTGGCGGGCCGCGAGTTGTGCACCATTGCTATAGTCTAAGTGCCGAGTTTCTATCTAAATGTTAAATAATTTATAAGAGCTATTATATGATGTCCTGCATCGCTTTTTAGACCGGAACCATGTCGCACCTCGAAATGTTGTGAAAAATTTCGAAAACGTTGTATCATTTATTTAAAATTTGCAAAAATGTTCCGTAAAAACATTCTTTTTAAATGTGTAGCAATTTTATATCATACACTCATATAATAATTAAAATGATTATTAAATATTTAGAACTCTTCTGTGAAGTGGCTATAGGAGATCACAAAGGAGAAATTTTCATCGTACCGCGTGTTAAACTTTCCACGAAAGACGATAGCGAACTTTCTTTTGGGTAGTAATCGGTTCCCTGTACGTCTGGCGCTTGCAATGACCATTATATAACAAAGCACAAGGCCAAAGTTTCGAGAAAGTTGGCTTATACATAAACCAAAATAAGCCCATCTTTGGACATGGTCAATTAATTATACGTAGCTTTGTCAAGGGAAAGTCTTAGCAAGGCGTTAAAATCCAATTAACTGGAGCCAAAGATAAAAATCTGATGTGGCTAACACATGACTTCCTCCTGAATATGATTTCTCTAGACTTCAGCGTCCTCGGGAATAATTATCAGCAATTACACTCGAGAATAATTTTAAAACATTTCGAATAATCTTTATTTAAAAAAGCAATAAGTAAAAGAAATTGTTAACTTTTTATATGGGTAATAAAATTTTGATGCGCAAATAAAAATGACCCTTGGCAGCGTAGACAATGCTATCAGCAATTAGAAAATTGTATCATAGCAGCAGAAACAATGGTATCACTTAGCGAAGTATTTAACATATTTAGAAGAAAAATCAAACTATCTCTTAAACTATCGGATTTATAAAATATTCAAAGAAAACTCGTGGAAAATTACATTTTCTACGACCTTAACAATAACAAATATTTACGTAACTTGAGTTTTAAAGATATTTGGGAAAAAAGGAAAAACGACAGGAATAAACCTCCACTTCCGGTTGACCTATATTGTGCAAAAAAACCAATCAGCTTTGGTCCCTATGATGAAAATATTATATCATAAATTTATCACTGAAATGGCAAATATCTTTCGAGTTAGAGCGCCCACAAAATTCCTATCACATACAGACAGACAAAGACATCGTGAAAACAGTCAAAATGTGTATTTCCGCTGAAATCTCGAAATCGGTTTTTTTCACGAAAACAATACTTTCTCTATACTGCGTATGGAGAAAGTGATTAGTTAGGAAAGTAACGCGCGAGCAGATAATATTAGGCGATTTAAAAAATTGGAATTTTTACAATAAATGATTTCCTCCATTGGTCGTAGTTTAATCTTAATGGCATTATAAATAGTATAGCTTGCCCATATAAAAGCGTTGAGCCCGCTGCCATTGTAGTCCATTGTTGGGACCCATAAAAATTCCCAATTCTTTCCGATAAAAATAAAACATTTACGCTAAATCTTCATCGATTTGAATTCCGTACTCAAAAATAAGAAACTACAATTTCTATTCTTTCCGAAAGTTCATGCTCCGAATTCGAATCTTAACGGTAAATAATTTTAAAAACCAAATATATAAACCTCTGCACCGATTTACGTGCTTTTCTTACTTGACAATATTAGGGAAAAAATAGCCCTTTAACATTAGAATTTTAACAATTTCGGATTGCCACGTGTAGCTCTCTCATATGAAGTGACTTATTCTGTAAATTTGGGTTCTCTAGGTTGAACCGTTTCAGAGATAGCGCCTGCACAGTCGGACGAACGGACGGACAGACAAAGTGAATATATATATAAGCGATTTGTTTAAAAAAATCGCCAAAAATGAAAACAACGTAATTAGACATATTGCTTAGGGTGAGTTTCTTGATTGATTATAATTTTAAAAATTGAAATAAACGTATTAACTGTTCTTTAAATTTATTTTCTGTTCATTCTCTCATTTTTTCGTCCACAAATTCCTCAAATGCGGGGAAGAAAATGGAGGCAAGTAAAGGGAAGGAGAAAGACAGGGTTGGGTAGGATGAGATCCTCCAGCGGGGTTGGCGAGCGAAGTGAGCAGAGGCGGAGGTCAATCGGATGTGGCTAATTCTTGTCGTTTTTCCGTTTTTTTATGCGCGTTTCACTTACAGCGTGAGCGCCTATTATCGTCGGTCTGTCCGTCCGACTCTCTGTCTGTCCGTCCGTCGCATGTTCTTTCTTCTACCGAACGTATTTTCATGAAATTCGATGCGCAACCGGTGCAACGGATGCGAAACGCCGGAGGCAATGATCCACCGTACGCAGCAGGCACCACGAAAACCGATTCCAGTTTTTTTAAGTGATGCCATTGTTTCCGTTGCTATGATAAAATATTCTAATTGTCGATACGCCGCCAAAGGTTATTTTAATTGCGCATCGATATTTTGTTATCCATAGTAACATCTAACGAGTTTGTTTCCTTATTATTTTTTAATGTAAATGTATTTGAAAGTGTTTAAAATTTATTCAGACGTGTAATTGCCTATAATTATTCTTGAGAGAGCAATCATATTCATTACTGTGTTACGTCATGTTCTGGACACATCAGATTTGTTATATATTTGATAAAGCGTTCCGATGCGTGTGTATAAATCCTCCGAATACATTATAATCGAGCGATGATTAGGAGAGGCGGTGCAGAAAAATATCAATTGCATTTCAAAATTGCTTAAAATAATCGTAAAACCTTGAGACTCGAACCATTCATTCATTGTTATTCTGCCTTCCGGTAGATGATATACACAACCAACTCTATCATCTCTTCATTTTCTCATACCCTATTTCTTCCTTTAATGCGCCTAATATAACTTTCCTCTTTCTATCTCTTTGCCTCTTTCCTAACACATCCTTCCTTCTATGACTCCTTTCAGCAGGTCGTTTCCTTTCAAAATTTTACCTACCCATTTCAGCTGTCTTTACCATATTACACTAATTCTGCTCCTCTTCCCTTGCAGAACAGAAACGAGACTCTTAAACGATCCCCACGCTACTTTGCACTGGTTACCCCTTTTCTAATGAGCAAATCGCAATAAAGGGCTACTTACTGATTTTTTCGCAACAGCCGATGTTCATTGTACGATGATTGGTGGCTACTCAAAATCAAAATAAAAAATTCCATCGCAATCTTTTCATTGACGAAGATAAGATAGAGGCAACACATTAGTTTTCGTTAAATTCGATAAGAAATTATATATATATTTACTTATTTATAACACTGCGTCGTCTGAGATTTTCCTGCATTTTCGCTTGCATATCAAAAGTGTTGCAACCAATCAAAAGGAATAGTACTTCATAAGCATTCGTAAGAGCTAACGTCCAAGACTGTCGTATTTCGATACCAGTGTCCGAAGAAGGTCGACCGTACTCACTGATTTCATAGGTAAGGGAAAAAGTACACATTAGTATAAGCATGTGTGTTGGAATAATTCATTCAACCTCATCAGTTATACATGAGGAAACTATTTGAAAAGCTAGAGTGAAATTTTTGATTTGATGTATTCCAACTAACCAGTCTAAAAAAACTAATACAAACGTATTTTATTTTATTGTTATAGGTTACGGAAAGCTGAAGTTGCAGCCCCGATATGCAGGAAACTGTGTCCCAGCCAATCAGTTCTTCGTAAGTAACTAGACGTTGTTCTTCAGAGAGATTGATACTGTATCGAAAAAGAATATAATTGTATGCAAAACAAAACGATACGAGAATGTCACGAAATAATTTGTCTTTAATTGAACTTATTGAACATATCTTAAGTTTTTTCTTTGAACTGAAGATTTGCTCAATAAGATTACAAAAACGTTCATTATTAATTTTGACTGATACATGTTTAGAAATTACCTATTTGAATGCGTACTGCATATTTAAAACTTTTCGCTAATGGGGTTATAGTTTCTATAAATGTATCTAAGAATATTTGTATTTACAGTATATACCTACTTGAATTTCAATAACTATTTTTTTAATTTTCAGATTTTGTGTAAACACAATGACGATGCTATTACTCTAAAAATAAACCAAAATATATTAATGTAACATACACGATTTTTACCTACCTTTTTTCTAATTATAATATTTTTCTAGTCACCGCTTTCGGGACTGCAACCAAGATGAGGAAATTGGGATATCCGAAACAAAGACATCCATATAATTGTTATGGATTTTGGATGAAACAACTGAGCATTTGATGAAGAACAACCATTACTACGCCTAAGAATAAAACTCCGACCGTGCCCATCGATTTCCTTTACAGTTTGTTTGATGTTTTGATGAACTGCCTAAAGTAAACTTAGTTTTATTCTTTGCATCCTTCCAATTTTAGGCATGGAAGATGAATATGAACCTGCAGGAGCAAAGATATCTATTCATGGCTTTCAATACCAAGTCTGTCTAAATGGGTTGTTCCTGTTGAGGGGAGTCGCAAACAAGTATAAATTCAAACAAGCCACAGAGATGAAAGAAGCAGGGAAGTTCAATGATCTTATTTTCATCTTACAATCGAACGGAAAATTCATCAAGTCATTTGTACAAGTGAAACACCGGCTGAAACCCGAAAAACGTAAGATCACCCTATCTCAACTGCTCTCGAATGAAGGTGATTACAGTCTGTCGATGTATTTCAAGTCTTTTTGCAAAATTAAACAAAACACTAAACTTTTTGGAGAGAACGACGTAGTGGGAGATTTTATCATCTACACCAATGCTGATTTCGATCAAGAAAGT
The DNA here is from genome assembly GCA_036926305.1 of Uropetala carovei. Lineage (NCBI taxonomy): Eukaryota > Metazoa > Arthropoda > Insecta > Odonata > Petaluridae > Uropetala > Uropetala carovei. The sequence goes on from JAXCHB010000277.1 coordinate 1,689,116, forward strand.
GGATATGAAGGCGAGAAAAATGAGCACATGAACCGAACAGTGAAGCTTAAAGACATTATTAAGCCTCGGCAAGATAGGCAAAACGAAGATGTTATTCATGGTATTCTGCAAACAAAGCTCTTTTGCTTTTCGCAGAATTCTAAACATCCAAAGTTTGTGCCATATTTTCTACGAGGTTTAAAACTAGCAGATACAACAGATATAAATTTGTTTTTAGAAAAGTTTGCATTTGCCGTAGGTCAACCGAGTCTCAATGCACTACATAAAAAGGCTCAAGATGAAATATGCATGGTAAACGAAGAAGATACACCATGGTATAAAGAATTTTACTATTGGGTTGATGAATGGTTTTCAAATCCAAAAGGTTTGTATATGAAATCCGAAGAGGTCGAAGAACATTTGGAGCTTATACGGCAAAAGCATTTATCAATGAATTTCAGGTTGTGCGACCCCGTGAAAGGTTTCACAAATAGAAATACACAGCTTACAAAGTTGTATGAATTGATGCATGGTCAGAGTACTGACAATAATCTTGTTGTGATAAGCGGAATAGGAGGCATAGGTAAGACTGAGCTAGCGAGACAATATCTTAAGAGTAATTCCAAATCATATCATTGCATTATCTGGCTTAATGCTGGAAGTCGCGAAAAGTTGAAGAGCTCTTTCTATGAGCTCGCTAGCGATAAATTAGATTTGAAAACAGAAACTAAAAATAATGACAAGAAAGATATCGAAACAATTTTAGAAAACGTATACGTGCATTTGTCTAAAAGGAAATGTATTTTTGTGTTCGCCGATGTTGAACGTTTTGATGAGGATTGTTACGTTAAAGAATTCTTGCCTCAAGTGTCACCAAAACCGAAGGTTCTGATTATCTCTAAATATAAGTCGTGGGGAGGTATCCCAGTCATCGAAGTTGAAACATTTTCAGAAACTGATTCCACGGGTTTGATTAAAAACTCTCTCAAAAATAGAGATGAAAACATTAAATTGGAAGATTTAGTGAAAAAATTTCAAAATTTTCCTTTGGCACTGCAACAAATTGTTGCCTATATAAATAAACAAATTGCCGATGCCGAGAGACACGGAGAAGAATGCATCATTAATAACTGTATTACATTTTGCTGCGTGGAAAAATATACGCTTCTTAGTTATTACGAAAGTGACTTCGGATTTGACCGTTACAGCGTTACCACGCTTGAAGTTTGGGAAGACATGCTAGACAAGATTCAAAGTCACGACACCATGGCTTACAGCATACTGAAAGTCATAGCATATTTTGAGACAGATAATATTCTAATCGAGGATATTGCAAAGTCTTTAAAAAAAGACGGAGTGGAAAGTATCAGGGATTCTCTCAATTTTTTATGTAACTATTCCATGATTTCTATTGTCAAGAGTCGAGTAGTGCATATTCTCGAGTTGCTACAGCTGGTAATAAAGAAAAAGCTAGAGAAAGATGCCAGACTTGCAGTGGAATCTAATTCGGAAGTAGATAATTAAACTGCAATTCCTCCCTGGAAACACACAAAAGAGTACACGGAATTGGAAACACTATTTATATTATGTTATTATTATTTATATTAGCAATTAGTTCAAGAACTTTTCCATTATGAGTAATAATGTCCATGCGGGAAATATTAGATTTAATCTGTTCGAGAATACATGAAACGGGAAGTTTCTCAAATGTCAACTTAAGTGGTTTGTTGAAATGCGTACGGTATATCCAAAAGTAAACTAAATTCAATATAAATAAAGTGTAATATGGAAAATCTGAGTACATATTTTCATAAAATAAAATTTCTCGTGTAACTTCTCCCCATGCTTATTATTGTATGTACTTAAAAACTACACCTCTTCCAATTATTATAAAAGATAATTTATTTGTAAATTTTAATTGCAATATATTTTATAAAACACTCATTAATATTTCATAAGTGTTATGTAATAAAAATATTCCTACTATATACTATATTTACAATAAATCTCACGAAAATGAAAGTGTTATTTGATTTTTATAGTTGTCTGTTATTTATGCGTGAGCTTATTTGCGCTAATCCTACATATTATGCGCGTAGTGAAGCTGCGTCCGTCCGTCAGTCAGTCAGTCCGTGCGTATGAAGCCTCGCGTAATTATATCGGCGTATTTCTCGAGAACCGTTCGTTGTAAAGATATGCGGTAAACGGCGTTTTGTTTCTACTGGTTATGAGGTCCCTGGAAAATATTTTCGTTTGCTGAAGTGTTCGAATCCAGGAGACAATTATATTTTTCCATAAGCTTACACGGGATTTTCGATTTTTCAGAGTGCAAGATTTTTTTCCTTCATTCATTAAAATAGGTAAATATGGACCGATTTTCTTCTTTTTTGCTTTATTCGACGGCTAAAGCTATTATTCTTGCAATGTTTACACGTTACGCGGTCGAATTTTTCAGAAATGCGCATTCTTTTTCTAAATTTTGCGGATTCTTCGTACTCATTCCGGGCGTTGCCAAGGAGACTCTCATTGTTGCCTCCGATTCATTTAAGGCCAATTAAACCTTCAAATATACGAAAGAAAAGCGTTATTGTTATCTTCTCTTCATTGATAATCTAAATAAACGCTCGCCTTTATAGTAGGTCCTGTAAGAAGTTAAAAGCGGTCGTTGATAGACAATTGAAGGAAAGCAACTCTTTGTAAGCTCGTCTATAAGGGTGCAACGATAATCATTGGAACTAAGGTAAGGTAGAATTAAAAATTTTTCCCCTTTGAATATACCGCGATATTAAACTAGCATTGAGTAACTCTATGACATCGTGATCACGTAATTGCTCTAATATATTGCTGTAAAATCGCAGAAAATTTAAAAATGCTAAGTGGTAGACCTGTGAAAATAAGTCTTATTAGCCCAGCTGCAGCTGCCAGAGAAAGGAAGAGATGCAGAAGCTCATAGGATTGCCCGTGTAGATGAGGAGCGGAGAGTACAAGAAAGACAAAGAAATAGGGAAACACGTCAAATGAATAAGGAACAAAGAAGATCTAACCTATGGCCGAACTATTTAGATTATTTGCAAGCGTAGCTGCAATGGGCTGCTAGTAAGCATTATAGATGTATAATATAATAGTCCTACTTACAAAAAGGTAAGATTCCAGCATTCAAACGATAAAAGGAAGATTCAACTCCTTTGATTAAATGTTAGAAACGCTTCCCATACGCAGTTAACTGAATAATTATCCGTAAATATTTACGTTGCTATGTATAAAGTATGACGTTTCTACAGCAATAATTTCGACGCTTAAACAAAAGTGCAAAGTAAATAACGCTATTCTTTCACCTATTTGAAGGCTTAATCGATGTTAATTGACTCGGAGGAAGCAATGAGAGTTTCCTTCGTAACGCCCGGAATGATTACGAAATATCCGCAAAATTTCGATAAAGAATGCGCATTTCTGAAAACACCGACCGTATAACATGTAAATTTTGCAAGAATAAGTTAGTATATAGTTATAGCCGTCGAATAAAGCAAAAAAAACAAAGTATATCGGTCTATATTTAGTTATTTAGATGAATGAAGGAAAAAAACCTTGCACACTGAAAAATCGAAAATCTGGTGTAAACTTATGGAAAAATATAATTGTCTCCTGAATTGAACCCGGGACTTTATGAAAATGAAAATAGTTTTATAGGGATCACCTATCCAGTAGAAACCAAACGCCGTTTACTGCATATCTCTATGGCAAACGGCTTTTGAGATACAGGGGGGGACGGACCAAGCGTTACCCTGTCCGCACACACATACCAAGAGAATTATATGTTTTGATTATTAAACATATTTACGTATAGTTAGTAGACCTTGTTTACTTCCGTTGCCAAGAAGATTGTTTTCGATGAGAACGACTGATAAATCCACAAGAAATTTTCTATTTTCAAAATAAATTACTACTTTCTTTTTCAATTAATGTCAGACTTTTTTAGAATAAGTGGCATTAATTTGGAAATTTACGCACAGATTTTCCGTGTTCCGCCTTTTACACGTTCGGAGATGTAAAAAAAATAAAAATAAAAACAATCCGAACTTGTGTATTTTTCAAAACTCAAATATAAAGAAATACAAATGGCAGAAGTACAGAAATCTACCCTCCATGTTTCAACTCTCCATCGTTTACGGTTTAGTCACTATTTCAATTTAAGTAAGTGCACAGACAGACGCAAAAGTGAAACCATAAGCGCATTTTTTTAAAAGCGCTAAAACCGCGAAATACTTACTAAAAATCCGCGAGTTCAAAAGCTAAAGTCAGTTAGCAGTCAATAATCCAGAAATACTGAAGAAAGTTTGACATTTAAATAATAAAACAGTATTAAGTCGGGACCGTTCCATTTAATCGTAGCAAATGCCTTAAGAATGGGATAATTTTCTGGTATTCGGGTTTGACGTTGTACTATTATTTTTTGTATGCTTAGCAAAATATGCATTTATATTGTTCTTACAATGTTTCATAACAATTCCGTAGTATTAATATTATTATATCATTATGAGATTTTACCGCCATGAATACGATATTTCAAATGCATATAATATATCTGGCAAGCTGTACTAACGATTAAATTGAACTGATTTAAAATTTAACTTTTTTCGCGGAAATTAAATGCCCCAAAAAATAAGAAAAAGGTCTTGTGATTTAAATGCATATTTACCTAGGGATAATGATTTTTGGAAGGGAAATGGAAATTCTATAAATTAAAATACTTTGACCGATAAGCATCTTATTGTTAGTGCTATGATCAATGGATGTCCTTGCATCATGCCGATCTTATTTTTCTCCTCCCGTGACACAGCACGACAGATAATTTTGTTCTTTCGAATCTTCTCTTATTGATAACGTTAGTTTCTGCGCGCTCCCGCTTGCTGTTGAGGTAACAGTTTCTTGACTTGCCGGGAGATGTCAGAACTCTACCGTCTTTCAACCGTAAATGCGGCCCCACAGAGGTAAGCATCCTTTTCACGTTCCATGTGCGTTTCAGGTTTTATATCAAACTGTGAGTAAATATCACGATGGATGCACTTATCCTGCCTAAATTAATAAACAAAATGCATATTTTCAGCATGAAGTTAAGTCCCACAATCCTTAAGTGATTTTGGATTTAAATATAGGCAATTCCGGATGATTATTTATATATTTATTAAATGGAATCTGTATTCAATTACTTATTATTGGAAATCACCTTGAAATCTGTATTTATTAAAACTTAATCGTCGCATGTAGGCTACAGTCAGGTGGTAGCAATTTTTACAACATTGATCCTTAGAATAACTAGAAGCCAGACAAATTATTCCTATTGAGTAGAACCTCGTCAATGTTATTATTTAAAAATCGTTATTACAGATTTTTGCAGAGTACAGTTTCCTAGGTCCAAAATTAGCTTTCACGGCTAGCGTAACGGTCACGGGACTCGCGAGGACCCCACCGTACTTCACCTCATCAAGCATGCATTCCTTTACTTCCTTAATCTTCATCATTTTTTAACCTAAGAAATCTAACAAATTTGTGCTTTTTGGCAAGGGTTGGAATAGCCCCTAAGGCAACATCTTCCAACCCCTGACTGCTCTATTAATAACAGAATATTTCGCAATCTTAGTTTTTGCGATCACATTTAGCGTGTAGCGAACAACCGATCAACATCCTTTTATTTGTGGTGATCTTGTTAATCATTTGTTTTACATTAATACCCAGGGCTGGTGCAGGAGATTCTGGCGCCCTAGGCAAACTTTGATTTTGGCTCCCCTACTCCAAACTAAATTACACTAAAACTCTAATAGATGAAAATTTATTTTATTAGTAATTACATATAGCACCGTAACTCCAGTCCAGTAGCGCCGGTGTGTTATATAATACTAATAAAAATCGTTTTTTTAATAACTAATATTTATCCTCTTGCTAAAAACGATGTTTCCCCAAAATGGGATCAAAATAACCGCCGATAAATTCAAAATTCCACGAAAATCAGCCTCAACTAATGACTGAATTGCACGCCATATGTCAATACAGGCCTCCACATACGTCAGCGTAAAATTAAACCATCCGCAGTGTCATGAAAAGGGTTCTCCAAAAGTGTTCGCAAGTCGGTTGCAGGTGTGTCTGCGGCAATTCTTTTTGCAGGAAATTAAACAAAATATACGATAGAGAATAATAAAAATTCTCTTTTTAATGTGTCTATATAGGGAGAAATTTTTTCAACAAAAATGTATAAGCGAAAATCGTACAGCACTGAAATGTGCATATAGATAATAATTCACATATAGTAAATAATAATTGTATTTGCAAAGCGGACAATTTATTGCACAATCAAAACGTAAAATAACACTATCCCAGTACGCATATAAATAAATCCTCATAGTCTAATTGCAATGAAAGACGTTTAAAAGAACTTGATTAACATAAGCTATGATGCAATGATATCTCCTGTCATACGCTTCAGGCGGCTTGCAAGAAACAATGTAAATGTAACGGTGTCATGACCCATTATATTAATACCCGTCCCGAATCCGAAAATAAAACTGATAAAGCAAGATGCTTTTATTTATTAAAGTTTTCAGCCCACTATGGAAAGAGTTAAATTCGCCTAATTTATGATATTTCAAAATTTAAACTATATATAACCCAAGTTTGGACACAATTAAGTATTCTCGCGCTAAAATCTAATATTGGGATTTCCTTATCGCAAGTTTTATGGTCCTTAATAACCGTGCTCTTCCTTCTAACATTTAAATAACTTAAGCTGGAAAGAAACAGGAATCGTCCGTAAGAATCGATGTCGCCCTACCTTTGATGCGGTTCTTTCGCTCCTCCATAACGATAGAAACTTCTCTTGAGGATCACGTCACACCATTGCCATGCAGAATCGCCACAGGACTCCACAACGATGAATAAATTCCTTGTAAAGCATCCCAGCGTTCTCGTAAGAATTTGGTGCCTTGCAGTCACTCTACTCCTGGAAGATCAATAAGGATTTCAAAATAATTTAAATCGCCGATTATTCTTCTCCGCGATATGAAAAACACATTAAAAATAAGTTTTGCGCGAAGAAATTAAAAATGTCCACATATTTTTCTGAAATATCGGCAAGGTAAATCTTGTCTCCCTCCCTTCGTTAACATCCTCAAAAATATGCTGAAGAATTAAAAATTCTAAATTAACGATAGTAGTAAAAATAATCCACTGACATTACTTCCATGTACCGCCAAAGTGTCCATATCATAATATAAGAAGCGAAATTAATGTATGAACCAGTACTGTACAGATATATGGAACTGTGCAAGATGTTTCGCAACGATCTTTTGAGAATTTACTCAGATTCAGTATCGCAGCCAAGAGGATGGGGAACAGCTGGCCATTTGCCCCCCTCTCTCCCAATATCTCCTATATATTTATGAAAGTTTGTTTGTTTGTTTGTGCATCTATACATTTCCACACCGTTAAAGCTGGAATAATCAAACTTTCAACAGATACTTTCTTCGCAAATAGGAAGGTCGTAGGCTACTTTTAAATCACAAATGTTTTATATTAATTGTACAAAAAGCAAAATAACTTTGCATGCTAATGGCAACGAGTGAATGCTAGAGATGGATCAGAAAGAACGGAGCAGTTCTTTTCGAACTGTTCTGATGCCTAAAATGTTCAATAAAATAACTGTTCTCAAATAACAAGTAATTCTAAATCTTATACACAGTGAGAAAGGTGGGAAACGACTACTTCCTTATTCGTAATTGGACAGCGGGAACTAATTAAACTACGCGTATTTTTCCAAGTCCTACTACTGATTTTAATCAAAAGGACTCCCAGAAATAATTCATACGCGGTTTTTGTTTCTCTCTGCCCGTTTTATTCAAAACGGAGGCCGAGTGAATTCTTAAATACCATGTATCATCTAGAATTCCGATCGGATTTCAACCAAATTTCCCCGGGCAACGCCGGGTATTTCTGCTAGTCACCAATAATTTGAGCTGCGACTGCTTCTGCATTAATTTTTGAACTTGAAAATAAATATATTTTTAAATGACATAATTTTATTATTTTATAGCGACATCTATGATTTATTATTGGAAATACAAAATCAGGTAATTTTATTGTGTAAAAAAATACCTTTTATTATTTGACACCCCAACGTGGATTCCTGGCTTTACTGCTTAGATTCTTTAGAAAATACAAACAGGATTTTCCCGACGATTTTGATTTAAAACAAAAGGCGAGTTAAAAAAGCCGTCAGGAGGAGTCTCTCAGTAAGTTATCATTGTCTGGACCTATCTTAAATGAAACATCAGTTAGTGACCGGCGACCTGGAAGTTTATTACCCGCGACCGACATAGTACGAGAAGTTGCACAAACTTAAAAAAAGGACACGAAACTTCACTCATCTGCACGAGAGGAAAACAAGGCTCGGAAAATTGATGTAAATGGAAGTGACTCGAACAAATGGGGACAAACGGGGAATACATGGCGTCGCGAGCAACGCTGAGAGAGAGAGAGAGAGAGACATGGAGAGTGAGAGAGAGAGAGAAAGCAGCGACTGTTGGTGCGAAATTTTTTAGTGCAGCTGAATGCGACAGATGCCTCGCAACACCTAAAAAGAGATCCGCCGGTGGATGAAAACTGTGTCGGTCAATCTCAATAAGGCTCTCCGTTACGACTTGGCCAGAAATGAAAAAAAATAGTCGGTGAGATAAAAACACGGTATCTGCTAGTTTTAAAAAGTTAGCAGTTCTACATGTTAGTTAATTTGTGGGAAATAAAAAACATACCTCTCGAATACATCATTTTGAAAGAAATATAGAAGACGATATAGTAGGCTAAGCCCGGGCAAATTGGAATTTCCTCGACGTGATGTTGAAGCATGTATCTCGAGGCGGTCGTTCCTATTCAACCTAAACAATAAACATCCAGAGGCGTAGCCAAGGGGAGTGGGTTTATGGGGTTCAAACCCCTCATGAGAAAATCGAAAAATTATTTGTTATTATTATTTTTTGCCTGTTTTTATTACAACTATGACATCCAGTGAAAAAATTGAACTTATTAGTAAAAATAATTAAAGAAATAGTAACAAAAAATGCAGTGTAAATATGAGACAAAAACAGCGAGCTGATCATCTATACTTCAAAGTGAAACAAGTGCCGCACTTGAAGCGCGTACAACCCTAGGTGTGAAATTAATAAGGAACGCTGATTCCTGCTTTATTTCCGCCATTTTTTGTCTACTGTACACATTTTTAAAGGTAAAAATGGGAGCAGGGCCGGCGCCAGGGGTGAGGCGACCGCCTCAGGCGGCGTTTTGCTTGGGGCGGCATTTTCAGACGCATATTGAGACAAAAATCAACCGCCATTGCGGATTTGCGAAAAATAAAACGGTGCCCATACATTGTCGTTCACCACATCAACATCAACTAAGCGTACATGATTTTGCACTCAGAGCATTTAAAAAAATAATTTGAATTTTTTAAATATCTCTCCCTGACTTTTAGAGCCTTTGGACTCGGGATGTTTATGTTAGAGTTTCCTTTCTCTTCTCTATATCTTTCGTTGGCATCTGTTTAATGTTCCGCTTAATTAAATTCTTAGCATCTAACATGCCTTTCTTCGCTTGCTGCACCTTAGTTCCCAGTCAGAATTACGGGATCACCGGACTCGGTCGTGTTAGAAGATAACTCTCCAAAAAGTACAAGTCTGCAGGTATCGTCTAATGTAGGGCAGCCTGTTCGGGTGTAATTTTACGGTTACACTCAATGTCTGCAGAGGTGTCCTACGTACATCCTTACCACTGTTTCAGCCAGTAACACTAACATCTTCTTCCTGGATCATCTTTACATCTAGGTACGTAATCGCTCATCAATATATGGCAGCATTTTTATCAGAAAATTGGTATATATATCATATTTTGTAGGAAACAGAGGAATTCTAAAATACTAATAATCAACGTAGAAACGCGGAATTTTAATCATAATATAAATTAAATAATAGTAATTAATTTTCAAATCGAAAAAACTACCTAAGGTCCACCATTGGCCAAGATTCATATAGCTTACAGTATCGTGAACACTATTGAATCTATTGAAATTCAATCTTATTCAAAGAAACAAGTGAACATTTCTAAACATTTCATCTCTCTAAAACAAGTAGGGGAAAAGTTTACCACGCCAATTTTTTGACATTTCGACTGGAAATTTTCAAGAAAATGTTGCGTTTATGATTTTTTTAAAGACAGCTCATTAATAATATAGAAGTTATAGTTACAAAATCATTATTCATAAGCAGTACAGAAGTCATACACAAAAAATTGTTGCATTTTGTTCATTAGCCACTGTCCTTTAAATCACCTTCGGTGAGTGGATTACGGAGCCCTGTTCGAACCAACACTTATTTTTAACATATTTTGTTAATTACGGAATTTTAACAGCGATGCAAACATGTTCGATTTGAGTTTAACTTATTCCTGATAAAATATTTCCAGTAGAAGCTCAAAGGACCATGGCTACTCCATCATCCGTTTCCGTACTCATTGAAATTTTAACCAATTTCTTTTCTCAGTACAAAAACACAGCCATGAATATCTTATTTTTCCAATATCTGACAATGTTAGACAAATGCCTTTATTTGGGCTAGGTTTACCCCCTCTATGCGTTGTTTGCAAAAGGCACTATCTAATAGGCGAGATTTTCCGATGCAAAATTTGAATAATCTACATAGAAATCGCTCTGTTTCTCTCATAAGCGGATCTGTATTAAACAGCCTGCAAACTGATATGACTCTTATTAGAATCCATGAAGCCGTTTTCGAGATATTTAGCCTCAAACTCGAGTCTACATACTTTTGGCGCCGATAGTAGTAGGCCTTAGTAGCTGACTAAGAAAACTATGAATACGGCCGCAAAATTTTAATTTTAAAAATATCGTTTCATGTTCCCTTTCAGTATAACATGAATCCATTCCCAGTAAAATGAAGGTGTCTGCTTAGTAGATACGTATAACTCCTTTGCCTAGTTTCTATCATTGTTGTACTAATATTAAGATTTGGTCTAACTAATTTAAATGTTAATTTTTCCTTGATCCTAGAGTTTTATCACAATAAATTATTAAGACTTGTGGAACACTGCTATGCATCAATATTACACATTAACCATTCTAAGCTTACTAATTTTATATTAATACTAGTGTAATGCCCGTTGAAATATCAACGGGAGTAAAGATTCGATCGTTCAAGCTATTTATGGATATCAAATTGGCATCAGAAACATAAATTGTATTGAAAGTCATCTCCCTCTCCTTCATTCCCCCTCTTCGACTCTCTTCCCTTCTCTCCTTTCCCTTTCCCTTCCTCTACCTCCCTCTCCTCCCCTCTCTCACCCTTCCGCCCTTTGTCCCCTCCCTCTCTCTCTCTCTCGTATTAAAAGCAATCAAATCACGTTTACATCCATAAGGATTGAAATAACAATATGATATCGAGGTCTAACAATGGAATTGGTAGCCAAGGCAACATCCCCTTAAAAAGGCTAGACTGTGTGAATTAAATGTTTACACTGAGCGATTTAGAACTGTAGGCAGAAAAAGGCGAACAGAATAAGAACCTTTATAATGCTTTTTCAAAATGGTTCACATCCGAAGTTCGTAGGTCAGTTCTTTCTAATTTTAATCTGAAAAAGAATGAAAGCCTGCGCGTCGAAAAGTTCATTTTTATGTTAAACTAGTTGAAAGTACCCGGCGATGCCCGGGTTATGTCAGACACGTAACCAAGAGAAAGTCGCCTTTACACTGTAACCATAAATCTTAAGAATTTTAACTTGTAAGAACATTCAAAATGGGAATGAAGCATACTTACCTTCTAATTACAGCAAATGCCCCATATATTGCTGTGCGGTACGTGTGTCATTTACGAACCAAAGAAGCATTTGTCACTTTCTGGGGAAATGTTGGCGTCCTAGAAAAACTTGTATAGATTAGACGTTTTATTCACAACCACAAACTTATGTCGAGTGACTTCTATGGAGAGTATTATAAATGTGCGTTAGTAAGCATTACAGATGTATAATATAAAGGTTTACTTACGAAAAGGTAAGATTCCAGCATACACACGATGAATTGTCGTTATAAAGCTTCCCATACGCAGTCAACAGAATAATTATCCTTAACTATGTACGTTGCTATACATCATTAATTTCGATGCTTAAACAACAGTTCGAAGCGATTAATGCTATTCTTTCACCTATTTGAATGTTTAATTGGCATTAATTGAATCGGAGGCAACAATTACGGTCGCCTTGACAACGTCCGGGTAGAGTACGAAATATCCGTAAAATTTCGAAAACAATTGCGTATTTCTGAATGATTCGACCGTGTAACATGTAAACATCGCAAGAATAAGATAGTATAGAGTTTTAGCCGTCGAATAAAGCAAAAACGAAGAAAATCGATCCGTATTTACGTATTTTAACGAATGAAGGAAAAAAACCTTGCACTTTGTAAAATCGAAAATCCCGTGTAAACTTAAGGGAAAATAAAATTGTCTCCTGGAATCGAACCCGGGTCGATTTTGGAAATCCCAGGTACCCTATGTTACTCGTAGAGTCATATGAAGTCAATTTGCAAAATTTGGTCCCGATAGATCAAAGGGCGTGGGAATGTATAAGGAACACACGGACAGACATACAGTTTTATTATATAAGATTACGTGTTATCTTATTGGAAATGGAAATTATCCCTTGAAGTCGAACCCGGGTCTTTGATTTCGAGTTCGATATATTAAAACGTTTTATTATTATATCATAATGCTATCCTGAAAATTCATCAAATTCGGTTCAGTCTTTTGCGCGATATTAAGCTTCAAAATGCATTACACCCAAAGTGACACTGCCTTTTATACAGTTTGGATGAAGAATACTTTCTATTTTAATTTAATCGATTGCATAGATGGACAAACAGAGCGAAAACATGAGCGCAATTACGAAATAAAACGTGGTATACTGCAGAAACGTCTTGTTTGAACTAGGTGTTCAACGTAAAATTAAAGGGGTTCTTCTCTTTCGATTCGCATCACTGACTTACCTCTGACAAACCTTAAGCGTAGAAGTGAATATGTTTCTCAGAGACCTTCTTCCCAGATCTCCGTTTGGCGACGTTTTCCAATCCGCTGCGCAGGAACGACTTCCCGCGGAAAATCTCTCTCTTATTTCTCAAGGGGTTTTATCCTCTCAACAGCTATTTTTTATTTCTAACCTTGAATGTTCTGTCCTTTTAGCCACCTTTTCATAGAAAAAACCTATTTCATGTCTATTAATGTTATTTTACCCGGTATTTTTTCCTAAAGGATTTTTTCATGTTTGAATACAGAGCAAGATTATACCGGAAGAAGAGATGAAAAGCATGGATAGATGTCCGGATCTATAGAAAAGACCCTATTCGATTGAGACACAAAGTCTGGAATTCCTAAAGGTATCAGGCCAGTTACCTTGTGAAACGAAGCATCTCAGATGGACCATTAAAATATCAGTTAATCACGAAATACAAAGCGAGATCTTGGAGGATAGCTAAATGCAAATGGGTCCGATAAACTACGAAATCCGTGGAAACACAAATAAAAGAATTTTCTGATGAAACTGGGGAAGCATTTCACTTAGCAGAAGATGAAAAGGGTACTACCCATTATGCACTCAAATAATCTCTGTCCTCTTTTCCTCTCTGTCCAAACTCTCTCTCCCCCTCACACACACACACTGCCTCAAATAAACACACAAAAACACCAGATTACAGGAAAAATTTCAAGGGGTAAACACGCCAGTCAAAGCTATTCACTCAACAGCGAGATTGACCTATTTTCCCAAAATTTCCGGCGATAATTAAATCAGGAGACGCACATTTGGTAAGTATTATAGTGAGTGATTGGTGGAAATCATTGATTTTGAAAATCACTGGGAAAATACAAATAGGGAAAAATGGTAGGCATTTTTGCAAAAATATTGTTTGGTATTTTTGCAAACACGTATCCGTGTGCGCGTGCGCAAATAATACACACGTGTGTGCGTGCGCATAAGTATTTAAAAGAACACAAAGGACACAATAAAAGCATCCGTTCCAATACCCATTTTCCATTAATACATCTCCATCGGTACGCTACAAATCAAAACGATTAACTTTCAATTTCCGATCAACCATTTCCCTCCTGTTTCCTTCCTCTCTTTCGCACATCAAACGATTTAATTAAAAAGTAAGCTATTTCTCTGAAACGTGTTTTCTTATCGCATGGGATACGGCGACGAAAATCCTTTTTACTCCGGGTGTGCTGATTGCGCGTATTTGTTTGCGCGCGCGCAGACATACGCATAAAGTGTTCCGTAGGAAAGGTTCAATATCGTACAAAGAATTCTCTTTCGAGGTTCAGTTGTTCGCGGCGTGTGAGAGAAGCTAAGAAAATGAGGGAGAGAGAGAGAGAGACAGGAAGGAAAATGGAACAGAAAACCACGCGCGACCCTTCCCCTTTGATGCGGGAAAGCGAGAGAGAGAGAGATACGGAGTGGCTCTACGTTGAGGTAATACCAAGAGAGAACACCTGGGGTAAAACTCTTCCGGGTTTACTGGGGTAAAATGATCCGAAAGAAGAGAAAGAAAAGAGAAGAGATAGGAAGGAGGAAGTAGAATGAAAATCTCCCGATACGGAGTTAAGAGCACCCGTCATGCTACTCGAATCAACCTATTGTTAGAAAGAGAGAGAGAGAGAGATACGAAGATAGAAAACGAGAGGGGGCTCAGCTTCACAGAGGTGTTTTTTTTGTATTCCATTGCGTTTATAGAGCACAGCAGAGGAAAAGAGCTTTCATGTAGACTAGAGGACAAATACCTTTCTCCTCGATTCTACGACCGTATTCTTCAAACCGTTCTCTCTGCGCTGGTGAGACGGCAGAGAATGACACTGTATACCGACAGAAGTCATAAGAAATTGTGATAAAGATGTGAAACTCATCCTCTGGCGATAGTAATTTTGAAAAAAATGTATCATAACAGTAGATGGAAGGATATTTCCATTTTTTTCTAATGTGTTCCGTCTGCTTTTTATTTCGATAATGAAATACGATCGACGCATATATAAGGCAAAATAAATAAACAACGACAATTATATGATCTGAGGACAGATTTCTACTGAAAATGGTGATATGTATGTGTACATATAAGCATTCATATACGGCCGGAGATAACACTGACTAGAGCAGTCTGATTTTTATTAGCACATGGATAATTTTACTTTTCTTTCATATGTGTACTCATTGCCTTCTATTAAAGCCTTAATCTCACCTGTAAATAAAAACGAAATACACAAAGAAAAATAAATAAGCAATGAAAAATAAATAAACAACGAAAACCATTTGATTTATGAAAAAATTTTGTATTCAGCCATTCGATGGATTGGATTTTCAAACATTCGCGTTAAAAGAATTACTGAAACTATTATATCTGTCTCGTATGTGCGATAGGAATATTTATCATTTTAAAGCCTGAAGGCAATTTTAATTGCCGGATGTAATAAGCGAAATTACGAACAAAGAAGAAGATTTAGACGATTGAAATAGTTTTCCCCGTTACCTCTACTTTTCTACGATTAGTACTATTCGACCGTAATAACATTCGTTTGATTCGAAAGATGTCATTACAATCTGCAATTTACGCACGTCCTCAGTTACTGTGATCCTTTTATTGTGAGTGTGAATAGGGGTAAATAACTTCAAAAATTTCGATCTGTAAACAATTAGATCACGAAGAGTTTTACAAGAGTTACATGCGCGCACGCCCAATAATCAAAATTCTGACCAACGTCTGTAAAGGACATATATAGATATCTATAAATAAAAGCGTTTGTTTGTATGTGCGCGTACGTGCGCGTGTGTATGTTTTTTATAGCTCAGCAACTGCAGCGCGTAGAAACAAGAAGAAGGTGTCATTTTAATCGGAATAAACAGTTAAGCAGAATAATACCGATTTGACTAACATTTATAATTTTTAAATATTTTCTTTATTCATTTTCTCCATTTGATTAACATAGGGACGAGTGCAGCTTATTTTTCATTTGAATTTTAAAAGTAAAACACGGTACGAACTTGAGACTTAGATGGTTATGTGAAGGAAAGAACAAAGTTTATGTTTACTGAAGACAGAAGCCGAATCCGGATCGAATTACCGTTTTGAATCAGAAAAATGCGATGTTAACAGTTTTATGGCAATACCAATTACATACAAGATACCATGACAACTCCCATTGTCGCCGAAGTTGCGAGTCCAATGCATTTATATGGGAAACATTTTAACGTAAAATCGTTTTTCAATTTCTGTGCGCGATTTTGCTTTGTTTACATGGCAACAAAATATTTGTTGATTTTAATTGAAATATTACTATAATAAACCGTTTTTAATGATATTTTCGTGTGGCGTAGAGTTCTCCAAAGAAAGCTGTTTTTAAAACTACGTAAGTAACTTAAATAATTAGAAGTAGATTTTCCACAAATTGTGACTGGATAAATCGTTTCACTGTTTCCAAAGTATTGTTGATATAAATAATTTTCTCGTAACAGAAGTCATTAATTAGAGCAGTGTTTCCCAACCTGGGTGCCGTGAAGTGGTTCGAAGGGTGCCTCAAAAAATGTACTGTTTTTCCATTTTTAGCCTCATTTTGCATCGTATGCTTTCAAAAATGCAAACCAGAGTTAAGTCGACCTTCATTTCGCCGCAAAGGCACTTCGAAATGAAAGGAGATATGGAGATTGGGGCTAGGGGTTCAACTTCATCACGTCTGTTACTGACGGTGGATAGGGAGGGGTGCCGCCAAATTCTGAAATGTCACTTAAGGGTGCCGCGACTCTAAAATGGTTGGGAAACACTGAATTAGAGAGTCGATATAATAGTCGGAGGATAAAATTCACTCTGTTATTCTTAAACGTTCTCTATTTACTTTTTTGTTTTTCATTAAATTAATTAATTTCCGGCATTCCTTTTTTCATCCATTTTCTGCTGATTATTGTGTTCTTGCTGGTTTTACTGACAGTTTTAGTTTTGAAGATATCGTCCGAAACTTCGCATAGGTATATAATTTTATCCTGCGGGTAACATAGGCTATATAGCAATAAAAATTTTGGGGAGAGGAAGAGCTTAATTCAATAATTATTTTCCTATAAGTTTACAGATAATTTTTCATTTTTCACAGTGCAAGATATTCTTCCTTCATTCATCTAAATCAGTGGTCTTCAAGGTGGGCGATAGCGCCCACTAGTGGGCGTTTTTGGATTTTTGGTGGGCGTTAAAGAACTCACAAAATGCTATTCTAATTTTTACACTGAAAAATAAAATTCTATAAAAAAGCACACATTCTGTACAACTATTTTAAACACTGTTATTACCACTGAGACCGTATTCGGTAATCTCATCTAACGATAGTCCCACTAGTATTAGGGTTACCTTACCTCCGTAAATCGCTTTGCTACTGGGGGCGCAAAATTATTCTTTGCCCCGGGCGCCAGAAACCCTCACTACGCCACTGGGTGGGCGGTGAACTTATTTCAAAGGACAACATATGGTAAAAGTGGGCTGTGACTCAAAAAAGGTTGAAGACCACTGATCTAAACAGTTAATGCGGAGCGGTTTTCTTCATTTTTGCTTTATTCGGCGATTAAAACTGTGTAGTGTCTTATTCTTTTGATGTTTACATGTTACACGGTTGAAGTTTTAGATTCACTAAATCCGTTGAATTTCAATGGGAGCTTCTGCTAGTTAATATATAAGGGCAGAGGCCTCTAGAGAGCCCCTTTTAACAGAGCTTTTCCACATTTTTAAGCCCGTTCTGGAGAAATTTCCTAACCACCTCACGTAATCGTATTAGGAAACAGAGGCGTAATTCCCACGAGCAGAATCTTTACTTTGCGAGTCGTGAATGTGTGTAGGGTCGGGGGGGGGGGAATGGAGGGTGGTTCCTAATCCCTCTGGCGGCGGGAAAAGGAAGTAATTTGGCGATTTTTAAAGAGGATGTGCACCGGACTGATGAAAGAAACAGCTCTCCTCCTACAACCGAGTCATAACTAACATTTACGAATTAAAAACCTTCCTTATTTTCCCTGCAGCAGAAACCCGCTTTTGTACAACTTTTTACTTTCTCCATATACGTAGTATAGAGAAAGTATTGTTTTCATGAAAAAAATCACCTTCGAGATTTCAACGGAAATACAGTTTTGTGGTCCCTTGAACACGTTTAGACTATTTTCTCGATGTTGTCTGTGAGTATGTGATAGAAATTTTTCGAAAAACCGATAGTTTATCAGATATTTTGATCCCTAGAACACGTTTAGACTATTTTCGGAATGATGTATGTGTGTATGTCATTGTGGGCGCTCTAAATCAAAACGTACTTGCCATATCATTACAAAATTTCATTTATAACACTTTGGAATGAGCATAAAGAGCTGATTAGTTTTTGGACAATAGTGATTAACCGAAAGTCGAAGTTTATTCGAAACCCGATTCGGTTTTTGCGATATTTCTCCGTTTAAACATCATTACTGTATATACAATTCGATACAAAGGTTATAGAGAATGTAATTTCCTACAACTTTTATTTGAAACAATTTTCCATATCAGTTACTGTTTAGGAATTATTTATAAATAATCGGTTTTTTCGGTGTCTGTCAAATATCTCCTTAAAAACGTCGTTATTGGTAATCTTCGTGAGGATCAAAGTTGTAGTGAATAATATTTCTTCCGACTTTTTGTTTGAAACAAATTTTCGTAGAGCCTTCCATTTAGTAGATAATTAATTTATTCGTAAACTTTCAGTATATAGCGCCATCATCAGGATGACTGTATTCTTTTACGATACGAAATAATAATTTTGCCATATAATGCTATTCATAATAATTTAAATATCTATACCCCAAATATGGAGAAAGTCATGTGTTGGCCACATCAGATTTTGTTATTTTTGCTTGTGATTTATAAAGCAATGAATTGTCTGCATTCGCGGAGTTTCGTCGAGAAAAAGTTAAACTGCCGATAACGCCGGAAAGTTGTCGGAGAACCGAGAGTTTGGGAGGGAGGAAATTTTAAATTTCGTAAAAGTTTAGTGCGACAAAAAAAGAGCGTAGCAGAAATAAATATTAACCATGGACAAATTCCAATACTGTTCTGGAGCTAGGTTCTGATTTTGGCATTTTAACAAATTTAGGGATTACCCAAGAAAATTGACATATACATTAATTGTATCAGTGAAATTCGTTTAATGGATTCTCAAATGATAAAAAATTCCACGTAACCCTTTATATTCGTTTAGAATTAAGCGGTCCCTATTCCTTTACGTGCATGCGCGCGCATGTTGGTTTTCTAATTCCAGACTTTTCCATTTTCTCCTTCCATGAAGAAATTTTAATCGCCATTTTATTCTCTGGAAATTCTTTTGTAATCTTTTCCTTTCCTGGATTTACTTCTTCCTTTACCAGCGATCAATGCTCCGAATTATATTGTCAAACGTATCTCTGCATAAATAAATTTTATCTCAGAGAATTTTTCGTATCCCGGTATCCTGAAAATAATGTGCGATTAATTCTGACGTAAGTTAGCGCAGAAAAATTCGGAGATGATGAGTCTTGGATCCAGAAATGAAGTACAAGAATACCCATCCTAATATAACTACCTAAACCTATGCAATGAATTCATCCTTTGTCTCAGCAGACATATTCTCCTGAAATAAACACGTGAAGCGAGAATATTACAACTTCTGGATTTATATTTATCAATACTATCCCTTCAAAGTTTTATCGAAGAGAGAGATTTGTGTTTCTGCATCAGTAGCAGAGGGTCTAAAATGTTCACATTAAAAAATGACCCTCTATAATCCACCTAAACGAGACAAATTGCAAGAGTTCTTCATTTCCTCAGAGTCGGCCAAGCACTGAAGGGTGCCCGGATGCGAATATCAACGGGGGCCCTACAACACTAATATTTATAGTAATAGCATACGATTTACGGATCCGCAGTTTAATATTATAACTTTTACGGAGTGTTTATATATTGGAAATCAGTTTTAAAGTGATTTTTAGTAACAGGTTTTGCAAAATTTACACTATACTTCAATAATTGATAACTTCTGGGGCTCCCATTATTTGCGGGCCCAGATGCCTCGCATCCACTGCATCCTCCCTTTGGTCGGCCCTGTATTCCCTAATACTTAATGCGAAAGGAAATACTACTTCAGTCATTCGCGCAGAAAAACCGCCTGTTGATGCGACAGCATCATACTTAAGAGCAATGGCGTAGCAAGGTGAAGCCGGCCCCTGGTTCGAGAATTCTTTACGCCCCCCCCCCCCCCCCCCTCTCCTCCAATATATATTTTTTGGTTATTTTATTTTTTAATGAAATAAGTTTCATGATCTCGGATTCTTTTCACTGTATTTATCAGCTCTTGTGGTTTAAAATGACACAAAGGTTAAAATTTTGTATATGTCGACCACCGGCCTTCAGGCCCCCTCGAGCTCCGGGCCCTGGATCGACCGATCCATCGGATCCATGGTCCCCACGCCACTGCTTAAGAGTGATATTAACACCGCAGAAGGAATATAAGGAAATATGAACAAATTTCATAAACAAAATTCCAACATATGTACTTCATTCTTTTCCTTTCGTAATCCAGCTTTACTAAAGAAACTGGTCATGAATAGTTTCAATACATAGACATTTCCTTGCGTTTATACAAATTTGAGCACAATTAATCAAAAATTTGATTTAAAAGAACTACACGGATCTGAAACCGAATGAAAACCTCACTCCATAACGTGTGCTGTGTAAAATGGTCGGCAAGTTTTTATTCAAATCCACTGACGAGTTAAAACATTTCAAAATACTCGTTGGCAACATAATATGTATAACGTTCGCTATATTCGTAAAATCACCGGTTTCTAAAAATGATGTAAAATTTTCATTCCGATGGTAGAGGTGAGATTTCCTGCGAGTTTTTTATTCACAAAATTTCTTTCAATCAGCCACGAACTCCGTTTATTTACACCTAAATCTCAAACAATTATACCGAAAGCAAAATCGGTGACTTTGTGAAAGTAGCTATCGCCGGTTACCCAAAGAAACGGTTCGATTAAAATAAGTTTTGCATCCCAAAAAATCCATTTAAACTCATAGAGTTTTTCCCAGGGGTGTGAAAAGTGACATTAAATTTCAGCCGCATGAGGCACAACCTAGGGGCGCCGCGAGATAGAATTGGAACGATAAAAACTCCCGAGGCGGGGGAAGCGATGAGTTCGGAATCGCAAAATGGAAAAAAAACGGTAACATTGGAAGACCCACAAAAGTCATCATTTTCCCCGGAGCCATATCCTAACTCCCTTTCTATCCTATACACTCCCAGTCTACCTTTATTATCTTCCACAATCCCCCCCCCCCACCCCCCCCCCACACCCCTCCCCCTCCGCCACACCAATCAACTTCTCCGATTCTCCCACCGTTTCTCTCTTACATAGTTCTTTCTCCTTCTCCTCCTTCAACGATTGCAACCTATATAGATCCAGACGGAGTTTTTCGATTGCGTTGCTATTCGTCAAAAGTTATCTTGCAACACTTGATAGAAACAGTTTCATTCCTCAAAAATAATCGTTACGTACTAAACAGGATTCAATCGCCGGACCTTAATGGACAGGGCTCGAAAATTCACAATTTAATTTGATTTTCGCAGGTTTCTTCGGAAGACGCCTTTTGTTCGGACTACCACTATCCGTTTAGCCGTGAAGTTCCGGTTATTATGTCGTTGTATAAGATACCATAACGATGAATATGAATGATTATTACAAGAGTTTCTCTTGAGCATTAAAATTTTCCCCGATAAATTGTTTTATACACTCCATTACTACTTCAGGTGTTTTAAAAAAAGTACGCTATGTTCAATGATTGAAACAATAATATACAAAACCGCATGATTTTTATTGGAAAATGATTATCAGCGATTTACCTTGGGCAACGGAGAAACTATTGTCACGTGTTCCGCACAATCTAATACTACTAATTTCCTTTGTGATTGATTTAACAATTTTGTTAACATTTCGTTCCATATAACCAAACAAAATAAATCGGTACTTTTTTGTTTATATAACGACCGAGTTTCATTGTTATAACGTGCAGTATTCATCGAAGTTTGATTTAGATATCGGTAAGTCTAATATTTTATTTTGATTTGTTTCGAACAAAAGTAGTAATATTTTGTGATAATTGCTTTGTAATCCTCACTTTAATATATCGTCTATATTATTACGCAAAGCCAGGGGCGCGCCAACACTATGCAGAGCCTGTGTGCAAAACTTATACGGCGCCCCATTAATTAATATCCACTAGCCGTTTTATCAAAAAATATTCTTATAAAATTTAACTTACCAATTCTGTCCCGATCAAACCTAAATTAATAATATTTATTAATTTTATGGCATACATCAGCGTTTTTCAACAGGGGGTTCGCGAACCAAAATTGGTTCGCGTAAACGTTGAAGTGGTTCGCAGCTCTAAAGATAAAAGGAATGAAACCTTATCCGATGAGGGTAAACGTTGTATTGATTTAGGTCCCGAGTTCGTATCTTGATTCTAGCTAATTTTAAAATGCAATTTTATACCTCCAAAGTAAGCTTTATTCATTTATATCAATGGATGGAAATGATGAGACACAAGCAAATAGAAACCGGAGAGTAAGAGAAAGTGACAGCGTTGGGTTGTAAGGCAAAGTCAGGAGACATTAGAAAGAATCAGAAGGAAGAACGCTGCACGGAATGCATTGAACCGTGCAAATGCAAGTCAGCAAGCAACCGATGAAGGACAGAGATTAAATAAAATTATTAAAAATAAATTATTGGTCTTTTGAGAGAAAGGGAGTGAGAAGGGAAGGGAAGGAGGTAGGGTAGCGGCGAGAGTGGGAGGGAGTGACGGGGAAGGATAGGAGGGGAGAGAGAGAGACAATTAACCAACGAGAGATTTTACATCAACTTTGTTTTCAAAGAAAAGTTCAATTAATTATAAGAGGTAAAAAAAATGTGAAAACCGCCGTTTGCATAGCGCGTCATTCAAATGAAAAGGAGCTTCAAAACAATTTCAGAGTCCAGGAAGGATTTTCATAGTGCGGAAGACTATAAAAGGAAGCGGCTAACCAACTCTGTATGGGCATTGTTCGAATTTATACCCACTCAATACATTTTTACTTTCTCCATACATAGTATGGGGAAAGTATTGTGATCACGAAAAAAACCGACTTCGAGATTACAACGTAAATACACATTTTGAGTTCCCTAGAACACGTTTAGACTATTTTCGGAATTATGTGTGTGTGTGTGGCTGTGTGGATGTATGTGATTGTGGGCGTTCTAACTCAAAAAGTACTTGTCATATAAATACCAAATTTCATATATAACACTTTAGCATAAGCACAAAGAAGTGATTAGTTTGTGAGAATAACAGTTAGCCGGAAATCGAGGTTTATTCGAAACCCGATTCGGTTTTTTGCGATATTTCTCCGTTAAAACATCATTATTGTATATACAATTCTATACAAAGGTTATAGAGAATGTAATTTTCTACAACTTTCATTTGAAATAATTTTCCGTAGCAGTTATTGTTTAGGAATAATTTATAAATAATCGGTGTTTTCGGTTTTCATCGAATATGTTCGTTAAATCGATGTTATTTACAATCTTTATAATGAACAAAATTATAGAAAATAACATCTTTACAACTTTTGTTTGAAACAATTTTTCGCAGAACCATCCATTTCGGAAGTATTCAACTTATTCGTAAATTTCCAGTATACAGCGCCACCACCACGTAGCGGTGAATTCTGTAAACATATTCAAAATATACCTAATTTACGGCAATATGGACGACTGTATTCTTTTACGATACGAAATAATAATTTTGCCTTATAATGCTATTCATAATAATTTAAATATCTCTACCCCAAATATGGAGAAAGTTGGCCACATCAGATTTTTTTCTTTTGTGTGCTACTTTTTATCCATGTCCATAATCTGTGGCCTCCTCAACCTCTCTTGTTAGCACGGAATTTGCCACGCTGGTAACAGGCAGTCGTTCCGGGCGAGCTTTCGCTGCCCCCTTCGACACTAATGGCATAGCAAACTATGTTTTTGTCCGAATTAATTTGTCTAGATACCGTGTTACACTAGAAGGTGTAATGGCGAAATAGTCTGTGACCTACCGCTTGTGCCATTCTTAAATTAATTTTTCCATTAGAGCTTATGGAAAGTGATTACAAGAAATCCTGAATATAATGCTGTATAATTACATTTTAAATAAAATAAAATAATTTTTAAAATACATATTTTTGTAATTAACTCCTGGAATATCGTAAATGTGTGCCACATTTTGGCGTAATTGTTTGCCTGCCCAAACAATAAAAAGTATCGAAAACTTCTATAAAGCTACCACCGACCGTTCCGGAAAGGAAGAGTTGCTTACAAGAGTGGTCTTCGAACATGAAACTGTGAGGAAATAGATTACTCTTACTGAGATCCGTTCTGAAAAACAAACTGTCGGTCTTTTAACAGAGGTGGCCGCGAAGAGACGTTTCACCGTTTACGTAAACCAACCCGTGCAACGTAGTTAGCGTTCCATAAATAACTCTGTTTATTTGTTAATAGGATGTAGTGAGCTGTTAATACGACGTATACTGTTCCATCATTCAAAAAGCTGTGACACCGTCAGTCACCAGGAAAGGGCGTGTTTTCTCTATTCGGCCGCTGGTCGTTTGTTTTCACCAGGGATGGCAAATCCGTGACACGCGTGCCAGAAGTGGCACACTTACGATTTTACTTGGCACGCATAAGCTTATATTTTCTATATAAAATATGAAGTTTCTTAGAGAAGGAGTAAACTAGGGGCACGCGAAAGAATATTCGGATGATTCACCTTACATTCTTGGCACGCGACACAAAAATCATTTGCCATCCCTGGTTTACACACTCTTTCCCCCTTTGGGAAGGCAGAACTCTGCGCACCTTAAGGTGACTGGAAAGCAGGCGGAAGAGCACTTTATAGAGATTAGAAACTCCCATTAACTCACGGCAAGTGTCTAACAAAGTCCGCTGCCACTTCAGGAGATCGTTGTTAACCTTTCTCGTCGATTAAAATAAAAGGAGTTTGCCACCGAACAAAAGAAGAAAATATCGATATTCTGCGTCCTTAATTAGTTGGAAATATTTCTAATTCTTGAAATCTTTTCCCTGCCGTTCTCCAAGCAACTGTTATCTATCTTGTTTGGTTGTCTGGGGTAGCTGAAAAAGGAAACTACGCATCTCTGTCTTTATATCATACGCATTATAAAATTGATGCATTTGTTATAAAATTATTGGTGGGTAACTTGACGGAAAAATAAAGCATTGAAATTTTACGTTCATCGTGTAAACAAAAATAATAATTTATGGAACTACGAATATTTTATACCATCTTTCGGGGAACTTTTTTAAGTAAATGTAATGCTCTTACTTCAAACGCGAACGGTATAGAACCAACCTCTTTCAATAAAGCATCGTAAATTATTTGAGAAGCGTGCACGGTTAATCTGCATGGTATTTTCCTCTTAACAGCGAGGTGAGCCGCTCAAATAGCTGTCGGCAACAAGGAAAGGGGTTTAAGTTTGCCATAGAACGGCGTTAATTTAAATTGTCTCAATATAAAACTTATCATTTTACAATACGCATTTCCATTTAAACGTACTTGATCCAGAAATACAGAAAAAAGATTGAGATTAGGGATGGTAAACCTATGGCACGTGAGACGATTTTCATTGGCACGCAACAGAAAAAATTGTTTATTGGCAGTCTATCTGATATTTTTTGCATTTGTGATTCAACAGATAGACAGTTTATTATATTGATAAAATAACTTCTGATAGTGACATTTTGTCCGAGAACGAGATACTTCTTGCTCCATAATTGTAGTTCCGCCATAAATGATCCGAAACAAAGTGGTAAATTGCATTTTATATACCCCATCTATTTTCTTAGTCCTGAGGCTGAGAATAAATTATCGTAGTTAAACCATAAAATTATTTCATTTTGGATGTATTTTAAAGTCGCACGAAACTTTGGAAAGGATAGCCCAATTCTTGCAATTTTGGCACACGAGCAAAAAAAATATTATTGAATTATACATTTAATAACGCTCACAATCCAAAAGTATGGTATTCTATCTAAAGATACGATTTAAAATATGAGTGATTAGGTGTGATTGATAATCTTAAGACAAAACAATTATTTTTTACCCGACGGAAAGTTCTAAGATATCTAAAATCTTAATACGGACGACATCATGTTTGCATTTTGTTGATATACGTACAGCAGTTAATCTCACTTCAGACAACATCCTCCTGATAATTTCAAGCACGTGAAACATTTTATCACCATTGTTTGATGACAAAGTAAATACAATTCAAAGTTTGATTTTATTGCCTTTGTTTATCCTATCCGTCCTCATGCGTTCCTCAGACGGAATCTAATCGAGAAATCGTCCGTCACCTCTCTTCGCGATGGAACTTAACTCGAAGCACTCGATACGGTTTGTTTATATAGGAATCAAACGCCATAAGTGCCCTGGGAATTTTTCTCGTTCATGGAACAGCATTGAGATTGATGCCAATGTCTTCGGAGCGAGATAAATTATCTTTGAAGTGAAAGGCAAACGAATCTGCTGATATTTTATTTGAGGAAATGAAGACGAATCGTTGATTCGCTCCGATTTATAATGCCGTTCCCACAAGTCGTCACCACCTTAGATATCGCTCTTATGACAATATCAATCCTGAGGAAGCACTTAAAACCATTTATCGTGGGTTTTTTTTTATCGGCCAAGAAAACAAACAGAAAACGATGTTCACATCTTATTATCGACGTGAAAGGTCTCTCAACTCTTGAGTTGTATAATCATACCTCTCACGATCTTATCGGCACAAGTGTCACTTGAAGCTGAGAACTATCTTGGCTAGTTCAATATCCAAGGGTAATAAAATGTTATCGCATTCATAGGTTTGGTTATATTTTTATTCTCATTTACTTCTTCGTAATGACAAAAAGAGGAATCTTTGATAAAAATGGCAGAAAGGTTTCCATTTTACATTTTTTATCGATGAAGAATAAATGGCATATGTAAACGCAAACTATCGGGTTCAGCCGTTGCGAAGTTTCAAACAATAAAGGCGATCCTGGACTAGTATTTTTTGTATTTTTGATTATTTAAATCGACACGCGTCTTAGAAGAATTTCCAATCATTCCGTAATGCATCGACGAAATCTGTCCTCAAATTTTACTTTATTCTTAAATCTCTCAGGGAAATTACTCAAGTTGGGATTTTTTCCATTTAAATGTCTTTCTAATGCTGTCTATATTTCATTAGAAAATTTAAGGGTCTTTCAATACTCAGCAGCCGGGTGCAACTCCCGTTACAAATTTTTCGTGGCGACAACGCTAGGTGTCACTAGAAGCTACTGTGGGAACAACTCATTGGTTCAAGTAGTAGTAATTAGGTTTTTTTAGGTGCGTCGACAGCTAAGGTCATTTTGCACCGTCAAATTCTGTTAGAGAAAACCAACACATCACAACATCCATGCCCGAAGCGGGATTCGAACCTTTGGGTTAGAAGTCAGGCGCACTGCCTACCAGTCTAACCCGGCCGGCTCATTGGTTCAAATGAGAAGAGAGGATCTGTTAACCGTTTCTCTCCCCGCCGCTTCAACCAGGATCCGTTGGAGAACTTCTTTGGATGCATACGAACCCAGTGTGGCTCTAACAGTAATCCAACGATGAAGCAATTCATCAGTGCTTTTAAGACTTGCATTATTAATAATCTATCAATTAGCTTAGGAGGCACTAATTGCATGGATAATGGCGCAAGTCCTGCATAATTTTCTGGAAGGTGGTGAGAGAGAGAACCTTGCAATGAGAACAGCTGGTGGTGGTATTAGTGACACAGCTGATGACGCTCAGGAGGAAGTCATTTCTGATGAGCCATCTATTACTAGCATATGTATCTTCCTTTAGTGGATACATTGCAAAGAAAATCCTTTACGAGCATTTTACGAGAAATAAAAAACCTCAGATTTCAAACGTGAGCGCGCTTGGTGCGACAGTTTTGCCATCTATCAACGCCTCCAATCGTAACGCTAAACTACTACGACCACTCCTGACTGCACCCCCCTGATCTGCAGTCTTCGAGTGTGTTGGCTGCATAAAAAGTCTATTCCACAAAAATTCAAAGCAAATTATTTGGAAAAGGCTGGCATTTAATGATTTTTTGCACGTCATATTACATTTCGGTTATGACTAAGTTGCAATGATCAGAAGATACTTGCGTCAATCCGAGGGAACTCTTAATAGGTGCAATGACATACTTACTGTCCCTGAATATACACAAAACATTAACCAAGCTAGCCGTGGGGAAGGAAGATATTTTTAGGTTAGAATGTTTTCTATTGTTCTCTATCTTTTTGGTTATATTGTCAGAATTCTTGTGAAATTTGTTCGTTCACTGTTTTTACAAAATTTGTCTATGTTTCGTATTCATATTAATTTTTGGCATTTTTGGGTTATTTTACGGCGCTAATGACACAATTGCTATATATTATACGTTCACCCTTATTACTGAAAGAAGGCAAACATTTCCCTGCTCCAAAGTAAATGTATTAAAAGTGTTTTTCTTTGTTGTTGTGCGGTGGCCGAACCATCATCTTTGAAAGCGAACACAATGAAACGATTAAACACGCTGATTGTACCTATACAGGTGGGATTTCAGGCGGAGCCTTTTCTTTTTTCCTTATTGGATCGCTGTTTACATACCAGAGATCAGTACTATAAAATTAAGGGCTGGAGTTCGAGTTTCTAATTTCCAAATAACACGTTCCAGTAACCGCGGGAACTCAATTTCTGAAGAAAATTAAAACTTTGATGCTGGAATTGAGATTTTTCCGAATTTATGGAATATTAAGTTCCCTCATTTGCGCTAAGCGCAAGGAGCGGATTTAACTTCGGGTTATATAGGCTTAATCCCAAGGCTCTCCATCTTTAGAGAGGTCCGGATTGCGCGAGGTCAAGCCCCTATTCTCCTATATCGACCTATGAATTATGCATGTAGGAGCCCAAGTGAGAAATTCAGTTCACTATCCACAACTTCTTGGTATGCAATTTTATTTTCATAGTTACCTGTTATCGTACGTTGATTACCTAAAATACATTAAAACAATCCCAAACTGTACAGGAATTAAGACGCGAACATTTAAAAAATATATATTTTGTATCCTTGAAGTTATAAATATTATATTTAATGTTTCTACTCATTCATATAAATCGCTGCCTATCGCCTGGAATAGGCTCTAATCTGAGCTACAGCCGTTTCAATGTATCGCTTACGTTTGAATTAATCGGCTTAGGATGAATTGTATTTAATGGAATAAGTAATTTTAGAAATTCATAGAAAACTAAAGAAATGTCAGTGCAATGTAACACGCCATGTATCGGTCCCATGGTGTAATGGTTAGCACTTTGGACTCTGAATCCAACGATCCGAGTTCAAATCTCGGTGGGACCTTCGATTTTTTTTGTCGATTTATAATACAATGAACTATAGTTAGATAGTCTCCTACCATGTACTATCAAAATGAATATCGCCCTGTGAGCATTAATGTTTGTGTACCTTGTCGTTACTAACACTTTCAATTAGTTCGTTTGTGGGACTGCGATAAAATTGATGGGTATTTCTTGAACTAGTAAAATATGATTATGTAATCATCAGTGGCGTAGCAAGGTGAAGCCGGGCCCTGGTTCGAGATTCTTTACGGGCCCCCCTCTCCTCCAATATATATTTTTTTGTTATTTTATTTTTTAATGGGAAAATTTTAATGAAATAAGTTTCATGATCTCGGATTATTTTCACTGTATTTAGCAGGTCTTGTGGTTTAAAATGACACAAAGGGTAAAAGTTTGTATATGTCGACCACGGGCTTTCGGGACCCCTCGAGCTCCGGGCCCTGGATCGGCCGATCCATCGGATCCATTGTTCCTACGCCACTGGTAATCATTTCATTTTCTTATACGCATATAAAGAAAATATCGAAATCTAAAAAAACTCTGCTCTTAATTAAACGTAGCGGTGTTTGATAGACTCATTTTCCTATTGACCGATGTTTTTATATAATTTCATCACCCTAAAGTTATTTTCTAATTTTTTCTAAAAGCATGAAGTTAAGAATTGTTTTCAGTGTCTGGTAAATATTTTATTTAAAACATCCTATAGCTCTAAAAAAAATACTATTGATTTCTTAATGACCTCGCTGCATCCTGTTTTGAAAAACTAAATAATTTCCACCTCTCTTATTTATATCTATAGGTTTGTTTCATTCATTTATAAAAAATAAACCGCATCTTTTAGAATTTCACGAAAGAGAAAGAAAAAAGGTTTAATATACTCTCCTTTTTCATGTAAGAAGGAAAGTGCAGCTAAGAGATTCCACGAAATTTAACCTCATCCTACTGTCGCCTAAACATCGGCGCCGAATTTTAACTACCTTCTAGGAAGAAAAAAAAATAAAGGCGAAAGATGATGGAGAACCATTTCTCAACACTTACTTAATTTAAATCTATTCTTCACTCGTCAAAAGTAATTCATTTAAGGTTTAACGGATTGTAAAACTCTAGTAACATAAGATATTAAATGGTTAAAATTTATAGCAACACATTTTTTCCTGGCAGTTCAGAAAACGCTTAAATTTTTCTAGCTCAATAACGTCCGTAAATTGGGGTGGATAACATTATAATTACGTTTTAGTGTTATCCTCAATTCAGCTAAATAATTACTTAAAAATCAAATTTGCGTAGTCTAGTTCTACTTTCACTACAAATAAATTGTAAAGCATATGAACCCGCGAAAATCCACTACTGGAATGTACGTGTATGTGTATATACTATGTATATGTTTATATACCTATATGTATGCACTCTGTGTATATGTAGGTATATAGGTATTTGTATGTGTGTGTGTGTGTGTGTGTGTACATACACACACTAGCAGAAATACCCTGCGTTGCCCGGGGAAATTTGGATCAAATCCTATCGGAATTCTATACGATACATGGTATCTAAGAATTCACTCGGCCGCCGTTTTGAATAAAACGGGCAGAGAGTAACCAAAACCACGTATGAATTATTTATGGGAGCCCTCCACAATCGTACCAAATTTGATTCAAATCATTAGTAGGACTTCGGAAAATACGCGTAGTTTAATCAGTCCCCGCCGTCCAATTACGCATAAGGAAGTAGTCGTTTCTCATCTTTCTCACTGTTTATAAGATGTCGAGTTATCTGTTCTTTGAGAACAGGAAGTTTATGAGAACAGTTATTTTATTGAACAGTTTAGGCATCAAAAGAGTTCGAAAGGAACTTTTCCGTTCTTTCTGACCCATCTCTTGTGTTAAAATATTTATCATTAGCATACAAAGTTATTTTGCTTTTTGTACAATTAATATAAAACATTTGGGATTAAAAAGTAGCCTACGGTCTTCCCATATGTGAAGAAAGTATTGTTGAAAGTTTGATTACTCTAGCTTTAACGGTGTGGAAATGTATAGATGAACAAAAAAGCTTTCATAAATATATAGAAGATATAAATTTTTATTTCTTTTAATCTTTAAAAAATTCAGTGTATTATTCAATTACGTGTGGGGAATATTTATATTACTTTATATAGAATTGTACTTTTGCCACCAGGCCATATGGCCAACTTGTAACAATGTGCTTGATAATAATAATAAAATATCGGTACTCAGTTTTTTACAATTTTTTTTGTTATAAAAAACAAGTCAGTAATGTGTATTATTTCAACAGGAAAAAATTTCAAAAATTGTCGCCAGAGAATACTATCTCATTTACAAATCAATCTAATGAAATTTTTCAACTATTGAAAAGTTGAAAATTTTGAGTTTTTTATGAAAACGTAAGGATTCAAAAACATACACGATGCGTAACAATTATTTCATTTTATCTGTTCGACACATAGTTTTAAGCTAAATTAATCAAGACGTCTGAAGTGAAAAGAAAAAAAGAAATTTGTAAAAACAGACGATAAATAAACGTGTAGAACTAACACCAATACGCATAATTTAACTACCAAGCAATAACTTGTTTATTTTTTCCCACAATATTCCAACAGATATGCTCAAGGACATTACGAGAGATCACACTGGTTGTCCTAAACTTTGAAATACCGTCAAAAAAGAACAATTTTACTAACATTTGAGAGGAACATTTATTTTGCTTCACAATTTCATCGCATAGAAGAATTTATTTATCAATGACTATCTTCTTGGAGAGGATAGAAAGACCCTTCGTAAAAGCTCGTACGTTTTATAAATCGATTTTGTACAGAATAGATTTGGCTGCAGAAAGAAAGGGCCGTCCTGCTTCATGGCATAGGAGACAAGTTTAAAATAAACCCTTGGCGTAAAAGATTATACGTCACTGTCGTTCTAAGTCCTCTCTAGGAACGTTCTCCACCACTTTTCTTATGGCGACATTTAATCTCCTCCCTTACCGAAAAATCGCCGCCCTGTCCTTTTGATTTCATCCCACAAGAATTTATTTTTTCCTCTCTCTATCTCATACTCAAATTTCTTAATTCACTGCCACGCCTCTCCAAAAGCCTTAACTCCATCGACCCCCCTATTCCCTCATTAATTTCGTAGAAAATTCCGTCTTTTAAAATTTAATGGAAAATATCCGGAGGCGTTTTGTTTTGATTTTCTCTCAAAAGGTGAATCAAAATCGAACGGTTATAAATCAAGGCATTTTTAACTGGTGCGATTGCAAAACGTTTCTTAACGAATTTTCATTAAAAAATAATACGTCGGTGCGAGATGATTCGCTTGATTAATAGCGCCACGACTCAATTATCCATTCATTGGTGAGACTATGACTCCAATCTCCGAATGCTCCGAAAGTCTACACCAGTGGCGCCCGACCTTTTCTACATGGAAGGCTGCATCGGTGGATGAGAATCCGCATTTCGCATTGGAAGTTGCCAATTTTTCTGCGGACCGAATTAGAGTTTAAATCGGAAGTTATCTGTATATCCTTAGCTGCCATTTATGTGAAAATCAAACCTGAATGCGATTTTTATGGTACAGATTCCACTATTTAAAGCTTTATTAACAAATTCTTCATAAAAATGTATGAATTTGTGTGTTAAATTTTTCGGATTGCTTTTTCATCACGGGTTCGCGGGCCACACAAAAACCCTTCTCGGGCCCTAGATTGTGCACCACTGGTCCACACCATCATCAACTTATGGAGACGAAATTTTACTTATATCATTATTCATTGCTCAAAAAGATATAATTATCATCAGGCTTTTTTAAACATTTAACCGACTTCATTAACGAGATGAATACAGCACAATTTTCCTAATTATTTTCCAAAATTATAATTATAATTTGGAATATACGATACGTAAGCCAACAGACATAAACTTGTAAAGTCAACGGAAATTCAAAAAAAGTCTCAGGATACATATATATATATATATATATATATATATATAAAGATCGACCTGAAAACTAAGAGAAAAACATTTTCTTTTTTAGCGGAGATATGCACACGTTTCCTTCAGGAGAGAATATTGCCACATCGGCATGTAAAACGAACGCTTTTTTGGGAGAAGAAAAAAACCACCAGCGCGCGAAGTCATTTATACTTTCCTACTCTAAGGCAAGAGAGCGGACTGAGTAGCAGATGGTTGGGAAGTGAGCGGAAAGATAAGCGTGAAGAATTGCGCCTTAGTTGATGTAAGGATGGTGGAAAACGGTAAAGCTCTCAAGAAAAGAGTGGAGAGGGAAAGTGGAGGGAAACTTCAAGAAGCAAGGTGAAGTTAATGCTTCTGAGGTCTCTCTTACATGCCAGCGACGTTCATTTTCAGGAATGCTTCTGGTGAGAAAACCTCTCAAACAGCGACACTGTGGGACGCTAGACTTCCCGTCTGTTACTTGTGTGCGTGCGTGAGTGAGTGTGCTTCTAAAAGTAACGGTTCTTGTAAGAGTGAGTGAGTATACGAGCGATGGACATCAGGTCATTAGCGAGGGGTTTTTTCCCCCGTATACCTGTAAGCAGTGCCGTAACTAGGTTATTTGCCATAGGCGCCCCTTGCAAAAGGCGTCAAACGTTCCCGAAAAAATGCTAAAGCTCGTTTTCTCATAAATAACTATTATTTTAATACTCAAACGTTAATTTATATGTAATAAAAACGCAGATCTTGTGGGTTATACGTCCGGATTTTTAAAACATTAAACTGGTCTCGTTTATAACTACAATTGTTGCATATTTGTATCTAATTATGTTACTGTATTGTTGCGTGTAAATATAACTGGTTTTACACCGTTATCTTCATAATTAAAAATGGGTTTTATTAGTCTTGTTAGAACCATTGCATATGAAGAATCTGCAATCTCCTTTCTTCAAGGTTATAGAATTATACCATAATTGCTGGTCCTTCAAAATGACTTTACGAAATTCTGTAAGAGTGAACTGGACATAGGAAACAACGCAGTGGTCGATTTGATATAGGTCACCCACGACCGCAGCACCACCTGAATCCGGAAAAATGAACTATCGAAGTATGCGTACGAGTAAATGATGCCCTTAGAAACTTATTGATGTTTACCCAAATAAATATTAGCAACAATAAATGGAGTTGTTTTTATTTTAGTTTTCTTTCTTTCTTTATTCTTTTCTAACGCTTACCGGCTCTAAATATTCTACCTTATACGGTTAAGGAGGTTTTATTAATTTTGAAATAAGGAACCATTAGTTACTTTAGTCAGATGTTTGTGCATGGAACTAGGACTACGCCGCTGTCGAAATAAATTCGAAATAAACGGACTAAATAAAGATTTTTTGGCACGCAGGAGAACTCATGTGTAAGATAATCTTACAGGAAAAATGTTCCCTACTCGATTTTAAAATCACTACCTGTGATAGTGATTTTAAAGAGTACCATAAATTAGGCGCACTTACAATAAAATAAGAAAACAATACTTTTCTAATAAGACCCACTGTTTTCAATAAATGGGTCATATAGGAAATGTTTTTATTATATTACCGTAAATATTTCTCTTTCCACTAAGGTGGCTCCCCTAATGGAAATATATTAATCAAATTTGGTTCCATTTCGCTGAGTTTTAAAATATTCAATTTCTATCACGTGCTCAAGAATGAGAAATTTAAAACCTTATTTTTACGAAATTATATTTTGTTCGTCACACTTGAATAAATAGCTTGAAAGCATTCCATGAATTAATATACAACAGTAAAATATAGGTGCATTCCGTGAAAAATTAGACCTTTCAAAAATGACGGTACTCTTTACTTCAGTCACAAAAATCATACTGAATGGGACCACAATAAAAATGAAAAAATCGCTGTTGTAATATTTTGTGGGGTTCCAAAAATATAGATCATATTCGCCGTTCTGCTTGAGGTACGGGTGTGAGGATACTGTGACCTAAAATACTCCATTACTACTGCCGACTTCAATGACTGTCCACGCGGAAAATTCATCTCACCTCAAGAGATGTCCGTGAATCGCTGGACCTTATTTGTTTGTTCGAGGCTAGAAAATCCCCTCTGCGACCACTCGGGACTTAACGTTTTCCATTGGAGCGCTCCAGGCACGAATAATGAAAGGTAGCGCTGCACTCGGATATTACAAAATCTTCCTTACTCGTGCATCAGTAGCTCCAATTCAGTAATTCAGCGATTTGTAAAAGCAATATATTTTAACTAGCTATTATTTCTGTGTTTCATTGATCAAGAAGCGGCTTATGCAGTAATACCTGAAGCAGCTTTCGAAATTTAAAAAGAATGATAAATCGGTCGAATAATTTCATGTATTTAAGGAAACGGAAAAATAAAGCTTACTTTAAACAGTTTCGAATCAATAGACTGAATATAGCGTTTTTTCGTCTGCAACTGATGATAAACTGAACTCTTTGTTCGCAATCCTATTATTAAAAATTATCGGGTTGAAAATATGTGTAATGCTATTATAGATACAATACGTAGCTTTAAATGTAAACGTGGACTGAATTTAACATTATACGACCTCTACTAAGAATAATAGGTTCATTTTATTACGACTCAAACTAATTATTTTTTGGAACTTGATTTTATCATGTAGAAAAGAATCTCATTAAGCACGAAAAAATAACTTCCTTTATAATAATTTTCTTCCGTGGCAACGGCAAATTTCTCTAATTAATTCGTTTCGAATGCAGCCTCACTTTTTCTATACTTCAAGAAACTTTTACATTTTACAATAATCAAAATACCTGTTATTAATTTTTATATGAATCTTATACACCTCACAATATCCAACGCTCTGCGTATAAAATCCTTTTACCTCGTATTTTTAACCTTTTGATAACCGTTTCTTACAAGTCGTTTTTTTTGTAACCTCTTCGGATGGAGTAGCACGCCGAGTGAAAGAGACGCTTTCGGTGTTTGGTTTCATCGTCCTAAAGACCTCTCGAATTTCTGCGGAACCCCTCCTTTGTGTCGCCGCTTCGAAAATCGCGTATTCCTTTGTCCCTCGTTCCGCGTGGGCGTATCTTTTTACAGAATTTCCTGCAGAATGTTTTCCCGCGATAAACAAATAATATTTACTTCGTTCTTGAAAACCCCTATTGATTGGTTCTCCTAGTCCATCCTCTAATCCCGTGAGAAGCTGGTGACTGCCGATGATAACGAATTTCAGCGAAGCTAAACCTCGCTCGACCTTAATCAGTTTGTTACGGTCAAGGCACTCCGATTGAATTATTATCCGCTGTTAACCGGGTTTTACCCTTCATTGCTTCGGTCGTGAAATGATGGAATAGTTTTCATTGCATTGGGTGCTTTTTAGTTTTTTTTTACCTAACTACAACCACGCGTTTTAAAATAATATGGAGATAATCCTATTGCCGGTTTATCATAGTTTAATTCTGATTTATAGTAGTTGAACTATGCGTTATTTTATGCTATTGTTAATATTTTTATAACTTTTAGTAACTTAAAAGTCCTCTTTACAGCTGTTGGATTTAAGAAATAAGTAAATATTCGAAATTCATTTTTCTAAAGTGAATCGAAAATTAAGACTTTAATAACTGATTTATCGATCGAATGACACCTAATAATGTTAGAGAGAAATAGAGGAGAAAGGGATAAAAAGAGGAGGATGGGAGGGAGGAAAATGAATGGAGAGGAAGTACGATAGGGAGAATGGGAGGAAGAAAGAGAGAGACAAACGAATTAATTAAAGGGCGAAGAAATAGAGATAAGGAGGGAGAATGGGTAGTCTTAATTATAATACTCTATTCATGTATGCCCGTCATCAATCCGGAGTCAAAAGTCGTGAAAATGTTATAATAAAGCCAATTCCCATTCTGACATCTCGTGTATATCTAATATAATAATATAATATATAATATATTTTGAAGGGTGTGTTTGTTGGTTTGTTCATGAAACTCCTCCTAAACGATAATAGCTAGAACAGCCAAATTTGGTACGATTCGTCCTTACATCCTAACTTAGTGAATGGCCAAGGTTTTGTTTCTGTACGTCACTTTGATTCGAAATGGCGAACGTTTAAATTATCGAACGTCATGTATTTTTCCGCGTCCTGCCACTGAAATACAGGGATGAGTGTAGACTACTCTTAATTTGCACTTTAAAATTACTTAAAATCACGGTACGAACTTGAGACTTGGATACTTCTTTGCGGGAAAGAACAAAGTTTATTTTTATTGAAGACAGATTCCGAATGCTGTCGAATTCGCGTAGAAATGCGATTAGAATCAATAAAATACGTGATTTTATCAGTTTTACTACAATACCAATTATAAGCTACCATGACAACTCCCACCGTCGCCGAAATTGAGAGTTCAATGCATTTATATGAAAGACAGAGGGGAGGGAGGGGGAAAGTACCTAATTTTATTTACGTATTCATTATAATTAATTAAATAAAATTTGAACAACAATAGCAGTACATAACAACGTATTATTTATCGTTCTGGAATATCGCATTGCTAATAAACAGGATATCTTGGAGTATTAGACAAACTCTAAAAGAAATAAGAATAATAAAACAGGCAACTGCTTGAGCAAGATATATATTACAACATTAAATTCTATTTCGATTATTACAAAAGTGTAAAAGGTACGTAATCTCTTCTTACCTATTAATATAAAAACTTTAAATTAACAAATTATTATATATTTTGAAGAATGTGTTTGTGTGTTTGTGCATTTACAGCGCAACAACTACAAAACATAGAAGCAAGAAGAAGGTGCCATTTTAACCGCAATAAAAAGTTAAGAAAAATCGAAGGGTTTTTAAAGTGATTTGAACTACATTTTTTATATTAACAACAACAATATGACAAATTAAAGAATTTCGATCGCCTTTAAAAGGTAGGGAATTCTGACATGAGACGCATTATTGCTGCAAAAGAACCATTATCGTTGGCGATGAAAAAATTATGGATTTTTGTTGGTTATTTAAATTTATTGTTCATACCGAAGAGAAAAGTGCGCTTCTTTTTCTTTCAAATTAATACGAAGCTTTTTGGTCTTATAGCAGAGCATGGTAAATCACCAGATAAGCCTATTAATTAAAACGAATTGTGTTTTACAACATGAGGTGACGTGGAGTGAGCAATTATCGAAAATGGGCTGGAGATAAATGATGCTGGCGAGAGAACTGAAATTTCGGCTAAAGAAGCATTAAAAAATTCTACATTAGAGGTGTTCCTCGCTTTAAATGCCTCCGCTAAGGGAATATTAATTATTTCACAGTTAATTTATTGTATATAAGACGTAGCTGGTAACTAAGCAGCCTATGTTTTTAGAAGTAAAGCCATGTTAATACACTGTAACAAATGTGAAGATAGAGAAGGAGAAAAATACTGGGTGTATTGTAAATAAATCCAATACACCCCATTTTAAATGTTTATATTCCGTGTACGTATTAACAGTTATTAGAGCAATACTCTATGATACACTAATCTCCTATAATAAAACGCTTAATATCTTTGTCGGTGTGGCTCCATGCAGCCTCATCAATTAGTTATAAATATCTCAACATATCTCGGCCATTTCTTCAGCCAGTCCAGCCAAATTCGGTAGGATTGCTATGAATACGTTCAAAAAGCGAATGCTATAAAAAATTTCAAAAAAGACCCGGGTTCGACGCCAGGAGATGTTTTACATTCCATATGAATCTCATATCTCGGCCCATAAGTTTACACGCTAAAATTTAATTTTCGACGTGCAGAGTTTTACTCTTTTGGAAATTAAAATTAGAAAGAATTGACCTACGACCTTCAAATTAGGACCATTTTAAAGGAAAATAAACGGGCCGTTTAATTTTCCTCGTCTTTTCTCACTTAAAGGTAAAACTTTAGCAAATTTTACGTTGAAATTCGCCGATGTAAGAAAAATCGTTCATTTTCATCAATGATCGCCTTGGAAACGGGCATTGTTGTTTCAAGCCATATATGCTCATATAAACCTATATTCGTTTACGTAAATTGGATGGATAAATGCGGTAAATTATGTATTTTAAAACATGCTAATGTTTGAAATAATTCGACGATGTTTTAACGTGCCTTCGTTGTATTATCGAAGTCTTTCTGCATATTAAAGGCTTGCTTGCGCTGTGCCTTCGCATTATCTGAATAGAACAGATATCATGAAAATAATTTTTTTCGTGCTGTTTCTTTTTAT
Source organism: Uropetala carovei (assembly GCA_036926305.1). NCBI lineage: Eukaryota > Metazoa > Arthropoda > Insecta > Odonata > Petaluridae > Uropetala > Uropetala carovei. The sequence goes on from JAXCHB010000277.1 coordinate 1,728,954, forward strand.
TTCGCGTCAATCCAATTATAGGATAACCAACCAAACAACGATTAATTGTTATCTAAATAAATACGGTATATGCGCTGATTGCGTGTGTATTGAGATATCTATTGAGATTGTTCTAAACTGCTGTTTAGTGGAATTGAACGATTGATTGTGATTACTTACTAAATATTGCTTTTCACATGGACAGCTGTATGTAGCCATAACTAGAACAAGTGATACACATAATTTGAAAGTTTGGGTTAAGGATAAAGATAATCAAGGGCAATTGCTGTTAAACGAAAGAGTATTTACAAGGAAAGTCGTTATAAGAGAGCTACTTAATAGCTAAAATAATATTATTGAGGTATAAGACTGTTTTCCTCTTAATTTTTTAAAACTATTCCTTTGTTTTCATTTGTAGCCCTTTCAAATCTTATTCAAATATTATAATTTTATCATTTGTTTCTTGGTTTTATTTTTATATTGTTTGTTTTCAAAGGCCGTTTTAAACGGGCTCATTCGCCTAGTTTCAATTATAAAAATCAACTGTTGCAAAAATTCTTCTATCTAAATGTTTTTAAATCATGCATTACGGACTTAAAGCGATGTACACCAATAAAGAACTAAAATAGGGTTGAATGGCTACGGGATTCGACATTTATACCAAAGTAATAGAGCACTCAGGGGCGGGCCGAGGAATTTTGGCGCCCCGGGCGAGATAGCACTGCAGCGCCCCCTCCATAAATGTTTCTTTATATTTACAAAGTACATTTTAATTTATTCATCGCTCTGTAAAATTTATTGATAATGAATAAATAAAAGGAATTCCATTAAGAATCAAGCCTGTTCCACGGTATAAATTAGTGTCCAATATTTATTCACTTGCAAGTAATAGAGGATCGGGATAGCGCCCCCAAGACTTTGGCGCCTAGGGCAGCCTCCAGGACGGCGGGCCGGCTTTGTAAGCACCCATTACAATAAACGATTACTGACATATTAAAATCTTCCACTCTTAAAGGAATCACACAAATAATGAGAATAAGAGGGACTTGAGATGCCAAAACACGCCCAGTAATTTTCAACGAACCGGTAATCTCAACTTAAATTACAACCGACTATAGATCGAAAACAGTCCTATCGCTGGAACGCTTTTAGATTAATATGTCTCCTTCTACCCTCTTACATTTGCATAATATAAGGAATGATTTCGAGAGGAAGAGTATACCTAATGTATCTTCTCGGAAACTACCACATTCCTCTTCAAAAGACATTAATCCACGATTCTGGCACACCGTGTTGTCGGATGTGAAAATTCCAAACGCTGACTCTTTTTATAGCAAGTTTAATATTTAAGTAATTAAATTCGCGCGTATATACGTCAAATCGTCATACATTCAGTTTCCTTTGTTTGTTTATATTCTTGAAAGTTAAACTGCGCCAAGGCAAAACAATGGCATTTGCTAATATTTACATGAATTAAGTAACTGGCAATTACAAACTATAAACGTCAACTTGATCGGATGACTTTTACTTCAGTACCCTTGTCATAACTCTGGATTGAATAATATTATATTAAACTTTCGTATAAATTATTTTTCGTGTACATATAAACTACGCCGACCTGATTTCCACTGCGTTTCCCTTAATTTCAGGATATTCCGTGATTAAAAATGCGCCGGTCAATATTATAACGGTATCGCATTACTGTGTTGTTTATAATTTGTCAATTGGATGATATAACTACTTTTATCAACACATATATTAATACTATAGCCATAGCCGCAGCATAAATCGATATAAGGATAATAATCTAAAGAAGCCATGGCCAGAATATAAAATCTAGTAACTTCGGTTACCAAGACGTCACGTAGAGTATAATATTCCCCAATCAGAGCGCATTTATCAATTAAAGTTACTCATTACTTAGTTCAGTATCACTATAAATCAAATCTTGGTGACTGCCTTGCGCTCAAAAGAAGTTTCGATTAACATGACATACTGTTTTAATTAAAATAGTCCCATCGCCTCTCAAAACTTGAAAAAGTGTAATTCCGCATTACAACGTGATTAATGGAATCCAATATACCATTCAATCTTCCGATATTTTCCGAAATCCACAGTGGAAAATTATGGGCATGCAACGACACTTTTTTGTTAGAGATAATATACATCCATCAGATGAGTGTTTACCAAATGCGCTTTTATCATGCCCTCAACAATAGGAATAGAATCAGAGTAGGACACGATAAACGTCCAAATTAATTTCCCCATTCCCTACCTGTTCCATTATCTCCCGCAATTTTTTCTATAAAATATTTTTGCCGAAATTTGTCCACATGTTTATTTAATCGCTGATTTCAGGAATGAATGATACTACTGTCGTATTCAACGAGGATATGACATGAAACTATCTATTCTGAAGAACATTTTAATATTTCCTCTTTGTTACAAATATTAAAGCAACAATTGCTTCGAAATTTTCGTCTTCTCTGTCCTTTCCCATTGGTTAGTTGGAAGAAGATACTTTCTTGTTCAGAGATCCCAAACTGATACAGCTACTACTTTCGTAAACATTTTTAACTATCGCGCTAATGCTCAATATTTTACTTTTTATATTTTGGTAGTTAAGTATTTCCATGTTATCCCATGGTCTGATTTTTCACGTGGGATTTTCAACCTACGGTGGATTTCCGTTTAACCGGCATAAACTGGACCGAGGAATATACCAGTTAGCCGAACAGTCGGCTAATCCAGAATTAAGTTTTAGAATTGGAGAAACAGTAAATTAAAAAATGCGAAAATGAAATGAAACGAATTATAATACTGAGCAAAGTAAAATAATACCGTTAATTTTTAAAACCACTAATTCTATTACATAAATTCTATCGGTAGAAAATATTTATTATTACTTATTGGCTATCGACAGCAATTTTTAATTAATTTTACTGAGGGCAATTCGCAGTTAAAGGTATTGCTTGGAGGAATCATTTGATTGTGGCAATAGTGAATTATTGTTCCATAATATTTTCACCATAGTTTTTAGGCGGATAAATGGGAAAGTTTTCCAGAAAGAGTTAGGTCAATTCGAAAAGTGGGTCAAATGAGCGCCGCTTAAGAAATACACTTACATCAGAATTGAATTAACGAGAGGACCGCTTTAACTCCGAGACTCCCGTTCTAGTCACAATCTCGCTCCGATAAAGATCCTCAACCATCATTCTTCGTCGAACGAGCTCCCAACTATTTCCCGCGCTCAACATTTCCTTCCCATCGCTAACCTACGCAACGCTTATTTTTACCGCCCACATGTATTCTCAACGAGGAAGCTTCGCCCTTAAAAAAAAAATAATCCGAGCCCGTCGTTTTCGCGATTGTGATTGGAAAGTGACGTGGAAAGCTGGGAGATATGGTTGGCGGCGTTGGTTGCGGGAAACGAACGATAGAGGGAAGCGCTTTTGAGGCGGAAAAGAAAACGTGAAGTGAAAGAATGGAACAGAAGATGGCTGTGGAAGAAAGCGAAGAGAAACTGCTGCGAGTGCGTAGGAGAATGCACGGGAGAGAGCGGTTCAATCGACGGAAAGGGATTCTTGAGGGAGAGGATACAGATTGTGGCGAAATGGGTTAAGGAGAAGGGGAAATAGCAAAATGGAAGGCGGAGAGAGGGAGAAAAGGGAGCGGGCGGAAATATTGCGATGCATTTCCCTAGCGATCAATGATGTACTCTGCGTAGGAAAAGAAAAAGAATAGATGGGAGCATAGGATTACTTTTACAAATTCCTCGCAGATGAATTATTATTGAACCTAAAATTTTATTCGCTTGTAATTCGTGAAAGACATTTAAAATAAAACTTTAAGAAGTTTAAAATGACGGAATAAATTCAATGGACACCACAAGATCTAGGACCTAGCTGTAAAAATAAGAAAAAATCGAAGGTCCCACCGAGACTTGAACTCGGATCGCTGGATTCAGAGTCCAGAGTGCTAACCATTACACCATGGGACCGACCTACTACACTTTCTCGATTGTAGCTCTACAATTTCATTATACAACGCAGCAGACCAAAACTTCAGAAAGAAAGGTTATACCACTTAGTACCGTTCCAAGAAATGAATTAGCGTTTGGAAGTAAAATTTAGAAATCTTTCTTATGGAATTTAAGAAAAGATTTATAATAATATGCATTATTTGTAAAAAAAATGCAGTACCTGTCTATCATACTTGTATGTAATATATGAATGAGTGTTACAGGTGAGGAAGTGCTTGGTAGAGTGATTCAAACGAGGACTCCCCACGATCACTTCTGTAACCGTGATGGCCTGCCAAGAATCTTTAAAATCCTAGCACATGGCACCATTTAGCATCACGCTATCATGATTTAGTTATCTACAGTTATAATTTTAATCCTTCCGACATCATCTTTTCCACTTTGCCAGTTTGGGATAATTGTAAAGTTTATAGAATAACAACACATGTCGCCCAACATACAGCGATTAATGATTTGCGTTTCCCTCTCTCCCCTTTTAACTCAATAATTTTAATTTCCTCTCCGCACATTTTCTCGACCCTTACTGGCATTTCCTGCGTCCACTTGCATCCCACTCGACTAAAGCAAAAAAAAGTAAAAAGAATCGTAGGAAAGAGCATTTTCCTACCTTGCCTGCTCCTGCGAGACGTCCACCTGTGGTAAACATTTCATTTTCCTCGACGAAAATATCTTCTTGATGCACAAACACGGTAATACGCTACACCACACTACAAAATGACACAACACTTCACAATATCTTTCACATGCCCAAGTCACTTAATCACTACGCAGCCAGGCTTAAGGAGGAAAAGGGTTGGATAACGCAGAAGGGCATAATTTTATCATTAAACATTAACTGGTGGTGACTGGCAATAAAAGGGGCAAAGTGGGGAGAAGGAAGAAGTTTTTTTTACACCAAGGGAAGAATTTCATCCTTGCGAAACCGCAAACTTTCACGTTGATTATAAAACGTTAGAACAATAGTAAAATTACAGATCGTACATTACTGAAGAGGCCAAAGCTTCCTCTATCAATCTACGGATAGCTTATTCAGATCGACGAATCTGAATAAGCTCCAGACGTATTTAGACAAAAGTATGTGATTGCGCTCCAAATTTTCGGCGCAGAAACAAAAATTTCACCGCAAATTTTCACGTTGATTATAAAATGTTAGAACAATAGTAAAATTACAGGTCGTGCATTACTGAAGAGGTCAAAGCTTCCTCTTTCATAATTTATAAAGCTTATTTATATATACGAAACTTCGTTACGCCAAAATGCGATGAAAGGTTCAGGCGCACGGTACTTTCATAAAAAATCGAGCGCAAACATTATCGTACATTATAAATTATAAAAACACAATAAAAAATATAAGGCATACATTACTAGAAAGGCCAAAGCTATATATATATCAAGATATATAAAGATTATTCAGATTTAAGTATGTCCCTTGCGTCAAAAGACAATTAAAATTAGTGCTGGCGCTCCGTAATTTTGTGACAAAAATGAAAAATCCATCTCTAACTTTAACGTAGATTATAAAATATAAAGTCATGCATTACTAGAAAGGCCAAAGCTTCCTCTTTCAAAATATGTAAACAGTATTCAGATTAAATATGTCCCTTGCGTCAAAAGACAATTAAGATTAGTGTTGACATTTACACGCAGCATTCCATACGGTCAACAATAGAGCGAATCGTAAGTACATATTGAAATGAACAAAAGAATGATAAAATCTTGGTTGTTTAATTTTATAATTATTATAGTTTTATTTCGTACATCTCCAAACGTTAATACCCATAAAAATTAAGGAAATTATCCATGCGTTTTCCAATTATATTATTCGACTTGAATTCCTTTAATCTAAAAAAATATATTTTTACTGACAAAACAATAGACTATTGTAACACGATGAAGGACAGACAGGCATTTTTGCCACTGAATTTTACATTAATACCTCCGACAATTAATTTGTGAGGGTTTTTTGAAGTTGAAATAAATTGAGGAATTTCTTTACTTTGCCTCGAGGTAAATACAAACAATGCGTAATTTAACTAAAATAAAGCGACATTAACTTATAGTTAACTGTAGTTGTAATAATACTTACATAAATATAGTTATATCTACGTTAATTTCTTCGTTGTAGAAAGTCCATATCCTTTTACTTAATTAACGTATTGTTTGCAAGTGAATAAATTAAGTGGCCTGTGGAGACCCTCAAAAGTGGTAATTTTGATTCGTTCCCTCCTATCGCACGCTTTATCTTCGATTTTTCCTAAGGATATTTTCTAAGACAGTCAGTCTTATGATTTAGTAATTCCTACAAAATAGGTATATTTCTGAAACAAATACATCAAATTTCTATTTAAAGATGCCAAGTTGGCGCATGCAAAATTGAACATATAACATAATACGATATATAAAAGAGCATACATACATATGTACAACAAAATATATCGTACTTCGACTTTCTCAGCGGTTAATTCTATTAACAGAAAACTGTTCGTGATAACAATGCTTCTACTACAATGTGTCAATTTGGATATGCCTAAGGAGCTGGGAAAGTTTCGGAAATCAATTATCAATCTACATTTGGTTTCCATATTCTGCATAATAAATTCTGGCAAAAAAGCTGTTCAATGATTACGTAAAGCAGGAAATAACAAGTAACATTCAGTTATTTACTCGAACACATTGTAAGAGCTCTCTTTCCAATGAGTTTTATCATTTTTATTTGTATAGTCGTAAAAAATATTTTCTACAGTGAATACAATGAAATTGTGGGCTTGAAAGATTAGTCGTTTCTTGATATATATTTGACGAATATTATTCAGAAGTTGAATTTGTTATGTAATTGATCAAATTTTTTTAAAGACAATGATTCAAGAAACGCTTTGTGGATTTAAAGACGAAGATATAAATTCAACGTCTTGATACTATCGACAAGATAAAACTATATCTTAATCATGCGCCAAATAAAATTTTCTCATACAATGTTTTTATTCATCGCGTAAAGAACCAAAAAGGTCACCCATAATCAAATAGCTAATCAGTAGATTTGAGACTTCTATGATTAAACTTTGACAAATGATGCCAGTTATGAACAATGTAAAAAAACTCATTTACTAAATGTTTAACTCACAAAACCAAATTTCCAAATTATCTCATGTGTAGAGAGAACAAAATAATACTAATAATAATTGCAAATGTCATAATCATCATAACAAAAATAGCTATTCTATTATGCATTACCTTTCGCAGCATGGAAAACTAGAAAAAGCACATATATATAATTCATTTGCTTATGGCGATTTAATTAAGGCAAATTAGTTTAGGTTTTGGTTGTGGTTATATCTGATAAATCACTGTAGTAATAAAATCAATTAGACTGGTGTATATAATGCAAATATCTCAATATTTCACCCCATTACAAGCGCTTTTGGCGGCTTGCAGGGTATTTCTGTAAATGTAATTACCATACCCTATAATCTAGATCAGCGTTCCTCAACCGGTGCTCCGTAGTCATTAGGTAGGTGCTCCGCGAGCTTTCCATCCTTCATCACTTTGTATGTAAATGTAAACAACCAATATATAATATGAATGAGATCGTCTTTAATTTCATTTCGAATTTTTGATTTAATGCATTCCTAGATAGGTATCAAGAAACGAAAAATCTATGAACGGAAAATTTAAAATCTTATATTAAATTAGCATTTCACAGACCTATTTAGCCATCAAACTTTAGTGACAAAGGTGTGACAGTAAATTAAATGATGTTTAAGTTTACTAGTTAAATTTAACTTTAGAGGAGACGTAACTGTACGTATGCGCATTAGTGGTATGTCATAAGGTCTCATTGTATTCCCCTCTGAGGTGGATCTAACATATTTCTCGTAGTCATTTATTTCTTCACAAATCTTTTCCTGATTCCCAAAAGGCCTTACTTGAGAGCCATTTGCGCCCTTACACGTCCTCCCCGCGAAACAAGTTTTAAACGTGCGATAACCTCCACCCGTTCCTCGTGAGATGAAGCATTATTTTCCGTTTTAATTATCCGCGCCTGCCTCCCTCACTCCGCGAACTCTACCCGCCATCTAAAAGCGGAAGGAAATTAACGTCGTCTCAAAATGGGTTGCGGCTATTCTCGTCCGCTATGAGGAAAACCCTCTACGCAGATCAGAATAAACAAAACAGAAAAGGTGGGTTCTTTCCCGCGCGAAATGAAAAGAGAAAAAATAGGGAGAAGTGGGAGATTAGAAAATGAAGTTTATTTGTTAGGTTCGAGAAAGTTGAAAGAATGAGTCAATTAGCCTAGAGCAGTGATGGCGAACCTATGGCAGGCGTGCCATAAGTGGCACGCAAAATGATTTTGGTTGGCACGCCAACGGAAGGCGAAAATCAATCAAAGCATTTATCGTACTAATTTAGTGCCGCAAAAACATTTGTGTTATTTAGTTAACTATTGTAAACATTAGTTTTATGGTCACAATTTTCTCATTCCCTCATTTGTCAACTACCAACATTTTCTGTAATTTCAAACTCGAAATTCAATAATTCCTTGAGAAAATGAATCTTTAACAAAGCGTGATGTTCAGCCACAAAATATCTAAGAACTTTAAAAGTTATTAAAATAATTTTTCAAGCAAAACTCGACATCTCAAACTTATCTTATCATAGACCGTCAACTTTGTCCCCTACATTGATTAATGAAACAAAAAATTCATCCATGAGACTATTTTTTCGATTTTCCTTTAAAAAAAACTATGCGGTTATTCACTGTCGAACAATTTTTATAAAATAATTAGCAAGTAAAATTTTATAATCACAATAACCTCTTAAGATTTATTTAGCGAAATATTGTTATTCTTTGATTTTTCGCTATCATAGTTACCTTACTAATTGTCAACAAAAATAAATTTGACACAACTATAGCAGTGCCCCTTTTACGTATACATACGGAATTCTTTAGAACGAAAATACTAAGAATCTCAAGAGGTGCGAAAGCGCGTGTTAGCGAAATGGGCCGGAAAATGTTTCAAAAATTTGGAGGACAGAGAAACAGAGATCAGCCCATCGCTATCACTTCATTTTCCCTCGGTTCTTTCTACTAGGAACTTCGATCGGTAGGGTTTTTTTTTTTTTACGGAATTAGAAGCAGGCATTTGATGAAACGACGATGATGAGGAAAAGGCAGGAAGCGAAACGGGATGGGTAAAAAATTTACAAAAGAGAAAAAGTAAAATGTAGGCTAATTGGAAATTGCACCGGAACTCAAACGGAACCTTTTCTCCTTATCCTGGTTCACACCGTGTATTTCTATTTCTCACATCTCGCTTTTCCATCTTCTTCCCTCCCTCTTGACTCTACATTCTCCCACAGGAGTGTAGCCAATTTCCCAACCTCGATGGGTGCCTTAATTTCCTTCGTTCATCCAACTCGGCGATCGATCCCTTTACTTCCACATGAATGGCATCTAATCTCTTCCCTGTATTCTCGCGATGCTACTTGAGTAAGACTTTATTGCATGCGGCGAACATGTGGAATACTATGTTCGTCTATAAGCCCTGTCCTGTTGGAATCACTCCTTAAAATATTTCAGAATTTCCTAGAAATATTCATTATCATGTTTTAGATAAGTGATTTCAAGAATAGATCCCCGTACATTTAGATCTTCACGTAGATCAATGTAATTTGTATAAGATAATATAAATTTGCTTTATTGGTAAGTAAATTTTACTACAAATATTTCAAATCTCGGATCATCAAAACATTAGTCTCAATTTCATTTTATGGTTTAAGTGGGTGAAAATCACACGAAAGATACTGAAACTTATTACTTAAACGGTAAAAATGCAAACAATGCACTTTTATAGTTAATTTTAGTATGTAATCCATCTGTGATGTCAAATATATAATGCATAAATATATATAGACAGAAATAACAGGTTGACATTTCAAATTAAATGTTAAAACCCATTTGGAATAGAATAAAAAATGCTCATTTATACAAGGACACACTGTAAATAATGAATGCTTGATTTAGTATTGCAAAAAATTTATAGGGCTACCAGAAATAGCTTTGTGGGGGCCTCACTTAAATCCCCCATTTTACCTGAAGTAATTGTCTGGAAGTTCCGAGGGACTTCGACTGAGGGTTTCTCCCTCACCGGAGCCCCCTCGAACATTCCGGAACACTTTGCCTTCCCTATAAAAGCATTCGCGCTCGACCTCAGTCACTCTCTTTTCTTTCGAGCAGTCACAGAGACGTCGAGCGCTCTTCCGCAGGCTCCCTCCTCCGCGTCACGATTGTGAATAAGATTCAGAAAAAAGCACTCTCAGTTGTTTTTATTACTCCTCCTAAAATCACACGAAGTAATCACTTCATTGGTGACCCCGACGTGATACTTCCAGAAACGACATGGAAAATCCAGGCGGAAAACAACAAATGGGAGATGTCCCTGCGGAATCGGATTCTCCTGCCTCAGAAAGAATCGCAATACGTATTCCTCCGTTTTGGTTAGACAAACCGGCTTTGTGGTTCGCCCAAATTGAAGCGCAGTTTCACCTTTCGGGCATAACGCGGGAGCAAACAAAATTTTATTTTACTGTTTCCCACCTTGACACGCGAGCAGCAGCGGAAGTGGAGGACATCATAACTACTGCACCGGCAAGAGACCCATTTACAGCTCTAAAAAACGCGCTCATTTCTCGATTGTCGCAGTCACAAGAGACTCGAGTTCGAAGACTACTAGAGCGGGAAGAAATGGGAGACAGAAAACCATCACAATTTCTGCGTCATCTCCGTTCTCTCGCAGATGCTTCCATCCCGGATTCTCTTCTGCGCTCTCTTTGGATGGGACGGCTTCCCCACAGCATGCAGGCGATTTTGGCGTCGCAAACTACCGCACGGCTGGAGGAACTTGGAGACTTGGCGGACAAAATTTTTGAGATAGCACCCGAGGCGCAAGTTGCTGCTGTTGACAACATCCCTCAAATTGCGGCGCTGCAAAGACAAGTGGATGAATTGACAAGGCAAGTGGCTGCTCTAGCGAGCTCACACGCATATCGCCGCAATCGTCCAAGAAGGCGTTCGCGATCACGTGACAGCCGCCGGACGCAGGCCTCCAGTCGAAGTCCCAGCGAAAGCAGCATATGCTGGTATCATCGGAAATTTGGAGAGCAAGCTCGCAAATGCATTTTACCCTGTACTTATCCGGGAAACACCCTGGCCAGTCGCTAGAGGCGGTGAGCGGCTCAAGGGCGCCTTTAAGCCGCCTCTTCGTCACTGACAAGGTGACCAAGCTCCGTTACTTAGTGGACACAGGTTCAGATCTGTGTGTTTATCCTCGAACTTTCGTTCGTGGACGACGACAACGTGCAGATTATCAAGTGTTCGCAGCGAACGGCACTCTGATAAACACATACGGCACGCACATGCTCACCTTGGACTTCGGAATCCGTCGTCCTTTCACATGGCAATTTGTCGTCGCCGATGTTTCGAAACCTATCATCGGAGCTGATTTCCTTTCCTTCTTTGGACTCCTGGTGGACCTACGGAACAAACGACTCTTAGATGGCATCACCGGCCTCTCCTCCCCAGGACAAAGTATTTCTCCGCGTGAGTCTATACCAAGAGTTAAAACAATTGACGGCTCTACCCCATTTCACGCTCTCCTGGCTGAATTTCCAGATATCACCCGTCCGGAAGGTGCCATCAAGGACAGCAGGCATTCCACGGTGCATCACATTCGAACCACGCCGGGGCCACCGGTTTGCTGCAAGGCTCGGCGTCTCCCTCCGGAAAAACTTGCCATCGCAAAGCGATGCTTTGAGGCCATGATTCATGCAGGCATCGCTCGCCGTTCGGAAAGCTCCTGGGCGTCACCACTCCATTTGGCCCCAAAAAAGACGGGAGATTGGCGACCCTGCGGTGATTATAGAGCTCTCAATACTCGTACCATACCAGATAAATATCCAGTGCGCACTCTAGAGGATTTCTCATACAACCTGAACGGAAAAACGATCTTCTCCAAGATTGATCTTGTCAGTGCTTTTAGTCAAATACCTGTCGCAGAGGAAGACATTCCCAAAACAGCAATCATCACTCCATTCGGGCTCTTCGAATTCACGAGGATGACTTTTGGTTTGAGGAATGCTTCCCAAACATTTCAACGTTTTATTGACGAGGTAACTCGCGACCTTGACTTCGTTTTTCCATACATCGATGATCTTCTCATCGCCTCAAAGGACTTTGAGGAACACCTGCACCACCTGCGAATACTCCTTGCCCGTTTGACTCAATATGGCATTGTTATAAATACTGCCAAATGTGAATTTGGGCAATCTGAGATTGAGTTTCTCGGCTTTAAGGTTTCATCAGCTGGAATTGAACCTCCTCCATCGAAAGTCCAGGCCATTAAGGAATTCCCCCGTCCTATCACTGCCAAACAACTACGTAGATTCCTGGGAACGATAAACTTCTATCGAAAATTCATCCCTAAAGCGGCCAACCTGCAAGCTCCTCTGCATGATTGCCTGAAAAATGGCGTCAAAGGTGATCACCAATTAGACTGGACACCGGAAGCCACTTCTGCTTTCGAGGAATGCAAGGAAAGCCTTGCCTCGGTAACAAAACTTACGCATCCGACTCATGGCTCGCATCTAGCCATTTTTACGGACGCATCTAACACCGCTATGGGAGCTACACTACAGCAGCGCATTTCGCAAGATTGGCAACCCCTCGCCTTTTATTCCAAGAAATTCTCTGCAGCTCAGATGAATTACAGCACTTACGATAGAGAACTTTTAGCAATTTACATGGCAATTCACCAATTTCGTCACTGGCTCGAAGGACGACAATTTACAATCTACACAGATCACAAGCCATTGATCTTTGCCTTTAAACAGAAGCCAGAGAAATGCTCTCCACGTCAATTCAGGCATCTGGACTTCATCGCCCAGTTTTCCACAGACATACAACACATCTCTGGGAAGAATAATATTGTGGCGGATACATTATCACGAATTGAGTCAATTGCCTCACCAATTGACTATAATGCCTTGGCCCAGGCACAGGAGGGGGATGAAGAACTTCAGCGATTACTCTGCAGCACCGATAGCAGCCTGCAGTTCAAAAAATTCCCCATCCCAAATTCCCCTAATTCCCTATATTGTGATATTTCCACTTCCTTTGCACGTCCTTTCGTTACAGTTGCTTTAAGGAAGAACGTCTTCGAAGCTCTCCATTCGCTTTCGCATCCGGGCGCGAAAGCTTCGGCCAAGCTCATATCTAATAGATTTGTTTGGCCTGGAATAAGGAAGGATTGTATGGCATGGGCTAGAGCTTGCATCCCCTGCCAGCACTCGAAGGTCTCGCGACACATCACATCACCAGTTGGCACCTTTGCTCTTCCAAGCTCCAGGTTCGAGCATGTCCACCTCGACCTCATTGGACCATTACCAATATCGAAAGCACAGCGTTACTGTCTAACGATTGTTGATCGTTTTTCCCGCTTTCCTGAAGCATTCCCTCTCGCGGACATCTCCGCGGAGACTGTCGCAAGAGAGTTTTTTTCAGGCTGGATATCTCGCTATGGCACGCCGTTACGAGTGACCACGGACCGAGGTCGTCAGTTTGAAGCAGAACTCTTTGCAGCCTTGGCGCGGATAGCAGGGATTGATCATCTCCGTACCACCTCCTACCACCCAGCATCCAATGGTATGGTGGAGCGTCTGCACAGGCAGCTGAAGGCAGCTATCATGTGCCATCAGCCGACGTCTTGGACAGACTACCTTCCCATTGTGCTCATGGGATTGAGAGCAGCCTTCAAGGAGGACATAGCAGCCACGCCGGCCGAGATGGTCTTCGGGCAAACGATACGTCTGCCCGGAGAATTTCTGGCTCCTCGACCTGGACTTCCTGCCAACCCAATGGACTTCGTGTCGCATCTGCGTAGTCACTTTTACGCTCTGCGACCCGTTCCAGCCTCTCGACATTCCACTATCGCCACCTTCATCCACAAGGACCTCAAAACGGCCTCGCACGTCTTTGTCAGAAATGATGCAGTTAGGAAGTCGTTGCAGCCTCCCTACGATGGGCCTTTTCCTGTCCTTCGAAGGAAGGACAAATTCTTCGATCTCAGCATCCGAGGAAGGAGGTCAGCAGTTTCGATCGATCGATTGAAACCGGCCTACATCCTTGCCGACGATCCTGCTACATCACCCACGCCACCTACACCACTGTCTGCAACATCTGTCGCGCCACCAGCATCAACGCCTGCTGCATCTGTCAGGCCACCGACATCGACGCCTGCGGCACAGCTGCAGCAGAAAACGCGCTCCGGGAGAATCATTCGATTCCCAGACAGATTTTAACTATATTAAATAATATTTATTTCTGTGTCAGATTGTCTTTGTTTACGCGGAGGGGGAGTGTTGTGGGGGCCTCACTTAAATCCCCCATTTTACCTGAAGTAATTGTCTGGAAGTTCCGAGGGACTTCGACTGAGGGTTTCTCCCTCACCGGAGCCCCCTCGAACATTCCGGAACACTTTGCCTTCCCTATAAAAGCATTCGCGCTCGACCTCAGTCACTCTCTTTTCTTTCGAGCAGTCACAGAGACGTCGAGCGCTCTTCCGCAGGCTCCCTCCTCCGCGTCACGATTGTGAATAAGATTCAGAAAAAAGCACTCTCAGTTGTTTTTATTACTCCTCCTAAAATCACACGAAGTAATCACTTCAGCTTTTTTGGGACGCAAACTTGGCACTTTTGGCATTTTTTCAAAGTGTACGATGTTCAGAGTCGATTTTCTTCCACGTGACACGCTTTAGAATATTTATACTGCGCGAGGTAACAGTGCTCCGGCTCTAGTTTTCGGCGATATGTGTGTTGGTTCTTTCAAAAATTTCCCGGTCCGTCTGTGAGGCCGGAAAAATAGAGAAATCGCGAATTCCTTACCCGGATTCAAGGGTGGCTAAGTGGTGTTTGTTTACGTCTCAGACCCCCAAACCTATATATGCGCTTGTAGTGGAATCCTTCCTGAATGAAATGACATCAAAGTTATCTCTGTGCGATGGACGAGAGGGCAACACGAGTAAATTTCCCAGAGGTCGACAAAGCGCACGGGGCACAGTTGCGTCGGCGCTGGTGGGGCAGGGGGGCGCCGGAGGGGGAAACCCTTGCTCATTTTGCAAAGGTAGTCCGATGTACTAACGATCCTGAAAATTTGGTTTGATTCGAAGGACCCATCACTTACCGAATCTGGACATGTAGCATGGAATGACCCTAGAGCTTTCGGGATGATCCCTTCGTCAGCACAAGAGAGACATAACTGATATGGCAGTGACACTGGGGTGAAGGTGTGGGGGTGGAAGGGAAGGGAGCGTGGAAAGGTCGGGGATTGGAGGATGTAGAAGGGGGAGGGGGGAAAGAGAGGGTGGAAAGAAGGAAATATTAACGGATATTGAGGCCGGGAGGAGAGAAAGAGTTTAAGATTTGGATATGGGCGAGTTCCCATTGACGGAGTTGGGGGGTGGAAGCGTCGTCCGAGAGGGCGCGGATGGCCCTCACCGTGAAACAAACATTGAAACTAAGATTGTGGTTATTCGTATGAACGGCCACGGGTAGCTGTCGTTTAAGACTAACGCTGTTGCGATGGCCGTTCATGCGAATGCCATATCAGTTGTGTCTCTCTTGTGCTGACGAAGGGATCATCCCGAAAGCTCTAACCTCTACAAATGTGTCTCTCCAACACCCCAGCGGCTCTACTTCCGGTAAGTGTTCACTGGGTTTCCTTCAACACCTAGTTGCCCAAAAAAAATATATATATATATATATAAATTGCTATAAAAATTAAAGATGCAACTTCGAAATAGTATCAGCCCAAAGCTAAATCGGAAGAAACACGTAGGTTGAGATAGAGAGAGAGAGAGAGGAAGAAAGAGAGAGAGAAATTTTCCATGAATGGAGAAGAAATAGTATATAAAAAATCTGATGTGGCCAACACATGACTTTCTCCATATTTGCGGTATAGATATTTAAATTATTATGAATAGCATTATGAGGCAAAATTATTATTTCATATCGTAAAAGAATACTGTCGTCCTTATTGCCGTAAATTAGGTATATTTTGAATATGTTTACAGAATTAACCGCTACATGGTGGTGGCGCTGTATACTGGAAATTTACGAATAAGCAAAATATCTCCGAAATGGATGGTTCTACGAAAATTTGTTTCAAACAAAACTTGGAAGAAATATTCTTCTCTACAACTTTGGCCCACACGAAGATTACCAATAACGATGTTTTTAAGGAGCTATTTGACGGAAACCGAAAAAAATCGATTACTTATAAATAATTCCTAAACAATAACTGCTATGGAAAATTATTTCAAATGAAAGTTGTAGAAAATTACATTCTCTATAACCTTTGTATAGAATTGTATATACAATAATGATGTTTTAACGGAGAAATATTGCAAAAACCGAATCGGGTTTCGAACAAACCACGACTTCTGGTTAACCGTTATTGTCCAAAAACTAATCAGTTCTTTATGCTCATGCTAAAGTGTTATATACAAAGTTTGGTAACGATATGGAAAGTACTTTTTGAGTTAGAGGGTCCACAATCACATACGCGCACACACACAGACATCATTCCGAATATAGTCTAAACGTGTTCAAGGGACCTCCAAACGTATATTTCCGTTGAAATCTCGAAGTCCATTTTTTTCGTGATCACAATAATTTCCCTTTATTACGTATGGAGAAAGTAAAAAGGAAAATGTCGACGGATTCATGGAATATAAGAAGCGAGGATGAGAGGCGAAGAGATGGTATCGAGAAAAGGAAATAAAAGGGCGAGTTAGGGATGAGGAGAAAAGATGGATGCGTCATAAGCCAAAATGAAAGAACTCAAGATGTCTGACTTCCTTATTTTAATCAAAAAATTCTTATCGATTCCCTAGAAGTAAAGAGACCTACGAAAGGAAAGGGGGATTATGCAGAATCCGATAACTTCTTTTTCTTCGAATGTGAACGTGACGCCCGGATAAGAAGGACTTGAAAGTGATTGGTGATATAAAGCACTAAAGAAGCATTTTATTTCATAATATTTGTCGTTAACGGAAATTTTCAACTTTTGCCTCTTTATGTTCGAAGCTGAATAACACCCCTATCTAAGTTATCTTTCAAATGTTAAGACATAAAATCTTGAATCTAATGAAAATATCTCATAAAAAGATGTAGTGGTGTAAAGATAGGAGGCATTTGGTATCTTTCCATATACCACTCAAAATTTTCTTACGAAATAAAAGCCTATCCATTCCTTCTTTCGTTCCTTTAAGTACTTTATCAGATTCGATGTTTATGGATAAAATGTATGTACTCGAAATTTCTCTTGATATCTTAAAGCTCGAGTGTGCTAGACCTAATTCTTTAAAATAAAACAAGATACTCAAAATACACTAAGCTAAATATTAGTGCAATTAATATATTAAACATCCTAAATAGACAATGATAAGAGTGATATGCCGCCTTTCCAAGACCGTGAACGATGAAATCACCCGAGGAACCACGGAGCACCGCAATTTCTACAGAAGTTATCATTTACCCGTTAACTTAACCGTTACTCCATCACGTAAGTTATATTTTCCCATGAAGAAACAGAGAGATGTCGGAAGTATCAACGTTATTGCAGGTTGATGAAAAAATAATGTGCCGTGGTTGAAATCCTTCATCAGTGGTGAGGAACCTTTAATGAATGACGGGCCGTATCGGTGGCAGCGAATCGTTCAGTGGTCCACATTGGAAATTGTAAATGCTTCAACGGACTGTATTAAAGTTAAATCGGAATTTACCTAAAGATTCTATGCACCATATGAGTGAAAATCGAGTTAAATTAAGTTATTAGGGTTAACATTTCGATATTAAAAATCATGGTGGAATTCAATCTTAGAAATACCTTTGAGAAGTTATCAAAAAAATCCTCAAAAGGACTTGTTTGAATTGAGAAATATTTATTAAGGGGTCATACTTTAACGCTAGATATTTTAACAGTTTTTTCTCGATGTAAAATGATATTTGGTATGTAAATCAAAAGAAAAATGAATTAAGTTCTGAAAACTACGAAACACGGGCAGTGGGCCGCATAAAATTGCTTAATGGGCCGCAGTTTGGGTATCCATGTCCAAGACAATGCCATTAATATTTCCCCTACATAGAAGCTTTATAATTTTCTATTTTAAATTGACAATTAAAAATCTCTTGAATATGCAATAGTAGTTTCAATTTTACCATTTGAAACCTGTTTTTTCTGTAAAAATATCATTTCACAAGAGAGTTGTCAGAAACGTATCCCTGGTAAGCTGAATGCCACGAACAATTTGAATAGATTGCAGTAGTTAGTTTATGATTCAAGTACAGATCCACCTAATATAATATTTCGTTTCTTTAAAAAGTACTTACTTAATGATTAGCCATTAAAAGTGTATTTGTTTTGAAATATCATTCAAAGCAATGGGTTCAATTTTTTAAAACAGAAAAAATCAAAATGAATACCTAAAAACATAAGTATTTCCTACATAAATTTATCAGGACACCAGCGCTGAAACGTTAGCGGTCTCAAACCCAACACCAATAAGAAAACTAATGGGTTGTTTTTCCACCTGAATTTAAAAAGGCATTGCCTACCCCTTAAAAAATAAGCACAGCTCTTAGTCCCATTCAAAGTCAAATGTACCTTTCAAAATTGAGTGTTCCGCTCACCACATAAACCGCGCAGACATCACCCTCAAAACGAGGTTTGAAACGACATCGTTCCGCGACGGCGTCTCCATTATCGCTACCTTAAAAACGTGCCCTTAACAAAAAAAATCAATCTTCCGCTCACGTTAAAATGAGCGTTTTATTCCTCTCCTCCTTGTGTCTGGGTGATAAAAAATGCCCCCCCTCGAGTTAAAAAATTAACACGACCAAGAAACTAACCGGAGTCTCTGGAGGACGTTTCAGTTGGCGCCAGAGAGGGAACGAGAGAAATATGGGAGGATTCTAAAAGGCTGGCAAACTGACTCTCCGTTTCTATGGCGACCGTCGCCTGAATTCACTCGGGTGAGAGGGAAGCGACGGAATGCTTGGTTCGCAAAAATCGGAGGAAATTAAAGGAAAGATGTCAGAGTGCATTCATTGGCGAATGGGATTTGGACCACCTTTTTACTAACGACATGCATTAATCCAGTTTTTTTCGATGCAAGGGAAGTATTCTATTCGTTTCCGGCTCATTGAAACACGTGCTCATTTAAAAAAAAAATTTTTTCTGACAAACAACTCAAAATGTATGGGAACCTGCTTGTAAACTGAGTTCCAAAGGTGGAAGTAATTACATTCGTTTTCAATTCTGTAGACTTATTGGAAGTTTAAATGTAGACTATTAAGTGTGAGATCGTTTTTATGACACTTTTGATGACCTAAACACCAAACATAAACTGAAATATTTATGAAATCAAGCAATTCGTGTGCGCTGAAATGTTTCAAAAATGATTACACAACTATATAATAATAATTCTCGCAGTCACCTTTTTAATCAATTTACTGACTAGTATATACATTTTTAAAATTTTTAATGATGCCTTTCCCGCAAAGCCAAAGGCTTGTCTGAAAGTAGAGGAAAACCCCAAGACGTGTCACAACATCCATGCCCGAAGTGGGATTCGAACTTGCGGTCTTTGGGTTTGAAGGCAGGCACCCTGCCTACCAGTCTAACTTCAACGATGTTATTTCAGATTTCTGAATTTATAATCCGAAGACTTGTATTGGAATAGCACATTAGTTCCTTTGTCGATGTATATTTTCATTAACATTCTTTTTTAACAGTACTCCTTTGTTCTCCTACAAAGATATTTTAAGTCTTTGAATATTGTTTTAATATTCTGTTTATATCTGTGAAAGTTTGTTTCCTAATTTGAAAGTGATTAACAGTTAAAGGAAGCAGCAATTATCGATTAGATTCCTCGCCACATGTACGCCTGCGGCAATGACAAACCAAAGTTTACGTGTGGCCAGGACCGTCCCTAGAGTGGGCTATTCAAGTTTAATTTGGTGCTTAATGTGACGGAGGTCCCGTCCCTCACACGTTGCTTTGCACCGCCCCCTTGTGGGGACGACACTGCGTATGGAGGCAATGAAATCAACTTGGGGTACACGCACGGTCGCATTAACCTTAAGGATTAAACAATTACAAAGACAATCGCATAAATCCACGATTAAAGCAGAACCCACGACGTTAGACTGGAAGAAAGGCGCGCTACCGATCCCTTTACCGGTAACATTATGTCAGATTCAACACTTACTGGCAATTTTATTAATTCTGATCAAACAGACGCTTAATACATTCATTACCGCAGCGTTTCCCAAACTTTATTCATTTCCGATCCCCTCTTAAGGCAAACAGTTATACTGCGGCCCACTTATTGCCAAACAATGAGTACCTAATGTAATATTAATTTCAAAATATCATAAATATGGATTTATCTGCGCAAATATTCATTTATTCTAAAATGTGCATAAATGAAATTAAAAAACAAAGCAAAAATATCTTAGCGACTCTGAAAACCTTTCGCTATCCCAGTTTGGGAACCACTGCATTTCCGTAATTTCTCGTAAATTTTTTCTCATTTAACATTACATATTTTGTTTATCACTTATACAATACGTTTAACTATGCATTCTATTCCCGTCAACTTATCTATTTGCGCTAAACTCTTTATTATCACTTTCGATCACACCCCTACACCCATAAACCAATCCTCCTCTCATCCAAACAACTTTCCTTATTGGCTATCCTTCATATCGGCTCCCTTTGTATCCCAATCACCCCCACTCTTTCATTGACGGAATTTCTAAGCAAAGTGTCATTATAGATCAAATGGGAATATAAGTCATAAATCCACATATTCTTAAACAAGCAAATTAATCCCAACTTTACGAACGTATTTCCAGTACGCAGTGGATTACTTACTTCATCACTAAATCAACTTTGTATTGAGATGAACCAGTGCCTCATATCATGGGAGTTAACGGAATTGCATACGTTGTTCGACTCATCCCTCGAAGGAGTAAAACGAATGTCATCGTACAAAAAACCAGTGAGATTTTGAATTTGAATAAGAATCGTAAGCGTGAAAAATTCAAACAATTTCCTTATCTTTGCATTTGACGACAAAGTTAAATCGCAAACGAGTGTTTAAAATTCGAACTCTCGTAAGATATGCATAGCAACCTCAAATTGCGAAAAATGATCATTCTCTTAAGTTTATAATAGTTATTAAGATAAATGGCGTTAGAGTAAAAAGGATAATTTAAACCTTTTGTCAAAAATTACAAAAGCACCTAACAAAAGAGAAGATATGTATAACCTACAAATATCAATAAATTCTATATAGCGAAACACTGATATTTCAAGAATTTTTTAAAGTTAAAAGTTAATTTTCCAAGAAGAAATATTTTTATATTAAATATATTAGTCCTGTTTAAGCGTTTATTTGCTTCATGATGTTGGCGTTTTTATTCCGAAACATTTTCGGCTACCTCTGATGAACATTTTTCCCCATGTACAGTACCAATGCTACCCACGCACATATTTCTCATTTTCATTACAAAACTCGTCTACCACTAATTTCAGCGTAAACAACACAACAGCTCTGGTAATTATGCATTATATAGCCTCCAACTATGCCATAACTATGCAACCCGCAATGTCGACGTGTATCGAAAAGCTAAGCATTATTAATCAATTTCCACGGCGTCCTCCGTTCAAAGGCCACTAGCGACATTCTCATTTTTCATAAAACCAGGCTCTTGGAGTTTACCGCATCGATCCGACACATTCCTAGCACTCCAGAAACCGTGGTCCACACGCATTAGCTGGAGCATGGGAGGAGAACACCAGCGTCAAATAGTTCCGCTTCGTCAATGTGGCAAATAAAAAAATAATATGGTAAGACACGTGCAAGAAATGAAGTGGCCTGCGAGAGGTGGAATTTAATATGACCATTATTTGTGATAAACATTATCCAAACATGGAGGTTGATTTCTCATAATGAATGGCGGAAATACTCTGGTAGATTATTTATACAAAGCCGATCACTTGCGAATTATAATAAAAGTTTTTTAAATTTGTATTTTCATTTTATCTACTTCAAAACCTCTCTATATACCATCGTTCTCTTTAATTAGTCCCTTCTCCTCTAAATCATTCCCATCTCAGTCTCACTATCCCTTCCTTAAACTTATGGAATACCTACATCAAATTGCGGAAGCTATTGCGGCGAGACTACCCAACACAGGAACAAAAACGCCTTATTAATGATTTTTCCGCTCACACGTGTTCTTCGAATGTATAGACTTATCCAGGACTAACCAGCATCCTAGTATAAAGCCCTTGAACCATTAAGATGATGGGTTGCACAATATGGGTGTTGTGTACGTATGGACCAATAGAAAAAACTCAACCTCTCTTTAACTTTAAAGACAAACTTGATAAAACTCTAAACAAGATCCTATTAAATCAGGATTGGCAAATTATTTTTGTGCCGCGTGCCAAGAATGTATCATGAACCATCAGAATTATTTTCGCCAATGGTTTAGTCCTTCTCTAAGAAACTTCATATTTATTCAGAAAATACAAGCTTACGCTTGTCACATATTTGCTATCCCTGTATTAAACACTTATTATATTATGATCACAAAATATCCTGACTTTTAGATATTTTGTATTATTTTTTTATCATTTGAATTATGAATTTGAATTTTAAAATTTTTGATTTTAGTTGAATATTTTAATACATTTTTTCATATTTATATAATTTTAGATTGTACATCAACAGCAATGCACGACTTTTTACAATTAACATAAAAAAACGTGCGCATTAAATCTTGCTCCCGGAAGAATTTGGACGCGAGAAATTCTAAAAAGACCAAACCACATTTTTTTAAAGAATGCTCTTGACCCATTAAGCATTTCTGTCAGCCAAGATTCCTTTCAACTGTAAATATTTCAAATTAAATCAATCCAAACCAAATAGGGTTTTATCCTTCCACGCTCCTCAGAAAATTTTCCAATGAATACGGTTCAAAAGATAAAAATAGGACTGAAGACGATAACGCCTGACGTTGATTAAGAATATGTTGCACTTAAATTGAATGAAACGTCTCTAAAAATACAAAATACACTTCCAATTAATTCTATGGGATGTGTTTATGTGAATAAATTAATTTGAATAACTACTTCCATATGAAGAATGGTAGTGAGTACAAACACAGATGCACTCTGTGGCCTAATTTATTAAAGTGAAAATATAACAATATGGTAAGGATTAGCGTAGAACTCGAAAATATGTTAAACGATATTCTGCAAAAAAAATATAGCATTATATTAATTAAATTCTGAATTAAAAATTAATATTTTTAAATAAAGACGATACATAGCCCTTCAAAATATTGTGGGTATAATACCTCGAAGTAAAATATACATACACCCATATATATATATTATATATAGAGCTATACGAAACGATGCGATAAGGGGTTGCGGAGGAGGAATGACCTTCTACGCGGCGGTCTCGGATTCAAATCTGGTGGATGTCGGATTTTTCAACCTTCTTGTTTGTCAATTTTCTTCGGGACGTTACGCAGTTAGCCCCCTTGGTGCTATTCGTAAAGATTAGGCAATGCCGGAACTGGGTCCCTCCTCCTCTCTGTGTAGAGTCGTGTCAGCAAAATATCGTCGATAATAGACAAAGAGGTTGATCTTCAACACACACACGATGACTGGATAAATATCGATTTACAAAAAAACCTAAATAAGGGAACCAGATTAATTTTTTTCCTTGACTTCGACATCACAACATTGGAGAGTAAATCGGGCAAAACGTAAGTAAAAAGACCCAAAAAAATGAAAGCTTCGTTGACGTCATTGCATCAGCATGGCGAGAACAGAGAATTGATCGACACCGAAAGAGAAAGTGTGCACTTAATAGGATGAACGATGGGAGAAAAAAAGGAAGGAAATTTCCGTATAAAATTTAATGGATCCCAAATATTGGTTCGGAGGTTGGTGTTTACATTAGGAGAAGAGGAATCGATTACGTCATTACAAAAGAGCCGTTAATAAAGAGAGAGAGTGAGAAGGAGGGTTAGAGTGGATAATCTCTCTCTCTCTCGCTCTCTCTCTCTTTTTAGCGGTTTGAAAGGGAGAATGAATGATAATAAAAGAGACAGACAAGAAGGGAAAGAAGACGAGCCAGGATTAATTAGAAATAAGAATTCTTTCATGAAATACGGAAATTGAAAAAAGGGTAAATGAAGAAGAGAGAAAATTTGATGAAAACTTGCCCCGATGTTTGAAGGAATGAAGACGATAGAATTTTATAAATTGATAATAGGAAAACGAATGGGATCAAATTTGATTCAGGGAAGGGGCTCTGCTTCTCTTTTTTTCACTTTGAGTTGAGTAAAAAATTAATTTGTTTGTAAGAATCAGCAACCCCTTTAAATCAAGGAGTTTCTTAAAGAGTTCACGCGGAAAATTCATCCATATAAATAATAAACCTAAATAAATTTACACTCTTTCATCAGGAATCACCAGAGATTTTGTTAAGAGACACATGAGACTTTAGATTTCAAATGAGTAATTGGTGTGAAAATATGGATGAGCTAGTTTTGAGATTTTTTTGGAATGTCCGACGTGATCCATGCCAATATTAAAAAACAAAGCAGACTGCAGCGACTTACACAAAAATATAGTTTAAATTTCAATGATAATTTATAATGACATACGCTGATGGCGAATTTGACGGAAAACCTCTGTCCCACGTAAAATTTCCTTTATATTAAAATATTTGCTTTATCAGAATATCATAGACAAAATATAAATCTATGGCCGCTACTTCTCTCTTGAACCTTAATTGTACAGATTTGTCCTCAGCAACAAGATTTATCATGTATCCTGTCATTAAAACATAGTTTGCGATTATTCCGTGGAAATTTCTGGATAAATGACAATACAGCTAACATAAAGTCATACCTTGATAACCAGAGCCTTTAAAGAAATCATAAAAAGATCTAGTTATCAAAATTTCCAGTTTTATAACTTCATGCTAATGTTTGTGAATACGAACGGGAAAAATATCTAATTCGATTGATCAAAAATTCGAGTTTTATAATTTCATGTTATCGAGGTTCGACCGAGTGTTAAATATATTTAAAATGAATGATGAAACGACCAAAAAAATGAAATCCGAGAAAAACACGATAGAAAATCATGCCTAGTGATGGCAAAATTAAATACTTGAGAAACTACATGTTATCACTCGCGCTCAATTCCTGCAGATATTCCTTATAGAGGAGGAAAAACGGAGCGATAAAAAAACGTCGCAACGTTAAGCATATATGCAGTCCCTAATTAGCTAGCAACTCTGTAGCAAAGTAAGATGCGCCGGAACTAGGTGAAGCGTGAACAGAGATCGGTCGAATGATCGAATATGGCACAAACGGACTCTTAACTATTCTTTTAAGTGGACAGAAATAGTTCTGATTTTTTTTTAAATCGCTGAGATTGAGATTACAACAGTCCCTGATCAATTGTTCGTGAATTCAATATGTATAAGGAAAACAAAAGATGTTTTCCGCTGCAATAAAATATTTATTTATAAGCCACTTTCAGAAAAAAGAAACTCCTACTGACGGGGAATATAAAGGAGGATATCCACAAGAAGTTGGTAAAATGCTATATACAGAGTATAGCTTTGTATGGGACAGAAACATGGACGCTAAGGAAAAATGATACTAAATACTTGGAAAGCTTCGAAATGTGGACATGGAGAAGAATACTGAAGATAAAATGGGCAGATAGGGTGAAAAACTAAGAAGTATTACGAAGAATAGGAGAGAAGCGAACGATTATACAGACTATCAAAAATAGGAAGGCGAACTGGATTAGACATTACCTGATAAGAGTGAGCATGGCTAAAGAAGTGCTAGAAGGAAAACTGGATGGAAAAAGAGAAAGAGGTAGGAAACGGTTTCAGCTGATAGACGACTTCAAAGGGAAAGTGCTTCGATATATTAATGAAACTAAAACGTTACATATGAGAATCTTATCAGCAGATAAACTAATATTTAACTTATCTTTGATTAATATTTATCAGAGGATTTGTCTCATTATAGTTACAAAATAAATTTATTCTGCATTTATCAATGAGAGATTGTGTCTTTCTTACCATTTGTTCTACTCGTGCGAATGTTTTACACACACGTATGTGTATATACGTAACTATCTGTGCTTAGGATAAGTTAAAAAGATGTGCTGACGAACTACGCCGCTCCAATACCCAGAAAAGGCCGGGAAACCCATATTAGCATTTAATCTACAAAGCAGTCTTTATCAGTGGTGAGTCATCGTTGCCATATTCTTTTCAACTAATCCTTATTTACAATATGCTATCAGCGAGTCGCCCTTAATGACAGCTGCTTCTTAGCAGAAATTCGCTTTCCCAGTCTTTTTATGGCTATTGGAGAAACAATCTGTCAACTTGACTTTAGCCAAAAAGCTAGCTCGATAATTCCCTTTAGAATTTAAAGAATTGCATATTTCAACGCTAAATTGATAATGTCAAAAAATAATTAGCTATGAATGGTGAATATTTTAAAAGAATACTTGACAAAGCACAGTTTAATGTTACTCTCAGGATTTTACGCGATGTGGAAAGAGAATCTGACGTCAATCTAGAAAATTAAACCGTTCTTTTTTTTTTAGACTTGCCATTATACAGATCCCTTAACGGAAGGAAATTAATGAAATCCGAAGTAACAGCTGCCGTCTGCAAAAAACTAATTTTCTCCTTCAACTGATCCGAACCGCAGTGAAACACGCTAGACCTTAGCTCAAAGAGGAAAAACGAACAACGGTAAGAAGCATAACATGAAATCTGAGAACTTGTCCGTAAAGAAAATTGGAATGCGGGTACTTCGTTAGTTCAATAGGTAGTCCTAATCCTCGTTGTTTGCTGGGATTAATAATATCTCGCCGAGATAAATCCTTTTAAAAAACACCACAAAAATTAATGAAGAGAATTTGTAAATCGTAGAGCAGAAAAACGATAATACAGAACAAAAAATGGTGCCCAGACTTCGAATTTGACTGGTGGATGGAGTATTAATTGTAAAGTAAATGCGGGTTTTGCCACGATGCCGCGTTTTACTTCCACGAAAGGACAGTGCGTCCACTTTAGAGACCCATCCTTTAACGAGTAGAGAACTGTTCCCTTCTCGTATTTTTTTTTATCGATCGAACAAACCCATCCTCTCAAACGATTTTTCCCAACGAAATGCGTACTAATTGGACCTATAACTTCCTTCTCCGTTCGAAGAATCCGGTCCTAAACAAAAAGCCAGGTTCTTAACAGGATGAGCCCATTCGTCACCGTTCCAAAACCGAGCGTCCCATTGTTTTTTTTCCCTCCGAAACACCGCCCTTCGTCCACTTTTACTCTTCATTTCTCCTACACCCTTTTTATTTCCACGGAAACGGCCTTGAGGGAGCGCCATTACGGCGTCGAACGTGTTGCTCCGTGTGTCACGCCGCCGGTTCAGGGAGGACGAGGAAAAAGGAGATAATCTCCACAGATAATCATGTATGATCCCGTGAACGCGTGGCGTTTTCTGCTTTTTTTTAATCACGCTGCGTGAGAAGGAGAGTGAGGAAAAGAAGGGGCGGATGAAACGGAATGAATGTATTAATATTGAAAAGAAATTTATTAGAAGCATTTTTAACTATCTCGAGTATCCGGCGTTGACCGGGTAAATCCAATGCTTTATGTCAGACAAACCGGAGAATTTTATTCTTATGATTTTCTATAAATCACCTGTCTTTAGTATGGAAAAATGCTCCTCTGATTATTTCAAAAACCCCCAATCCTCCTCGCCCGAAATAGAACATTTCCTCACATCTGTTTCGAACACGAAAATTTTGCGTTTTCCCAAGTGAAACACTACCGACGCCGAGGAACTGCAATGTTAGGTAGTGTCGATGAGCCCTCAAGTATGTTTCCCGCAGAATTTTAGTCCTCTTAATTGATCTGCACGTATCTCAGGATATCTTCGTTTACTCAAGGGCTGCTGTTTCTTCATTTCATTTTCTTATTTTTTTATTCACCCCAGAAGTACATGGCTCAATACGAGAGCGTACATTCCATCCATTAGAATAGTGCGGAAAAGTCCATATATTGCTAACAGAAGTTTCTATGAAGATGGTTTGCGTGGACTTTATTTATGAATCCATGATTTCCTCTCCCTAGCTCTTACACGATCTGTGAAGCACCGTTAATAAAAAATATTCTGAAGGTTCCGGCAGCTGAGAAACATTTTTAAAACCCATATTTTTCTCCCCAGGTCTAATATGATCCTTGAGGCACCTATAAAAAACTTATTCAGCAATAAAAATTCGAGAATTTTGACCAGGCCTGTCCCGTAAACGAAAGAAAAATTGCACCAGGAGTCGATCAATGGCACTTCGAGGAGAAAGGAATGCTTCGTTGCCCTTCAGCTCGAAGCTAACAAAAGGTACCAAAGTTTGACGCATTTGATGGCAGCCCTGAGCGCCGAAGATTTTCAGGGAATTTTCACGATCTCAACAAATTTGCATATCGATTTGGCGTTTCTTCGAATATCAACGGTAAGAATATAAAAATATATTCTTTTAGGCATTTTTGGTTCAAGTCATGAGCTTCTACGATGATAGTAAGTAATTTTAAGGTGCAGATGAAAAATACCCTGTACTCATCCCCATGTTATTCTAATGGGCTAAATGAAAATTTCCGGAATTGTACTTGGAATTTTGTGATTCGAAGCTGGACCTTCCCCTGGATGAAACTAGATATTATGCATAATATGGTTTCACTGGCTCCCGCGGTGTCCGAATTCATAGTGAACGGACAGACACTCTTCTTTATATACCTTTTAGATGATATAAATATTTTTCTGTCGTTGGATTATTGGTTTATTATATCAGATTTATAATTCCTCCGATATTTTATTTATGCATATCGCTATAATTCTATGTCCGAACGTCACTAAATTGTTTGAATAAGCTCGATAAAAATACAACGTTATCTCGAATGAATAAATATTTTTTGAAATATTTGTCATAGGAGTAAAAACACTAGGTGATTCGGTATATATCTCTCAGAAAAAAAAGGTTAACGGTCTATAACTTGATTCAGTCAAATATTTAATGAGCATATATTCCTCTTTTAGAGACCGAAGAAGAGAATTTCATCTAATTTCTTTCAGTTCCCAATGTTAACACGATTCACATAAAAATAAACCGATTTTCATACCCAGCCTAAGTTGTCCTTTTTTTTACCATAAAATGTGCAAATCACATTTCTCCTCGATTCCACATTTTTACTCCTCACACGGATATGCATAAACCAAACAATCTTAGTCCAAAACTACGTTACGGTGTACATTTTCAGCAAATTCATTGCCAAAAAAATTACGAGCGGCTCTACAGGAAAAAAACACAATAACAATTACGTCGTAATTGTGTATTTATCTGTAGCTGATTAACGTAGAAAAATAGAATGCGTGAAATATCCGGTTATAGACTGAAAACGCAACTTATTAATTAAAGCTGGGGCTTAGGAAAGAAATGTGACTAACTAGCATGGCAATCAGCGTAGGATATTCCTACACAGCGCTTCGAAGAGCTACTAATAGTTTAAGAGAATAAACTGTAACACGTATAAGCACGACCGGATTAAATACTTGCCGGATCCAGTGCCACTGTATTTCACGGTGCTCTTTATAGTTTGCAAATTCAATAAAACAAATTATATACTCATAATTTAACTGGTAGGATTTTCACATCGATAAGGTTAGAATAAAAAATAAAAGTAGGTAAAATACATAAATGTAATATAATTTCAAAGGTTAATACAGGAATTGGAGGTTCAGGTGATCACGCGACATATGCCTCAATTCGGTCTTGTTTTTGAGTAAATTACGAAAGGATATTTTCTTTTTAAGTGTTAATAACATAGTTAAGTATATGACAAATTAAACAAATTTGTAACAAAAACGACTGATGGAACGTTACTGATATTTCAAAATTAATAGTTGGAATTTAGCAGGGCTTTGGAGCCGGAGCCAAGCTCCAAGACCTCGGCTCTAAAGCCCTGGAATTTAGAATAATGCAACGCATGTTTAGTAGCCATGACAGATCCCCAAGCAAGCGGCAAAATCACGGAAACTTCCAATAATAGAATGGATTTCAAGTGTAAATCGAGATTTGTGACCACACGAGCATGTTGCTATTTATTAGATTTTTAAATAAACCCATAAACAAATGTGCGACATGTTTTAGCGTTGGTGTACGTCACTTTTGCATCCGCGCGTTAGCGCGCGATAAAAACTTAATAAAATATTTATTCATCCCATTCGTCTTTTCCCACTCGGTCCTTAAACTCCGCTTCGCTCTATCTTCTTTCCCTAAATAAAATGACCCAGCAGTTCTTTTTCGACGCTATCAGTTCTCGTCATTAGAATGCTTTATTTGTGAGTACCGTCGTAAAGTGAACATCGAACGGTAGCGTCCTTCAAGAGCATCGACACATAAAACCGAAGTTTACGGTTTAACGTCGCAAAGTTCGGCTTTAAAACAAAGAAACGCCATCTCTTCGGGAGAATCAAAAGTGTCACGTTGCTAAGAGACTTTCCGCTGACGAATGGAACGTTCAGAGGAACATTTCCTCCACATCGGGACCTTTTGATTGGTGAGCATCAAAGGAAAAAATCTTTGTTTTGTAATTTGAAAATCACGCATCAAAGATGTGCTTGGAGCCAAACAATACGTAAATTCACGCCTCCGTTAATCAAAATTGTAGCAAGGAAAATAATTTGAAATAATTCCTTTTTTCTTTCGAGCTATCAGGAGATGCAGTCTTTTTTGTGCCGAAGTAAAATATGGCAGTAAAATGTAAAAAAAAGTCTCCCCGAGATAATTTATTTGTCGTTTTAGCCGTCTCTGAGAGCTACAATAAATCAAGGTCAAATTTACAGCAGAAACTATCTTTGTCACATTTCCTCTCATTCCAGCTTTGAATACTTTTTTATTACTACAGAATCTGAAGTAAATACAATGACATCGATAACGTGGAAAATAATTTGATAAATAAAAAATAAATTCAGACTGAATCCAAGATTTTTTGTAACCACTTAACTTATACCGCGAACGGAAGAGACGGAACCAATTTACGTTTAAAATTTCAACACTTCATCCTCTCAACTCAGTTCTTGAAAAAAATGGAGCGCTTTCCGTTAAAATTAACATTTCAACTGGGAAACTTCTGTGCGTTCTCTCCTTCTGTTTTACGTTCTAAGAAGGAAAATAAAAAATCGAGAAAAAATTTATAGAGAATAAATATTTAAACTATTTTTAAGTTATTTAAGAATTGTATTTACTGAAAGACCAAAACTGCTTTCGCAAACTATGATAAGATTTTTTCCGCTTACTGTTAAATCTCTTTAATCGCGTGTGATATTTACTTAGCAATAAGAGGGAATAATTTTAAGTTGGATAAGAATAAAAATATTAGAACTGTCCGATGAGAAAGGAAATAGACGACATTTTTCACGAAAATGTTTTCGACATTAATGTCAATATTTATCCTCCCTTATCCCTTAATAATTAAACAAAATCCTAATATAAAAAAATCTGGCCAATAAAACTGCGATCGTAAAAAGATGTTTTCGTAGCAGCAAATATATGACTTGAAAGAATTTATATTTCGTAATCCAGCGATAGCATAATGAAGACATTTACTTTTCTATTCAATCAGTATTAATTCCTAATAAAAATAAATTAGATAATAATAAATGGCAGATATTTCAAATGAAACCGAATGAAATGAAATGATCCGTTCCGATATTCAGAAGGCTGAAAGAAGAAGAAAAATACAGAGTCGATAACACGAATAAATCGTGGACGGGCGTTTTGGAATATCGAATCATCTAGGTTATCGAGCAATTACGGTGGAAAATAGTAAGTAACAAATAAATAACAAGAATAAATAATTGCTTTGTATTTTTGGAAATTATATGCACTCATGTAACGACGCGAATAAGAATGAACAACTTGGTGACATTATGTACGAAAGAACAATCTCTCTATTTTTCATTTCAGTTAAGTTTCTATGCTTCTCGATCTCGAATTCAAAATGTAATCTTTAAAGATATAAAGACGTTCGGATAACTGACTCCCGGCACTGTATTTCTCTTTTATTGTAGCCCCTTTGGATGCAAATGAAGAAAACAATTTATATGAAATGAGTAAGGACCTGCATCAACTGCTTTACATAAATATGAGGACCAATTCGCTTAATCAAATGAATAACGGAATGGAAAAAAGAATACAAATGAATCCTGACGAAGGAAATGCAACCGCAACAAAACAAACGAGCACGATTGTTTTGGGACGGGAATCGAGAAAAAGAAAGAGAAGGTCGGAAAACATAAAAATTTCGACGAACTCCTTTTTTTCGTCAAAAAAAAAGAAAGTCAAGTTCGGAAATACAAAAAATATGGCGGAGCGGACTAAAGGGAAGAGATGAGGGCGGAGAGAAAAAGGAGGAAGGGCGTGGCGCCCTTCTGGAGCGACACCGAGCAGGCACGAAACTAAGAATAAAAGAAATCCGCGGAAGAAAGAGAGAGAGACGGGTAGCGAAAAAATGAAAGGGGAAGAAGCGAAGAAGTTATCCAGAGGGCGAAAGTGGCAGAGTTCAGAGTTCCATAAAAATAAAAGGAAGGGCGCGAAGAGAGAGGAAAAAAGAGAGAGGGACAAAAAAGGAGAGAGGCAGATGGAGAAAAGGGTGAGATAGAGAGAGAGATAGGAGTGGATGAGGTAAAGGGGCGTGACGAATTAAGGGAGGATTTTCGCGGGAAGCATCGGATTTCTGAGAGAGGAGTCGAAGAATGTTTCTTCCTCACACAAGCTCATTCTTACGTGTCCGGATAAACCTGCTTCCTAATGCAATAAAAGGGGAACACATCGCCTCTCTCACTTTCTCTCCTTTTCATTTCGTTCCTTTTTCGGAAAGGAGACTGATAAAACACTGGGTCTTAAAATCTTGTCCGCGAAAAAGAAAGTCGGCTTCATTATCTCAACAAAAAAAAAACATCGAAGCATCGCAGCGAAGTATATAAAATTCTTTTCACGCGATACGCGTCACTGAGCCAATCCAACGCCAAAGTTTCGATAGTTTAAAGTACAGCGACCAAGGAAATGTGAGAGATTTGTTTGATGCCGGAAAACGTTGGTAGCACATGCATCAGCTCAAAACCAAACCTAAGATTAGAATAACAGGCTTTGCAAGACGATTTTTTCAGTGATTACAAACTGCATTTCAAAAACCTATGGGCGGTTGATAAATAAAACTTCAAATTTTCCGCTTCAGTCAAATTTGATAAAAACGTGTATGCATTGAAATCAAATGCATATACTGCCGTCTCCATTAAATACAACAGAGTTCGGATTATCAGAATTAATTATGGACGATAATGGATTGGATAACTGAAAATTCCGCAAATTGAACGACTTTTTAAAAATAAATCGTGCTTTGAAATATCATAAAGTAGTCAAATAAGTGTATTTTGAATTCATATATTAATATTAAACAAAATTATGTGTATGTAATTTAATGAAATAAAGTTGAATTAACTTCATAAAAATATTTTAATTAATATTAATATTAATTTTTAACTATAATTCAATATTAATACCAATTTTAATGTATTTAAGAAAAATTTAATGACTGCGCTGATTTAAATATTCCTTTCATTTCTGCAAATAAATCGTGCATTTTTTAAAACAAATCAGCTGAACAAGGAAAACCATTTTCTGCGTCACAATCCACATCACTGAAAATGCACGAAACTCTCAAACTATTGATTGCCTGTAAATTTGATGTCCCTTCATCACTTATCATCATATAAGAGCAATGTTTAATTTTAGGTTATAATTTCATGATATGTGCATATACGCAATCATATATATATATATATGTATAAAGAAGACCGAAAGACAGGTGCGACAGAGAGCTTGTTCTTGGGGCAAACTTGGAGGAGGGAGGCAGTGGACAGGGAAAACTGGAAAAGTCTGGGGGAGGCCTTCATCCGTCAGTGGATTGAAAAAGGCTGATGATGATGATGATTATATATAAAGCAAACAAAGATATAAAGAAAAACAAAGAGAATCGATCTGCAACATATGATACGGATAATCGGAAATCTAAAACAACAAATTAAGGTCAGATTTACAGTAGAAATTATCTTGTATCCTCTAATTCCAGTTTAAATACTTATTTATTACTGATAAGTTTCCAATAATCTCTTAGCTCACCTACTATAAAATCTGAAGTAATCACAATTACATTGATAACGTTAGAAATAAACCTTTTTAAAAAGGTTTATTAGGCCTCGATTCGATTACGGGTCATATTTAAAAGTGCACAAACTGAGGTCATGCTAGCGCATGGTAGTACAATTACTTACTGGATGATAGTTCACACAAAATTAAACGCTTATAATTTCTAAGAGAAGCTCTCCTTAAAATCACACTTGTGTATGGATAGCTTAAGTGCGATGCGATGTTCATAAAATATTTTAAATGTTTGCTGATAATTAATGTTAATTTAAACTTGAAACAGCCCTTTCATGACTCTGTTCATAATATTATACCGCGTTAATAAACAAAAATCATCTCTTCCTTGAATGACAAAAATACACTCGCTTATGAAAAATAAATAATTTCACCGAACAGAATTTTCGGATTATCAAGCTTCTACTACACCGAAGCACGTTTCACTGGTAAAACAAAATTAAATTCCCTCCGTGCTCTATTCGAACCTAGATTATGAGTTACCGGGATGCGATCCTACATTATGAGTTACCGGGATTCCAATCCCTCTAGGGAATTAGAGAGAGAGAGGGAAGAAGGGAGAGAGATAGATAGATGTCATTATTTTCAGGGCGAAATTGAGACTATAAGGTCCCCTCTTCCATTTAACCCTTAAGAGTTCGCGGATTTAATAACGTAAGAGGTCGCGCGCGGTCATTTGGACCGCGTTGGAAAAGCAGGCAAAATATGCCACTTACCTACCAATTGTTTTTCAATATTTTTTTAATTTTCCAAAACAATACGTTAATACACTATTTTTTTAATTAATACAACTACATTTAATCGGTGGTTAAATTTACAACAAAATTTCCGAAAAAGCTTTACAGGGAACAGAATGCTTCGTTGTATATCAAATGAAATTTAATTGGAAATAAAAATTAAACGTGATCTATAAAAAGTGAGAATTAAATAATGATCTGTTAAATATTACAGAAAAACCATCTTCCTATTTCTCATCTTGCATTTCGGAACAGCTGACGCATTAAGTAACCGCATGCACTCAGCAAATACATTTTGAGGAAAACAAACAAGAGTTGCTGCTCTTCCCGGGAGTAAAAAGAACATATTCCTGGTCCATCGTTCTCCTGTGCTGGTAGTGGAGGGAGGAAACGGAGTCAGGACCCGGAGGGGGGACGCGGAGGGAGGACGAGGAGGGAGGAAGTGGAAGACGAGGAGGGAGGACGTAAAGGGAGGACATGCAGGGAGGAAGTGGAGGATGCGGAGGGAGGACGTGGAGGGAGGACGTGGAGGGAGGACGTGGAGGGAGGACGTGGAGAGAGGAAGTGGAGGACGAGGAGGGAAGAAGTGGAGGACGAGGAGGGAGGAGGCGGAGGGAGGACGCGGAGGGAGGAGGCGGAGGGAGGAAGTGGAGGACGTGGAGGGAGGACGTGGAGGGAAGAAGTGGAGGACGAGGAGGGAGGACGTGGAGAGAGGAAGTGGAGGACGAGGAGGGAGGAGGCGGAGGGAGGACGTGGAGGGAGGAAGTGGAGGACAAGGAGGGAGGACGCGGAGGGAGGACGCGGAGGTAGGACGCGGAGGGAGGACGCGGAGGGAGGTCGCGGAGGGAGGACGCGGAGGGAGGACGTGGAGGGAGGACGTAGAGGGAGGAAGTGGAGGGAGGAAGTGGAGGAAGTGGAGGACGAGGAGGGAGGAGGTGGAGGGAAGACGTGGAGGGACGAAGTGGAGGGAGGAAGTGGAGGACGAGGAGGGAAGACGTGGAGGGAGGACGTGGAGGGAGGACGTGGAGGGAGGAAGTGGAGGATGCGGAGGGAGGACGTGGAGGGAGGACATGGAGAGAGGAAGTGGAGGACGAGGAGGGAAGAGGTGGAGGACGAGGAGGGAGGAGGCGGAGGGAGGACGCGGAGGGAGGAGGCGGAGGGAGGAAGTGGAGGACGTGGAGGGAGGACGTGGAGGGAAGAAGTGGAGGACGAGGAGGGAGGACGTGGAGAGAGGAAGTGGAGGACGAGGAGGGAGGAGGCGGAGGGAGGACGTGGAGGGAGGAAGTGGAGGACAAGGAGGGAGGACGCGGAGGGAGGACGCGGAGGTAGGACGCGGAGGGAGGACGCGGAGGGAGGTCGCGGAGGGAGGACGCGGAGGGAGGACGTGGAGGGAGGACGTAGAGGGAGGAAGTGGAGGGAGGAAGTGGAGGAAGTGGAGGACGAGGAGGGAGGAGGTGGAGGGAAGACGTGGAGGGACGAAGTGGAGGGAGGAAGTGG
Source organism: Uropetala carovei (assembly GCA_036926305.1). NCBI lineage: Eukaryota > Metazoa > Arthropoda > Insecta > Odonata > Petaluridae > Uropetala > Uropetala carovei. Next base: position 1,765,675 of record JAXCHB010000277.1, read on the forward strand.
AGGACGAGGAGGGAAGACGTGGAGGGAGGACGTGGAGGGAGGACGTGGAGGGAGGAAGTGGAGGACGAGGAGGGAGGAGGCGGAGGGAGGACGTGGAGGGAGGAAGTGGAGGACGTGGAGGGAGGAAGTGGAGGACGTGGAGGGAGGAAGTAAAGGACGAGGAGGGAGGACGTGGAGGGAGGAAGTGGAGGACGAGGAGGGAGGAAGTGGAGGACGAGGAGGGAGGAGGCGGAGGGAGGACGCGGAGGGAGTGGAGAACGAGGAGGGAGGAGGCGGAGGGAGGACGTGGAGGGAGGAAGTGGAGGGAGAAAGTGGAGGACGAGGAGGGAGGAGACGGAGGAAGGACGCAGAGGGAGGACGCGGAGGGAGGACGCGGAGGGAGGACGCGGAGGGAGGAAGTGGAGGACGAGGAGGGAGGAGGCGGAGGGAGGACGCGGAGGGAGGAAGTGGAGGACGAGGAGGGAGGAGGCGGAGGGAGTACGTGGAGGGAGGAAGTGGAGGACAAGGAGTGAGGACGTGGAGGGGGGACGTGGAGGGAGGAAGTGGAGGACGAGGAGGGAGGACGCGGAGGGAGGAAGTGGAGGACGAGGAGGGAGGACGAGGAGGAAGGACGCGGAGGGAGGACGCGGAGGGAGGACGCGGAGGGAGGACGCGGAGGGAGGACGCGGAGGGAGGACGCGGAGGGAGGACGCGGAGGGAGGACGCGGAGGAAGTGGAGGACGAGGAGGGAAGAAGTGGAGTGAGGACGTGGAGGGAGGAAGTGGGGGACGTGGAGGGAGGAAGTGGAGGACGAGGAGGGAGGAGGCGGAGGAAGGGCGTGGAGGGAGGAAGTGGAGGACGAGGAGGTAGGACGCGGAGGGAGGACGAGGAGGGAGGACGCGGAGGGAGGACGCGGAGGGAGGACGCGGAGGGAGGACGCGGAGGGAGGACGCGGAGGGAGGACGCGGAGGGTGGACGCGGAGGGAGGACGCGGAGGGAGGACGCGGAGGGAGGACGCGGAGGGAGGACGCGGAGGGAGGACGCGGAGGGAGGAAGTGGAGGACGTGGAGGGCGGACGTGGAGGGAAGAAGTGGAGGACGAGGAGGGAGGACGTGGAGAGAGGAAGTGGAGGACGAGGAGGGAGGAGGCGGAGGGAGGACGTGGAGGGAGGAAGTGGAGGACAAGGAGGGAGGACGCGGAGGGAGGACGCGGAGGTAGGACGCGGAGGGAGGACGCGGAGGGAGGTCGCGGAGGGAGGACGCGGAGGGAGGACGTGGAGGGAGGACGTAGAGGGAGGAAGTGGAGGGAGGAAGTGGAGGAAGTGGAGGACGAGGAGGGAGGAGGTGGAGGGAAGACGTGGAGGGACGAAGTGGAGGGAGGAAGTGGAGGACGAGGAGGGAAGACGTGGAGGGAGGACGTGGAGGGAGGACGTGGAGGGAGGAAGTGGAGGACGAGGAGGGAGGAGGCGGAGGGAACACGTGGAGGGAGGAAGTGGAGGTCGTGGAGGGAGGAAGTAAAGGACGAGGAGGGAGGACGTGGAGGGAGGAAGTGGAGGACGAGGAGGGAGGAAGTGGAGGAAGAGGAGGGAGGAGGCGGAGGGAGGACGCGGAGGGAGTGGAGGACGAGGAGGGAGGAGGCGGAGGGAGGACGTGGAGGGAGGAAGTGGAGGGAGAAAGTGGAGGACGAGGAGGGAGGAGACGGAGGAAGGACGCAGAGGGAGGACGCGGAGGGAGGACGCGGAGGGAGGAAGTGGAGGACGAGGAGGGAGGAAGTGGAGGACGAGGAGGGAGGAGGCGGAGGGAGGACGCGGAGGGAGGAAGTGGAGGACGAGGAGGGAGGAGGCGGAGGGAGGACGTGGAGGGAGGAAGTGGAGGACGAGGAGTGAGGACGTGGAGGGGGGACGTGGAGGGAGGAAGTGGAGGACGAGGAGGGAGGACGCGGAGGGAGGAAGTGGAGGACGAGGAGGGAGGACGCGGAGGGAGGACGCGGAGGGAGGACGCGGAGGGAGGACGCGGAGGGAGGACGCGGAGGGAGGACGCGGAGGGAGGACGCGGAGGGAGGACGCGGAGGGAGGACGCGGAGGAAGTGGAGGACGAGGAGGGAAGAAGTGGAGTGAGGACGTGGAGGGAGGAAGTGGGGGACGTGGAGGGAGGAAGTGGAGGACGAGGAGGGAGGAGGCGGAGGAAGGGCGTGGAGGGAGGAAGTGGAGGACGAGGAGGTAGGACGCGGAGGGAGGACGAGGAGGGAGGACGCGGAGGGAGGACGCGGAGGGAGGACGCGGAGGGAGGACGCGGAGGGAGGACGCGGAGGGAGGACGCGGAGGGAGGACGCGGAGGGAGGACGCGGAGGGAGAACTCGGAGGGAGGACTCGGAGGGAGGAAGTGGAGGACGAGGATGGAGGAGGCGGAGGGAGGACGTGGAGGACGAGGAGGTAGGACGCGGAGGGAGGACGAGGAGGGAGGACGCGGAGGGAGGACGCGGAGGGAGGACGCGGAGGGAGGACGCGGAGGGAGGACGCGGAGGGAGGACGTGGAGGGAGGAAGTGGAGGACGTGGAGTGAGGACGTGGAGGGAGGAAGTGGAGGACGAGGAGGGAGGACGTGGAGGGAGGAAGTGGAGGACGAGGAGGTAGGACGCGGAGGGAGGACGAGGAGGGAGGACGCGGAGGGAGGACGCGGAAAGAGGACGCGGAGGGAGGACGCGGAGGGAGGACGCGGAGGGAGGACGCGGAGGGAGAACTCGGAGGGAGGACTCGGAGGGAGGACTCGGAGGGAGGAAGTGGAGGACGAGGATGGAGGAGGCGGAGGGAGGACGTGGAGGGAGGACGTGGAGGGAGGACGTGGAGGGAGGAAGTGGAGGACGAGGATGGAGGAGGCGGAGGGAGGACGCGGAAAAAGGACGTGGAGGGAGGACGTGGAGGGAGGACGTGTAGGGAGGACGTGTAGGGAGGACGTGGAGGGAGGACGTGGAGGACGAGGAGGGAGGAGGCGGAGGGAGGACACGGAAGGATGACGTGGAGGGAGGACGTGGAGGGAGGAAGTGGAGGACGAGGAGGGAGGACGTGGAGGGAAGACGTGGAGGGAGGACGTGGAGGACGAGGAGGGAGGAAGTGGAGTGAGGACGTGGAGGGAGGAACTGGAGGAGGACGTTGAGGGAGGACGTGGAGGGAGGAAGAGGAGGACGCGGAGGGAGGACGCGGAGGAAGGAGGCGGAGGGAGGAGTAGGAGGGAGGAGGCGGAGGAAGGACGTGGAGGGAGGAAGTGGAGGACGAGGAGGGAGGAAGTGGAGGACGAGGAGGGAGGACGAGGAGGGAGGACGTGGAGGACGAGGAGGGAGGACGCGGAAGGAGGACGCGGAAGGAGGACGTGGAGGGAGGACGTGGACGGAGGACGTGGAGGACGAGGAGGGAGGACGTGGAGGGAGGACGTGGAGGAAGGGAAGTGGAGGACGAGGACGGAGGAGGCGGAGGGAGGACGTGGAGGGAGGACGTGGAGGAGGACATAGAGGGAGGAAGAGCAGGACGAGGAGGGAGGAGGCGGAGGGAGGACGCGGAGGGAGGACGCGGAGGGAGGACGCGGAGGAGGACGTGGAGGGAGGAAGTGGAGGACGAGGAGGGTGGACGTGGAGGAAGGACGTGGAGGGAGGAGGTGGAGGACGAGGAGGGAGGAGGCGGGGGGAGGACGTGGAGGGAGGAAGTGGAGGACGAGGAGGGAGGAGCGGAGGGAGGAATCGGAGGGAGGACGTGGAGGGAGGAAGTGGAGGACGAGGAGGGAGGACGCGGAGGGAGGACGCGGAGGGAGGACGCGGAGGGAGGACGCGGAGGGAGGACGTGGAGGAAGGATGTGGAAGGACGAGGAGGGAGGACGCGGAGGGAGGAAGTGGAGGACGAGGAGGGAGGAGGCGGAGGGAGGACGTGGAGGGAGGAAGCGGAGGGAGGAAGTGGAGGGAGGAAGTGGAGGACGAGGAGGGAGGACGCGGAGGGAGGAAGTGGAGGACGAGGAGGGAGGACGTGGAGGGAGGACGTGGAGGGAGGACGTGGAGGGAGGAAGTGGAGGACGAGGAGGGAGGACGTGGAGGGAGGAAGTGGAGGACGAGGAGGGAGGACGGGGAGGGAGGACGTGGAGGACGAGGAGGGAGGACGCGGAGGGAGGACGCGGAGGGAGGACGCGGAGTGAGGAAGTGAAGGACGAGGAGGGAGGAGGCGGAGGGAGGACGTGGAGGGAGGAAGTGGAGGACGAGGAGGTAGGACGGGGAGGGAGGACGTGGAGGGAGGAAGTGGAGGACGAGGAGGGAGAAGGCGGAGAGAGGACGTGGAGGAACGAAGTGGAGGACGAGGAGGGAGGACGAGGAGGGAGGACGCGGAGTGAGGTCGCGGAGGGAGGACGCGGAGGGAGGACGTGGAGGGAGGAAGTGGAGGACGAGGAGGGAGGACGCGGAGGACGAGGAGGGAGGACGTGGAGGGAGGACGTGGAGGACGAGGAGGGAGGACGCGGAGGGAGGAAGTGGAGGACGAGGAGGGAGGAGGCGGAGGGAGGACGTGGAGGGAGGAAGTGGAGGGAGGAAGTGGAGGACGAGGAGGGAGGACGCGGAGGAAGGACGCGGAGGGAGGACGCGGAGGGAGGACGCGGAGGGAGGACGCGGAGGGAGGACGCGGAGGGAGGACGCGGAGGGAGGACGCGGAGGGAGGTCGCGGAGAAAGGTCGCGGAGGGAGGACGCGGAGGGAGGAAGTGGAGGACGAGGAGGGAGGACGTGGAGGACTAGGAGGGAGGAAGTGGAGGACGAGGAGGGAGGACGTGGAGGGAGGAAGTGGAGGACGAGGAGGGAGGACGTGGAGGGAGGACGTGGAGGGAGGAACTGGAGGACGAGGAGGGAGGAAGTGGAGGACGAGGAGGGAGGACGAGGAGGGAGGACGCGGAGGGAGGACGCGGAGGGAGGACGCGGAGGGAGGACTCGGAGGGAGGAAGTGGAGGACGACGAGGGAGGAGGCGGAGGGAGGACGTGGAGGGAGGAAGTGGAGGACGAGGAGGGAGGACGTGGAGGGAGGAAGTGGAGGACGAGGAGGAGAGGGAGGACGTGGAGGGAGGAAGTGGAGGACGAGGAGGATGGACGTGGAGGACGAGGAGGGAGGACGCGGATAGAGGACGCGGAGGGAGGAAGTGGAGGTCGAGGAGGGAGGAGGCGGAGGGTGGACGTGGAGGGAGGACGTGGAGGGAGGACGTGGAGGACGAGGAGGGAGGACGTGGTGGGAGGAAGTGGAGGACGAGGAGGGAGGACGAGGAGGGAGGACGTGGAGGGAGGACGTGGAGGGAGGAAGTGGAGGACGAGGAGGGAGGACGCGTAGGGAGTACGTGGAGGGAGGTAGTGGGGGACGAGGAGGGAGGACGCGTAGGGAGTACGTGGAGGGAGGTAGTGGAGGACGAGGAGGGAGGACGTGGAGGGAGGAAGTGGAGCACGCGGAGGGAAGAGGCGGAGGGAGGAGGCGGAGGGAGGAGGCAGAGGGAAGACGTGGAGGCAGGACGTGGAGGACGTGGAGGCAGGACGTGGAGGACGAGGAGGGAGGACGTGGAGGGAGGAAGTGGAGGGAGGAAGTGGAGGACGAGGAGGGAGGACGCGTAGGGAGGACGTGGAGGGAGGTAGTGGAGGACGAGGAGGGAGTACGTGGAGGGAGGAAATGAGGGACGAGGAGGGAGGAGGCGTGGGAGGAGGCGGAGGGAGGACGTGGAGGGAGGAAGTGGAGGACGAGGAGGGAGGACGTGGAGGGAGGAAGTGGAGGACGAGGAGGGAGGAGGCGGAGGGAGGACGTGGAGGAAGGAAGTGGAGGACGAGGAGGAAGGACGAGGAGGAAGGACGAGGAGGGAAGAAGTGGAGGACGAGGAGGGAGGAGGCGGAGCGAGGACGCGGATGGAGGAGGCGGAGGGAGGACGCGGAGGGAGGAGGCGGAGGGAGGACGTGGAGGGAGGAGGCGGAGGGAGGAGGCGGAGGGAGGAGGCGGAGGGAGAAGGCGGAGGGAGGAAGTGGAGGACGAGGAGGGAGGACGTGGAGGGAGGAAGTGGAGGACGAGGAGGGAGGACGTGGAGGGAGGACGTGGAGGGAGGACGTGGAGGGAGGAAGTGGAGGACGAGGAGGGAGGACGTGGAGAAAGGAAGTGGAGGACGAGGAGGGAGGACGCGGAGGAAGGACGCGGAGGAGGGACGCGGAGGGAGGACGCGGAGGGAGGACGCGGAGGGAGGACGCGGAGGGAGGACGCGGAGGTAGGACGCGGAGGGAGGACGCGGAGGTAGGACGCGGAGGGAGGACGCGGAGAGAGGACGCGGAGGGAGGTCGCGGAGGGAGGACGCGGAGGGAGGACGCGGAGGAGGACGCGGAGGGAGGACGCGGATGGAGGACGCGGAGGGAGGACGCGGGGGAGGACGCGGGGGAGGACGCGGATGGAGGACGCGGAGGGAGGACGCGGATGGAGGACGCGGAGGGAGGACGCGGAGGGAGGACGCGGAGGGAGGACGCGGAGGGAGGACGCGGAGGAGGACGCGGAGGAAGGAGGCGGAGGGAGGAGGCGGAGGGAGGACGCGGAGGGAGGACGCGGAGGGAGGACGCGGAGGGAGGATGCGGAGGGAGGAAGTGGAGGACGTGGAGGGAGGAGGCGGAGGAGGACGTGGAGGGAGGAAGTGGAGGACGAGGAGGGAGGACGTGGAGGGAGGAAGTTAAGGACGAGGAGGGTGGACGCGGAGGGAGGACGCGGAGGGAGGAAATGGAGGACGTGGAGGGAGGACGTGGAGGGAGGAAGTGAAGGACGAGGAGGGTGGACGCGGAGGGAGGACGTTGAGGGAGGAAGTTGAGGACGAGGAGGGAGGACGTGGAGGACGAGGAGGGTGGACGCGGAGGGAGGAAGTGGAGGACGAGGAGGGAGGAGGCGGAGGGAGGAGGCGGAGGCAGGAGGCGGAGGGAGAAGGCGGAGGGAAGACGTGGAGGGAGGAAGTGGAGGACGAGGAGGGAGGACGTGGAGGGAGGACGTGGAGGGAGGAAGTGGAGGACGAGGAGGGAGGACGTGGAGGGAGTACGTGGAGGGTGGACGTGGAGGGAGGAAGTGGAGGACGAGGAGGGAGGACGTGGAGGGAGGAAGTGGAGGACGAGGAGGGAGGACGTGGAGGGAGGAAGTGGAGGACGAGGAGGGAGGAGGAGGAGGGAGGACGTGGAGGGAGGAAGTGGAGGATGAGGAGGGAGGACGTGGAGGGAGGAAGTGGAGGCCGAGGAGGGAGGACGTGGAGGGAGGACGTGGAGGGAGGACGTGAAGGGAGGACGTGAAGGGAGGACGTGGAGGGAGGAATTGGAGGACGAGAAGGGAGGACGCGGAGGGAGGACGTGGAGGGAGGAAGCGTAGGACGAGGAGGGAGGAGGCGGAGGGAGAAGGCGGAGGGAGGAGGCGGAGGGAGGACGCGGAGGGAGGACGCGGAGGGAGGACGCGGAGGGAGGACGCGGAGGGAGGACGCGGAGGGAGGACGCGGAGGGAGGACCCGGAGGGAGGACGAGGAGGGAGGACGAGGAGGGAGGACGAGGAGGAAGGAGGCGGAGGGAGGACGTGGAGGGAGGAAGTGGAGGACGAGGAGGGAGGACGTGGAGGGAGGACGTGGAGGGAGGACGTGGAGGGAGGAAGTGGAGGACGAGGAGGGAGGACGCGGAGGGAGGACGCGGAGGGAAGACGCGTAGGGAGGACGCGGAAGGAGGACGCGGAGGGGGGACGCGGAGGGGGGACGCGGAGGGAGGACGCGGAGGGAGGACGCGGAGGGAGGACGCGGAGGGAGGACGCGGAGGGAGGACGCGGAGGGAGGACGCGGAGGGAGGACGCGGAGGGAGACGCGGAGGGAGGAAATGGAGGACGTGGAGGGAGGACGTGGAGGGAGGAGGTGGAGGGAGGACGTGGAGGGAGGAAGTGGAGGACGTGGAGGGAGGAGGCGGAGGGAGGACGTGGAGGGAGGAAGTGGAGGACGAGGAGGGAGGACGCGGAGGGAGGTCGCGGAGGGAGGTCGCGGAGGGAGGACGCGGAGGGAGGACGCGGAGGGAGGACGCGGAGGGAGGACGCGGAGGGAGGACGCGGAGGGAGGACGCGGAGGGAGGACGTGGAGGGAGGACGTGGAGGGAGGAATTGGAGGACGAGAAGGGAGGACGCGGAGGGAGGAAGTGTAGGACGTGGAGGGAGGAGGCGGAGGGAGGACGTGGAGGGAGGAAGTGGAGGACGAGGAGGGAGGACGCGGAGGGAGGTCGCGGAGGGAGGTCGCGGAGGGAGGACGCGGAGGGAGGACGCGGAGGGAGGACGCGGAGGGAGGACGCGGAGGGAGGACCCGGAGGGAGGACGAGGAGGGAGGACGCGGATAGAGGACGTGGAGGGAGGAAGTGGAGGACGAGGAGGGAGGACGCGGAGGGAGGTCGCGGAGGGAGGACGCGGAAGGAGGACGCGGAGGGAGGAAGTGGAGGACGAGGGAGGACGTGTAGGACGAGGAGGGAGGACGCGGAGGGGGGACGCGGAGGAAGGCCGCGGAGGGAGGACGCGGAGGGAGGACGCGGAGGGAGGTCGCGGAGGGAGGACGCGGAGCGAGGACGCGGAGGGAGGACGCGGAGGGAGGTCGCGGAGGGAGGACGCGGAGGGAGGACGCGGAGGGAGGACGCGGAGGGAGGACGCGGAGGGAGGAAGTGGAGGATGAGGAGGGAGGACGTGGAGGACGCTGAGGGCGGACGCGGAGGGAGGACGGGGAGGTAGGATGAGGAGGCAGGACGTGGAGGGAGTATGCGGATGACGTGGAGGGATGATGAGGAAACACATGGAAGGACGTCGAGGACGCAGAGGGAGGACGTAGAGGGAGGAGAGTTCTCGGAGGGAGGGAGGAGTGAAAGTGGAGGGGAAGCCTCGCTTTGTGTTGTGACTGACACAGACCTTCCCTTAATCAATATATACTGAACTCCACAGATAATGTCTGTGACTATTACTTCCGCTACTACAAAAACCAGAGAAAGTGAATATTTTATATGGCATTTTAAAGATATGCTGTGAAGTATTTTTGATTTTCCATTTGAATGGAAAAGCAGGTATTCCTATCTATCTATCCATTAGTTGAGGTAAGAAACAAAATTTAGAGTATTTTTTAGTTCTGCTTGATAATCAGTGATATGTTTTACTACATTTTTCACCGTAATACATGTAATGCTTTAATAAGCTGTATTTATAATTTCAAATCCTCAAAGTCGCAACGAATTTCATAGTTCCAGATGTTTTCATTAGTAACATAGAGAACGGAAATGTGAGAATAATAGACGTGGATAATTATGTAAATTTATCTTTTGTGCATAAGTTAACTAACGCCGGGATTATGATCCGCTGGGATGTTTTGAATAAATACAGTTGATATCAATCATATTCGTGTATATGTTATAGAGGTGATGTGGATGGTATATTAAACTGAAGGTGCAATAACAATACACAAGAAGAGCGTTAAGAAGATGAGTTAAGGAAGTATGGCAGAATCTTGGGAAGCACGATTTTTGATGGGCAAAAATAAAGTCACTTAGGGACTTCCGATATTTTTATTTAAAATATTGCATGGAGATTAAATTGGATGGCGCGAGAAAGATATGTCAAAGGCTGTTAATGCTAAAGTGTTGAGTATCAAAATTTGTCCACCACATGATGCGAATGACATTTGCGAGACAAGAAAATGAATACGGATAGCAAAAATGCTTATATAACACCTCAATTTTTTGATAAAATTTTAAGCCAATATTTTACAATAATTCAGCCAAATTCCGAATTAAACCAAAATAAGAATCTTTTGGCAGTGTCGAAAATTTTTTAAGTTATTACTACGGAAAAAAATGAAAGCGATTAATTTGCCTGAAATACCTGCCGCATTATAACAACACACTTATTAAGCCTTCAAATTTCTATACTAGAATTGATTGCTGAGAAAGTATGGAAGGATAGATATTAAAAATGAAAAAAATAAAAAACAATTGGGAAAATCTACTTCTTAAAGAAATCCAGCAAAAATAGTTGCTGGTCAAATTCTCCGATAATTCATGATCGAATACGTACGTTAAAGTCACGGAATGATTTCGAACGCATTTTTCGATTGCGTGTAGAGAATAAGCGTCCTAAAATATTTATCATATAAATAGCAATTGATAAATGACGCATAATTGATCAAACGACTTTCCAAATCTCCGTCGGAGTGCCATGAGCGTCCTGAAACCCAATTGAACAAAAGGGTAATTTCCAATTGGGAATTCGAAAATTTTGCTCACCACGAGGACAATTATTTCCTACGCAAAACTGTAAGAAAATACATATGCGCTGCCATACTGCGGCATCCGACATAAATAGGGACTACGCTCCACAACAGGAATAAAAACAAAGGCATCGCTTCGCTGAAGATAGAGCAATGTCCAAGCTGCAGGTATTTGAAGCGAATGAAGTTTTTTTCTTCACTGGAGCTTAAGGTATGCGTCAGTTTCTGACGATCTACAATTTCATCATCACGCATCTGAGAGCACTCCTAATTTTAGATTAGATCAGATGCCTTCCTTGTGACGACTTACATGCTACCATTAAACTAAAACTAGAAAAAAGTTTTTTTCTGGAAATGACGCGTCCCTACCTTTTCAACGGCAATTTCTCCAGCGATGGAATATCTTCCCTGACCCACGGCGACTGAATTTCCACTTGAGCACAAAAACAAAAACGCCACTGCATGGAAGAATCGCCATAACGCAAGGACGGAGGAAAAGTAGCTTGAAGTAGAGAGAAACACCTAGAAACAAAAACAGTAAAATAGAAAATGCTGATTATGCATCATGACGACGAAATTATATTTAGCCGGATATTTTCCGTAAATACGCAAAAATAACACTTGATTATAGCAGTTGCAATTTAAAACTTTTCTATATTGATAAATAAAAGGGACAATTCCTTAACGAAGCCGTCGAAATGCTCACCAATACCCCACGTACGTTCGCATCTCAAATAAAACTGAGTGAGGAAAAAATCACAAGAGCACTTTCTTCTTGAAGAAAGGGAAGCGGAGAGCAAAATGGTGAAAGAAGATATCAAACGCTTGTCCCATAAACCAATCGGTGCGGTCGATATCTCCCTTGAAGGACTTCAATCGATGAAAAGGAAATATGTACCTCTTAATGATATAAGACAGTACATAATATAATGCAGCGGTTCTCTATCCTACTTTCGTCGCGACATGCTTGATGGTGCGCGACACACTGCACACTAAAATCCGCCATACTAAAAATAGCAGGAGTCGTGTGTAATGGGGAACAGTCTAAGCCTAGCCATTGTTTTATTGTTGTTAAAAATCACGCAAGAGAGAGTGAGGGATATAAAAATTCCGCTTAACAAAATTTGCTTTATTTTTTACCAGTCGTTAAAATTTTCGGCGACACACCTCCCGGGTCTTTGCGACACACCGTTATGTCGCGAAACAACGTTGAGAACTGCTGATATAATGCGTTGTACAAACCATTTAAAAATACACGTTTAATTAAGTGGTGACATTTCGCGAAAATGATTTATGTCTAAATCTTAACTTATAAAAGCAAGCCTATTGAACGAGATCTTCTTGATTGAATTTATATAGTAAAAAACCGAAATTAACGTAAGCTTTCAATGGGATATTAGTCAAAATTTTCAATTTCGACTAGGGCAATTACCTATCGCTGATGATGGTCTAATGGATGAAAATCTCCTAATCAATTAAAACGGCATAATTATTATACATATTGATGCATAAAAAGTTAACCTGCAATTAACTAGCAGAAGAGATATGGATGGGAAAGGGCACATAAGTGAATCCAAGACGCAAAAAAAAAATCTTGGAGTACATATGCGCACAATTTAAAGATAACATCTTTAATAATCAAAGATTAATCTCAGTTAAGCTTGCTACTATATACTAATTAGATATTATCCAAAAGAAATTGCCAAATAGGAAACTAGGAATGGAAAGTGACGAGCAGAGACAAGAGCTAGGTGGACGAGGCACCCGTCTAGGACGCAACTCACTTATCTGAACTTTTAATTGTAACGTTTTATATTATAAAATACATTTTATATATTTTATTTTACCTCTACATTGTAAATAAACTAGTTTGAGAAATAATATTGTGTACTGTGTGCTTTCATTACGAGGGGGTGCAATTTTCAAACCTTGCCCAGGGCGCAAAAATGTCTTGTCATGGTTCTGATGAAGAGAAAAACCGACAACCATTAAACCATAATTAGGATGACGTAACAGCGTACATGGAGGAGGGTGGCAGTAAGGCGGAACGACAAATTCTTGTTTATGGAAAGTGGCGGAGAAAAACGTGAGTCGTGGAAGCAGAGTCAGATTAAGCGCGTGCAGACTAGAGCATTAGAAGTTGGAAGAGGAGAATTTACCGATTAAGTTTACAAGGAGACATTTTTTGAAGAATGAATATTATTCAGGAAAAAAGATAAGGCTGAACACAGTGATAAGAAATCTTTTGTAGTCTTAAGCTGATGTAACAACGACAAAAATGTTATGAACATTTTATTCCGTAGCTTAGTGTGCACAAAAATACTGATAAAACATTGTAATGCCGATAAAGTTATAATCAACCTGTTGTTACACCATTATCATCAGTATCCGCTCCCCTCTGTCTAAACTAATATCATCAGTCAAGCGATTTTTGTTTTTAAAAGCATCTCGAAATCATAAGTTATTTTATAAGGATATATGTATTAGGAAGAAACACATTTACATTAGCGCAACTACTTTTTTTTCAACCTCGCTGATTCATGAAGCAAATTTAGAAACTTTACTTGTGTAACTTCGTAAGAAATGTGCGAAAAGATATACAATATTGATTTTTTTAGAAGTAATAATGGACATTGTTATGGATCGAGGATGACAAGAAATTCGATGCAAGAGGATCATTGCTAATGATATTCTCCAAACCAACGCAGACGTTAGACTTTGGCCTGTAATACAATAGGGAGTGAGAGAGACCAGGCAATCCTCTCTCACGTAATGGGCCAAAACACGCTTGCCAATTTGAAAGTAATACGCGATGAATTCGATGCCTTGTAGTAAAGCAGAAGCAAAGATCGATAGGGCAGACTATTTCCGCCTCGCGACGACGAAGCGTCGAAGAAAAGAGTGGAAGTACGAGCCAGCCATAGCACTCGCAATAAGAACGATTTCGCACCGATCGCGATTTTTGACCGGAAAATGCCCAAGAACTCGGGAGGCCGGATTGTATATCCAGTCCGATGAACCGATGGTGGGAGAAGAAGGTTTTTAGGGAATGCCAATTAAAGGAGGAGGGAGATAATAGCGAGAACTCCGAAATGCGTCCGTCAGAAATGGCGGACGTTGTTGGAACTAAAGTTTCATGCGGGCAAATAATGCTTTGAGAAAATTCAGAGAAAAAATAAGCTATTTTACTTTTATTGTGCAGGAGTTTCAAAATAACTAAAACCGAACAACTTTATAAATTTTCCTGTTTAACTTTTAACTACTGAGATGCAGTCTGTGAGATACCATCTAAATTATGGCGCCAACTTGCCTCGTTACTTTACACTCTGTTATTTTATATTTTACAAAGAAATGAAATCTATTGAAGTTTTTTCTTTTGCCTCCTAATATTCATCACAGATTATTAAACACGGAAAATGAAACTGTGTATAAAGATAGCGAATAAATAATTATAAATACCACTATCGGAAGTGTCCGTTGAATTTCAACAGATTTAGTGAATCTAAAACTTCGACAATGTAACATCGTAATAATAAGATAGTACCCAGTTTTAACTATCAAATAAAGCAAAAACGAAGAAATTCGCTCCATATTTAGGTATGTTGATGAATGCAGGAAAAAAACCTTGCACTCTGAAAAATCGAAAAATTCATGTAAACTTATGAGAAAATAATTATTGAATTAAGCACCCCTCCTCCCAAATTTGTTATCGTCATATAGCCTATGTTACCCACAGAGTAAAATTATATACCTATGTGACGATATCTTCATTGGTATAGAGAACAAAAAACAAAATGTCACTTTTATATTTTTATATATGTATGTACATACATACATACATATATATATATAAACAGAAGTCTGAGCAAGACAAACAAGAAAACTATAAGTAAAAACAGCAAGAACACAATAATCAACATAAAATGAATGAACAAAGGAAAAAACGAAATGAATTAATTTATCGAAAGAGAAAAAAGTAAATAGAGTACGTTTAAGAATCACAGTGAGTATTATCCTCCGACTGTTCTCTCATCAATTAGTTCTGTTACGAGAAAATTGTTTATATCAACAATACTTTGGAAACAATGAAACTATTTATCCAATCACAATTTGTGAAAAACCTACGTCTAATTATTTAAGTTACTTACGTAGTTTTAAAAACTTCGCACTGGAGTACTTTCCGCCACACGAAAATATCATTTAAAACCATATATTAGTAATACCTCAATTAAAATCAACAAATATTTGGTTGCCATGTAAACAAAGTAAAATCTCACAGAAATTGAAAAATGATATCACGTTAAAAATTTTCCCATATAGCTAAATGCATTGGACTCTCAACTTCGGCGACAATGGGAGTTGCCATGGTAGCTTATAATTGGCATTGTCATAAAACTGATAAATCACGCATTTTTGTGATTCCAAACACATTTTTACGCTAATTCGACCAGGATTCCAACTCTATCTTCAATAAAAATAAACTCTGTTCTTTCCTCCATAGAACCATCTAAGGCTCAAGTTTGTACCGTGTGTCTAAGAAATTTGAAAATTAAAATGAAAAATAAGCTGCACTCATCCCTATGTTATTCAAATGGAGATATTGAAAAAAGAAAATATATTTTAAAATTATAAAGGTCAATCAAATCGATATAAAAACCTGACTACACAACTCAACGCTTTATTCCGATTAAAATGACACATTTCTCATGTTTCTACGTGTTGTAGTTGTTGAGTTATAAAAAAACATAGATATAGATACACACACACACATAAAAACACATTGCGATCATAATTTCAAACCACTATATAAAGAAGTAGAGCAGCGGCGCACAAACGTCTCACACCCGCAGGCCGCATTGGTGGTTTATACTTATCCGAGAGCCGCATTAAGTTAAAAGTTGAATAATGTAAATTAAACAAGAATAAAATTTTAGGTGACAGGTTAAAGCATTTTTACTTATCAAAAATCAAAAGCAAAATTATACAATGCAGTGCGAGTTTGAAAAGTTGTACAACTCTTCTGAAAGAAGCACTAAAGGAGTAAAATTTTTCAAGAGTACAAATTTGCTAAACGTAGTGCGTTTCGTTAACCTTAGCATTTTGCACTCTCTTATAATG
Organism: Uropetala carovei; assembly: GCA_036926305.1. Lineage (NCBI taxonomy): Eukaryota > Metazoa > Arthropoda > Insecta > Odonata > Petaluridae > Uropetala > Uropetala carovei. The sequence continues at coordinate 1,781,046 of JAXCHB010000277.1, forward strand.
TTCACTTTATGTTATTTTGTTATGTGTACGATATAGCATTTAGTTGGAGCTGTATGTGGCGGTAATCTTTGGGTCGCCACACGAGATAGAACCGAGAGCTCCAATATGCACATCGCAACAACGGCGAACAATATTGGAACAAGCATTTCATGCCGGCAAATAATTCTTTACATTACTTCCAAGGAAAAATGAGAGTTATTCGATAGCGCAGAAAATTCAAAAGTAACGAAACGAAACTATAACGCTAAAAACTTTTTCCAGTTAAAACTATAAATGCAATTTCGTCATATAACGTCCAATAGATTCTCCTGTCTAATTTGGCGATTATGTCAAGCAAGCGCAAGATGCGCATATGTACGAGTTTTCTCAATTTTAAAATTTGAAATAAAAAAGCGACTAAAATAATTAAAATCCCCTAAGTAACCTAATTTGTTGCCTGATAAGCAAATTACCCATGCACGTCATTTTTATCACGTGCACTAACGGCTCTTCGCCGCTGGATATCCAAGCATCATCAAATTATCTCGCATCAGTCTCGTGTTACACGCGTTGAGGCGACGTCGCATCACTGACGCGTGTTGCGTCACGAGATCGCATGCATGAGAGAGAAAGTAATGCGCGATAATGTACTATTAATTCGAATATGTTTGCAAGGTCATCTTTACATGTTTGATCCTGTCCGATAAAGGAACTTTGTACATAAAATTAAGCAAAAATATCAAAAAATAAAGTAAAATTATAAAATAAGTTCATAAAGAAATATTTATTTTGATGGCCTTATTCAGAATAACCAATAAACATTTCAAAACTCATCTTTAAAATACTATTTGGAATTATTATGTATTTTTGCTTCATTAAACCCGAGTTAGACTGTATTTCTTTATATATTCACTTAGGTACGCGTAATATTTAACCATTGAAGCATCGCCTGAATACAACTGGTGGAGGGAAGTCGCAGCATTAGGACCAATTTTCATTTAACGTAACATGTCGCGGTGCCGATTAATAAAATCAGGTAGTTCCAAGGTCCATAAAAAGTTGGCCACCCCTTCCTTGCTAAGGGATCCGCCTAATTATTAATCAATTGGATTCCATAATTAGGCCTAGATAATCTTTCCGTATCGCTGGGGCATATACGAATTCGTAATAAATTTTTAAACATATTAGGCATTGCAAACCTTTTCTTGCCCAACAATTTTCCCCTACCGCAGGAAACTCAACCTCCAATCTCATGTTTGTTCGCCTTAATGCTCTTTGAGAGTCTCATCCATTCCCCCCTCCATTTCGACCCAACCCCTCCCCTCTCCTCTTTATTCCTCTCTCTCTCTCTTTGCCCTTGTCAAGCGCCACCAACCCAACCACCCTTCCTGACATAACTCGGCTGACCGCTACGACAGACGCCCGAATGCGGAACTGCAGAGTTAATGAAGTTTCTACGGCGAAGGATGAAAATGCTTGGATAAAAATTTTTGACACGAAAGTGCGGCGCACATGACGGGAATTCATCTCTTCTCTCGCTTTTTCTCAGTGAAAAAGGAAAAAATCTGATGTGCCCAACACGACTTTCTCCATACTTGGGGTATAGATATTTAAATTATTGCGGATAGCATCATAAGGCAAAATTATTATTTCATATTGTAAAAGAATACAGTCATCCTTACTGCCGTAAATTAGGTATATTTTGAATTCACCGTTACATAGTGCTGGCGCTGTATACTGCAAATTACGAAAAAGCTAAATATCTCCGAAATGGATGGTTCTACGAAAATTTGTTTCAAACAAAACTTGGAAGAAATATTATTCTCTACAACTTTGGTCTTCACGAAGATTACCAATAACGATGTTTTTAAGGAGAAAGCCGAAAAACCGGTTATTTATAAATAACTCCTAAACAATAACTACAGCAGAAAATTGTTTCAAATGAAAGTTGTAGGAAATTACATTCTCTATAACCTTTATATATACAATAATTATATTTAACGGAGATATTTCGCTAAAACCGAATCGGGTTTCGAATAAACCTCGACTTCCGGTTACCCGTTATTGTCGAAAAACTAATCAGTTCATTGTGCTCATGTTAAAGTGTTATATATGAAGTTTGGTAACGATATAGCACGTACTTTTTGAGTTAGAGCACCCCAATCACATACACACACACACGCACACACAGACATCATTCCTAAAATAGTCTAAACGTGTTCTAGGGACCTCAAAACGTGTATTTCCGTTGAAATCTCGAAGTCGATTTTTTTCGTGAATACAATACTTTCCCATTATAGAGTATAGAGAAAGTAAAAATATCTACGTGCTCAGTTGCTCATTCAAGAAAATGGTGGAGATACTTCCCATGTATTAATATAGGTTAATTCCGCTTTCTCCGATTAAGGAAATATACTCGTGAAAAAGATTTCATTTTGCACTGCAGTCTGAGAACACGCTTAACATCTTTAAGATCGGTCAAATAAGTATTACATGCAGCTGATTGCAAATTACTGTATTGGTTTAATAAGTACCATTTGTTATAAGGGTATTATTATTATTATCAAATATAAGTTACAAATAGGCAATTTGCCAGGTGGTAACATAACTATCGTACATAAAATACTAAAAAAAACCAAACCATAATATAAAAACAAATACATGACAAAATAAGTATAGCATAAACAATTATCTTAACATTACCTTACATCTACTTTTAAAAACATTTACATTCCTTGGGGAGGGCTTAAATAGTTCTGCAGGCAACTCGTTCCAATCGACTACGGTCTTATTTAAATATGAACTTTTTTTAATATTAGTTTTTTGAACTCTACACTTGAATTTAAATTTATGATCATTTTTCCCCACGAAAGTTGGTTCTTCCGCCTCCTTTCTTAGATCACCCCAAGCTCCCTCATTTTTTAATATATTATACATGCCGCATAGCCTACTCCGTTTCCCCCTATTTTTTAATTTATTTATTTACGTATCCAGGCTACAATTAGGCCCTTGGCCTGGTGGTAACGATACATTAACACCATGTCAATTTAGTAACTCATTTCATGATTTTAGACTAAATAGGTACTTTTTGCACTTCTTCCTAAAGTCTTTCAGGTTTTTAGGAAAGGGGTCAAAGATATCTCCAGGTAATTCATTCCATTCTTGAATACCTCTGTTCAGAAAGGAGTTTTTTACAACTTCTAGTCTTTGAGGTTTGTATCTGATTTTAAATTTATGATCATTTTTACTGAAAAAATTTGGAGTTTCTAAACTACTACTGAAATTTTTCCATCCCCCCCCGTTACTTACAATCCTGTACATTCCACTCAGCCTATTTAATTTCCTTCTTGTTTGTAATGATTCCCACCCCAATAATTCTATCATCTTTGATACACTCTTTTCTTTTGAATTTATTAAGAACATATCTTGCTGCTTTTCTTTGGACCTTTTCTATTTTATTTACATACGTGGTTTCGCAGGGATCCCATACATTCGTAGAATACTCAAGTATTGGCCTCACTATATTGGTTTGTAATCACGGAAACGTTGAGGTAAAATTAGAATGAAGACCTTTGCTCGTTTTATTTTTTTTATGTGAAGTATTTTCGGTCGGGATAATTTCTGAGATGGCGTGTTTATCAGGCGGCCGCTTAGAATATGTAATTATCCACGCAATATTAGGCGAAAAGGGACACGCGAGGTAAAATGAAAAAAATAACAGCCACCCTGAAAGTTTCAGATCCCCACTGGAGCGCTTGTCACATCATACCTTTTATTTTACGGACTTTTATTTACCCCTGGATGAGGTTTTGCCTTTCAATCGAGTTAAACCGATAGAACATGACACTTTGAGTCACGCATGGACTGTATTAGGGAACGTCCATCTTTCCATCTGGCTTGTGATTGATCGCTGGACGCAAGATTGTTCGAACGCAGTGTTGGCTCATTTTACAGGTAATCAATATATGGTCAAGGGTTAAACTTCATAAACTTCGTTTTCCTGCACACAGACCTTACTACATAGTATTCAAGTGTACTGAAAACAAACTTCTACAGCTCCAATTACAGATTAGTCGAAGTAGACATATTTCGCGTTCGTACATGTATACGTTGAAATGAAGTTATGTAACTCGAAGTATCGGTAAGTCGAACTTCTTTGTTTTTCTTTGAGATTCGACTGCACTAGTCACAAAATTTTATGATTTCTAGTCGCCTATTGAAAGAAAGATGAGTAAAGATACTCTGAGCGATGGAAATTTAAAACATTCATAACGTACTATTCTCTTTGAAAACGTTCGAAGCGATAATGCAGCTCTATTTTTTAAAAAAATGGTAATTATACATTCACATACACGCATGAGTCTTGTTTTAATACAGTCTTTCTTGAATAAAAGTAATCCGATGTACAACCGCTGCTACAAAACAATAAAGCAGCGGAATTTTTTTCCACATAAAAATAATGTTAATATATATTTAGATAACCACACGTGTGTGAAAATCAAATTTGAAAAACAATTGTGCCTCACATAAACATAAAGTATTATGTGGGTTGTCGAATTCTTATACACGCTGAAGAATTATTGTTGGGTAAAGATTGTTGAATGACGTCAGAGGATTGGGAGTGCAGAACGGTAGCAGAGCGTCAAACTCGATATATGTATTATAAAATCGCTAGGCGTTATATAGAATTTTTTTTAAAACATGGGTTATGTTATTACTTTCTCCATACGTAGTATAGGGAAAGTATTGTGATCACGAAAAAAATCGACTTAGAGATTTCAACGGAAATACACGTTTTGAGATCCCTAGAAAACGTTTAGACTATGTTCGGATTGATGTCTGTGTGTGTGCGCGTGCGTGTGTATGTGATTGTGGGCGCTCTAACTCAAAATGTACTTGTCATATTAATACCAAAATACATATATAACGCTTTAGCATGAGCACAAAGAATTGATTAGTTTTTGGACAATAACGGTTAACCGGAAGTCGAGGTTTATTCTGATGAAATTAGAGATGCATGGAAACAGAACGAGGTACAAACTATACCGATAGTAATGTCTGCCACAGGAGTCATCCCAAAAAAGCTAAAAGAAAGCCTAAAGAGACTCAACCTACACCCTCTGTCCAGATGCAGAAGGCAACAATACTAAACACACGTTCAATAGTCCCTCAAACTTAAACATACTTGCATAAAAATTAAATAGGAGGGGGACAACTTGCCATTTGGCCGTTGTCTCCTTCAAAAAGCCATTGGAAACAATGAGAAAATGTAAAAATAATAACATGGGCAGAGCTGAAACGAAGCGAGAAAACCTTCTTTCTTTAGCATTTAAAACATCTTAAAAATGAGATATAGACGCGGGATATTCACATTTAGACCGAGAAAATTATGGAAATGAATTTCCCTATCGTATAAATTCAAATCTCTTTCGAAAAAAACCGAAATTAGGATTAATGACTATTTTTTCGTGATTTTTACGCATTTATTCAATTCATCGCCCCGGCAACTGCAATTATTCAAGTCTATTGTTGGCTCGACTCTAATGCGTAAGAAATGTACAGAAATTGTGATAAAATCGTGTTATAACATCATTTTATATGCCTATGACTATCATTACTTTCTGAAACATTCGATTATGTGGATTTTATATTATTTTTTACGTTTTAGTGCACATAAAAGTTCGTGTCATTAATTTTTATTTTATATTAACGTAATACTTACTTCACGCCTACCCGTCATATTTGACGGGAAATTACGCTAGTGTATATATCTCTCTATAGGTATTATAAAATAGTAATGGTTATCATGACGCGTAACGCTATAATTATGTGAATAACTCGATAAGAAATAAACTTAGAAGCCTGAAATTTCTCAGGATTTCAGTGTTGATGAATCATTAGGTTATGACTAAAAACATTTCGAAAAAGGTCACGGGTTCGACTCCAGAGGATGAATGTCGTTTCCCATAAGATAACACGTAAAAATCACCTTTTTGATTTGAAGGCTTTCATTCTTTTACTCTTTAAAATACCTTAAAATTATGTTATCGCCAAGAAATTTGCGCTAAAACACGCCAAAATGAATGAGGATTCTTATTCTTACCGTCGAATACTCAATCTCATTCGAATTCGCTCATATTTTGAATTTATACTCGAGTTTTGGTAAATTTTTTAACATTTCAATAATAAGATTCCATGGTTACCGGTATTGTTGTTCTCGGTAATCTCCGTGCATATTATGCATTTATACGTATAAAGTTTTACAGATCGAAAATAAGATTAAAATTTGCTCGAAATAATTATAGATATGAATTTAATGCAAACAAATCGAACGCAGTATTCATGTTATTTATATTTTTATCTATATTACTAAAATCCTATTTCTGGTTGTCTCTCTCTCTCCCTTTAACGCTCTATACGTCAGCCATTTTTAATCTCAGAGAATTTCAGCCCTCTAAGTTTATTTTTATCGAGTTATTCAACTAATTCTCTTAATTTGTTATTAAAAACGAGCACATACATCCCTTATAAAATATATTCATTAAACTCATATTCAAAACATATTCCCGTTAAAATAATCTAAATCCAATAGGTACATGGTAGGAACGAAGAAACAGCGAGAAAAGAGGGTTGGCGAGCGTCAGCTATGTGTGTGTGTGTGTATATATGTGTGTATATATATATATATCCCTTCCAACTGCCTCAGTTCACTGCCTCAAAGTCGGCGGAAGGGTGTAAACGGAGGCTAAAGGGCGAAGAACAGTGGTGTCCTCGGACACCGGTAGGTTCAACCATGCTGTGAAGTCTTTCTGCAATATCTCCGGCCAAAGTGAAAGAGGTACTCACCAACCCGCTCTGGGCCAGCGTGGTGTTTTAAGGCCCACAATCCCCCCATGACATGTACACCCATAAAAAACGGCCCTCATTCTCCGGAGGCTGGATTGCCTCTGACCGTGGCAGTGGTCAGGAACAAGGCAGGAAGGCAGAGGGTGCTAAGAATCCCCGGAGGTTAAACGCCCACTGCCACTCTTTCTCATCCTTACCCAATTCCTTTAACCTCAACCTAACTTCCTTTAACTGCCGGACTTTGTCCAGTGAAGATAAACTTCAAGAGCTCCAAGAACAACTGGAGAAGATCAAGTGGGACATTTTAGGACTTAGTGAGGTGAGAAGAAAAGGTGAAGGCCTATTGGAGTTGAAGAGTGGAGATATTTTTTATTACAGGGGAACTGACACAGGAAGAACAGGAGGTGTTGGATTCATCATCAACAAAAAATTGAAGAATAATATCGTGGAAATGGAAAGTTCATCCGAGCGGGCAGCTAGACTAGTGCTTCAAATAAATAAAAGATATCAACTTCAAATAGTCCAAGTTTATGCGCCAACGTCATCATACTCGGATGAGGAAGTGGAAGATTTTTACCAAGAAGTTGGAGAACTGCACGACAAAGGAAGCTGCCATCTAAAAGTGGTCATGGGTGATTTCAATGCCAAGGTAGGAGAACAAAAGGAAGACGACAGCGCAGTTGGAAAATGGGGCTATGGAGACAGAAATGAACGAGGGGACCGCCTTGTAGACTTTGCTGAATGTACTAGTCTATATATAATGAACACTTTCTTCAAAAAGAATCCCAATAGAAAATGGACCTGGAAAGGACCCAATGGTACCAAAAACGAAATTGACTACATACTAGTAAATAAGAAGCAATTGGCTGAAGACTGTTCCGTCCTCAACCAGTTTAAAACTGGAAGCGACCATCGCTTGGTAAGATGCAGAATAAAATTCAACTCAAAGTTAGAAAGACAGAAGCTTATAAAGAAGAAGCCTAAGTCTATTATCAACACGCAGGTGCTAAAAGAACGAAAAGAAGAATTTCAGCTCCAACTGAAAAATCGATTCAGTGCACTGGAAGACCAAGAAGTTGAATCCCAATTTATAGAGATACTCAAGGAAACTGCTGAAGAAATAGGCGGAACAGTTAAAACAAAGCCAGAGAAAAAGTTGACTGAAAAAACAAGACTGCTGATGGAAAAAAGAAGGAAAATGTTAATTACTAATGATCCTAAAGAAATGATCCATTTTGCAGAACTAAACAAAACTATAAGGAAGTGCATCAAGGAAGATGTGAAAACATATAATTATGAACTAATCGAGAAAGCCATAGAAAACAATAGAAGTTACAAGAAAATGAAGCAACATCTCTCGATCGGAAAGAGACAGCTGGTGGCCTTGATGCTAGAAGACGGCTCCATAACCCATAGTAGGAAACTGATCCTGAAACGGGTACAAGAATTTTACACCAAGCTGTATGAGGATCCTCTAGGAAATGATGAAGTAAATGATGATGCAAACATGCCCACCGAAGAGGTCCCAGGTATCCTTCCGGAAGAGGTGAGACACGCAATCAGAAGTATGAAGAATGGAAAAGCATCTGGAATGGATGGTATCACAGCGGAAGTATTCAAAGCAATGGGGAATCATACGGAAACAATTCTCGCTAAGATTTTTAATTCCTGTCTGAGGAAGAAAAAGATACCAGAAACATGGAACCACGCATGTATTATCCTTCTACACAAGAAAGGTTCCAAAGAAGACTTGAATAACTACAGACCGATCAGCCTACTCCCAACAGTCTACAAAATATTCACCAAAATACTCACTATGCGCCTTCAAAACCATCTTGATGCTGCCCAACCCAGAGAGCAAGCTGGATTCCGCAGTGGGTATAGCACGATGGACCACATCCAAGTCGTGAGAGAGGTAATCAGTCGGACCAACGAGTATGAATTACCTCTATGTATGTGCTTTATCGACTACGAGAAAGCATTCGACTCTGTCCGAACTTCGTCGGTGTTACGTGCACTAAAGAAACAAGGAGTAGAAGAAACGTACATAACCTTGATCAAGAATATCTACGAAAATGCGACAACATCTGTCCAGCTGCATGAAGAGACGAGTGCCTTTAAGGCCGAAAAGGGAGTGAGACAAGGAGATACTATGTCCCCTAAGTTATTTACAGCAGCTCTAGAGGAAGTATTCAAAAGGCTAGACTGGGAGGAAAAAGGCATAAAGGTAAATGGAGAATATCTGAGTCACCTGCGCTTTGCAGATGATATCATACTGTTCGCAGGAAGCCCAGAAGAGCTCCTTAGAAGAACTGAAGAGCTTGAGCAAGCAAGCCGAGAAGCTGGACTTAAGATGAATCTTAATAAAACAAAGGTTATGTACAACTCCTTCACAAATTCTGAGAAGATACATATCAACGGAGCAGAACTTGGAGAAGTAACCAGCTATGTTTACTTAGGTCAACTCATCACTACTGATGGTTCGCTTCTTGGAGAAATCAACCGGAGAGTGAAGATGGCATGGAGTGCTTTTGGCAAGAATGCGAACATCTTTAAATCAAATATTCCAGTCTTCCTAAAAAGGAGACTTTATGACCAATGTGTTCTGCCTGTTCTGACATATGGTTGTGAAACATGGACCATGAATGCCAGAATGATACAGCGCCTGCAAACAACACAGAGGGGCATGGAGAGATGCATGTTAGGGATCACCCGAAGAGACCGCAAGAGGAACGACTGGGTAAGAAAGAAGACGGGAGTCTGTGACGTGATTAGAAGAGTGAAGGTGTTAAAATGGCAGTGGGCGGGCCACATTGCTAGAAGAAATGACCAGCGTTGGACGTCCAGTGTCATCGAATGGATCCCAAGAAACATCAAGAGACCAAAAAGAAGACCGAAAGACAGGTGGGACAGAGAGCTTGTTAAGTTCTTGGGGCAAACTTGGAGGAGGGAGGCAGTTGACAGGGAAAACTGGAAGAGTCTGGGGGAGGCCTTCGTCCGTCAGTGGACTGAAAAAGGCTGATGATGATGATGATATATATATATATATACACACACACATATACATACACACACATTCATATACTTCGTATTTATCGCAGCGATTCAATTTACAACATCAACAGAATTGCGCCATTAGTAATGTCAGGAATAAAGGGATGACGCATAATACCATTCCGTTTCAAAAAAGTATACATGCTTTCAGAGTACTTTTTTATAAAGTAAGAAAAATAAATGGAATGAGGAAATGTCGACTGCCCGATCAGAAATTAAAGTCACAACAGCATACGCATTCAATAATTTTCAATTATTTTTTAGAAATCATTCCACCGTGTATCTTCCGTCTGTAATTTCGCCTTTTTCGACGAACTCAAAATTTCTTATTAAGAGCAAACTCAATGTCGACTAACTAACTACAAAATTTTCATCAAAGGCTTATTGCTGCAATTTTTTCCAGAAAGCAATAATTTTCAAATGACGAAGAAACCTTATACTTTTTAGGTGAAACCAATAACAGGCATTCATTTAATATTATGATATTGGCATACTAAATAACATACATCATATACGAGATCCATATAGTGAGGGTTATTCGTTGGGACAACTATATCTTCCTAAAATTTGAACGCAAAAAAATGTCAACAATTTTTGCAGTCGATTGTTACAATTTTTCAACCGAAATATTGCTCAGCCTAATAAAAAAATAAACTGTTAATGAGTTATAGTTAAAGAGTTAAAATGCCTAGCCTTAAATAGAAGCAATGGGATAAATGGATGACCTAGATAAGTCCTGTAGCAATAAAACGGATCAGTAAATCATGACCAGTAGTTGATTAGACTACCCACCGAATTGAAGCCATAACTTTATCTCAGAAATCCAATTTTGTGAAAACTATTCTTTATTGTGACATTCACCAATTAATAAGCAAATGACAGGTGGGACTAACGATAATAGTGCCACAGATGCCGATTAGAGTTTTACGTAATTATCCATCTTCGAACATAAACCGAGTATAGAAGTTTTCATCCTGAAGAGAGAGAGAAAGAGAGAGTAAAAACAAGCTCGCTGAAACGACCAGTAATAAGAGGAGCATCGAGACATTAAGAAGTTATTTATGCCTAAAATTTTTGATTTGTGAAATAAAACTGGAAAATTTACAAAGAGACCTAAACAGTTGAAATGCATACGCGTCCTAATGCAACGCTAGGTTAGCAATCTCGGCGTAAATTAGAATCAATGATCGTTTAATTAGTACCTCCAAGGTATGCCAATGTGAGGTTTTAGCGCGCTTATGGCATATTTAGCATCCACACGAAGCGACTATGCCATTTATTTTTCGGATTGCACTGTTTTCCCGGACGACGACTTTTCTCTTTTTCTCTTCCCCTATAGACATAACTCGCCCGTTCATTTTCCCTTCTTTCGATTGCTTCCGTCTTGACTTCCACTCCCTCCATCATCAACCACTATCGTCTCCGACTAAAAAACTCATTCTGCACCATTCTTTTCCATGACATACCCATTTCGCCCAGTTGTCCTCCTCTCTAACGAGCCTCCTTAACGGGAAAGACTGAGAGTTTTGGAACATCTCGCCGCGAGTGGAAATCTCTCCAGCATTTTTTTCCTTGCTCATTTTGAGCCTTGGCACGGATCGTAAATCAGTCACGATGCCAATGCAGCCACGGCGAATCCCGGTTATTGTGGCCACTCCCGTTTACGGCGGCCAATATCGCCGATCCCCGGCCAAACTCCACGAGTATCGCGGCGCAATGTTAATGCAACGCTAAAAGTTATTGCGCGCGGTAAACTACGCGCGTTCTCTCTACACGGCTCTCCCTGAGGCAATGACACGCGAAAATCGAATTTTTCGCCGCGCTTTAAAGGCCATAATCGAAATTTGGCGAAACGCTACATAAACTGACATGAAATTTATAAAATTAAGTAGCGTTAAAAAAGTTTTCATTTAGGAAAATAACTCGCAAATGTCCCGAAATTTTCTTTAAAATACATAAGGCATAGAGAAACTATATCAAACTTGGACGAATCCTCCATATGTGCAGATTATGCAGTGAATTCGAGTCCACGAGAACAAGAGGGTCCACATGTGCTCATTTTTACGCTTCCGTCACGTGATGCATATACACAAATAACGTCTTATAGCAGCATTTATGCCATTATTATTATAGATATATTATATTCTGTCCCGAAAATGTATAAGGTGTGAGAAGAGTCCCTGACGTTACACTTGCACCGTGGCCTACTGCATCTAATACGCCACTGATATCTAATTAAAATATTTCATTTAGCTAAAAAGAGTTCACAGTACTTTCAAGTTCTCATAGATCTTTTAAATGCGGACGACTAGAACAGCATTCGTGATTATAACAGTGATAAATTTCTATACATCGTTAAATTCTGCGCTCATATTCAAATGAAAATTTAAAACCACAATCTCATTAAATCTCTTGTTAACGAATGAAAACTAAGAACTGTCTCTTTCATTTCAAATGGTTGAATCTTGTCTCGATAGAATTGGTAAAATTCGGTAATGACCGCAACCATTTTCTCGGATGAAAGGCATCAGAGTTCATTACGACCATCTTTCCACTCGGCATATTTTTTCTCTTGATACACCAAAGGGTACTGAAATGTTCCAAGAACGTTTTTCATCTCGGTTACGCAAGAAGGTCCGTCGGAAGAATTTTGATAAACATGTCCATAAACAGAATAATATCCCTTCGGCTCAGTCATGGTACTGGTCATAAAAATAAAAATCTTCCTTTTTCAAAATAAAATGAAAATCTTAAACATCTCCGTTGTTCTTACTCAGATTCAGTACGTTTGTACCAAATGTGCTGTTGTTATCTGTAATTAACATAATGAGAAAATAGGAAGACGCTCGTTCGTTTCTTCAGTATCAACGGCCAAATTTTTAGATACTCCAAAAAGATTATCATTTTTAGATACTATAATACTCCGTTTGAGGAAAATGTCTAGCTTTAAACTAATCAGTAAGTTTATCAAACACACAATTTCGTCAAAATTCAAGTTTGGTCATACGTCGTACCTTCTCACTTATCGTAATTCACTATTAGTTAATAAACAGCATTAATATCAATTTATAAGGAGTTAATTATCATAAACAATCACGAGCACAGGTGTTCGCACGATAGCATTTTAAACCGCGATCCCAATATTGGGATGTTTAACTAAAGGCAATTCGCATTTTGTAATGAGTATATTTTTGAAAAGTGAAGAAAATTGTACTTTCTAAGAAATGAATCAACTATACCAACATGTTGCATTGGCTGAAAAATTAGGTCCATCTACGAAAGTGAGGTGCGAAACCCATATCATCAAACAGAGTTCAAAAACAGGTGATCAACGCGTTATACAAATTTGGAACGAAATTACTTCAATCGTTTTTGCTAAAATTTTCACTCTGGTTAAGTAAGTCGAAAAATACGGGTCGCCATTCCATATCTTGTTCAAATCAAACGAAATAGAATAGAAAGAAGCTATAAACAGCGTGGATAACATTCCTTCAAATTGGCGAACTTATCTTTAAGATCAAGAACAGAGTGTGCAAAACTTCCTGTGTGTAAACGTGTAAGGAAAACTTTAGTACATAATTCAGATAACTACCTCTTCGACCGTGGTTGACAAAGATTTAAAACTCCTTAACTATTCACCAAACACACCTAGCCTACAAGCAGACAAACTTCTGACCATACAGACCACATCGCTCTCTCTCTCTCTCTCTCTCGGTCCTTTTGTCTATTTCTATGTAACAAATTATCTTTCTCTACCTCGCCATCCCCTTTCTCTCTACCTCCTCTCACTCTGTACCCTATTTTCTATCCCACTCTCTCCTCCTTGTTCTCTCCAATTCATTCTATATACCTCCTTTTCTCTCTCTCTCCCTCTCTCCCTCCCTCCCCCTCTCCCTCCCTCCCTCTCCCCTCTCCCTCCCTCCCTCTCCCCTCTCCCTCCCTCCCTCTCCCCTCTCCCTCTCCCTCCCCCTCCCCCTCTCCCTCTCCCTCTCCCTCTCCCTCTCTCTCTCTCTCTCTCTCTCTCTCTCTCTCCTCTATCTTACTAATGGATGATACCTCCTAACACATTCTCGTCCTTTCACTTCTATTGAATTAACCCCTTCAAAAAGTTGTCACTTAACTTACATTTTACCTGCATTATCTCTTGAAAATTCTCCGGATATTTTAAAAAATCTAACTATCATCAACAACAGGTATTGTAACTGCATCGATTGAACGGATTAAGATTATATCTTATCAAAAATATACCATAAGAACCTGTGATAACAGTTCCTAATCATAATCAAGAGCAAGGAAACAACATGGTATGACAATATGAGCTACTATCCTTCAATCTGTAAAATACTACAAGATATTTAGTCTAAAGCGAAAATAAAAAGCAATGAATCTAGCTTTTTATTAGAAAAATTGCATCTTAAACGCACCATAGTTCCACAGATATTCCAACACCTTTACTTGATACTTAAATTCAACTTAATTATTTAGTTGGAAAATGTTTGGAGAGTACATTTTCCTCGTACTATGATCGTTGACATTACTCTCTTTCAAGTTTTGAAGAAAGTAAACAAACCGCACTGAAAATTTTGCTCTTTATTCTAAATATGCGGTACTCGCATATCAAAAACCAGCATTAAAATTTTGAATTGACAACTCGAGAAGAAGATAAAAAGAAGTATAAAGATATACTCATGTGAAGGATATCGTAAATTGGTTTTTATGCGTTGCTGGTGGAGAAAAATCGTTGTGCAGAAAACCGGGCGTTATAAGCCCGAGCGGTCAACCCGGGAAATATTGGCTTCGGGGCAAGAGGGGATGTGAATAGTAATGGCGGGAGAGAAATGAGAAAAGGGAGGAAGTGAGGAGGATTGAGAGGAAATGTAAGAGGGAAAGAGGAGAGAGGGAAGCGAGATAGGGAGGAAGGGGAGATAGGGAGAAATGAAAGGGAAGAAGAGGGAGAAAGTAGAGATAGATAAAATAGAGAAAATAAAGTTTCGAGGATGGAATAGACTGGTGGAGTGAGTTAGTAAAAAATCATTTGATAAGGAGAGGTGTGTAAAGAGATAGCATGGAAGACGAGAGAGAAGAATAGAATGTCTGAGGGGAAAAATAAAAAATAGATGAAAAAGTGGTATGAGGGTAGAGAGAGATAGGGGACGGGAGAGAGGGAGGGGAGAATGGGAAATTGAGAGGAGAGAGGGGTAGAGAGAGGAGCAGAGAGAGGTGGGGAGATAGGACGGGAGAGAGGGGTGAGAGAAAGACGAAAAACGATGGATAGAAAAAGGGAAAACAGAGAGAGGAATAGAGATGGAAGAGGGGAACAGCAGATGAGAACGGCGGATCGGATATTGCGGATACGTTTTCATTCTGCGATTCCGGAATCTGCGACGGTTTTCGGCTTTTTTTTCCCCCCAAACACGAAGATTGGAAATCGAAATAAAACATCCTGAACAGTACCGAGATATACGGAGGGAAAAGAACCGCCATTTCACTGTTCGAAGAAGCGAAGCTCCCCGCCTCGAACCCAAAACCTAATCGCGTGAACCATTACCGCAGCGGTGATTCCGTTAAAAATAGTTCGCGTGGTCTTAGGGCGAGGGATGGGGGTGTGAGGAGGGGGAAGCGAATGGGTGCGTGGGTGGGGAAACGAGGAGTTGTAATCAAATGAACGACCTTAACCTTGAAAACGAGGAGGGTTTCCGGCCATACAAGAGGTCGTAATTGCGTCCAATCAAAAATTTCGCGATTGACACATGGTATTTTTCAGGTTTTTCATTTCTCGTATAAGGAATGGCGCGACGGCTTGTCTGTATACTCTTAAATTATATTTTTCCCCTCGACTTTTTTACTTTCTCCATACGAAGTAATGGGAAAGTATTGTGATCACGAAAAAAATCGACTTCGACATTTCAACGGAAATACACGTTTTGAGGTCCCTAGAACACGTTTAGACTATTTTCGGAATGGTGTGTGTGCGTGCGTGTGGATGGATGTATGTGATTGTGGGCGCTCTAACTCAAAATGTACTTGTCATATTAATACCAAAATACATATATAACACTTTAGCATGAGCACAAAGAATTGATTAGTTTTTGGACAATAACGGTTAACCGGAAGTCGAGGTTTATTCGAAACCCGATTCGGTTTTGAGGAAATATCTCCGTTAAATATAATTATTGTATATACAATTCTATACAAAGGTTATAGAGAATGTAATTTCCTACAACTTTCATTTGAAACAATTTTCCATAGTAGTTATTGTTTAGGAATTATTTATAAATAATCGGTTTTTTCGGTTTCCGTCAAATATCTCCTAAAAAACGTCGTCATTGGTAATCTTCGTGAGGATCAAAGTTGTAGAGAAGAATATTTCTTCCAAGTTTTGTTTGAAACAAATTTTCGTAGAACTATCCATTTCGGAGATATTTAACTTTTTCGTAATTTCCAGTAAACAGCGCCAACACCATGTAGCGGAGAATTCTGTAAACATTCAAAATATACGTAATTTACGGCAATAAGGACGACTGTATTCTTTTACGATACGAAATGATAATTTTTCCTCATAATGCTATTCATAATAATTTAAATATCTATACCCCAAATATGAAGAAAGTCATGTGTTGGCCACATCAGATTTTTTTTCGATGTAACCAATCTTCGTTATGAAGCCTATATATTTTATTCGTTTTTGTCTTTTAGACAGCAACGATCAGTTAAAATCAAAAGATAAAATGTAATGTATTTTCCTGCGATATATTAGAAAGATAACGGAATGACCTTACCTTTCTCCAGCTATTTAAATACTGAAATGGCTAAAATTTTAAGAAATTTTTAAGAAATAACTATAGAAGTCATGGAAATTTTAACGGAATAATCAGAACCTAATAACTTACACTAAACCTAAATTTAATCAAATTATTTGGTTCTGATTGTTCTTTAGAATTTCATATCACGAAGTCAAGACCAATAACGTACAATTTTAATGATGGTTAAGTTGCTATAAAACTAAAATCTCCAACCTCAAAACGCTTGTTTCTGTAGTCAAAATATGTGTCTGTATTCTTAATTCACTTCTAGACCTACGAACCTAATGAATTTAAGGTGTGTATGATCAAGCATCAATGTCGATTTAGCATTACCGAATAAAAATTCTTAATTTTCATCCTATTGTCGTTAATTCTTTGGTAACTTCTGAAACCATTGCGTAAGGATAGTCGCATAATTAAATCAACGAATAATCTCATAAAATTAAACACGGTTAAAAGCTATATCAATTAATATAAGAGAGGATAAAAACTCATTCCCTACACCCAATAAACGAACGAGACGAAACGGCCCGAACGAAATCGTGGCGTAAACCTCAAACGCTTTCTATTAAGACTCTACCGACAGTTAATGTGCTATAAAAGGGAATCCCGTATCACTCGGGTGAATTGCCAATCCGAGCCAATCCACTTCCTTCAATCTCCCTTAATTCGTCCCATATTGCCGAGCAATCGCAAAAACTGGAAACAGAAATGAACGGTTGATAACGGACGGACGATGGTCAACCCGAGAGATTTTAGGCCCGAGGTTTGCCGGAGCTAATAGCGATCACGTTTTAAAGAGAATGAATTTTCAAGTGAATTGCTTACCGCCCCTTTTAACCTCGAGTATTGGTATTAATGACCCTGGAGCATCGACGATGAGATTTGTGAAAGGTTAGGCAAACCTCCTCAGCATAAGAATGTTCGGAAGCTCAAATCTGACCCTATTGGTCACTCTGAACTTGTAGAAAATCATTATGTAGCGGATGCAGGGAAAATATTTTTCTTGAGTTTTTAGCTTCATCTATGGAGGAAATTGAGTGTTAGGAAAAAGTTTCAATTTGTTAAAATGAAGATAATATTTTCAAATGCATTATACCTTTTCCTGAACGAATATTTCATCATCTACAGTTTCTGTGACAAAAACTGGTAACGCAACGAAAGGGATGCACGATTATCATTATGAGTATTGTAAAATCATCGTGGACTGATAATCGAATTCCAGTATTTGTCATTAAATTAGGAATTTTCTTGATCTTATAGTAAAACTAGCAGAAATACCCGGCGTTTCTCGGGGAAATTTGGTTCAAATCCGATCGGAATTCTAGATTATATATGGTATTTAAGAATTCACTCGGCCACCGTTTTGAATAAAACGGGCAGAGAGTAACAAAAACCACGTATGAATTATTTCTGGGAGCCCTCCACAATGGTACCAAATTTGATTCAAATCAATAGTAGGACTTGGGAAAATAGGCGTACTTTAATCAATCCCCGCCGTCCAATTACGCATAAGGAAGTAGTCGTTTCCCATCTTTCTCACTGTTTATAAGATGTAGAGTTACCGGTTCTTTGAGAACAGGAAGTTTATGAGAACAGTTATTTTATTGAATAGTTTAGGCGTCAGAACAGTTCGAAAAGAACTGTTCCGTTCTTTCTGACCCATCTCTAGATGGCAATGCATTAGCATACAAAGTTATTTCGCTATTTGTACAATTGATATAAAACATTTGGGATTAAAAAGTAGCCTACGGCCTTCCTATTTGCTAAGAAAGTATCTGTTGAAAGTTTAATTGCTCTAGTTTTAACGGTGCGGAAATGTATAGATGCACAAATAAACAAACAAACTTTCATAAATATATAGGAGATAGTCACTCAGTTGGATTGAAACACTGCCCGTGTTGCTTCACGCAATGGAACTATCGCTTGTCTAATCCTGCTCAATTTTTTAAATGAAAATCGCAATGTGTGAATGTGTGTTAATAAATGGCATACATTCTAATGGTAGAAAAATTATCCAGTTGCACGAAGCAGCAATATGCCGAACCCAAAATTAAAATTTTGCGTAATATTAGATGAAGCTACGCAAATTTATAGACAGTGCATTCTGCATAGCGTTAACGTTCAAAAAATGTAGTGCTTTACTGACCCCTTAAACCTCAAG
Organism: Uropetala carovei; assembly: GCA_036926305.1. Taxonomy (NCBI): domain Eukaryota; kingdom Metazoa; phylum Arthropoda; class Insecta; order Odonata; family Petaluridae; genus Uropetala; species Uropetala carovei. The sequence goes on from JAXCHB010000277.1 coordinate 1,799,892, forward strand.
AGGAAGAAGAAAATATTTGCGACCCTTCGCTTATGTATGGATCCAAGTCGTACCTGTGAGAAACATTCTGCCGTGGTCCCAAAGGCATTCAGTGCTGTCAACAACTCTGTTAGTTCGGAAAAAAATGTTCTTAATCGCTAACTACGTTTATTTTTTAAAGATATATATCTTGAACTCTTTTATTTAGAGAGGAGACGGGAGGTATTGTTTGAACTAACGAATAAAAATTAGAATTTAACAATCTTTTCGTTCTAAATATACGATATATTCCCATTAAAAAGTCTTGTCACCGGATGAGCGCAATTAATAATAAACGAATCAAAGATTCCTATATAGTTGACAGATTCCATTACGCTTCATTCCAAAAATAAATTAGTTATAATCCTAATATATTTTTCGTCTAAAAAACTGAAACAATCATAAAGTTATAGATTCATTAAAAAGGCATAGAAAACTTCAGACCCTCTATCTAAAGATTTCACTGTAACACTATTTTAATATACTACATTTTAGATCAAGAATGCCTATGCAGCAATCGCTGCAGTTGCAAACTTATCGTCGCACTTATAAAAAAAAGAATATAGTATGAAAATTTTTAAGATTAAAAAATATAGCTAAACCATGTGAGAATGTTAAGTTTACAACAATATTTTAGAGATTTTGTATAGCAACAAGAGTAAAAAAAGTTAGGAAAGTGTACAACGTATCACAAATGGGCGCGTTCCGTGCAATGGAGTATTAGAAAGAAATTATACTCCTGTACGTAAGGGAAATAGCGTTTTAAAGTTCTTATATTCTTCAAAAATAATCCATTTTCTTCCTATTTAATAATATTGCATGCACGCGTAAGGAAATTAAACGTTTGTTTGTGAGACTGTTTATGATAGCAACAATGAAGAAGTAACCACGCAATAAATTTTCTAACAATAAGTTCAACTCGAATTAAGACATTCTCATTTGATTTTCTCGATAACGGCTACTCCCGACGATAAAAATGTATATGAAACGAAATACTCTTCTTTACAAGTTCTACAATTTTTGTTTGGAAAATATTTTTATATGAGCAATACTTTACGAGATATGAATCACGAAGACACTATCGTCTATGTTTCTCGTTTTGAATAACTCGAACGATTAAACGGAAATTAAATCCCCCGTCAAAAGGGTTCAGCGATAATTAATACAAATCCCATGCATCTGTTCGGATAACTCCTCTCAGAGCCTCTAAAACGACCCCAGGTCTGCGTGTCTTGCTAACACGCCACGGGAGGTCTCTCATAGGGCCAAACGTGATTGACTAACTCTTCCGCGTGGGGCGCTATTGCCTTCATCCTCTCTCCCTGTTCTCCCCTACTTCCCCCCCCCTCTAATTTTCTCCTACATTACCTTTCTCTCTTTCTCTCCCACCTTCATTTCCTTCGCGTCATTATCACTCTTCATATCTCTCTCACTCGCTGCCTCTTTCATTAATTACTCCTTCTCCCTCTATTTCTATTCATTTCCCTCTCGTATTCCCTTTCGCATCTCGTTCACAATGACGCTGTTTGCCACCTCTCTTCCTTTCTCCACGTTATATTCTCATTTTCCCTTCATAATGAATTTCTCTCTCTCCCCCCCTCTCTCCCTCCCTCTCTCCCTCCCTCTCTCCCTCCCTCTCTCCCTCCCCCTCTCTCTCTCTGTCCATTCCTTCCTTTCTTACCCTTTCATCCTCTCTCTCGCACATTATTTAAAACTTTCTTGTATGTATTTGTTGTATAAGTACTTGCTGTATTTGTATATTCTTATGTATTTCTTCTTATGCTCTCTGTGTGCCTATTTTTACATCTTTCCTTTTATTTGTTGGTATCCAAATCCTTAGCTTTTATCTCTCAATATTTTTTCTTCTGTATCTGTTTAGGGATTTTTCGCGGTTTTTTTACACCTCCCTCCTCTTCGTAGGTGTTTTTCCGGAGTGGGACTTATGTATTTTTTCTTATGCTCTATGTATGTCTATTTTTACATCTTTCATTTTATTAGTTGGTATTCAAATCCTTAGCTTTTATCTCTCAATACTTTTTCATCTGTATCTGTTTAGGGATTTTTCGCGGTTTTTTTACAGATCCCTCCTCTTCGTAGGTGTTTTTCCGGAGTGGGACTTTTTTTCTGTGTCAAAAGAAGTGATTACACAGGTTTTTTTTCAACCCACAAAACTAACATTATTATATAGTAATTCTCTACGTTCAACTAACAAAATTTGTAATAAATAAGTATGAGAAAATCTGTAATTTAACTTGTATAGAATCCTCAATCCTGACGAAAGGGTTAAATGTAAGAAGGGACTTCACAGTCTCAATTTCCCCCTAAATAAAGTCGTTTGTCTGTCTGTCTCTCTCTCTGAGAATCTGTTTTTAGCCATTAAAAATGGCTGGGCAAACCAGATGCACATTTTGTTTCATCTCAGCATCCATTAACATTTCACGGCACGTTTTCCGATTCCCCCGAACTTCGCGGCACGCTGCACCAAATTTTATGAGACAATATAAAAACACTTTTATCGTCCTGAAGCAAAGCGGATATGAAAGAAAAAATACACATCTCTCTCACAGATAAATAAATAAATCGTTTAAATATTTAGTCCGGATTACGAAATAATTCATTAATAACGTTTGCGAATTATCCTGTTACGAATCAACTTTCGGTTACAAGCAACTGAAAAAGCGTAAATACGCGCTCTTTATGAGAGATACAGAGGTATTTACTTGAGAAGAAGAGTATTTTTCCCCTTTCCTATAATTTCACAAATCTACCGCGTCATACCAAATACTACATATGTCGCGGCGCAATAGTTTGACGCGTAATCTCTCTAGTTCGTCCCCTTCTGCCGCATTGTTTCTTCCTTATCTTCCACTTTCCTTCTATCCACTTTCTTTCACCTTTCTCTCTATACCCTCTATCTCCTTAAACCAGAGGTGGGAAAACTACGGCACGCGGGAGTACTTTATACGGCCCGCGATTGCATTACGAAAGCGAACCATGAATGTAACACAGACAATTTCATATTTTTTGGCTAAAAGTACGGCCGGAAAACCTTTGCTTGTGAAGTTTATACAATAAAATTTTACTAATTATCAATTTTCACAGGTAGAAACCTTCGCATTCTCTCAAGTAACTTCCGATGCGGAGCCTAATGTGGCCTGCCGAAGCATTTTCATCTGTTAATGCGGCCCACCTAAGCAATCGCGACGGTTAATGCGGCCCGTCTCGTCAAAAGTTTCCCCACCCCTGCCTTAAACCTTTCTCTACCACTCTCCCTTGCATTATATTTCTTTATTACTACAGCCGATAAACACATTTTGTACCTATGAAGAAGAGTCAAATACGTACAAGGAGAAACTTCATAGATCCAACTTTAGCTGAATGAAAAATTTTTCCTTCGTCCTTCTGTAGAACTCTCTCTCATTCGTCCCTCTCTGTTACCCTGCCTTTCTCTTCTTCTCCATACTCTTACTCCCTCCCCCTTATTCCTCTTCCTCTTCCTCTCCACTCTTCTCTCACCCGTTTCCTCTTTCTCCATCTTCCCTCACCATGTTTTTCATCCCCCAATCCTTCCTGGGAGCGATTTTCCTAAAGCAGACTTTTACCAAAATAAAAGACAGGTCTTTATATGCGGCTTCTTCCACTTAAATTAATTAAAAAATTATTTCCTTACCACTTTGTGTTTTTATCCTATTTACCTTCCCCGTATGTATGCATTTGTGCTGTATCATATTACATCACATTACTTACGACATTTCGAATGGATAACGGTGTGAGAAATGACCTGCCTAAATAAAAAGAAACCTTAGCCAACTATGTACACAGATACAGCTAACTCTCATATAACGCGGCTTCTCGTAGCACGCTTACGCTATATGGCGGATTTTATTTTGCCATCAATATTCTTGCAACAAGGCCCATTTTCATGTAAATCGACTGAACTCGAGGAAAAAAAAATAAAAATTTGCGACATTTTCATTTCACGCCTCTTAAAGAGCACCCAAAAGATAACCTCTCACTTTTATCAGCCATCTCCAAGAAAATGAGTTACAGGGATCTCAAAGTCCGATAAAAATCTTTGTATCTAAGGAAAGAATACATTATTTATATGCGTACATATAAAAAGCGTGTGACTTGTGTGAGAACTTAACCTTATTTTCCCACACGTGTGCCGCTCCACGCAGCCTTTTTTTGTAGCGCGGGAAGTTTCAGAAATCTAACTACCGCGCCTACATTTTATCGCATAACTTTTCCTAGAATTCCCCTTCCTTCGTCTCCCTTGCCTTTAAATCCTTCTCTTTTTACTCTTGAAAGATTTCACCGATTCACATATTTTCCATTTATTTTATACATTAATATATTCCCAGATTTTTATGCTATTCATTATCCCTTTACGGCGTAAATATTAAAATCATAATACCCTAATTGTATTTCATGACCGAACTTTTAACCGTAAGAAGAAACTACGAAGTTTAAACTTAGCAAGGATAAAGACGTTTCTCTTCCAGCCCATCCATCTCACTCACATTCTCATGTCCATTTCTTTTCCAATTCTCTCTCTCTCTCCCTCCATCCAGCAACCTGCTTCTTTTCTTTCCTCTTCAACACAACTCCTATCTTGATACCCCAGCTCGTACCTTTTAAACTTCCTTTCTCTAACATCCATCTCCCTCTCCCCTCCTCTCTCTCTCTCTCTCTCTTCTCTCCTTCCTACTCCCTACTCTCCTACCTTTTTTACCTTCCCCTCCCGTCCTCTTCTTCCCCCTCCCCGTCCATCTCTCTCTTTCTCTCTCCCTCCCACTCTATCCCTCACAAACTTCCTCTCTCTCTCTCTCGCCCTGGTGTGCAGCCGAACGCAGCCGAACCCCATTTCAGTGTGGTATGGTCGAGCGAGAGGGGTAGGAGGTGCGCGCATTCTCTCTTCCCCATTGCGCGTCCCGAGCCACTCCGACGCAACTCGGAGGAGGAAGAAGAAAACCGCCTGCGAGAAGACTTCAGCGTGCGGTACGCGGGAAACCGGAGAGTTTTCTTTTTCTACGCCCTATCGAGAGGTCGCCGATGGAAACCGTGTACCCTACGAAGCTATGGTGCGTCTTTCCGAAGGTTCGCCGCCGCGGTTGCCGTGGAGATTTTTGAAAAGGGAAGCGTGTGAACGAAGAAGGTTGAGACTCGAGAAAAATCGAAAACGGCGAAATAACGCGTGGCAAACGATTGTGGTGAAAAAATAATCGAACGGACTATTCGGCGAGGGGACTTCCTCCGATCGAAATTTTTGAAATAATAGAGAGAGCGCATACGGAAGAAGAACGCACGATCTCGATAGGGTGACGTGCATAGAAACATACCAGTTGCTCTGTGTTTACGTCTTTCATTCGCGGAGGAATCATTCCCGTTCATTTAAAAAAACAAAAGTGACTTAATAGGCCTGTGAAGTTGGTGCACTGACCAGAAACGCCGAAAAAAACAACAAATACCCCGGCAAATTTTTCTCCCGGACCGATAAACAAAAAAAAAAAGTTTCGCGTCTCATTTTTTTCGCGACCTTGACATTCTGAGATGGGCAATTCCGCTCATAGTCGCCTCTCTAAAGGAGGGTCGGACGGGTCACCCAGATCATTCCGTCACAAGTCTGTGTCCCGCAGGGAATCGTCAGGGGAACACACGAAGCGTTCCAAAGACGCTTCCTCGGTCGCCCCGACGGAAAACGGCCCGGACATGAAGGTGATTTCCATGGAAGCCGCGGCTGTGAAACTCGTGAAGCTGACCGAGAGACAGAAAGAACTCCTGATCGAGACTTGGAAGGAACTGGAGGAGAACATTGCGAGGGTCGGTGTAATCATGTACATCGGGTGAGTGATAAAAAAGAGAAACCTTTTTTAACGTGGAGGACCTCCGTTTTTTCCGAAGGGTACCGCAAATATTGTGTCCTCTTATCGCCACTTGCGAATCCGTATCGGTGTTTGCTTCGTTATTACAAATACGGAAACGATAAAGATTCTCGCGGAAGAGACATTTCACTTTTGTGTCGTCCAAATGCGACGCCTGGCGTCTAATGTCTTATGTGTTATTTTAAATAAGGAAAAATATGGTCAAAAAGGAAAGAATCGTTAGGTAAATATAAAGATTTTGTTCAGAGAACAGAGGATAAAGCCGAAATTTATCCAACGGCGAAAACCTCATTTCGATGAAAAAATTGAATTTTAACGTTCCAAAAACCCTATACATATCATGTAAAATCTTATGAATGTCATCTAACGTGAGAGGGTTTTTGTAAATCATGCAGACTCACTTGGCTGAACCATTTAAACGCTTTTTGTTTGTTTTGGAAATGTACCATAATGCGAACTTCCGCGATGTAAAAAGGATACCTACGTCATTTTGGGAAGCTTAGCATAAGAGATGTTTTTTTTAACGATATATGAATTTTTCCTTTGAAAAATTTCGCATTGTATTTGTCTCCAAAAAGAGAAGTAGTAGAAAGGGAATATATTTCCCAGCATACCTCAAACTCTCACATTAGAAAGCTATTAATTACATTTAAATTTCATCATCCACTTCTGTCGGAGAATTATTTCCAAGGGAAAAAACAATGAAAATAATATAAGAATTCCATTACCGGCTATATACAAGTGCAAAATAATCCCGAGCGGCCTTGGGAAAGTTTTTGACGGGTTGATAAAAAGTCGTCTATTATAAATATTTAAACAACGCATTGTATCGATAAAAATGGTCGAATACGATTGTTTCGGAAAAACGAGCCGCGTATTTTTAATTTCTATACGCTTATACGCCGAACATTAAAGTAGCAAATAAAACTGCGGCCGATAAAAACGGGTGTACTCGAAACGCCTCGGTAAATATTTTCGCAAAATTTGCCGGGTTGGTATGCGAAAGGAAACGTTTACGGCGATCGATAAAAGTAAAAAAGAAACTACGCGAGTTCGAAGAGTAAATTAAGTTCGACTGACGCACACATCCCTGCGTACGCAATTTATTTACAAATTGCCCGATGACCGCAGCGTTATTTTTGAGGGGTCTTACGGAATGCCGTCGCTAGGAAACCAAATAGCGCTAAAAAAAAACGTTTCGCAGGTATTAACCAATGATTGTGTGAGGTAGGTCACTTTTGACCCAATTGCGCACCTCACTGGTAGATGGCGCATGTTTACTTTAAAGATCAAATATTCATTTCTTAATCAACTTTCTGATAAATATTTGCACAAACATTTATGAAAACTGCCTTTAAAAAAAAATTTTAAACGAGATAGGAAAGATGCTGACTTCATGCGTGCAAACACACAAGGCAAAAGCTTTTTTTTAAAGAATTATGTAATCATGTCCAATCAATAATTCTACAACTTTTCTCAGGAGACTTTTTGACCTCATGAATATGACTAATATTTGTTTCTGCAAGAGACGATGGAAAGTTCATTTTTTCATAAAAAATCGGCACCCTTCCTTCATGATAATCCACACAACAACTTCCGAGATTAAACATGTGGACAGATAAACAAGCAGACGGATGTTTTTTAGATTCTTAGCGTAAGGACAGAAATCTAATAGGAAATTTGGAAATTGCAACAGGACTATCTGCTCTAAATTTTCGAGAAAAAACTACTGCTAGTGAAAAAATATTAAAATATTTCTTTATACAAAAATAAGGCCGTCCACTTGCTTGATAAAATTTTTTTAAGTCAGCACGTAAACACAGTCTTGATTCTTTAATTAATTTCATAGCAACTTTAGTATCCTCAATTATATCTACTCGTTCAGCATTCATAACTCTTCCACTTTAACTCGTTCATTACACTGTAGCATCATCTTCAATAATACAGTTATTATCCTTGCTTGAAAATTAAGAACATCTTTCCCAATACTATCCGCTCTAACTCAAACATATAAGCACATTAATTATCACAAACATCATTGCAATAACAACATAATTAATTACAAACAAACCTAGCCCACTTGTTGTCTGTGTAGACCGCAATTTTCACATTTAATCACAATCATTTTATTTACAACCCCTGTTGCTCTGTTATTTTTATCCCACATCTCATTAACTCTCTTCACAACAACGCAAAATCTCCTTGTCTCACTAACAAGCGGAAAATTTTTCTGCGGGGACTCCGTATTTTAGTGTTATTATTCTAATGTGTTTCATTAGCCTTCCTAGTTGTATATTTCATTCCGGTTGAATGGATGGAGCTCTACAGCCGACTAAATGATAAAGAATTGTTTATATCATTCTCGAGACTCGTGTATCACGATTAAGTAAGGAAAATTTGAGTGTTCGGTTTAAAATGTAACGTTATCGAAACAGGAAATAAAACTTTCCTTGATCAGGCAAAATTCTAAAGTAATGGGCAACAGTCAAGGGCGATTTCCTGATTTTATTTATTGCTTCATAGAGTATAAATTCGTCGTTCGAATGGACCAATAAGTACAGAGAGCCTCGGTAATACATTTATCCTATTGAAGCCCCTCATGTTTTCCTTTCAAATGCTTGTTAAATAAATTTAAATACTGTGTCGTGAACAATTTGAAATAGACAAACAAGCAAACTGCAAGGCAGGTGAATAATGCGTCAGATTTTTGCTTGAAATTCCTCTTCGCCAAAAGAAATAATCCCGCGCACATGTGTGTTCACAGTGCTCTAAGGATATAAAACAAAGGATCATTGTTCTTCCTCGGAAAAGCACTTATCTTAGACTTCCAAAGTGCTTCGATTTTTTCCAGCAGTAAGCCTTTAGATCTCTCCTTCATTGTAAGCCTCAGGTGGTGCCCCAAGCGGGTTACGAGTGGAGCGTAGAGGAAACAGCAGAATATGAGAGATGCCGATAGAGGTCGAGGGTGATCAGTCTTCTGACGACGTATTCCGCCATAAATCGGCACATATTGCTCAAATCGTTTCTTTCGTCTACTCGGAATATTTCATTTATTTTCCTCGAGGCCGATTCTCTCATTGGCATGACACTCGTGAAATCATTAAAGTCAGCGACCATTTTAAGTCCATGTTTCTCTATATGTAAAAGGTTTAGAGAATAAATTGTTATTACATTGTGCTTACACATTCGAACGGTATATCAAATATTAAACGGTACTTGCTTTGTAACAACTTTGAAGGAATAAGAATATTCAAGTTAATAATTAAAAATGGAGACGTTAACAATTTTAGTCAAAAATCAAATTTGAGTATACATTTTTGCATCTAAATAAAGTTTTAAAACCATTTGAACTAATTTTTGACGTAACAAAAACGAACCATTCCTTTGAGCTATCGTAGTTCAATTCTTCTATAAACTTCAAAATGGTTTTCGCATTTCTACTTGAACGAAATGACTTTAATAGGTTTAATTAACTTCATTATGGGAATATTCCGTTATAAACATGCATCAAAAAATAAGCGTGGTCATGGCTACGTAAATCACTCGAGATACTTCAGAGGCGCACTATTTAAACTACACTGTGTCTGTATAGGTCAGGGGTCGGCAACCTTTTAGACAAGAAGAGCCATTTTATCAAAATTTGTATAGAATCCAACATAAGATGAGCCTCAGAAGAAAAAATACGTATTAAATACCCTCAAGCCATATTTAATTACATATATTTACTTAAAAGCTTACAGATACCCATACAATGATGATTTTGGAGATAATTAGTAAAAAAGAACTTGAGAAACAAAAGAATATTTTACACAAGTTTTTTTCAATGAAAATAAAAACAAACTTTAAAATGAAGTAAATAAAGAGATTCTTTCAGAAAATGAAACTAAGACTATAGATGAAAATCAGAAAGCGATTATATATTATTATCAGTTGAGACCGTCATTTTCGTCTGGTGCGCTTTAAGCGGGAGAGTGGGCGTCGGGAGCCGCAGGACATTCCTCAAAGAGCCGCATGCGGCTCACGAGCCACGGGTTGCCGACCCCTGGTATAGGTTAACAACACGACACAAGGATTATAAATGACACTGGAGCGGATTTAAAATGCCTTTTGAAACACGATGCAAAAGTTTTATAGAAACACTTTGTTTATTAGAGTCAATACTTCATCATTTTAAGCAAGAGAGGATACGCTGAGCCCACGCCAAAAAACTGGAAATTAACATTCTCCCGGAACAAAAAAAACGTTTTCGGGACGGCCGCGAGAGCAGCGTGTTGCACACGAAGCACGTTGCGTCAGCGTTTATGTTTCATTAAGGTACCCTCTAGTCGCACGGCGGCAGCGATCCTCATCCCTTGCAGTGTGTACCGGTCACGATTTACAGAGTAATTCAACCCGACGCACTTATCGAGCATTCAAATCATTTGGACAGGCAAGGACAAGTTGTTTTCTTTTTTATAAAGGCTACGAGATATGGACGGCGGATGAGCCGCGGTGATTTATTCAACCGTCCTCGACTTCGAGTTCCATTTTTTTTGACGAAATATATGCAACCACTTACTCCTTTTTATCGATTGGTCATCACCATTTTTTCGCTCGTATTTTTTTTTATTTCGGCATCTCACGTGTGATGCACGCGATATGAATGTAATATGGGACCATTTTTTTCGTGTCCTCGGCGCGAAGGCAAATATCAAATTATCTCGAGACTAAACAGGCGTTTGTATTTGCAAGTGTGTTCAAAAATAGGGATATGCGTCAACATGGAAAGCTGCTTCCTCAGGTGAATAACGACTTAACTTCTATTCACTTATTCCACACTTAAATCTATTCCGGTACGAAAAATATCTCCCTTGGATCTAACGGATCTTCTTTTTATTTAGTTTTATTTTTTAATGCCAGAGATGCTCTTAACGCTTGTTATTTGTTATTGGAGCGTTCCTGTTTTTTTTTATATTGGTGGAAATTTACGATACTCGGCGATAAAAATATTTGTGAGATACTAGATGATTTATTCTCGGATAATGTATCCGTTCACTCGAGCTACTTTAAAGATAATAAGGATATAATGAACTCCGCAGAGCGCGTGATTATCACACAAGTAAGAGAACTATATCGACACGTACCCCTGAAGCTTTCTAAAGCATCAGACTATGAAGATGTAATAAAAACATAAACATCTTTCGAAAATTTTCAGCTAACGGTAATACGCGAAAATAAAAATATTCATTGCATCGTGCATGAAAGAATTCTCTATATCCGTCACGATATATTCTCAAACATAATCACGTGTTTGGCGCATTGGAAGTCTCATATCTACGCCTATTAATCTTCGCGCTTGTTAGCAAAGCCGAAGAATTTCTTATATTAAACAATCTTAAAGATACCTCATGTTTCACCTAATCCCTAATGGTTTGGATATGACGTTAAATTCTTAAAATACCTTTCCTTAGGTGCTAACAGCCTGAATATAACACGCCTGCTTCGCCATCTTCATTAAAATGTCGAATATATCGCACCATTATTAAGACTATCGCTGCAACAAAACGGGATATATTTGTCCAGGATCATACGAATTTATACGCTCCCTAACCACATTAAAATTGCCACAGGCAGATCCGTCATGGGTTTGTAAGATAATGTTTTGCGTGAAAGTTATTAAATCTAAGTAATTAATAAACCTCAGATCCCGCAAAAAAAAGTATATTTAGTTTAAGAATTCCGTTTCATTTCACGCACTATTAAAAAAATTCACTATGTCTTCATTCCTCCCTTTAACTAATAATAATGAAACGTTTCTTGACAACACAATCAAACCAGAAACAGCAACTATAAACAATTAGATCTATTAAATGTTATGGTATAAACAAATTACTACAAATTGAAAGGGGTCCGGGATAACCAAAGAGTACCGACATTTTTATAGTACCGTCCAGTCAACACTTCCGAAAAGGAACCAATAGCGATAAATAAATTAAGGGTAGCCTGTAACAATCACTACTTTTGACATGCTAGTCTCCCTAACCACAGCCGCTTCTGCTGCTGCAGGGAAGTAATTACGCCGTAGGTGGACCTTTTGCAACCCATCCCACGGGCCACGCAAACACACACACACACATGCGCGCGCACAAAAAGTCAAAGACCAGTCGCGAACATGTTCAATCTGTTCTTTCTAAGGGGTAGGGGAGAGGATGTGATTGACGCAAAGCATCGGATAAAAACAGAGCGACAGATCAACGACACGGACGTCGCCAGCGCTTTGTTATCCCCCCTGGCTGCAAAGATATCGTTAGAATAAATGACAGAGATTTTCACGACGACTGCTTTGATTAATTTTTTAACGAGCGGAGAGAGAACCATTAGGACTTGGATGAGGACAAAACGACTCATTTAAGGAAGAATTGATGGGATTACGGAAACACCAGAGGAATGTTTCTCGGTCAAAAAATTTAATTTTCTTCGGGTAGTAACTTTTAAGTTTTATTTTCCGAAAATATGACAGCAAATGCTAAACTGAGTGCAATCCAATAAATATTAACTGTTTGTATTTATTTGGTTTCGAGGACATTGATGCAACGAGGGAAGGTATTGTGTGGGTTGCATACAATTAAGGATGCAACATTCGTTACGGAAATCTAGGGTTGTTTTTTTTTTGAAGCGTTGCTTTTAAAATTGCAATATCAACTTTTGTATAATTAAGTTTTTTCTCTGAAATTGTTTATAAATATCGTATATACCTATGTACGCATTAAGTACGTGTACGATCAAAACAGATTTGCGTATTTCAATAGATTAGGGATGCAAACACGGACTAAACATAACAACTTCCTGGTCGTTCTAAGTTTTTACAGACGTTCAAATAAGGTCAGAAATTTGTATAACACACGAAGAAAATGATTATAATTTCATCTTACGTACTGCGCAATACGGCCATAACGATTTCCATGCAGATTGTGGCTTTATGTAAGTAAAAAGTGCTTAAATATTATGTTGAACGCATACATTTTCAACTTTCAAAAATAATTTTTTCTTCAAACTACACATTCGAATTACTGCTCGTTATAACAATTTTAAATTCGCTTTTTCCATTTTCACAAATTACAAATAATGAAAATCGTTTCCACGAATGATAAAAAAATTCAAAGCTGAGTTTTGTTCCCAAATATATCTTAATGGTTATTAAAATCAAAATTTAAAATTTGCTATTCGGCGAGAAAAAACTCGTTAAAAGTAATCATTTTACCTAAAAGGAACGAACCAATTTCCTCCATTCACAAGGGAAAACGTTTTGCTGCCCCGATTATAGTCCACACCGTGGGAGGTAAAGTCAGAAGGTTAGAACGAGGCGGAACACAGAATGGAATCGCTGATCTATGGGTAGTTAGCGGAGGTGTTAGACGAGTCGGACACAAGCAGGTTACGGAACGTATTTCAAGTGGTGTCTTGCGACCCATCATCTTTTATTCCCTCCCGCCCCAGTCTACTGCGCGTGCGCCGACTCCCGTGACCATGGTAACAGGGAGAGACCTCTTCCCTAAGCCGACGGTGTCTGCCCCCACATTCGCCATGCCACAAACTTTAATGGATTCTACTTCCTCACTGCGCTATTCAAGAAGATTACACCGATTGTTAAGTTGGAATAATGTCCCGAAAGGATATGATACGTTTCTTTGAGAGATATGCGAAGTGAATGGCTTTAGTAACATGCAATAATATTGACCTTTCGAGAATAATTGTCAAAAATATACTTGTTCGAGGTATAACGAAATGATAGTCGCAATCTACTTCTTCTAGTTACTACATATGGGAAATTTTAAACCAGAAAATTAATTATCCGTGTAAACATTGACAACCAATACCAATTATTAGGTGTTTAATGAAATCTTTGATAAATTATAATAGCATCAGAGAAAAATATATAATGTAGAATGAATCATTAAAGGCAAAAGATATTGTCCGATAACAGTAGGTAATTACTAGAAGTAAAATATTTCAAAAATAAAAGCGATTTAAGGAAAGAATATTTGACTCGTCATTATTTGATTCGTTTACGTTATCCAGATTTTTTCAATCCAGTTTTCTCGTTTAGGAACTCTTTCCATCAAATTTCATTTCGAAAAAATAATAAAATTTAACATGCGTGGAGTATTAAATAAATTGACGAAAGAACTAAGTCTGTAACTGCCTTAGTTTAGTAGGAGTTAGTCCGTCAGACAAACAGACGGACCTCCACGAAAAAAAGATGGACAACAAGACAGAATATTGAATCGATTGGCAAAAAACGAGGTCTTCAGAGACATTCGTTTGGGAATCAGATGCATAAGCGGATTTTTTGGGGAAAAAACGCTAAAAATATGTCTATGTATGAAACTTCTTTTACAGTTTGCTTTACCCAACTGGGTGTGATCATAAAGGGAACGGAAATTTTTTACGTTTTACGGACGTTTTTAACATTTAAAAGTCCTTCCTTAATCTGTGATAACAAAGTGAATTGGAAAATCAAAACACCATCGGCGCCATGTTTTCGGACCAAGGATGCTTTCCGGACTTTTAGAAATTCCGGAACTAATCCGAACCGGGGACGCTTCCGGACCACAGAATTCCAGATTAGAGAAGTTCGATTGCATCTGAATTTCAAAAACTTATTTTTTGAATCCATGACCATTTTAATGAGAGGTAATATTTGATAAAGTAATAACTACGTTTGTGTTAATCCAACGCTAATCACCGTGTACAGTAACAAGTGAGTAAATAGAAATGAGAGATAATTTTTTAAAAACTTTAGATAAAATGTTTCCTTTAAATTTCAGGATAAATTTTAAATTAACAATTAGTGAAAAATAACTGTCGAATTAAAAATCCCGAGTAGTAACAAAACTGTTTCTTGGGATAAAGTATCAACGTTGCGAACGAAAAGCCTTCATCGAGATTAAAGCGCTGCATTATATGAGATGAGAGATATACTTGCAACAAATTAAACTTCCTATTGTTTTAACAGCCTCGTGCAGCGACGATTCAAAATTTTAATAGTGTTATATCTGTATAAAGAATAAGAATACGTCGTTTCCAAAAGCTTTTTCTTTCATTTAGGGTGGCGAATGAATTCCTTTAGAGAAGGTTCTCCTTTATTTTTCCTGGGCATTGGATATTTTCCTTCGCTATTTCCCCTCCACGTACCTTTTTTTCCCAACAAAGAAACTCCGCGGGGAGGATGTTTCAATTTCCACGGGGACCTAAATCGTTTCCGGGGCTCTCTCTGTTGAGGAGAGCACTGGAAACAAAAGTGTATCCCGGAAAGAATGAACTCGCCGAAAACATGCGGCTTTTCTTTCTCTTTTGTTTCTTTTCGATATAACCTGCGAGGTCCGGAGAGCGCTTAGAACTAAATCACGCCTTTAATGAAAAGGAAACTTGCGCAATAAACACAAATGAGAATTTTTGCACCACTCATCGAAAGTGGAAAAAATATACATTCAGTGGAGTTATCCCTACTGCTTTCAGTTGCTATAATAAGAGTTAATGCTTAATAATGAATATCCAGCTAAATTCATGACTTATGACCATTAAATTTAATAAATTAAAAAATATTGTTATTGTTATTTATTATCCTTTTTGATGGGCGAATTTAGGCCTCCAGTGGCTTCTCTTACATTTAACTCAATACGTCTTTTCACCTGTCATACACTTTTTAAGTAAAGAACTTGTCAACAAGACTTTTACCATGAGCTGAACTCGATAATTTCCTCTTGAATTAGATAATTATTACCTTAAGCGAATGTGTCCTAAAAAGCATACTTCCTGTAAAGTAACTGACCTTTAATTGAACTGCTAACAGCGTTTCCAGCATAAAAAATCGGTACAACATACACTGTACAAACTTTCTCATATACGGGTACTAATGCTTCGTTTAGTTATCTTTGGAAAATGAAAATCGTATGAGCCTGTTTTTAGAAAATCCTATTTTTGTTCAAGTTGTCCAAGAATAAAATAGCCTTATATTCATTCATTGAGAAAAATGAAGTATGTAGTATTATTGTAGATGTGTACTCAAGTAACTGTACGATATTTGATCAAAATCGTTACAGCCGTTTTTGAGAAAATCGAATTGTTGTTAAAGTTGCCTAGAATAAACTAGCCTTATATTCATTTTTTGAGAAATATGAACTATACAGTATTATTGAAGACGTAAACTCAAGTAACTGTACGAAATTTGATCAAAATCGTTAGAGCCATTTTTGAGAAAATCGAATTATTGTTAAAAATGGGTAGAATAAACTACTCTTATTGAGCAATGTCAACCATTTCTATGTATACTCTGCTCAGTATGATAAAATGCCTAAGTACGAGATTTCATACATTTTCGCTCTACGGTCTAGGCTCCAGAGCCAGTAACAGACAGACATCGCATTGCGAAAACCACTTTTTCGGATTCAGCGACACCTACAACGTATATTTCCGTAAAAATCTGGAGGTCGAATTTTTTCGCGAAAACAATACTTTCTCGATACTTCGTATGAGAAAGTATAATATATCCGTGAACTGCCACGGAGGATGGCTATTTTGTAGCTATATCGTCCATACAGGCTACATAAAAGTTTTAAGATTACACAACTACAGTACTTTTATCAACTGCGACTCAAGCATACTTCATCTCACCATTTATCTTTCACAAGTGCGGCTGGAAAAACACGTTCACGATCCGTGAATCACATCCTATATTTTTTATTTTATCCAAATACAACGCGAGACATTTGGCTAATGTTTATGTGTAAGGATCTTATCAAAAAGATTAAGAGCATCAATCACATATAATACACCAAACTTCCTCAAAACTGTTATAAACAAACAGCACAAATATCACCAATACATATGTCCCCATGGGCTTTGAAAAAAAATCTCAATTTACCCTCGTATAGCGAACTTATCGATAATAAAATAAATTTGACTGTTTAAAAAACATTTTCCATTAACGCAAGAATATCTGCACTACTTAAAAAGTCTAACCTTAGAAGGTAAAGAGCTGTTCGTGAGGTTGAATTACAAAAAGTTCTTCCTGATGTCTGCTTTATTTTACAAAAGCCTTTTTCCCCTCTTCCCCTTTTTCGGCATATTGCGAAGAATATGCCGAATGAAACGCACCACTCTCTCTACCAAATTGGACGTCAATCTGTTCCCGTTGAGGTTCGTGGGAGGAATACGTTTGTACAAAGTATCCATCCTCTCTTTGACGTTCACAGGCGCTTTCATCTCCTCTATAGGAGAAATGGCATTGGGCCACAATGGCGCGCGGAAAAATTGGTCCGGACGGACCTAATAGAATTTTCGAAGAAAAGCCTTCTTAAGCAGAGAATGAGGAAAACGCCAGGAAATTCGTATCAAATGATCTCTCCTGTATTTTCCCGTGCGATGATTAAGGTGGAAGCCGCGTTTTCTGCCTACTTGAAGCATAATATTTTTTTTTTGCATAAGGATTACTATGCTTAGAAAATTTTTCCAACGATCGTAAAAAAGCTGGGAGGATTAGATTCTCAATAATAGTTTACTATCGGTGAATAGCCACAAATTCTTTATAGCTAAAATGAGAATCTGGTTTCCCCACCATTTTTTGGTAATCGGAGAGACATAATTTGATTTCAGGCATATGGCGATCTCGATAATTGCTGACAGTGAATGAAAATAATAAAAAGAAATTTCTTCGCCTTTTTTAAAATATAAAAAAGTGGTAACCTATCCTTTATATAATTATTTATTACAAGTAAAATGGTAGATAAGTTTTAAATTCGCCGATTTGCTTAAAGCTAGCACATTAATCAGATTCTATAAATGAATCAGCGATCCAACTATTACGCACTACAGCAAGCACACACCTCCATGCCAACCAAATCACTCGAACTTGTGAGCTTTGTGTTTGGGGGCAAGCTTTCCGATTTCTACGAAGGGTAATTTTGAATATTTATCGACTAAAAAACCTTTTCCATCGTCATTTTAAGGGAAATTAGTGCAACGCACTAGGAAATTTAGCAAAAAAATTGCGTGTTGGTTTTGTTGTCACAATATGATGGCGAAAGACCTATGGAGAAAGTGCGAGTCTCCCTACAGGTTGTCAAGTTGTACAGATAGAGCCAAATAGTAACCATTTGGCATAGCTGAGAGATGAGAGCATTCGCAGATCTATTACTGAGAAAACTTGGCAACATTAAACTACCCTTCTCTCTCTTATAAGGCCTCTAATACTATAATTACGTCATGGTAGCATTAGAAATTATAACACGAATAGCTGGACGACAAATATTCATTTTATGAACCTGATAAATCAGAATTCTCCGAAAGTCAACTATTTTATAACTTTTGGAGAATTCCGATTTATAAATTTCATCTTAGCATTAGACGACCTTGATGGTTCTTCAAATTCATCTTGCTGAGTAAAAAAATGATTCATCCTAATTATAACCGCATATTTAAATTCCGGTACCTAAAACGAAGTACCGGAAATTTAGGTTAGAGAAATTTATGAACGCTGAAACCGGTTGCGGGTGAGTTTATTTTTAAATCTAAATACTTGTTATTAAATACATGTTTAAACCTGAATTCGTTTCTTGGTTTCTCTCCGCACAATTACCTGGTTTACTACCTCTCTCGTAGATAAACAGTTTTAGTTAATACCTCTCAATGCAAATTGGAGCCATATTATAATGACGTGGTCTTTCGAAATAAATATCAAATAAATTCAATGGATTTGTATCCAGGGTTGTTAAACGAAACCGAACCCAAAGAATAGTTTCTGTTCGGAACGAAACTATATCTTTTCTCTTGCCCTTTAGTTTCGGTTCGTAACGAAACTATGTTCCGTGATGGGTTTAGTTTCGTTCCGGAAAGAAATTGTTTAGTCGGAACGAAATATTTCGTTCCGGAACGGTTCCTTTTCTTGAATGGGTTCGGGTTCAAGTTGAGAGTTATTGGGAGATACGTTCAGTAGTTTCGTTCCAAGCAAACTGCACCATTATTCTGGTCGTGGGGCGGAGAAGAGAGCGAGGTACTCGTATAGAGTAGAAGACCGCAAATCATACGTGGCGCCTTAGGGGCTTAATTAGGCTTAATTTTATTCTTCTAATGTAAGCCGTTTTAACACATTCAATATCTTCTTGGTTTTTTAGATCCATCCCCAATGGCCAACCGAAATTTCACTATTTTTTTAAATATCCTTTTTCCGGAAAAATTCGCACTAAATACAAACTAACCGATGAGCAAACTGACAAAAACTAAACTGAGGAGCCGGCTTCCTACGAGGAGCCAATGTGCGAAGCCGTCGCTTAATGGTACGGTTATTGCGGAGCGGGAGATGCGTCGACTACGCGTCGACGCCGGTCGTCTGCGCGAGGTAGAAACCGTCGACGGCGGCATTGAATGTGTTAATGATATGGCGATTTTTCCGCGAACACCCATTTTCCGTCAGCGAGAAAAACAACTCCGCACGAGGTCGGCGTTCACTACTCACTGCGCACTCTACATCTTCCCGGTGGTTATATTAGGACCTAAGATCCCCCTCCTATCCCCGACCTCCCCTCTCGCATTCC
The DNA here is from genome assembly GCA_036926305.1 of Uropetala carovei. Taxonomy (NCBI): domain Eukaryota; kingdom Metazoa; phylum Arthropoda; class Insecta; order Odonata; family Petaluridae; genus Uropetala; species Uropetala carovei. Next base: position 1,819,366 of record JAXCHB010000277.1, read on the forward strand.
CCCCTCTCCCTCTCCTCTCGCCGTTAGACGCGAGTAAAAACCATTGAAAACTGGCTGGAACCAAAGTAGAAGGGGCCGGAACGAAACTATTTCATGTGCGAACCCGATCCGGAACGGTTCAGTTTCGTTCCATCGACATTTCGTTCCGAAGATTTCGTTCCACTTTCGTTCCACGACTTTGGTTACTTTTTCGGTTTCGTTCCTGTGAACCGTTCCTTGAACCGAAACCTATCTGGAACCGTTCCTTTTCAATGGGTTCGGTTTCGTTTAACAACCCTGTTTGTATCTAACAATAAGATAGAGATTGCTAGCCTCATTCAAAAATAAAGAAATTCGTCATTATTTTTACTCCGCCTCTCACTCAGCAAACCTTTGTCCATCTGCGATCCCCTTCGAAATCTACCCATGCAGAATTTTTATCTTCCATTCTGTCGGAGACTAATCCAATATAGGGGAAAGGGGCTAAATCCTTGGAAGAATGGAGCCATAACCCTTCGCACACAATTTTGGTCGGGATAGAAGAATGGGAACGTGGGAAGAGAGAGGGGAGGGGGAAGGAGCGCGATCCGTTGAGTAGGAAAAGGTTTCGAGAGGACGTGCCAAGTACTTGGACATGGAGGTCGTTTCGATGGTAGGATAAGTTGAGAAAAAGGAAGGATGGTGTTGATACAGGGGCGATGAAGCGAGAGAATGAAGAAAAGTGCGCGAGATGACGTGAGAGAGGGAATGGAGCATGAATTCTCTGAATTCTCGACCTAAACGAATGAGCGAAACGTCATTCGGTTGATAAAATTAACCCAATTTGGGATTTTCCGCACGGAAACAACGCCGGAGCGTTATAGGGAAGATTAGAACGGCAACGAATGCGGTTTGGGGTCTCTCTTCTTTTAACCTTCTCGGAGATATATAGAGCCATTGGGGAGATCTAGGGACCCGAGTCGGTTGGCCTTCACCTCTTATTGCCAATAGACTTTACAGAGAGAAAACGCTCAATTTATTTGCCTTGCAGGCTGCGCTTTTAATAAATTAAACTCAATCTAAGGAAAACTTCCGTGCCCTCTATCGACGATTCCACCATTTAAAGTTTTATTTTTTTAGATTTTTTAAGTAACAGATATATTTCGATTTATTTTTTAGACTTTAGAAGAAACGATCTATTACAAGTTCAATAGTGATTTTCATTTTTCTAAATGAAGCGAAGAATTACAACTACAAGTAGTGAAGCCTTCACGGGTGGGAAAAGTCAAGTATGGATCTACATTCCAAAGATGCGAGTAGTCCCCTCCCCAAACCCTGAATTTTTTTAAAGAAAACGTTCTTCGACCTCTTGCTTCAGCATTGGTATCTTACTTGTTTATAATCTACTGTTGATAAATTAACCACTTATTGGAGATGCTTGGTAATCAAAATGCAAAACTAATTTTTATGGCTGTTCGAGAGTTTTTTTTAAACTTTCAACTAAACTACGTAAACTATAATGATATTTTTACATTTGAACAAAGAAGGAAAGGTATCTTAATTTCAACACGCATTACGATTAAATTCGTCAAAATTTAAGTAAAATGATTCAACACAATCTGAATAATAAGCATGCAATATTTGAAGGGGAAACTAATTTCTCAAAATATACGCCGCATTTGCAATATTCTTTTTTAACTCTCTAAGAAAGGAAAATATAAATTGAAGTTTTCCTGGAATCGGATTTTAAATCTTCGAGCTTTTCTAGGTTGTAGACGTTGTAGATATTGCTACGTGATTTCGTGACAAAAAAGTGTTAAACAAATTCAAACACAAATCCAGTCGGCTAGCTTCCTCCGCATCCTTTATTTTCTGTTACCGTTCCAAGCGCTGCGAAGAAATTCCGTTTAAAAAAGAAGTCGCAGCTTTTAGAGCATTGATAATTGAATTACATTCGGCGAAATTGGGAATCCGATACAGCGTTCCCGTCATTCGACTTCATCAGATGAGAACTAGGAATAATCAAAGGCACAGTCTTTTGCTACGCATATGAAACGGCGATGAAAAAAAACAATGACAGATACAATCAATAGGAACGCATACTATCCATGTGATCCAAGTCGTCAATTTATCGTCAAAGAATTCTTGTTTCCTTAGATTAATTTTAATTACGTCTTATTTAATTTCCAGAGATTTAATTTCTTTGCTCAATTTTCTCATTTTATTTACGCTACGTCGGATGTTCCTTATTCTTTAGGCGTACAAAGAAGAATTCTGCTCAATTTCAATAAATCTGTCGAAATAACTATTCCCGTTTCTTTTTTAGCGATTTCGAAATCAGAGGAATCTGTTCAACCTGAATATCCATGTTCTGATTCCAGTATTTTTAGAAATTTTGTCTGAATTTAACACAAACTTCATTATTTATTTAGTTGAGGCGGTTATATATTATTCTATTTAATTAAATCCCGCATTTTTCATTATTCGCCGTATTCTAAAATGCATCATTTAGTAAACTATATTATAATGTGTTTTTCATTCTATGTTTTACTAAAAATAATTACGTATATCAATCATTCCTCCTGTAAATGCAAATTATTATAAATTGCAAAAGTTCTTTGGAGTGGTTTTTATCTCTTTAGAACTTTACCTAGGAGACTAAAACTTATATCCGGCCTCAATTAAGAAGATAAATTTTCCGTGAAAAACTAAGGTCGTTATCCCAAATTCTACTGCACTCATTCGTTTATTACTGTTAATAACTACCTAATAATATAGCAGTAACTGGAACTTCATTGACGTTTATAATCCTTCATATAGTTTTACAATTCTGTCTTTCCTTCTTTCTGCGTATAACGCCCTTAGAAACCACGGTCGATCAAAAAGGATCGCTTAAAGGCCATATTTGGGCCGTAAGGGATACCTTTAGGCCCCTTTCACACGGAGCAATTTCAGTCGCGCGACTAGCCGACGCGCGGCCACGTTCGGTGCGCGATTGATGCGCGATCGTGGTCGCGCGGCTAAAAAATCAGTTAAGTGAACTTTCTCTGGGATGGATGTCGAGGAAATTGCTTTGCTTTGGATGTGGAGGAAACGGCGTAGCAGTAGACGAAGGACAATGCGGATACATCCTATTTTAAGTGAACGTTCAAGAAAAGGACAATTTTACAATAAATTGATAATCTCTTCCCAACACTGCCTTTTCTTTTCAATTTTTCCCCACATTCCATAGCGCAGGGCTACTCTCCACTTCTGAAATAAACCTTTCAATGTCGATTTCACCAATCACATCGAAGAGCGCAAGAAAGACTGCAAGGAGACAAAAGCGCCTGGTCGCGCTGCAAGTCGCCCTTTTGTGAAGTCCGCCATAAGGACTAGTGTAAAGCTGCCAACCGCGCTGCAACAGCGCGGCAAGCTGGCCGCGTCCCGATCGCTTGGACAAAACCAACCCCGCTGCTGGTCGCGTCGTGTGAAATGGGCAATACACTCCTGCGTACTTCTTGGCCGCGCGGGGGCTAGTCGCGTGACTACAATCGCTCCGTGTGAAACGGGCCTTACTATGCAATAATTAATGGGTCCGGTGCTGCATTTTGCTGATCTCTTTTCGAAGGCATTTCTCTACTGGCCCTACAAAGAACAAGCCATTCACAGAAGTTAACTTTTCATGAGACGAAAAGCTTGTATTATATAAAAATTAATTTTGGCGTTTTCAGTATGTTATAATTTTTAATGTTACCCGTCATATGACGGGTTATTATTCTTGTATGATATAGTTTTCCAATTCTTTCTTTCTGTGTATTCCTTCTTTCTATGTATAACGCTCTTAGAATCTTTCAATATCTTAGCACTGGAAGCAGTTAGAGATATGAAATTTGGTGTGTTTTTAGATAACCACATTAACTACTAGAAAATGTTATTACTTTTACATAAAGTGCCCTAGGTTCGACTCCAGATATCCTTTCGTACTGCCATTTAAAAGCACGGGAAAAAACGATTTTGACCGTGCAGACATTTTTTTTCTTTTGCTCATTAAAATATCTAAATATCAACTTAGAAACTTCAAACTAAAACTAAAAGACGAACGAAATTCTAAATTATTTTACTGTATCTTGCCCTTTAAAATTTTAAAAAATACGTAAAAGGCGTATTTTTGTGATTTTAACGCTTAATCTAGCATGAGTTCTTATGCAACCTGTATTGCTTTGTTATTAATTAATCAAGTCACTATAATCTTCCAAAGCTTATTTTTCTTGAAAGAAGCAAGCAAGAAGTGTATTCAGTGTTATCAATTAGAATAATCTAATTAAAGCATTTAACGAAAGGTAAAGGGCACAAAGTGTCATCTATTATTACGATATTAACATAAATATTATATAAAAATTACATTTAGTGTTTTCAGTATGTTATAATTTTTAATGTTACCCGTTATATGACGGATTATTATTATAGTAATATGATAATAATGAAAAAATATCTACGTTTAGCACAATCGTAACGAAGGTTGGATGAAGAAGTATTTATTGGTAACAATTAGTGGGCAACCATAAAAAAAATACTAAGGTATTAGTTCCTAAAACAAATAAGAGCTTCTCTCTATATTTATTGACACCTAGTGGTAAAAACTGCTCAATAGAGTTCAAATATTTTAATATTGTAAAAGATCAACTATTTCAAAGCGGTTATTAATTTTCCTAGTTGAAGAGGCATGCTAGTTTATGATAAAAAATAGTCTTTGGATCCTAGGGTCATTAGCACGAATCCCTGCATGGATATTAGGGTTTATAGCTAATAAGCTTATGGTGACTGGACTTCATCGCTGTAATGAGCTAATTAGAAACAAATAGTAGAGGAATTACTGGAACTCGATCCAAAGCTAATTCATAATCACGATAATATATCAATTGGCTGGTTCAAACGGTATCAATTGGCTGGTTCAAACGGAAGTATTTTATCGAAACTTCGCGTATCCTCTAACTCAGTGATGGGCAAACGACTGGTTGCGCTCCCAGAGCGCTCTTTGCTCTGACCTTGAGAGCGAAGAGCTGCGGAGGGGGAAACTTTTAGACAATTTTGACGTAAGAATTCTAGGTATAATAGTTCATACGTGGAAAAGGCGGTGCACTTGGCAGGTATTTGTAAGGTGCGTTATCAGTCGCTAGCGCTTCCCTTGCATTCCTGCAGTAGTCGCAGCCTGCTTCAAGAGGAAATAGTATTGTGTTCCGTGCGCTTCGGAAGCAGAGAATAAGAGCTTTCCAAAGCTGACCTCTCGTGTACACTTGCTGCAGCAGCATGATCTTGAGAAGTATGCTGCAATACTCAGCACACTTCGTAATGAATTTAGCAAACGATTCGACGACTGGAATGCATTAGAAACAGAAATGAAAATCTTCGCGACACCATTTTCAAATTCCCTCGATGGAAATGATGTCCCAATCGCACTGCAGTGCGAGTTTCTTGATCTTCATTGTGATCGTGAAATGAAGGACAAATATGAGAGAAGAACGAGTTTAGTGCAGTTCTACGAGAACTTTTCAAGGACACGTTTCCCGAACTGCACACGTTAGCGAGCAAAATAATATCTGTTTGGCTCAACTTACATTTGCGAACAGCTTTTTTCTCTCATGAAACTAACGAAGTCCAATGTCAGGAACCGAGTATCACAGCCATGCTATGCATCAAAAGTGCGCGATCTATAGTTCCGCGAATAAATGATTTGGTGCTACGTAGACGTAATCAAAGTAATGCGAGCACAATGTAATTTTCATCAAAATAAAATTCCACTGTAAAATTTACTTAAGGACTACATGTAAGTTTCTTTCCACTCTCATGCAATTTAAACACCCGCCAACCTTAAGCCTGCCTTTTGCGTCACGTCCTCGCCCCTCTCCATATCCTCCCTCTCGTTCTCCCTCCATTAGCTCCCCCTCTCGCTCAACGTTGCTCCCCCTTACGGTCGTCTTCTGAGCGTGCTCTTAGAGCGCTCTCTTGCCCATCACTGCTCTAACTAATCAAATACTATAAATTTCTTCCTAAAATTCAATAAAACCCTAACGTTAAAATCACAAAATTTTAGTTCATAAAGGCAGATTAATTAATAGCATATTTCTCTTTCGAATAGGCACATAATAAAATATATAAAATATTAAATTGCAAATTAATCTCTAGGATACTAATGAAATAAGCTAGGCTTCATGGATTTGAAGTAATTCGTTCCCTACATTTCCAACAATCGAAGCTACACGATAACCCTGCAAAAATTCTCCTTTTTGTCCGCAGATCTCAAAATATTTTTTGTTTAACAACAAATTCGATAAAACCTAAATTTCGAAAGGCGAAAAAAGAAAACAGACGGCTTTAAATTTCCATAAAATTTAGAAACCTACCTGAAAAAGTAACGCACGAAATGCGAACGATAAGAGGTCACTCTTCGCGTATATCACGGATAAAATATGAATCATAAAAAATGGAAATACGTGAGGCGACGTCTACTGAAATTTCACCCCTACCCGGGACACGAACCGGGGTAACCTGCGCATAAAGATCCGAACCCCTTAATATGCGTCGGAGGAGATTGCTAGGAGGAGACCTAGATGCCTAATTGGAAACTGAGAGCGTGGGCCGAGGAAAATCGTAAATTCTTTCCCAGGAGAACCCATTTGGCGAAGAGGTGGAATGGGGCTAGGGCAGTAATGCGGTCACCTTCCGCGCCGGTTCCTCGAGTTAAATTCCGAAGGAAGAGCTCCTGATCCGTCCCTTCTTCGACTACATTCGGATTAAATTTAACAAGAGCATTAAGACGGAGAGTTATACAATGGAGGCACACGAGGCCGTAAAATGTATTGACAATATTATTTTCGATGAGTTAAATGAAAACATGCCTGCCATCGCACGCTTCTCAAAACAGTTATTCCACATTTTAATCTGGTTGAAGGAAATAATGAACATCAAGAGTCAGAAACGCACATACTTGAAGCAAAAACCGAATTAAATTCCTTAAATAATGAAGCCAGACATTTAAAAAATGGGAGGTGCGGAAATTTTTTCGATAACAGTTCTTCCGAAGAGCCATTATTTCACAAACCAATACTTCGAAAACTACTTCTTAAAAAACAATTCTTCGAAAAAAGACTTCTTCTAAAAATCATTTCTTCAAAAAAGCAAACCTAAAACTTTAAAATTCTCTAGCATTAACATATACTAATTTTTTAAATAAATAAAATATAATTGACGTCATTAAATAGCTTTCATTTTGGGCAATACCACGTAAAAAATCACTAATACGATTATTCGATTTCTAGATTAAAAGTTGTATTTAATTTAAGAAATAAATTGTGCAAAACACAAAATTAAGAGAGATTCTTGCCTCCGCCCGTGAATTGCCGCCCCTAATATGTTGCCGCCCGGGTGCGATGCACCCCTTGCACCCATAAGCCTGCGGAGGACAGTTCGGTACGACCGGTACGGCGACGGACTATTCGGCGATGGGATTATTCGGCACCGGACAGTTCGGCGCCAGCCGTGTCCGCACGGCGCAATTCCAATATATTTTGGAGGGAATGGCGTCATGATAATATTAATATTGCAATTTTTAAGTTACCGAATCTATTACGTAGAAATAAAAATGACTATATTTAGAGGAAAATATATTTAAATTCTTTAAAAATATAATAATTTTTATTTTAACAGTATTGGTTCGATGAAATCAAGACATCTAATTTAACTTAACATTAACATTTGTATTAAATTAAGATTAATATCATTAATTAATTGTGCAAATCATTATGCATCTCATCCGGTGATTTTTCGTCGTATAATTTTTATCGTGTACTTTTTCTTACGAAAGTTAATTTAAATCTATTTTCCTTTAATTATAGTCATTTTTGATTCTACGTAATAGATTCAGTAACTTAATAGTTGCAATATTAATATTAACATGACGCCATTCCCTCCAAAAATATATTGGAATTGTGCCGTGCGGAGCACGGCTGGCACCGAACTGTCTGGTGCCGAATAATCCCGTCGCCGAACCGGTCGTGCCGAACTGTCCCTTTCCGTAGGCTGGCGCGCAGTATGGCTAACAAAGTCGGTTTGGTCGGAACTTGGACACCATATTGCTGAGCGAGGGAGAGAAATTTTGGAGGCCACGAGTGTTTTGTGTATAAGCTTAGATAATCGAAGACAACGCTCTATTTTTAGATGTGTGCGTCGATGAGAGATTTGGAAGTTTTGAGGCTGGGAGAGAGCGCCTGAAGGGGTGTGGAACACAAACCATCATTTACCATATAAAGCTAGGCACACATAACACGGATTCACATTACAGGGCAGTTTTTCGAACGCATTCACCGTGTTATGGGAGAGCCGAGTGTACGCACATGAGGAATTAAAACGCATGGCAGTGGCCTATTAACGTACTATTATAAAAGACTATATATTCCGTTTTATTTGTTATTAACTCAAGTGGTACTACAGCAAGAAAGCTTGATGAAAACTAAAAAATATGAGAACACTTGAAACTCATAAACTGAAATAAAATTGAAGGTCGTTCGTTCATTGGAGTTTCCAATACCAAGGATGGCCTTGTCTCATAAATTTCCCCAAGTGTCGAACTCACTGTTTCACCAAGTACGCATTGAGGAAGTTTTTTAGCAGGGCGGAAGTTAATACACGTTGTTTTCAAATTTAATGCGATTCAGCGTTACATAAATTTGATTTTCAATGGCAATGGTTAGAATGACCTACTTTAGTAACGACTCCAGATGCACGTTCAATACTGACGACGCCATCCATTTAAATTTGGTAGAGCTTAGAGACTTTTTTAAGGTCACTACACTATTCGGCTATTTTCAATGAATGTGGGGACGCTGTCTAACAGTTCTAAAGTTCATGCCTGGCGAAAAAATGGGGAAACGTTTTCCACAAGGGAAATGCATTATTATTTTAATGTACGCATTCATAATTGCTTATCGTGAATATAATTTGTTTTTATTTTGCTTACGTTACCGATTAATGACTTTCCCCAAAAAAACAAGTTACTTTGACCACATTTTCAATGAAGTGCAGTGTTTTCGGTAAATAGTAGTTCATATTATCATGGAACAAATAAATTTCAAATAGCGTACAACCATTTTTATTACTTTTTGACACTTATCTACAGCAAAATATATTCAGGGGTTGGTGAAACCCCACGGTACCAGTTATGTATTTAAAAAACCTACATGACACCGGCTAAGGGTTAATGATACATTTAAAAATCGTGGTTCGTTCAACTAGAGCCATCTCTTGTCAAATATTGTATTAGTATTTCTTCAACTGGCAAAGGATCAGGTAAAAATTATTAATATTACAAATATCAATGACAACAAATACTATGCCATAATCATAAATCTGGCGTGAAACATTAAATAAATAATAAATTAGAAGTTTTAATTAGTATAGATAATTCGCAACACATCTTAGCATATTAATGAAAAATACATATATCGCATTGATTTTGTATCAGATGAATCTACCTACCCAATTATGTTTATTACGGCCTATCTAATTGAGAAAAATATATTTATTAAAATAGTAAAATTCTAAAAATATTTATGTGACGGTTAAGTAAAAAATTATTGGATTTCTGGGTTCGGAAAAGGCCGGAAGAAGGTCGCCGTGGCGCCCATAAATTTAATCGTGGCATCAACCATTTCCCCCAATATTATTCATAATTTTTTTACATAATTTATTTTTCTACTAGCTGTACCCGCGCAAAGTTTACGCGGTTTTTTCAATTAATTTATAAAAAATTAAGAAGTATGTGAAATAAGTTGATCCCAATTATTCACATTTAATTCTAATACTGCATTTCCACGATATAGGATTTTAATGTATTTGGCTACCAATGTAAGGTTCGCAAGTTCGAATCTCGCTGAGGGCATGGCTATGTGTGCGTATTGACAATTTATTGTGCGAAGTCAGTCAGAAATATGCATTTTAAAAGTCATATTAGAGAAGAAATTAATGCTACACAGTAATTGTTCGAGAATTTTGTTTTTAATTTTCTTTGGTTCTTTTTATTGAATTATATGTCCTTTCTTTTTATATAAAAATCAATGCCACCGTTTATTTAGATTATCGATGAAGAGATGATAACCATCTAATGTGTTTAAAAAATAACGTACGTCCTTATTCTCATCTAATTTTAAATTTACGCGCGAGCCTATTTGCGTTAATAAGCATTATAGATGTATAATATAATGGTCTTACTTACAAAAATGTAACACTCCAGCATTCAAACGATGAAATGAAGATTCGACTGTTTTGATTAAACCGTTAGAAACGCTTCCCATACGCATTTATCTGAATAATTATCCGTAAATATTTACGTTGCTATGTATAAAGTTTGACGTTACTACAGCAATAGTTTCGATGCTTAAACAAAAGTTCGAAGTGAATAACACTATTCCTTCACCTATCTGAAGATTTAATTGACAGTAACTGAACCAGAGGAAACAATGGTAATCGCCTTGGCAACGCACGGAAAGAGTACGAAATATCCGCAAAATTTCGAAAACAATTGTGCATTTCTGAAATATTCGACCGTGTAACATGTAAACATTGCAAGAATAAGATAGTGTACAATTTTATCCGTCGAGTGAAGCAAAAACTAAGATAATCGGCCCATATTTAGATATTTTGATGAATGAAGGAAAAAACCTTGCACTATGAAAAATCGAAAATCCCGTGTAAACTTATGGGAAAATATAATTGTTCCTTGAATTCGAACCCGGGACTTTATGAAAATGAAAATAGTTTTCCTGGGACCATCTAGCCAGTAGAAACAAGACGCCATTTACCGCATATCTCTATGACGAACGATTCTCGAGATACAAATGGGGACAGACGGACGAACACTTGTAAAATTAGATATAGGATATTTTGTTAAAGATGATTCGCCCGCCGTAGCCTGACTAAAAGCTAATATCCCTAAACACTTTTCGTCGGCTATGGCTCCTACATTTCACGGCAGACTCCTGAAGAAAATTTGTAGAAATTTGTAGATTCTGAAGCTTGTACACACTATGCGAACAATGGCGAAAGAACGACAGCGAACGAAAGAATTCGTTTAATGTGTACGGTCAAACGAATGCTTATGAATGCATGCGTTCGCCTTCGCCAGGGTTCGCTAGCCGAGCGATAAATCAAGAGAATTTGGTGCGCAATGTGGACGGAAATCGTTAGCATTCGCTGTTCGGTCGCACATTCTAGTTGGATTTTTAAATGCCAAACGAACTTGCAGTCTTGCACGTGTTGCAAATAAATAAATAATGGAGTGGTCAAATGACATCATACTTGAATTAATTGAATTATATCGGGAAAGGCCACGTTTATGGGACTCGACAAATAAAAACTATAAGTTAACATAAAAAAGTGATGCATGGAAAGAGATTGCGGAATGTTTGAAATCTCTTTCTTCTAGTTTTTTCCTAAGTAGTTCACTTAACACTATGAATGATGCACTTGCGATAATAATTTCTTCGTCGGACATTATAATTACAATAAAAAAAGATAATGAAACATCAATTGAATTAGCGTTCAACAAGACAACTGGTCTAAATAACCGAACATCAACGAATGCAAACATTCGCTTGGTGTAAACACCTATGCGAACGTACACTCCGAATGACTCCGAATTCGCGAAACTTAGTTCGCTGTCGTTCGTTCGCCATCGTTCGCATAAGGTGTACATTGCTTGAAACGCACGCGCGTTGCGTAGTGAGACAAATTTCATATTACCAAAACCCTCGAGCGTCGTTTTCCTTCCAATGCCTTGCCGAGAGAGTGTATTTCCTCAAACGCGGGAAAAGGCCATCGACCACATGGCTTAAATGAAAAAACCGGGTCATATAACAAGGAGATATACAATTTCTTCATAATTCCATCCACTGCGATATCTTAGGGATCTTATCTTACCTTTACTACCTGTCGCGCAGGGGAAGATATGGTGAGCGTAATAAAAAATATCGTTATTATATGTCCGGCGCACGTCGACGCGAGAGACCTGGCCAAACTCGGTTATATGGCCGCACGCTTCATCAACGGGAGGTTAGCGCGAATCACCTTCATTCGTATTCCCACAATTCCTCCATCGTACGACCGCGAACGTGAGGTATATCCACACGCAAACGCCTCTCCTTTGATTTATTGTCTAGAATCTTCATAACCGAGCCCGCCTCCGCCTTTTATCCGACATGTTTATCGTAAAGCGGCCGACCTCGTCTGTCTGCCCTGCCACTCACTCTCTCGCGAATTGCTGTCAAATTTAGATCCACGGAGGCGTAAGTGCGTGTGATTCATATTTCTCTGCCTCTACAGATTTTTTTCGTTCCGCTCTTCTTGTAAATGGAGGGAGAGTATCCATAGATTTGGATTTCCGAGAGTATTTTGGATCGGATTTTTGTTTATGGCCGCAGGATATGATTCAGGCTGGCACATCTTCGCGGTATATATGCAAAAACGTAAAACTCAAGTCGCGTTCATAAATTTCCTCGGACGAATGTCTTTTTTTGAATAAACGACAAGATTGATTGGGTTAGTGACCTATAAATAATTACAAATTTCTCATATTTTAAAGATGTTCCAGTCAAGTTATGTTGGCACATGAAATATTTTTAGTTTAGAAAAGCAGGAGTGGCGAAATTTTCATTAAAAGTTATCTTGCGCATGAATTCCTGTATTCTGCTCTTAATTGCCTCATTCATGCGACGCATATCTCTCCGCTACTTTGGTTCGCATTTAAATAACAAACGTACATTTTTACTATGAGAGCAGAAATCTGTATAGTACTTTTACTTGATTTTAACAAAATTTAAACCGCCTCAATTCCATCAATCAAAGTTTCGTAATTTTGTGCCATAAAGTTAAAGACAAAAAAAGTTTTCGTTATTATTTTTAATGAATGCATTAAATATTATGCAATAATTTTCACGTCGCTCGATGTATACTGAAACTATGAAATAAATCCTCGATCGCCAATATAATTTAAATATCATGCCTCTTTTAAATTTTTCTAATCTTATTTTTACGCAATTTCGAGAACAGATAAAAATTAATATCGTCCAATCTTAGTTGCTTTAACAGGCTATGTATTTTCACTTTTGAGAGGGCGGAAAGAATAAGCGGCTGAAACAATCGGTCCTTAAAAGCCCCGTGGATTATAGGGACCATAAATATCAAAGTCTTCTTCAAGCAACGCCTATCTATAGCTTTCACGACCCAAGATCTTTTCACCGAATGACCTTTAAAAGAACGAATTCGCCGTGATGGACAGTTAAAAGTCTCGGACAAAAGACAAGGATCAAAGTTTCCAAAAACTAATAAAAATGTCAGATAACTCTGCATGTTTACGAGAAGTTTTTTATATCTGAAATTTCGAACGCTCAAACGAATTTTTACTACCCTCAATCGCATACAAAATTAACGCCCAATTCAGCAATTTATCGTTTTATGTTTGATTGAGCCACCGATTAATAAGTCGCGAACGATCATACTGCATAGCGCTTGTTGAAATGTGTGATTACATAACTTTGAAGAAAAGCTGAAGCGCGTATAAGTCACACGCCTATATTTTAGCAGATCACTTCATCTTTCGGTATTTTAAGAACTGGAAGCGACAGAGTAATCGAGGGTTTTCATAGGTCTCGCGTTTAAGCGATGTCTTAAATAGTGCTTGCGCGTAACATTTGCATACCATCACACGCCGCACTTAATTTTTTAGCGTGCTTTTTTCGTTTTCGAAGGATTTCAGAATGTTTCCCCGAATATTTCCGAGAAATCTTTCCAGAAAAAACTTTGACGGTTATTAACGCCATCAAAACTCGTCGATGTTTACGAAAATGCTCCTCTTTGGAGTAATTTAAATTCAAAAACAAAAGTTTTTTTTTCTCCGCCAGGAACAAAATTTCTAGAGGAAGTTTGCGAAGAGAAAGGAGTTTACGTCGTCATTTTAACGCGAAAAAATATTATGTCACTTACTGAACACGAATTAACTATTAACCAACGGAAGTTTGTTAATGTTATCTTTATCCTTAACAGCGCCTGATTCATTATGTGTGACTTACGAAGTTAGTTATCTGACGAATTTCCTATGATTGCCTGTAATTTCGCGCGCAAAGATGCGTACAACTTTACGCACTAAGTTACAGACTTACAAGTTACCTTGATATTTTCCTCCAAACTTCCATAAAATTTATTCAAAACAAGCTAGCTACAAAGCATCGACAATCTTAGAGTTGTGGTAAGCTTATAAGGGTCACGGGTTCGTGCCCTGCCGAAGGACTGGTATTATCTTTCGCAAGCTCATTCATGAGCTAGTTTTCAAAGAATAAACCGAATAAAAACTCCCTGAGAAAATAATTTTACACTTCAATTTAAAACCTAAAACAATGCCTTTGTTCGCTGAAAAGAAATGCCGCCACAATTATTTTTAGAATATCCCACGAATTATCACTCACGAACCGATAAAAAGAGTGAGTGCGAACGGTAGTTTTGGCGATGCCTCACCGACGGAAACATACACAAAGAGGATTGACGGCGGAAGAGTAAAGAAAACAGGAAATTCAGAGAACGGTAGAATAACTAACACGTTAACCTTTAGGAACCCTTTTCGCCAATTTTAGGAAGATCACATTGGAAATAGGGACAGAAAGGGAATGTGTAAACAGAGGACTATTTATAAATTTAAAAAAAAAAGGCTGACGTGGAGCGAAAAATAAAATGAAGACTTTAGAACGAGACGGGTCCGAGTGATGTATGAGAAACTAGAAGAAAATGCGTATTACAAAAAGGGTTAGTTTCCGAAAATTCGCAGTTTAAGTTCAGGGGAAGAGACACGACTCCTCCCGTCAAAAAAGTCAGCTGCGTGGCAGGTGAATGATAGTCGGTCGCCATTTTAGAATTTCCCCGCACGTAACCTCTTTGAGAAAAGTAGATGCCTTAGTGCGATCCGCTCTCGACTTAATTTCGTCGATCTTTCTCCGCGAGATAGCTTCAACCCACTACGCTAACAACAAACTTAATTGCATCCCTCATCCTACAACACGTTCGCCTGAAAATCGATTCGTAAAACTTTATACGCGCCTAAAAGTTAGAGGATAATAAATGCTAATTGGTGCAATAAGTTTAAGTCACTTTAAAATTAATTTTTTACGCAAAGTTTCTTAATTGAAAATATTCCATTAATTAGCAATGCTGAATTAATTATTTGGGCGGGTAAAAGTTTTTGACAATGGTGTTTAAGAGTCGTTTTAATATTAGAGATGCGCATTTATTTCGATTTTACTGGAAATTTTTAACTTATTTGAATACGACAAAAATACACCCAGCAAAAAAAAAAACACGTACATACAAACTATGATTACTTTAATCTTTTGGGAGAATATCCGGAGAATATATTGCAGAATTCTGACGATTTATCCATCGTTATGTCAATGAGTTTCATCATGTAGAACCATAGTCATCGAAATATTGATATTTTCTCAGATATACAGACGAAAAAACCAAACGCCTAAGCGGTTTTTATTTAAACTCTGACAATGTGCGTTTGTTTTTGGTATAGTCATTTTGGGAAATTCTGCATAAGCGCACGGCTCAGGTTGTTGGATAGTTATAACGGGATTAATTTGATCGATGATTCCAACACAGAGAAAATATGTCCTTCGAAAAAATTTTTTCGCGAAATAGATTGAAGGCGGGAGTAAAGGATATTTTCAATGGGTGCAACGTTGTGACCCGTTACTTAATCGCAGATTCTTTGTGCAAACTAGTGCAGTATGCGGAAGGAGACGGATTCCCTTACGGGTGATGATGTAGACCAAGAGGAGAAATGGCTTTTCAAAAAAAACGATATATAGGCACTCCGATCAGCCGATTATCATAACCCGAGAGTCGCTCATAATTTAGTTATCGAAGGATATACTACGTATACACCTCTTTGATCCTTTTGACGCACACATTTCCTTTTTAGACGTCTCGCCCTTTTAATAATTGTGAAAAATGCGTGAATAGATATTGACGAAGCTTAGAGAAAACGAAATAGGTCGATGAAGTCTATCCACCTACTTAAAAATGTAAATAAAGAAAGTTATTCTACCATGAAGTTTTTTAAAACGCGTTTCAAACGCGTTTCTTTACCACATATGTTGGCATACATAAAAGCTACCACACTGAAAAGCTTATGGTTAGAATCGTGGTTAACTTGGGAAAGGAAAAGCGTTGAAAAGGCTTTAACGACAACGAAACGTGTCTGATTTTATTTTCGAGGTGGAATTTAAAAAAGCAAGAGGAGAATCGCGATGAAAATGGATGCATGAGAGAGAGAAAAAAAGACGAAATGGAAGATTGGGGAGAAAGAGAGACGAATGTGTCTTAGTAATTAAAGGGAAGAGAGACCACTAAACAGAGGAATAGAGAGAAAGATAAGAGGATACGAGAGAATGATAGATGGGAGTAAATGGGATGAGAATCTGGAAGATGCAGCACAGAGAGCGGAGTGAAACTGATTATCTCAATAATTGCGCAATCCCCGCGGAGACGGCTTTTAAAGCTCTTTCGCGAAGAATGTGGAGTTGAGGAGGATGGATGGAGGGTGCAGCCGTTGTGAGGGCGGAGTGGATGGGTAAGAGCGGTCGGTGCGAACTCAAAGAGTTGGGCAGAAGGGTTTAGGATCGCCGCAAGCTCCTAGTTTTCCCCGAGTTCCAGAGACCAGATACCTGTTCGGGTCAGAGGATAAGTTGTCCAAGTTAAAGCGTCCTCTCTCGCAAGCTTTTGCCGGATTTTACTCAAACTGTCGATTTTCTGCCCAAATAAGAACCAGTAAAATGTATCCTCCTATATTCTGGCACTAAACAATTCATCATATACGGATGGAAATAGGACACTCCCGTAAAAATGAACTCTTGATGTAATGCAGTTGCTTACAATATTGGTGCCGTTATCAAATTAGTTAACAAAAGCATCAGTTATTTCTTTCATCTTTCATTGAGTGTTGCTAATAATTAATATTATAATTAATTATTTATGACTAATATGTGATTTTTTACAGATAAAGGGTTTTTGCGTATTTTTTCAGAGGTCTTTGCAAAGATTCGCATCAACAACGATTTAAAGTAGTGTTAAAGCCCTCAGCCTGCACAATTGCTCCTCATTCGGCGGCACGAGCTAAGGTTCGCATACACAGAAGCTTTACAACTGATACGCTCATTATACTAGTTAAATTCTTTACTGCATGAACTGAGTGCTTCCAACATAATAACGAAATGACAAATTAAGTAGCGAAACCTATTGCTAGATTACTAAAAGTAGAAAAACAGCGAACAAAATACTTGGTAAGACTGCATGCGAAAAAAATATTTTCGTAAAAAGAATTAAAAATCATTCGTACCTTTGTGTACCCACAAGCGGAGGGAAATACTAAAGAAATTAATTGTAGTTAAGCTTATTATAAAAGGCTGTTATGTACTTCTGATAGTTATAAGTTACTTTTAAGTGAGAAAATATATAATGCGAATCTCTATTAAATAATCAAATACGACTTCAGTTTATGTCTCTGTTTCCCGTTTCACCTCAAAATTTATCATTTTTATATATCTATTTAAATTCCATAGTAAATATACGACAATGAAGGAAGAGAAAAATCAATTACAAAAAGCGACAAAAATTCTTATAATATTAATAATTTAACATGAAAAAACTAGATTTACCGTATTTTACCGCCAATAAAATACGAACTCGTTGCTTCGCTGATTAATACCGACATCAATAAAATAAATCTTAATATATATTAAATATTTTTAGGATTGTGTTTTCCTAAAAATTGTCAAAAGTGTCGTTATAGAAAAATACGAAATTTTTTTCAGGAAGGTACCAGCAAAAGTGTCGCGCATATTTAGGCAAGTGAGTTAGGGCGCCTTCATTAAAAATAGTTAGGAATCCGCAACGTTAGAGAGATATAATGGGCCTTCAAAATTAATTAAAGCTCCACGCCATATGATGGTATAAAGGTCGAAAAGTTGAACTGCAAGTTAAATTTAATTTCACGACCAAGCATTTGTTGCCAAAAACTCATTTAGTAAAGTCATTTTCACACCCGATGCTTAAAACTTTTATAGTTATAACCGTATGAATCACTATAACAATAACATACTTTAACAATGTTTGTTAACTTTGCGTCTCTAAATTCCACTCAATTTTCTCGCTACTTCAGTAAGTTATTAAATAAGTTAATGAAAACATCGCTTAGGCAATATCATGAGCTATTAAAACCATCACTCAAATTTAAAGGTTTCTAAATATCGATCGAGTGGGCATGGAAATTTTCTCGCTACTTCAGTAGGTTATTAAATAAGTTTATGACAACATCGCTTACGCAATATCATTAAAATTTAAAGGTTTCTAAAAATCGATCGAGTGGGCATGAAAATTTTTCAAAATAAGTACATGCTACCGAAATTATATAAAATTGAAGATATGAATTTTTTAAGGAGAATAAATATTTGCAACACAAAAATATTAAGATGTTAAATATAATAGAAGAAAGAAGCTCAGCTACTGAGGCAGGGAAATCAGTGAGATTTTGAGAGAAAATACATTTTTTAAGACGTCATAGAATGGAGGAATCCATGAAGGAGTCAAAAAGATAGAAAGACATAGGGGACTGATACTGTAAAAGAAGCATGTAGTTATGAGAAGATAGAGAGATGAGATGTGCATGAGTTGGATTGTGATGGGTAAACCAATAGCGTACCGGCATGTATAAAACCTAAATTGAATAGTGTAAAACTTTGCGCGATTTTCATAGTTATACATATTTTCTCTTATATTGCGCAAATAAAAATTATTGTTGACAAAATGATCATTCAATCTTAACTATAATTGAAATTTCTAATGATAAATGTTCCGTGAGGACCCTGCCATATATATTTTTCCTTTTCCTACCCCATTTTTAGGCGCGTTTCGCTTACAGCGTGAGCGCCTATTATCGTCCGTCCGTCCGTCCGCATGTTCGTTCTCGGCTTCTACCGAACGGATTTTCATGAAATTTGATATTAAGGACTTTCAATCAAATATAATAAGAAAATCGCAAAAATGAATCACGTATGCCAATCAGGAGTACCACTTTACTGGTGACAAAAATGAACTTTCCGTCATATCTCGTAAAGTATTAGTCATCAAAATATCTTTAAATAAAACTTGTAAAACTGGTAAATTAGAGTATTTCTTTTCCTATATATTTTTATCGTAGGAGTAGCCGTTATCAAGAAAATCAAACAAGAATGTCTTAATTCGAGTTGAACTTATAAATTTACATGCATGGTTACTTCTTCATTGTTCCTAACATAAACAATCTCACAAACAAACGTTTAATTTCCTTACGTGTGCATGTAATATTATTAAATAGGAAGAAAATGGATTATTTATGATGAAGAAAAGAACTTTAAAACGCTATTTCCCTTACGTACAGGTATATAATTTCTTTCTAATACTCCATTGCACGAAACGCGCCCATTTGTGATACGTTGTACACTTTCCTAACTTGTTTGTCATCCCTGCCGATCTTCGGAACGCTCGAGGTGACTACAACATGTAAATGAATAATCAGGGGAGAACAAGGAGTTTGGAAAGAGGAAAAGGGAACAGGGACCGTGTAAAGCACCTACTTGTTCAGAATCCGCCTGAAACAGGTCGAATGTGCGCAGCCCTTGATTACAATGCGAGCACGGAGAAGAGAGAGAGAGAATGGAAGGAAAGTGAGAGGAAAATAGTAAACATAATAGGGGGAAAGGGAGAGAGATAAATAGAATGATGGAGAGAGAGGAGGGAGTAGGAAGAGGTGGGGAGAGAGAGAGAAAGAGATGGAGAAGAAAACAGAGGGAGAGAGATAAGAGAATAAAATTGAGATAGTGTTGTAGAGAAGAAAATAGAGATGTAGAGAAAGGGGTAGAGAGAGGTCGAGAGGAAAATAGACGTACAGAGATAGAGAGAGGAAATACAAGGATACAGAGAAGTAGAAAGAGTGGAGAAGACAGATTAAGATAACAGAGAGAGGATGAGAAAGAGGTAGAAAGGGGCAGGGAAAGAGAGAGAGAGGAAGAGTAGAGAGGGGATGGCGAAAGAGATTGTAAAAGAGAGGTGAGAGTGAGAGAAAGCGAGGAAGGCGGATGGAGAAATCGGGAGAGTAAAATAGATAAATCTAAGGAGAATGGATGGAGAGGAAAAGAGAGTGAATAGTTGAGTCTAGAGGCTTAATGTTCTCGGGCGAAAGAGGGGAACAAAAGAACAACAGACTTTTAGCACTTTTTATTTCTCGAGAACTAGGAGAGAGAGAGGCGTACAGAACTAGGTGGGCGAGTTCGAAAAGGTGTTTTCGGGAAAGAAAAATGAGGCGGGTCTTGTAATGAGTTTTGCTTCCTCCGAAAAGAAAGCGATCCTTGTAAAACGTCGGATTTTACGAACACGACCGCTCTAAGCCTTGCGCGCGGAATTTCGCCAGGAATTCTCTGATCTCTTGGGCACGGTCGCGAAAGGAGGACGGCGGAGGAAGATTAATGTTCAGAAGAAGAAAGAAACCGTTTCCGGCGCGCTATTGCGTGTCCAAGAGTTTTAGTCCACACCACGTTTTTTCATTTAATCGAATAAAGATAAGTGGTTCCAAGCGCGCGTAACCTACGTAAAATAAATGCTCTATCGTCAGTTTAATCCTTACAACTGGGTAAGAAACACAGCCATTATCCAGTTACGCTCAGAGGTCTAACTTTATGGACTTGAAACTTTAGCTCTGCATTAAGATGCATTAAACATTAGTTATCATGTCTCCGTCTGGTTTTCAAAACATTTAGCGGTTATAGAAGTCACCTCAGTCGTAATTTGAATTCTAACCACTAGGAAAGTTTGATACATAATTTTCAAATTAGTTTATAATCTTTAAACGTGAAAAATTACAATAAGCTGTAGGAAAATTATTGATTTAGTGTTTAGTCAAAAGAGTTGCTGTCTGAGTCATATCTGGAAAATTCGTTTGGAGACGTCATTTATTAGCTCCTTTATTTTTCCATAATATGTACATAATATACCGAGCAAATTCTTCTAGTGATCCCATTTTTAAAGTTTTATATATTCCCATGCCTTTGAAATTATTAGTATTTTAGCGCGCATAAACACTAAAATTAGTGGAATATTGTTTCAATCGAGGGATATTTCTTTCCAAAAATAGCCCTAATTTTAAAATATTCGTTTCAAA
This sequence comes from Uropetala carovei, assembly GCA_036926305.1. Lineage (NCBI taxonomy): Eukaryota > Metazoa > Arthropoda > Insecta > Odonata > Petaluridae > Uropetala > Uropetala carovei. Next base: position 1,840,598 of record JAXCHB010000277.1, read on the forward strand.
TGTCAAAATTTTAATTCCAAGCAAGTGGCGACCCCTATAATGCTTTTTTTTAAGGATCATACATGAAAAGGAAAAATTTACAAAATTATCAAAACCTCGGAATATGTTTGGTCTAAATCCATTGTATCCACCGTAAACTGAATTAACCGCACACTGATTCTATTGGCGGATTTTATAACAATAACTTTACTCAACATTCATCGTAATAGTAAACGTAGGGAAAAAATAAGCTATTAAATTGCGCTTTCACTCATTGTTTTCCAACTCTCCTTGGTGATCGCGTGGATTAGAGACGCGCAAACAGGAAAGATTATCAATTCATGGGCTTTTAATATAAATGAAAGGATTCTCGAAAATATTCTTCAATACGGTCTAAAGAATTGGTCATTTACGCAACGACAGCATTTGAAGAAAATAAAAATTTTTGGCCGAGAAACAGCTGAGTATACATTCAGTTCGAAGTCTCCGACATTTCGATCTTAACATTTATTCGATTTTCAAAGCTTACACCCTTTTAATTGGCAATTTTGAACTCTAGTTCAATTCGAATTTCGTCGAATGCTCTTTTATCCTCCCACACCCCGTAAAAAAAGAAGAAATCTCTTCCACGAAGTTCTCACAGTTCCAACTCCATATAATGGACTAAAAAGACGTCGCGTACAAGTTAGTTCTGCTAAAAAAACTAATTGGATTGAAAACATTTCATTATATATTTCTATTTTTTGTGACCCTTGCGATGCCTTTTGAATCCTATCTCGTTACCAGCCATAGTTTTCGAAAACTACGCCATTAAAATACGCGGAGCAGGCACAAAAGGCAACAGTCATAAACCTCTACGAAAACGAAGAGGGAGAATAAGGAGAAAAATGCCGAATTCGATGGAGAATGGTTATCTCTCCAACGAAGATTGCCGCTAGAATGCTTGGCAACAATGGGAACGGAAATTAGCGAGTTTGTGCGAGGAGCGACGGAGGAGTTTCCATAGAGGAAGCAAAGGGCTTACGAAAGATTCCCCGTTCTTAGGGAGTCTTCGCCGAAAATTTCTGTATCGCTTCCCTCAGCCTGCAGATCTTAAAGAGGGACGCGGCGCAGGAAACCGCCTCGATGGATAAGCCTATTTTACTCTCTCAAGGGCTTATGAGAAACAGTGCGCTTGCTTATTATATCTCTTTCTCCGAAACAGTTCAGATATCTGGTAATGACGTTTGAATGTGATTCTTACCGTTTATACGGTTACGAAACTCTAAATCCCTTTGTTGATCAAAGTCGTATCTATATCTACGCTCCTTGGAGATTTTTTTCGCCTTAACCCCTCTACGACGGAGGAGTTTTGAAGAATTTCCTCCTCGGCAGACGAAGGAGTTTTTTGAAAAACCATGCAAAAGTTGCGAAAAACTTTAAAAATCATAACTTTCGATATTTTCAATGTTTTCCAATGAAATTTGTTATGTACTTTCATAAAAGATGACATTTTTAAACGGTATAATTTAAAATATCATACGTCACACATAAACATTGCTACATAGAAGCGAATGAACAGTAATCGCTTATTGTTACGGTGGACGTTCGCGGTTTATATAACTTTCAGCATAGCGTGAACTATGAAAGGTATTGACATGAAATCTTATTCAAAGAAACATTATTACATAAGTCAAATAGAAAAATTGGTTACATTTCATTCATTAGAAGCGGAGATATGGAGTTGTATTTATCATGAGATTTCAGACAGAATACGGAAAACTTTTAAAAGTTACATATATGAGCTCACAAGTCCTTTCCCGATTGTTTTAGAAAATGTACACATGCGTAATTGGATTCAGAATGAAATTTACAGTATAGCAAAGTCTTTGAAAAGATACCGTGAATCATATCCGAGCGTGACCGTTTCCTCGTCTACACGCACTATATGGGTCAACTTGAGAAATCGAAACTGCGTAGGTCCGTGGAATACGAAAGACAAAAACTGTGTATTATTATTATAGATTTTCCATAAATTGCATTTATTATTATTGTAATCAATAAAAATGTATATTTATGTCAAAAATTGATTTTAATGCGCTGTTTTATTTAGTTTTCCATAATGTTAAATATCGATAAAACATACTTATTGATTCACTAAAATATCAGTCATGTTACGGTTTTGAGTTAGCCTTTCATTTTAACGCGCCGTTTCGTGTTTCTGGAGGACGGAAGGACTTAATAGGTAAACATTGCAAACAATACAAACAGCGGAACAAGCCGGTCGTTGAAGGATCGCCGAAGAGGAAAGCATTCATGGTGAATTGAAAAGCGATTTTTAGAAGCATCTGAAGTGGGCTGTGTATTTAGTATATAGGAGACATATTTCTTTCTCAAGCGGACGAACACTTTTCTCACAAGGCTCCACAAAGCTACAAGGGAAAAGATTATATTTCTTCTTCGAGAAAGTAAAAGAGGAATCGTAATTTCGTGGGAAAATGAGAAGTTCATCGCAAACTTTCACGTTGATTATAAAATGTTAGAACAACAGTAAAATTACAATTCGTGCATTACTGAAAAGGCCGAAGCTTCCTTTATCAAAGTACCTATATCTTATTCAGATTGACGAATCTCCCTTGCGTAATTAGCGAATTTTCGGGGCAAAAACGAAAATTTCACCGCAAACTTTCACGTAGATTATAAAAACTATATTAAAATTACAAGATATGAATTACTAGAAAGGTCAAAGCTTCCTCTTTCAAAATATATAAAAGTTATTAAGATTTACGAATATCCCTTGCGTCAATAGACAATAAAAGGTGGTGACGCTCCGTATTTTCTGCGCAAAAATGAAAATTTCATCGAAAACTTTGACGTAGATTATAAAATATAGAAACAATAGTAAAATTATTTACATGCATTACTTCCTCTTTCAAAATATATTATGTTTTTATAGATGTATGATATATTAAGTGAGTTAAACAGTAAAGAATGCAAGCACTACCTCGGACGTGCACGACACGTCGCTCGGCGACATACGAAGTTCTTGTTGGACGTGCAGGACACGTCGCTCGGCGTTGAGGGGTTAAACAAACATTATATTTTCAAAAACGAGGTATAAATTTTGACGGACGATTTTGTTTTTTTTTTAAAGTAAGCCGCGTTAAAAATCCCACGAGGAATTCGGAAAATTAAAAAAAGTAATTACAATTCGCGTCATTGTTCTAGTCTAGCCTTTCTTATTGTGCTCGTTTTACGCTGACTCCATCCCTATACTGTTAATGAGCCGAGTTTTTAATTTCATTATCACGTCCTCCTTTACTTATCCTCTCAAAGGATCTACCGTTCCGATCAAAGACCAAGTGAGAACGCCTCGTGTATCATTAAATTAATTTTCTTTGCTAAGGGTTTCTCGAGCGAATGGATGGAATTACACCCACACTATCTTTTTCGACTTCTCTTTGAGGGGGTCGTAATTTATTTTAATTTATTTAAGTTTGGGGATTCTGATTGCCTTGATTAGTAATCATCTATTATATTTCTCTTAATTTACGAAATATTAACATCTAGATATGTAAAGTGTTCAGTGATCGTGACTGAAAGACGCTGTACAGTTCACGCACATGAGTTTGGGACGCTGAAAGGCTCAATAAATATAAAACCAAGGCAGAAAGAACTTAAATCCTAAATCTCTCGAGCTTTTCTTCTTTCTTTTTGGGTAAGTAGGTTTGAAGGAAATCGCTACGGAACTATGGGAGGAGTTGCCGTTCTTAGAGAAATCTGGATGAGTATCATAGTTATATATGCGTCCGCTTATACAACTTTGTCAATATTCCTTCACTTCCTTTAGCTCTACTCTGTGTACTTCCTTCATCCGAGTCCAAGGATACCCAAAACACTCTTGCCCCAACGACACCCACTTCCGCTGAACCTAATAAACACAGGAAAGAGGAAATTTTAGGAGAGACTGTTCATTTTTTCAGGTGTCTGTGCTGAAGTTTGGATGAAAAAAGGGAACGAATTGAGGAAATATTTATTTCAACGTGATTTTTTTCCTAGAAGTCAGAACTCTCTACGATAGAAAACAAGGGTAAACCACGGAAAAAGTACTTATTAGCTTCCTTTTACCCCATGCTTTACTTCGGCTCAAACTTTCTCTAAAGAAATCGAGCAGAAAAATAACGTTGCCTCAAAGTTCTGCAAGAAACCCTATCGAGGGCTCCAACTAGATAAAGTTTAAATTTTTGTTCCGTCCTATATAGCTGTGAAGAAGTCTGTAACAGTTTCGCTTAATTTAAATAGACGGATAATGTTTTTTGAATACTTTCCGAAGGTAATGTATGTATAATACCCACGACAAACTTCGCATTAACAACAAAGGTACTATTTTTAAACATAAATTCTTAATATTATTTTTAAAAACACCATAAACATTTTAATTCTTATCGACAAACTACGTCATTAGTTCGAAAATAAAAAATATATTAATATTTTATTTTAAAAGCGCCTTCAACATACCACACCTCAAAAAATAATGAGCGCACTAAAAACACAAGTAATCATTAATGTGTACATATGAGTCTCATAAAAATTATAAGGATATAACCTCGCCAAAGGCTTTCACGCGATATGCGAAGCATTTGGGATTTATAGATCGATACGGAGGTTTATCCATTATTTTCAAGCATTTAGAAATCATATATATTCCCATTATTCCTCCCGAATAATACCTGCGTCACGAGGTCATTTCCTGCTTTGATTGGAAGCGTTCTATTTCCAGAAAACGTTTTCCCGGATATGTTCTCACGCTAGATCCTACTGCGAGTCGCAACAGCCGTTCGCGTTATATAAGGATTTTGCATGTACTTTTCTAGTATAACCCACTGCAAATTAATTTTCAAGCATATAAAATCCTCCTAAAAATATGTGATTTTAAGTAAAAATGCAGTATGTTTTCTTTAGTAGAAACTTCAAAGGACACAAATTTTTACGTATTTAATAATAACTATAAGATTCAATAATAACCAACATATGTATGTCTTGGCAGGGAACTACTTCTCATAAACGAGAACTTTGTATTAAAGGAGGTTGAATAATCGAGGTTTTATGGTAATTAGGTAAGATGTGTTTCATTTATTTATTTTCGCGTTTACTTGCACGGAAGAATATTGAGAACATAAATTTTCGAATACTGCGCCTCACCTACAGTTTTTTGTTACTATCCTTACAATATATAGACTGCATCATTTTAAATTAAATATAGCTGCGATATATCCCGTTTTTCTCTTAACCTTATCTTGTTTTACATTCAGAGATTTTAAAATGACAACTTGGGAAGCTCCAATACCCAAAAAACTGTTTGAATCTGTTTATCCATCACTGTTGATGGCTTCTCTATAGCCGAAATGCACATCTGGTTTTCCCGAACTTTTTATGGCTATTGGAACTACCTCATATATCCATTGAATTCTAACCATAAGGCGTAGTCGATGATTCTTTTCGGAATTCCATGGTTTGGGGAAATCTAACTTGGCAAGATAAGTTGAGGTAGTTTTATTTTTTTTAAACTACAGTTTAAACTATATCAAAAAATCAAACCGTTCAAGAGATTATGATATTAAGATTTTTATTAAAATTTTAACTATAGTTTTGTACTGAGGAGAGACAAAATTGAATTCGCTCAAAACACTGGAAACGTTTTTAAAAAATCCGATAAAATTATTTAAGAAAAGAACAATTAAACCGATTTAAAAGGGGTTTACGTAAGAAAATTCCGCACTAGAAAAAAAGGAGCAACAAATGCCCTCCATATAAAAATGCACGTGTCAAACGCTAGAACATGAGAAGAATATCTCGTGGAAGATTAAAGCAGAGGACGGGCGGAAGAGATAATTCAAGGTGGAGACTACCTTTCTCCCCGTGAATCCGAGGATATTCTGAGTGCGGAAGCCAAGGGTTCTCACTCTGCCTCTCCTTCCTTTCCTCCTCCTCCCTCCCTTTCCTCCTCCTCCCTCCCTCTTCTCCTCCAACCCTCCCTTCCTCTCTCTCTCTCTTCTCTGTCCAGCATCGATCGTTCCGAGATTGCACCCTCTAGACTATTCAAAGAACGTGTTGATTTTGGCCCAGAGATATTCGCGTTCCTGCGATTTGGCAAAAGTGCGCAACAGACTCTTGGACGATAAAAAAAATTGCAAAAATTATGCAGAACCGAATGCAAAAACTGGAATTTTTTCTCGTTTAGTTTTATCTTTCAGAACTTTTCCTCGTAAAACAATATCTTGGTGCGGGCGGTTAGGAGACTTTTAATCAGAAAATAGGTCAAACTACAGAAAAAAATGAAGTGTGCTTTTATTTATTAGGAATTCAGAAAAATTAGTGATTTTATTCGAAAAAGGAAAGAGGACATTTTTCCTCTGCTTAAATACTAGGAATCCAACGAAATGATATGCCGATTGTAACTTAAATTATAAATGATCCATACATGCAAATAAATTAAGAACAAAACGTTTAACTTGCCCTATACAAAAAAAATAATTTCGATTGATCGTGTTATTTCACACTAAAGCATTTCGATATTATTTCGTTTGTCATTCGTATGAAATGAATATAAATTAAAATACGTAGCATCTGAAAAATTGTATCAACGAAAATGAAAGTATATCTGGTCTAGGACTTAGTAAATGTTACTTTTTATGGTTTACGAAGACTTGATCCTGAAGTGTTTGGAAAGAAAAAATAACGAATATGTCCTGATCAAAATCGACAATTTTATTTTTTTAGTTTAATGATCTTGTCTTACTGAACTATTTTTATATTAGCGTTACTTCATTTACTTATATGCGGTTACTTTTAAAACTCGAACTCGTTTTGTGTGTGGTATGGCTGGCCTAACTACATGAAGACTTAAACCTCGAATACAATTTTTTAATCGTCATAAAGCATCGTTGCTTTATTTACAACAAATAAAATCTATTTTCATGAAAAATATAATAATTTTTATATAAAATTTTAGAATTAACTACATAATTCTGGGAAAGAAGTTTTATATAAAAGAAACTGGTAACTTATAAATCCATAAAAAGTTCTAAAAGTCGCCCACAATATCCTTTTGGAGCAAACCGGAGAGTCGGATCGCAAATTCAACTTTGCAGTTCGTTCTGATTGTCAACGTCTGCCCGTCGTTTGCAATCGTTACTCTCTTTATAACGCCCCAATTCACCCAAGAAATACTAAAAAAGTCTATGTCGTCCTCCTTTCCATTATGGATAGCAACGATAGCAAACTAGGCGAAATGAGTTTCCATCTTCCAGTGAAGGACTCCCGAAACGTCTGAAAGAGTTCGTTAGATAACAAGATTCTCCTCCGATGGGAAAAGCCGTCGCCTTTTGTCCTAGCCCAAAAGGGACTACGTTACCATGCCAACTGTAGCGGAACCAGAGTACTGTCTTCGAATCACAATGGGGGAGATTTGCTCGCAAAACTCAACGTTCGACGCGAAGCCCACGGGTATGGCCCAGTTATTTTAAAAAATCCACGTTTCCGTTTGTAAGATAATTTGGGAATGATAGCAAGAATGGGACATTCAGTCGGTGCCGCGAAACCATTAGCGGGAATACGATACGATTGAACAAGACACCTGACTCTGAAACGTTTGTTATTTCGTTTCGAGTTGGCAATTGATTGACGTTCAAAAGGCAGACTTCCTATACCGTTCCATTTCAAGGCAACGTTTCTTTTTTCGCTGTTATTTCTGGTGAAAATCGATGAACCCTTTCAAATTTATTTGGAATTCACCATCGAAATTACGTCAATATGAAACGAAATTTTTAAAATCGTCTTTTAAAACTGTTAAAACTAGGTAAATGTCTTTCATATGTAGTAAACGGCTTCGTCTACAATAAAAATAGGTGATTCAACTCTTAAATCGGAACCAATTTCATGCAGAATTCCGAAAGCGTGAGAAGGAAAACGACTAAGCCCCGTAAATGAAGCGAACGCAGCTTTGAAAGTATACAATTATATAGCTTTTACATTGAAAGAAGTCTCGCCTCTACATCTTTTATTTATTCCAGAGAAAAATTTCGTGGAAATCTGTGAATACTATCTATTAAAAAAATAAGAAAATATTATCAGTCTTATGAGAGAATATTTTCTTTAAAAAATCACCTATGTATTCGGTTTGTATATATATTGTATATTTTACGATTTTTAACGATGGGAGACATCAACTGCCATGGTAAGGAGTCCACTGCTTTAAAATTGGAAACATTATTACATAACATTGATATAACTCTTTTAAAGAGGATTTATGTACTATATTATGAGGCCGTCGCTCTCAACCAAAGATGTAATTTTATGATGACGCCATAATTCTAAAACAATGAAAAAAGCGTCTGATGCAGGTAATTTTTTGCCATTCTTTCCTCCCTCGTTTCTATATGGTAGCGTTTACAGAAAGAATACGACATGTTAAAAAACATTATCAATTATCTCAGGAAAGGCATATCGATATACTCTTATATTTAAATGATAATCCTTCAAGCAACGAAAAGCGGTGTTGTAAAACTAAACCTAGATTGCATGAATTGTCTATTCGCCTGTTTCGTCGTCTTTCGGAAGAAGAAACAGTAGTATATATCGATTATAGCAACTTAACAATTATTTCTAGTTCTTTACTTCTGCACTACGGACTACTATGCTAGTTACTACCGGTAGTAGCACGCATATCTTCAATAAATTTTGGACTGCAAAATTTTTCTAACTTTCCGTCAATAATACGCTCTTCTACACTCCACTGTGACATATTATCGTGTTCAAAATAAATGTGGTTAATTGCGGAAATAATGAGGAATAAAAATACTCTAACACTCTTAAAGTTATTCAGCGTTTTAAAGTTTCTTTTTTAATTCCCAGTATAAATTTTGTTTGCCTGAACTTTTCTTTTAATTCTAGCACCCGTAAACGTAGGCGACATACGTATATATAGCGATTATTTCTATCGCATTTGTGCGCGTGTGTTGTGTACGAAACCACTTTAAAATAGTAATCGATTCAAATCCTTGCTCTACATTGGTTCAAATGTTTATACCGTAATTCTGACACTTTGGACGAGCACGGTTCTTTTCTTATCCTTCTCCACAACAAAGAGCGCGAAACAACGGGCTGATTCGCTCACGAGATGTTTTCGGAGCGTCCGTTATACGTCACAAGTGACAGAACCGCGATGATCGCGGCGGAGAACGCAGATGCTCTACGCTTATGCATGTAATTCTTTCTCTTTCCAAGCCCGCTGAGGTTATATCGAAACCAAATGGTACGTATAAAATAGATCAAAGCTTCTGTGATGATTAGACTTTCATAGCGCGATGCTTATATACCTTAGCTCTGGAGGAATGTAGCTTGGCGATACGGTGAAATAGCGCGTTGCGTACGTCAGCGGGTAAAACATTTTCCTACTTTTTTCCTGAAAGTGCGTAAAATAGAAAATTACGTTATTGTGAAGAATTATATAACATCATTCTACTGCATTATCACTTTATATATCGTTACATCCTTTTAAATAGATATTGGAACTTCATCGTGACTGCTACTGAACGACATCCTTTCACCTGCTGCTTGGATTATATAATGTTCGTTTCAGTTATAATTTGGCAAAGTAACGAGAAATTTTCAATCCCGTCTGACTCGGGTTAAAGCAAAGCGCTCATATTTTAAGAAAGGTTCAAAAGAGTAAATGAAATTTCTGCTCCGATTTTAATTTTGATAAAACGGAAATTTTTGTGTAGGTTGGCCGATTAATTTTGATGGTATAAAAACTTTTATATAAAAAATCATAAGGACATCATCCAGATATACCTTTCTTATAGAGAATAATCTTTTGAGTCTTGCAAAAAAAGATCAGTTTTCCAAAGGCTGATTGTTTTAGTATATAATTAAAATATTTTAATTTAAATGAATTATGAACATTTTTAGTACGGTGGATAAAACACTTAATTTGATTTTTTTATGCAAAAAACCAAGCACGCACGGTCGTTATAAAGAGAATATATTTTTAGAATGCTGTGTTCCTCGACTGATTGAATTAAATTTTCGGAGAAATTAATTGAATGAAATATTAGTTTACGCGATGATACATTGTAGTCAGTTTATTTAAAGGCACGTGAAACATTCTTCGTATAAAAACATATAAAATCGCTTTTTTATCATTTATTTTCCTTTTATGAAGGGAGTTTGTTGACATAATAATAAAGCTTCCACTTGATTTTTACGTTAATTAATGGTCTTAGGTTCTAAATAAATTTCGTGTAAGAGCGAAATTAAGCTTCAGTATTAAAAAAATACTCTATGCTAAAGAAATGCCATTAAATACTTTTAAAATATATATTTCAACTAGTACTTTTTTCCAAAACATTTCAAACAAGTTATGAAAGTGTACAGCGTATCACAAATGGGCGCAATTGAGTATTATAAAGAAATTATATACCTGTACGTAAGAGAAATAGCGTTTTAAAGTTTCTTCTTCGTCATAAATAATCCATTTTCTTCCTACTTAAAAATACTGCATGCACACGTAAGGAAATTAAACGTTTGTTTGTGAGATTGTTTATGTTAGAACAATGAAGAAGTAACCATGCATGTAAATTTATAAGTTCAACTCGAATTAAGACATTCTTGTTTGATTTTCTTGATAACGGCTACTCCTACGATAAAAATATATAGGAAAAGAAATACTCTAATTTACCAGTTTTATTTAAAGATATTTTGATATGACTAATACTTTACGAGATATGACGGAAAGTTCATTTTTGTCACCAATAAAGTGGTACCTCTGATTGGCTTACGTGATTCATTTTTGCGATTTTCTCATTATCTTTCATAGTAAGCCCTTAATATCAAATTTTATGAAAATCCGTTCGGTAGAAGCCGAGGACGAATATGCGGACGGACGGACGGACCGACGACAATAGGAAGCGAAACGCGCCTAAAAAGTTAAATTTATGTTAAAATAAATTAAAATATTGCATTAACATGTCACGATAATATTAATGTATTCTCGACTGCGTGCATGATTGTCTTTTTATTTTGAGTATTAATTAGCTTCTGCAGATCGTACGTCATACACGAAAATCGATCGAATCCAATTTTCATTTGTTTACTCAACTTAAAATTTCTCTTAACAACGAGTCTTTACACACAGGATTATATGTTATACTCAGGGGTGCTTTAAGGTATAGTGCGCCCGTAGGCAGAGTAAATTTTTCGTCCTCTCAACCTCATACTTTTTGCCATAAACTTTAAAAATTAAGCACCTGTTTTTTTAGTTTGACGCCCTCGCGCCCCTTAAAATTCGGCGCCCGTAGGCAGTTGACTACTTGGCCTAGTGGATAAAGCGCTACTGGTTATACTCATGAATGCAATAAAATCTTATTATAGTAACCTTTTATTCAAAACGTAATTACTCGTATTCATCACTCACAAAAATGTACCTTGCTATTCTTTTATCAAATCGAACAAACCAATTAAGTTGACGCGTTTATCTTCTCGTATGATGAGACTAAGATTTGATTTATTCCTCCGCTACCTGCAGGACGACCTTCAAAGATTCTCCTGATCTGCGGCCCTGAAGTCAAATTTCGTGACTAAGACCCCTAAATATAAAACGCCGGAAGCGTGAGATAATCTTCCATCGCAAAACGGCACCGCGTAGACAATGATTTCATGGAAAATGATACGTGGAGGAAAACTGATTTTCGGTAAAAAGAGCGTGAGACTTCAAAATCCGATTTTATAACATCCTATTTCATAGGACGAACCCAGGAATTGTTGCTACAATTTAATATTTCTTCAACCGCAAAATTTCTTAGGGCATCGAGGACATAGGACTGTTCTCATAAAGGAACGTATGGTATTCTTAAGTACCATTCCGCGCTGTTTTTCATTTTACGACACATTTTATATCTACGCAACTGCCTCATGCTCATCCCAATGCATTTAGAATTTTTTTATTTAAGGCACACAAAAAAATTACAGACCAAGTTCAAACGTTTTCCTTTGGTACATTCAGGACAAATACTTAATTCCATCCAGCTTTACTTTACATCTTTTTAAGCTGTTTCAAAACTTATCAACAACCATAACTTCGATCATCATGGCATCCGCTGATAATGTTGCTGTACTACAGTACTCTCGCACACATCTCTCCCTTTATCCCTTGCGGTAAAAACGGACTTAAACAATTAAACTTTAGTGGAATTCCTATAAAATACAACACGTAACGATCCTTGACACATTCCTGAAAAACTATGTTCCTCCAGTAGCCAGATTAAAGGTTAATAGTCAGCGGATAAACAAAGTTTTTCAAACTGATTTCTACCATAAGTTGAAATCCACAGTTTTTCCTTGAACTGCACACGTTAGTCTTTATTTCTTTTCTTCCATCCCCTTTCTTTCTCATTCAATTCGTCCTTTGTCTCTTTTATCTCTTTCGCCCCTATAAACGTTCCATGTGCCACTTCCTGCCTTTTAGTTTCATTTTCACTCTCAATTCCCTCTCCCTCTCTCTCCAACCTCTCCGGTATCCTTAAGGTCCCTTTTAGATAATCGCCTCTCCAGGAAATATCAACGTTTGATCCTTACGGGTCCACGGAGAGGCTCTCGAAGCAGGACTTACGCTTTCTTTGTCTCTCAGGGTATCCCCAATTTAATCAGTCCACCATCTGTAACTGCCCGTAACTATTTCACTACCTGCCGTTTCCGTATCCTTTCAATTCCTCTCGTTTTTTTCCAAATTATCCACTTCTCTCAAACTTCTGCACCCTTTCCTTTTTTTATCACTTGTGCAGGCCTTACCTATATTTATATCCAACTATATATTAATTTTACGTTGACGTCTTTAGACATTTGTGTACAATTTATATCGGCGTATTTCTCGAGAACCGTTCGTCGGTAAACGGCGTTTTGTTTCTATTGGCTATGACGTCCCTGGAAAAATATTTTCGTTTGCTAAAGTGTCCCGGGTTCGAATCCAGGAGACAAGTATATTTTCCCATAAGTTTACACGGGATTTTCGATTTCTGAGTGCAAGGTTTTTTTCCTTCGTTCTTTAAAATATGTAAATATCAGAGCTGCAAACCGAACCGAACCGCAGTAATTTTGCTGAACCGCGGACCGAACCGAAACCACTGATTAATTTTTCAATGAACCAAAAACCGAACCGTAATTTTTTGCAAAAGTGGTTCGGTTTCGGTTCGATCTCAATCCACAAATTACGAACCAACGAAAAGACCAGGAATTTCCATTGGAAAAACCAGCGGGTTTGCTTCAAAGGAGAGTGCCTAACTCTTTCCTCTCTGATACTATTGTTATCCACACAAAAATCATGTTAGGATCAAAAATACCATTTAAAAAATATACAAATAAATGAAGATGATGATGGGATTGTAATATATTTAAAATATATATTTTTCCTTTCTTTAAATAAATACTTCTTTCATTTAAAATAATAATGACTGCTGGTTGATTTACTTACAGATTGATACAGAATGTGTAATGTTTATATTGGATAAATTATTTCTGAATAGTACTTCAAATGATTAATTTAGTTGAACCGAACCGAACCACTTGTCAAAATTCTCGTCTGAACCGAACCATGAACCGAACCACTTCCAAAAATTTAGAACCGAACCACTTCCAAATTTTGAAGTGGTTTGCAGCTCTGGTAAATACATACCGATTTTCTTCTTTTTTGCTTTATTCGACGGCTAAAGTTCTATACCTACTATCTTATTCTTGCGATGTTTACACGTTACACGGTCGAAGTTTTCAGAAATACGCTTTCTTTTTCGAAATTTTTAGGATTTTTCGTACTTATTCCGGGCGTTGCCAAGGAGACTCTCATTGTTGCCTCCGATTCATTTAATGCCTATTAAACCTTCAAATAGACGAAAGAAAAAGGTTATTCGATTCGAACTGTTGTTTGAGCATCGAAATTAATGAAGTATATCAACGTAAATATTTACGAATAATTATTCTGTTGACTTCATATGGGAAGCTTTTCTAGCTGTGTCAATAACATGTGTAGATATAACAAACAAGCTCCCAGCGCATTGAGTTTTATTTTAAATTGTGCAATTAATTTGTTTTTTGTTTTGTTTCATCGTTTGAATGCTGGAATCTTATCTTTTTGTAAGTAGAACCATCATATTACACATCTGTAATCCTTATGAACGCAAATAGGCTCATGCCTCAATTAAAAATTAGATGAGAATAGGGAAGCACGTTATATATGGTTATCTTCTCTTTATTGATAATCTAAATATACGGTTGCATTGAAGTCGCCTTTATAGTTGGTCCTGTAAGAAGTTAAAAGCAGTCGTTGATAGACACTTGAAGTAAAGCAATTGTTTGTGAGTTCGTCTATAAGGGTGAAACGATAATCATTGGAACTAAGGTAAGGTAGAGCTATTAGCCCAGCTACAGCTTCCAGAGAAAGGAAGATGAGCCAGAGATGAAACGAAGAGTATTGCAGGAAAGAGAGAGAAAGAGATGCGCAAGCTCACAGGATGTCCCGTAAAGATGAGGAGCGGTGGGTACAAGAAAGACAAAGAAATAGGGAACCACGTAAAATGAATAGAAAACAAAGAAGAGCTAAGCTAGGGCCGAACTACTTCGATTATTTGCATTTCATTTATTTCATTAATTATTCAATAAAAATTATTTCACTAAACCTCAGTTTATTTAAATCGCGTTGAGGATCGGAGATCCGGGGCTACCGTACTGGTATGTGTTAAGGAACACTTGAAATGACCTACTAGGAACATTTCTCGTGCGTTTAAAACCACTAGTCTACAACTTTTGTCTTTCGTAGGTGAAATAAGAAACTCCTTTGTTTCCTATATGGAATTGCCGATAATTTTCAACCGAAACGGTGTTTTATTTTACAACTAGACAAATCTGGATTACTTACACCGGGGTTGAATTTTCTCTCTAAATCCGAGGCTTTGCATCCTAATTTCGGGGAACCGGCTTCGTTGTCCTCAAATTACTAGACAACGACAATCTCATACAGAGTAGACGCGAAACGTGATTGGTTGAGAGAGTACACAAAGACCCAAGCGATGCGTGAATGACACGAATTCCTCGCTAACACACGAGGCCTCTTTCCCATGTTCTACGTCTTCCGAGTAAATCGTTTAACATTTCACCTTGGTCACTTGGAATTCGAATGAAGGAGTAGACATTACTGAAAATTGCTTATCAAAAAACGACTCTCGTAATAAGCACGAATCACAGCTTCACTGTATCTTTTAATTTGAAAGAAAGGTCTTAATGAAATGTTCCTCTTCAATGAACAAGCTTGTAAAATTGTGCATTTAAATTTGACATAAAAGAGAAAATAGTGCATTACATTATTTTGCTTTTGATGTAATTCTTCGGCGCGATAATACTTCAATGAAGATTTTATAAGTAGTTCGAATGTGTCAATTCTAAATAAGTTTGGCTAACTGACATTAAGTAAATTGATTTCTTAATCTATCATTTATTTCCTCTTTGTCTTATGAATGCATTTGCGGTTGCATTAACAAAATCAATTTTTTTACGACTGTCATTACTTTCATAATTTAGCTCACAAGATTGTGAGTGCGCATAACATTTTTCAACAACTATTGTCAGCAAATCGAAAATGGACGTTAACTATTACTGTAAACTTTTAAGGTTATTAAGAATTTCCTTAAATCCGATCGATAGATATTAGCACATTTCAGTATAATATGAGCTTATGTTCATGATTGATCTATCTGATTGGATGTTTACAACGAATCTCGCGTATCTAATAAAAAGTCGCTGTTGGAGCAAGAAAGTCAAAAGCCTCCTTGTACATATGTCAAAAATTATATGAAAAGAAGTCGGGTTTTACATAGCTACAACGTACAGCATCTACTTTGAAGCGTATTTCATGAAATAAATGTACTCTTATTGCGATTTCGCTTACGATAGAATATCTTCCATGGAATAGACTAGGAATGTGGGTATACATATTCACAGAGAGGGAGGAGGAAAAACCAAGGTGGGCCAGCTCTAACAGAAGATGTTAAGTAGTTTAATAATATCCATGCCCTTCCAAACAACTGAACATATATGAGCTAGCTTCACTCAAAAACTTAGCTGAAATATCTTCAACCCACAATGCCAACATACTCCACCGTCGTATCACAGATATTATCAATCGCACACTACCCTCCATTTACGCCAAGAACGCTTAAACAGTGTTTTTTAATATATTACAAAAGATAGGAGACATTTACAACATTTTTAAAAAATTAACTTTTAAAAAAAAAGGAAGAACCTTGTCTTAAAAGTAGAAACCGAGTTAATTTGGGATCTTTTTTTCATAATTAGATAGGAAAATTCATCACCCGGAGGAGAGAAGAATTTTTAAATTTCAAGTGACTAATGAGCAAGCCTCCCAAGGGAGTTCAGATAGACTTCGAAGTGTCTCAGTGCATAAGGGTCCGTGGCTCTTCATTTCTTATTAAATAAAGAAGCAGAGAAAAAATCCTTACTTTGGAAAGATAAATGAGATACTGCACGCTTCATGGAAAGATGTCCCCTTGCGAAGTAAACTGCGTTGCTCACGAGCACGGAAGTTTCCACCTGAAACATATGAGACCAAAAATGAGTTTCATTTTTCTTTACTTCAAGAATAATCTAAGAAAAGCTTGACTTACACGCATCTCAAAGAGCTTAAAAACTTTTTTTAAACATTAAATCTTAGCCAAAAAATAAAATTAATCGGCACATTCTTTAAAATTCCGTAACTATCAGACTATCAGAAGTTATTTTTATAAGAGCAACTATATTTTTTTTCTGAGACAGCGCTACTGAGCTTGATTTTTTATTAAAAACCGTTTCTATTGAAAAGTATAAATATCTCTTTCGCCATGGAGCTGACTCGCAGACGTATTTATTTATAAACGTTAGCAGTGTGATGTACTTGATAACAAGCATTTAGTTATCTTTACGCGAGCTCCTTTCAGCACGTTTTCTGCTAACTAAAACGTGTTTATGTTATCAGTGTTTCAACCTTTCTCTCTTTTGGATAGTTTATATTCTGCCGCTAGAGGCACAGATTGTCGAAAAATAAATGAAAAAGAACTTAATGTTTAAGGATTTTTAGAGGATTGTAAGCAGGGCTGATATTCAGCCGGTACGCACCGGTACGGCCGTACCGGTTGTTAAAATATGGAAATACTTCCGTACCGGTTGTTAAATGTTATAATAATAATTGCGGTAAAATTATAAGTAATATAAATTCTATTATAAACTCGTTAGTTTAAGATTCAAGGCAAGTAAAGCCTTTCGTTAGCGCTCCAAGCGGACGAAGTTCCAATTACTAATAATAATAAACAACAATCGTGGCGGCTTGTTTTGTAATTGTTTTGTAGATAAGCTGCCAAAACATGCGAAGCGTAGCATAAATGTGAACTACACATTTCATTCTTCATTTATCTATAATCGATACCATCAAATTTTCATATAGTTTAGTTTTTACATTGGTTTTGTTAGTGCGTTTTACACCTTCTGTAAATGTGAGCGGTAAAGTAAGTGTGCAGTGTTTTTATATTTATAAATTCTGAATTTCTAATAAGATATTAAAAATAAAACCCCCAGAATGAAGAGACAGCAAAGTTTGGCTAAGTTTTTTAACGTTCCTTCTAAATCTCAAAAACATGAATCTGCTAAATCTGCGGGAGAACAAAGAAGAAAAGATAACAATAACGAGCCGCAACCTGGAATATCTTCTGATGTTGTGCAAATATTAGAACAACCTGGAACTTCTTACGGTACCGTACAAGAATCAGTACAAAATAAAACAAATAATTTATATTTCTGGAATGAAAAACAACTTGATTACTACAAAAGAAAATATGAGTGGCTTATTATTGCTAGTGACGTAAATGTTGGATGCCAATGGTGCTCAAAAGTTGTCTTTAAATGTTGAAAGTACCAAACACTTGCATATTTCATCAGAATGGAAATCATGTTCTGTTAAGGCCCATGGTTCAAATATAATAAATTTGCAATCATCAATGAGGAAAAAATTAAAAGAACATCATGAATCAGTTTCACACAGTAAAGCATTTGAAATAATAAAAACTTCCGAAAAAAATATTATATCAAAGAGTGCCGATGAAGCTAACGAAAAATATATGGAAAGTACTATTAAAATCTTTAACACTATCTATTGTATAATTAAAAATAATAGACCATTTAAAGACATGAAGTATTTAATAGAACTTCAAAAAAAGAATGATATTGATATGAGCGTATCATTGCATTCTAGATTTATGGTCCCGCTTGTTGCAAAACATATATCTATTGAAATGAGAAAACAACCTTTTTGGAAAACTTATAAATCAAGGCAGTAAAATTTCAATCATTATCGATGAAGCATCAACTGTTTCACATAAAAGTGTTTTAATCATTTACTTAAAATGCGAAATTCAAGACTTTGAAGATAGTTTAATAGTTTTTGTTGATCTCGTGGTGCTGGAAGGCACAACATCTGAAGTAATTTATCAAACTTTATTGTCAATACTAGAGAAAAATGGTTTCAATGAGAAATATTTACATGAAAACCTTACTGGATGTTGTACAGACGGTGCCAGTGTAATGTTAGGGAGAAAGTCGGGAGTTTCAGCCAAACTTTTAGAAAAATTTCCGGATGTTTTAATTTGGCATTGTCTAAGTCACCGTATACAATTATCTGTGGATGATGCAATAAAAGATGTAAATCAAGTAAATTATTTTCAAACATTTCTCGATAAACTTTATGTTTATTATCATACATCAAACAAGCATCAGAGAGAATTAAATAATATATCTGAAGAGCTTGGAATTGAAATAATGAAAATTGGAAGAATATATGGACCGCGATGGGCAGCCTGTAGTTCTAGAGCTGCAAAAGCAGTTTGGAAATCATATCAAGCTTTGTATATTCACTGTAATAGAAACTGTGAAGTGGGAATAGTTAAACATTTGAGAAATGAACATTTTATTAGAGATTTGGCTTTAATAAACGACATTCTAACAGATATGTCAATACTATCTAAAGCTTTACAAGAAAGAGATGTTTCAGTACTGAAAGCAGACAGATTAATTCGACGAACGATAAAAGTAATTGAACATATAAAATTAAATAAAGGAAACTATGAAAAAGAAGTGGAAGTTATTATAAAAACGAAGAAATATAATATACCATTTGAAACAAAACAAAGGAAAGTATCAATTCCAAGAGAAAAACTATTAGATTGCCTAATAAATCATATGAAAACGCGCTTGCTGTTTGATGACAAAAGTGAAAAATACAATGAACTTTTAAGTTATTTCAATTTATTAAATCCTGAAACTTGGCCAAATGACGTTTGTGAAGCTCCTTGGATTGAAGGTGAACATAAATTAACGAAATTAAGTCAAATAATTAAATATGACATTTCAATAAACGATTTTCGTGACTTTATTGATAATAGAGATATTGAATACATAAAAGTCCCAGACAGTATCATAAGGGCTAAAAATATTTTGAATGTAATTGCCGTTAGTTCAGCAGAAGCTGAGAGAGGATTCAGCACCATGAACAATATCGTTGATGTTAAAAGAAATTCTCTACTTATTGAGACCACAAGTCACTTAATGAGCATCAATTTAATGCGAAAATCGTTGGAAGAGTTTGATGCGGTTCCCTATGTCAAATCATGGCTCAGACAGGGGCATCATTTAGCTAGCGACAGCCGCGTCAAACAAAAGATGACGCCAACAATTTCTCAAAATCAAAAAATGATTTGGAAATTCCTGGAATAATTTGAGCTACAATTTATTTCAATTGGTAAGTAAATAGTTTTATAATAATAAGGCTTATTTAGAAAATAAAAGAGAAATTTCACGTATATCCATTCCTTACGCATGCACGCACAAATATTCTTTTTTAGTTTTAACTCATACCTATATTAATTTATGTTAGCGTACCGGTTGTTAAATATTTTGAATATCACCCCTGATTGTAAGGTAGGGTATGCTTCAATGTTATATTTGAGGCTTCAGCTTAATTATTGCAATCGGGAGAGAAAAGACTCATATATGTTTCTCATTTAAAGGAAATGTTTCATACGAGGCCATAGAAAATTTTAGCTTGCAAATAAATTTCTATTTTTTCAAAAACCTAGAGGGAGTCATGGTGAAGTATAGCTTTCCTCCTAATAAGGTATATAACATGGACGAGACAGGAATTCCAACGGTTCAGGACCCCGGAAATATTTTGGCTACGGCAGATCAGCGAAGAATGGGCTCCATTACAAGTTGGGAGTGTTGGAAAAATGTCACGGTTATTTGCGCTGTGAATGCCGCTGGTGGATTCATCCCCCCTCCCCCCCCCCCCCCCCCCCCGTTTATTTTTCCCAGGCAAAGGATGTCACCTCTCTTGGACCGCGACGGTCCTCCATGTGCTATATACCATTGCTCCAAAAATGGATGGACAAATGAGGAACTTCTTGCTGCTTGGTTGAAGCACTTCATTGAGCATTCAAGAGACAGTCCAGAAAATCGAGTACTTCTCCTTTTGGACAAACACAACAGCCACACGTCTTTAGCAGATTACAATATTTTTCGATAAAATGCCACTGTTATGCTGTCCATTCCTCCCCATAAATCGCATAGGCTCCAGCCTTTGGATGTGTCCTTTTTTGGACCATTGAAGGTGGCGTTTCGAAAGGAAGCTGATTTGTTCATGAAAAATAAGAAACTTGATAAAATCACTCCATACGATCTTGCCGGGATCTTCAACAAAGCTTACTTTGCAGCTGATGCATCGTCACAACGTAATCACGAAGATAATATCGTTGTTATGGAGTCAGCAGAGATTACAACTTATATGGGGCAACTATCAGAAGCGACTGTCCAAACTTCTCTTCCAATTTCGAATTTTGAAGCTGCAACTCAAGTTGCGAGCCCTTCCACACCAATTCCAATCGAGAATATTGCTCCATTACCTGTTATCAATCAATCAATGCTGTCAGCCAGCGAAATACGAAGGCAGCACTCCGAAATATTGACAGGAACTCCTAGAAAAAGAGTATTGGAAGAAAAAAAAGCAAAATGTAGCGATGGAAAAGAAGAATGAAAATTCAAACGCGTCAAAGAAGAGTAATCACCAATCCGAAAGCAGCGAATAATAAAATGAAGAAGCGTAGAGAAAATCTGACTCGAAATATCAATGCCGTTTCATAATCAGATGAAGATGACGATGAGAAAAGCATCCAGGACTTATGTCGTGACGATGAAAATGATGATCTTGAAAAAGACAATCTCAGTGAACAGTACTTCATATGTGAGGACTTTGGCAAGGATGGTGAAATGTGGTATCGGTGCACAGGATGTGTCTGGGTGCATGCCGAATGCAGCGGCTGGGATTCGCCAAATGGATACTTATGTGACAGATGTGAGGAAAAACAGACCTGGAATATTTCTTATTTAATTGGTACAAATTTTTTTTCTTAGTAAAATTTTTTTAACTGGTAAAAGTGATGTAAACTGATAGCTGAAATGTAATTATATTATACAATACAACTTGATTTTTTCTAATAAAAATTGTTTTTCTCTAATAAAATATCATACTACTTGAATGAATTCCTTAATACTGCTTAATTCCATGCATGTGTATAGGACGTCCAATAACTACCTTTAAAAAGCATTGTCTCAATCATGACCGCCATTACCCGACGTGCAGGGGAATGCCGGCCAAAATGGTATTTTCAGTTTTCATGCTATTACCTAAAAACTATTTCTTTTTGCTGTTATATTTCACTAGTACAATAGGACAAAATGGAGACTGAACAATTACTCAGAATTAATAGAAACAATTATCTTTCCCAAACAAACCAAATACAAACGGATTCCCAGATTCGCAACAAACCCCATACACAAAAAGGATTCAGATAAAAAGGGAATTGCTCACAGAAACGTTCCGACGGGAACAAATCCTCCGTTCAATGTCCGCCGCCCCACACACCGCTGCAGTAGGGAACCTGCAGAGGGACAATTCGATGCACCTCGTAAACGAGACGAGAAGGGACCTCGCAGGCGTAACCCCAAGTCGCCGGCCTTGAGGGATGAATCACTGGCGGAGCAGGGCAACGCTGAGAGCCGCGAATTGAAGGGCCAAGAGTCACTGAGTCAACAGTGTCAGATTTACGCTTATGGTTATGCTTATGCCCCGAAGACCGGAGAGAGAGGATTTTTATGCCTGCCACTCCCCACAATGCAACTGGGCACCCAGACTGCACTGCAGAAATCGTCTGCTAAAGAGCAGGCACGTCATCTTCCCGACGCACCAGTCGGCGGGCGATTCAAAACAAGTTACTTTTTAAAAACTCACATACCCAAAGTATGTAGTGTTACAATATATACAGGGTGTCTCAAAAAAATGTATACACACTTTGATGATTAATAACTTGTGCGTTTATTAATAAATTTTAATATAATAATTGCATAACATAGAGTATATGTTCGAATAAAGATAAAATGACAAACATTACATGTTAGATGTTTCAGTGTTGCATTATTCTTACAATTATGCAATATTTTTGTACAGCATTATTGTTTTTATTGTTTCAATTGTTTTAATTGTTTTTATTGTTGCATTAGAAATGGATAACAAAAGACACGTTTGAACAACGTAAATTTGTACTGAAATGGTACTGGAAATCTGAAAATGTAAAGGAAGTCCAAATTCAGTGGAGACGTGAATTTCAAACAGAACCTCCCACCTGAATTACGATTTCACGTATTCGTGACAAATTTGAAACTAACGGTACTGTTCAAAATGTGCATAAACAAAGATCTGGAAGACTTCGGACATCCACAAGCCCTAGGAAGTCAGAAGAGGGGCTGCAAAGATTTTCACAATCACCAAAGAAATCCGTCAGACTATGTTCTCGAGAAACACAAATCAGCAGGTCAAGTGTTCATCGCATTTTAAAGAAGGCAAAATGGAAAAGTTACATCCCAAGATTAGTGCATGCACTGAATGAAGATGATTCTGATCGCCGAGTTGAATTTTCTGAATGGTTTCGTTCAAAAATAGCGGAAGACGCATCATTTGCCTACAAAATTGTTTGGTCTGATGAAGCAACATTCAAGTTGAATGGTACAATTAATTGTCACAATTGCATGTTTTGGTCCACAGAGAATCCACATGTTACTGTGGAAAGGCATGTAAATTTACCCGGGATCGCAGTGTGGTGTGGTTTGATTGGACCATTCTTTTTTGATGCAACAGTTTCTGGTATTGTGTACCTCAACATTCTTCAGAGATCAATTGTACCACAAATTCGTCAGCTGTATGGGGATGCGGAAGACTTTTATTTTCAACAAGATGGGGCACCCTCCCATTTTCTTTGTGATGTCAGAAGTTACCTTGATGAAACATTTCCAAACAGGTGGATCAGACGAAGAGGCATTGTTGAGTATCCTCGACGTTCACCAGACTTAACAACACTTGAATTTAATTTATGGAGTTACCTTAAAGATAAAGTTTATGCCACTAAACCTACAACACCTGAACAGTTAAGACAAGCAATCGAAGATACATGTCGCACAATTACAACAGAAATGTTAATTGAGGTTTGCAATTCAGTTATTCAACGATGTCAGCAGTGTATTGACCAGAATGGAAAACTATTCGAACTGTTGAGATAATGCAACATAGAAACATCTAACATGTAATATTTGTCATTTTATCTTTATTCGAACATATACTCTATGTTATGCAATTATTATATTAAAATTTATTAATAAACACAAAAGTTATTAATCATCAAAGTGTGTATACATTTTTTTGAGACACCCTGTATATATATATATCTATCTATCTATATATATATATATATATATATATATATATATATACATACATGTATGTATATATAATGTATCAGAGACATTCAAACGAAGAATGAAGCCAGAATACTTTTAAGCTCCATGAGAAGACAAGATATCACTTACGCCGAGAGAAAGATCACCCAGAAACAAAGGAGACGTGACTGGCGAAAGAAATAGAATGAAGATGATAAAGTTTCCTCTAAAAAATTTTTGGACATTTTCCCAAGAAAGTAACTCGACCGTAAGAATACCTCTCCTTTTACCCTTTCAACTCAGGAAAAAAGTTTCGCGTAGAGGTTGACTGCGCATAATTGAAAAATACGCATCTTAAGATTTGCGCAAAGTATTTTTATAAATATGCCACTTCAAATAAAAATTGTAGTTTCTCACCAAATACAAGTTTAAATATCCGAAAACTTTCTAATGAAAATATGGATTTTAACTAAAATATATTATTAAATAGCAACTTTACGTTTTGTTCGTACCATATTTATTCTGGTATTCGTTTGACGTTTAACAAGATTAAAGTGTCAATCATTCTATACGACAGGGAATCGGCGGAAAACTCACGGTATCGATACGTAAAGCTAAAAATTGATACATCGCGTTTTTACTTTAATGTAAAAAATGAAAAAGCGGATTAATTTAACTTTAGAGCAAGACGTTTATTTTCACCACAAAAACAAGTAATGATTTCAACACGCTAATGCGCAATTTACCGCGAACGTTTTGAAACATTACACCAAATATAACCAACAATTTGTTCCAATATCAATACCAGATGCTTTTACATCGGTACGTAAATGTATAAGGAAGGAGGTTCTTTTCATAAATATCCTATAATTTTTATTCAAATATTGTACCTAATTGAAGAATCGTAAAAAACTTTCCTTTTTTTAATCCTATCAAAGTCCAATTATTCAATTTATAACTCTAAATTATATCTCCTATAAATTGTTATTCTAAATGTTTTACCTTTTGTCTTTACAGCCTGTTCGAGACGCATCCAGATGTGCAAGAAGTTTTTATGCCATTTAAAGGGATCGAGCTTGAAGAGCTGAAGCATAGCAAACAGTTACGATCACACGCGCTAAGGTGAGCGAGGAATTGAATAAATAAATTCAGCAATTCATTTGCAATTCCAGACATATGAATCATTCTAACTTACGCATGGCAAATACATAACGTTTAAACGCCCCATTAAGTACATACTTCCGAAAGTTAATAAATAATGAATAAATATCGCATTTTATTCGGTTTTCCCACTAAAAATCGCCATACAAGAAAACGGGAATTCTTCCATCGCCTTCCGTTATAATGCTTTCTACGAATTTATTTCAAGAGTAATCTATAGATATCAATAAAGAAAAGTATTTGTATTATGTATGTGTTTTTTTATAAGTCAGCAACTATAGCACGTAGAAACAGGAGGAAGGTGTCATTTTAATCGGAATAAAGATTTAAGTAGCGTAGTCAGGTTTTTACATAAATTTGATTAACTTTTCTAATTAAAAAAATATTTTCTTTTTTCATTTTCTCCATTTGAATAACATAGGGATGAGTGCTGCTTATTCTTCATATGGAATTTAAAATTACTTAGAAACATGGTAAGAATTTGAGACATGTATGGTTCTATGAAGGAAAGAACAAAGTTTATTTTTATTGAAGACAGAATCCGAATCCGGATCGCATTAGCGTAATAAATTGATGTGCCCAACACATGATTTTCTCCACACGTAAGTTGTCAACTAAAATCAAATAAATACGGCGATAGGAACAGTTCAACTTATATGCTTCAGCACTAGCGATTCAATTGTTGTCACCACCATGCGTGCGAGCTGCCCACTAACCGTCAATTTCGAATAAAATTGAATATCTCTTGAAATATTCCTCATATGAAAATTTAATTCAAAGAAGAGTTGTGGAAAAAAATAATATCTACAACTTTTATATGGGTATACGTATGTTAACAAAAATTCAGTTTTAAGCGAAATATTTAAGAAAAACTAAAATTTTACAGGAGTAAACCGTTACTTCCGGCTGACCGATGGTTATCAAAATATTTTCAAATCTTAAGACTATATATAAAATCAAAAATATAGAATTTCATGCTGATCTGATGTATAGTTTTTGAGTTACAGCGCCCAAAAAATTTGTCACACACATAGGGACACACACACAAAGAGACATCATCGAGAAAACGGTCAAAACGTTTTCATTTCCTCTCTCCCACTCTCTTCCCCTCTCTCCTTTCCCTATCCCTTCCTCTACCTCCCTCTCCTTCCCTCTCTCACCCTCCCTCCCCCTCCCTTTGTCCTCTCCCTCTCTCTCGTATTAAAAGCAATCAAAGCACGTTTACACCCATAAGGATTGGAATAACAATATGATATCGAGGTCTTAAAATGGAATTGGTAGGCAAGGCAACATCCCCTTAAAATGGCTAGATTTCCTCAAACTGTGTGAATTAAACGTTTAAATTGAGCGATTTCGAACTGTAAGCGGAAAAAGACGAACAGAATAAGAACCTTTATAATGTTTCCTTCAAAGTGGTTCACATCCGAAGTTCGTAGGTCATTTATTTCTAATTTTAATCTAAAAAATAATGAAAGCCTGCGCGTCGAAAAGTTCATTTTTACGTGAAATTACGTATCGTCTTATTGGAAATGGAATGTATGCATTCATACATACATAGTAGCTTCAAAAGAGATGCTTGTAACGGGAATGAGGTAAACTAGCAGTATAGCTTTCGACACATCAGGCAAATTATTATATTAAAGGTAAAATAGTAATACAAAGACCGCAGAAAATTTTCGGGAAGAGAACAGGGTAACTATAACTTTAATAAGACATTATTTTTTTAACGAAACTGTTTTTAATACATCGAAAGAAATTACTTCAAAGATAATATTACTTGCTGTGAAAAGAAAATTATCAAAAGGCGATAGTACGGTATGGAAAAAGTTCGACAAAATCATTCGCGGCGAGCAGATGAAAAGACTCGGTCGAAGACATGGGGAACGGAAAAAAAACATGAAAGTTCCTGCTCGACGGATCGAGAAGATGAAAGGGTAAAATTCGGAAGTAAATTAACGTAGAGAACGGCGAACATGTGGAAGAACGCGTGTCATGAAGGCTCCTAAATTAAGGTCGACATATTAGGGAAAGGAAAAAAGAAGACGTGGTAATAATTTCGAAATACATACGAGATGGAATCGAGGAGAAAGTTCACTCCTGATTGAATAAAGAGAGGAAGATCATAATTGCCTGTTAATTAGTGAAGAAAGAGTTGATCACGGAATAGCGTTGAATCAAATATTAAAGCAGAAAAGGGCATTTCGAAGGACGTGATAATCAAAAAATCAATAGATTTCGAGGACATGATTTTTACAAGAAGATGATGAAAAAAGAACAGTATATATTTAAAAAAAGACTGACAATGAGATGTAGATTTTCTGAAAAGTAGGTTGAGTAAAGGTATAGTAGTATTGTAAGCTTAAGGTCCATGAATGCGCGAAAAGTCGCGTGATTTAGGGGAAGGCGATTATGGAAAGGGAAGCTTTAAGGGGAAGTGAATCATATGAAGGTGCAGCTCTGCAGAATTGCCAACGCATGGTAATTGGAGGGAACTTATGCGAAGAGAATATTCCCGGTCTTCTAAAACACGCGATTGGAAAGTATTACAAAGTGGGGAATAGTATATACATTTTGAAAGACGAAAATGAAAAATTTATTGGTTTTACGTAAACATTTTTTACACTACATACATAACACTAAAAACAGACAATTAATCTTCCTCACTTTCACAATCTGATTCTAAATTTATATTTACTTCAGTGTCACTCATGTGATCAATTACATTTTCTGTTTCTATATAGGTACTCCTCCTCAACTTTCTTCATATGCTAACAAACGTTTTTCCACTCCATTGCCCCAATTTCCAAACACTTCTCCTCCACTAACCTTTTCAATTCATCCATTCTAAAAGTTACATTTCTGGAAGTCACCCAATTTTTTAACAAAAATAAATAACTGAACAGCAAATCAACAAAAACAAGAAATAACGAAACAATTAAAAATGCAGTAGAGCGAAGCAGGAAGGTTGGCACCGAAAGCACATGGTGATGGGACCGATTCTAACGTTAGTAGTTACCCTAACCCCCGCACAGTTCGCGTTTCTAGAATGGACTCTTCCATACCAAATTCGTGTTTCTGCGCATGGGCCGTAAGCTTTCAATATTACTATAACTAAGCAATTGAAGGGCAATAAAAACGCCTCCCGATAGAGGTCACTTAGATAAGGGATTGATACGTTAATATCTGCCCGAGAAGTAATGAGCGGAAAAGTTAATATCGAAGTTGTTATTGATTTGCGACTCGGAGAACACCCAACTTCCATCCGTCTTGCGAGTTTACCATATATTCCTTCCTTTCGGCATGTATTTTCTTTCTGAAGGGTCCTAAAATCTTTCTTCCCCTTCCATATTGCCCACATCTGTCACATTCTCTCGCATCCATCCTCCGTTTCGTCTTTCGGCTGCTTTCATCTCTTCCTTCTTCTCAACACCTTCCAGCGCAGCCTTCTTTTCGCTTTTTCAATCATCCTCCCATTCCCGTTCGAGGAAAAAACTTTTTTAATTTCTTTCTGGGCTATTTCATGAATGTATCGAAGAACACTGGCAAAGTCCTTACATAAACTAGCAAAGTTTATAACATTGTTTATTAAGTATAATTATATTCGGAGCTATTTTTCGCGAATAAGATCTTAATATATCTTATTTTGCATATAAAACAGTAGTTTTTGGTAACTAATGTCACGGTGAACTGCTTAAACCATTGAGTTTTTTCGTAATTTCGCATTATGTACACCTTAACAGGTAAAAGAAAATGCATAAAACTAATCAATTTTTCCAAAAATATATTTAAATTTGTACTTGAATATAAATTGGCAAAAGGTAACTTCGTCAAAAATCTCCAATAATTATATGAATTAGTCGAAATTCGATGCTCTGAAGATGCTGCTCGGTCAAATGTACGCATATTCTTGTTGGATATTTTTGGAAATTTGATTTACTTCCGTTATATTTTTTTTAACGTTGATTCTTATGAGTGTAATTCTTGATTTATGTTTTTCATCTGAATTCAAACGATTAATGGGCAACATTAGTCAGTATTTTCCATGAGAATATGAAAAGCTATTTTGAGAATAGACAGCAACTATACTAAAAATATTAATTACTTATGATAAGAGTTTGTATTCTTAAGCAAATACTTTTGTAAACAATTATTTATAATACAAAATATTCGTGTCTCGTCCTCATTTTTATTGCTTGTTTCTTAAAATTGTATTAAGGCACAGGAAAAAAAACATTACAAATTTAAGTAATCCTTCCTAAACGGAACGAATGCTTTGGAAAATAGACGTACAGTATTAGAATTATTTAAAAGTTATTTCCTTTCCTCTCTCTACCTCAACAGTATTTCTTTTTCCACTGACAATTATTGTGTGCCATGAATGACTGAGCTTTTAACAAAACTAAGTGTCCTCATACGAAAGATCGATCAAATGGGAAATTAGTAGTAAGATACGGTTGGATGCGGCCAAGCAAAAATAAATCTACCGTGAATGACGAATGTTTAGTTAATCCGCTCTTCAAAAGGTGAATATCCTAGAGCAGAATTGGTTAAAACTACTTACCCTCTAATCCCTATCTTCTGAAGTTCGAGTCTCTAGACACAGATACAGTGCGCATAAATTTAGGAACAGTAAACATAACCTGTAGTCAAAGCAATACAAAGAGAATTCGGGTCCCTTAGTCATCTCCAACACGTCTCCAGTCACACGGCTTTATTGTGTTCGATGGTGAAAAGCGCTGACACACCCCTGAATGAAAGTGTAAATGAGTCGTAGATGAAGCTGAAAGATCCGCATGCGGCTCGCGTCCCGCAGGTTATAGGCAGTACTAACATTACTTAAAATAATTAGCTTTAATTGGTTTAGGTAAGACGAAACAGATTTCACTTATCGAGTATTAAAATTGTCTGATGAAAACATCTAGCTGATCAATTCTTTTATTATTTACAAAGCCGTCAATAATTTTGGAACATCTAACTTGAAAAATAGAATTTCAAATTCATCTTGATTAGTACGAAAATCCAAATCCTTAAACTCGTTCCAGAAAGACATTTTAACGACAAAATGAGCCAATTAACACTATTGCGGATGATAATCCATCCAATCTTTCCAACACGAAATAAAAATTCAACTGGCTAACATTTGTAACATGGCGAGAGAGCAATTACTCCCACGCTTGGAGATTAATTCCTTTAGACCGACCTTCCAACCATATAATGGTTCCATGATAAGATCCAACACGCTTCAGCGAAGATATGGCCCATCTCAGCGTGTTTAACGTGACCTTTCTCTCCCCCTTCCTACTCCCTCCCACTGTCTATGGATCCAGACACATTTGCTGCTTTCATATCATCACACAAAGGCGCACCCAGAGAGTTCAGCGCGTAAATGATGACGGAGGTGGCAAACCAAAAGCCTCTATTTCCCATCTCGCCACGTCGTCAAGACGACGGGACGAGAGCGGAATGGAAAACCGGCGATGCGACGGCGTGATAGGTGGGAAACGGAGGGAGTTCATGCTCCGAGTCGGATAGAGAGAGGATTTGGCAAGAATTATTCGCCTAGGGATGCGGGCGAGAGAGAGAGAGATATAGAGGGAGACTCCTAGTTAGAGATTGATATGAAAGGGAAGAGAGGGGGACACGTGAGAAATATGGACGGAGAGAGAGAGAGAGAGAGTGAGAGGTACATATAAGGGTAATGGGCGACACGGTTTAATTAAGCGTAAAGAGGAAGGCTGAGAAGGAAAGAGATCGAAGGCAAAAATTTATGAATCATACATTGTGCAAAATTTCACATATCCGCACGCTTCTAGCCCGCGTCACTAGTTACATCAAATAATATCTATTTAGGAGCTAAAATATTTTCTAGCATTTTGACTCGTGGCAACAATGCTGTTGATGCAGCAATGAGAAGAACTTGGGGCGGAAAACTCGATATTATAATGTCACTAGATGCTTTTTTACTTTGTTTTGGCATACAGCTTAAGTAGTATTGATTATGACACCAACCTCCTTAACTTGACGAATTTTAATCAAAATACTTGGAGCCATTTTTGAATTAATCGACATTTAGTGAAAAATCTACAAACATAAATTGCCTGCTTTTGTTCCCAGATATAGTTCATTTCAATAATGTTTATTTCGAGTGATATCTATATATATATATATCTATAAATAAAGTGAATAAACTTGAAAAAATGCCTCCAAATCACCGTAAAGGCGGTACTTACGTGCCAAGGCACAGAAGACACGCAGGATCACTCAGGACGCGCGTTTCTTCAGCAATGACATTCCTGAAGATGACAGCGTAGCTGTCGAAACGCGCGTCCTGAGTGATCCTGCGAGTCTTCTGTGCCTTGGCACGTAAGTACCGCCTTTACGGTGATTTGGAGGCATTTTTCCAAGTTTATTCATCCTGTCTTCACCGTGTCTCGTGAGTTCTTCATTTAATTTATAAATAAAGTATTTGTATGTAATTTTATAGCGCAGCAACTACAGCACGTAGAAACAAGAGAAAGGTATCACTTTAACCGGAATAACGAGTACGGTGGTGTAGTAAGGTTTTTATATCGATTTGATTGACCTTTCTAATTTAAAAAATATTTTCTTTTTTGATTTGAATAACATAGGGACGACTGCAACACATTTTTCATTTGAATTTTAAAATTACTTAGAAACATGGTACGAACTTGAGACTTCAATGGTTCTATGAAGAAAAGAACAAAGTTTATTATTATTGAAGACAGAATCCTAATATTTATCGAATTCGCATAAAAATGCATTTAGAATCAATAAAATACGTGATTTTATCAGTTTTATTACAATACCCATTATAAGCTACCATAACAACTACCATTATCGCCGAAATTGGGAGTCCAATGCATTTATATTGGAAAATTTTTAACGTAATATCGTTTATCAAATTTCGGTGTGCGATTTTGCTTTGTTTACATGACAACCTAATATTTGTTGATTATAATTGAAATATTACTAATAAGCAGTTTTTAATGGTTTATGTGTGGCGTAGAGTTCTCCAAGCAAGATGTTTTTAAAACTACGTAAGTAACTTAAATAATTAGACGTAGAATTTCCACAAATTGTGATTGGATAAATCGTTTCATTGTTTCCAAAGTATTGTTGATGTAAACAATTTTCTTGTAACAGAACTCGTGGACCTCGTGGATGAGAGAATCGAGCTAATAGTCGAAGGATAATATTCACTCTGTGATTCTTAAACGTTCTCTATTTACTTTTTTGTCTTTCGTTAAATTTAATCATTTCGTAAGTTCCTTTGTTCATTTATTTTTTGTTGATTATTGTGGATTTGTTGGTTTTACTTACAGTTTTTGTTTTGAAGAAATCGTCACGAAACTTCGCATAGGTACATGATTTTACCCTGCAGGTAACATAGGTTATATGGATGGCGATAAAAATTGCGAATAAATAAACACAAAGTGTGGCATAGAGTTCTCTAAAGCAAACTCTTTAAAATTACTTAACTTAAATAATTAGACGTAGATTTTCCACAAATTGTGATTTTCAAACCTTTGAAGATATCGTCACAAAACTTCGCATAGGTAAATAATTTTATCCTGCGGATAACATAGGCTATATGGCGATAAAAAAATATTTGTGGGGGGGGGATGCTTAATTCAATACTAATTATTTTCCCATAAGTTTACACGAGATTTTCGATTTTTCAGAGTGCAAGATTTTCTTCTTTCATTCATTTTTGCTTTATTCGACGGTTCTGTGTACTATCATATTCTTAAGATGTTTACATGTTACACCATCGAAGTTTTAGATTCAATAAATCCGTTGAGATTCAACGGGCAGTTCTGCTAGTAAAATATAAAAAAATACGAGGATTGTCAGAATCCCAGAAAAAAAATAACTCTGTACTTCCCAGAGTTATTTTTTCTGGGATTACGGTGAGTAAATTCCACAAAGTAGAACCTTATTTCATCGATGTGAAATACGAGACATCTTCAGATTCGGCGAACCTTTTTTTTATAGCCTATAGGGCGAGAATAAAAGACCTATTAAACAGATACGACACTCTTCAGACAGACGTAATTGCAAAAACATTTTATTTCTGGACTCGTGGATACCTAAAACATTCATATTCTTTAAAGGTACTGAAGTTTTACGCGATCACGATACTTTCTCCGTTTTCCTCGTAAATGAGAAAGTAGAAAAGGTTGGGACGGAGAGAGAGAGAGAGGAAGGGAATAATCGATAGAAGAAATATGAGCGGGAAATGGGAAAAGAAAGTAGAAAACGTGGACGGAGAAGGTGACGGAGAGAAAGATGGAAATATGGGCGATAAGAAAGAAGACAGATGGGATAAGTAAAAGATAGGAGGGGAGAGAAGAATGGAGTGAGAGAAGTGGATAGAGGGTGAGACCAAGAGATAGGGGAAGTTAAATATGGGAAACGGAGACAACTGTAAAGAAAGGGAAAAAACGACAAGACAGTATAACCGATGTGTATCCCATCAGCACGAAACGCGGGCGCAAAGTGGTTTTTTCCGATAATGGATGCCCCTCAGGAGAAATATACCGGAAATTTTACTTCGGCTCTATAACAATTTGAGCATGTTTCTGAGAAGACGCTGATAGCAAAAAAACATCATTTTAACTTCGTTTCTGAGGCCCTAATTCTTTTTCAAATATTTTTCACCCCTATAGCCATTAAAAAATTTCAATTCTACGTGAGGTAAAACTTCTTTCAAATACTTGGGAGGTTCGAATTCAACTAATGCACCTCATTTTTTTAAACTTTCAACTGACAGTAGGTAACACATAATACTATTCTTGAAATACAAGAAGGCTCTGTTAATCTTTACATCGGAATAAAAAACGTAAATTTTTCCGTTTACAATATCTTCTCGGTATAAAAAAAAACAAAACGTTTGTCATGCTACTACGGGCGTCGCCATAGATCCTGAAGTCAATCCCAGGAAGAAAAATGGCCACGGTAGATAGGATACATCAAGGTAGCGACAGGTTTGGGAATTGAATGTTTTCGCCTCGTTCGTCGATCCGTGAGAAAAAAAAAGAGAACGACGGGAACAGAAACATCTTTTCTCGCTTTTTCGTTGATCGGGTCCAAAAAGAAACCGACTACTAAATCGCAAGACGAGAGAGGTGAACCAACTCTCCCGAACTAAACCTCGCTTCGTCACACGTCGTTTTCAGGCCTCCTTGTCTTCTTAACCCAGTTTCATATTCTGCGAGAAAATATCTTCACCGGAAAAGACCGCAAAAGCTACCTTTAGTTCTTAACCTGTTGTTTACGTATCTGCCCCAACGCCTCTATCCTTTGGGTCAATCTCTTCTCCATTCTTCAACGTGCTCTGTCGTAAATACCTTGCCGCTTCCGAATCTCTAAGGGTTAATCTTTTCGGGAGGTAAATTTGGATAGAAATACTTTAAAAGCCTTCTACGTTTTTTTTCTTATTTCGTGACTTGGACGACGAAATATTTCGAAATTCAAAACAAAAAGTTTTCTTATAAAATTTGTTAACTTTTTCCGATTCTTTAACAATTAAGGATAAATGATGATTGAGGAATGAAACATTCCGATTTAGACGTACACATGATGAACTAGTACAGTTGAACGTAACGCAGCCTTGTAAAACTAATCTACGATCGGCCATATAATATACAACCTTCCGTCAGTACCGCGCCAACGGTGTTTGGCGCCCGGGTGCAAAATAATTCTGCGGCGCCCCCCTCCCCCAAAGTGACTAATTCACAGTCAATCATAGTCCGTCCAAGAAACGGTTTACGATCGCCTGTAAAGGTCGTGGGAAATGTACGAACGAAATACCGCCACAGACACTCGCTAGGATGGAGAGTACAATTGGGGCAGCGCCCTGCTGACTCCGAGCTCCGATTTTCCGTCGCCTCTGTTAATACGTCCTTTCCGAGGATAGAACAATGCGAATGCATACTGCGAGGGTTCATTTCATCTAAGGCATGGGTGTCCAGATATAGTTTTAGTTCTACAGTTCACCCTGCAAGCCACCGCTATGGTGTGGCAGGGGGTGCAATAGCACCAAGGGAAAGCGCGAATGCAAATTGAACCGCAAAGGGAGTTAATTATTCATAAAAAGCTCAACCTTTTGAAAAAGACTCGTGATTGCAATCAGGGAAAGGAAAAATATATGCGTAAAATGTTTTTCACAAGTTCTCCAAATAAAAGTATCAATTCACTACCATAGTGCACTGCAACATCGTCAGGTAAATAAAATGGAAAAATCATAGTATATCTAAATAAAGACGAGTTACGGTTAACTTTCACATTATCTAAACAAAATGCAAGTGAAAAACTTTTCCATCCTATCACTCTTGTTAAAATACAAGAGTATTTTTTAAAAAATTAGCCCAAGTTTCTCCAATTTATAGGAGATCTGCGTGGACAAATTTCGATTCTTTTTGTCATTTCGCATTCGGATGAAATTAAAAATTCCGGAAGCTTGTGAAATCGGAAGCTGAAGATTATTCTCTTTTGAAAACTAATCGGCAAAAAAGATTTCAACCTCTTACCCTATAGAGGTAAACTTACTGGAACTAGTTTTAAAAAATAATAATTGTATTAAATCAGCGACTGCTGATTATTCATTGACAAAACCTCTCAAGCTCTTTCTTCTACTTTGAAATTACATTATTAGAAAAATACGACCTACTTAATTTTGTAATGAGAAAACATTACAAAATGGTAAATATATAATACATAAGGAAATAATTTTAGCACGTTTTCATTAATTAAATATTAAAAATAGATTTAGTTCTTCAACTTTAACTCACGCTCTTTATGGAGCTTATTTCAGAATTGAGTTTCCACAATTAAAAACCACAACGGTTGTATCCTAAAGATAAGATAGATCTCGTATTATCTTAAGTTTTGATAACATTTAACACTACACCGATACTCGGGATTCTAATTGTGATGGCATTAACACTTTTAAGAATCTCAATATGACATAAATTTACGAAAAATTACCTTTATTTAAAATCTCATTTTCACGATCCCATTTTTCTCCATCAAACCCAAACCCGCGTATAAAAATAACGGAGAAAGCCCTCAAGAAGGAGACCGGGAAGAGAATTTATCGCTCTACTCATATAGCATCTGATGATAAATTTGTATTAAGGGCTTTTATCTCAAATTTATGAACTCCTCTTATTACGAACGATTTTTATTCGTCCCTCGATGCCATCTTGGCTAATCAAAATGATTTTTTTTAAATGAATGCGTGCATTAATTAATATATTAATTACTATATTAATTAATATATTAATTAATATATTTTCGCGCAAAAAATTCGAGAACTTTTTTTCGAACTTTTTAGCCTCCCTCCATGCGACTATTACGTACCAGCCTCGCTAAGCTATCTTTCCACTACTCTATCTATCTATCTCCTTTTCCGATCCAGTCTAAGAGTTCCCCTCTTATGACTGATTTCCAGGCTGGAGCCATTTAGTTTCCCTTCTTGGTCGTTTACGAGCACCAATCTTCCGAAACTACTTCCCCTTATGGAATCCGCTCCCATAACCCTCAAGTGCTTCCTTTCTTGTCAACTCTTCCATCAATTAGATGGCACTATTCTCCGGGGATAAGAGTTCACCTCTACCATTTCCTCATTTATTTATCTAAATTCGACGAGACACAAAAGATATTATGACGGCCACTAACGTTCCAAATGTTCTCGGTCTTGAGTTTAAACTAACACTTTTATCGAAACATTCATGAATATTACAAAAAAATGTAAACTTTTACAAAAAAATGGTACTTACGTATTATAGCCAGGACCCTTCGTAGTAAAAAAATAATCAATTATATTCAATAATTCAACAATGATAACATTCAATCCTGACAACTCATTTTTATTTAGTAAACAAAAAAGAAATTCGTACCTAAAAAAGAATATGAAGATTTGGGATTTGCCAGGAATCGAGAGTGAAGCTGTACAATTTCTTCAAAAGCGCGGAATCCTACCAAGTGAGCGGGAATGTATAAGAGGACATAAGATGAAGTTATACTTTGCGGCGAAACAGTCAAGAGGATATAACATTGAAAGGATATATTGACGAGCCTTCGGCTCGCTTTATTTTAATGAGTAGTCGTCTCCGGGCGCTACCGCGCCCTTCGCCTCGCCCGAAACCAAAGAAACCCTCTCCGTTGTCCGGTGATTGGGTTTGTAAATGTCGAGACCGGCCAAACAGTTTCTTGTCCGGTGATTGGGTTTGTAAATGTCGAGACAGGCCAATCAGTTTCTGTTAATGTTGCTCAGCCCCCAAACCCCGTGTTTTTTTTCTTTAAAGGGTGGTTAATATAATATAAGAAATTTAAAAATTCGTAATAAACAAATAATCAATTATATTAATAATTCAACAATGCTAACGTTCAACCCTGACAACTCCTGCAGATAATACATAACCTGCGAAGGGTCCTGGCTATAATACATAAGTACCAAAAAAATACTAATCCCATCTTTGTTATATGGATTTTTTGCGATTTTTGAGTCAAATTATAAATATTGGTATAAATATTGGTATATAAATAAATAAAATATTTAACTTTGCTTCACACAAAAAAATTGAATAGTAAACTCAGAAAGATAATTTACAAATTAAATTATCTAAAGGATTTTGTACCCTCCTCTGTGTTAAAAAGTGTTTATTTGAGTATAATTGAAAGTTTGCTAAGATACGGCATAGCACTTTGGGGAAACTCTGGAAGTACATACATTAGTATATTAAGTAAAAATCGGGATAGATTGGTAAAAATAATTTATAATACAACAGTTAAAAAGGGTCATAATACCGGTATTGATGATATGTATGAGATTTTAAATTTATTACCAGTTACCAAACTTCACAAGTTCATACTCATCCTGGACAATTATTTTGATAATAGATACAAAACTCCTATTGCACTGCAAACGTCAATGTCCCTGAGATTAAGAAGCAAATATCATGTGCCTTTGCATTACGGAAAAGGGTAGTAAACAGTTTCATGTTAACATTCCCAAGTTATTCAATTCATTACCTACGGAAATTATAAATCTTAATGGGGTTGCCCACGTAAAAAATACAGTAAAACATTGGTTATTGCACACATAATTGAAAAAAGAAAGATTTATATGCTAGGCAAAGGTTTCTCAATTTGAATTTATAAGATGTTTTGTCATTGTTATTGGTTAGCACTACTCTAAATAATAAAGCAGGAACCTGCTGACAGGCCTTATGTTAGGCCTAGCAGGACCAGATTGTAATTCGATATATCGATTATGTACGTATATGTTTGGTACTGTAAACTTATAATCTAATATTAAAAAAACGATGTTTGTAACAAATTTAAATAAAGTTACATTTATGAAACCGGTACGCATAAAATACTAACGATTTAATTTTTTTATTTGCGAAAAAAACTTGTTGAACCCGTTCATTCGTAAATTTTCACGTGAGAGACATAACTGTGAAATCGAGTTACTTATATGATATTGTAAAATAAAATATTTTTCGGGTTCTTAAAAAAGAATATTGAAATATCTTCACTGGAATAAGCGTCAGAAAGAAAAAACACCAAAATATCACCGCAGGACGTTGTGAAAAGTTTCAGCCGCAGACAAAATACAAGCTATGACGTAACTCCATTAGCAAACAGATCGAAAAATACAATCCTATTGCAACAACCAAATGAATATGCCAGTAAACTGCGATTTAATTACGGAATTAAAATTCCTAAACCTAATAATACTGCTTTTAAACAATCTTTTATATACATGGCACCCAAGTTATTTTCCTCTATTCCATCTGATTTGGCTACTCTGAATCCGTTGGGTAAATTTCTAAATAATGTAAAAGTATGGTTATTTTTTACTCCAGATGTTGAAGGATTAATGAAAACTGTTGTTTAAATATGTATGAACACGCTTATGTTGTTTTTGGTATTTTGTGCCTGCATCTTGATTTTAATTTATTATGTACAATAAATTATGTCATTTGCCGAAAATTTGTTTTATGTATGTGATAGTAACCCCAAAACAGGATTCCTCCGAGTGCCTATATTCCATATTCTCTGTCATTAAATCTGCTGTAAACTTTTGTTTAAAATGATGTATAAGAGAAATGGAATAAAAATTATTATTATTATTATATGACAAAAAGCGATGTAAACGCATCGAAAAATGTGTTCTACGAGAGAAAAATGCGATGTCATCTGAATTGTATAAAAAACGGTTTCATTCTGTTCGATATTAACCACAGGCGGATTCAGAAGGCAATCACGGATATTCATCTGCATTGGAGCTTGCTCCTATCCCTTCAGGCTTTTGTCCTTCGCA
Source organism: Uropetala carovei (assembly GCA_036926305.1). NCBI lineage: Eukaryota > Metazoa > Arthropoda > Insecta > Odonata > Petaluridae > Uropetala > Uropetala carovei. The sequence continues at coordinate 1,879,980 of JAXCHB010000277.1, forward strand.
AATCAATAATACCTTAATGCCTCCACCATCGGAATTCAATGAGCGAACGGAAAAATTATTTATCCCAGATCTCATCGATTTTCGATCATAAGAGTAACAGTGTGACTTACAAGGTGGCTACCGGATTAGTCCGAGACGATAATTAACTTTTTCGGTGAAAACGATGAATTCGATGAAATATGATATCTACGAAAAAATATACGGCGATACGGTTTTCGCTTTTGGTTTAATTTACAATGTAATGTAAAAACGAGATGTTTACATATTTTTGGCATCATATTTTCAAATATTGTCATATCATAAGCCTGAAGCATGGTATAAAGTAAACCAAGGCTTATATTTACATTTTTTAGTATCAGATCACTTCGTTTAAAGGATATCTTTAAATGAAATACAAGAAGTTTGTGAAATATACAAATAAATGTAAAATGCATTTAGAATAATACAATCATTTTTACACAACATTTTTCGAAGGAATATGCGCTTCCTCACATCTTCTTTCTGAAAGACTCTGGATTCGAATTTACGTACCTACTGCAAAAAGGAATAAATTTATTTATTTTGCTTGAAGCGTGAAAATACGATCCGAGAGAAAGCCTTTAAATATATCCCCAACAAATTCGTCTATAATAATCACGGTATAAATAATTAAAGAAAGTCGGTATACGTATGCCAGAGAGTATATATTTAAGAGTTTTACTCCGTAAATAAAAATATCAACACTTTTCCTTATTAATGTTCTCTCTTTAAATTCTCATTAATCTTTACGTTTACATCGACTTGTTAAGTTTTCCTGTCGACTGTCTACGCGCGCCGAACTTTTTTCCTCGAAATTCGGTCTCTGGACCTCCGCTCTCCTTTGTTTAAACTTGAAAGATGATACAACGGAGAAGGATTCATCATGTTATCAAATAGCTCCACGGATATAAAACGATATTCTGTCAAAATTAAATCGAAAAAATTCCTCCATCGCGTACATGATTCGTATCCTATTTATTTCTTTGTCGTGTACCCTTATCCTTTCATTACGCACTGATTCTCAAGCATAATTAGTGTTTTCTTTCATCGTGACTTACTATTTCAATCTGTTCTCGTTTCATTCTATTCCTAGTAAATATCCTTTCTCTTGGCGGAGGTATCGTTTAAATTTTATTTGCTTTTCCGTTTAAAGCGACTTGATAATGCATATAATTCTTATTCTTTTTATTGAATTAATTTATACGTCTCTCCGTTGCTGAAGACGGGCGTCAGTCCGAAATCTCTAAATTTGTGTTGTTTTTGTGTTTTTCGTGTGTCTTCAGCACCTCCAGTGTCTCTCCAATTTAGGTAAGTGTCCGCTGGGCTCCCTCCAACACCTTTTTACCACCTTTATTATTACTTTTCCTTTTCTTTAAGCATATATATATATCATGCGTAAGAAGCGTCTATATATAACAGATACTTATACAAACAATTTAATTTTTTATTTCATTATGACAACTCAATTAATAAATAATATAATACAGTAAAACGTTATTTGATGGAATTAGGATTAAAGATAACATAAGAAAGGACATCTGACGAAAACCTACGCGTAACAATTTATTCAAAACTAAAAAAAATTGTTTAAAATACTTTGTTATAGTTATATTAAACACTAGTTATTTTAAATTTGAGTTATTTTAAATAGTATTTATTTCGTAAAATTTTTTTGGGCCAATAACAAATTGAACATAGTTACTAATCCAACAGGAGATAAATCAATTTAATGAATGAAAAAATACACTCGTCCTTAGCTCACGTTCAGAAAACTGTCTTTTTGCGTTACACTACCGGAGACTTTATCGTGCGACTGACCGACTTTATCTCCGTGACCTAAACCACCTTTTCGAGTCGACTCGAGGAACACAACGGCGGTCGAAACTGCGTTTTTCACTAAACAAAGTAACACGCTCGAGTCATCGCGTGATTTATATGAAGCGTCCAACAAGCTGATCTCGAGAGAACTTGGTTTTTATGGCTCGCAGTCTCATTAATCCGGCGATATTTTTTTATACCTCCGATCGGCCGAGGTCAACTTTCCAGGCAAACGGCTTGGCGTGTCCGAAGGCGTTTGTCATTCTGGTCTCCTTAAGGACTCACGCACGGCATTCGTGATTTAGGATCATCTCCCGACTCAATTTCCCAACTTCCGCCATCTCTTCTTTCCATTCCTTCGCATCGCCCTTAAGCTTAGCTCTACGACCACACACTCTTTATCTCACTCTCTCCATCGTTTCCTGAATTTCCCGCAAAATTCCCTCGTTCGCGACACAAAAATAAAACGGTTGAAATCGTTTTCCCCCAAGAGGTCTCCTTACAGTCCTTCACACCCATTGGGTATTTTACACTAAATAGATTTTTGGCACGCTAGATCCTATAGATCCTATATGATTTCTTACGCCGATGTATTTTAAGCTAAACCGAATGACATCGCAATGCGTACTTTTACGCATAAACTCAAGCGTGTACGATTTATGCTAATACGCTAACTTGTATATATGTAAGCGGGTCTGCGCGTTTCTATCGCTATATTCTGAAAAGAAGCTTAAAACGTTTTATATTCGTAAAACAATTGAAAGTTATTGTCTCTGCCTTTTGTCGAACAAAGAAAATTAACATTACGGTTTTGGCCACATCTCTTGGCGTTTTATGAGAGATGCCAGAAGAGAAAATTCTAATTCATACATCTGGGAAAGAAATAAAATAACAAGTCCAAAAACCAACTGCTCAAAAAAGGAATTACACTGTCTAAAACATTTAAAAATACTTATCCTATTTAAAATTCCAATCGAGTTGTGCAAAATAAACTCTTTTGAATTCAATGCCTGATTTATTTTGTGAATAACCGCTCTGTTTCTGAGAACAAGCGCTCTGTCTCCGAGCCATGCTAATCAGTTTCCTTTGTGATTCGATAGCTTGGGTTTGGATTGCGTTAAACGCTGCATTGCGAACTTTTATTTTTTGTACATGGGTATATTTAACATATGAAAAACGGGAACAGGCAGTCCCATGAGATGTTGCAACGCAAGAGTATCGTTCACTTTCTACCATGAATAATTATGCTTATTGGAAGATAGAGCAATTTTTCTCTCTTGTGCTGACGACACCCTAGGGCAGTGATGGCGAACCTTCTATTGTCCGCGTGCCAATATTACTAAAATTGTCGAATATTTTCCGCCTCGCGTGCCACAAAAAGTCTTTGATCTTTTGCGTGCCAACTAAATTAAATTCGTGGTCAAGACGTAAGATTGTACCGTAAAACTAACGTTTTCAATAGTTGACAAAATAACACAAATGTTTTTGCGGCGCTAAATCAGCACGATAAATGCTTTGATTGGTTTTCGCCTTTCGTTGGCATGCCATAGATTCGCCATCTCTGCCCTAGGGTCTCTTCGATTGCTCGCTGGGCTTCCTTCAACACCTTTTTGCCGTCGATACGTCGTATATGAGTAGCAGTATCAGTTGCATAAAATCGAGAGCTGCATATGGTGTAAGTTTGGTGGTATAAGCTGGAGGAACAACCGGTTGTAAGTTGGGTGATACAAAATCCTGCGCAGTCCTATGTGTGTTTGGTGGTATAAGTTGTAAGGGCAGCTGGATGTAAGGTGGTGGCATAAAATCAGAGGAAATTTTATGTGTTGGTGGTATAAGTTGTGAGGGTTACCAGTAGTATGTTAGGGGGCATAAAATCTGAGGGACAGTTCCGTATATGTTGTGTGATTTAAGTTGCAGGGAAAACCGGCTGTATGTTGGTTGGCATAAAATCAATGGCAGTTTCGTGGTTTTGTGGTATAAGTTGCGGGGCCAACTGTTGTTAAGTTGGATGGAATTAAAGTAGGGGCTGTTCCATGGTATAGAGCCAACCTGGTGTAATTTGGTTGGCGTAAAATCAGGGTTCTCTATAAATAAAATTCTGATGTCTGTCTGTACATTAGTTTTTTTCAGAATTTCATTTTTATTGTGCATTTCGTGTGAAATGACGATGATTACAGCAATTTACAGACTTGGTGTCTGTTTTTTTGTCTGTCTGTCTGTTTGTTCCATCATCACGCGGAAAGTCGGATTTTCATGAAACTTGGAACCTATCTTTAGGTCAGCCCAATTTAGAATCTAGGATGTATGGTATCCGGAAATTCTTGACGGGAAGGGGGGTTGTGGGGGGGGGGGAGGGGGCGCCAACTATAAAATTCACAAAATCTCGCTTACCATTGCTTTTAAAGCAAAAATACACATAAAAGTTGTTGTAAATTAGATTTTCGATCGTTTTTGTTCTATGCAAATTTTTGATAGGACGAACAGTTACTGAGATATCGACAAAAAACGAGATCGGGAGAAGGGAGTGTAGAGTCTAGGTTGTGAGACGTGTTCCCGATCAACGACGGGTACTTTCAGCTAGTATGTGTTATGGGCGACATTGGTGTAAGTTGGGTGGCATACAATCAGGGGCAGTTTCGTGCCCGCTTGGTGGTATAGGTTGAAGGGGCAGCCTTGTGTGAGTTGGGTGGCATATAATCAGAGGCAGGCGTGTTTTGTTGTAAAAGTTGCTGGGCCAACTGTTGTAAGTTGGGTGGAACAAAATCAGGAGTAGTTTGCTGTATGTTTGGTGCTAGGCCTTGTAGTGTATACTGTAAGAAACCTGTAATGACATGTTACGACTTGCAATAAAAAACTGACCTTATTCTTGACATACAGAATTTATTCCTGTTAATTTCCGATCACCCAACGTATATTTGTACATGAAATGTGTATGTACCTATATCTATACGTATATAGTCCAGAAACCAGAAAAATCCAAAAGTTGACAATCTCCAACTCCCGTGGTTACCAGTTTTTGGACTTTTAAATAATTTACAACTTATTATTTTATCTCTTAGCGTGTATAAAACAACTAAGTTCATCTACCTATATTAGATCAGATGCCATAAATGAGATGTATTTACTTTTACGTGGGATTTTTCCACGAAACAGAAGAATAAAACATGATCCAACGCCTTATTTCTTACGCACTTTCATTGAGTCACACTATCCTTCAAATCAGTGTGAATGAGAATTAGATTTTGACCTGGAATTACCGAAATGTCTCGACTGGAATAAAGCATGCAAAATCAGATAATAATATAGCCTTTAAAGATAATATTGCATTGGTTTTATGTAAATTAAAACTTCAATGACTGAACCGGAATCTTTAATGACCTTATATTTGGCAACTAACGGCATACAATAAAGTAAAATACTATCATGAAAAATAATTAACAGTTTATTAAGTTATCCACAATTAATGACAGGTCGTGTAATAAAAGTAACCATATATTCTAGAAAATTTATCTGGAAAAGGTGATGAACAAACGAGGAAAATAATCAAATATTACTGTTCTCTTTTTTGCGATTTTAATAGCCTCCCGCTTCTACACAGCTTTTATTATCCGCTGTTAAACTTTTATCTGCAGCTCTTTAACCGAATGACTGTATTCTGATGAAATTTTTTTCGTCGATTCTCATCGTCTCATTATCAAAAAAATCCATCCAACAAAAGGAATTTTAAAACGATTAAAAATTTTTCATTTTGTGAGATAGACTTTATGGTATGCCGTCCTGGTTGAATCCTCACCAATCATCGAAACGTCCGTTTGTCGCACCGTGGGAGTTTAATTACTTTTTCAATTTAAAACGAAATATATGACCGAGACAATAAATAATCGTTCCCGTTGAAAATCAGAATTTAGCAATTTCCAGTACAATAGTGTCTGAGTGACACCGATTCCTTTCACACACAATTCAAAAGAGGGAACAATTTCACATTATAGATTGAGATTATATCGTGACGCGTCATGAACGCACACAAACACAGCAACTAAATAAGGAATTTATCGAGTTACCGGAATGAGTTATTTCCCAATACTGAGAGCTACCTATAGGTAATGAAGTAATCTGACTACTAATTGTTTTCTGGGAGGCTCAGTTTAGAGTCATCCACTTTGATTGCATCATCATCATGGGTAGTCTGTCCGTTGACAGGTCCGTGATTATTCATGGTTAAACTTGGTTCTCCATATACTCCTATTTTCCGCAGTTTTCTTCATGTCTTGATAGCTCTCTTTCCCTTTCAAGTCGTCTACCAGCTGAAACCTTTTCTCTTTTTCCATCCAGTTTTCCTTCTAGCACTTCTTTAATCATGCACTCTCTCCTCAGGTAATGCCCAATCCAGTTCGCCTTCCTCTTTCTGATAGTCTGTATAATCGTTCGCTTCTCTCCCATTCTTCGTAGTACTTCCTCATTTTTCACCCTATCTGTCCATTTTATCTTCAGCATTCTTCTCCATGTCCACATTTCGAAGCTTTCCAAGTGTTTTATATCATTTTTCCTTAGCGTCCATGTTTCTGCTCCGTACAAAGCTATACTCCATACATAGCATTTTATCAACCTCTTGCGGATTTCCTGCTTTATATTTCCCGTTAGTAGAAGTTTCTTTCTTCTGAAAGCGGCTTTTGCTTTCGTTATTCTAGTCCTGATTTCCTCGGTACATTTTGCTTCTCTCGTTGATTGCTTATAAAAAGGTAAATATGAACAAATCCCCGAAACCTACATAAAATAGCAATTTTTAAAAAACGAATGATCAGGACATAGAGTCCGTCCAATTTTTACCTTCCAATCTACATATTTCATTATATATCAAATCGTTCAATCCCAATTTTCGAACTTCATGAATTGCTTTTTTCGTGCACTACAATAAAGCCTGCTGTATTTTCGTTTTATTTTACGCGAAAAATTCCGGCTTTGTGACTTTTCTTTCAAATCCTCCGCCGTGATTGTAAAAGTGCTCTTATCCTTTTATTCGCATTTAGTATCTTACAAAATTAGTAATTTTCCCTTTTTCGTATCACTAACTCGGAAGCTCTGATCTCTTCTTATCTACTTTTAATGTCTTCATAATAAAACATCCAATCCTGTAAGGGTTCTAATGCTCACAAAATATAGCTCTGGATTCAAAGATCCAATCCCCTTCGATGGTGTAGCTTCATATCTTTACCAAAACCGACACTATAAATATAAGATAAATGCAATATGTAGTTTTTGATAATTTCAATCTCGATTTTATATTTGTCCATAGAAATATATTAAGAAAAGCCATTAAATGGCTTAATCTCTAGAGAATTTTCGAGCTCGTATTGTGGCTGAAAACAAAATTCAGAATAAGAACTTAAGTCTCAAAAGTTGAAAAATTAAGTACTTTTCTTAGGGATCTGCAATTTGCTATGATTATTAGGGATGCCAAATGCAACTACTTAATTTTTCAATTATGGATACTTGAGTGCTAATTCTGGAATTTAAAACTGTTTAAAAAGCACTTCAATTCTTTAAGTTTTTCAGTGCGATTCTATGCAAATAAATAATGAGTATATTGTTACGTTTTGTCAATCATATACTTTAATCCAGGGGTCGGCAACCTTTTCTATATGGCGGGCCACATCCGTTATTGTGAATGCTTCAGAGGGCTGCATTGGAAATCACGATAGCCCCGGCGGATGTGCGTTTAAATCAGAAGTTACCTAGAGATTTGTGTTCTCATATTAGTGAAAATCAATTCTACTTAGTTTACTAGCGTTAAAACTCCACCAGAAAAGGTTTTGAGGCCATAATTTCACTGAAAAAATATGGAACTGACTGTGTTAAACTATATCGATCACTTTTTCATCGTGGCTTCGCGGACCGCATAAAACACTCTCGGAGGTCGCATCAGGCCCGCGGACCGTAGGTTGCCAACCCCTGCTTTAATCAATGAAAATTCTACGATTATTGATATCTGGAAGATACCATTGAGAATTTTCGGGTATCCTGAAATATCTCTATCTTCAATACCGATCCTTTCATTTTGCAAACATTTTCTTCGTCCCAAATTATGTTAATTCGAAATGAAAATACCGATCTATCTCCTAGATATTTCGAGTCGATTCCAAAACGTTACGACGGTTTCTCCGAAAATGAACGCTTTTCCGATTAAAATTAAACGATTCCGTTTCGCAGCTACCGTTACCTACGTATTGGACGGAGAGGGATAAAGTCGTGCATTTATAGACCCTTAAAACCTTGAGCATTAAGTATTTACGGGAACGAAAATCGGCGAGAGCTTTAACTAAGCCGCATTCGTATTTCCTCTTTCGCTCTCTAGATGTACTATATAATGGTCTTTTTGGGGCTATTATTCGCCTCTTTCTCTCTCCTGTATCCTTAAACTATTAGACAAAATTTCGCCATCCCCTCAATATTCATTACGCCTCTTCCAGGACAAACATTAAATGTTTGTTATGGCAGGTCTTAATATCTCAGCGTTGTTTTTGCAAACCGAATTAATCCTTTGGAAGAGGTGAAATCAGCGAATGGAACGAGAGGAGTGCGTCGATAACGGAGGAAGAACTAAGTGAGAGTTCGTTTCGGAAAACACAAAGGGGATTTTTTTCTTCGTTCCGCCTTCAACCTTTTGAAAATATCGCTCAATGAAGATCTTGCTTCCGAAGGGATCTTCTTGGATGTTTTTATACACTCCGTATTATTTGACCTTTATTTTTAAAGGGAAATATTCCGAAAATTTTATATAAAGAATTGACACGTATGCAAATTTCCGCGCATAAGACTGTATATAACTTTATATACATTAAGTGATAGTATCGCACTGACCTGTGGCTAGAGCACCTGTAAGTTAATAAAGCCATGAAATAAAAACCATTTTAAAAGCTGCCCTTGGAGGTCCAAAGCCCTCATAAGGAAAGTTGATGGGAAATGGTAAATAGCTTGGGTGAATATCGGCAACACCGCGCGCCGTATGTGCCGGAAAACCTTCGCTCAAGCCTCTCGCTCACCCTCAGTCACTTTCAATATTATAAAACTCACTATGAAATATTCTGATTATTTCAGGTTAATGAAATCAACTGATTCGTAATTAAAAAAACAAGACGAAGCCAACAGTGTACTTAAAGTATAATAGTTGCGGAGATACGACGGTCTCATAAATTGAATAAAATATCGTAAACGAATCAATATAGAGATTTAAAATCTTGCATGCATAATAATAAGGGTATGACACGCAATATATTAAAATTTAACTGAAATCGTGCGAACTGTTTTGAAATTATAAACCGACAAAGTGACACATTCCGTCTCAGAGCTCTAAAAATGGGGTCATTTTTCATTCTCACCCCGAAAACGTCAAGTTTAAAAAAACCAAAAAATTAAAACTATCGTCATTAAACGCAGAATTAAACAGGCTGAAAACTGCTATGACTCTTATTAAAATCCATTAAGCCGTTTTTGAGATATTTAGCCTCAAAGTCGAGTCTACATACTTTTGGCGCCGACAGTAGTATCTACTGTTGGTGAATCTCCATTAATGGCGACTACACTGTAACTGAAATGAGCATCTAGATTTCCTGACCTGTTTTAGATATTGCAGAGAGATATTGTATCAATTTAATTTTAACCATAAAACGAGCTCGATAACTATCTATTGAATTCCTTATCTTAGCGTAACATTTATTATATAAATTAATATAAATACACTAAATAAATATTCATAACTTTTCAACGGTCCATCTCTTACCATTAAAATACTCTTCAAGCCATAACTTCAGATTGTATTATCTGATAACTTTATGATCTTAATTTCCGTTTATAGCGGCAGTGGGAATATATCGTAAAAGTTTGCGCTGGCAACAGGATCATCAGATAACGCATTCTCGTAGTTTCTTCTATGGCTTCTTATTAACGTAAGGTGGAGTTTTAGTTGAATTATCGAAATAATGGAATATGTATAAGGCGATACGAATTATTTTGAGAAACATTATATTATATAAATGTTTGAAGCATATTTGATCAGAACCAATTCTCCTGATCTTTTAATCTTCATCCGCTCGGCTGCAGATGTAAAATACTTTTCCGTTTTGTGCATATCTAACTATCGAGTTGATGTATGAAACAGTCTTAATTTTAATCAAAGTATAACTTTTCTTGTTTCAGAGTCATGGCATTCGTACAGAAGGCTGTGGCGAGGCTTCACGAACAAGAAAAGTTGGACGCGCTACTCCGGGAACTTGGAAAGAAGCACTACAATTACTCGGCCAAGCAGGAATACGTAGATGTGAGTTGGTTCTGAGGCACAAGTACAATTGTTAACCCTTTAAATAAAGTTGTTTACATATTAACTCTATCGATAGATATTTTTAAATAGTTTAATGTAATTATTCGTCATTGGTAACTGAATTTTATTATAAAAATAATAAATAAGCTTAGGTGATTATAAAATAATTTTAGAGTAGTTTCACGTAAAAATTTGAACTCTGTATCTATGAAAATAAAGCTGACTAATTTGGAATTAAGGGTGAAAATTCTGACACTGAAAGACCGATAATCACCAAAAATATTGACTCGGTCATAAAGGCAATATTTTCATATAGGTCGAAAACACTTTTTCTATAGTATCGGCTGATACTAAAAGTAAATGAAAACACAAAATGTGACATCCTAAATATTTCTCAAAATGATAATGTTCCAATATTTTTAGTAGTTTCCAATTACATCAGTAACTAAGAGTAATCTGTCAGGTGTTTAAAATATATATGATGTTTTATTTCCTGTAATTTTATGCGCATTTCGTGGGCGCTTCTTTCTGACCATCCGTCAGCACGCACTTTCGTCCTTGGATTCTACTCAACGGATTCTCATGAAATTTGGTAGAGAGTTCTACAAAAAATTGGGAAATGAGGTTTAACATTAATTGGTGAGCTCCGAAAATGCTTATCCAAGCTTCATAATTGAGGAAACTGTTTATAGAAAGTCTGAATATTTGCGTTGCTCTTTATTTGACAGCTGTGGAAAATCCATTTCGTTATTGCAGTAAATATTCGTGTTTTTGGTCTATATAGCAACCTAGTATGGTCACAGGCGGAAGCATATTTACCATTCATTTGGCGCAAAAGTTGAGTCCCAAACAAAGAATTTCACGGATTTTACTTTGTGATTTCAAATGTTTTCGTTATATACGTATATACCTCGCGTTCAGACTTCACTACTCCCTTCGTTAAAACTCTTAGTTCGTTCCGCATATAATTATGGATTTTTATGATAAATTAATTCTATGTAATTTTAATGGTTTTCATTAAAATAATTTTCTTATAATTTACGCATCTGAGCCTATATTTTTTAGGAAGAAAGTACGCCCTATACACTCGTATTCGTTATATTATATATCCTATTTATTTCTCCTATCACATATAAAAAGCATAAACCATTTATTTCCATTAACCGGGGTAAACATATAATAACGACGTCTACCGTCAGAACAACCAATACGTAACTATGTTGGTTAAAACAACAAAGGTCTCACTTAACGGCAATGGATCGTTAGCCTTTGTTCGTAAATATCCATCTGAAGCGTCGATTCTATTTTCCGGGAGCAAATTTTAAAACAGAGATAAAGTTCGAACGCAAAGAGTGCGGCTCGACCATGATACTTTGCGGTCCTCCAACAGTGCTCTGCGATAGGCATTTTTCTCTCTTGACGGATAGCGACCTACGATCGAAAAGAAAGGAATCGGAATCAGCGGCGCGAGACGCATTCACAGAGGCAGCGTGTTGAACACGAAAGGAGATGAAAGGGTAACAAATAGCTAATCCTCGATAAAAATAAAACAAAAGCTTTACGCTCCTCCATTCTCGCCATTTGGCGAGTGACGGGAGGTTGGTTTTTTTGGGGGAGGGTTGGAAAGGCTATGGGTTCAAAAGGTCATATTGTCCTTGGTCCCGTCTACAATAGAGGGGCGGCGCCTGCGGTCGAAACGAAGGAGATAAGGGTGAAGTATGGTCGAATGGCAGAGACATGGGGGAAAGAGGAAAATGGGTAGCAAAAATGGACGTAAAAGGTAAAGCCTACAAAGAAAGAGTTGGGGTGGAATGACTGTCAGCGAGGAAAATGTGAAATAGAGCACGCATTACGTTCCAGACTGCGTAACTCGTGCAATGTATGACAAAATGTTGGGGATAAATAAAGAAGCGATCTCGAATCCGGCGTAATAGATATATGGAGAGAGTGTAAATCATGGAGATCCATCATTCGGTATTAAATGTTTTCTTTTACATAAATAGTTTTGCGCGCCAAGTGATAATGTTCGTCTAAAAGAAGATCTTAATACTCTCTAGCGGCTAACTAGATAATTATATTAAATTTATGCGCCGTTTACCTGATTAAATGCATGAAATCATATAGACTAATACAAATAAACCAAAGTTAACTAAAATTTACTAAGAAGATACTATATATATATATACATATATATATATATATATATTAAATTTTACAATAATAAATTTTAGTTATTGAAAATCCTCATCCCACATACATAAAACTCCATACGGTTATCAGATAAAACGATATTTTTAAAAATAAATACGTTATGAAAGAATTTATGGTTTCAAAACATTTCGCACGGTAAATATAAATATTGTGAACGAGAAATGCATAACTGAAGTTGATGAAACAGGGTGAAAAAGGTCCTTAAAAATCTACCGTTACGTGGTAGCTAAAATGGAGAACCGATATTTATGAAGCGGAAAGAAAGCGGAAAACCTCGATGCAATAGCAGATTTGTACATGCAACCGAGAAGCCATAATATCCTAAGTAAACGCTTTCCTTTGTCAAAGATATTGCGGCGAAATACGTATATATGTACATACGATATTACTACCAAAGATTTCGTTATCCCTAAAAATTCTTCAATTTTTACATACTTTTAAAACGGAAATAAAACAGAATTAGATTGAAATATATTCGACATCTATAAGAATTTAAATTTGTTGTGCTAGGTCCTAAAGAATATTCGCATTCTTTTGAGAGAGCAAGAAAAAATATTATTACATACAACGATTAGTTTTGCTAAGGTTTTCCAGACTTAGAATCGGTCCGAAACATTAATCCTTTTAAAAATGTCAATTTTTATATAAAGGAGTAAAACTTGATGATCATCCACGGAACTAATATTAATAAACTAGTAGAAATGCCCGTTGAAATTCAACGGGGAAAATACAGGAATATTTGTATATTAAAGTCTTTTATATTACCCCAAAATCTCAATGAAAAGATTTAATCTACTACATAGATAGCACCCGTCACAAATGACGGAAACATTACAATTTCCATCATCAATAAATCTAAAATAGCTTTTCTATGTTACCTGTGGCACAACAATAGGATTTGTAAATTTGTTTATTCAGTATGAAATGTTGAATTCACAAAAAATTGAAATTAAAAATAACATTTCCAAAAATATCTCAAACTAAACTTTATTTTGTTTATTTATTTGGAAACGTCAATTTCACAAACAGTTGAAATTTAAAATACTACCAGGGAGGTACTACATATATTGAGTGACGCAAGATTGTGGCACTCAAGTATAATCGGTGACGTATTGCATAAATTATAAAGAAGTTCATCTGCAATAGTTAGCGCTTATGTTTGAGCAAATGTCTTAACATAATTTTGAATGCATTTGGATGCCTTACTTTCAAAAACACGTATAGAAGCGCATTAACTTAATATTTTGATTGAAATAAATCAACATCACTGGAAAACTGTCTGCAGACAAGTCCGTGATTAATCGTTAACATGATTATCGACACTTCTCTATCTTCTTCAACTTTTCCCATATCTTGAAAACTATTAATTATCAACTGACAAAAGCTGTTCATTCCTCTCCCTTACCTACAACGACGTAAATACAATATAAAATAAAAATGTAAACGAGCTAATGAAAAGAAGACATTAATTTTATTAAATTTTTGATGTAACCAAAGTATTTTTAGTTTAATCAATAATAATAATAATCATCATTTATTTAACACAAACAGGCTTCCCCAATTACATGTGTTGTAATACATTTTCTATGACAAGCACAAAGGACCATGCCCTCGGCAGGATTCGAACCCGCGACCCTTGCAGTGGGTAGTTAGACACTAGACAATAGACACTAGACACTAGACACTAGACACGCTAACCACCCCTCTACAAAATTCTTTATTTAAACTCATAATCATGATCCTTTATTAAGTCTGATACGTATTAAGTTTAAAACTTAACAAATAACTTCAATTGCTTCGTTTCCATGGAGAGTAGGGAGTGAATCTGTAACGGAAACAAATACCAGTCCAAAGGAAACTTAATTGCGAAGAAAGGTCTCCTTTGTTCTCATGACCTTGTATCTGCGAAAGCTGTTACTTCCAAGATTGAGGAAACATTCCAAGGAATCTCGAATTTAATTAAGTTCTCGTACAAAAATAGATGGAGATGAATCTGTAGAATTTTGGAGGAATTCTGAATACATAATCGGGGTCTCGGATGTAACTTTAACCATAACGTACATCATGCGTAACATTGCGTTCCAACTTGATATGCTACCCAACGTCTGCACGCTATCCTCCGAATATATTACTCAGTGACTTTAATATCGTGCGATTTTATATGGGTTGTGTAAATAGAGCAGACCCTTCTGAAAATTGAAATTCACCAAAGGAAAAATAACGAATTATTACTTTCATGTGTATATTGCTTTTAAATAAAACAACTTAGCATTTAAAATGGCAGTTATCACCGAAACATTAATATTTTCGCTAAAAATCTGATGTGGCCAACACATGACTTTCTCCAGAAATGGGATATAGACATTTAAATTATTATGAATAGCATTATAAGGCAAAATTATTATTTCCTATCGTAAAAGAATACAGTCGTAAATTATATTTTGAATATGTTTACAGAGTTCACCGCTACATAGTGGTGGCGCTGTAAACTGGAAAAGGTTAAATATCTCGGAAATGGATGGTTCTACGAAAATTTGTTTCAAACAAAACTTGGAAGAAATATTATTCTTTACAACTCTGGTCCTCAAGAAGATGACCAATTACGACGTCTGTAAGGAGATATTTGACGGAAACCGAAAAAACAGATTATTTTTTATAAATAATTCCTAAACAATAACTGCTATGGAAAATTCTTTCAAATGAAAGTTGTAGGAAATTACATTCTCTATAACCTTTGTATAGAATTGTATATACAATAATGATGCTTTAACGGACAAAATATCGCAAAAACCGAATCGGGTTTCGAATAAACCTCGACTTTCGGTTAACCGTTATTGTCCAAAAACAATCAGTTCTTTATGTCCATGCCAAAGTGTTATATATGAAATTTGGTAACGATATGGCAAGTACTTTTTGAGTTAGAGCGCCCACAATCACACACACAGGCATCATTCCGAAAAGTCTAAACGTGTTCTAGGGACCTCAAAACGTGTATTTCCGTTGAAATCTCGAAGTAGATTTTTTTCGTGATCACAATACTTTCCCCATACTATGTATGGAGAAAGTAAAAATCTAACTAGTAATTTCAAATTAGAATTGCTGAATTTACATATCCTATATTTCGTGCCCTCCAACATATGAAACATCAATAACAGCTTTTTTTCGTAGCTAATTATTCGAACTAGGTATTAAATTCCTTTGGATAACACAAAGCAATGGCGACCACAAACACCAAGACAGTAGGCGACCAGCGATCCCATTATTTGAGGGCAATACCTACCAATTCGCATATAAAGGCACGCAAGTCGACTAAGATAGTATTAATGCATCTCACGTATAAAAATCTGATGTGGCCAACACATGACTTTCTCCATATTTGGGGTATAGATATTAAATTATTATGAATAGCATTATGGGGCAAAATTATTATTTCGTATCGTAAAAGAATACAGTCATTCTTATTGCCGTAAATTATATTTTCAATATGTTTACAGAATTCACCGCTACTTGGTGGTGGCGCTGTATACTGGTATTAAGAAAAAGCAAAATATCTCCGAAATGGATGGTTCTAGGAAAATTTGTTTCAAATAAAACTCGGAAGAAATATTATTCTCTGCAACTTTGGTCCTTACGATGATGACCAATTACGACGTTTTTAAGGAGATATTTGACGGAAACAGAAAAAACCGATTATTTATAAATAATTCCTAAAAATAACTGATATGGAAAATTGTTTCAAATGAAAGTTGTAGGAAATGACATTCTCTATAACCTTTGTATAGAATTTTATATACAATATTGATGTTTTAACGGAGAAATATCGTAAAAACCGAATCGGGTTTTGAATAAACCTCGACTTCCGTTTAACCGTTATTCTCCAAAAACTAATAAGTTCTTTGTGCCCACACCAAAGTGTTATATTTGAAATTTGGTAACGATATGGCAAGTATTTTTTTGAGTTAGAGCGCCCACATTCTCATACACCCACACACAGACATCAATCCGAAAAGTCTAAACGTGTTCTAAGGACCTCAAAACGTGTATTTCCGTTGAAATCTCGAAGTCGATTTTTTTTGTGAATACAATACTTTCCCATTACTACGTATGGAGAAAGTAATAAGTTTTCAATGTAAGGCTATTTTATGTTATTCTGCTTCAGAAGGCATATTTGGAAAGTATCCCTGCAAACTCAGTAAGGCGACATTAAAAACTACTACGTAACGTTTTATCACGAAATATTTTCGTTCGTTAATTTTCTTTTTTACTTTCTCCATACAAAGTAATGGGAAAGTATTATGATCACGAAAAGAATCGCCTTCGAGATTTCAACGAAAATACACTTTTTGAGGTCCCTAGAACACGTTTTGACTATTTTCTCGATATTGTCTGTGTGTATGTGATAGGAATGTTTCGAAAACCGATAGTTTATTAGATATTTTGATCCCTAGAACACGTTTAGACTGTTCGGAGTGATGTCTGTGTGTGGATGTATGTGATTTTGGGCGCTCTAACTCAAAAAGTACTTGCTCTATCGTTACCAAACTTCATATATAACACTTTAGCCTGGGCACAAAGAACTAATTAGTTTTTGGACAATAACGGTTAACCGGAAGTCGAGGTTTATTCGAAACCCGATTCGGTTTTTGCGATATTTCTCCGATAATACGTCATTATTGTATACATTGACCATTACAAAAAATGTAGAAAATATAATTTCCTACATCTTTTATTTCAAACAATTTTCTATAACAGTTATTGTTTAGGAATTATTTATAAATAATCGGTCCTTCGGTTTCCGTCAAATATCTCCTTTAAAACATCGTTATTGGTAATCTTCGTAAGGACCAAAGTTGTAGAGAATAATATTTCTTCCAGGTTTTCTTTGAAACAAATTTTCGTAGAACCTTTTCCTGTTTACAGCGCCACCACTATGTAGCGGTGAATTCTGTAAACATATTCAAAATATACGTAATTTACGGCAGTAAGGACCATACGAAATGATAATTTTGCCTCATAATGCTATTCATAATAATTTAAATATCTATACCCCGAATATGGAGAAAGTCATGTGTTGGGAAGGTAGTTAGACGTACTAACGATCCTGAAAATTTGGTTCGAGTCGGATGAACCATCACTTACCGAGTCTGGACATGTAGCATGGAATGACCCTATGCGTAGTATAGAGAAAGTATTTTGATCACGAAAAAAATAGACTTCGAGGTTTCCAAGGAAATACACGTCTTCAGGTCTCTAGAACACGTTTAGACTATTTTCTTAATGATGCATTTGTATGTAATTGTGGGCGCTCTATCTTGAAAAGTACTTACTATATTATTACCAAATTTCATATATAACACTTTGGTATGAGCACGAAGAGATGATTAGTTTTTGGACAATATCGATTAACCGGAATTTGAGGTTTATTCGAATCCCGATTCGGTTTTGGCAAAATATCTCCGTTAAAACAACATTATAATATACATTAACCATCACAAATTATAAATAATCGGTGTTTTCGGTTTCTCTCGAAAATGCTCTTTAAAACGCTGTTATTTACAATCTTTATAAGGACCAAAGTTATAGAGAATAATATTCCTTCCAACTTAGGTTTGAAACAATTTTTCGTAGAACCATCCGGAGATATTTAACTTATTCGGCAAATTCCAGTTATCTAACCAATAATGGTGCTTAAAAGGTCATTGTATTCTTATTTCACAAAAAATAATAATTTTAGATAAAAAGTTTATTTTGAAATATATTTATTATCTAAATAATTGATTTATTTAAATAACTCCTTTAAAACTCGATTTTTGTAAATAGTTGTTATTATAAAAATATAATGTAATTTTCTGCAAGTTTTCTTTGAAACAATTTTTCATAAAGCCGATAGTTTAAGAGATATTTTGATTTTTATTCTAAATTTATGTTAAAAACGTCGCTATGTGATACAACTGTTTCCGCTGCTATGATACAAATTTCTAATAGCTGATAGCCAAGCGTACGCTGCCAAGGGTCATTTTAAATGCGCATCGAAATTTTGTTATTCATAGAAAAATTTAACAATTTACTTATTGTTTTTTTTTTAATTTTAAATAAAGACTATCGAAAATGTTTTAAAATTATTCTCGAGTGTAATCGCTGATAAATATTTCTGAGAATGCTGATGTCGAGAGCAATCGTATTCACTGCTCTGGATGGAGAAAGTCATGTGATGACCACATCAGATTTTTCCAAATTAACAACTCGGTTGAGAATCAAATAAAGAAGAATACACGACCGTGACACTGACGACAGAAAAAGCTTATGGATTAAAGAGATTAAATTTCCAGATTAGGTCAGAGAAGAGACAGAACTGCCGTACCCCATTCAAACAGCAGACGTGTGAGAGAATGGAGGGAGAAATAGGAAAGAGACAAACAAAACGATGAGAGGAGGAGGGGTGAGGAAGAAGAAGATTGCTCTTATCCCTCCGAACTGAGGAGCAGAACCGTATGTATAGCAATCTGCAGTAAAGGCGATGAGATTTGTGTTTGATATGCGCCCGTGAAATTAGGGTAAGAGACGAGCCACCGACGCAAGCGGATGATTACAGTTCTCCCTCCTCCGCATCCCTCTCTCTCTCTCTTTCCCGGGCAATGCACACGCGCAATACTTCCAAGATGTCCCGCGAATATCGCACCAAAGGATACAGATTGAGGCGGATTTTTTTCGCGGGAAATTTCATTACTCCTTCGCTCGTCCCAATTACACACGCGTGGGTCGGATTTCCGCGAAACGATATGACATCCACGTCCTACAAAAATGTTCACTTTTTTACGGCGTTATCTCTTTTTATCGGAGGCATGAATGAATTCAACGAATGGCGCTAAATTTTAAATTTATATTAGCACGTGCGAGTTGATGTAGATCGCACGGTGAGAATCGCAATACTATAAAACTACCAAAGATAACGAATCTTTTGTACAGAAAACGAACAAAAGTTATGTAAACTTTTCTTTAATATCTATTCCCAATAATTACTCGAAACTACCATACAAACCCATTATAACTATCTTCAGATAAAAACGACAGAGCCTTACACTTCATTGCATTATGCTAAAAGTTTGTCAGTACAATGAATACTGAATGACAGCTTATGGAATCAGTGCAATATATAATTATATGAAATAATAAATTTAATTACGTAAAATAGCAAGTAAAAAGTCCAAATACCGGCTGACCGAAAACCGGAATTCTCAGAAAACCGGAAATCTTAAAAACTCCAGGGGAAATTGTCTTTATATAGAATTTAAGAAAAACTTATTTCAGAAAATCCCAAATACATGAAACAACTGAAAATAAACGACGTTTCCAAAAAAAACGATAGGAAAGCAGCGCCAAAAAACTTCCTCTATTGAAAATATTATCGCTAGCAACTCAACTACTGACGACGAGAAGTAAATTATCATTACACAGCCCTTGCCTGTATATCATACTTAGTAAATGAAGCAAATAAATGTTTTGGAAAGTAAGTAAACAGCGTTATTCTGTCATATTTTATTTTGTTTTTCTTAACCTGTATGAACGTCGATAATTCATGGTTAGAGTATAGAACACCTGGCCCTCCTATAACACGGGTTCTTATAACGCGGATTCGCTACAGCACGGTTTGTTTTTTACTACCAAAAATTCATACAACGCGGGTTACGGTTCGAATCAACGCGATTTGGTAGGACTTGGGTTGTAGAATTCCCGATTGCTGAGCGAGGGAGAGACGAATTGGAGGGCTCCTGCCCTTCTTACCATTTAAGTTTTCTTCCTTTTATTATTATTCGTGCATTCGTATCGTCATTTCTTTTTAATATTTAATACATATTATGGCTACCTCCATGAAGAAATCCAGGATTACACTAACTCTAGAATCAAAATTTGATATTATTCAATGTCTTAACAGTGGAGAGACAGCTGCGTCGCTTGGGCGTTTATATAACGTGAACGAGTCAAGCATACGCACAATAAAGAACAAGTTAGGAAAGTGTACAGCGTATCACAAATGGGCGCGTTTCGTGCAATGAAGTATTAGAAAGAAATTATATACCTGTACGTAAGGGAAATAGCGTTTTAAAGTCCTTTTCTTCGTCATAAATAATCCATTTTCTTCCTATTAAAAAATATTGCATGCACACGTAAGGAAATTAAACGTTTGTTTGTGAGATTGTTTATGTTAGCAACAATGAAGAAGTAATCATGCAAGAAAATTTCCAAGTTCAACTCGAATTAAGACATTCTTGTTTGATTTTCTTAATAACGCCTATTCCTACGATAAATATGTATAGAAAAATAAATACTCTACTTTACTAGTTCCACAACTTTTATTTGAAAACTATTTTAATATGACCAATACTTTACAAGATATGACGGAAAGTTCATTTTTATCACCAGTAAAGTGGTACCCCTGATTGGCTTACGTGATGCATTTACATGACTTTCTTATTGTTATTTACTGTAATATCAAATTTCATGAAAATCCGTTTGGTAGAAGTCGATAACGAACATGCGGACAGACGGACAGACCGACGCAAATAGGCGATCACGCTGGAAGCGAAACGCATCTAAAAACGCAGAAAAAATTAGAAGTTCTGTGGCACAGTCGTGCTTAATATCCGCAAAGAAACGGTAAAAGTGAGAAACTCATTGTTGGAAAAGATGTTGGCTATCTGGGTGGAAGACCAGAATCAAAAGAAGGTGGCGATTAGCTCTAACGCCATCCGTGCAAAGGCGCTGAAGTTTAACTATCACTTACAGAAAGACTGCCGAGCAATTCTTAGCAAGTAAAGGTTGGTTTGACAAGTTCAGAAAACGGCAAAATCTCCATAATATCAAACTTAAGGGTGAAGCAGCTAGTGCTGATGACTTTGCCGCTTATAAATTACCAGACTAGTTTAAGACTATTGTGAAAGATGAAGAACACAGCAAGTTTTTAACGCAGATGAGACTGCCTCATTACATGAATGTGCATGAGAGAGATAAGCTTTGGAATTTTTTTCTGGATAAGGATGCATGAAAAGGTATGAAACACAACCCCAATTTCACTATGTACGAAAGGGTTCACATAACGCGGATTCACATTACACGGTGCTTGTCCAGAACGCATCCCCCGCGTTATAGGAGGGCCTAGTGAATACATATTGACCGGAAAAAAGGAAAATTTTTAAAAATAACAAGCACTAACTTCCAAAATTGCCGAGTTTTGGTTTTGTAAAAATATCGCTGGTGTGTGATTCCTAGATCTTTGACGAATATTCTATTTCTGTGCATTTCTTCAGACGATGGAGATGCTCCTAAACTCGAACCCGTGATCTCTAGATAATCATTTTAAACCTACTATGCAACAGCTTTCGAATTAACTTTAAATCAGTCGAGTATTATAGAAAAAGTCCACAAACAAACACACAAAGACGCATTGGTTTAATATGGATATGATCGCATTGTTCCACTTGATCACAAAACCTTAGTCAAATATTTTTTGGAAGGTTACCTTGACAATTTTTTAATGCAACTCTCTTGATCTGTTTTAGATTACCCAAATACTAAAGCTTATATTCCAACAGCTTCACCCTTTCAGCGTGTTACAATTTAAATTTAGGATAAGCGATTTTTGCACGTCACTCTCCATAAGAGCAGCTATAGTTCTCATAAAATTTAGTAGCGCGGCTATAAAATCAAAAAGTTTGGCAGCGTTAAACCGTAATCACTTTGCCTTAGGCAAACATTTACTTCAAAAAATGTTTGATTTACAACGCCACAAAATCTTATTCACTTCTCAACTTGTTGGCGTCGTTTTAGTAAATCGATTATCTGTAAAATCAACGTGTTACATTTAGCTAATTTGTTTCTCAATTAAATATTTCTTTTCTGGCATCGAGATCATTAAAACTTTAATTATTCACGATCCGCAGAAAAAAGCGCAATGTATTGGGTATTGAGCAGCTAAGTGAGGGGTAAGTATTTACACTCCAATCCACTGCGTAATTTCGTCCTGCGGCGCATCGAAAGAAGACAGAAAAATGTATTCAAAAACATTCGTCTACTTCAAACGCTGAGGTATATTAATTACAATTTAAGAAATAAAAAATGTTATCAAACTCTGCATACGTATACAGTTAAGTTTATTTTAACGAACGTTTTTAAAAAATATATAATCGCGTTTTAATCGCTTGAGTTAAATAAAGGTATTAAATGACCTTGGAATAAGTAGCTCTTAACTCGAAAGGAATATTTTTACGACTTTATTATCTAGAAAATAAAGTTGGTGTCAATTGTGACTACGCACAAAAAGTAATAGTTATAAATTTACTTTAATGAATGACAAAAATAATTGTAAGACAAGATTTCGAAGAGAAATTGATAAAAACTTTATTAAATTTCTACATAAGCAAAGTAACCAAATTATACAACAGTAATATAATTCGGCTCCCTGTTGCATTTCCGTAAGTTTTAAATAAATGCGGAAATTGCCTGTTTCTTAAATGAAACAGACTTGTATACTAATCAAATTTAAATATATTAACAAGTCTATCTTTAGTCTATTTTTAGTCGACGGAAGGCAGGAGAAAAATTCCGAATTGACAGAATCGAACGTATTCCACTTTCCGAGTGGATATTCTATCACAGAACTATCGAATCAGACTAATTCTTAAATTCTGTATGAATAATTTACTTTCCCAACGGAAACAAGAGCGAGTCTCGTATTTTTCCGAGAAAATACCTCAATCAACTTATAATCGAAGCAATAGCTTTCTGTAAAGGTAAAGTGAACGTTGACGTCGAGCGAGTTCGTATACTTTTTTTCCGAAAATTTTTAGCTCAAAAATGGAATTGCGCCTTATACAAGGGAGCATAATCCTCAGCAATTTCAAAAGATTTTTAAAAACAATATATTACAAGAAACGTATTTCAATATCATGAATACCTGTAGTAATTACACAAATTTTATAACTAAAACCCAAAACTATATGCGGCACGAAATATATATGGTTTTAATAAAAGAAATAATGAAATTTGGACGCCAATAATCTATCAGTACCGGAAAATGTGTAGCCCCCGACGAAACAAAATTGAAATCCCGGAAAAAAATGCAAAGCCCTAACAAAAAAATCTGATGTGGCTAACACATGACTTTCTCCATATTTGGGGTATAGATATTTAAATTATTATGAGTAGCATTATAAGGCAAAATTATTATTTCGTATCGTAGAAGAAGACACGTCCTTGCCGTAAATTACGTATATTTTGAATGTTTACAGAATTCACCGCTACATGGTGTTGGCGCTGTATACAGGTATTAAGATAAAGCGAAATATATCCAAAATGGATGGTTCTACGAAAATTAGTTTCAAACAAAACTTGGAATAAATATTATTCTCTACAACTCTGGTCCTTACGAAGATTACCAATAACGATGTTGTTAAGGAGATATTTAACGGAAACCGAAAAACCGGTTATTTATAAATAACTCCTAAACAATAACTCCTATAGAAAATTGTTTCAAATGAAAACTGTAGGAAATTACATTCTCTATAACTTTTGTTTAGACTTGTATATACAATAATGATGTTTTAACAAAGAAATATCGCAAAAACCGAATCGGGTTTCGAATAAACCGCGACTTCCGATTATCCGTTATTGTCCAAAAACTAATCAGTTGTTTGTGCTCATGTTAAAGTGTTATATATGAAGTTTGGTAACGATATGGCAAGTACTTTTTGAGTTAGAGCGCCCACAATCAGATACACACACACGCGCACACAGACATCATTCCGAAAATAGTCTAAACGTGTTATAGGGACGTCAAAACGTGTATTTCCGTTGAAATCTCGAAGTCGATTTTTTTCGTGATCACAATACTTTCCCATTACTTCGTATGGAGAAAGTAAAAAATCTGATGTGGCCAACACATGACTTTCTCCATATTTGGGGCATAGGTATTTAAATTATTATGAATAATATTACGAGGCAAAATTATTATTTCGTATCGTAGAAGAAGACACGTCCTTGCCGTAAATTACGTATATTTTGAATGTTTACAGAATTCACCGCTACATGGTGTTGGCGCTGTATACAGGTATTAAGATAAAGCGAAATATATCCAAAATGGATGGTTCTACGAAAATTAGTTTCAAACAAAACTTGGAATAAATATTATTCTCTACAACTCTGGTCCTTACGAAGATTACCAATAACGATGTTTTTAGGGAGATATTTAACGGAAACCGAAAAACCGGTTATTTATAAATAACTCTTAAACAATAACTCCTATAGAAAATTGTTTCAAATGAAAACTGTAGGAAATTACATTCTCTATAACTTTTGTATAGAATTGTATATACAATAATGATGTTTTAACGAAGAAATATCGCAAAAACCGAATCGGGTTTCGAATAAACGACTTCCGGTTATCCGTTATTATCCAAAAACTAATCAGTTCTTTGTGCTGATGTAAGAGTGTTATATATGAAGTTTGGTAACGATATGGCACGTACTTTTTGAGTTAGAGCGCCCACAATAACATACACACACACAGACATCATTCCGAAAATAGTCTAAACGTGTTCTAGGGACCTCAAAACATGTATTTCCGTTGAAATCTCGAAGTCGATTTTTTTCATGAATACAATACTTTCCCATTACTACGTATGGAGAAAGTAAAAATTGGACTCCATTTGGCCTCCCCGCCCCGGGGCCTTGCGGGGGTATCCGGTACGTCGGTGATGCGTAGTACATAACGGAAGCATTTTTGAAAATCACGAATTAAAAATGTTTTGGGCCCTTGGCGAGAGAGAAATCCGCACTGCTGGCGGCTGTCCTGCGTTGCTAGAATACATATGCGTCCTATATAAATGTACATTGAATTTTTCTAAAATTTAGACGAAAAACCTTCCCTCGCCCTGTGCACGGCTGCGTCCAATACGCGGATATTAACGGCATTCCTTTTTTTCACGCACGCAGATACGAAGCGAAAGATTCGCTTCGAGTTCCGCGATACCTCCGATGCTCCTGATTCGCTCCCCTGAGCCGCGATGCAGCGACGTCGCCTCCACGCTGACGCCAAAATCAATACTTGAAATAATGACGTGTCATCCGCAAAAGTCTTTCTGTTAGATATGATTGATTTCGCGCCCACGATTATTTCTCGTGAGAAAGACGGCGGAGATGATTTTTTTACCTTTTCCCTAAAAAATCGATCAATTTTAACTTTATTTCCCACACCCTTCGCACGAAAAAAACTTTCTTTACCGCGAGGAGAAAAAATATGAAGTTCCGACTTAACCACGCGGTGGCCGTTAATGGATCGGACATAATGAAATGAAAGCGGATGACAAATGGATGCGGCGGAATAGGGGCGAGAGGACGCACTGACGTCACCGACTTGCTTTTCACGCGTCGCCTTTACCGAAACTCCAGACCGCCGTCCATTTTCCGGAGCGGCGTCCGAAAAATTTCGCTCCCTTGATTTCTTCCGCCTCCGTCAAATTTGTATTTTTTTTTTAAATCCCTTCAGCTCCCTCGTTCCCGGTTACGATCTCATTAATGAATTCTCGGAACGGCGCACAGTGGTCCGGAGGACCCGTTTTCGTCGTCAAAAGTCCATTTCATTTCAATTATCTGGCTCAATCAAAATGCAGCCCAAATTGTACGCAAATGACCGGAGTATCACATATGAAGTCACTTTTCGATATCCGAACGCATTTGTCCGCGTAGCAACCATGATAGTCGCAACGTCTGGTATTCAGCGGTTTTGGGAGCTTTAGCTCGCTTAGAAGTAAGGGTGAGTTTCTTGCTGAAAAAGATGTTAACGGTTAGTAAACCGGGCGTTTTTGGTCTCACCCAACTTAGTTCTTCCTCACGTGGCAGATATCTTTAAAGATTTACCCACTCGAGCGTGAAATGATCAGATTTTCTAACGATATGTTTGAAACTTCAAATTACCACGAAAGAATTGGCCTACAAAAAAAGTACTGCGCAGCACTGAGGTCTAGTGGTACGTATTACTGACCAGTGAGTCCCCTCTACACGATGCAAAAAGATTTAGCTGCTCTTAGCTGCTCTTTCCAGAGAACTTCTACGAAATAAACAGCAAACACATGTCACGTACGGCGTCTGCAGTGTTTGCCCTCGCACCGCGGAAATAAAAAAATCTGATGTGGCCAACACGACTTTCTCCATATTTGGGGTATAGATATTTAAATTATTATGAATACCATAATGAGGCAAAATTATCGTTTCGTATCGTAAAAGAATATGGTCCTCCTTATTGACGTAAATTACGTATATTTTTAATGTTTACAGAATTCACCGCTACATGGTGTTGGCGCTGTATACTGGTATTAAGAAAAAGCAAAATATCTCCGAAATGGATGGTTCTACGAAAATTTGTTTCAAACAAAACTTGGAAGAAATATTATTCTTTACAGCTTTGGTCCTCACGACGATGACCAATTACGACGTTTTTAAGGAGTTTCCATTAAACTTTCCCCTGCTACGGTGGTAATGAAAATCTGATTTTTTTTCCATTCTTGAAAGGAGTCGCCATCGACCGTTAAAACCATCAGAAATGAGCTCCGCGACTCCGAAAACCCCCTAGACCAAAATTTCAGGATGTTTGGGCATATCTGGAATTATGACCACGAAAACGGGTCCTTCGGACCTTTGTGCGGCGTCCGCTTAAATACTGTGTTTTTCGAAGCAGCATGTACTCTTTTCAAAAGGGAGGAGGGAGAGAGAGAAATTTATAAACTCCACGAGGCGCTAAATAAACATTTATTTCCCTTACTTCGTACTCGCCCTGTTATTTTTGTTAAGTACGTTTAGAGTAAACTTCTGGCAAGGTGGATACGTAAATTTTCTCATCGTGGTCAGGCAATTCCTTCTTATTCGTAATACTCTTTCTCGCGATGTTTAAATAAATACGATCCTAAGCAAATTCGTTTTTGCATTGCATTTTTTGCCTCTTTTCCAAAGAGAAAATATTTTCTGGACGAAATATTTTTCTCCTAAATATTTCATAAAATGGGCAAAGCGGCAGTAAAAAATAATCTATGGGTCCAAAATAGAATACCGCCATGAAAGAAGATGAATCGGTTTATGCTAAAAAAAACAAACAGATTTGCTGAAATAGCGGCTGAGATCAGCACATGGCTCCAATTAGAAGTTCATTTGATCTACTATATGGCTCATGTTTCTGCATATGCAGGTGTAAAAAAACACGTTAAGAGAAAAAGTTCTTATAAAACATTCAACCGGTCACATTTTCGCGCAAATCTTATTAGAAAATGGAAGCTTCATTTGTTAACGCAATATGAAAAAGCATTATTGGGGTTTATAAAGAATAGTAAACTTGAAATTCTTGATAAATTCAGTGATATAGTTACATGAAGTAATTTATTCAATAATTACTAAAACATTTAACATTCTCTCTATAACCATTTGCTTAGAATCTTAATTTAAAATCTTTGAAGACACCCCCTGCCGCCCACCGACTTCTCCAAAAAAATATTTGGCATCGTAATAAACAGTATCATAGGTCACATAGACCCTCCAAATTTCAAACTTCTATCTCCTCCTGTTTATGTGCTATTTTAATTTAATTGACTGCACGGTCGGACAGACGGAAAACACGCTAGAAAGATAAACTAAATATATGTATACTAATGCTGTGCTTTTTATTGTGAATACCAGTTTTAGTTTGACGAATCCAAAGCTGTTTCTTCTCGTTCATTCATTGTAATTTGATGGTGTTAATGGCCTTAGAGTAGAGAAACATGAATTTTAAAATGCCTCCCTTCTCCAACTTTATAAAAATCAAAGAATCCACTCTGACTGATAATCGATTTTAAATAAATTTCATTTTATGGCCCTTGTTTTTGAAAAATATAACGAAAAATTCTTTTCCTTTCGGGTAAAAATGATGTATGGCTCGTCTCGCTACCCTCTTCTTTTGATTCTTTGGTATACAAAATGTATAAGCACGCGTCTCTATGGATACGCCATCAGTTGCGGGTAGATACCAAAGGCTTAACTTGAGAGTTTCCCTTACATATATTGTAACATGATTCGAAAAACCTCTTGCTTCAAGGTATCAATTATACTAGCACCCCTTGATTTACCTGAACATCATACTTATATGTATATATAACAATAAGAGAATTAATACATATAATATAAAATATTGTATTAAATGCTAAAGAACAAAAATGTATTATTTTGACCGAGGAATACTGTAATGAAAAGCTTGATAATCACAGAGTTATATCTCTATTCAAGCAATCCAAATATTACTTCGCCAGTATAAAAAGTTTATTTATGCGAAATGAAAAATGATGCATTTTCTCCGCTAAAATTAAGATTGCTCTCTTAGATCTCAAAATTTTAGTTTCAGATTACTTTCGTGAAATTCTTATACTAAAAATTAATAATTACGAAGTCTTGGAATGTTATGGGTATATTTCCGCTACAGACTCTGATTTTTAGTATTTTAAACTCATTAACTTTAAAACATTTGACGAAACGTCAAACGGCAAAGGTAGAATTTTGAAGGATGACAAATATGAGGCGTATATTTTTAATATGATGAAGGGACTGATTAGTTATTTTTAAAAGGGAAAAAATTCGACAGTTTTTAAGCTTTCCTATAAAATATTTATGTCGCTATGTCGTCCTGAAAATGATTTTACATATTGGAATGCATAAAAGGCGCGATCAGTTCTTGCTCCATCAAGGGTATACATCCACCGCTTTAATCTAAGCGCAATAAAAAGAACTTTACTTGGATATATGAATAATCCAGCTTACTTCCCTCTCTCGTTTCAAAACTAGTGAACTTCACGACCTACATACTTTAGTGGGATGAGCTAAGCAGATATCGCGTTACTTGGTGAAACGAAAACTCCGTCAAAACAACGAATCAAACCTAAATCATTATTTCTTGGCCCACGCCATGGAAAGATCCTCCCCAACGCATTACGCGAAATATTATAGCTTTTTACATTAGAAACCGTAGCCATTAGTTACTTGTGGCGTGTTTTGGAATATCCAGTGATCTCGTTATGCGAATTTAATTATTTCGTACGCACACTCGAGGAAGAGGAAAGATAATACACGAGTATATAGGCAGCAACTGTGGACGCTTACCGTTTGAAGAGCCGTTGTGGGCGTCGGAGAGACACACATGAAGAGACATAAGTTGAGGCTTTCGGGAAATAACCTTCTTCAGCCAAACTGTCTTCCTCTGTGGCTACAGGAGAGTATTTCCCGAAAGCTTCAACTTATATCTCTTCATGTGTGTCTCCCCGACACCACTAGCGGCTCTTCAAACGGTAAGTGTGCACTGGGCTTCTTGCTACATCTAGCTGCCATCTATGTATATATACGTACTTTGTTATACATTTCAAACGGAGAGGATTTCAAAAATTTAGCGAGGTCAAGGAGGTTCGAGAAACAGGCCACCTGATCATTATCGACAACTTGGAATATTCATACCTCTATAACTGAATGCGTAAGGAAGTCTGCATATCTTTCTACTAGTGATGTACCGGGTACTAAAAAATACCGGGTGCCCGGGGAAGCAAAGAAAAATTACCCGGCCGGGTAGGTTGAACCAATCTGGTTCAAGATGTGTGGGCTTGCTTCAATAAAATTTTGTTTGAAAATGAAAGCAAACAAGAAGAATTTCGTGCTGAGGATAATACGTCTTATTCTAAAGAAGAGAGGCAATTTGAAAAATTTCTTAAATGCCCTAACATCCCTCTTAAAGAAAATCTTTTAACTTGGTGGGCATAAAATGCAGCTATCTTTCCTGAACTGTCAAAATTGGCCAGACGTTACTTGTCATCACCTCCAGTGAAAGGATGTTTAGCGAGGCAGGAATCATATACGAAGAGCGTAGGAATGAACTCCTTCCGCGAAATGCGGAAAAACTATTCTTTCTTCATCATAATCTCCCATTGTTGAAATTATTAAAATTTTGACTGCACTTTTATTTCATTCTTTACTTAAGAATATTTTATAAAGTTTATAAGATTTTACAATCTTGTACTGTTAACCGGTCGTTAAGTATAATTATGCATACTATGTAAAATGTTATTTCAAGGTTCAGTTTAACTTTTGTTAGAGTAATCGATTTTTTTTAAAAGTTTATTATAATTAAAATATCGTTTCTCTGAATGTTTCTTGCAGGCTAAAAGGTAAAAGTAAAATATTAAGTTCCATTTAATTTGTTTTTATTGCTATCCTTTTTCGCTCATGAGGGACCCAGTACCCGGCACCGGGTCCGGGTAATTTCCGGGTACTGAAAATATGGCCGGGTATGCCGGGTACTGGGTAATTGCCGGGTACCCGGTACATCACTACTTTCTACTCCAAAACAGATCGATCAACGAACGGCTATCTCTGCCCATAATCGCACTCACCATTATTTTCTTAGTACTACAGAGGAACTTCTGGGAATATCCCAAATCCTCTGAAAAACCACAAGACCCAATTTTAAATCAAAATTCCTCATCCCTCACATCCGCCCACAAAGATTGCTCCCCAGTCCTTTGCACACCTAAAAACAATTAAACACGTCGGATATAGGCTTTTTTAGGATCTACCATTTCTGAAACGTCAGTTCTTTAAAGTCGAACTGCGCATCTAGCTTTTTCCAGTTTTTTCCTCGTTACTGGAGCTAACAAATTCATCGATAATTCTCTTTTGAGCAAATACTAATAATGGCGATAAAATCAACGCAAAGGTGTGGTCAAGCTTGTGATATTACCTAGCTAAGAACTAGTGTTATTTGACGTGAAAATCAGCTACGGGCATAAATGTCTGTATCCACATTTTTTATGGGCAACGATGATTGTTTAGGTTGAAACAAAATTCAGGAATCGATAGAGTGGATAAGAAAACGAAATGAAAATTATTTACGTAAAATATATAACAGTGAAATAATATACTTAACAGAGTTGAAAAGAACGTCGAAATGCAAAAATAAATTTCGTAATTCTTTCTCCGACTATTCCAACTCCTAACTTAAGCCCTACTATGTACAGTAACGAACAATTCGAACGCGACAGACTTTTACATTCTCGGTTTAAATCGATTCTGTCTGTTGCAGCTCATCGGCCCGCAGTTTATCCAGGCGATCAAACCTTCCCTTGAGGACAAATGGACGGACGAAATCCAAGAAGCCTGGAGCGCTCTATTCAACTACATGTCGGCCATCATGAAAGCAGAAATGGATTTGGAGGAGAAGAAGGCGATCGCCAACTCTGCATCCTCCAACGCCCGCGTTTCCCGCTCTGCGACTTCCCGTCAATCTTCCACCGGCCACAACAACACCAAATCCCACGGTAACAGGAGGGCGAGTAGCGACACGGTCGCCGGAGGAGGAAGAGGAGGTGACTCCATGGGAAATAGCAGGAGAGGAACCCTCCATTAAAAGAAGAGGTGGATAAACCCCCTAATAAAAAGAGTTGTGCGCGTTGCGTTCGGCGTTTGTTTCAAACCGCCGCTGATGTTCCCCCTAGAGGGTCTTGTGATCTCTTAGACTCGAAAGACGGAAAATTAAAAAAGGAAAAAACAATGCAGAACTTTTGGGGATGAACTGCGAGAATACTTTCCGTGAAAATTGTATAAATGCACGTGTGGGTGTGTATGTATGCATGTATGCGTTTGTATGCACACGCACGCGATACGAGTTCCCGTTTGGGTAAGGTTGTTTGCACCCCTGGAAGCATGCGTGTGTATGTGAGTGTGCATAAATACGCATTCAAATAAATATGTGTATAAGGCCGCCCCCCCGTTGCGTGCCTGTGTGCGCGCAGACTGAGTTGCAGATAGATGCGTAATTCTTTTCGTACGTATATTTTTTCAGCGTAATTCAAGTAGTATGAAATAATTAGACGTGAAGATGTTTCGAAAATAAAGTTCGGCCATGTACGGGAGGCGCAGAATTCATCCTACTGATGAGGGTATCTTCCAGAACAAGGACGAATCACGCTAACACGCGTGCCTCGATGATGCTAAATACCTTATCCGCGCTCACGATTTCTATTCTATCCGCGATTTCATCTGATTAATTTTTTTAATAACCTCATTCGACATTATAAGCTGCTTCACGACTGACGCGAAGAAATTCGTTTCGCTTGAGATGTATTTTCAAAATGAATTCATAATACGTTTTCCTGAAATGCTACGCCTGAAAAATTAAATTAGGAAGTAGTCTTAAATAAAAACGGTTTCCTATAAGTCGTAAACCTGAGAAAATTTTAACGTGGTTGTCTTACGTTAGTCGCAATAATTATTTCATCAATATTAACTCAAGATACGAAGCTGTCGATAAAATTATCCAGCTCGTCTTAGGCTTTTTAAACGTTTAATTGTACATATAACTTCTATCACCAAAAATGGGTTGTTTAAACCAGATGTAATATGTTTTGAACAAAAAGAATCCCCCCAAGAAGTTATTCATTGATATTTGATACTAACGAGAACCCTTAACTTTAACTTATTAATACCATTATGATTACCGTTCAACATTTACAAAAATTGAAATTTATCGCAGGACCATTTGAGATATCTTGAGGAGAAAGCGCAATGCGTCCTTTATAGGTATGTTACTCGTGGATGAATCTGTAAGCTTATAAATAATGAAGTGTGCCTAAAAATGAATTCGTGGTAATAGAAATAGTGTTAGCTTGTGACACGTAGGTAAAAAAATCCCCTTAGTTCGCAACCATTTAAAAAAATCTCGTGCTTATGTCCCCAGATCGTATTACGTTATTGACACAAGATGAGGGCGTGGAAATGAATCCTCCCGGATTAATTTTCAAGTGTACATAACCGAAAAGATAGACGACGATAATGGGATTGAAAATGTTTGCGGCCAAGTTCAGAAAAGGTTGCCCTTAAATGTATAGAAATTTAGTTTGTGCAAATATATAGTGGGAATACCAGCATTGTTCGCTATTTTGCAAGCAAATAATAATTAAGTTTTGCAATGAATTGAAGTGTTTTTTATTTGTCTCCGGACCATTCAATTTACTCAAACCACCGCCCTCGAGTATTCGAAAATGTTTACGTTCGCCTCTGCAAAAAGGGAAATATTTGAGCCGCGAATGCGTCGCTCGAAGTGACACCTTAACGTTATTTTTTTCCAAATTAAGAGAACCTGTTTAATTATATAATCTGGACATCTAATTCTCCGACCAAAACCATAAATGTATAAATATTAGAAAAATTGTAGTGCAAGGATATATTTGATTGCCACTGCCGCTGAAAACGCACAAAGATCACTCTGCATAATAAAACAAATCCGAAAACGAACCTTTTGTTTCATTTTGCACGTTTTACCAAGTTTTAATCATTCATATGAATGATAAATAGGACAAAACGATTATCTCAGTATGTTATTAAGGTCCGGATGTTTTAATTCTTAATCGATTGAGATAATATTTGTTCATTGAATGATTTTCGCGTAAATTTTTCAAAGTAAATCATGAATCAAAAATTAAATTTAGCACTTTGTAAAATAAAATTCCATTATTTACATTCTGAAATACACGAGTAAATTTAAAGCAATAAATGTAATTACTGTATGGGTGGAAGGGATGTTTTTCCTCTGACAATCTAAATTCACAAAATAAAACAGTCACTGTATAAGGATAGTCTAGCACCCCATGTGTTTCAAATGAAAAACGTAGATAAGAACTTCAACAATAACATCACAGAAAATTAGAATAAAGTTAATTATCCAAAATATTCTGTGCTGTCTCCTGATGATCTACGTATATTTGACCATATAAATATAGATTTTCATTAAATGATCTACATTTCCAAATTCTTCCGGCGCTGTTGATTGCGTGTGATTGCTAAGAGCAACTATAATAAAAGAACATCGAAACCAATAACCATTAGCCAATTTTAAGTGATACGATAACTGTTTTAGACACAAAGGTAGAAAACCTATGATGATGATAACAGTTTATCTACGAATGAATCCTTGCTCATTTCGTTAAACTTAACTATGGCATGCATTCACAAGAAAACTATCGAACTCGTCTTACCTCTGAAAAAATCGAGACTAAGCACTTAAAAATCAAAGATTGAAAATAGTACTTCTCTCATGTATCTCCGATAGCCACAACACAGTTCACCGAAAGTATAATATTATAAAATCCACTTTCGGTGAATTACCAATGAAGACGGCTCCATTGTATCCGAAATGCGCGTCTTGTCTTTCATAAACTTGTTGTAGTTATTGGAGATACCTGAGATCGGGACCGGCGCGGCGTGATGGCGTATGCAAGGTATGCTACGCATAAGGGCCCCCGAAAGTCGAGGCTCATAATTTTCCTTGTACTATAACTTATCCTGAAAAATATTTTTGCTATATACATGAATTTTGCACCATTCGTTTGTGTGGCTTTTTCAAAGCTTATCTGATGGATCAAAAAAGTAAATGCTAAAGCATGAAAAACGTAATAACAAAGATCATCATCCCAAACGTCAAACATTCCTCTAGATTAATGATTAGCTGATTAGCAACACAACTTTTGTAATAGATGCGTTCAAATTTCGTTAATTCGTATCCTAACACTAGATATGTTATTAATAGGGAAATTTGAGAACCTATCACAACAAATGACACCACATGTCAAAATTTAATTTATTGTTAGGTTTTTAGTGCCTTTAATATAAAAGTAGTATAAACTAAAAAGTTTCTTAATAAATTTATTTGTAGGTTTTTAGTGCCCTTAATATATTACAGTTGTACAACGTAAAAAAGTAATTTTTATTCTATTTATTTTCTCAATCCGCATGTGCGTAATATATACGCGCGCACTGAATGCCTTAATGGAAGGAAACGATAATAAATTGTCAATACGCACACACAGCCATTCCCTCAGCGAGATTCGAACCCGCAAATCTTACATTGGCAGCCAAAGACACTAACATCCTATTTACTCCGAATCTCAGGTTCGACTCGGAGAACGATTTCCATTTCCGATATGATAACACGTAAAAAATAAAATTTTCGACCTGGGTACTTATATTCTTTTGCGAATATAAATGAGAAAAATTGATCTTCTATCCCCGTACCTGGACTGCTGTAAAGGAAAATGACAAAGTTTTGTCGATTTTTGTTTCCTGCAGCATAATGAATTACTGGTCATTTTAATTCGTTACTTAACTGCAGGCAGGGCCGGATTAAGCGGTACGCAAAACACGCAAGTGCGTGGGCCCCAGAGGAGAGACAGTGGACCAATCCTCTCAGCAAGTTTTGCCGCACAGATCATAAACCTTGCAAAAAATCTGTTACTTGTTTCCCTTTATTCTTTTGTATCAAATTCCACGCTTTTCTTAGTAAAACACTTTCTTACTTTATTAATAATTCCAAGCAATTTTTCTACATTTAAGACGAATAGGCTTCAAATAACTTCGGCGTTGATTGAATATTTTTATTTTCCAGTCATAAATATTCCGTATTATCTGAAAGTACCCGGCGATTCCCGGGTTATGCCAGACGTCTTTGGCGAATAAAATTATGTATTATATGGTAATACAATCATTTCTCCCTTTGCGCATCTCAAAACGTGTATTTCCGTTGAAATCTCGATTTCGAATTTTTTCATGAAAACAATAATTTCTCTATACTACGTATATTGGAGAAAATAAAAACTAATTCTGAGATATGTCTGATACCTATGAATTGGGCGAACTTTTGTGTTTTTCTTTTTATTCAAATATATGTCCTTTCTTTTTTATATAACAATCAATGCGAATAGAATATCAATGAAGAGAAGATAACCATGTAATGTGTTTAAAATAATAACGTGTGTCCCTATTCTCATTTAATTAAAAATTTATGCTTGAGCCTATTTGCGTTAATAAACATTATGGCTGTATAATATAATGGTTCTACTTACAAAGAGATAAGATTCCTGCATTCAAACGATGATAGGAAGATTCAACTGCCTTCACTGCTTTGATTGAATCGTTAGAAACGCTTCCCATACGCAGTTAACTGAATAATTATCCGTAAATATTTGTTGCTATGTATAAATGTTGACATTGCTACAGCAATAATTTCGATGATTAAACAAAGTGCGAAGCGAATAACGCTATTCTTTCACCTAGTTGAAGGTTTAATTGGCATTAATTGAATCGGAGGCAACAATTACGGTCGACTTGACAACACCCGGAAAGAGTACGAAATATCCGTAAAATTTCGAAAACAATTGCGTATTTCTGAATGATTAGACCATATAACATGTAAACATCGCAAGAATAAGATAGTATAGAGTTTTAGCCGTCGAATAAAACAAAAACGAAGAAAATCGGTCCATATTTAAATGATTTAATGAATGAAGGAAAAAAACCTTGCACTCTGAAAAATCGAAAATCCCGTAAACTTACGGGAAAATAAAATTCTCCTGGATTCGAACCCGGGTCGATTTTGGAAATCCCGAGTACCCTATGTTACTCGTAGAGTCATATGAAGTTAATTTGCAAAGTTTGGTCCCGATAGCTCAAAGGGTGTGGGAATGTATAAAGAACAGACAGATGGACAGACATTCAATTTTATTATATAAGATTTCAAATTATATATTGTTTTAAAAAGTTTATATGTATTAAGATTAAATATAGGTTTTGTGATTTAGCATTAATCTGGTATTCGGAAATTTGCTATGCGACAAGCATTTCCGTGCGTTTCCTTATGCAAACTCTTCAAGAAGTTTCCTGTTCGGGATTTCCGCCACCTGATTAACACCCAAATTGCGTATTTACCTCGTTTTCTTCACCAATTCTCTATTTTCACTTATTATTCTTGACAATATATTTATTTTTCACCCTTTCAACTACCGTATTTTAAAGACTCTTACCACATCAATGAAACCTGAAGGGGCCATCACAAATTAACGTGCGGCTGGAAAGGGAGTGAGGTTGAATGAAATGTTATATAGTCTAACTACCGAGTTTCTATCTTAAATCTAAATGATTTAGAAAAGCTAATATGCTGCATCGATGTATTGATCTGAACCAGCGTTTTTCTTACAGTTATTAACCACACTAGTGTAATGCCCGTTGAAATATCAACGGAAGAATTATAGATAGATAGATTATTATTATTTTCATTTAAAATAATTAATATCACACTTTTACATATGAAATATTTCGTCATATACAACATTTCTAGTGAATATTCTGTTGTTGACGGGCTATCTTTAGTTAAACTTAAAATAGTTGCCTCTCTTTCCCTCCCTCTCCCCCCTCTCTCCCTC
Organism: Uropetala carovei; assembly: GCA_036926305.1. NCBI lineage: Eukaryota > Metazoa > Arthropoda > Insecta > Odonata > Petaluridae > Uropetala > Uropetala carovei. The sequence goes on from JAXCHB010000277.1 coordinate 1,917,645, forward strand.
TCACACCCTCTCTCTCCCTCCCTCTACCTCTCCCCCTCTCTCTCGTATTAAAAGCATTCAAAGCACGTTTATACCCATAAGGATTGAATTAACAATATGATATAAAGGTCTAACAATGGAATTGGTAAGCAAGGCAACATGTTAAAATTGCAATATTTCTTCACACTGTGTGAATTAAACGTTTACATTGAGAAATTTCGAACGGTAGGCGGAAAAAGATGAACAGAATAAGAAACTTTATAATGTTTTCTTCAAAATGGTTTATATCCGAAGATTGTAGGTCAATTCTTTCTAATTTTAATCTAAAAAAGAGATGTCCCTTTTTACGTGTTACCTTATGGGAAATGGAAATTATCTTCTGGAGTCGAACCTGGATCTTTGATCTCGAGTCCGATACATTAAAACTTTTTATTGTTATATCATAATGCTATCCTGAAAATTTCATCAAATTCGGTTCAGTCGTTTGCGAGATATTAATCTCCAAAAAGCATTACATGACAAAGTGACATTGTGACAGTCTTTTATTATTGTAGATTTTTATAATTTATCGGTACAGATTTGAATGAACTCGACAAGAAGAAGAAACAACTCTGTTCTTTTATCCAACTGCCGAGTTTCTACCCAAATGTTAAATAATTTTAAAAACTACTATATCAAGTCCTGCGTCGATGTCTTGAACGGATCCATGTATCTCTTATGGAGAAAAGGGTCGTACCAGGACTCTAAACATTGAACTTATTTTTAGATGAAAAATTAAAAATCACTGTAAAATTTACGTAAAATTGTAAACGGCTGGCGAAAGAATCATGAATAAGGCAGAAGGGATTACCTAGATATCACTGTAAAAAATGATCCGTAAAAACATGCCCTTTTAATGTGTAGATTTTTTATACCATACATGCATTGATAATAATATTTTTAATAACTGTTAATTATTTAGTAATAGTTGTAACCATATTATGAATAGCGCTAGGATAAAAAGAAAGGGAGAAGGGGAGGGAGAGAGAGAGGGTGGGAAGTGAGGGAGGGATAGAAAGAGGGAGAGGGGGAGGGATAGAAAGAGGGAGAGAGGGAGGGATAGAAAGAGGGAGAGAGGATAGGAGAGAGGGAGATTGAGGAGAGGGGGGAGAGAGATATGAAATGTTCTATTTTTAGGTGAAATGCCCGTGTCCAGTATCTTATTTCGATTTTAGTGGAAATGTCCCCTTTTTTATTTAATAAGACAAATGAAGAGGATTTGCATCAATACGAAAATCACCATGCACTTCATTAGGCTAAATTAATTAACATATATGCAATTGTGAGTGTAACTGGGATAGATCCCAACCCAATTACATACAATGTAAATTCGCGTCAATATAATTAAAAGCCTCCAATAGTTTGAAGCTTTTAATTAGATTAACGCAAAAGTTTTTTTTAGTATTATGTATTAGTATAAGCTCTTCAGCGTCTAACATGGTTCACATAACAGAGGTCTTAAAATTATCTGTGAAGTGATTTTCGAAAAGGTACGTTGTATAATTTTTTAGAAGCATTAGGGACATTAAGCAGTAATAAATGTTTATTAAGAAAAATATGTTCTTATCATATTCAACGTTTCCGTAACTAGTAACTAAGCTGCGCGACTGCGCGGCCGCGCAGCAGTTTTTGAAGTGCCGCGCATTATATTTTTCAAGCGCGTACTACTGTTTATCTTAGGATATATCCGAACAATGTCGCGCCAACCCGGGCGCACATCCGCGCATCAGCGTTATGTAGGCATGCATAGCGATATTCATTCCGCATATGGACGGAAAAAATTAGAGGGAACTATACCGGGACCTTGGCTGGTAATACTACTGAAAATTTGTGCTAGCGTTGGTGCTCGATATCTGGAAGGTTCTTTTTCACAGTGAAAATTTTTCGTGTCAATTTTTAAATTAAATTAATTAAATTTAAAAATCGTGTTCTCTTTTCTTAAGACTGAAATATTAAACCTTAAATTTATATATAAATGAACCTCAAAGACCTAAAATTTAATTAATATGACACTAAAGAAGTTAAAACTTTATAATTTACACATAAATGTATATTTAATTACCTAGGTTTTTTTTAGTTGTCCTCTTTTTTTCCCCTTGATTTTGTCCAATTGTTCTCTCCATTAAGTCCACATCTGGTAACCCTAGTTTCACGAGTAAAATCTTTTCAAAAGTTAAAATAACTCAGAGCCATAATCAAGGTAAGCATCCTACATGCAGATGGTACACGAAAAATGTTGTATTTGAAGAAACCTTACAGGAATAGGAAGCTTTAATTGATTTCATTACCTATAAGAAAATGTCTTTGATATTGTTTTTAAATATAATCCAGTGTGGTACTTTCTGATAGGTAGTGATCAAATAAACCATTACTTAGGGCCCGTTTCTTGAACGCGAGTTATGGAACCGATAGGCCTATGTACTACATAACTTATGATAAATCGCAGTTTCTGAAACGTTCAATAGCACTTATTGGTTCCATAAGCCTTTCCATAACTTATCTCTACCTATGGGTACGGTTAAGATGTTATGAATTGCATAAGAATCTAAGATGGCGGATGTTTTGTCATAACATACCTACGCCTTACGTTTTGTTTTTCGTTACATTGTTTATACAGTGTGCACATTGACGGGAATAAATAGCAGAATTTCGTTGAGGTAAGTAAGATGCAATTTCTTATATGCTATATTTACATACCCGACATTAGCGTGTTGTTATAGTAGTTACTGTTGACATTACCGTCTCATTACTATTACTGTAGACATTAGCGTGCTTTTTTCTTTAATGTTATGATTGTTTATCAATTAAAGTTTGCTGTAATTCAATAATTAATATGTACATAGTGAATTATTGTTAGCTATCATTTTACCGTTTGTCTCGTGATAGTTCAATATAGAATACGTTTTGTTATTATTTTTTATTTTACGAATTAGTTTGATTTATTCGTATTAACATTTTTTGCATTATTGCCTATTCATTACGTAATGTTGTATCTACGATCTAACTACCTAAACTATGAGTGTGGGTTATCTATTACAATTAAACTGCAGAAAACGATGCCATATTGAAGTGTGTCATCTCAACTAGTTTCTCGCTTAAATTTTTTTGCGCGCGTGCTACCACCTAGCGGCTTCCACAAAACTACGTGAACGGAGCAATAGCTATTGAAAGGTAACTTACGACGAAATACCTTCAAGAAACACGGAGAAAGTTATGAGTCCCATAACTTTATGAGTCCAATAGTCATTGGTTCCATAACGAAATATTTATGCAACCGGACCTTAGTACATTGTTATAAAAATGCCTATTGTTAATGTACACGATTTGAAATGTTCATACCTTAAAAATGCTGTTATACAATAAAAAATGTATTTATTAGAGTTAAATGTAAATTATTGATATTAAAGACAGTTATTACAAGCATAATTACTTCACACACTTCTTATTTTTTAAATAAAATAACTGAAAAATGTCAGCGTAATTATTGCGTGGTTACAGCTAGCAACTCATAAAATAACTATTTTGGAACGTCGTTACGTAATCAACTTTCAGTAATTGCGTAAGCAGATATCTTACATCAAATTCTTACGTTCATTTAGAATTTGTAATGTCTTGCAAATGTTCCGGTGGAGACTATTATTATAATGAAAGGGAAGTTCTTTCCAAACCTTGGGGAGGCACAAAACATTTTATATTGTCATTTTATAACCCGCTGAATTCTAGTGGTGGAACATACATTAAACCGTCCAATTCTAGCCATCGAGTACTTTATATTTGTTTCGGCGAATTAATTAAGAGAATGGAAAGCAATATGGCACTTTTCAGTGGGCATTGTTAATTAATCAAATTAACATGTTGAAGAAACGATCCGCACGTTTCCGAACAGTTTTCCCAATACGAACGAGACTTATGACGCCGATGTAGAAGAATGCAGCATGATCCTCGTTGAACTAATAAGAGTTTCTAAGTATATTCTGCTGCATTTGCAATCTAATGGGAGAGAGTATTTTTTAAAAAAAACTTCGGATACCTATTTTCAAATACAGGAATTTTTCATATCATATGTGATGTCGAAAAAATGAAAACGAAATATTTGTTATTATTAATAACAAATATTTCGTAAATAACTGTGCATTATGAGGAAATTTTCTAGAGCCCTTGTTTTCAGACAAAAGTATAGGCATATTTGGCAATTAATTCATATGAAAAACGCATTTTAAGCTGATTTATTGGGAAACATAATTAAAATTAACGCTTGATAAATAGGATCTAATTAAAGCAATTTTGATGAAACTAACATGCAACGACCTTCATCAGGTGAAGCTCAAAATGCTTTTTAAGACAAATTAGAGCTAATTTTAGTCATAAAGTTCACTGAAACCCTTCTGATATAATTTGGATTGGAAAAAGTTAAATACCGTTGAAATTTCATATTTCGTAAGAATAATCACGGACCTGTCAACGGACAGACTACCTATGATGATGATGATCACGGGAAATTTTACTCGCAAGCACATAGAACAACCGGCAGTCTCCTTTCGTAATAAATTTAGTTAAAATGGCAGTTGATAAATGGGCACGCTCATTTATAACAGTAGTTTCGGTACTTTCCTGTTAACGGGAATAACTCAAAAAATTAACGTATTGTTGTGATATGTTACGACGTATTTGTTTGTTAACAATGCGTAACAACGGGAGAATTACTTAGAAATCACACTTTTTTGAAACTTATTTATTAATAAAAGCAACATAATTACTAATACAATCTAAATTTATGTTACTAGGGGGCCAATATGTCTTTATGGCATTTAAAATAGCTGGAAATATGTCGATTTCTTTGTTATGTTGTCGCCACATGAATTCTTCTGCTGACAGGCTTTTGCGTTGCATTTCCAAAATATTCTGTCGCAGACGTAAAGTTTCATAATATGATCCTTCTTGCACATTCGCCCTTTAGATAAAATACCATGGTCTTGAAGCAAAGATACAGCTTCTTCTTCACTAGCTCCACAAATTCATCATTAAGGGATCACCGTAAATATCTTAACGAGATTTGTTACGCATTGTTAATAAACAAAATATCACAACACATCGCAACAATACGTCGTTTATTTTTTGAGGTATTCCCGTTAACAGGAAAGTACCGTAGCTTCAAAACTTTAAATTTTCCCTATGTGAGTTATTTTCGGTACTTGCGTATTATCTCCAGGATCCTTCGCAGGACCTCTTATAGTAGTATTAAAATACGAATTAAGAGCAAAAACTCATTAATTATATTTAATTATCCTCTTGACTGTTGTCCCATGCCAATCACCGGACAAGAAACTGATTGCCCTGTCTCGACATTTACAAACCCAATCACCGGACAACGGGGTGGGTTTCTTTGGTTGCGGGCGAGGCGAAGGGCGCGGTAGCGCCCGGAGACGACTACCCATTAAAACAAAGCGAACCGAAGGCTTGTCAATATATCCTCTCAATTTTCGGCGCAACAGTCAAGAGGATATAACATTGAAAGGATATGTTGACGAGCCTTCGGCTCGCTTTGTTTTAATGAGTAGTTGTCTCCGGGCGCTACCGCGCCCTTCGCCTCGCCCGGAACCAAAGAAACCCTCCCCGTTGTCCGGTGATTGGGTTTGTAAATGTCGCGACCGGTCAATCAGTTACTTGTCCGGTGATTGGATTTGTAAATGTCGAGACAGGCCAATCAGTTTCTGTTAATGTTGTTGGTAAGTAAGGTCCTGGAGATAATACGTAAGTACCTTATTTTCATTCAAGTGGCGTATTACTCGTTAAATTCAAAGCGTGACAGTTTTTCTAAAGCAGTTTAAGTAAACTGAGGTCATAAATAAAATGTAAGAAAATTTTATCCTACAAATACAAGCATTTTTTACCTAGCAACGCCAAACATCATCATCGTTATACATAGTTTAACTCTTTGAAGTAAAATATATTAATTCCATTAACGACGGAGTCGCCCTATATTTTAATAATCCTTGATAAAAAATCATCCACAAGGTATTGAAATGTTAAACTTTTCCTAATACTATTTCATAATCGAACTTATTTTTAAATTGCAGACGTTAATAAAAGACTGAAGATGCGGGGGGGAAATACAGCGCGAATACTTTACAACATTGTTTCACCAGCATTGCATTGGATTTACATCTCATACATATTTTCATATTTAAAATTTTAATAGGTAAACACATCATGCTTTAAACCAAAACGCTGCACAAAATAGCAGTAATATCTAAGAAAACAACGTGATAGCGCACTCAAGGAATAGTGCACGAGTTGAATAATGCACACAGATAAGGGCAATGGGCAAAATCGCTACAATATCTTTATTTTTTCTATATTCATAAAAATTCGAGTGCCCGAGACATTTTACCACCCACGCCATCCTCTTTTTATGCCAATAATGACAAAAAGTTTTCACCATAGCAAATTTAAAAAAAGACCATTCACAATCAAATGTTGTTATGATAAACATTCTATTAACACATGATCGCAATATCAGTTCTAACAAAAATTCACGCGCGGTATAGTTTATTGCTATCTAGGTTTCACACAGGAACGAAAATTTTGATTGCTTAGTTTACATATTCTCTATCAGATGGCGTAAGCATGCACTTTATGGCGGACGCACGCAAACTGTTAAGCCTGATCTACAAGCGTAGCACTCGATATTCAGGTATAAGCGAAAATTACTTCACTCAGAGTGATATATAATATATTTTTCCTTTATTAAGCATATACCTTATTTATATTATTACTTTCTGGAGTATCTGTATGCATTAAAAGATTATTTCATTAAAACTGAGTTACGCAACTTAAGAAAAAACGAGTAAAAGATAAGAATTAAACTAAATAACTTCATTAAAACTGACTCACCAGGCTTCAAATTCTCCCACTGCTTATTATATGCCTCGAATAAGTGCAGCTTCCTGAATTATATACTTGTCTTGTATATATCAACAAGTTACCATATGTGAAGTTTTCCGATATTATTTTTTATCCAGGCAATAGAATAGAGTTGTTAGATGTTCTATAAAACTGATTAGATCCAAATTTTAATGTTCTTCGTAACAGTTAAACCTTTTACTGCGATGATCGGCCACCTATGACGTATATATTGTTATTTGGATTCAATAAACATGGTATAAAGTGAATGATAAGTATCATTACATACCTTAATAGTGCATTTTTTCTACTATTATAGTTAGCCCACAAAAAACACTGCTCGAAAGAAGTTACTTGACGCCACTTTTCACAACGAGATACATTTTTTTAAACCTAATATTTAATGATGGCGTCTCAAACGTAATCTGTGATTTGCCAACTCAAAAGAACCAATGAAATTTCAGCTAAATATACAGTTCAAATGGTAGTTGTTATAAACGTTATAATATTATATAAATTAATATAATTTTTTAAAGTTAATATACGATACTATAATGTTTTACGTCGATTTCTCTGAATTAATGTTTTATAAAGTAAAATTTTCACTAACTTAAAGATTTTGAAATTTTTTATTTTTACAAAATCCGAATTATTGTTATCGATGGATAATTTGATGATTTTCATAATTTACAAATATAATTTATTTAATACATACTAGCAATTTATTAAAGTCATCATTGTATATAATCTGCTCAAAGGATTTGTACCCCTCCATATAATGGGAGTTACAATAGATGAGGAATTTTATGCTCCGGTTCATGGTTCTTTAAAAATATTAAATAGCAAAATATCCTCTATTTACATTATTACATGATAAATAAATGTGATTTTCTTTCATTCTAAAATAATGTTTTAATTTTTGATCAAGGGCCCCACAAATCTCAATTGCCTAGTTCCCAAAATGTGGTACTGGATGAGGTTGTTGTTTCCAAATATATATAAAAGTAAAAATTAACTTTTCCTTTACTAATGAAAATAAACTATTCTAAAGTGCCTTGCCTTAGGGCTATCTCATTTATTTGCAGTTGAACTTTCCTCTGTGAAAACTTGGAAAGCTTCTTGAAATGCTGATATTCTAAAAATAAATTCACATTCATTCCTGATTATTCTACTATTCAGTTTAACTTATACAGTTGCTGCAATGAAGAAAAACATAATTAATTTTTGATTAATCACTTAAATGACTTTTCATAGAATTATATACACCATGAACTTCCAATGTTCCATTGAAAGTACCCCTTCATTTGCAAAAAATATTATTTGAGACCTAGGTCTTTTTCTAAAAGTAGGCAACTGTTACTTGTCATTCATTTAAATGTTGCTACAGAAAAACCTTATCACAATCCAGTTTGTTATTTCTATTGATTTTACAAATCATGATTCTTTAAAAAATATTGTTATATCTCCTTAGTTAAATCCTTATTACCTATTTCTACAAGAAAAATCTAATACATCAGCCAAAATTCAAATAGTAATTCCCTGAAACTTGTTGAAGCTGGAGTTTCATACTTTTTACAATAACTACAGTGACAACTAATATGCTGTAAATATATACTATACTACATACTATGATACCATCAACCTAATTCTGTTTTTCCTTGTTTGAATAATTCTTGCCTGATATTAATTTGGTATCTCACTTTTAATACAAGTGGTTTAATTATGTTTGTAAACATTTTTTTGATAAATTCAGAAATTTTCAATAGTGATTAGAATACATACTTAGGTTTTCTCATAATTTTACCAATGAATGTTGCCTTGCATTCTGGAGCAATATTTTAAAAAATTAATGAAATATTGGTTTTTAAATAATGTACTTGTACCTTAGATGTATTAACATGAAAATTTATTCTATTTAGTTTATTTTTCTTAATACAAGGATGGTTAAATTTGATCTGGGTTTTATTTTTTTACTTTTTAAAACTCATATTGTAAAAAACCTTGAGATACATAGTTACCACACTAAGGATAAGGATAACTTTTATATAGATTATAAAAAAACAGTACCAAAAACTCTATATTTGACAAGGGCCTGACACAATACAGTAAGTTACCAGATAGAATTTAGAATAGTAGTAGTATCAATGTATTTAAACAATTAATTGTAGAACATTGTAAAAACTATGATGCTAGCTGTCTTTTTGTATTGTGTTTTGTATATATTATAATTTAACTTAGCTAGTAAGCACATTATGATGGGAAATGAGGAAACAGGTGATGAGAGAAAAATATGGATAAAACCTACATTCTCTCTCTTTCAAAAATTGTGAAGGAAGGGAAGAAACTCATGACTAATCATCATTAGTTTGATTTAGGACTTCATTTCTCGAGTAGCACAAGGAAAAAAGGAGAGAAGTTAAATCAGTAACACCTGTTTCCTCATTTCCGATCATAACAGCTTATGCCTGTCGTATAAGGATCTTCAGATCATCCTTTCTATCAGGTAAGCACATTGTTTATTTTTTATTCAGGGAATTTAATTAGCCATTGTGCTATTTTTGTTATAAAAAAAGAAATGTTACCTAAATAAAGTAATCTTTGAGAAAATGTGGTTACTCTGTTACCATGGTAATCCCCAAAACTACAAGATGAAAAATACTCAAATTTTGTAAAACCACTCGTCCTTAACAACTTCCTTGGCAAAGAAGTGAAATGTCATACAGTTCATCAAAGGCTTCAAAAACAACATAGAGAATATTAAATGTCCCAATCTTCAGTGATCACATGGTGCAATTCTTTTGTAAACCAACCAAATAAAGTGCATCAAGCTACTGCTATTAATGAGGGGACAATTTCATGATTTGATTAGTGATAAAGGTTATCAGTGCATAAAATATCATCAGCAATGAAAATTAGAGCTGGGAAAATTGAAATCAAAATTCATGTAAAGCTGAAGTTGAAATTCATAAAATTAGTATGCAATGATTCCTAAAGATGCTTAAGATAGATCATTAATATACAACAGCTGCTTTTTAAAGCTGCATTGGTTGATTTCGGCTGGATTGTAGTAAGAAAAAAATCCAAAACCTAACTCAGTCTTTAAAATTCAGCCTTTCTAAAGAAAAAGTACCTACCATAAACTTTCGACATAAAAAAACATCTTTTTAAATACCTTATATATATATATATATATGCATAACAAAATAAGATACGTATTAACGAGGAACCCATTTCAAAATATTAATGGGGAATCCAACCATTCAAAAATGTGTTTGTTATATGGTACTTCTGTATTAACGGGATATTGGCGAGCCTTCGGCTCGCTTTCTTTTTAGATTATAATGTCTTTTATATCGGGTGTAGCCATCTCCGGGTGCTATCTCACTCTTCGTCTCTCTGGAACAAACTATCCCTTCCCATTGTCCGGTGATCAGGTAGGTAAATGGTAAATGTCACCACAGGCAGATCAGTCATGGGTTTGCAAGCTTTCATTTTGCATGAAAGGGTTATCTCAAAAAATTATTTTTCAAAAGGTGTCCGGGATAACTGAAAAGAACCCATTTTTCTTTGAATTTTAACATTTAAACTTGGGTTCCCCATTAATACATAAGTACCACAAATCAAAATGTGAATGTATTTTTCCATTTTTGTTGAAAACATATTTTCAAAATGTTAATTTTTTAATTTGTTGCTGTTGATGATTAAATAATTATTTTAATGGTATTATTATTGTTATTAGAATTTTAAAATGGATCCCACGTTAATACTTAAGTATGTATGCAAAATAATATTTTAGGGTATTAACAAATAATCAATGCAACTATATTTTTAGCCTACAACATATTGACAAAAAATCTCTAGGTGCTCACTCGTTACAAAATCATGTTCGCTATAATTAAATACATTCATAAACATATTTTATCAAATAAATCTGTTGATCCCAGGATCACCAAAGTAGTGGATTTTGTGCAGAAAAATCATGAAGCATATCCAATATCTACTTAAACAGATAAGACAAAAAAAACAAGAATAAATCAATTTTCAAATAACGGTTAATGAGAGGTGGAAGAATTTCAGAGCATATTACATAAGGATCTCAAAACGTGTATTTCCAATAAAATCTCTAAATCGATTTTTTTCAAGAAAACCATACTTTCTCTTTTACTATGTATGGAAAAAGTAAAAAGAGGCTAGTGAGATGAGAGAAAGATATGGATAAAACCTACATTCTCTTTCTTTCAAAAATTGTGAAGGGAACAAACTCATGACTAATTATCTTTAATTTGATTAAGGACTTAATTTCTCAAGTAGCACAAGAAAAAAAGGAGAGAAGTTAAATCAATAAAAGTGGTTATTGAATACATCATGTCTCTCTGATAGTCATAAAAAGGGTTGCAACACATTCACAATTTTACATCAACCATAAGGAAAGCTAAACATTTCTATCTTGAACTAAAATGGTTCATTTACTCTGCAGCTCAGGAAGTATTTCAATTTATTTTAGTATGTCTATTTTGGGACTTTTGTGGCCAGTTTGGAAAGAGGCTGAAATTAAGTCAGGATATTGTTGAAATAAAACTGAGGCACTGGAAGATAAGAATCATTAGGTGAACTAATAAAACTTTTCAAATGCCAAAATATTGAGCTTTCTGTCAGTTTGCCCTTTGCACATGGCATGTAATAATTAAAATTTAATTTATACATGACAATTTTTTAGACTCAACACAGTCTTCAGTATTGATGAAAAGTTCTGCCATGGTAGTAGGGCTGTAGAATGAGACTAATTATTCTGGTAGAAGAGCTGCAAAATAACCATAATCAAATTGTCATAGAAAATGCAATGTAAACTTATTTGGAGGTTAGGGGTTAGGGGAATGCCAAAAATTTTTCCTATTAACCCAGAATTCGGAGTTCATTATTTTTTGCTGAATTTTGCATATTATGTTCCTGTACAGTCCCTTAGTCATACTCACCTATTAGTTAATCACTGCGACAGGATTAGTTCTTTTGGGAGGGAATGAGTGCATGAACATTTGACCCCAGGTCACCAGCAAAGGAGTTACCCCATAAAACTGTACGTGTAACATCTTTTTTTTCTCTTTTTTCTTTCATTACCCTGTTTAATTTTTACCGGTTGTATTGTCTCTAAATATTCTACTTTGTACCATTAAGGAATTCTTTTTAATTTTGAAATTTAAACCTTTAACAAAATTTCATTGAAACAATAATTTTTTTCTTCTTATTGCAAACTAGTGTAATTGCCCATTAAAAATGATGGGTATGTAAAAATTTAATAAAAAACCACCTTTTATATGCCCTAAAAAGTAAAAAAAATAAATATCAAATTGACCTAATTGAAATTTCTAGAAAGCCAAAATAGTTTTGGGTACAAACAAGTTGTGTGGCAAAGAAATGTTAGTGATGGTTTATTTGTTAAAGATCATGCTACATAACTTTTGTGACACCAAAACTAGTTTTTCTCTCTGGAATGTTTAATTATTTGAATTTTATATTTATTTTTTACTTTTTAATGCATGTCAAGGGTGGTTTCATTATTTAAAAAATATAAATTGTATTTCTGTTTTGTGAAAAGGTTCAAAATTCATAACATCAGTTGCAGTGGATAATAACATGAGGCATACAATAAAAAGACATGAGAATATTGATTCAAAATTTAATTCCATTAACTCCCAATGAGGTGGTGGAAACACTAGGTTTACCTGATATGAGACTACTAAACTTTCATCTGAAGAATTATTAATAATTAATTCTTCTTCCTTTATTTCAGCTCTATAGGGAATAGAGTCCTCCTCTATTGTCCCTGTTCTTAAAGCGAAAACATTCATATAATTACTTTTACCTTTCCTGATGATACATCTTAAAATACTCATTTCAAACAATTTAGTTTTATATAAACCTTTGTTTTTCTTAATATTATATGGTTGAATAAACATACATTAGCAATAATATAATATTAGAGAGAAAACTTACTTAACACTAAAAACTGTATTGTTTACAATATGCTTGCTAAAAGAAAATACTTTTCCTTATTTTATGTTACCTGAGAAACTTCTTTCTCTGATTCAAATTCTTCCAACTCCCTCCTAATCATTGCGTCACAATGCTTGAACAAAATTTTGGTATGCATATGTTAATTCAAAATAAAAATATAGCAACAAATGAACAACAATTACACTCCAGCCATACTTCACATTATTTTTTCCATTAAATCTGTTTCCAATGTTCCTTTCTTCATTAAACTGATCATATTAACAATAATATATTAGAGACCATTGCTGATCATTATATTTTTATCCTTTCACAAAATTGAAAAACGTAATTAATTTTCATAGAATACCATGAATTTCGATACTTTTTACAGAAATTTAGCTTGTACCTCTCCCTCTAAAATTTTTGAAACAGCAATGTCCAAGTAACATATCTCAGTCTCGTTTCTCCTGCTCTATAGAAATGGTGCCACTTCAAGCATCATGGTCACAGACTGGCTATTAATATTATAACTATATATTACTAAATCAACTTATAGAGCACAATTTGTATTCTAATTCCATTCATATATTATGAAATAACACATGTAATCACAGTGTCCTAAATCGAGGTTGCTTGGCATTAGAAACATTTACATATTTCCAACTTGGGACCTCCAATGATCAATCCAACATAACACTTGGGTCCAGAGCTATTCTAATATGTTATCAAATATACAAAATCCGGAATCATTTTAGTCTTTTACGTAACCCTGCTAATTATAAAGACAATGCCCAAGAGAAGGTGTACACTTAGTAAAAATATGGAAGTGGAATTTCCATTAAATAAAAGTAATCGAGGAAACAAAATAGTTGAATGTACTATGTGCAACACTGAGTTTATCATTGGACATGGTGGCCGCTCTGATGTTGTGAACCACGCCAAGTCTACCAAACATAAGCAGGCTATCCTTGCTAAAAGCTCAAGTGGAGAAGTGACAAAGTATTTCAGTAAAGCAGTGATGGAAGACAGAGAAAAGGATCTGGCAGCTAAAGAAGCAACATTCGCATACCACACTACCAAACATAACCATAGCTTTCAATCAATGGACTGCACAAGTATGGTTAAGAAATTGTACAATGAGAAATTCACATGCTCCCAAATGAAAATGCAGAGAATAATGGTCAAAGTTCTTGCCCCATGGGCAATGGATCAAATTGTAAAAGATCGGAGTGTAGTTCATTTTATATCTGTGTTGGTTGATACTTCGAGTCATGTTGATCTAAAACTGGTGCCAGTGTTAGTGAGGATTTACATACTAGAAAAAGGGGTGAAAATAAAAGTAATGGAATTCACTAATTTACCTGGTAAGACATCTGATGCCATCACTGATCATATTTTACAAGTTTTGCAGAAATACAACTTGACAAAAAAAATCATTGCCTTTTCTGCCGATAACACAAATTCCAATTTTGTTGGTGCCAAAAGAAGAGGTAAGAAGAACGTTTTTACCAAATTGAGAGAAAGCACAAAGAGAAATAATTGTAATAGGATGTGCAGCCCACATTGTGCAAAATGCATTACAAACTGCAGCTGATTCTTTGCCAATTGATTTCCAGGTCACTATTGCAAAAATCTACCAGTATTTCCACACATACTATACGAATTGAAGCACTGAAGTTGTTTTGTGATTTTGCAGACGAAGGGTATAAAACTGTACTAGGACACAGCAAAACTCATTGGCTGTCACTGTTTCCTGCCTTGGAAAGACTGATAGACTGTTATAAAGGACTTAAATCATATTTCAGTTCAATAGATAAATACCCAGTGTTGATAGCAGCCTTCTTTGAAAACCATGTCACTGGTTTTTTTGCATTTTCTTCATACATGTAAAACTATTTTCTTTAACAATTCAGCACATTGAGAGACAAGATGCCACTGCATTTGAAGTAAGTTGTGAATTAGACAGCCTTATTGAGAAGATTAGAATGAAAAAATCTGAAGAATTTCTTCCAGTAGTAGCTAAACAACTGCTAGATAAGTTATCACATGGCAAATTCAAGGCCTATGTTGATGAGTTTTATGATGTATGCACTGCATACATAGAAGAATGGATACACCCATTTGAATCCTTCAAAACAATGGCCTGGATTTCAATGAGAAAAACTTTGCAATGGAAAAATGTTGGTGACAATGTAGATAACATTAAAGAATTTGCACCAAAGATTGATGATGAACTTCTATTTGATGAATTTGCGTATGTGAAATGTTATGTATATGGAAAAATGGCAGAATGGAATGAAAAACAATCACCAACCAGTGATAGATGGAGAGATCTGTTCAACCACTTTGACTCCAAAATATGAGAATTTGGATTGAATTTGCCTGGCTCTAATGCTGCCATAGAGCGAGTACTTTGTACCGTAAATGCTCTTTGGATCAAGGAGAAGAACTGTCTGCTTATTGAAATTGTGAAGGCAATGTTAATTGTGAAGACACATTTCAAAGGATTAAAATGTGTCCGGTTCCATGACTTAATAAAACAAGAAAAGAAGATTCTGGAAAGAATCCACAAATCTGGAAAATACAACTCAACAGCTGCAACAGTTTCTAGTGTGGAAGCAAACATGGTAAGAGGAGAGTAGAGATGGGAATTGTGATAACAGGCATTGTTGCATGTTTAATTTGATAGAACATTATTAATAAAAATATATTACTTAAAATTATATGAGTGTTATTTTACAGGAAGAGGACACAATAGAGATGTTAGTTGGAAAATAAAAATCTGTTGTAAGAAATTCACTCTTCAAGCAAGTATTTGTAAGCTGCTCTATAACATATGCTTACCTGGTTATGAAAAGAGCATTCTTATTTTAGTTAATTTTTCTTATAAATATAATGTTTGCTTTTTGTGATTATGTCATAGTTTATCTCTTCTACTAAATATACCTATTTTATGATTGTGATAATTGTTAAAATTACTTATTATATTACTTATTATCTGTGCCATTGATAAGGATACTATTTAATTTGTGATAATAACAAAACTGACCGGTTTTTCTTATTGTATATTTGTTTTTATGACTTTCAACTAATAAAATTGTTTGCAAATTTTGTGTTATCTATTTATTTTGTTCGAGTATATATAACTAACAAAAAAATGCATCATCCCAGTTTTCTCCCTGCTACATCCCAGTTTTGTCCCGTTTTTTTTCTTTCGAGCTCGTGTTGTCCCGGTTTTCATCCCTGAAAGTATGGGCACCCTAATGCAATAGCACAGGAAGAGCAATCACAATCATGGAGCAGAGAAAAAATGCTACGAATGCCATTTTACAGTGTACCACACTTAATACCTAAAATACCTTCATGGAGGTGTTTATCAACATGATTGGTTATTAGAACAAGTTAGGAAAGTACACTGCCCCCAGGTTATAACGCGGGGTATCGGGGGAGGAGCTGCGACCTGCATTATAAGACAACCGCGGTATAACCGAGGGCATGACTTTTCATTTTTTAATTTCTATACTTGCTACAAATGACAAAATTCAAATAAAAACACAATATACAGTGAGTAGAAGAAATTTATTTAATCAATTCCTTAAAACATCAGTATATTTTGTTGTTTTTACTTTAGTACATACTAAAAACCGACAGGACTTTCTTTCCAAGAAATAGGGAGGAAGACCCGCGGTATATCAGATTCCGCTGTATAACCGATGGCGTTATAACCGAGGAGCGGTGTACTGTGAAAGCAGATCTTATAAGGCGATTATTTTACAAAAAATTAATTTCTTCCATTGGTCGTGTAATATTAATGACATTATAATATAGCCCTCTGATTCTCATTAAAAGCTTACCCATATAAAAGCATTGAGCTCGTTGCTATGGTAGTAGATTGTTGAGACCCAGAAAAACTCCCACTTTTTTCTGATAAAAACTGAAAATGTACACTAAAGCTAGAGGGATTTGAATTCCATCTTCAAAAATAAGAAACTACAATTTCTAAAGTTTCCGACAGTTGAAGCCCTAAGTTCAAACCTTGACAGAAAATAATTTAACAAAGCAAATATATAAACCTCATCACCGATTTACGTGCTTTTCTTATGGGGCAAAATTAGCCTCAAGCATCTGATCCCGGTAAACCAAATTTTTGCCACATGCACCCCTCATATGTAGTAACTTATCCTGAAAATTTGGTTTCTCTAGGTTGAACTGTTTCAGAGATATCGTCTGCACAGATGGACGGACAGACAGAGAAAGTACTGTATTAGCCCGAATATTAGGTGACCCCGGATATAAGGTGACTCCTTATTTTCCCAATGAGAAAATCCAAAAGAAAAGTAACTTCTTCATACTTAAGGACCCCGAATATAAGGCGATCCCCACTTTCCTGAAAGACAATTTTTAAAAAAAACCTCGCCTTATATTCCAGCTAATACGGTAAATACATAAGCGATTTATAAAAAAATTGCTAAAAATGTTATATCTGTCAGAAGAAAATGGAGATATTGAAGTTTATTTATCCCTACAATAGATATGGCTGTAATATTTTTCTCCTGTATAACTTGGTAAATGGCAAGAATTCAATTTCAAATAGGGGAATTTAGAAGAAAAATTGCAACAGCTTACATTATAAAGAATATGGGGTGAGAATGACTTGTAAAAAGCCATTGAGGAACTTCATTCAATAACTTTCAAAAATATTACACGAGATGACAATGCAAGTTATCAAATTGTAGGATATAGTGAAAGAAATGCAGTAATATCACAGCACACATTTGTGTATATATGAGACCAAATAGCCACAGTACACAAACCAAGCTCCAATGCGAAGCATCCTAATTTGATGATGGACTTGGATCAAAAAGGCAAAATTTGAATAAAAATAAAAATCTTGGATCCTAATGACTAAAAGAAGTAAATTTAATAATGCTGAATAAAATAATCAGTTCAGCACTAATGGGTTACAATTAGGGTTGCCAACCTCCGGCTTTTGGGCCAGAGATCTCCAGGTCATCGCAATAATCTACTGTCTCTGGGTAAGTAGATCAAATCTCCAGTTCAATTTCGATTGCAGCAGAAACCGCTTTTAATGACTTTTTTGCAGTTTTTTATAAATGATTCGAATTAAGATAGTTTGCACTTTAATTTCCATTGTATTTTGTTTTATACAAAACACTTATATTGATGATGCTCTTACATTTCATTAATTAGCGATATTTTAAAAAATAAACAACGATTTTAATCATATGTCCTAAACTCATGAGTGCCTTTCAGAGTATTGAATATATTTAACATTACATTTAATTCCTCTAGGGTTTCTTCTAAAGGATGCAGGTTTTTAACAGGCATGTAACCTGGGGGCACAGGCCCATGCAGTTTTTGGGGCACCACAAAAATATTTAGAATTTTTCCCGTCATAATTACTGTTCTTTTAAATAAAGACTATTGAAAATGTTTTTAAATTATTCACGAGTGTAATTGCTGATATATATTTCTGAGAACACTGATGTCGAGAGCAATCATATTCATTGCTTTGTATGGAGAAAGTCATGTGCTGGACACATCATATATTTTCTATAACTCCAATTTTCAATGATTCAAATTGAAACCTAAAAAAATCAATAAAAACAAAACGATACAATAATTTTTACATAAATGGGGGCCCTAAAGACTTGACTTGCATGGGGGCCTCAAAATCGAGTTACATCCATAGTTTTCAAGCAAACTCCGGCTCATGAATATCTTAAAGCAGGCAACCCGCAATAACATCTCCACTTTATGAAGATGTAAAAGTTGGCAACCCTAGTTATGATATAACATTAGGTTCAATGGATCATAACATGAGACATACAATAAAAAAACATGAGAAATTCAAATTTTAATTACATTTACTCCCAATGACCAATGATATGGTTGAAACACTTGGTTTACCTGGTTTGAGATTATTGAACTTTCTTCATAAGAGTTATTAATTATTAATTCTTCTTCCTTTATCTCAGCTACATATGAAACAATAGCACTTTTCTCTATTGTCTCATCCCTATTCTGTAAGCAAAAACATCCATATAGGTAATTACTTTTCCTGATGATACTTCTTAAAATACTTGTTTCAAAAAATTTAGTTTTATATAAATCTTTGTTTCTCTCTTAATATTACATGCTTGATTAAACATACATGTGTAAATGGTTTCAATCTCATCCATTCTTACTGTCGACTACAATATGAATGTGGGGGGTTTCCATTTATTGTACACCTAGTGTTATTTGAACTGTTTAAAATTTAGTGGAAACATTGCAAGAATATTTGAATGCTCAACGGCTGTCCTAAATGTAAATACCGTATATACCCACATATAAAACATACCCACGTATAACGTGCAGGGAGGTTTTTGGCACCATATTCTGCAATTTTTTAATGTACCCGAGCACAGCACGCATGTTTCTAGAATTTGATTTCTGTCAAATGCTTATCATTCAATGGCAAAATTATTCATTATATTGTCAATATCATTGAGATAAGTAAATTAATGAAAATATACGTACTTCAGTCATATTAACAATAAGTAATACAGCACTTCACTCAAGTCTGTTAAGAAAATAGCTATTACATAGGTTAGCAGTTTCCCAGTGAGAAGGTGACAGTTTTAAATATCATTCAAAACAGAATACATAGCTGCAGTTCAACTGCACTTCAGACTCATCGGTGGAGGTCGACTGGTGATATAGCGAACTCCGTTATTTGCACGTTACTCACCAACATAAATGTAATCGCGAGGAAATTACAATGTGGAATTGCTCAGTGGAGAACATAACGCTATCTTCCACGGAAGATGATTCCGATAACATCACCGATGAATGGGGCAGTGATCAAGAATATCTTGGATTTTGCGATGCTTAATAATGTTCTTTATTAATTTTACTTTATTTGAAATATCTTGTATTGTACATCAAGTACAATTATTTAATAAATTTGGCATTTTTGTTAATTTGTTTTTCGTTCAAGTTATTACCGAGAAAATGCATGAGAATACCCTAAGAATGTTTAATATCATCCCAGTATCGAGTGGACGTAAAATTGGTGACATTTTCTAATGTCAGTCAATTACAATAAATACCCTGGTAAATATATACCCTTGTATAAGATGCACCATGCTTTTTAGCCAAAATTTTTACGGAAAAAGTGCATGTTATACGTGCGTATATATGGTAATTTAAATTTGTAGTATTGTGTATCTATCGCCCTCGTGATAGTAAGGTATTGGATTTCTTCCATGCTTTATAGTGACACTATTATGTATACAACTTACGAGCAGATTGGTCTCATTATATTTGGTGATTTTAATATTGATCACATAAGAGATTAAACAGTGAAGTCTGACTTGTTAAACCTACTGTCCTCCTTTGGTTTACAAATAGTCAACAGTGAGCCAACTCGGATTACTCAAGAAACATGGAACAATGTATTTAATGCACAAGAAGTGTACTCCAAATTTAATGTTTTTATCAATGATTTTTTATTACAAGCTTCAATGCATTTTTTCCTTGAATAAAAGTAAAACAAAAACCCCCAGTGGCAAAAATAAAATTTACTCTCGGGAACTTATAGATATGGCCAAACAGGTACATGATCTCTATTACAAAAGTAAATTCATAGATACTAGTCTACGTGGCAAATATTTAATTGCATTGAAAGAATTCAAAACTTGCCTATGAAATTCAGTAGGACCTTAAAAACTGTAGTTAATTGGTTCCAATGATTAGCAAAACGACAGCAGTCGAAACCAATTTTCCCATAGGAACAATGTCATAGGCCAATAATTCACTCAAAAAGACCTTACACATATCATATAAAACTGAATTTATAGGTCTCAGTTTGCCTGAAAGTTTAGACCATCTTTTCATTCATTCACTTCTAGTTTTATTTGAAGGAATCACAATTCTGGACCTTTTAGCAGCATTGTCATTAACACTGCATTTTGGGATCATTTTTATCACTTGAGGTTTAATAAGGTATAAAATATTTAAGATATATGTTAACTGTTGACAGCTGTACTGCAGCAATCCACAAAGGAATGTTTTGCTGTTTGGTACTTAGATTTAAAGGCAAATTCTAAATACTATGTCTTTGTTTAACCATTTCAGTTTATACAAAATTTTTTCACTCTAACATGTTCTCCGAGGACAGTCATAGCGCACCATTTCGATAGATCAGGGGTACCCAATCTGTGGTCCGCAGGCCTGATGCGGTCCACTAAACAATTTTATGTGACCCATCACCAGTGTATCATTGTTTTCAAAACTTTTTTCATTTATTTTAATTAACAACCAAATACTATTTTCCATGTGGCAAAATCTGTTAAGCTATATAATATAACGTTGAATTGCAACTGAGATGGCAACCTTTCTCTCTAAGTCACAGTCCAATCGTCATCTTATTCGTTTGTCTGTTTCATTAAAAAATGGCAACGAAACTTTTTCATTTTTTTGTACCACTAGGCAACAAATGATGGTTGATGGAAGCAACGGTTATTGAGGTCCTACTGTAATGGGAAAGCTGCAAATGAAGACTACAGAAAAATTCTAATAATTAGGACTACTTGGAACATTAAACAAACATTAAAGCTGTTAATATTAATTCCAGTTCTACCATTAACTTTAATAATAAACTAGTTTCTAATCCTGAAGAAATAGCTGTTTTAATTTTCAGTTTTGTAATATCATACCTAAAGTCACCTCAATCATATCATCATACCCCATAACCAGACTCTCCACTTTCAGTTTTTCTTTTCATTACATGTCCCAGTGAAGTTATGAATACTATAAAATCATTTAATGATGACTTCACTTCTGGTTCTGATGGCATACCTATGCCCAATGTCAAAGCATCTGCTGATTCAATAGCCCTACCTCTCTCTGATATAATTAATCTATCTTTCCACAAAGGTCAGTTTCCATCTTTTATTAAACTTGCTCAGGTTTCTCCTATCCCCAAGAAATGCACACTTTCTACCTTGGACAACCATCGACCAATTTCTGTACTATCAGTTTTTTCAAAAATCTTTGAAAAAAAAATTTTTATGACCCAGCATCTGACAGTCAACATGGTTTTAGAGCATATCAATCCACAACCACAGCTACCTTTGAACTCTGAGACAATATTTATCATGCTCAGAACAGTAAGCTGTATACTCTTGATATCTTCTTTGGTTTTAGCAAAGCTTTTGACCATGTTGATCACTATATCCTGAAACATAAACTTGTAAGTCTTAGCATCAATGGCACTGCCTTAAGTAGGATAATGTCATGGTACTGGTCGGTTATCCCCCACAAAGGGTACTATCCTGTTTTGGCCCCTCAAATATTTTTCATGGTAAATATTTATTGTTGAGAGGCTCATGGGATCGCTATGTAATATTTTTACCCATGACTGATGGGCCTGTCGCGACATTTACAAACCCGATCAACAGACAATGGGGAGGGATAGCTTGGTTCCAGCAGAGGTGAAGGGCACGGTAGCACCCGGAGACGACTACCCATTAAAACAAAGCCAGCCGAAGGCTCGTCCATATATCCTTTCAATGTTATATCCTCTTGACTGTTGCGCCGCAAATGGAACCAATGTAATTTGTGGGGGGATAACCGACCAGTACCAATGTCATTTCTAAGTGATGGGAGTCAAATAGTTTGTTACTCTCAAATAACCACTAATGGCTCAGTAACAAAAACCTCCTCACCTGTCAAATTGAAAATTGGCATCCATTCTTGGGCCCTTGCTCTTTAACTTATTTATAAATGACCTTCACTAACTACCTTTCTAAAAGTAAAACCATCCTATATGTGGAAAACACTTCTAGCTTGATAACAGCTGATAATTTAGCTTATTTAAGTGAATATGCCAATTTAGCAATCAGTGAAATGAAGGATTGGTGTAATAAAAAAAACTAGTTTTAAACAATGATAAAACCACATATATACAATTTCATACAAAAAATTCCTCCCAATAACTGAGAAATTAAGTCCATGGATATTCCAAGCATAAAAAACAAATTTTTGGAAATATCAATTTGTTTAATACATTTATTAACTTAATTTACTTGTAATATGCAAAACATTTTATGGATTAATTAAATTTCATTATTATAATAATACATCATTTTTGAGCAAATGAAATATATAATTTCTATCTCTAGTATTCAAATCAATCCAACATAAAAAAGGAATTTTTGAAGTCGAGTCTATGCCTCATTGTTATCAAAGAGAAACAACTTTTAGTCACTGATTTTGCCAAATGTTTAACATTGATGAATATAACATGGAGTTCCTTCTCAAATTTTGATTTTGCATTCTCACATTTTTGTTTAAATAGTCTAAACTCAATCAATTTATCTAGACATTCTAAGCACACAAGTTGTGGATAACCATCCGTCCTAGATACCTACACAAGAAATTAAAACGCAAATTAGCACACGAACACATTCAAAATATAACTTTCCAATTACTACATTGCCAAATGGTTCTCGTAAATATGGAGAATAAATCAAATTTCCTTTAAAACAAATAAGCATGGTCTATAATATGTGAAATAACTGATTCAAACCACCGATAAACTTTCTTTAATTTGAAGAAGATCGGTAATAACATCTGCCGATGTAAATCCTTGCCTGCCATTATCTTCAAAAATATCCGATAAACATTCACTCTTACACAGAAAAAGCCTGCATTGTACATACATGTACCTCGATTCCATTCCTGATACTCAAAAAATAAATTTACAACATTTTTGAAAAACTCAGAGAAATTGACAACTAATATCCCTAATCTTAAACACGAGCCAGTTTCCATCACCTACTTAATGACGAACGCACATTATTACCAGATGGCGGTGGGAATGAGGAATGGTGCGACTACACCGGGCCCCGTGCTCTCTTTAAAGGTATTTGTCACAAAGTACACGCATTTTTTAGAAAAACCTGAAAAAATATCAGTCTCATATTGAGAGAGATTACTTAGTTATCAAAATTGGCTGACATTTGATATAAGTCAACATCGATCGCAGCGCCAATTTCTGTTATATTAAAATTTTTTTACGCATATGAGGTGCCGTGCGCTCAATTTGTGCCCGCGATTTTCTTAGCCGGTTCGGATTTTTACAATTTAAAAGTCTAGTTATTAGCCAGGCTGCATTATAACAACGATGCGCCACACGAATAACTCACTTCTACTACTACTGCATGGCATGCAATAACTAAAATTTAATTAATATAAGCCAATTTGTTTTTGACTCAGCGCAGTATTTATTGTAGATGAAAAGTTCTGGTATGCTAGTAGGGCTGTAGATTGCGACTCTAACTTATCTGGAAGAATAGCGGCTAGTATTTGAACTGCTTAGAAGAGGCAATTAAACTACCTAATAGCATTTTATGCTAGAGGTTAAGGGATTGAATAAATTTTTCTATAGTTGATTTATTTTGCTCACTAGCATAACTATCTGTTACATATGATAGGTATGTGTGAATTAAGTATTAAGTTTAAATAAATTTTAAATAAAAAATTAATGAAACCAACATTGATATGCATGACAAAGTAAAATATAAAATCCACATAAATTAATGTTCCAGAAAGTAAAAATAATTATGGGAATATAAAAACTTCATGGCATGAAAATATTAATGAAGATCTATTCATTAAACATAATAAAAAAATTTATAATTGTTTTAAAAATAAAAAACAAATCATAATAACTGAACTTATTCTGTACTCTACAAATAACACCAGGTACAATAAACAATCTTCAGAAAATTTCCACTAAGAAAGAAACACAAGCCTCACTTTCAAACCCACATTACCACAAAATCAATGAATAATGGAATATTTAATTATTTTCATTATTGTCATATTATTTATTGCAAACAAGGTATTGCTTAAACTTAAAAATAGCACCAAAATTTTGTGACTACATGGAGATGGGACGTGAAATTACAATCCCAGTCAATCATATGCAATTACGCAAAACCAGCATTGATGCAAATCACCTAGACCGGAGGTGCCCAACCTGCGGCCCACAGGCCAGATGCGGCCCACTAAGCAATTTTATGCGTCCTACCACCGGTGTTTCATAGTTTTCAAAACTTTTTTCAGTTTCTTTATTTACTTACCAATATTTTTTTCTATCAAAATCTTTTAAAATATCTAACGTTAAATTGGTACCCCTATATTTCTAAATTCAAATAAGTTTTTTTGATGCAGTTTTTGATCTTTTCTCAAAGGTACTTCTAAGATTGAACACCATCATGATTATTAATATTGATATGTTGACCCAAAAAACCTCATTTTAACTTGATTTTCACTCATGTGATGCCTAAGAATCTCTAGGTAACTTCTGATTTAACTTTAATCCAGCATACCGAAGCACTGGCAATTTTAATGTGGCCAAAGATTGCCGACCACTGACCTAGATGACAATAGAGTGTTAAAAACTAATTTGTGGACAATTCAACGTTTATGTGAAAACTGATGGCAGGAAAATGAATTTTGTTCTTACAGGCATTTTTTGTTTTAAGTCCAAACTTTTATGATGATTCTAATTACATAATTTTAAAACGTAAATGATTAATATGATATGCTCATCCCTGTGTTAATAAAATGGATATAATAAATGATTCTGAAGTGGAATCCAGGACTTCAATGTGGACAATAAGCAACTTAAAATTTAAAAGGGATAAAGCCAAGTAAATCCTGAAAGTATGATTTAAATGAGATTTGCCAACATGTCCCTTGATCCTATGCCACTGGTGGCATATTACTATTGAACATAATAGCCATACAGACAAAGAGATCTGGGCTTTTATTATAGAAAATTTCCAAGGATACAGTCAATGAGGTTTGGAGGAAAATGATTGGAAAATGTTATCGATTTAATGTAATTTAATTCCATGTTAAAGTTCTGAGAGAAATAAGGAATAGCAATTAGCCTATTGGTCACAAAATGTATTGAAGAGGCAGGAATTGCATGATTTTTGTAAGAATAAGTTTCTACTTATTTTAAATAGAATTTTGGCAAAAAAATAAAACATAGGTCATCATTTTAAAATAATATTTATGTTATGCAGTTCCTTGTGAAAATTAAGTCTTCCCTTCTGATTAAACTTGTAACACAAATCACCATGAAAGGGTCTTACTCTACTATGGATGCTTTTGTGCACTTAGAGACTTGATCTATTGTAGAAATTTTTCCCACATTCTTCACACGTGAAGGGTCGTTTTCCAGTGTGTAGCATGTAGTGGTTTTTGAGATGATGCTTTAGAATATACCCCTTCTGGCAAACATCACATTCAAAAAGTTTCTGCTTGCTGTGACACTTAACATGTTGGCGTAGCTTCCCTTTGTGATCAATTGTCATACTAAAAAGGAACGTCTCCAGAATGTTGCAACTTGTGCTTTTCAAGATTTCCACCAAAACAGAACCTCTTCTCACAAAGGTCACATGCAAATGGTTTATCACGTGTGTGTATCTTCAAGTGTGCAATTAGTGCCTCATTTTTGCTGAATTTTAGAGTGCACCACACACAATGAAACTGTTTTTCGCTATGTACCCCAGTAATGTGTTTCTGGAGGCTTCTAATGTGTGTGAAACACTTTCCACATAACTTGCACTGGCATGGCTTTTCACCGCTGTGTATCCTCTTGTGTTCAATCAGGCTCTCCTTCCTCTTGAACGTGTTCCCACAAATCTCACAAAGAAAACGACTTCTATGACTCTTCATGTGGGAGTTGAACTTTCGCT
The DNA here is from genome assembly GCA_036926305.1 of Uropetala carovei. Taxonomy (NCBI): domain Eukaryota; kingdom Metazoa; phylum Arthropoda; class Insecta; order Odonata; family Petaluridae; genus Uropetala; species Uropetala carovei. The sequence goes on from JAXCHB010000277.1 coordinate 1,944,341, forward strand.
TATGAGAGAATTTTTCATGGCATTTGCTGCATTCAAATATTGACTTTCCCAGCTTCCATCTTGTATTAAACTGAAACAAAAGTAAGTAGGTTGTTGAAACATCTTACCATTAAATTTTTGTTTAATATTATATTAACTCATTAGTGTGGCAGCGCATTAAATGACCAAATCATTAAGAATGCACACATGCACCATGAAGTAGACACCAACGCTTGAGGACAAAAGCATTAACATGGCCTGTCAAACATTATTGCTTACTCCTTTAACAAAATTTCATTTAAACAATAATTATTCTTATTGTGCAAATTTTATATTACTAACTCGACACTTAAAGCTAAATTTATATTGCTTTTATATATTATAAATATCATATGGAATCACAGTGTCCTCAATGAAGTTTGCTGGACAGAAACAAAGCTCCAATGCCTACTGTCCTTATTCGAGAAGATCCTTAAAATGAGACGGTAGAATTATTAGGTTTACCTCATATGATGTCACTGATGAATGTTCATCTGTAGAATTACTAATAATTAATTCTTCTTTAATCTCAGGTACATATGGAATAACAGTGCTTTCCTCTATTGTCTCATCCCTATTCTGTAAGCACAAACCTGCATATAATTACTTTTATCTTTCCTGATGCCATTTCTCAAAATACTAGCTTCAAAAATATTTATCATATGTATGTATATTTTAAACTATATGGCCACAGTATAAAAAAAAGCTGCAATGACCGGTGTTCTCATTTCTGAATGACCTTTTAACTCATATATCTATAGTCAAAACTTCAAAAATTTGTATTAAAATAAGTCTTGGGTCATAATAACTAAAAGATGCAAATTCAATAATGCTGAACAAAATAACAAGTTTGGCAATAATGGTTTAGGATATAATAACAGTTTCAATGGAACATAACATGATACATATAATAAAAAATATGAGAATATTGATTCTAAAATTTATTACAGTCTCCTGATGAGATGGTAGAAATACTAGGTTTCCTCATATCTTAGGCACTAATGGGTTAAGACATTATGTCAGTTTCAAAGGATCAAACATGAGACTTGCAATAAATAAATGTAAGAACATTGATTCAAAATTGTATCCCATTATCTCCTGATGAGATGGTAGAAATGCTAGGTTTACCTCATATGATGTCACTGATGAATGTTCATCTGTAGAATTACTAATAATTAATTCTTCTTCTTTAATCTTGGTTACATATGGAATAACAGTACTTTCCTCTATTGTCATATCCCTATTCTGTAAGCAAAAACTTGCATATAATTACTTTTATTTTTCCTGATGCCAGAAAGTTTTATCATGTAAGTACATACATTTAACATTAAATGGCCACAGTACAAAAACAAAGTTGCAATGAACCGTGTTCTCATTTCTGAATGGCCTTTTAACTCATATACCGTATTTGCCTGATTATAAGGCGATATCTTTTTCCAATATGTAAACTGAAAATATCTTACTTGCCTTATGATCGCAACCACCCACACTAAAATTCAATCCTCTATGTTCTACAAAGACGGCAGCTGTCCCCGCCTCCACTCCGCATGCTACTATGTTTTGCTTTTATTTATTTTCATTTACACTGGAAATTAAGTGTAACCAATAAGGTATTTTGAAATCAAATTTAGTCTCAATGCCCCTTTTTTCCTCATGGCTTCTAAAATAGGGAGTTGCCTTATAATCAGGCAAATATGGTATTTAAGGTCAAAACTTCAAAAATTTGTATTAAAATAAACATCTTGAGTTCTAATAATTAAAAGATGCAAATTCAATAATTCTGAACAAAATAACAAGTTTGGCAATAATCGGTTAAGATATAATAACAGTTTCAATGGAACGTGATACACATAATAAAAAAATATAAGAATATTTATTACACTGTCTCCTGATGAGATGGTAGAAACACAGTAAAACCTCACATAGCAAGAATTCACAAGATGCGATTTCGCTAAGACACAGCAAACATTTTCCTACCAAACCTCAGAAGACGTAGTGGTTCACCTCACTAAGACACCATTTGACAAGTCAAAGCCAAAGTTAACCTTTAAATTTCCCGTAAACTATAGATGATAAAAACTTCCAATTAGAACATTTAAAGAAAAAATATTGATTCATGTAATTATTTTACCTTATAAAAATGTTGCATCAAGAGATTCGTATGTGCGCTTCTCATATTGTGCTGATACGGCAGAGCTCTGCAATTGGTGTGCCATGACAAAGCCCTTGATGTGCCACGGTATATTTTACATTATAAGCAAGGGAAGGACATTACTCCGTTTTATTATCCTTCAGTTACGACCACAGAAAATGCATTTTTAATAAACAGCATTACTTTAGGGCCAAAATTGTTACACTGTTTCAGTTTCTCGAAGATGCAACATAGTTACTTCTTGGAGAAACTACATCATACAGAAGTTTCGGATAACGTAATCTCCACAGTTTTGTATGTAACTGTGATGTTGCAATGTAAACATTCTGCAGTTTTTCTACTCTATTTATAATAAATTCAGGAATTTTTTAATGATTCACGTTACTCTCTGGACAATAGCACCAATTATTTTCACATATTCTCCATTACTTTCCTCATTAGTTATAATTCTCATCTCCAAAATGAAAGTGAATCATTTTTTTCATAATTTGTCCCATCTATATAGAAAAAAGTGATTTTTTTCTCTTGCTGCTGTTCATAGTTCATAGTTCTATACAATTTCAGCATGAAATTTGGCTCATTGTGCCTTGAACGAACATGAAGGTGTGCCGTGAAACAAAAAAGGTGACCAAAACTTTGAGTGCATGTAATATTATTATATTATTTTTTCTTAATTCCACATCAAAAAATTAGGTTCTGTGAATTAAGTGATAGCATGGATTATGCGAGTAAATAGGTATTTAAATACCGGTCAAAAAATTATTCTAAAAAATGTAGAAAATATGAGATCCGAGACTTCATGCTTCATATAACGTGATTTCAAAGAACGCAACTACTATGAGGTTTTACTGTATTAGGTTTCTTCATATCTTAGGCGCTAATGGGTTGACATTATGTTAGTTTCAAAGGATCAAGCATGAGACTTGCAATAAATAAATGTAAGAACATTGATTCAAAATTGTATCCCATTATCTACTGATGAGATGGTAGAAATGCTAGGTTTACCTCATATGATGTCACTGATGATTGTTCATCTGTAGAATTATTAATAATTAATTCTTCTTCTTTAATCTTGGTTACATATGGAATAACAGTGCTTTCTTCTATTGTCTCATCCCTACTCTGTAAGCAAAAACTTACTTTTATCTTTCCTGATGCCATTTCTCAAAATACTAGCTTCAAAAAGTATTATCATATGTAAGTACATTTAACACTATATGGTCACAGTACAAAAACAAAGTTGCAATGACCCGTGTTCTCATTTCTGAATGACCTTATAACTCGTATATATGGTCAAAACTTCAAAAATTTATATTAAAATAAACATCTTGGGTCCTAATAACAAAAAAATGCAAGTTTGATAATGCTGAACAACATAACAAGTTTGGCAATAATGGGTTGAGATATAATAACAGTTTCAATGGAACATGACATGATACATATAATAAAAAATATGAGAACATTGATTCTAAAACTTTTTGCACTGCAATTTTACCTCATATGATGTCAATGATGAACTTTCTTTGTTTGAATTACTAAGAATTAATTCTTCTTCTTCTAATTCAGCTGCATATGGATAAACAGTGCTTTCCGTTATAGCCTCATCCTTATTCTGTAAGCAGGAACTTGCATATAATTACATTTATCTTACCTGATGCCATTTCTCAAGATACTTGCTTTAAAAAGTTCAATTTTATTATATGTGATATGTAAATATAATACTATATTGCCACAGTACACGAACAAAGCACCAATGTTCACCATAGACTCATTTATGCTATAATAGCATCTACCAGATGCTCTGCTATCCCCACTTGCCAGACAAACTAACAACTCTACGTTTAGCCTCAAAGTCATTACTTTTTTCTGCATTTTTTGACCAAATTTACTTTCATCAATTACATTATGTAAAAGGTAGGAAAAATATGCATGAAAAATACAGCAATAAAAAAAGAAAAACCGTTTCTATAAAAGGAATACAAACAGCATGGAAGTGTTAAACTGACAATGAGATTTAACTCTTTGCAAAGCTGTGTTTTATAGAATTTCACCAAGAAAGAGGAGTTGAAGTGGAAAATTAAACAAATTATAACATAAAATGATTACCAATTTAAAAGCATATATTTTAAACATAAAAAATTATAATTCTCCAAGTAAAATAATTTCAAGTAATAAACAGATACTTTATGAGTTGTTCAAGAAGCAGAAATTCTCTAGTTAATATGGTCAGAAATGAGGAATAGGGTAATTTAAATTCAGCCACGAGATTAACCAGATGTATTCATATGATCTTGATTTCCTTATAGCATTAAAGAACAAAACAAGGGGAAAAGGATTCTAGAGAAGAAAGACCCTCTCAGGTGCAATCGAAGCCCACATGCAAGCAACAGCTAACATTTCAAATATTTTAAACTGACAGCCTATGGCAGAAAGAACCTACAACAGTTGCCTCCAAATTTTTCACATCACCACACACATCTGTGCAAATATAGAGAGTAAAAACATTACATAAACTTCTGAGGGTTAGCAGTGGATATAAAAGTTTATATGCTGCAACTGTAACAGGGACATACAAAGAAACTAACTGTGAATAATGAACACCCTAAATGTTACTTAGGTTTGCAAAGAAACTGCCTGCAAATATCAAGGGCTTACTATAATAAGTTCGGTGGTAATGGGTAAAGATAAAGCACAAGTTTCAATGGCTCATAACATTACACACCAAAAAAATATGAGAACATGGATTCAAAATTTAATTCCACTAACTCCCTGTGACCAATGAGATGGTAGAAACACTAGGTTTACCTGGTATGAGATTATTGAATTTTCTTCAGTAGAATTACTTATAATTAATTCTTCTTCTTTTGTTTCAGCTACATATATAAAAGTTTCTTCTTCTCTCGTCTCTTTCCTATTCTGTAAAGAAGAATTTGCATAAAATACTTTTATCTCCCCTGACACTGTTTCTTAAAATGTTTATTCTGATTTCAATCCGAGTTCACATCTAAAGATTATAGGACTATGAAAACATGCATTAACCATAATATTGTATAATAGAGGAAATTTACTCAGTGATACAAACTGAATTTGGTTAGTGCTTTGAGAAACGAAATTATTTTTCCTTATAATACTTCTTTACCCGAGAAACTTCTTTCTCTGAGATAAATTCTTCCAACTCCTTAACTATGTCAACAAACTTAACTAAATTTCTAGTGTACATACATTAATTCAAAATATACAAATATAGCAGCATAAAGACAACTATATCATTTGCACCCTAACTCACTTGCGTTGTTTTCTCTTATACACAAGTAACCCAGGGATCACCAAGAACGAAATCACACTAATGCTGTTGAACTACGTTGGACCAAGATTGCCATGCTTGGCTTACAGTTCGCATTAGCATGGTTTTTCAAAATGCCTCTCGGGTGACAGACATATCCAAAACTATGCGAATGTCTCCAATAACCCAACATTCACTTTTATTATTAGCTTAATTTTACATTTTCATATAGCACGGTACATATTTGTCAAGGCTTTGATAGGAATTTCAAACTTTTATTTTTGGGAATCACTCACAATACCCTACTAGAGTGAAGTACAGTACTACTAAAAAATTACACATATTCCCTTACCTCTAAAAATTAAGAGAGAGAGGAGATTGGCTGTAATCTGACACATTACTCTGTTTGGGAATTTTACAGCTGATAGACCAACTGGTCATCACAGCATTTAAGTCCTATATACGGAGAAGTTTTGCACATATCATTGATGCCATGGATGGATTCCCTACTAAAAATTTATGTTTAAACTGAATTTACAATTTTACAGCTATTGATATTATTAGAGGCCAGGACTGGCACACTGAAAAATAGCACCTGAGACGAGCAAAAGAATCGCTGACCCCAAAAATAATAGGAAAGAGAAAAAATACAAAAAATGCTGCCTCAAGCCATTGCCTCTCCGGCTCACCCCTGGCACCGGCCCTGAGAGACACATCTCAACCATGAACACTTGCTAAGAGAAGAAATTGTGAATGACTTTAAAAGATTACCCAGTGCACAGGGGGAGGTTGAAAAAATTGTTAACCTTGCAAATAGTATTGGAGTTGAGGGATTTAGTGATATGAAAGGGAAAGAAGTCGAAGAGCTCATACAGTCCCACTGGGAGGGATTAAAAAATGAGAAGTTGAAAAAATTATACACCTCTGATGTGAATGTTGGTGAAGAACCAGACAAGCAGAAGATGAAGAGTTGTAAAGACTTGAATTAAGATGCAAGGAATTGACAAAGATCACAAAAGCAGCAGAGTTTCTCAAAGAGAAGAATATGAAGAAAGATCCTGACTTTCAAAGAGCTACAAAAATGAAGGGATCTAATGGCAATGCTATGACTTCTTATATGCACATTTATGAAAGCATGGCTAGCAAAGGCAAACCCAAATTACATATATCATAAGGCTATCAACTTCAGTCTCTGCCCAACCCCTCTCCCCTATTAGGGTTAAATGGAAGAGGGGACCTTGTGGTCTCAATTTCGTCCTGAAAATAAAGTCATCTATCTATCTCCTCCTCTGTCTGCAGCTCTACCAATTAAAAAAGTTTCTTGTTAAGAAATTAAACCTTTCACCTAAGTTGCCTTTTCAGTAATTTTTTGAAGAGTTCTAGTCATCTTAAATTTTATCATCTTGATGCTTTAACTCATGCAGTGTTTTTAAAGTGCTTTTAGTTAGGAAATTATTTGGCTTTCTGTTTTTATAACTCAATATTGGACTTTTTTCTTAGTTTCTTTATTTTATCTACGTGAGATTAAAATTTACATTTCATATTGCAATGGTTACAATTTATAATTTTTTTGCTCCAATCCCCAAGACCGTGGAACATAACCCCAGTTTTGCTTTTAAATCAATGCCTTGCAGAGCGCAGAATCATTTGTGCATGGTCTTTGGCCAGAATGTATCCCCTGCATTCAGAGGAAGTTACCTGTACATATATGTATAATTCCTCATGTATAACTAGGGTTACCAGATGACATCAGTGAAAAGCAGGACAATGAGATTCAAAAAGCATGACAAATCATTTTTTTGATAATCTGAAATTAAGTTTGTAAATGACAGAAAAAAAGTAAAATATATATTTTAACCAGGAGTGGTTGGGCTATGCAAGCAATGCCTGTCTAGTGAACCAACAACATAAACTTTTTTAATTACTTAAAATAAATTTTACTATTATTATAAAATTGATAGATATATTTTATAATTTCATCACTTAAATAAATTTCTACTAACTTGCAATTGGCATTACTCAATTGTTATTGAGCGGTCATTGATAAGCAGTTTCAGAGCTGCTTCTCTAGAGCTAATACGCATAGAAATGAGAGAGGTTAAATTTTATGCATGCCACAGATTTACTCATTCACCAAGGAACTTCATATTTTATACAGAAAATATCAGCTTATGTGTGCCAAGTACAATCACCGGCATGCCAATTCGGGCACACATGCCACGTATTTGCCATCCCTGGTATAGTGTATAGTAAAGCAAAACTTTGAGGAAGGGATCTTACCCAATCTTTTTAGAGCATATTATGTGACTGTAATGTTACAATGCCAGGAGAACACGTGAGTTGTTTTTTTCAATCGGCCTGTATTATTTTTCATAAGGCTTGAGTATATCCTATTCATTAAAAAAAGCAGAGGGTATACGGTCTATTCCAACATATACCCTCCACTACAGCACTGTCTGATAATCATAAAGGCTTACCTTTTTCCTAGATTTTGGACAAATTTGTTATACAGCCAGGAAAATAAGTTTGTTACAGTGATTATGTAATTGTGGTTTTTTCAGCTGAGCACAAAATATGACGGGTTCAAAAGATCTCTCTTTTCTCTACCTAAACAATTCAATCATATAGTAAAATGAATCAAGTGGTGCAAGAGGAATAATTAAGGACATCAGGAGCCAAATAACTTTAAATGCTGCATTGTAACAATAACAAATTACTTATTAAATCAAATTCTACTATTAATTATATCACTATCAGTTAATTAATTGTTACTCAATCACATCTATCCTATATGGCTTTAGTGATGAGAAACATTTTCAGACAAGAAAATTTGTTGTAACAGATTAAAATGCCAAATAATATGGCAACCGTTAATGTAATACATTTATTATTTTGTATTCATCACAATTGCGAAATAAACAATCATAAATAAGGACACTTCAAAAATAAATACGGACGCCAAGGCTAATTCCCAAAATACGGGCATGTCCGGCTAAATAAGTACATACGGTAACCCTATGTATATCAACATATTCTCTTTCTTCTTTAATAGATACCATCATATCTTTAGTATTCACGTTTGAAGCCAATGCATTCTAAAACTTACAATCAAAAAGGGAAGAAATTAAAACATCACGTAATATGATAATTGCGAGAATCCATGTAAACACCTAACACAAAATAACAGTAAAATGTTTAGAAATATCTATTTGTTTCATAAATTTTACTAATATTATTAACATGGAAACACAGGATTACTCAAATTTCACAACTAAAGCAATACCTCATTCTTGAATAAATAAAATACATTATTCTAACAACTAGTATTCAAATCAATCTACCATAACATGTGAAGTTTTTTGAATCGACCAGAAATTAGCCAATGGCTCATTGTTATCCAAGAGAAACAACTTCTACTCACTGATTTTCCTAAGGGTTGAACATTGATAACTAAACTATTTGCATGGAGCTCTTTTTCAAATTCTGATTTTGCATTCTGACAGTTTTCTTTAAATAGTCTGAAATCGACCAATTTATTAAGACATCGTAAGCACACAAGTTGAGGGAAACTATCCGTCCTAGATACCTACACAAGAAATTAAAGCGCAGATTAGAACAACACATTCAGAATAAAACTTTCCAATAACTATATTACCTAATATTCTCGTAAACATGGAGAATAAATCAATTTTCTTTTAAAACAAATAAGTATGGCCTATAATATTTGCTTCAAACCCCTGGGAAACTTGCTTTAATTTGAAGGAGATCGGTAATGATATCTGCCGCTGTAAATCCTTGCCTACCTTTATCTTCGAAAATATCCAAGAAAAACCCACTCTTACACAGACAAAGTCTGCATTGTACATACATGAACCTCGATTCCATTATTGATACTTAAAAGTAAACGTAATGAAAAACTCAGACAAATTGAACACTGCTATTCTTGATTTGCTGATATAGTTTTGAAATCAAGCAAGTTTTCATCACCACTTTAATAACAAATGTACATGGTAACAACATAAAAACAGTCAACATCCACCCGTCACAATAACAACGATGCGCTAAACGAATAATTCACTTCTACTATTTTCTAACTTGCTATCATTTATGCGATTTTGAATTTGTTCAAAGGCGGGTATTTTTGAATGTGCTTCTGTTGATATCTAGCTATAGTATTGTATCACAGGAAAACACCATAATTCTCCAGATCACGCGTGGTAAGTACCTATTTTCGTTATAGTTGATATTTTTTCATAAATAAAAGGGGTTCCAAAAATAGGTTTACTTCATCCACTACGAACGTTTTAATTCTTGTATAATAAATTAATGGTAATTGTTTGTGGTTATATTTGTTTTTCTGCAATCGAATCCTATTGTCTATGCATATCTTGTAATTCTTCAATTATTTTTATAATGAAATAATTAGAATAAGTAATATTTCCATATTTTTATTAAATAAATCTTAATTATTGAGTATGAATTGTAGCTTATGCAGGTTTTCCAAATTTGTAAGTGGGTATAACTTCAAACACAATATCTTCAATCATAAAAATGTATAAATTCATTACATACTTTGCATTTGCTATATAACGAGAATTTATGGTTAAGTCAGTGACAGTCAATGTTTTCAAGTGTGCAGATAGGGTTGCCAACTCGTGAAGAGTTGATTACAGGAGATTTCAGCTTCATGGGTTGGAAATTCTGGGAGAAGTTTCTCAAAGCTGAAAAAGCTCTTAAGCAAACCATGAAATTTGTATTATTTTTTTATGAGAAACATATAACAAGTAGTTAATCTTATTTTTATAGTAATGTATAGATGCTAGCCAATTCTTAATATTCCGGTCTTGGATGATTCCCTATGACAGTGATGGCGAGCCTTCTATTGCCCACATACCAATATTACTGAAATTGTCGAATCTTTTCCACCTTGCATGCCACCAAATCCTTGATTTTTTTTTGCATGCCAACTAAATTAAATTTGTGATCAAGACATAAGAGATTTAAATTTGTAATCGTAATACTAATGTTTACAATAGTTAACTAAACAACACGTTTTTGCGGCACTAAATCAATATGATAAATGCTTTGGTTTTTGCCTTTCGTTGGCATGCCAACCAAAATCCTGGGTGCGAGAGGGAAGGAAATGAAAAGCGATAGTTTTTATAATTTATTTACGTTTGCCACTAGTCATGTGGTGAAAATCTATGTATAAAAAAATGCCGATGTACTCACCAAAAGGTCGGCTGAGTTGGAGCAAGAACTAAAAACATTTCTAATATCATTCAAATACCTCTTCTGTGATCAATCTTATTGACTGGTTTATACATGCACACTGCTCTAGGCATGGATATCAATACATTTTCACTGCTGCATGAAACTTAGTTATCTCCCAACTCCCGTATTACATACTTGTTATATTGTATATACATGTTGAGTCCCTCTATTTTTGTAATACAAATGTGTAGTCAATTTAAATATAAAGCTGTATGAGACCCACCCAGCCAAATCTTCAATAGCAATGTTAGGTCAAATATGTAACCTGCATGGTGATTACCTTGTTAAGTGAAAACAGGAGAAAAAGGCCTCAATCCAGGAGTATTTCTGGAAGCTTTCCCTACTCCAGGAGACTCCCGGTGAATCCGGGAGGGTTGGTAATCCTATGTTCAGACCACTTTTCAACCTTGACAAAATCCTCACACCACATCATGTTATTAGTTTCTTTTACACTTTTTTATATGAAATCTAATGTGATAAAAAATAAATAATATGCACTCAGCAATTGTTTCTAATGTTCACACCTTAAATCTTGTGAAATTCTCATTCAATACTTCCATAAATACATTGTGGAGCATAGCATTGATAATGCTATTTTTTCCAGACCCTACATAGTAGCCTCCCAGACCACCATGGTATTAGGTGTATGGTGTCAGATGTATTTTATATTGTAAAAATTTATTCTTCTCTCAATAATAAATACAGCCTGACATCTGCAGTGTTATATACTTACAAACTATATCAATTATTTATTATGGGTTTTCCTTTATGGAAAACTTCCAGCTTGATGTTCAAAGCATTTTATTCATGTACATTACAAATTTTTCCACAGTGACATATCCTATTTCATTTGTATAGCTTATGCAATAAAAAAGAATTTAATCAAATCTTGATGAATTACATGCAACATTAACATAATATTTAATTGGGCACAACTTCATAGAGAAAAGTTATTAGTGGAGACATTCGTATTTTCTTAATATATAATGGTTATCATTATTATTCATTTAGAGGAGTACTGCTATCTACCTTTTCATTTAAAAAATTTTTTACTCATAAAAAGATTTTTTAAATAAGGATTTAAGGTTTATCAGTGATTAACCCTTTCACAGCCAAGAATTTTCCTAAAAATCTCGCGAAAAGTGCCAAGCGATTTTAATAGAAAATGCAGGATTATGATTTTGTAAAGTTACAGGTCAGTACATTAAATAGAACACACATAGTAATATCATTAATAATAAACAAAAATATAAAAAGCTATATTTAAAGCTAAAATAACAGTATTAATCTTTAAAAATTAACAAATAATTTTAATGCAAGGTGAAACAGAATAATAATGATAAATTACAATTATTTTTGTCGATATCTGTAATACACCAGCAAAATCAAATCTTCATACCTAATCCTGTTTTTTCTTAATTATCACTACACCATTTAAAACATACAAAGTTATCTATTATACAATTTTCAATAACACTTGTGCTTTTTGACATCCAGGATGAAGTCCTTTACTACATTTAACAAAAATAGTTCTTGATCGTCTCTTTTTCATGTTTGTTGAGCACTCACGACATAATCTTTCTTTTTTATCTGGAAGTGACACAACCCCAAACTCATGTGAAGGACCAGGAGAGCTCTCGTCCTCAGGTTTGCTGCCATTTCCAGATACACTTCTAGCCTCTACCCACTCCTTAGCCAATGAATTCATGACTGAAATATTAAATTTCATTCGGTCCATAGGCTTTTACCCTGCAGGTATATTCTCCTTATAGAGAATATACACATTCAATAGCATTCGCGAGACTAACTACCTTTTTCCAATATTTGAAAAATCTCCTCTCATCTCGACAGCTATACAGCATCATGTCCAACATATCGATGCCCCCATGTATTTGTGCTCTTGTACAAGATCAGGTTTCACCACTGGCGGACCAGTAAGTATATATTGTTGGTTTGCACTTGATGCCCGTATTGATAATACAGGCAATGAAGGCCTTCATTTCAGCAACACAGACATCCTGCCACATATTTGCACGAGAACGTAGGGTAAGACATTCATTTGATTCAAAAAATTGCTATGCATACCTGTTGGTTTTGACAACCGTCATCAAAAAGAGCGCTTTCGTAAAAAATAGATTCAATTAATCTATTGGTGCAGAATCGGGAGGTGGAGCATGTTTTGGCCCTTGAAGCTCTGCATACTTAATCGGTAGATTATTGACAACATCTTCGCACCTTGCATATATGTCCTCCCAATCAGTATCACTTTCATCCCTCTCTGACACTGATGGACATGCAACCCTTTACTTCGAGGAGAACTGCTTTGGAAGATGAGACATCAACCACGGAGGCAGAAAATTCATAATAACTACTCTTTGAATCATCACTAATAGAACTACTATTAGATTCATCTAGAAACACAGGAATGCCTTCCTCTCAATCACGAAAGGAATCCCGAATTATGCCATAGCAAAGACTAAGGGTTTTAGGAAGTGGGCATTTTCGTCCTAAGTAAATAAAGTGCCCGTAGATATTAGGGTCTTAGGAACATGCAGGAAGACGGATAACACCATCTTGCGGTTAGAAAGAAAACTAGATGAAATGGATCGAGGATTGATCTAATCGTCACTGGCATTTTTCGCAAGGGAATGGAGCATCGATCTAATCAACATTGGCACTTTAAGGGTTAAAAAAACAACATTAAGTTAATTTTTGGTTGAAAAGGATCTATTAGTTTAATAATTTTGAAAGTATATGGTATTTACTCATATGTAAGCCATCCTTATTTTTTAAATTTTTTGTCCCCAGAACAAGGGTGCCTCTAATATATAAAGAAAAAATAAATAAAATCCAAAAATAATCATTCAAATTCACTAGGAATTTGCTAAATGGCTGGGTGATTCATCTCACAGGATATGGCATATATAAACATTACATAATCACTGCAAAAATAAAAAAGGAAAACAAATATTATTGCTGATGTCAGATTTTGCAGACAACCACTGTGGTAATGCCAGGGACCTGTGAGAAAAATGCCATAGTCTGGTGAATATTAAAGTTACAAATAATTCACCAAACTTTATTATTATAAACTGTAACAATAAGAAGTCTACAGAATGAAAACAGGTGTTTCAAGTTGTATGTACAGCATAGAAAACCTCCCTCCATGAAAAAAAAAGCAGTATTGTAAGAATTCGAAAAGTGTGTAAACATATCTAAATTTTAAGTGAAATATCTCATCGGCAGTCAAACCTTCATTGTATAAGATGCAGCATTATATTTGGACACATATCTGCAACAAAAAAGTGCATCTTATACACCGGAAAATACAGCAAAATCATTTAAATTTTTTCTGTTATTTTTCATACACGCATACAATGGCCATAATTTTTTGCCTGAGAAAAATTTTCCCTTCAGTTCTACAAGGCTTGGCGTTATTAACACACAAAATATAAACACGGCCTCCACCTGTTCGATAAATGATTTTCATACGTCTTTACTTTGAAATGGTAGCGGTATATCATGCAGAACCATGTGAGCATCAAGGCTTCTCTTGTGCACAAACTTCTTATTGCAATAGTCACAATGGAAGGGTCTTAAAGCGTGGATTTTTCTGTGCAACAAGAGATTAGTCTTCTTATGAAACCTCATCCCACATCCTTCACATGAATAGGGACCTCCTCCTGCGTGTGTAATCTTGTGTGAGACAAGATAACACTTCCGAACAAACCTCTTTTCACAAACATCGCACTCAAAAAGTCTCTCCTTACACGGGTGTGAATTTTTGCCGGTGTGCTTTCTCTTGTGACTACTCAAGATCCTTTTCAGCTTAAAAATCCTCCCACAGATCTCACACGGAAAAACATTATTATTCTCTCTGTGACCCTTCAGGTGGATGTTTAAATTTACCATATCGACGAATTTTTCTTTGCATTCATTGCATTCAAATATTGTCCCCCTTGGCTGCTTCATTGTATTACACTGAAAATAATAAATGCGGTGTTGAAATAACTTATCACTGAGTTCTACATTTTAAATTTTCATTGTATATTAATATAAAGAATAAATGTTTCTGGAATGTAGCATGCAAAATAAAATTTAAAATATAACAACAGTCATGCAATATTAAATTCCATGAATGAGAGGCTAGTTATATGAGGTTTACCTGGTAATGGTAGGTTAATGATGATTTTTCTGTTGTAGAATTACAAATAATTGATTCTTCTTCCTTTATTTCATCTGCAAATGGAATAATGGATTCTTCCTCAATTGTCTTGTCATCATCCTGCAGCGAGCAAAACTTGCATTTAATTACTATTATTATCTATACTGGTACTACTTCTTAAAATACTTGCCCAAAGTTTTGATTTTAATTTGTGTTCATCTATAAAATTTACTGAACAGTAAAACATACTTTAATCGTGATTTTGTAATGGAGAGAAAATTTCATTAGTACTAAAAATTGAAATATCTTAGATAATTTTAGAAGGGAAAGATTTAGGAAATGTTTAAAGATGTGTGTATATCTAACACTATATAGCCAAACTACACAATGACTCCAATGACCTGTGTTCTCATTTGAGATTGACCTTTTAACTGGTATATCTATGGTCAAATCTTCAAAATTTGTATTAAAATACACATTATAGGTCTCAACAACTAAACAGTGCAAATTCATTAATGCTGAACAAAATAACAAGTTCAGCAATAATGGGTTAAAATATAATATCAGTTTCAATGGATCAAACACAAGACTCGCAGTGAAAAAATTTGAGAACATTGATTTTAAATTGTACTAAACTCTCTCACAATGAGGTGGTAGAAATACTAGATTTACCTGATATGATGTCATTGATAGATTTTCTTCGATGGAATTACTAATAATTAATTCTTCTTCTTTTATTTCAGCTACATGTGGAATAACATATTCTTCCTCTATTGTATCTTCCGGTTTCTGTAAGCAAGAACTCTCATATAATTACTTTTATTTTTCCTAAGATTATTTCTTAAAGCAGTAGCTCCAAAACGTTTATTTAAAAAAAATGGATTCCTCTCTTAAGGTTATTGGTTTGATAAAACAAAAATTAATCAAAATCTAGCATTGTAGACATAATTTACTTAGCACTAAAATTGAAGTTGTTCACACTCCAAATGCTTTTATAAACAAAATTAACTCCTTATTCTATTTTACCTGATAAACTTCTTTCTCCGAGACAAATTCTTCCAGTCCCTCCTTAACCACCTCACCACACTTAAACAAAATTTCGTTATTTTTATTTACTATTTAATTAAGCAGCAATAAATCAACCATCTCTTTCGTTATCATTATTTTCATACCTTACCTCGCTTGCATTATTTTCTCCTCTATATTTGACTGTTTGTTCATGTGTATCAATATTTTTGTTTTCTCTTTCATTACGTAAAACATATTTTTGAGTAGTCAAGGCTGCGGCTAATATACTCTAAAAATTACATGTAAAAAGGGAAGAAATTAAAACTTTATACATATAATTATTTGATATTTGTGAAAATATTTCTGGATTTAAAGGATAAAACTAGCTAAATTAATGGAAAATTACATTAGTTTTAAAAATTATACCCATATTTTTGTTAGTTTGCCAAACTTAGACTATATACTTAACCTTTGACCCTTAAAAAACCGTCAGTTTATAAAAATCGAATATAGCTCTATACGCTAGTACTAATATTAAAGTTTTACACTGTTTAATTAATTCAAATCGATCATAATTTGGGGTGTTTGCTTCCGACAAAAGGGCAACTTTTACTCACTGGTCTCGCCAAATCTTTAACATTGATGAATATAACATTTGAATTGAGTTCCTTCTCAAATTTTGATCTTGCATTCTGACATTTTTCCTTAAATTGTTTGAAACTCATCAATTTGTCCAGACATTCAAAGCACACAAGTTGAGGATAACCATCATCCCTAGTTACCTACTCAAGAAATTAAAATGGAAAGTTAGCTCATTCAAAATAAAGCTCTCCAGATAGAACTTTCCCAAAGACTCCTCATGTCAATGCAGATCGTTATACAATTTCCTTTTAACGCAAAGCAAATATTAGTTGAATGATTGATTCAAACCACTTGCTTTGATCTGAAGGAGATCGGTAATGATCTCTGCCGCTGTAAATCCTTGCCTGCCATTATCATCGAAAATATCCGATAAACATTCACTCTTATACAGACAAAGTCTGCATTGTACATGTATGTACCTTGATTCCATCACTGATACTTGAAAAATAACTTTATAAAATTATTAAAAAACTCAGTCAAATTTACAACAGTAACACATTTGATTTAATATACGAGTCAGTTTGCACTACCAATTTAATTTGGAATGTACATTTTTAACAATTCAAAAATATACACATTAGCAAGTTTACACAACAATGATGCGCATCACGCATAATTCACTTCGTTCACTTCTATTAACATCTAACATGCTTCCATCTATCCGGTGTATTTAGGAGATGTTAACGTAAAGGCGGTTTATTTTGAATGTGCATCTGACGGGGACATCTATCGATAACGAATGAAACGCGGCCTATATCGGACAAACCTAGGGTGACCAGACGTCCCGGTTTTCCGGGATTTGTCCTGGTTTCCAATGTTTTGTCCCGGTGTCCCGAAAAAAAATTTCGGGACGCATAAGTGTTCCGGTTTTCTGAAATTTTAAGTGTAATGGTTTAACCAGCAGTTTTTTCATCTCCGTTTGTACGAATTCAGTTTTAACTTCAAACTAGATCTACCAAATACGACTTCATAAAAGGCATTCACATTTCTAGTACTGAAAAAAACACTTATGCTCGTAAATTCACCAAGAGCTGATTCTAAGAAATAAGGATGACAGCTGGGTATATATTTCCCTTCCTTCTCTGCTATCTACAAGTGGAGCAGATTTTGAGTGCATCCGCTGTGCTATCCTGCAGAACACCCTCATGCGGGCTGAAAGGTGTAATTCCACGAACCAGAAGTATTAGTAGAATTTATTTGAAGCCCAGGTGAAATTTTCGTTTTAAGACCTCCAAAACAGTGGTCCCAATCTGCATTGCAATCTCTTTCGACCGAGCTCAAGGATGCGATGCTATTTTCATTACTAGTTCGTCCAAATGTGTAATTAGTGGTACCGAGAAAGTACCTCCCAAGGTAGCCTTCCTTCCTAGAACAACATTCTCTATCCTCACTTACTGTTTCTTCAGAAAAATTCAAAATGGGATTTTTAATGGCTTCACCTTTCCAACAGTCTTTCTTCGCCCCTCCCACATTTTCATTTGGCAGTGATTGGCTCATTCCATTGTGGTTGTTCGTTCAGCTAACATCGCAGTATAGTAGTATCTTCATAGTATTATTTCAAGAAGATAGAAAATCAAGGATTCTTTTCAGCTGATAACTTGAGTGGAGATCTTCAATTCATGCAACATCTACAGAAGAAATCTTTATTTCAAAGGTAAGACGATAATTATTTACTCTTCGAGTGACTTAAATATATTTTGCTGCAAGAGTCACTGAAAGATTAGCACAAAATTTAAATACAAATAGCTTATAATTCTTCGCACTTCTTATTTCGTGCAACATGCATCAGGACATTATGATTATGGGCGTTTTAGCGAGTGTAACGATACTCTAATTTTGGTTTTTACCTTAATGTAGCTATTATCAAGTGTTATGTTTAGTATAATTATGTAATTAATCAATTTAATAATGTCATTCATATGAAAGTTTTGCATGTTAAAGATAAAGTTTATTTTAATCTTTCCAATCAAAACAAAATTTCATATAATATTTTTTATAAATATTAAGTCCAAGTTTCCATTAATTTATTAAAATTCGTATGAATCGTATGAATCCGAAGCACGAAAATGTGCATATTTTGTACATAAGCAGCCGAGTGTCCTGAGATTTTTTTTATTTAGATCAGTCATAATTTTTACAGGCTTTAGAACCCCTTGACAGAAATTCCATAGAGGAAGTGCATATTTAATGAAAAATATTCAAAAGAATGGAGTTTTATCAAGAAAGGAAGAAGTAATAATGAAGTGGAGTGTAGATTTTGCATGTGTTATATAAACATTGGCCACGGCGGGAAAGCTGACGTAAAAGACCATATTAATTCAAAGAAGTATAAAGTCAGAGCAACTTGCGATGGAAATGCTAGAACATCACAAAAAAATTACGTAGTACATTCATGTGAAAAATGTAGCAAGTGAGTTAACAATGGCTTACCACATTATTAAACATCATCATTTCTTTCGATCAGCTGATTGCAGTAATGAACTCTTTAAAGAATTTTTAATGACTTTGAAATAGCCAGAAAATATTCTTGCGGGCGAACAAAAACTGCCGCTCTAATTAAAAATGTTATCGGGTTATTTTGCAGGAATAAATTACTGATAGAACTAAAAAAGTCACAATATTTTGGAATATCCACAGATGCTAGCAATCACAAAACTGAAAATATTTTTCCCTTAGTCGTTCACTATTTTAGTAAACATAAAGGAATTCAAATTAAAATATTAAAAATTGAAATTCTAACTAACGAAACCTCTGATAGCATTGTCGATTTCATCATTAGCACACTCTGTGAGTATGGTGTTGATCCAAAAAAAATGCATTGCTTATGGAGCAGATAACGCACATACAAATTTTGGAGGACAGTTGAGAAAAGGTAAAAACAATGTCTTTTAATTACGTGCAAAAATCAATCGTAATTTGCAGAACGTGGGATGCTCAACACATATTCTCCATAACGCAATACAGCAGGGAGCCGAGAGAATGTCTTGTGATGTGGAAATGGTCATGGTGAAAATATTGTCATACTTTGCAAACCACGTAGTATGCACCTAGTGGTTAAAAGAATTTTGTTCTACAGTAGATGTAACTTATAAAAAGTTATTGATGCATTCAAAAATTGCTGGTTAAGTTTATACCAACTAATCGATCAAGTATAAATAATTTTTGAAGTATTGGAGACATTTTTTCTTGCTGAAGAAAAACCTCCGAAATTTATTGTAAATGTTTTTGAATCACCAATAAATGAAGCGTACTTCCATGTTATGCATAGTGTGCTTGGTATATTCAATAAGCAAATACTAAAAATTGAATGTTCCAAAAATTGCATAATAGAGGTCATGAGTTACATGCATTAGACGATCAAAATGCTGAATTTACGTATTGAAGAAAACTTTGTTCCCTTAAGTGCTTCCAAAATTTTAACTTTTCACAATATTCAGGGTGAAGAAATGAAATCATTTAAAGATGAAATATTTTATATATACAAAATGACTTGTGAATACCTAGAAAAATGGGATGAACCCTTCTATAAATTCAAATTTATGAAATAGATGCTTTTAAAAAGTACACCAGTTTGGGAGGAAGTACAAAATATGTGTAAAAATATTATTGATATGGTTTTTCAAATTGACAAAAAGTTATTATTTAGTCAGTTTTCTTTGCTTAAAAATTTAATTTTAGAAGAGCTGAATGACAGGAATGATGACTGGCTTAATACATCTTGTTACGGTAGGTGGTCATTGTTTGTGAAGGGATAAAAAATACTGCACACATTGGTTGTGAACAGTTAGAAAAAGATGATGACAAAGATAATAGTATTGATAAGTCACCCTCAGTTGCCATACGAGAGGTCATCGGTGTATTAGAAATGCTCAATCATATACATCATCACAAGATGTCAATGATGATGTTTTTTATTTTATACGAGGCCTTAAAAATTTTTTGTTATTCATGTAGAAGAGATAATATAACTCAATTAAAAATAACTGAATTTTTAAATTATAAAAATTCTTTAAACATTTATGTTCGAGACAAAGCAATTTCACTTAACAACTGACACCAAAAGAAATAAAAAAATAAAGTGATCTAATAAAGTGAGAGCAAAATATCTTTATTTTTTAATTTCTTCTAGTCAGGGGTAGTCAAGGGTAATTTACCCATTTGAGACATTATTCTCATTGATAGAAAATTATTTTAAATTTCATATTGATTTTAATTCAAAAATATTAATGTCATTCTTATTAATATTTTTTAAAAATTACTGTTATTTGTAAAATGAATACAATTTCCATCTCTGTATAATTTTATTAGTATAACGCATTATTGCAAAAAGGTATAAAATTCACTAAGAATCAGCCAGGAGCAAAACGTCCATCACGCATTCTCGTGCTCGGCATGCCCTTCTCCTTGAGTGCTACCGGCAGTCGAGACATTGTCAATACAGCATTGCCAGATGACACAACAGGGCACTGCCAGAACTTGCATTACATTAGGTAATAAACTTTATTATTCATTAAAATGTGATTAATTTAATTTTTTATTAATAAAAGAAGAATAAAGGATTTTTTATTCCTAAAGATATAAATCTGATGTAAAATCAACAAATATGTAAATGAGAAAAATGTATTTCTACAACTCGAATATTTTTTTAGTTTCCCTTGAAGTTCGACTTATCGAGTTTCTACTGTAAATATTAGCCAACATCACAAATTTAAGCTCCAACTTACAGAATGTATTCTTCAGTACTGATGTCCCTTTTAGATATTCCTGTGATAGTGATTTTTGTAGTACATATATGTATTCAGTAACATTCCATGTTAATCATCTCATTAACTTTAATTTCTCCTCAGCATCTTATTAATCCATGCGAGAACACTTCTAAAGGAAAATACGCCAGTCATTGATATCAACAGGTTTTCAACTCTGCAGCAGTCAATAAAGCCTTTCAACTGGAATTTTTGGTAATGATCACAGTGCAAAACTAAGATAAAGTCACTAGGCTTATGATAGTGTTTATGGAGCAACTTCTCGAAATAATACAAAATTCAAAAGTTAAGAAACAGATAAATCAAAGAAATTATCATTTTGAAGTGTATAAAGAGTTTCTTCCTTGAAGGACTACATAGCTTAACATAATTATATACTTTCTACCTAATGTTGTCAGATTTACCAAGCATTTGTATAGCAAAAAGTCGAAAGAATCTTTCATTAATAATGCTAAAATATTTACTTTGCACAGGAACTTTGCCTTTTCAGAAACCTGATAAGCACCATATTCCTTAATTGTATTTTAGGCTACTGAATCTGTATTTGCTTGATTTTCTAAATCAAATGCAAACTTGATTAATCAGGAAACATCATTCTCTTCAGTTTATCTAAATGCCAATAGCACTACAGAACCTTAATCTACTTCTCATTCTCACCCATAATGGATTTGAGAAAGAATTAAAGTAATGGCTTGGAGCTTTTTCAATATTCAGTGAATGTTATCAAATGAAATGTAATTTAAATACAAACCCCTGAATTATGTTTATCAAAGCTGGTGCCCAGGCTACAAAAAATAAAACAAGGAAGTCATATGGTCATGCCACCATCTCATTGGCTGACGATTCTTACACCCAGAGACAAGACATCCCAACTTTTTTCCAAGAAAAACTGGCAGATTGAACTTTCCAAAAGGGGAAGATTAGGAAAATACATATTAAACTTGCAAAGGTATTTCTTCCTCCTAGCCTTAGGTGGAGCGGAGAACACTATACAAACATTTTCGGATCTTGGCATAACTGAAGTTCAAACTAACTTTATTTTGATTAATAGACTGTTGACCATCTTCAAACGCATACTGTATGGACATGAGAAAATAATCATAAAGAGGTTATGTTAAACACTGGTTGATTACACTGTTAATGGCTATTTCACACACTTACTAGCTTTAATTATCTGATTACATGCTACAAGCCTCTAATCAATAAGCAGACGTGCCCCTGCTGTTAATCCAATGTGTGAAAACTTTGCTAATCAATGTTAAACATCCTGTTCTTGTATTTAACGAGGTTTTCCAAAATATTAAATACGTGAACGTAATAATTTATCTGATTGGCTGAAATGTCATTCTAATATTTGACTGCTGGAAGTAAGTTCGTTCAGAGTGAAAAAAAATTGTAAACATTATTTACGGATTTTCTCTAAATCGGGAAAATCGATCTCACGATCGGGTTTTAGGTCTGTAATTGTGAGAGGCCCAATCAAATTGGAAGGCTTGGGATGTCAGCAGAGATGTGTAACAAAGTATCTCACAAATTTACCAGGTAATGATCCTTTCTTCACCAGTGATTTGTATACAAAGCAAGGGAAGTATTGTCTACCTAGCCAAGTTTGCAGAATTTTATTTTATGGTATTTTTAGATACAAGACTGAATCATTAGCACTATTTTTAATGAACATTTCCTGGAAATAAACCAACAAATGCTAGATTTCCTAAACAATACATAGCCATAGTATTCACACCATTTATAGTGACATAAAAATTAAAATTGGAGCAAAAAATAAGCAACCTACATACACCCTAACTCAAAAACTAACAACCAAATCAGCACAAAACTTTATATTTAAGATTTTTATTATTAATTCACGATCTGAATATCTTTTGGCTGAAACTGGTCAACCAGAAGTTTTTTCCAAATATGTACGCATCGCCTTTTAAACTCAACTTATGTAAATAAATGTCATTATCAAAGTTGTAGACAATGTAATTTTCAACAAGCTTGCTTTTAAACATTTTTTCAGAAAATTTTGATTTTTCGTCTGAATTTATGTTGAGTACGTCGCTAAGTGATACCATTGTTTCTGTTGCTCTGATGAAATTTTATAATTGTTGATAGCGATGCCTACACAGCCAAGGCTAATTTTACTTTTGCATTGATATTTTGTTATACATAGCCACATCTAACACTTGTTTATTTATTGTTTTTTCAATGTGAAAAGTGATTCAAAGTATTTTTCACTGTGAAAATACTGTTTAAAAACTATTCACAAGTGTAATTGCCAATAGTTATTTTTAAGGATGCTGATGCCAAGAGCATTCATATTCATTACTCTATATGGACACATCAGATTTTTTTATCTAGTAATAGGCTTAACCCTTTGGCTGCATAAATCGGATAAATCTGAATGAATTTTTTTGGGCTAGGCTGCATAATCAGATTTACCCCATGGCCTTCAAAAAAACTTTTACCCAATGCTTCTGCATTCAGGTATCCCTGTTTACCCATGTAGCACCCTAAAAGCCCTCCTGAATGTTTCTGATGGAAAACACAACCTTTGTGTAAATGGCCCCTTTCACTCACAGCACCCTCCCTCCAGTGGCATGGCACAGGGTTAGGTAAGTAGATTCTTTCTAGGTAAAGATATTAAGGGAAAAAGGTCGTAGTTAGGGTAGAGGTACTAATATTAGCATATTTTCAGACATAGTTTAGTGGCTTCACGGCAGAGATAGGATTTTTTTGACAATATTTTTTTTACCAACGATGGCAAATATTGCAAATACATTTCCTTGGAAAATTCTCAAGATTTGTATGGTCAGTGTGATGCAAAATAGAGATCACCAAGAAGAAATGTCATTCATGCCTAGGCAAGTCTTGAAGCACGTTTGTAAGTTTCCTTTACGTGAGCGCAACTCCACCGGGTGGCTTCAAGCAACGTCTTATCTAGTTCTCTTCGTAGAATCCGTATTACTCTATATGGACATGTGGCATTAGAGATAGGCATGGGTTTGACTCACAAGGCAACTTTGGAATCTTACTGGCTTACCCAAACATCCAGTTTTGGAACGGTATTCACAAGAAACCAATACCAGCTAATTCGTTCATTTCTACATTTTGCAGACAACAAAAACGCAGAGTCTAAAGATAGACTTTACAAAATAAAGCCCATTTTGGATGCTGTGGAGGACTTGTATTTAAAAGTGTATGATAGCTTCAGGAAAATTTGTATGGATGAGACAATGTTAAAATTCAAAGGATGATTGTTTTTCAAACAATATCTACTGACAAAACCATCCTCAAAATGGGGCATAAAAATATGGTCTCTGTGTGATTCACATACAGGTTTTCTCCTTAGATTTAATGTTTACACAGGAAAATATCTCACAAATATTGATGAGGGTGATTTGCGATCTAGTTGTTCGGTCATTGCTCAGAGGATTTGAAAACAAAGGTCATATTGTCTACATGGACAATTTTAATTCGAG
Source organism: Uropetala carovei (assembly GCA_036926305.1). NCBI lineage: Eukaryota > Metazoa > Arthropoda > Insecta > Odonata > Petaluridae > Uropetala > Uropetala carovei. Next base: position 1,969,128 of record JAXCHB010000277.1, read on the forward strand.
TGTGTCACTGTTTGACATTTTGAAGGAAAATAGAATAGGTGCTTGTGGCACAGTGCATGCAAATCGGAAAGGACTACCTGTGGAAAAAGCAGCAAATAAAATGAAATGTGGTGAGACACCAAAAGTTTAACTAAATAGAGAGAAACAATTGTATGTGAATATAGTGTAATTATCCTGGAAATTGAATTGCTTTTCTAAAAATATGTACATATAAATTGTAAGGGGGCTGACTCCCCTTGTCCCCCTCCCCTCCCGCTTTCTTCTCCTTTTCCCATTTTCTCACACCGAGGCGCTGAGATGGCACTCAACACTTCCTGTCTCCCTTGGTGGGAAATGCAAGCTAGGGAAAAAGTCACCTCTCCTACCTAGAGGCTCCCCGTGCCCTTTGAACTTTTGGTGAGGACACTGATGGCCAATGGAGGGCTGCCACAATGATCATGTGGGGGATGGCCGAGGGATTGAGGATGCGGGGGCGACGCATCGTTAGTCAGTCGTCGGTGGTGAAACGAGAGATGTAAATTTAAGGGGGAATAAATAACAATCTTTGGTCGGAAGTGGTCTTTTTATTGGTGAATCCCTGCCAGATCTCTCCCGAACAGGGCCAGGAGCCTTACAGAATTACAAAACTATATTTTAACAAATTTCACACTTTTTATTATTTTTCATGATTTTAAGCTGAATTAAATCATTTAAAATGACATTTCAATATGTGCTAGGATAAAAGAGACAATAAAAAATTAAAATTGATAGCAAAAGCCTATTTTCATTTTTACCTGTATAACTGACAATTTTTTAAGGCCCTCCCAAAATTTAAATATGCAGCCAAAGGGTTAATGAACAATAAAGGAATTGTAAATGATAAATAAAATATATATAAAATTTTTAACATGTACCACTTGAATATTTTGCATTTTCCAAGTTAATTTTATTATACAAAGGTTAATTTTATTATGAACGGGTATAATAATAATGTAGAATATTTCAAAATAATGCATGTTATTAAATTTTTAAGGGTATGACCTGTTGTTCAAATTCTGTAGGTCTCTATATTTCATACAGCTTTCACTCAACTTTTCATTTTTACTTATTGAATAAAATGTACTCTTCATAAAATTTACAATACATTTTTAAAAAACTTTATCATTTATACACATATCTCAAAAGCTGAAAATATTTATGTACAGATGAATTATATCATCATTTGAACTTGGATTAAGTTATTAATTCAACAATTACATTTTTAGAATTATTATAATCTTAGTTTTCCTTAACAATTGCTCATCCATATACTACTGATTGTGAGTACCTTGTATAACTTTCAACCTTCAGAAGAAATGACAGAAAGGCATTTTCATGTTAACTGTTACACATAACCAATAATCTAAGAAACAAAAAAAAAACATTTTTATAAAGGATTCACACAAATAAGAATTACAAAATACATTTTCTTTGTTTTTAAACTGAAAATAAATTTAATACAAATGTAAAATAACGAATAATAAATGCTAGCATCTTACATTCATCTTTTGACTTTCATAACACTTGTTTCTCTATAAAAATAAACTGGCAATAAACAAGAAAACCTAAATAATCTGTGATATTCATAACTTATCCATTCTTTGTAAATTCATTCTTCATTTATGAGTATGTCCAAGAGTAATAAATTAAACACACATATGAGGGAAACATTAAGGAGAAATATCATTATCGAACACTTTGGCATGTTTTCTCAAAGTGGTTACAGGATATTAATTTATATAAATATTTATAATGTTTTTCATCCACTATTATTACAACAGATTCTAATTAATTAATTTTTATGGTTAAGGAGTTTCTTTTTTAAACAACAGATTCTGATAAACATTTATTATTTTTCATAAAAGTATTCCAATGAATTTGTAGACACTGAGCTACATTCGTAATTTATAATAAGAACTTCTTTCTATCACAGCATAATACAAAATATTGAAAAACTTAAGCATTTGTTCAAACAGTGATACAACAAAAATAAGTGATAAAGACAACTCTAATCTTGTATTTAGTAGCTGTGAGTTGATCCATACCAATTTCTTAAGATGGTTGCAACTAATTTGTGGCCATTTCCTGATTATTGTGCCAAACATTTTTCAGATGAATTATAGAAAGAAATCATCAGTATCCAACCACAAGTTAGTGGCACAGTGACAACATTACACAGTCAGTCAGTCAGAGCTCAAATTAAAAAAATACGTACTTAAGAATAAAAAATTGTAAAAAATAAAATCTTGGGTATTTCCATCTTAAGTGCTTACTTTATCAATGTTTTTTATCCATGAGGAAAGCTCAATAACTTTAATGAATGTCAGAGCTAAAGTTAAGAGTACATCAATTATAGTCTAACATTTTGTTTTTACTACCTATTCCTGGCCTACAAAGACAAATACAGTAGGACTTTGATAACCATCGCCACCGATAATTGTTGTTTCGATCAACTGTTTGGCAGCATCTGGTAATAAAAGAAAAAATTCCATTGCCATTTGAATGAAGCAGACAAACGAATAAGATGACGATTGCACTGTGAGAGAGAAATGTTGCTGCCCACCAATACCATGTCCAGACATACCGTTGCCTGAGGCAACATACTATGTAACACACGTTTAATTTTGTAACATAGATGTTAACTCACTTAACCTATCAAAACGGTGCACTGCGGTTGTTCTCAGAGAACATTTATTCGATGGTGTTAGATTGAAAAAAAATTTATGTAAATTGAAAGAGGGTTAAACAAAGACTAATACTATTTAGAATTTTGCCTTCAAATCTAAGAATCAAACAGCAAAACATTATTTTGCAGACTGCCACAGTACAACTGTCAACTCATTTGTCAACGGTTAACATAACCCCCTTCACATATTCCTTAAATATTTTTAGCTTATTAAACCCTAAGTGATAAAAGTGGCCCAAAAATGTAGTGCTAGTGACAATGCTGCTAAAAGGTCCAGAAATGTGACATCCCTGCAAATAAAACTAAAGTGAATGAATGAAAATGACACAGTCTAAAATTTCCATTAAACTAAGGTCTAAAAATTCAGTTTTATATGATGTAGATAAGGTCTTTTCGAACAAATTATTGACCTATGACAATGTTTCTATGGGAAAATCAGTTTTGACTATCATCGTTTCGCTAATCATTGGGGTTTCCAGGAACCAATTAACCGTGGTTATCGAGGTGCTACTGTAATTGAATGTGTACTAAATATAATATATATAACATGTACATCATATTTCTTATACCAATTATAGAAGTAGCAAAAGCAGAAGTTCTTATATTACATAACCACAGCATATGCACAAATGAAAGTATTGGTGGTTTGTATGCAGATAAGCCAATGCATTTTCGGAAAGTGTATGCAGTCTCCTAATAGGCATAAGTTAATTCACCATCTTGAGATTAAGTAAAGGAATTCTCTGTTGTATATCAGGTATGAACCTTAGTATTGCATGGTTTTCTACTGAACTCTTCCTCATCAGAAATTCTTAATATTTGATAATGAAGAATCATACTGGGTTGATAGCTTTGCGCAGCGGTGCCCAACCTTTTCTACATGGCAGGCCACATCAGTAGTTGCAAATCCTGCATTGGAAGTTGCCAATTCTTCTGTAGGCCAGATTACATTTTCAATCGGAAGTTACCTATATATTCTAAGGAGCCATTTAAGTAAAAATTAAGTCTAAAGGAGGTTTTCATGGTAGACATTCCAATATTAAAAGTTTTACAATCAAAATTTTCATAAAAATGCATGAATTTGTGTTAAATTTTTCCGATTGCTTTTTCATCATGGCTTCACAGGCCACACAAAAACCCTTTGTGGGTCGTGGGTTGAACACTACTGGCTTAGCTGCTTGAAGCATTAACCAGAAAAGTACAAGACTGGCACAATTCCTGGTCATGTCCAAAATTTTTCTCTTTCTCTACCTTTAAATTTGTCCCGTCTTCATCAAAATCAAAGGTACAGAATGGCCTATAAGTCCCAATCGGTTTTAATGAAGGAAAAATACAAAAAAATCTAATTGTAAGTAAAAATTTTAAATAAGTTAAAAAATAGTTATTGCTTATGAAACACAAAACTATCTCAACACATTTTATAAGATTATTTTATTTTACTTTGTTTGATTATTAGAAAGTTTTCTTTTAAAAAAATGCTTATAGGATCACACTGTTCGTCTGTCTGTAGAAAATCAACTTTCTTGTTTTAAGAGATATTTGGAAATTATTTTTGAATTAGATAGCTGTTACCAATCTATGAATTTTTCATTATATGAATTTTCCAAGTTATTCATAGATTTTGTGATAGGTGGCTCCAAAATCAGAAAAATCAAAATTACCAAAGAGTATTGTAGCCAAACTACTGAGTAATTTGGAAAATTCTTTTTGAATTAGACAGTTCCTATCAATCTATCAATTCTCCAATTATTAAATTCTCCATTAAGTGGCTTCAAATTTGGAAAATTAAAAATTTTTAAATGGTATTGTAGACAAACTACTGAAGCTGAAGAAGAAAAGATTTCACAAATGAGAAGGTCTAGTGAAGATCTAAATCACAAAGGTGAGGGTTGCCACCACCCCAAAAATGACCACAAAACAGAACCCTAAAAATTGTTAAGAAAACGCGTTTCTTGCTCTTACTTTAGGAAGGGTATCTTACTTATTTTGTTTCATTTTCACTTCATTTTAACCAATTGGGAATCATAGGCCACCCAGTAGCTTTTTGTTTTGTCATCCAAGAACTAACTCAATTAACCAACTACAAGTTCACAGATCAACAGAAATCCACAGTTTCAGAAACACAAGTCTAATCAATGAATCCACACACAATAAATTAACCATATCAGTTTCTATCAATTGTAAAAAATTTCTAAAATGCACGATCATTTAAAAATAAGTGCTATGACCCATGCAGCTTCTTGTGAGCATTAAGGCTTCCCTTCTGAGTGAACTTCTTGTCACACAAGTCACAATGAAAGGGTCTTTCTCCACTATGAACCCTTTTGTGCACTGTGAGGTTAGTTCTCTTACGAAACTTCTTCCCACATTCTTCACACATGTAGGGTCGTTCTCCAGTGTGTAATGTCACGTGTTCTAACAGACCACACTTTTGGAGGAACCTTTTGTCGCAAAAATCGCATCCGAAAAGCCTCTCCTTGCTGTGATACCTGACGTGCTTGCGTAACTTCTCTTTGTGATCAAACACCCTTCCGCAACTGTCACACTCAAAAGGAACGTCTCCAGAATGTAGCAACCTGTGCTTTGCAAGGCTCGCAGCAAAGCCAAACCTCTTTCCGCAACGGTCACATGAAAACGGTTTTCCGCGCATGTGTATCTTCATGTGTGAAACTAGTGTCTCATTTTTTCTAAATTTCTGAGGACACCACTCGCAGTGAAACTGTTTTTCATGATGCACACTGATAATATGTTTCCTAAGACTGCTGCTGTGTGTGAAACATTTCCCACAAAACTTGCACTTGTATGGCTTTTCACCGCTGTGTATCCTCTTGTGTTCGGTAAGACAGCCATTCAACTTGAATTTCTTCCCACAAACCTCGCATGGAAAACCCTTTTCCCGTCTGTGATACCTCATGTGAGCATTAAACTTTCGCTTCTGAAAGAGTTTTTCATTGCATTCGCTGCATTCAAATATCATCTTCCCCTGCTGCCCTGTTTTATTAAACTGAAAAAAAGCAACTAGAATGTTGAAACATATTACTATTAAATTCATTGTTTCAATTTATCATACTAGATATTAATAGTAATTTACATAAGAGATATATTTCAAAAATAAATTCAATGTTTATTTAAAATTTAATTCAATTAACCTTTACTGTACAGATTTAAATGCCCACTGTATGGGCCGTCGGCCGAATTTATTTGCCCACCGTAGGGGCCGTCGGCCGAATTTATTTGGGATATTTAAATGTTATATGTTTATTTTTGAGTAAATTGAGTAAATATCTCGCTAACTAATAACGATAAAACCTTCAAATAAAAAGTATTTAATAGGAAAAATATTGAAAATTACCTAGTTTAAGTTATTTGCTCAATAAATTTGCAGTAAAGCCAAATTTTGTTATATATACTGGTGGTGGTACCTATTTGTCTCGTCCACCAGGTATTGGAAAATATCCATGAAACAGAGCATGAAAACTCAGTGGAGTCAAGTTCTCTGTGAAGTTCAGTCTCTCCTTATCTCTTTTGCTACTTGACTCAGCAGTAAATGATTGCACACAGCTGGTGTATCGGCTAAGTTGTGGTGGCTTCCAGTTAGCATCCTTGTGAACCTTGGTCACTCTCTCTTCTTCAGCCACTTGTTCCTCTATCTCACTAAGCTCATCGTACATATCAGAATTGCTATTGCAATAGTACTCTCCATCTTCTCCTCTTTACTTTTCAAGGCCATTACGTATAAAATTACTTTCTAAAAAACTCTATCACTAGCTGCTACACAAGTCAGGCACTGGCAGACAACTAAATGAGACTGAGTAAGGAGGATACTAATATCACATGACAGAATAAAAGAAAAGAGATCACAAGATAAAAACGGGGCCAAGAGGATGAAGCATGTAATCAACAGGCACCGAGTCATGTCACAGAGTGAGAGAAACAAAATCGAGAAGCATTCTCCTGAACTGGGCGTCTGCTTAATCACTTTCAAGTGGCAAACAAATACTATCTTGGCGATTAGCTTAGCAAGAGTTACTACCTCCACGTGGGTGGGAGATGATGAATAATCATCTGCAAAGTGTGTTACTAAGGGAGAAATCACGGGTGTCTGCCTCTGGATGTAAAACCCTCGGCCAACAGCGCTTACATTTTGTGTACACTAAAGTGCATGCACATACGATAAAGGTTAACTCTTGACGAAACAATAGAAACAGGCCTACCTGGTATGCGGCTACAAATGCCTGTTCTGTACCAGCATTACTAATAATTAATTCTTCTTCTTTTATTTCAACAGAACATGGAATAATAGCTTCTTCCACTGTTGTCTTGTCAACATTCTGCAAGAAAAATCTTGCATATATTCATCTTCCCTGAAACTATTTCTTAATAAAACTGCTTCCAAAAGTTTATTTTCACTTAAATATGCGTTTATCAATGAAGTTTATTGAGTTGATAAAAGAAAAATAAATCCAAGTTTAGCACTGGAGATATAATTCACTTAGCAGTAATAATTGAAGCTGTTTAGAATACCACTTAAAATACTTTTAGAATGAAAATATATTTTTTCTTTTTCTATTTTACCTGAGAAAGTTCTTTCTCCAAATCAAATTCTTCTAACTCTGTCTTAACCATGATGACACCAACCTTGAATAAAATTAACATGGTGCAATATTAGGAACGGTAGCTTTTCCTGCTACTAGTCACAAGTATGAAGTTAGAGAAGGAAAAAATTCCAAAAATTCCCAGTCAAGTTCAGAATTCTTCTTCTCTAATTTCACATTGAATAAAATTGTGGTATACATATTAATTCAAAATGGAAATATGTATCACAATAAGAGAACAATCATATCATTCTAACTCTACCTCACTTGATTTATTTTCTCCAATAGATGTGTCTTCCTCTTCACATGTATCAATATTTCCGTTTGCTTTTTCTTCATTAAAACTATCATATCTTTCAGTATTCACATCTGTGGCCAATGTATTCTAAAATTTACATTTGAAAAAGGAAGAGATTAACATTACATAGTGATATGACAATAGCAAAACGTCTCTGCATGTACCAAACACAAAAAATTATATATTTTTTTGAAAATACCATTTTCCAGAATTGCACTTTGTGCAGGGCCAGGACGAGGGTGGGGCGAGCAGGGCTCTTGCCCCAGGTGCATCATTCTAAGGGATGCCAAAATTGTAAATATATGTATATGTATTTTATATAAACCTATATATTTAGAACAATAAAATTTATCGAAATGATGTGATAAAGTGAGATTGGCAGCAACAGGCAAACAGTAATTATAATTATTATTTTTTACATCATAAAATACAGGGTTTGGGCTAGGGGTCAGTGGCATAACTACCGGGGTGCAAGGCACCCGGGCCCACTCCGCAGAGAGGGCCCACTCGGTGGCATAGCCAGGACTTGGGTACCAGTTTATATTTTTAGGGCCGCTTTTTTTGAAAACATAAAAGTCATCCAGAGTAACCAATATTGTACGAAACAGAACTAGTCCCATGAAAACAAAAATTGTGCAAAAAACAAGAAGACGAAATTAAGAACTGTCAGAAAATAACTTTTGTAAAACCATCTTCAAATCACCAAGGATTGGGCAGTGATGAAAGAGTATTACTTGAATCAGAAACTCCACAACCGGTAGGGAATGAATTCAAAGGCCCTTTGGAACTGAATGCATTAGATGAGTTACGAAATTGCGTTGAATTACCTGATGATACTCATTTACAATCTGCATGTCTTATACTCCAAAGATATGAGTGAAAATGACCAAATCAACCAAAATGACAGTTTCCTAAAGATCCTAAACAGAATAACAAATCATTCAATGAATGTTATTATTTTCAAATCATGCAAGCTGGGTTTCATATTAGAAGAGATTGGCTATGTTATTCTAACATAAAGGATTATGTTTACTGCTAGCCATGCTGTTTATTCTCTAAGAAAGTTCCAAACAGTATGGCAAATGGAAGCAGCGATTGGCAACATTTAACTCAAAAAATTCAGCATCATGAAGAATCTTCTGATCACAAACAGTGCTGTGTAGTGCTGAGTCAGTGGCGTAAAGGAAAAACAATCTCTGATGGAAATGATCTCAAAATAAGACAAGAAGCCTCATACTGGAGAAGAGTTCTTGAAAGATTAATCAATGTTACGCTCACGTGTTGGATCAACTCTTAAACTCACCCCAATGAAAAATAAAGTATTTATCACCAAAAATTCAAAATGAAATAACTGAGATATTAGCAAATGCCATTTTAGAAAGACACATTTCTGAATGCAAATTAGCAGCTTTTTTTTCTATATTGGTTGATACAAGACAAGATATATCAAAAATCGATCAGTTAAGCATCACTGTCAGTTATGTAACAATTGAGTACAATGAATACCACAAAGCGTCAGCATTGAAAATTAATGAACACTTGATTGGGTTCGTTGCAGTTGAAAATCATTCTGCAGAAGGACTGATGAACATAATTGTTTCAAAATTAAAGGAGATTTTAGGTGGAGTGGAGAAGCTTCATGGGAAATCCTATGATGGGGCATCTGTGATGAATGGTGTGTAAAATTGAGTACAAAAAAGAATACAGGATATTCAGTCAAATGCTGTATACATACATTGCACAAATCATGATTTAAATCTGGTTTTAAAACATGCTACATAAGATATTGAAGAAGTAAACAAATTTGTTGATGTAGTTGATTCAGTTTATGTATTTTTAGTGACAATGTGATAAGATGGAATTTAATTAACAAAACAAATTCTGAGGAACCTCAAAAATCACTTAAACGTGTATGTGCTACACGTTTTTCTTCTAAAAAAGATAGCTTGGAAGCTTTAGGCTTTGTGATGTAATGAAATCCTTAAATGTGATCATACTGAAAAGTATCAAAATGCAGGAAATCAGTAAAGCAAAAGTACTTTTAAAACAAATTAGTTGTTTTGAATTTTTTTATGGTGGTAGTATTTACAAGTATATTGGAGAAAACGGACACCTTGACAAAATTTTCTTCAGACTTTGCAAGAGCATTTAACCGAAATAATAATGGATGATGAGTTCGATAAAATGAAAGAAAAAGCTAGTGAACTATGTCTGTCTTGGGGTATTACGCCAAAATTTAAAAGTTCAAAATAGGTCTCTTTTGGAAAATCCTATGTTAAAACAATAAATTTAAATACAAAATATACTTTGGCACATTGAACAAATTTTCAGAGCAAATAAAAAAGGGATTTGAAGGTATGAGAACAATCATGGAATATTTTTCAATAATAACACCAAAGCGTTTACCAACAAGCACTACAGAGGAGATCCACAGAGAATCAAAAAAGACAGTAGAAAAATATAAAAGTGACTTATCGCAAGGTTTAGAGTCTCAACTGGTGTCTTTTAAAACAATTTTTGAAAAGGAGTTAAAAAATATTACAAGTATTAAGAAATGGCAGACATTCTTCTGATTGATAACAGTGAACTTGCCTGCAGTTTTCCAGATGTATGCACTATATTCATGCTTTTCCTGGCATTGCCAGTAATGACGAATACCAAAGTTTTTCGAAATTAAAAATAATAAAAAGTTATTTACAAAGTACCATATCTGAAGAACAACCAAATGGCTTAACAGTTCTTTCAGTCGAGAATGAAACAGCAAGAAAATTGGATACTTCAAAAACTATCGAGGTTTTTGCTAATGAAAAGGTCAGGAGAAAAAATATTTAAAGGGTTTAAGTGAAACATTTTAATGTAATGCTGTATTTCTAAAAACTCATACAATATTTATACTAAGCAAAATTTTTCATCCTCATGGAAAGGTTTTGTTTTAAAATTTCTAATAAAGAGATTTTTGCTAATAAATACTAGAAATTTTGTGTTAATTTTCATATTTACAAAAATTGTATATTTCGATGTAATTTTATTAATGTAATGTTATAAAACATTTATAAAGACAAATTTTGTTTCGTTTTTATTAATTTGTTTTGTTTTTTTAAAATTCAATTAGAAATTTATGAGCTAGGGGCCCACTTTCTCAATTTTGCACCCAGGCACATGAAAGGATACTTACACCACTGATTCATGTTCTTTGCCCCGGGTGCCAAAATATCTAATCCCAGTTCTGACTTTGTGTTTTCATTAATTATAAAAATTAATATGGATACTATTACATTCATCACTCAAACAGCATTTTTACATCAAGAATGTATATAATGGCTTATGCATAAGGCCGGCATTGCCTATCTAAACTACAGCTTAGGGCCTCACAATATGAGGGGCCTCAAAAAAGTTCATGTTGGTATTACACTCGTCTTTTTATATAACAATGCTAGTATAGTGCTTTCATTCATTTCAGTTACATGTTTATATTTTCAATGGACCCTTCAGTCAGAATAATAAATATATTTCTAATTTTTGGGGCCTCTTAAACATGAGATAGCATAGGCCTCAGAAACAGCAACGTAACCAGCCTCCCAACTCTGGGGGGGCTAAAAATATTTGGGGGGCACACCAAAACTTGTAAGTATATATAAAAACGTAGATCAGTATTTTTGTGACAAAGCTCAATTAGCGTCAATTAAGACTTAATAGATCAAAGGATAGCGTTATTCGCTTCGCAATAGTTTAAACAACGAAATTATCAATCTTTATACACAGTAAAGTAAATATATACTGATAATTATTCAGGAATTTGCGTGTGGGAAGCGTTTATAACGATTGATCAAACAATTGTCATCGGCCATTGGTAAGTGATGGTAAGGGGGCCAAGGACTTTTAAGAGGGGGCCAGGGCCGCCCCTTAGTTACGTCCCTGCTCAGAAGGTTAAAGCCAGGCCTTAAATATAGGTCACTTGCATTGAAATCAATATGATATAAAGAATAAAAAAATTTCCATGCATCAGATTTGAATATCTATGGATTATTGCAGAAGAATATTATACTCACTGATTTTATAAAGGGTTGAACATTAATAGTTGCACTATTTGAATGGAGTTCCTCCTCAAATTTTGCTTTTGCATTCAGACATTGTTTCTTAAATCGTTTGAAATCAATCAACTTGTCAAGACATTCTAAGCACACTAGTTGAGGGTAAACATCCATCTTCGATACCTGCACAAGGAGAATAAGCAGTTAAGAACAGTGTAACAATAAAATTCTCCTTTTATTACTGATTTCCACGTGTCAACGTTAATATAACTATTTATATATTTTCAATCAAATTAGCATAGCACTTAATATTAGTTTAAAAATTCATTAAAATCGCCGGGAAACTTGCTTTGAACTGAAGCAGATCGGTAATGACATCTGCCGCAGTAAATCCTTGCATGCCATTATCTTCGAAAATATCCGATAAACATTCACTCTTATACAAACAAAGTCTACATTGTACATAATTGTACCTTGTTTCCATTATTAATAATTAAAAAATATTTAATTTATTGAAAAACTTAGATAAAGTCACCGTACTAATATCCTTGACTTGCAAATATACTTTGAATGCGAGAAATTATGCACTGGCACGTTTTTACTCAACGCAACTTAAAACAATTCGAAGTGACTGGTTTACCCAGACATCACAATAACAATGTTCGCAATGAAAATAATTCACCTTTACTGTTTCCTAACATGCTTCCATCTATACGGATTTTTTTTATCGTACGAATAAATGCGCCATATTTAAACTTTGGTCGTTTTATTTATTTACAAATGTGAACGCTGCAATCAGGCACAAGTGTCAACCTATTGCAGCAGGTGACAACGTATTACAGTATAAAACTAATAACTGGACGCCTATAAAATGGACTTAGAATCCTAGGAAAACACCAAAATCTAAGGCTCATTTCTGATTGTGAGTAGGTTTTCATTATAGATCGTAGTCTTTGTACTTTAGGTGAATCCTGTAGACTTTCTCGATTGGGAACCTTTCTGTTCTCTTACCTTTAATTGACACTGTTCAATATTCTTACCAGTAATCATTTTGTTACAAATTCCTTTAAATTTCTATGAAAATGAACTCTATACTTTTGAACATTTTTATGACGTTCATTGGTAAGTATAACTAGTATTTATTCATTTCTATGTTTGCATTTTATTTTAGGCATTGTTTTTTATATAAAAAGTGGTACCGGTACTCTTACCTTGATAAATTGTAGAATGTCTCTCCCACACCTACTCCCCCTTTGCTATTGAATTTTTTATGAACTTTTAATGACAATGTTTATCATAAAAATCAAAATGTTTAACGTTTATAAGCCGATTATTACTTTTGAGTTTTGAAGAATTTAAAAAAATGGAAACCAAATGAGTTAGTCGAGATGGGAGCATTAATTTATTTGGAAGTTGCTCAGAAATAAAGGTGCTGGTATGCCATACTGGTATTTACATCCAAAGAAAAGCACTGATTGTAGGTTTCATGTGTATATTTAAACTTAAAAAAATATAATAAAAATGTTGGTACTTAAAAGGTTTAATGAGAATTGTTTTGATAAAATTTTGTTATCTTTCAAATAAAAATAAGTCTATTTTTATGTATGTATATGTTAAAATTCTTCAAATATTTTGGTAATTTCAAAATTAGAATTTTTAGATTTAATTAATCTGAATCATTGTTTTTCATATGTAAACTAAAAAGATTCTCCTAATTCATAAATACAATTTTTAATAAAAATACAGTATTTTAAGTTATAGTAAGACAAATATGTTGCATGTTTTGTATTTGTCATCTACAGTAATGCCTTGATATCATTGTTAATGCGTTCCATAAGTGGATGAAGTTTATCATATCAATGGTGTTCTGTCTGACTCCATAGATAACATATTCATTCATTCATGGTTTTCAATCCTAAGATTGGTTTGAAATGACTAGGGAATATACACATCAGGTGTGGTGGTTTCCCATTGCCTTCCACACTAGTCGCACAGACAGGAGGGAACCCTGGTTTTGACTTTAGCCTACTCTTTTGAAGAGTACCAAGGGGGCCAACTGCTTAACGTCCCTTCCAAAGGTCTGAGCATTGATTTGTGTTCTCCTCTTTTCCATGGAAATTTATCATTTTTTGAAGAAAAATCTAATTTTACTGTTGATATTAAGCATGAAGAGTTCATTAAAACCCATACAGGCACTCCCTGGGTTACGTAAGGAATGAGTTCCTTAACTCAGAATTTACCCACATAAATCAAAAAGTACTATGGATGCTATATGTTTAAAGTATAATTTATGCATCAGTACAGTATAAATAATCAGTTAAAATTGGAGCATGTAAACTAGCACTTTTACTCTCACTGCAACACTTATCGGCCATGATTGCAAGAGCAACACTTATGTTAATTTGCGGAAAATTACAACACACTTTAAGATATCATGGAAATGTGCATAAGCGGTAGAACACACTGAGAACATCGCATTACAACAACCAACGCCTTTCATTCTTCCTCTGTGCACATATGTAGTTCCCGCTCGCTTATGCAAACTGCTAACGTAAACTTTCTGCATAATGAAAATCAAACTGATTAGAAAGTGAGCACTTACAATGCATTAGAGAAAATAACTGAATATTACTTGTTAGTTCTTGCTTAACGTAATTCTTGAACAGCTTTTTACCAGAATCTATTATGCAAAATATGGAAATCAAAAGTGGATGGATTAAATACCAAGGTCCAAACACTAGATCCAACTTAACAAGGAAGAATAAGCAGAGAAAATGCATGTTTTCAATATTGTATACAAAATATAATTGCAGAAATCAAATATTGTTTAAAATTTAAAAAATGTAAAAATATTTACAATTTATTCATTTTTAAGGAAACCATTCCGGAACTAAAATTTAGACATCATTGTTCTGGTTCCCATACAATTTTCCCATTCCAGATCCAGGAACCAAAACCATTTTGGAACTGTTCCTTGTTCCAGAACCAGAATTTTCCCAGCTCTATAATGGCTCCATAGAACACAATGCAGATCGCCCCAAATAAACAGTGGAAATATGGTCAAAATCGAATCATTAGTTCTGTAGAAATTAACCAATTACCTTTGCTGATAGGACATTCAAAGAGAAACTCTATTTTTATATCAATAGTGATGTTAAAAAAGACAAAAATTGACGTCTTACAAGGCTGAATTATATTTCCATTACTTTCTGTATATAGAGGAAGTTTTGTAAGAACTGAAAGAGAATATGAACATTGGAGTACGAAAATGATCCCTAGTTGATGAATAAAAATGCATTTTAAGAGTTGCTTGTGTGTAGAAAGAATGATATAGAGAAGAAGCCAAGTGAATGTTATAAGAAAGAGAAGAACAAGGTTTAAAAATAATTGCATTTAAAAAGTGATTAAAAGAAAACTACAAATAAAAGGGCTGGGGAGAGGACGACCTAGATTGGAATGTTTAAAAAAATGATATCAGACATGAATCTTTGCAGCTACAGGAATTTGAAGATCCTCACAGACAGGGCCGTTTTAAGACCTTCGTAGGCCCTAGGCACTCTTGCATTCGAAGGCTCAACTTTACATCATATCAATATATTAAAATGCACCCACGTTAAATCTAATTTTTTGCTATTAAAGATATTCGAAAGCATTTTTATAATTTTGCTTTTGAAATTATTTCAACAATACTTCAACACTTATTCAAGCATCAAACATTTTCGTAGGCCCTTGAAAGGCTCGTAGGCCCTAGGCACTGTGCCTAATGGATAAAACGGCCCTGCTCACAGAGGGTGTTTCACAATGGATACCCACAATAACCATTCTTAATTATGATGATCATGATAACTTATATTGCTTATTTGAGGATACAATAAACAAGGTTTGGAGATAAACAATTTGCAATGGAAACCAATTGAATGGCATTTAATTCCATGGTATGGTTCTCATGGAAAAGAGAAACATCAATTAGCCAATGGATTAGGGAATGGAAGAAAGCATGTTTCTTTGATATGTAGTAACTAGAGGTGGGAATTTATGGTTTTTGTAAGAATAAGTTTCTACCTATTTTAAAACATTTTTTACAAGACAGCAGGAACAGCCAAAGGTACTGGCAAGCAAAGCGGCTGCCTGAAGTACCAAAGTCTTGGCAGCACAATCTAAAGCAACCATGTACACCAGTGGTGCTCATTCCTTCACATATCCCTACAGATGGGAACGACTGAAGCCTAGGATTGAGATACTCATCTCTTTTGAAGTGATATGCCGTCTCTGTGGCGTGTCGTTGTCATACAACGAGAACACCTCAAGTATGATGAAGCACCTGCATATTTATTAATATAATCAATTACAGTTTGTAATAATTTGTGAGGTATTCGACATTATTTTAAGGTTAAGATTTACTTCATTCTGTTTTGTTAAATCTAACATTATTTACAAACCTTATACATTCATTATTTTCAATTTTTGCTGCTCCTATTTAAGAAGCCAAATATATAAGCATTAAAATTCTTTTTATAATCAGAATTTGATATTATTATTATTTACACCTTTCACTTTCAATCTCCAGAATCAGACTGTGTCTGGCCACCTAGCACACGAGTGAGCTGCATCCTTAGCACGTGTAGTTGGGCTAGAAAATTCCAAGTATGTATTCAGCTCAGGCACTGGTTAAAAAGGTCTACAGAATTTCCCACTGTGCCTGGACATTTAAAGAAAGATTGTCCTTACTCTTTAACTTTTCCTGACTAAATAAAAATAATCATCTATAATATCGAGAGAAATATTCTCCACAACAGAGAGATGCTCCGAGCCTACAAAGAAATATGTACAAAGATAGTAGCTGCACTAAATGTTCACAGATGACACTGTTGACTCCGCTGCCCATCCCTACCTATCCCACATCATTTTTTCAGTGAAAGACTATCGATGCACTACTTAATTCTTACCATGAAATAAACATCTATTTAATAATGACAATAATAATACATATATTCAAACTTTAACTCGCAAGCCAAGTCAATATAGTGATGCAGAACACAATAAAATTATAATATCATCATTTTAAATCACAAACCTATTTTAACTACAGAAAAATGATTTAAAAAATCTTTTTAAGCTCCATACACCACTCCTGCTATTAGTGTGTGTGCCATGGCCCTGGCCTATACATTATTTTCAAATTAAAAAATTGTCCTGATTTATATTGCAGAATTGATGACATTCCTTATATCTTTCGTATCAATAAATTTTACTGAGTGATGAATAATTAACATGTACTTTGAAAACATTTTTTAAATTAATGGAAAGGGGCTCCGGAGTGGTATCTCACTAGATGCACTAAAATTCCTGGGGCTGCTCCTGTGAGTCATCGTTTTAAAATAAGTTTTATGTAGCATGCAGCTTCTTGTGAGCATTAAGGCTTCCCTTCTGAGTGAACTTCTTGTCACATAAGTCACAATGAAAGGGTCTTTCACCACTATGAACCCTTTTGTGCACTGTGAGGTTAGTTTTCTTACGAAACTTCTTCCCACATTCTTCACACATGTAGGGCCGTTCTCCATTGTGTATCCTCATGTGTATTATCAGACCACACCTTTGGTGGAACCTATTGTCGCAAACATCACATTTAAAAGGTCTCTCCTTGTGGTAATACCAGACGTGTTGGCTTAGCTTTTTTTTGTGTTCAAACTTCTTCCCACAATCATTGCACTCAAAAGGAATGTCTCCAGAATGCAGCAACGTGTGTCTTTTAAGGCTCACAGGACTAAAATACTTCTTGTCGCAATGCTCGCAAGCCCAAGGCTTTCCATGCTCGTGTACCTTCATGTGCGAAACAAACACCTCGTTTCTGCTAAATTTCCTATGACAAACCTCGCAAGAAAACTTTTTTACAATATGCACCCTGTTTTCATGTCTCCAGCGGCAACTGTGGCGCCTGAAACATTTCCCACAAAACTGGCAAGGGAATGGTTTTTCCCCAGTGTGTACAGTCTTGTGTTCAATCAGGTTGATTTCCACCTTGTACCTCTTCCCACAAATCTCACATGGAAAATCTTTTTCCTGTCTGTGACCTTTCACGTGGATGTTGAACGTTTGCTTAAAAAAGAATTTTTCATGGCATTCACTGCATTCGAAAATCTCTATCCCTTGCTGCCCTGTTTTATTCAACTGAAAAAAAAAAGCAAACTACTATGACGAAACATGATACCACTAACTACACTGTTTTAAATTTATAGCTTATTAAATAATACAACATCCATTTTAGTGGAAGTTGAAGTAAGAGGAATATTTTTTTAAATAGATTCAAAATTTATTCTACATAAAATTTAATTAACTCCTGATGAAACAATAGAAATAGGTTCACCTGGCATGAGGTTACAGATGCATGCTTTGTGCCACAATTATAAATAGCTAATTCTTTTTTTTCTACAGCATATGAAATAACAGATTCTGTCATTGTTGTCTTGACACTATTCTGCAAGCAAAATCATGAATATAATTATATTCATCTTTTCTGAAACTATTTCTTTTTAAAAAGTACACATAAAAAGCTTATTTTTACATATGACTGTGTTCATCTGTGAAGGTTATTGATTTGATAAAACAAAAATAAAGCAAATCTGGAATTAGAGACAATTTTCTTAGCAATAATAACTGAAGTTGTTTACAATGCCACATATTACTTTTAAAATGAAAATATATTTTTTCTTGTTCTATTTTATCTGAAAAAGTTCTTTCTCCAAGCCAAATTCTTCTACTTCTGTCTTAACTGCTGTCACAAAATTTGAATCAAATTTATGGTATACATATATTAATTCAAAATGAAATATAACACCAAGAGATCATATCATTCCATCCCTACCTTACTTGCATTATGTTCTCCAATAGATATGTCTTTTTCTTCAAGTATTTCAACATTTCCAAATGCTCTTCCTTCGATAAAACCATCATATCTTATAGTGTTCACATCTGTGACCAATATATTCTAAAATTTACATTTGAAAAAGGATGAAATTAACATTACATAATCATGTGATAATAGTAAAATGTCTCTGCATGTATGTACCAAACAAAATTCCAAGTCAATATCAGAATTTTTCTCCATCTCTAAGTTCACAATGAATAAAATTATTGTACATATATTAATTCAAAATGAAATATCACACTAAGAGATGATATCATTCCATCCCTACCTTACTTGCATTATGTTCTCCAAGTATGTCTTCAAGTATTTCAACATTTCCATATTCTCTTTCTTCGATAAAACCATCATATCTTTTAGTATTCACATCTGTGACTAATATATTCTAAAATTTACATTTGAAAAAGTATGAAATTAACATTACATAATCATGTGATAATAGTAAAATGTCTCTGCATGTATGTACCAAACAAAATTTCCAGTCAAGATCAGAATTTTTCTCCATCTCTAAGTTCACATTGAATAAAAATATGGTACATATACTAATTCAAAATGGAAATATCACAGTATGAGAACAATCATATAATTACAAGCCTACCTCACTTGCCTTTTCTTCAATAAATGTGTCTTCCTCTTTACATGTATCAATATTTCTGTTTGCTCTTTCTTCATTAAAATCATCATATCTTTCAGTATTCACATCTGTTGCCAATGTATTCTAAAAATTTAATTTGAAAAAGGAAGAAATTAACAACATTACATAATGAGATGATAATAGTGCACAAAACAAGTACATTTTTTGGAAACATCTTTCCCTCTAATATATTTCACTAAGTTTGTTCCTTCGTTAATTAATAAAAACTAACATGGATGCAATCACATCCTTCTCCGAAACAATATATCATTTTTGAATCAAGAATGACTATAACTTTGGTCACTTGCATTGAAATCAATATGATATAAAGAATAAAAAAATTTCCATGCATCAGATTTGAAAATCTATGGATTATTGCAGAAGAATATTATACTCACTGATTTTATAAAGGGTTGAACATTAATAGTTGCACTATTTGAATGGAGTTCCTCCTCAAATTTTGCTTTTGCATTCAGACATTGTTTCTTAAATCGTTTGAAATCAATCAACTTGTCAAGACATTCTAAGCACACTAGTTGAGGGTAAACATCCATCTTCGATACCTGCACAAGGAGAATAAGCAGTTAAGAACAGTGTAACAATAAAATTCTCCTTTTATTACTAATTTCCACGTGTCAACGTTAATATAACTATTTATATATTTTCAATCAAATCAGCATAGCACTTAATATTAGTTTAAAAATTCATTAAAATCGCCGGGAAACTTGCTTTGAACTGAAGCAGATCGGTAATGACATCTGCCGCAGTAAATCCTTGCATGCCATTATCTTCGAAAATATCCGATAAACATTCACTCTTATACAAACAAAGTCTACATTGCATGTAATTGTACCTTGAATCCATTATTAATACAAAATTATTTAATTTATGGAAAACTTAGATAAAGTCACCGTACTAATATCCTTGATTTGTAGATATACTTTGAATGCGAGAAATTACGCACTGGCATGTTTTTACTCAACGCAACTTGAAACAATTCAAATGGTAATGTTTACCAGACGTCACAATAACAATGATGCGCAATGAAATTAATTCACCTCTACTGTTTCCTAACATGCTTCCATCTATACGCATTTTTTGAATCGTACAATTAAATGCGCCACAATCTAACGAAGTTTGGTATTATAGGTAAAGTGACCAGACGTACTGATTTAATCAGTACAGTACTGATTTTAGAGACTGTGTACTGATTTCAAATATGTACTGAATTTTAAAGTTGTATTGATTTTAAAAGAAGAAAAAATCTATATTTAGTTCATTTACTGTCGGATTGACGGTTGAGGTGGCTCGGGTGTGATGTTGCCAGGATGTGTAAAGAGGACTTGCCGCACATCCACCTATGATTGGCTGTGAGGGATGCGAGTTTTTCAGTCTTTCATTCCAAACCCCCACCCCTTATCTACAACTAAGTCTCAATTCCAAAGTAATGTCGTCCAGACAATAGTAATTATGGTTGTGTATGTCATGTGAGTAGTATAATATTTTAATGCTGTTTAGTAAAGTAACATTATTCTCAGAATAGATTATTAATATTCTTATTTAATTATATTTAAAGATCCTGCCATAAATAGAAGAAAAAACATTTTCTGATCGACTTCAGCAAGAGTATCCGATATATATATGTATAACAATAGTGTTATATACCTATGTATACTGTATAAAATTTCAATATATAAAGTATTATATTGAAATGTAGTTTTCTGTCGTGGATATAAGAAATTAAAAAAATGTACTGATTTTACATCTAGAAAATCTGGTCACTTTAAGTATACTGTATAAAATTTCAATATATAAAGTATTACACTGAAATGTAGTTTTCTTTCATGGATAGGTATAAGAAATAAAAAAATGTAGGTACCTACTGATTTTACATTAGAAAATCTGGTAGTTTTCTTTCATGAATATAAAAAATGTACTGATTTGACATCTGGAAAATCTGGTCACTTTAATTATAGGATGTGTAGATAATCGATTTGGAATCCCAGGAAAATACCAAACTCTACGGCTCATTTCTGTTAAGTAACTGTTTTCATTATAGTTTATGGTATTTGTATTTTTTTTGGGAATTCTGGCGATACGTTGCGTTTCTCGTTTGAGATTCCTTCAATTCATGTAACGAAAACTAATTAATGAGAATTGTTTTGACCATATTTTTAAACCGGTTTTCGCATAAAGGTAAGCGTATTTATTATTTGTTAACATAATTTTCGCATTGTAATTGAAAATACTGCGCATTTCATATTTAATAACCTGTATTATTACTTTGGGTAAACTTAACCATTAAGATTCTCGTACTTTATAAATGGGTCTCAGGGTTTCAGTTAATTTTCCTAACACAAAAGAAAAAATTAATCAGCTAACTCTTTTTTCATTGGTCTCTAGGGTTGCCACCTTCTTGAACTGAAAAGTAGGGACGTATAGCCATGTATAGCGCTCCCGTACAATAGGGTACTACCTTATGACGGGTTAATTCCTGGAGATTTCCACCTTAGGAGTTAATTCCGGCAGATTTTTTATTACCGAAAAAAACGTCTGAGCAATAAAACTTTGGTTATTTATTTATTAGTAGACATATAATGAGCATTCGACCTGAATTTTGTTGTGTTAATAGTGTATACATCGGCTTGCCAGAATATAAATTGACTTCGCTTATGATCACCAAAACTAACCGCACAAACTAGGGTTGCCACATCAGGAATAGTAGATTCTTGGAGATATCCACTGTATACTCTCTTGGTATATAAAAAATAAAAATTAGTTAATAGTATAAAAATAAATAGTAGTAGTAAATAGTATAAAAATAGTTAATAGTATCTAAACAGAATACTTACTGCATAACTTTTTATTTGTGCTAAAATATATGACACTGGAACGAGGAGTACAAACTTTTGCTATGATTTCTCATGGAAAGCTGCCTTCTAGTGGCCACACCTGCAGTGTAAAGAACAATGTATTTACAGGTAAAGCTAGGGTAATTGAAGATCTGTATAAGCAGGACATTCCCAAGCCAACCTGTTGTCTGTAGCGAGACAAAATGCGACTTTAATTTACATAAAATTTTTTATAATAAGCAGGCTGAAAAATTCTTCTGCATAAAAGTGGCAACTCATTATAAAGATTTAAAAGAAACTTCTTTACCATTGATTAAGAAGGATCGAGAAATAAAATAAATACGTTTGTAGGTAGGTTTAAATCTGGCACCCCCATTGAGAGGCACCTGAGTTATTGTCGGTACAATGCTGTGTAAAAGTATACATTCTTACATTATGTTTTCATTAATTTCAAACAAATCTATTGGCTAGACCAAAATTTCAATACTCTAATTATGTAAATAGAGGAATGAATCTGCAGATTACTAATTTCCGGGAGATTTCGGTCTCCTAGGCAAGGGCCGTCGGGAGCCCAGAGAGACGTATCTACGTACGCCTGCTTCCGGGAGAGATTTCAACCATAAATCTCACTCTATTTTCACTCTGAAGCCTACTCTAACTAAATTATGCCAAATCTTCCCCTGATTTTATCATTAACTTATATTAGGCAACCTTTAAAACCTATACCGCAAAACAGGCACCTAATGCCTCTGAATTTATGCCACCCAACATACACCTGTTTCCCTGAAATATATAACACAAAACATGACCTATTGCCCCTGATTTTATGCCACCCATCAGAGACTGAACTGCCCCTGAAATTTATAACACAAAACAGCACCACACCCATCCCCCTGATTTTATGTCACCAAACTTACACAAGTTGCCCCTGATTTTATGACACTCAACCAACACTGGCCTGCCCCTGAAATGTACACCACCAAATAGACTCCAAACCCCCCCCCCCCCCCCCCCCCCCCCCCCGATTTTTCACCAACCCAACTTAAATTAATAAGATAAGATAAATAAATGTTTGTGGGTAGGTTTAAATCTGGCACTCCCATTGAGAAGCACCTAAGCTATCGTCTGTACAGTGTTGTGTAAAAGTATACATTTTTTTACTTTCTCCATACCTAGGCCCGACCCATTCATAATTGAGTCCAAGCCTGGCCCGGCCCAAAACTTCACCCCATTTTCGCACCCAGACCCGGCCCGAGGCCCGAATTATTTTAAAATTGTACATTCTTCAGTAAACATACCCTTTATAACAGGGGTTCTCAAAGGGGGGTACGCGTACCCCTAGGGGTACTTTTAAAGGTTCTAGGGGATACTTGAGAAAATTTACATAATGGCTGACGTTATCATACTCGACACTTCAAATAAACTTTTTTCATTTTGATGCTTTGACACAATAGCGATAAAATAGGATAATTTTGTCTCTAAAATGCATTCATGAAGTACATTCAAAATCATTTTATAAAATATGTACCCTTGTAATCTCATACAAAAGAGCACATAAAATGGATTGTTAAGTATGAGCTTCAACGTGTCAGTAGAAAGGTTTAAGACTACACTGTCACAGCGGCCCCATGAACTACTGAAGAACTTTCACGTGACTGCCCGAGCACAACTTATAACACTCCACCAATACAAATGTGTTATTCGTCAGTTTGAATTTGTCAAGTGTCAAAGATAGTTCATGTGTCACGTGAAAAATCCGCGAAGTAACTAGTCAGTATACCGCTTTCCAATGATATTGTGTCCCGCCGCATATTAGAAATGGCAGAAAATGTTCTTTTGCAGATTTTGGATCGTGTTAAGAAGAGCATTTTCTATTTGCAAGTAGACGAAACAATAGATATAACTGGTTTTGTCCAAGTTTTAGTGTATGTAAGATACATGCATGATTGTGATGCCCACGAAGATATTTTGTTTTGCCGTTCATAGCCAACACGAATCACAGGAGAAGAAATATTCTCGTTAATTGATACTTACATGCGAGAACATAATATTTACTGGTCTGTCTAATTTGTACGGACGGAGCAAAATCAATGACAGGGAAAAACAGTGGATTAGTAACTCGTATAAAAGCCGTTGCACCAGATGCAGAATGGACGCACTGTTGTATTCATCGTGAGGCTCTTTCTGCTGAAAGAATGCCATCTAAGATGCGATCAGTATTAGATGAATCGGTGAAAATTATTAATTTCAACAAAGCTCGACCGTTAAATGCGAGAATTTTTTCATCCCTATGTAATGAATTGGATAGCGAACATAAAACACTTCTACTTCATACTGAAGTCATATGGCTATCCCGGGGAAACGTGCTGATGAGAATTTTTGAGCTACGTGATGAAGTACGTAATATCATCCGCTACCCAGAGAGAACTGACTACCAATGGCGGATAAAAAGGGACGGTAATGAACAAGGTGTAGGGGTAGGGAATGAAGCTTCGGATGTAGGACTCCCAAAGATCCCGCTATCTCCTAAGGCAAACAAAGCCCTCTTGATGGTGATATAAGAAGTTGGTTAAGAGATGGTGGGTCGGTAGGAATTCGTGGGTGCTCTAGTGCAGTGCTCTCCAACCGATGTGCCGCGGCACATTAGTGTGCCGCGAGGAAGGCACTTGTGTGTCCCCAGTCTGAGGTTATTTAATTTTCACAAAAGCGTTTGGAACAAACAAATTCACATAAATTTTATCATCCAAGGAATTTATCCTGAAA
This sequence comes from Uropetala carovei, assembly GCA_036926305.1. NCBI lineage: Eukaryota > Metazoa > Arthropoda > Insecta > Odonata > Petaluridae > Uropetala > Uropetala carovei. The sequence goes on from JAXCHB010000277.1 coordinate 1,993,927, forward strand.
CTACGAGAGTAATTGATAGACCTTAGCAACGATCATACAACTTAAAATTAGTATTAATACCTTTAGATGCATATATTTTGGCTGAAAGCTAAAGATATGAATATCCTTCAATATCTGAATATGCCATCGCTATGACGTTCCAAATTCAACAACGTATTTATGTGAATTTAATTGTTCGTCAATGGCTCATATTAAAAGGGTATGTTTAAAGAACCCAGATGAAGAAGTTCTTGTAGCTCTTTCTATTATTGAGCCTTTGTACAAAAGAGGAAATACTAAATTTTCTGTCGAACAGCTTAAAATTTTTACACTTTGAATTGTGTATGTACTTAATTTATAATAAAATTATACAATTATTTGAATATTACTTTACCAATCATAACAATCTAATATAATTGTGAGTTTCACCGGTTTTATGCTAGTTTTTTCTTTTAAAATGTGTATTTACGCAGTGAATTAATTAGGGGTGGATTGGTTTACCGCGATGTTTTTAAGCATGCATGTGCCGTGGAGCAAAAAAAGTTGGGGAGCATTGCTCTAGTGGCAGCCTGGGAAATGTGTTGCTTGTAAAGGAGAGAATAGATAACTCCTAAAAGAAATAATGAAGACAAAACATTCTCTTTGCACAGTTTCACAAACATGAGGGGGGGGTCCACTGGGCCCGCAACTGGCCCGAACGGGAAAGGTGTTGGATAATTCGTCTAGGCCCAAGCCCGGCACGAACCCATTACTTTTCAGTTTTACCTGGCCCACGGGCCGGTCCCGACCCGTGCAGACCTCTACGTTGAGTACATTTTGACTATTTTTGTGATTATGTCTGCGGATGTGTATGCATGTGACAAAATGTTGTGGCGCTCTAACTTGAAAACTAATAATTAAGTCAGCACAAAACTTTCTACCTACTTTTTTTTATGAAATGAAGATCTGAAAAGGTTTTGGCTGAAACTAGCCGATCGGAAGTGGAGGTATATTCATGTCATTTTTCCTTTTATCCAAATAAACTCAGTTTTAGTAATTTGTTATTATAAAAATTGTAGATAATGTATTTTTCTACATGTACAGGCGACTCCTGAGATTCGACCAATTCAAGAATTCGACCAGTCAAAGCCTGCTTATTTGACTCAGCCGATCGGTCGGTCGAATTAGGAACTAGTTTACGCGAAGTAATTTTCGGCCCGCCAACCACACTGAAGGTTTAGTTTCAGTCTACGATAAAAAAAATCCAAACTGGGGTCGGCAAAATTAATTTATTGGACTTAACATGTTGGGGGCCTAATCCCCTTCAAAGTAGGCTCCTTCTAACTGCACACACTTGTTCCAGCGGTCTTTCCACTTTTCAAAGCATTTTTCAAAGTCAGCTTTTATAAGAGCCGCAAGTTGCTGTGTCGCGTTTTGTTTTATGGTTTCAACATCTTCAAATCTTTTTCCTTTCAATGCCACTTTAATTCTAGGAAACAAAAAAAAGTCACACGGCGCGAGGTCCAGTGAGTACGGTGGCTGCTGCACTTGTAGAATTTGGTGTTTCGCTAGAAACTGTCGCACAAGCTGGGATGAGTGGGCGGGGGCATTGCCATGGTGGAGCTTCCAGTAACGTCATTGCCACATTTCTGGTCGCTTACGCCACACCGCATCGCATAGGTGCTGGAGAACCCCAACGTAGTACTCCTTGGTGACCATTTGACCCTGCGGTGCGTACTCGCGATGAACGATGCCCTCTTGATCAAAAAAAACTGTCAGCATCACTTTGACTTTGCTTTGAACCTGGCGAGCTTTTTTCAGCCTGGCAGATGAAGATGTCTTCCACTTGGACGACTGAACTTTTGTCTCTGGGTCATAACCGAACACCCATGTCTCATCGCCAGTTACAATTGTTTTCAAAAAATTTTCTTCTCGTTCTGCACAGTCCAACAAATCATTCTCTGTCGACAAGTGGTTCTCCTTCTGCTCATTCGTCAGCAGCCGTGGGACAAACTTTGCACACACATGCCTCATACCCAACTCTTCAGTTAAAATTACTTGAACTGAACCGAATGAGATCCCCAGTTCATCCGACAGTTCTCTTATTGTGATTCTCCGATTATCTTTCACTGCCTCTCACACTTTCTCAATCATTTCCATGTTCCTGCTCGTGGAGGGCCTCCCAGAACGGTCGTCACTTTCCATGGATGTCCGACCATCTCTAAACCGGCAAAACCACTTGTAAACTTGTGTACAGCCCATAGAATTCTCCCCATAAACCTTTTTGATCATCTCGTAAGTTTCTGGGAAGGAGTGTCCAAGTTTCAGGCAAAGTTTGACTCAGACATTGTAAACGCGACGCACAGGCAAACACAACTGTGATTTATGGCTGATTGCCACCGATTGAGTGGTCCTAGCAATCTGCTACTTTTCACGCACGCGCAAGACATCGTTATTTCTGCTTTAATTGTTTGGATTTGTGCTGATTTCACTCGTTTTTAGGCGTGTCCGACATTTGACTGTTCGAGATTCGACCTCGTTTTCAGGAACGCATCCCAGTCGAATCTCGGGAGTCGCCTGTCTTTGAAACGTTTTCATTGAACCGATTGCTTAAGATTTTTCTTTCAAATTTATGTTAAATACGTCACCAAGTGATACCATTTTTTCCTGTTGGTCTCCTCTTAATGTACAGTTGTAAATCTCTTAGGTTTCCTTACGTTCTAAATGTATTATTTATACGTATAAATTCTTATTATCCTACATTCTGACTTATTCTGTTTAAATTGTGCAGTTGGTTAATTTAGAAGAATGTAATTTAGTCTTATCGAATCACTCGAGCAACTTCTCATAAAATTATATGTACCATACAGTGGTGAATCCAAGGGGAGGGGGGAGGGCGATCGCCCCCTCCTTGGATAACCCCATTGTCCTCCACTGGGTGCATTTTCAAAATATTGGCAGAAGTGGATTCAAGGGGGATAGGGGCAACCCCTCCCCTTTGAGAAGTTAATGGATCCACCCCAGGTACCATAAACTTAATAGAGCTATCAAGACATGAAGGAAACTGCAGAAAATGGTAGTATGTGAAGAACCAGGTTTAACAATAAATAATCACAGACCTACCTATGACCAGACTATCTAAGATGATGATGAAACTTAATACTTGGCATTAACCTCCTCTTTGAGGAAGGATAATATTCAAGACCTAGGTTATTATTAAACAAATATTTATTTGTCATTCATTTAGTCTTTACTGCTACCAAAAGTAATGAAAATATTGCTTGCTAAAATTTGTTAATTTTTCAAATTATTACCTGTCACTTTTTATGGTATGAACTGCCTGAAAATGTTTAATTTTTCATGGCATTCACTGTAATCAGATAATTCACTTTACAGATCGGTTGTATTAAACTGAAAAAATAAAACATATTGAAAATGCAAATGCATAATAGAAGAAACATCCTGTTTAGGAATCTCTGGGAGATTTACCATATTTATACAAGTACACCAGCCCCTCAACATTCGCGAGGGAAACGTTCCCAATAACCTCGTGAATGTTGAAATTTGCGAATAAGAATTTTGCTCTGATTATACTACCCAAACTTAATGTTCAACATTCACACTGCTTTGTGCTCAACACTAAACCTAAAATTAAATTCGTAGGCTAAAAATAAACTTATGAAAAAACTAGAAAACAGTTAAAACAAAATGAAAACATAGTAATGCATATTATATAGTATATATTCTTTGATCTCTTTATACTTGATTCACTTTTAACAGATGATTTTCTTTTTGAAAACATGGTTAAGTAAAAATCGTAATTATTAAATTAAAAATTACAATAATAAGTAAATCAAAGCGCAAAAGCTGATGAAAAGTATGTAAGAGTGATACAGTCTGACAATGAGTGAAATGCAGGCAAGAATAAAAATGCCTGGGGGGTGGGGAATGGTGGTGGTGTAGCGTCCGACTGTGGCACGGTTTTGTAACTTTGTATGTACATACATAGTGCATACTATGTAACAGAATGATTCCAATTTTCGGAATTATAGCTTATTGTAGGTAGGATGTTATGAGTTGCATTTTTGAAAGGTTAACATCTACTGTCTTCAAGTATTTATACGGTTAACACCAACTACTTAGATTCTACTTGCATCAATTAATACCGTATTGATTACAACAATTCTAAGTGCTTTTATCGCAAGATTAGTAATATTTTGGATAGTCACACAGCTTATGGGATTGTTGACTGTCTAATTTTAATTTTATAACCTGAAAATGGTTGCCTTTTTGAAATAATGAAATTTTATGTCTACCTCACGAATACCTGAACTTGCGAATGCTGAACTCGCAGATGTTGAGGGGCTGGTGTACCATGAATTCCTGAAGAAGTTGAGCACCCAATTTTTTAAAACTCATATAAAAATATCTAAAATTGAATTTATTCAACTCAAACTGTTAAAATTACAATATTGTTGACATTTGTTGGCCACTACATTTGGGCATCTGTCTCCCTAGAATACTAGAAACAATGCTTTTTCAGAAAATAGTAATACCAGTAAGAAATTTTGAAGTATGTACATATGTTGGGTTTTAGTTTGCATTTGCAATTTTTGAAAGAATATATGAATATGTTGCAGTGTTGCTTCTGCAATTCAATACATAACATACTTCTGATGAGTCAACCATTTTTATTAATAGGCATCAGAAAGTCGTTGTGCAATCTGTTGTTGAGGTAGCATCTCATATCTTGATGCACTTTGCACTTAAATGTATATTAAAGTTGGTAGGTTAAAATGTAATTTTTATAAAATCTTTTATATCCGTTCGTCCGATATTTATTTATATATTTTGGGTAGACCATTTTTTGTTCCCTCATATCTCTTGAACGAATGATCGGATCGTAAAGAATGTTACATTGTTTGAAAGTTTATGGCTTGCGGATGGTTTATAACCCATAAACAATTGTATCTCATCTAGAAGTTAAACTGTGAATGTTCAAATTTTCCAAAAGTCTATTTGGTTGAGGTGGCTCTGCCGGTGAGTCTGGGGGCGTTTTAGTAGCAAGAAATTGAACTACTACACATTCACAGCATTCTGTGCCCCAACGTTAGAAATTATAGTAAGTTAGTAAAGAAATTAAATGACTGTGGAATTAATCGAAAGATAATCGAGTGGATCAGGGACTTTCTTAATGAGCGTGAACAAATAGTAGTTATAGATGGATTTAAATAAAATTCAGTCAGCGTAGCCACAGGCATTCCACAGGGATGTGTAATCAGCTCCCCACTATTCCTTTTATATATAAACGACTTAGATAAGGTTATTAAAAGTAAAATTAAGTTATTCACGGATGATACAGTAGTTTACAGAGAGATTAACAGTCCTAATGATTAATTATTACTTTCTAATGACTTAAATGCAATTCTTGAGTGGTGTAAAGAGTGGAAGTTAGAATTGAACTTAGGAAAGCGTTCCTTTATGAGATTCTTGGTAAACAAAAATTCGACGCGATGAATTACACTGTTGAAGGCTTCCAGCTAAAACTAGCCGATTCTGTCAAATACTTAGGTGTTACTTTAACAAGTAACCTCTCATGGGATATGCACATACGAAATATATGCAGGAAGGCTAAACATAAACTAGGATTCATCAAATGCATAGTAGATAAAAGTGAGGAAAAAGTCAAAGAAACATGTTACTTCTCGTTAGTACGACTGCTATTAGAGTACGCGTCGAGCATATGGGATCCGTACGAGAAAGGATCAATCTCAGAGTTAGAAAGAGTGCAGCAAAAAGCTACTAGATTCGTCAGAAATTGTTACGATAGAAACAAAAGTGTTACAGGCTCGATACAGGACTTAGGATGGGAATCACTAACTGAGCGCCGATCATGCTCTAGGTTAAAACTTCTTGAAAGATTTAGAACGCATATATTCTCCAGCATTGTCGAAGAAATAATAAGAGCGCCAACTTATACTGGTAGAATGGACCATTCTCATAAAATAAGAGAGATAGCCTATATTACTGAGAGGTACAAAGGCTCATTCTTGCCTAGAATGATAGCTGAGCAGAACAGAAGTTACGATAAGAAATCAGCCGACGTAGAGCGATACTATTCATTATTATGTGCTTTCCCTTGGTGCTATTGCACCCCCTGCCACACACCATTGCGGTGGCTTGCAGGGTGAACTGTAGATATAGATAGATAGTGGAACAAAAATTTCAACATGACGTCATTTTGATCAGTATATGACAAGAGAAGTTATAACGCTTACTTGTACAAAAATTTTAGCTTGTTTCTGTTATGTCGTTTTATACCTCAATAATGTTCACTATTGGTTTAAAAATTTTGAACTTTTTCATAAAACAACTCGTAATCAGTATATGGTTCCTTTGCAATAGTTGAATTTTTTCAATAGATCTTGCAGCCCCTATTTAATTGTTTAGAGGAGAGCACGTGAATCAACGCTTCATCCTTCAGAAGGGACGTAAAGCCGTTAGTCCTCCTTGGTGCTTTTCAAAAAGAGTAGGCTAATGCCGGTAATGGGTTTCTCATCTTATTTGCTTTGTGATTTAAACTGATGAGCTTACAAGCGCTCGAGTCGTTTGAAGTCACAAAAAATCCACAAATCACAAACTTTGACATCAATCATTGTAAGAAAGTGATTGAGATAAATTATTTGTTCATTATTTTTCATTGAATGTTATTCATTTTCGCAGTTAAAAAATAAAAACAAGTAAGAATTTTTAAAAAAATTCAAAAGTAAAATCTTTTTGATTTATGAAATAGGCGGCCTTAATAGGGTAAAACAAGAAAATATTCAAATTATTTGTTCGTTATATCAGATTTTGGTGTCAGGTACTTGTCATTAGTATAACTTGACATATCATTTACGTAATAATCTCATTTCATAAGCTGGAGTAAATGGATTTTGAATATAAAGTTAATAGCAAGACACATTTTTTTAATGAAGCTCAACCTTGAAAACCTCCTATCAAAGCGAAATTATTATGTAGATGATATGTAAAGCAACAGTAATAAAAAGAAATCTTTTTTCATAATAATAAAAGTGGATGCCAATTGACGTCCTCGGTAATGGTTTCGCTTATGCAAGCCGCCTCACCAAGTTCAACCTCGAACTGAACCTTAACGGATGACAGGAATGAAGGAAAAAGACATAGAGATGGCTGGCGGCCTCCATTTATCTGTTCAAAAGGTATGGGACTAGGACGTCAACTGAAGTCCTGTCTCCCAGTAGCACACTGAAGGACGTCAGTTGACATCCTCAGCGTTCAATGGGTTAATACAAGTAACCATCCATCCTAAATACCTACTGTATATACTCGTGTATAGTACGAGTTTTTACGACCAAATTTTTATTGCAAAAATTGGGGATCGTGCTATACACGAGTAATGCGTTTGAGGATTTAAAATTCATGTATCTTCACAGGCATTTTCGGTGAAGTTATGCCACCCGCACGCATTCTAATGGTGGGCTAACCTTAACAGTGAGGTCCTTTATCGTTGTTATGTTGCTTTGTGAAGCGTAGAATCTTTTTCATATATACAGCTTCAAATTCACAAATACTTGATATAAGTGACGATTTACGGGCACTTCTTTTCTTGAATTTTATGTATGTACATCTTTGTTTGCGTCTTTTTACAAGGGATGGATTCGAACGAGTTGGACTAAAAGTATTGTAGACGGCGTAACTTTATGGAATTTCGACATCTTGGAAAAAAGAAATTTCTTTGTAATATTCAACAGTCTTTATTGTTTCTTCAATCACACACTGATCGGTTTCCACTACAAAGTCATTCTAAAGGTGTTACGTCGGTTAGTAACACCAATAGAATGATTTTGTAGTGGAAACCGGTCGGTGTGTGATTGAAAAAACAATAAAGACTGTGGAATATTACAAAGTAATTTCTTTTTATCCGTTATCCCTACCTATTAAATAGATGAGCGAGTGGAACCATTACGTATGCGGAACGTAGTCCAGACGTACTAGAATTGAAACGATTTTATTTCATCTTGTGCAATCATGATTCATATCACTTTTTATTAAATGTTTTAGGAGTAAGATACTTAACTTATCTGAATTTTAGTGTACTCGCAAGAAATACTATTTACGACATTTACGGTCTATTCTATGGTGGTGTGGAAAATCAAGGTTGTTCGATATATCTCGCTCGTAACCACTGAGCCATCGAAACGAAATATATCGACCATGGGAGAAAGCTGGGGTCGTACTATAAACGAGATATATAAAAAAATCAGGTTTGTTCACCAAAAAATCAGGGGCCGTACTATATATGGAGTCGGCATATACACGAGTATATACGGTACTCAAGAAATTTAATATGTACAGTAATACCCCACTATACGTCAGAGATGCGTTCCTGAAAAATGCGACTTATGAAGAAACAGCGTATAGCGAAACAAGGATTTCCATAAGAATTATGATAAAAGTTAGGGGTTACGTTCCTGGCGGATATTTATGTCACATTTGTGTCCCAAATAATACATATCAACACAGTACATTAGACATACTATGTTACCACTACGTGTTTACCACTCATTGCTACTAGGGTTTAATATACATTCAATCATAACGAGTAACCAATTGCAATAATAAATTCAGAAATCACCGAAAATAATTGTCTATAGTGTGATAGAGCACAAAAATTGTTTCTTTACTTACACATACACTGATACGCACTTTAAGAGTACTTTTCAAGCAGATTTCACATTCCAAGTATATCCAATATGTCATGAGATATCAATACAAACGCAAACCGGGATGAAAGGACACACAAAATGATAGATAAAACTGTTCACAAAGCTCTCTTATAGCTGGCTGTCACTGAGAAATAGGTTTTTACACATCGTTATTAAAAATGGAAGTCCCTTTTATCCCCTGTGTATCTTGTGAACCACCTAACCCATCGTGATCTCTCAAACACATGGCCAGCAAATGTTTATTCTGAGTATGATTTTACACGAATTGATAAACATGAAATGAAATTAATTCATATAAATAATAATAAACACTTAAATTAAAAGCCAAATAGAAGGTTTTTATTGTTATAGTTATAATTTATGCACTGCAATTGGAATTTCTGAAATTTTGCTTTTAGTTTTTCACAAACGACGTATATGTGAAGCGACACAACTGATAATGAAACATGTTCCTTAATTGATTGGTGGCATATATGTGAATCAACGTGTAGCGGGGCAACGTATAGCAGGGTTTTACTGTACTAACAATTTATTACATAAGTTCACAATAAAATTTTCAAACAACAGCATTAACAAATAGTCCTCATGACAATATAGTTCATTATATAATTTTCTTTTAAAACAAGTACGTATAGCATACAAATTTTATATTGAATCGACTGGTGCCGCCCTGTTCGGATATATCCTAAGATAAACACAGTCGTGCACGCTTGAAAAATTTAGTGCACTTCAAAAACTGCTGCGCGGCCATGCAGTCACACAGCTTACAATTAGAGGGAACCATGGTCTCTGCCACCATAAATCCTATCATGACATTATCTTCAAATATATACCCAATAAACATTGTCTTAATCAGAGTCTACATTGTACATAATTGTACCTTGAATCTGTCACTAATAATTAAAAACTAATTTTATTAAATATACTGAAAACTCTAACAGAGCCACAACACTAGTATCCTTGATTTATGTGTGTGGTAGTAATTCCTTTTGCGCTCTTGTTTTCCTACAAGGTAAAAGTATTTCTGAATATAATTCTTCAGTAATTTCAAATTGATAATTGAAATTGCTTTATGGTGAATTTAAATGTAGTGTCTAGAAGTGCTGTATTTGTATGCTGCTTGCTTAGGGTTTCTTATTTTTCTTTCTTCTCATTTTATGGTCTTTGGTTTATTGCACAGATATTTTAATTTTCTTTACCTAAGTTGTTTCACAAAACATCAGTTTACATTTTAATATTGCTTACACCTATCCTGTTTTTCCTTATATTTACCCTAATTATTCCTTATATTTATCCTTATCATTCTTTATATTTATCCTAATCTTGGACTGATGGACTAATTTTAAAGACATTTATTGAAAAAATAGACTAAAAGATTACCACAGAATAATTATTTGGCTGCATGATAGTTTTTATTTCAATAACCTAACGCTAATGTTTTTTACATAATAAAATAATAAAGCAACATCTACAGCAAACTTCACAGAAGACAAAAAAACCCGTCAGGAGTAACCACCGGGGGACTTGATCTCCAGCATATAAAGGTTAACTTTGATGTCTAGTGAACCCCAAAATTTAAACTCCTGTAATTAGAAATTTAGTAGTATCTCAGAATTGAAGTATCTCCTACTGGAATTATTTTAAATATTTACTTTTTAATTTATAAAAATAAGTTATATGTAAATTTAATTTTTTAAGTTTTTGCTCCATTGTTTTATAGACCAGTACTTTTAATCCTATGTTTGTCATAAACTAGCAATTATTGTTTGTAAATGTGACTCATTTCTTCATATGCCTTTTGTAGAAAAATCCTTGGGGTTAAAGTTCCCTAAGAACAAATTCAAAAGGAATAGACAGTGGCATAGTAACAGGATAATGGTTATGAACTAGAGACAAAAATGACCTTGCCATGATTCCTACTTTTCACAATGACCTGGTCGTAAAAAGTATTAAGAGTTCTTGACATTATAAAAACCAAGTAAAGTAAGACTTCCTCGAGGACATTCACTTTTACACGGTACCATGAATTTCTGCAAACAGGATTTATGATTCGCTTTTATAAGGCTGATATTTAATGGATAAATTGCAATTTCAACTCGATTATAGCAGTTTTTAAAAATTATACTTCATTTAACCTGTAACTGATCTGGTGCAGGTTAAATCACTATGCTACCTAGAAAAGTGCTGATTATACTTATTTTTAGGGTAATTTTCCCTTAATGCCGCTACCATTCTTGATTATGGAGATGAACTTATACTTGTAGTAAAAGACTTCAATTTGTGTTAAGATAATGAGCTACAATAATGGTGGGCATGGTTCTCTCTAAGCTGCGCAGCCATGCAGCAGTTTTTGAAGTGCTGTGCATCAAAGTTTTCAAGCACACACGACTGTGTTCACTTTGAGATACACCCAAACGGCTGCGCTAACCCAGGCGCTCAACCGCATCATGTAGGCATGCATAGTGATATTCATTCCGGCCATGGATGAAAAAAATTAGAAGCAACTATGGTGGTGGGTCATTTTTATTTTCATGATAATTAGTGAAATAGATTCATATTGAAACTATACTGTCTCTCAGGCTATATACAATGATTAAAGATTGGAGTGTTCTTAAGCTATTACATAAAAAATTATATAAAAATAGATTGCTTGTATATAAACAATTAAATTTAGAACTTTAATATAACATGTAGAAAATTTTCAGTTTTTTTACCACACATTTATGTATACAGTAGTCTTGCTAACCATGGTTTCGAGTATCCGCTTCATATTCTTTGGTTTCATTGCCTACATATGTTTGGAGTATGAATTACGATAATGCTGTCTAATGGATAAGGAGATATATTTAGTCTATACAATTAAAAAAAAAAGTATTGTTGGCCATCTCTTATATTGGTCACCTTTAGTGTTGATCAAACTGAACACTATACCTGAGAATAACCACATTTTTAATTTGTTAAATTTATGTTTTCTCAACCATGGCCTCCAGTCATAAGTGCCTACAATTCTCCATAAGGCCATCGATAATGAACTGATAACGTCAATATTAAAATTTTTGTTATTGAAGAGGCTGAAGGCTCTCCAAAGTGCAATTAGTTGACAGACCAAATTATATCCCTGTCTGATGGCACCATTATTTAGTTAAATCCTGTGTTAGCTCTTTCCAATTACTTCTACGTATTTTCAGTGTACATTATTACTGTAGCCTCATGTCAATTTAGTAACATCCCAAAGTGTTACTCGTGAACACAATTTTTGGCGTAGAAAAAAAACCATTAGACTGTGTGAAACTGCTATGGTACACAAGGGCACAAAATTTACAGCCCACATGAGAACATGAATTTTTGCTGTAAACATTTGAAAACTTTAAAATCTTTTGTTTTTACGAAATAAATCCAAATTTGAAAAATATTGCTCTGCAGATAAACCTCTGAAAAAAATCGGGCACAACCCAAAGAATTCATACCCTACTTATTAATCAATATATTTTGCGAGCATATTTTATATACAGGGTCATCGAAAAAGAATTCCGGGTTTTTAAAGTTTAAGGTATCAGTAAATTTGAGATATGTAAATCTGACTTTTGTATTAGAATGTGTAAAAACTCACCAAGTTTTATTTTCACCTTTCCCACGCAACACTTGTGTTGCTGTGATTGCAGATGTGCATTATTAGTTGCATGGTGGTATTCACGTTACGTGCCAGTCATATTAGGTTAGATAGCATCCGTTCAGCAGAAAGCTCAGTACGTACAATGGTATGCCGAGTTCAAGTAAATTGTGACTGTTCGTATGTACAGAATAGAAGCACCTACTGACAAAATAATTACATGGTGGTTTCATCAGTTTAAAGAAATGGGAAATGTTGAAAAGCAGAAATCAACAGGAAGACCACGAACATCTGAAGAGACTGTGGAACGCACCAGACAGTCACGTGGACAGAGCCCAAAAAAATCTATCACTCGTCGCAGTTTGTAACTTGGTGTACCTAGACGACCATTGAGAATGTATTGCATAAGTACCTAAAATTACACGTGTACAAAATTCAACTAAGACATGAAATTAAAGTTACTGATCGCCCAAAACGTATTGAATTTACTAACTTCGTGTTAAGTGAAATTGATGACAATGAAGTCTACTTACAACGGGTAACGTTCACAGACGAAGCTACTTTTCACCTGAGTGACTGTGTCAATCATCACAACTGCAGAATTTGGAGATCAGGACAACCAAATGAATTTTGTGATTACGTACATGACACCCCAAAAGTGAACATGTGGTGTGGAGTACAGCGTTGCCATGTGGTAGGACTTCCTTTTTTGCAGAAAGAACCGTTACTGAGGACACTTATCTAGATGTGTTAGAACAGTTTGTTTTACCTCAAGTTGAAGACATTGAAGGAGAAAATGCAACAAGACAGTGCCCCGCCTCATTTCAATCTACAGGTTCGCCGTGCTCTGGAGGCTAGGTTTCCTAATCGGTGGATTGGAAGAGGTGGTTCAATAGCCTGGCCTCCAACAAGTCCTGATCTAACACCAATGGATTTTTTCATATGGGGTTTGTGAAAAACATTGTCTGTGCTCAAAAAATTCGTGACTAGGACCATCTACGACAGAGAATCTCTGCAGCTGTAGCAACAATCACACCGGACATGCTTCACCGTACCTGGTCAGAAACGGTCTACTGCTTAGGTGTTTGTAGAGCTACAAATGGTGCTTACATAGAGACCTATTAAAGTAGGACATTAAATTCTGAGAATTTTTACGCATTTTTTAAAACTGATGAGCGAGTTTTGTTCTGTATTTAAAAAATTTTAAAATCCTGGAATTCTTTTTCGATGACCCTGTACATTATAAGACTGAAAGTGTGTCTCTCAATGACACTCCCCCTAACCCCCAATTTCCCATAAGTCATGGCCCTCACAAACTGCGGTCAAGCCAGGAACATATTCCCTGCATTTGATGAGGGACTACTGTATAATGAATACACTGGTGAGCTGCATAATAAAAGCTTGAGATTTTTCTACACATAATACTTTTTATAGTCTTAAATAATAAATGTAATTTATACAGTAAATTGCAATATTTCCCTATTAACAGTAATACAAAATGGTAAAAGATTCTTACAAATAATTCTGCATTACGTTGTACACCATTTTTACAATATATATATATACTGTGCTTATAATTCATGCTGGAGCAACTGTGTTTTTTATATATCTCAGTAAAAGACTTACACAAGCAAATAGACCATAGATAAGGTCTCATTTTGTGTGGAACTTTAACAAACCTACGAAATGGTCAGTAGGCACTTTATGTAAAAATGTAAAGCTGTAAAAGCAATCTGTTGTTTGCACTAAGTATGGACAGAGGAAATAACAGTATTTATTGGTGTCCAGACTGTAAAGTAGGTCTTTTGATTTATGTTGTTAAATATCCCACAGAAAGGCTGATTTGCAATGTTTTACTGAGTAACAGCATTTGTACATGTAAAAATTCTAACATTTACTTTGATGATCATATAACATTGAATTAATAATAATAAATTCTTGTTAATCTATAAATAAAGAAGAAAATTATATTAGAAATATTACTATTACAGAAAGTCTGATTTGCAATGTTTTACTGAGTAACAGCATTTGTTCATGTAAAAATTCTAACATTTACTTTGATGATAATATAATATTGAATTAATAATAATAAATTCTTGTTAATCGATAAATAAAGAAGAAAATTATATTAGACATATTACTATTAAAAGGTAAACATGATGAGGGCAATGAAATGCCATTAAAACTGTTGCTTTGAGGGGTGAATGGAAGTGGGAAAATTGCAACTTAAGGGTTAAGGTTTAGAAATAAAAACAAGCAGTAATGTCGTGTGCATTATACAATGATCCATCATCATCAATAGTGACAGTTTTTACATCAGGTGTTAATTGTAAAACAAGTTTCTTTAAAATATTCAGAATTGGTATAATTGCCCGGTGTTTCTCAGAGTTGTTTTTTAAGCGACATGACTGCAAACGAAGACAATTATTATGAATGAAAAATTAATTCTATGTTTGAAAATTTTGATCTGGGAGATTTTTCATATACTAATTTATAATAAGCTAAGGTTTAGAAAATATTTTGAGGGTTATTATTTAAAATTAATATTGAAAGTGGTTGATTCATTAGACAATGCTTGATAATAGATTATGTTCTTAGTTTTTTATCTGCTGCAAGTACATATAGATTTAGTCCACTTCCAACTCTCGATGTTGCAACGTACAATTATCCAACAGTATAGAGTGTGAGATCAGTTCCCATTTAAAAGGATTGATCTTGCTACCACAGTGTTTAGAATTTTCCATTGTTTCAATCCTATAAAAATACCTTTTTTTGTGGTTAAAAACTAAATTTTATTAAATCGGCTTAAATTCAAATTCTGTCTTTAAAAAATATAAAGTTGATTCGTTCAGCTTAATACCTGTTTTTGTCACAAGTTCATCTCTTTATTTTAAGTAATTTTAATTTGCAAAAGAATTAAAACCTGCACGTCAAGAAATCAATATTTACGTTTTATCTTATGTTAAAATGTTAATCCTCTATATTGGCAGCATTGACTAATCCCAGTTGACCAAACCTTCACATCCCATTATTGGTATGTATCATGGGTTTGCCTACGAGCTTACTTCAATATTTAAAAGAATAAAGTCTTACCGTGAAAACTGTTTACATGAAATTCCATTAACATGATATTCAGATAACATTAAATGATTGTACCAGTCTCCAGCATATTGTGTAAACCAGTTTCCACTGTATATGTTGAAATGATCACACACAACCCTCCTTCTATTGCCAACTTTATATTAACTTGTGTTTTAGGCCCCTTTAAAATTTGAAAAAATCTTTTCTTGACAATACTTGAAACCACTCTGCATCGTAATACTTGTGTATAATGCTGCAGCATTACACCACTGAAGGCAGCAATTACCTGCTAATTACCAATATAAGTTATGTGTGGGAAGATCTTGGTTAATGGCTGGTAGTGGCTTCCTTTGTGATTTTTATACATTATTAAATTATTAGCTCATTTTAATTGAGTATTGTTACAATTTTATTTTCAGTTGATATTCTAATTATAATAAATGTAATCTTTTGAAAAGAGAACAATAAAAAAATCACACAACAAATTTATATCAATAACATTTGTTTATATCATATATATATTTAACTTCTATTCTTTGGAGTAGGTCAGTTGTCTAACTGATTCTGTGGTCAAGGTACATACATGATTAGTGGCTTTTTAATGATTTTTATTTTCAGAATAATCTGTTTGGCCTCCATGAGAGTCGAGTTTGAGACCCATAACAATGAAAAACAACCATGCTGAATGACCTTCATTCAAGGATATGTTTCAACAAACCTGCATCTGAGAATGACTTCAATCTGCTAGCTGTATGTTGAGGTATAGCTATGACTTTTGGTTATCATTAGACATAAATTGTTTAAAATGTCCCAGTCACAACTGAACCGAGCCTCAAGGTGAACCTTTGAGATATGTTTCTCAAGACTGCTCCTTTGAGTGAAACACTTGCAGCAAAACTGGCACTTGAATGGCTTTTCCCCGCTGTGTATCTTTTGATGGTCTTTCAGCATGAAATTCCACTTGAACCTCATCCCGCAAAACTCGCACTGATAAGATTTTTCTTCCCGGTGGATCTTCATGTGCTCATTGAACTTTCGCTTTTGGGTGAATTTCTCTGGGCATTGACTGCATTGGAACACTTCGTTCTCCTTGGATTCTCTGGCTGTTAGTCGGAAAGGAATAGATGAATCCTGTGTAGTGATTACTGGTGAATTTTCATCATCCAAATCATCTATGACGACTTCCTCTTGATAAAATTGATTAACACATATATCAATTTGGCTTTCTTGGGTCATCTGATTTTCCTGCAAGTGATAACATATATATATAAAGTCACTGTTATCTTAATTAAAATTAATTATTAAATTGAAAGAGCTGCAGAAAATTTCCCTTATTTGCAAGCCAATAAGGCACAATTTTTTCTGGAAAAGAGTCAACAAAAAGTGACCCTAGTATTATTGGCTCATGATATTCAGATTGTAAAGTCTGTATAAGAATGGTTGGTTCTATCAAAGGTAGACTGTGGCTCAAGCTCATGGTAAGTTGCACAACAAAAAATTACTTTCTTGGCACAATTGATTCAACTGGGTTTTGTGAATATGAGAAATAATGTGATATGCCAAAGAAGAAAAAATTAGGAAAGCATTGAAAAACTTTTTTAAAAAACGATGATTATTTTAATTACAGGATAAACATCATCATGGCAAAGAAAGTGAATGGTCAATTTATAACCAAGTTACATATTGGTAGTTGTGTATGATGAAAAATTTTAACACTTAAGTTTCAAAACATATGCTTTGCATTGAGTGGATGGTCTATGTCAGGAGTCTCCAACGAGTTGATCGCCCTTTTTTACACTTTCCGAAGTGAAGTGCAGCCAAGCATTTCGTATTAAAAATGCCCACTAAGGTTAAAATATTGCATATTTTCCACAAGTGCTTTCTAGACACGGCATTCATTTATGTTTCTCTCTCTAACTGTAAGACATTACTGAGGACTTTGAACCGTTTACACGTCTCCTTCTCTCGGAGGTTTTCTTGTTACCCTTGGCATGCGAAGGCAACCTCTGAGAGAGTCCTTTTTTCCAAGTTGGATTGGATGCTCTCACACTGTTGAATGTAGTTTGTCTCTGTTGAAGGGTAGCGGTGATGTTGGCAATGGACGCGTTGTCACCGCTATACATCAGGTTGGCAGCGGTGTCATGTGAGAGCGCCATTGCGGATGCGTCTAGGAACGTCAGAGTATTGATTTTCTCGCTCATGTAAAGACGCTGTTGCTTTCCTTGTAGTGTAATTTCAGTCGTAACAATAAAACGTGGTTACCTTTGTTATTGCGGTTATTTACTTGTGCCCACTGCAATACCAGTTAACTCTCTAACAGTCTCACTGGCTCTTGATTCTGCTGGTTTCTCCCTGCAAGTCTACCCAGGCTTCGAAACCCACCTCCTCACTCTTCCACCCCTCCCTATCATTTTCCTCTCCTGCTTCCCCTCAAGCAATGGGTACCAACATACTCGGAACTATCAGCTCCGGCCTATGTGTGGCATGACCAAGCTGTGTTGCTAGACTTTTTGAAATGACTGTACAAATGTTAAGATGTGTTCCTAACTTATTAACAAGGCCTGCATTTCTCCAACACCAAACTATGCAAATGCTGCAATTTTGTAGCTGATAATGGCATTATGCTCTGACAGCATATCTTTATTTTGTATGCACCGTAGATTCTACCAACCCCAATGATTTATCAACATCAACCACGCGATCACCTTGCTCAAGGCACTTTAGCACTGCAAGTTTATCTTCTAAATTAATACTTTTCCTCTCAGCAGCCAAAAGAGTTGAAGATGGTATTTTTGATACATAATGAGGGTCGAATTACTTATATGAAGTGCTAATAATTTTAAAAAATTCACAGAACACATGCATAATGCGCATTTTTCACTGTGACACAGTAAAAAACTGACATGACATGAGATAGTAACACTTCTCAGCCTCGAGTCTAGGGTCTTACAGGGTTTCCACCATTCTGTTTACTTTTCGGATCTAGCATTCAGGGCTGCATTAAGGCAATGACTATAAACAAGTAAATTTGGATCAAAGGGACAATATTTTAATATAAAAAAGCGTGATTTAAAACGTCATTTGTTTACATAAAAAATTTTCCTCATACAAGTGAGTGGTATAAGATCTTTGTTTCATGGTCTAACGGTTAAGCACATTGTACCAATGCTCGCGCAGTACCACAAAATAAGTTCCATTTTCAACTTGAAAAATTTGTCTAAAATGTATTTAAAATGTTTCGCAGAAATTATCCAAAACATTATTTAAGATTTACCTAAATATTATATTGATTTTAATGAAACCATCATAGAAATAATTAGACTGGTTTATACTGAATATTTTACATATTTCTGACCTTATGACCAGATGTATAAGTAGCTAAATGCTGAAAAAGTACATAGTTGCTAAAGTTAAAAGTTAACAACACTGGCTGCATATACGTTACAATTTACATGGTGTTGTGAGCTTAATGAGAAAAGAAATTTGTTTAGGTGCAAGAAACCATGATACTTCATTTTGCCTTTAAAAACCTGATAAATTAAATGAAAAAATATGACGAATATGACAAAAAATCAAGATGGGTGAAAAACGGAGATTTCATCACCTTAAAATATGTGAATCGAGCTTTCCTGCCAAATTTAGTTTCTATCTCTATTCTTTCTAGAGATATTTACATTTTTATAGTGAGGGAGTGTTGATGTGTGACAAATAAATATGAAGGGAAGTTACCTAAGTAAAAGTGTGTAAAAAAGAAGCAATTCATATTCACCGGAGGTGATTGGACATTTTTGTTTCATGTGTTATTTCAGAAATATGTGGAGTTCCACAAATAATACACTTCATTTTAGTAAGCTATTTCAACACAGTAAACCAGTTTTTATTACTGTAAATGATGCAAGCATATATTTATAATTTTTTCCCAGAATATTTGCCCAAAATATAGTTGCATCTTACCAGCCAGCAAATATGGTATTTTAGTGTAAATCTTTATGCATGTAGTTACTTTTAAAATGTAACCAAAATTTCTGATGGCAAGAGAAATGCCATCCCAGAAAAATTATCCAATACTTTAGTAACACCAATTTTATTAATTTACCTCAGCAGGTTCATTTTGGGAACCAAGTGCATGTGACAGATTTTCTTCTTCTTTGTGTCTATTCATGTGTACATCAAAATCTTTTACACCAAGGAATTTCATCCAACATTTGATGCACTCAGGCACATTACAGTGAAACCTCGATTCTGCACACTCCGATTTTATGTTTTTTTGACTGGTCCCGGCCAAATGCTCATAAGAACTGTAAAATTTTATCCAATTTTACGTTTCCTCGAATTTACATATCCCCCGAATCTGCATCTTATTTTTTGAGTCCTGACAACGGAAATTCACCCGAGTTTACGTTTTCAATTTCATTTCGGAAAATACAAAGAAGCACCGGCGGTGTTCCGCTCGTATTCAAGGCTAAAATAGACTTTATTCAGTAGTTTTAGTCATAACTTTGTCAAACTCATGTTTAAATAGGCATATGTTTACATAAGAAATGTATGCAACCTCGTGTGGCAATACATTTATCGGCCAATCGAAGACACGAACACACTTCCTGCTCAACGTTACGCTTGCGTAGTTGCAGCCATTTGTTTTTGTAGGAAGTTTATATGAACACGACGCTAGGCATTGTATATAGGTTATCGTGGTAATCCATTTATGTATCAGTCATTTTAGTAGGAAGTTGATATCTACACGATGCTCGGCGTTGTTTATAAACGTGGCAATCCATTAATTAATTTTTGTCCTGAAATATGGATAATAAAGTAAAATGGAAAGTATTTACTATAAGTGATAAGATTAATATCTTTGCTCAACTTGACGCGCATATTGGAACACATATCAAACTTTTTGACTGGTTAAAGAATTAAATGTTGTGTAAGTTAGTTTATTTGCAATTTTATTGTTATTGTGTTCAAACGTATGTTTTAGATGGCTTACCAAAGTTATGTTATAAATAAACCCACATTTTACTTCATGTTACAAAATATTCATTTCCCCCATTTTACATTTTCCTCGATTTTACGTTTATTTTAGGTGGTCCCTTCAATGGTGTAAAATCGAGGTTTCATTGCATTCTTGCAATCTCCAAGCATTTGGTGTAAAAGGAATAGATGGTATTTGTTTTGGAATTCCTTTCCGTTCTTCTTTTTCAAGATTTAATGGATTAATTAGGCCTTTTTGTATCTTCTCACTTTCCTGAAAGCAATGAAATATATAATTGATATTATCTGTAACAAAATATTACGAGAGTCCTAGAAAATTTATTTTGCTTTAATTCTTTTTTTGCACCAATATTGCTCATTATTTCTTTTTCTGGCTAATCAGTGTCTTGGACTATTATTATATTGCCTACGTTGAATGAACTTCCATTTAACAATTTTTATTGAAAGCAGTTACTTTGGCAACTTCATTTGATTTATAAAATCAATACATGTTACTATACCCGTTTTTTACTCTTATGAAGCTTGACCTTGAAAATCCTAGTTGTATGCTTACTGCTGCAGCCAATGAAAGCTTGAGAGACTGTGCTGTTCACATCGCTTCGAGCTCGACTGTGTTGCCAGATCTACCACGTTTACGCTTCAGCGTTCGCATGCGACTTTATTCAAGAGCGGATATCGGGAAAGAGCATACTACTTTCCCGCACCTCTCGAAAACTTCAAATCGTGGTGGAAGGGGAAAACGCCCTGATTGGCTATTCGCTGCACCATGGTCAAGCTTCATAAGAGTAGAAAACAGGTATAGAGATGAATTATATCATACTTTATTATTTGAATTTTATTTTTTTACCTTAGTGGGTTCTTTCCAAGGGTGAAAATTATGCAGTAAACTTTTCATTCCTTTATGCGTATTCATGTGCATGCCGCAATTTTTTAAATCACGGAACCTCTTGTGACATATAGTGCATTCAAATACCTTCTTCCTACAATCTGCCTCATTTAGTGAAAAAGGAATAGATGGAATTTGTTTGGACATTGCTGATGAATTTTGTATGGAATTGCATATAATTATTTTGTCTTCTCTTCTTCGAATAACACATGGCTTAGTTTGACCTAAATTCTTTTTGGCAATCACTAAAGAATTTTGTCTGGCAGAATTACTTGCAATAACTTTTTCTTCTCTTTTCTGAATAACACACGGCATTGTTTGACCTAAATTCTTTTTGGCAATAACTAAAGAATTTTCCATTGCAGAATTACTTGCAATAACTTTATCTTTTCTTTTCTGAATAGCACAGGGCATTCTTTGACCTAAATTCATTTTGGGGATCACTAAAGAATTTTCCATGGCACAATAACTTGCAATAACTTTTTCTTCTCTTTCCTGAATAACACATGGCATTGTTTGACCTAAATTCTTTTTGGCAATGACTAAAGAATTTTCCATTTCAGAATTACTTGCAATAACTTTTTCTTCTCTTTCCTGAATAACACATGGCATTGTTTGACCTGAATTATTTTTGGCAATATCTAAAAAATTTTCCATACCAGATTTACTTGCAATAACATTTTCTTCTCTTTTCTGAACAAAACATGGCATAGTTTGACCTTCAAGCTTCTTTTCATTTTCCTGCAAAATAAATGATCACTATTACCTTTATAGAAATTAGTTCTTAAATTGTAAAGGCTATGGAATTTTTTATTTATACCTTTATGTACACTAAAGATTATTTTATTCAGGAGTTGCATTAAAAAAATGTATTTTTGAATTCCATTACAGATATATTTTTCTAAAATAGAAATTTTATTTTCTACACAGATCACAATATTATATTACTAGTGTATATATAATTTGGGCATTATAGGTGGAATATGTAATGAATACCTTCAATTTGAGATATTGATGCCAATGACCTGTGCCATCCAAAATGCGAACTAGCTCATAAACAGCACTTTACGGCCTTTGTAATGAGTGTAATAACAATAAGGAAGATGTTAAACTCCTAATAAAGAATTTTTTGTATTTAAAAGGTTTCACTTGATTTATGCCGTAACTTCAACTACAAAATGAGATAATGCAAATAATGGTTTAGTGGGTCTTCTTTAACTCGTTTACCTTATTGGTTTCTTTCTGGGAGTTAAATTCATGTGGTAAACTTCTTACTTCACCAGGTTCCTTCTGCAAGTTAAAATCTGTTATATCAATGATTTCCCTCTGACATTCTAATATCTTCTTTGTGCACTCTACCGAATTGACTGAAAAAGGATTAGGCAAATTATTTTTCAGGTTTGCTGAATTTTCTTTGGTGGAATGACTTTTTACTGGTATCTCTTTTCTTTGAGCAACAAACGGGATAATTTTACCTTGTTCTAACTTATTTTCTTTTTCCTGGAAGGAAGAACATAAATGGTCACTATTTTTCTTTATAAAAATTAAATCTCAAATAACAAAACTTGAGGACTATTTCAATTTAAACCTGTGTGTGTCACCAATGACTTTTTGTGATGATTCAAATTTTTTGTATTGAGTATATGTTTGCTTATACATTTAAAAATTCAGCTGATTTACCATAGCACAAAAATTAAACTAGAGATAAAATAATACTTCATTTATTCCAATTTTTACCTTAGCTTGTTTCTTCTTTGAATCCAATTCACATGTTACCCTCATATGCTCAATGAAGTTCTCCATGTCACTGAACTGTCCAAAGCATTCAGTACATTCATATTTTTTCTTCAACTTCCATTCTCTAGAAGTTAGTGGTGAAGTAATGAGTGGAGTTTGTTTGAGGGGGGCGGGAGAATTTTTTGCTACAGATTCACTTTCAATTACTTCTTTATTTCTTTGAGGTTCACTTGTATGAATCTCACTTTCTTTTATCATATCCTCCTCATCCTAGAAGCAATTACAAAAAGTCACAGTATAACTCATCAAATAGAATTCTCAGTTGCATGAGATCGTGAAAATTTATTTTGATTTAAAGCTGCATGCATTATCAATTATTGTTACTGTATTTCCTTGTCCTGGAACAATTCTCGCAGCCTTATTTTCAGAAAAATATAACCCAGTCCAGATAAAATTCTTACATCTTTTTTTACCCTAGAAATAGCATAGAGGCAGCCTGTATACTTATTGCATAATGCATGAGAATTGTAGGGCAATGTAATGAAATGCCTATGGTACCCAACTCCATGCCTCACTCAGCGAGGTTCTTTCACCTGCTCCATAGGCTACATACCCCTTCCTCCATTTGCTCCAGGTAGGACAACACAACACATGCCGAAATTTTGGCTCGCAATTCTCAGTAAATTCATAGGAAATGAGATGTACTTGTGTAATTTTTTTACAGACAAACAATTCATTTACTAAACCTACTTGCAAACCGTCTTTATTTATTTTATTTTTTAAATGGGTAAAAAAATTTCCTATGTGGTCAAAATGACTGCATGTGACTCTTAAATTAAAAATACTATGCGACCTCTTAAGGGTCAACGTTCAAAGCAAACCATCAAACCATTTGAGACTTTAAATGCCACCCGCCAAAAAAATGTTGCACGTCTAATGTTGCATGAGCTATCCCCACTCCTCCATCCATCCTCCTCATTAGTACTATACTGCCCACAGTAAATATTCTCTCTCCTCTTTGTGAAGCATCTTCCAGTGTACCATCTATTGTTCTGTTTTATATGAAAAAGTTCTTTCTCCAAGTCAAATTCTTCTAATTCTGTCTTAACTGCTGTCACACAATTTGAATGAAATTTGTGGTATACATATATTAATTCAAAATGGAAATATCACATTACATAATGATGTGATAATAGTAAAATGTCTCTGAACGTACCAAACAAAATTCCCATCAAGTTCAGAAGTTTTCTCTTTCTCTAAATTCACATTGAATAAAATTATTGTACATATGCATAAACTAATTTAAAAATGGAAATATCACAGTATGAGAACAATCATAATTACAAGCCTTCCTCACTTGCCTTTTCTTCAATAAATGTGTCTTCCTCTTTACATATATCAATATTTCTGTTTGCTCTTTCTTCATTAAAACCATCACATCTTTCAGTATTCACATCTGTGGCCAATGTATTCTAAAAATTTACATTTGAAAAAGGAATAAATTAACAAAATTACATAATAATATGATAATAGTACACAAAACAGTACATTTTTTGAAAATATCTTTCCCTCTAATATATTTCACTTAGTTTGTTCGTTCATTAATTAATAAAAACTAACATGGATGCAATCACATCCTTCTCTGAAACAATATATCACTTTTGAATCAAGGATGACTATAATTTAGGTCACTTGCATTGAAATCAATGTATTATAAAAAATAAATTTATTCCATATATGTTTTGAATGGTACTATGGATTATTATAGAGAAAGGAATGTTATACTTAGTGTTTTTGCAAAGAGTTGAACATCGATTATTACACTATTAGCATGGAGTTCCTCCTCAAATTTTGTTTTTGCATTCAAACATTGTTTCTTAAATCGTTTGAAATCAATCAACTTGTCAAGACATTCTAAGCACACTAGTTGAGGGTAAACATCCGTCTTCGATACCTGCACAAGGAGAATAAGCAGAAGAGCAGTAAGAACAGTGTAACAATAAAATTCTCCTTTTATTACTAATTTCCACGTTTCAATGTTAATATAATTATTTATACATTTTTCAAACAAATGAGTATAGCATTTAATATTAGTTTAAAAATTCATTAAAATCGCCGGGAAACTTGCTTTGAACTGAAGCAGATCGGTAATGACATCTGCTGCTGTAAATCCTTGCCTGCCATTATCTTCGAAAATATCCGATAAACATTCACTCTTATACAAACAAAGTCTACATTGCATGTAATTGTACCTTGAATCCATTATTAATACAAAATTATTTAATTTATGGAAAACTTAGATAAAGTCACCGTACTAATATCCTTGATTTGTAGATATACTTTGAATGCGAGAAATTATGCATTGGCATGTTTTTACTCAACGCAACTTGAAACAATTCAAATGGAAAGGTTTACCAGACGTCACAATAACAATGATGCGCAATGAAAATAATTCACCTCTACTGTTTCCTGACATGCTTCCATCTATACGCATTTTTTGAATCGTACAATTAAATGCGCCACATTTTAACGATGTTTGGTATTTGGATGTGTAGATAATCGATTTGGAATCCCAGGAAAATACCAAACTCTACGGCTCATTTCTGTTAAGTAACTGTTTTCATTATAGTTTATGGTATTTGTATTTTTTTTTGGGAATTCTGGCGATACGTTGCGTTTCTCGTTTGAGATTCCTTCAATCCATGTAACGAAAACTAATTAATGAGAATTGTTTTGACCATATTTTAAAACCGGTTTTCGCATAAAGGTAAGCGTATTTATTATTTGTTAACATAATTTTCACATTGTAATTGAAAATACTGCGCATTTCATGTTTAATAACCTGTATTATTACTTTGGGTAAACTTAACCATTAAGATTCTCGTACTGTATAAATTTAATATTTTTATTTAGATGGCTTGTATTCTCCACATGTATTTATCATGCCGAATAAATGAGGTTTACGGTGCTGGGTTTCAGTTAATTTTCCTAACCCGAAAGTAAAAATTAACCAGTTAAATCATTTTTCATTTATCTCTATAGTATGAGGGTGTATCTTATTGATGGACGTGGTATTTTAGCGTTACGGTATTGTCGTTGATAGATGTCACTACGGTCGCACCAAGCGCGCGCGTTTGAAATCTTGTCTTTTTATTTCTCCTAAAATGCTAAATATGAAATTGAAAAAATAAAACTTTTGTAGGTTATTGATATTCCTTTATTTAAGCTTCGTTTTCGTGTACACAACAAATGAATGCCTTATAAGCAAGAAAGGTTAAGAATATGCAATTTTGAAAAAATTAGGTGAAAATACATAACTACCTTATACACTAAGGCCCCGAAGTTGTTTTGCTCTTGCATTGTCACAGAACGTGAAATTGGTGTTCCCAAAAATCCGGACTAGAACGACAAAAGCAGAAGAAAGAAACTCCTACTAACGGGTAATATAAAGCAGGAAATATGCAAGAGGTTGATAAAATGCTATTTATGGAGTGTAGCTTTGTATGGGGCAGAAACATGGACGCTAAGGAAAAATGATATTAAATACTTGTAAAGCTTCGAAATGTGGACATGGAGAAGAATGCTGAAGATAAAATGGACAGATAGGGTGAAAAATGAGGAAGTACTACGAAGAATAGGAAAGAAGCGAATGATTATTACCTGAGGAGAGAGTGCATGATTAAAGTAGTGCTAGAAGTAAAACTGGATGGAAAAAGAGAAAGAGATAGGAAAAGGTGTCAGCTGATAGATGACTTGAAAGGGAAAGAGAGCTATCAAGACATGAAGAAATCTGCGGAAAATAGGAGTATATGGAGAACCAAGTTTAACCATGAATAATCACGGACCTGTCAACGGACAGACTACCTATGATGATGATATAATTTTCTTTTAAAACAAATATATATAGTATACAAATTTTATATTGAATGAATAATTGATTAAAACCACCAGGAAACTTGCTTTGAATTGAAGTGGATCAGTAATGGTCTCTGCCATAGTTCCCTCTAATTATTTTCATCCATGGGTGGAATGAATGTGGCAATGTGCACCTTCATGATGCTAATATGTGGATGTGCACCCGGGTTGGTGTGGCTTTGTTTGGATATAACCTGAGATAAACACGCTTGAAAAATTTAATGCATTTCAAAAACATCCCAAAGTGTTCCCCTTGAACACAATTTTTGGCATAGAAAAAAAACCATTAGACTGTGTGAAACTGCTACGGTACACAAGGGCACAAAATTTACAGCCCACATCAAACACGAATTTTTGATGTAAGCGTTTAAAAAATTTTAAATCTTTTATTTTTACGAATTAAATACAAATTTGAAAAATATTGCTCTGCAGATAAACATCTGAAAAAAATCGGGCACAACTCGAAGAATTCATACCCTACTTATTAATCAATAAAATTGAGAGCATATTTTATATACAGGGTCATTGAAAAAGAATTCCGGATTTTTTAAGTTTAAGGTATCAGTAAATTCGAGACATGTAAATCTTACTTTTGTATTAGAATGTGTAAAAACTCACCAAGTTTTATCCTCACCTTTCCCGCGCAACACTTGTGTCGCTGTGATTTCAGATGTGCATTATTAGTTGCATGGTGGTATTCACGTTACGTGCCAGTCCTATTAGGTTAGATAGCATCCGTTCAGCAGAAAGCTCAGTACGTACAATGGTATGCCGAGTCCAAGTAAATTGTGACTGTTCGTATGTACAGAATAGAAGCACCTACTGACAAAATAATTACATGGTGGTTTCATCAGTTTAAAGAAACGGGAAATGTTGAAAAGCAGAAATCAACAGGAAGACCACGAACATCTGAAGAGACGGGGGAATGCACCAGACAGTCACGTGGACAGAGCCCAAAAAAATCTATCACTCGTCGCAGTTTGTAACTTGGTGTACCTAGACGACCATTGAGAATGTGTTGCATAAGTGCCTAAAATTACATGTGTACAAAATTCAACTAAGACATGAAATTAAAGTCACTGATCGCCCAAAACGTATTGAATTTACTAACTTCATGTTAAGTGAAATTGATGACAATGAGGTCTACTTACAACGGGTAATGTTCACAGATGAAGCTACTTTTCACATCAATGGCTGTATCAATCGTCACAACTGCAGAATTTGGAGATCAGGACAACCAAATGAATTTTGTGAGTACGTACATGACCGCCTCGTTTCAGTCTACAGGTTTGCCATGCTCTGGAGGCTAGGTTTCCTAATCGGTGGATTAGGAGAGGTGGTTCAATAGTCCTGATCTAATACCAATGGATTTTTTCATATGGGGTTTGTGAAAAACATTGTCTATGCTGAGAAAAATTTGTGACTTGGACCATCTACGACAGAGAATTTCTGCAGCTGAAGCAACAGTCACACCAGACATGCTTCACCATACCTGGTCAGAAACGGTCTACTGCTTAGGTGTTTGTAGAGCTACAAATGGTGCTTACATAGAGACCTATTAAAGTAGGACATTAAATTCTGAGAATTTTTACACATTTTTTAAAAAAGATGAGCGAGTTTTGTTCTGTATTTAAAAAATTTTAAAATCCTGGAATTCTTTTCAATGACCCTGTACATTATAAGACTGAAAGTGTGTCTCTCAATGACACTCCCCCTAACCCCCAATTTCCCATAAGTCATGGCCCTCACAAACTGCGGTCAAGCCAGGAACATATTCCCTGCATTTGATGAGGGACTACTGTATAATGAATACACTGGTGTGCTGTATAATAAAAGCTTGAGATTTTTCTACACATAATACTTTTTATAGTCTTAAATAATAAATGTAATTTATACAGTAAATTGCAATATTTCCCTATTAACAGTAATACAAAATGTTACAAGATTCTTAAAAATAATTCTGCATTATGTTGTACATCATTTTTACAATATATATACTGTGCTTATAAATCATGCTGGAGCATATTTCCCAATTAACAGTAATAATATGACCTAATAGATGGCATGTAAACACTAGCAATTCCTAACAGATTTCCAGATCATCAAATTGGCTTCACGATATTGAGACATTTACTTCCATATTTTCTCAAAACTTTGGTCATATGAAATCTTGATTTGTCATAATACTATTCAGCACTAATTTGTATGCTACATATAATGCTTGCAAAGAGTTATAAACAGAATTATTATTTTAAAGTCTTAATTGATCTTCATGTACAAAATGGTGCAAAATTCTTTAAATTATTCTAAATTATGCAGTGCACAATTTTTACAATATATACTGTGCTTATAATTCATGCTGGAGCAATCGTGTTGCTTAAATATCACAGTAAAAGCATTTAACAAACAAATAGACCAGTTAGTGTCTCATTTTGTGAGGAACTTTAACAAACCTATAAAATGGTCAGTAGGCACTTTATGTAAAATTGTCAAGCTGTAAAAGTAATCTGTTGTTTGCACTAAGTATGGACAGAAGAAATAAAAGTATTAATTGGTGTCCAGACTGTAAAGTAGGTCTTTTGATTTATGTTGTTAAATATCCCACACAAAGGCTGATTTGCAATGTATTACTGAGTAACAGCATTTGTTCATGTAAAAATTCTAACATTTACTTTGATGATAATATAACATTAATTAATAATAATAAATTCTTGTTAATCTATAAATAAAGAAGAAAATTATATTAGAAATATTACTATTAAACATGACGAGGACAATGAAATGCCATTGAAACGGTTGCTTCGAGGGAAGAATGGAAGTGGGAAAGTTGCAGCTTCAGGGTTAAGGTTTAGAAATAAAAACAAGTAGTAATGTTGTGTGCATTATACATTGATCCATCATCATCAATAGTGACATTTTTTACATCAGGTGTTAACTGTAAAACAAGTTTCTTTAAAATATTCAGAATTAGTATAATTGCCCGGTGTTTCTCAGAGTTGTTTTTTAAGCGACATGACTGCAAACGAAGACAATTATTATGAATGAAAAATTAATTCTATGTTTGAAAATTTTGATCTGGGAGATTTTTCATATACTAATTTATAATAAGCTAAGTTTTAGAAAATATTTTGAGGATTCTTATTTAAAACTAGCATAAGTGCCCGTCAACAATGACGGGGAGTGATTTGGGTTATTGGCACAGTGCACATTAAATAAAAATATATTGAGCGGGCATACATTCGGACAATGCACATACAGAGTTGGTTAGCATTTTTAAATTGTGGAATTTTTACAATTTCATATTTTTCCATTGGTTTTGTCCAAAAACATATAACTGTGCCAAATTTCAAGTTCATCTGATATAGCTGGAGCTCGGTTTTCTTTTAAAAAAATACCACAGGAATGCAAATAAAAATCTATTTTGTTGTAGTTTTTCACAGAGAATACAAATAATTCATCAAAAAATACATATCTTGATCGATTATTCTGAAATAAATTGAGGCAGTCTTCTTTGACCTGAAATCATGCCTCCTGCTGAGAGGATTGCCTTCGATCCGAGCAAAGGTTCGAAACCCTCGCCGCAAGTATCTATTGTGCTTCAAATACTGACCTTAGTCCCCTCTTGCCAGGTATATTTCTATGCTTGCCCCCAAACAGAAGGGACAAAGCCGATATATCTGGAAGTGCATAATAAGTCACATTTCTGCATTCCTGAAGCGTTCCGACAGACAGACAATTGTATTTTATTATAGAAGATTAATATTAAAAGTGGTTGATTCATTAGACAATGTTTGATAGTAGATGATGTTCTTAGTTTTTCTTTCTGCTGCAAGATTACGTACAATTATCCAACAGTATAGCGTGTGAGATCAGTTCCATTTAAAAGCATTGATCTTGTTACCACAGTCAGTACCGGTCCTAGGCAATTGGCTGGCAACCCCGGACAAACTTATATTTATCATTATTAACTGCACAGTATTGTGAGAAACAGCCGCAAACTGATACTAACAAAGAGGGTAATAGCTGGATAAAAAGTTTTATTTCAAAACAAAAAAATCATTATAAGGTACAATATTTTTTAAGTATAATGTATTTTATAATAAACTTCCATCAATCAAAGGTTTATTTTTCTTGCTTTACGAATTGTGAAATCAGCAATTAAAGTGGAATAATCAAACGATGATGCTAAAGAATTTTCAATTGAAAAAGCAGCTAGATCAACCAGTCTTTCTTGTGTCATCGTTGAATGCAAGTATGTTTTAATTAATTTTAGCTTTGAGAAACCACGTTCATCACTAGGCACAGTGACCGGTACAGTCAATAAAATTCTAAGTGCAATATAATAATTTGGCACAAGTTTAATAAAACGGTTGTCACAAATATATTGTAAGATATCCAGTGCCGTTTCACAATGGTCCGGCATAATTCGAGACAAAGTCTTAACTTCAGTAAACAGGCTTAATCCTTGAATGTCATTTTCAAATTCAACACATTGCTCAGAAAGCAATAATTCTAGGTCTTTGCACTGTTTAAGCAAATTACCACCAGACATGTTTTTCAGTGTCGAAATACAGTACAAAAAGCCGAAGGTTTCTTTACAACGTTTTATTTGCTGCAATCGTTCTCTTAGTGAGAGAATTGCTTGGTCCAACAAATTATTAAAAAGTCAACTCGTAATTTTTCCCCAAGATCATTTATTGATTTGTCTTCAGCTTCATATGAAAATTGTTTCTTTCTTTTCGTTGAACAGATGATTCCACCCGAAAAATGGCTTCTTCTGGATCCACTTAAAGTTATTTTTCTAGCTCTTTTGCTGCGGTTTTCGAACTTTCAAAGCCATTTTCTTTTAATTGACTTTAGAAACTTTCTGTACTTTCAAAAGTGATAATACCTGATCTAACTGCATGTTTTCGCTTTGCATCATCTTGCTAACAAATTTATTTGCACTAGAATATCATATCAAATTACTAAAATTACCAAAAATTTTAAACTTTTCAGTTCTTTAACTAATGAAAGTGCTTCTGTCTGGCGTTTTAGGTCATTTGCAGTTTTATAAAACTCAACGCGTCATAAACATCGCCCAACTGAAATTGAAACGCTCTAACACAATTAATTTTACATTCCCACTTAGTTTCCAATGATGGTTTTATTGTAAACTTAGTAACATGATTTTTAAAAACCTGCCATAATTGTTTCAAACCAGAAAAAGTACATAAATTTCCTGCAAAACTCCAAAAAACGATTTGGTTGCTAGAGATTACTTTGCCATGTCACCAATATGCAATATTTGAGCTTGTACGGCATTCTTTGAACCAGCCATATTTGCTCCACTATCGTAACTTTGACCACGGCAATTATAAATGGACATTCCCAAATCAATAATATTTTTCATTAACGCTTCTTCACATGCTTCCATACATCGCTCTTTTTATCTGCCATCACGAGACTTTTAACTATTACTAAACGATGAAATTTGTATTTTTACTTAATCTTCTAATCGTAGCTGGCAGAAATATAAAAATATCTCCCCCAAAAAATTTGCGATACAGTGCATAATGTAGAATTCGGCAGCCCCTATAAGTGGCAGCCCCGGGCGACCGCCCAGCTCGCCCGCCCATAAGACCGGCTCTGCCCACAGTGTTTAGCATTCTCCATTGTTTCAATCCTATAAGAATACCTTTTTTTGTGGTTAAAAACTAAATTTTGTTAAATCAGCTTAAATTCAAATTCTGCCTTTAAACAATATAAAGTTTATTCATTCAGCTTAATACCTGTTTTTGTCACAAGTTCATATCTTTATTTTAAGTAATTTTAATTTGTAAAAGAATTAAAGCCTGCACGTCAAGCAATCAATATTTACGTTTTATCTTATGTTAAAATGTTAATCCCCTATATTGGCAGCACTGACTAATCCCAGTTGACCAAACCTTCACATCCCATTATTGGTATGTATCATGGGTTTGCCTACGAGCTTACTTCCATATTTAAAAGATTAAAGTCTTACCGTCAAAACTGTTTACATGAAATTCCGTTAACATGATATTCAGATAACATTAAATGATTGTACAATGATTGTACCGGTCCAGCATTTTTGTTAACCAGTTTCCACTGTATATGTTGAAATGATCACACACAACCCTCCTTCTATTGCCAACTTTATATTAACTTGTGTTTTAGGCCCCTTTAAAATTTGAAAAAATCTTTCCTTGACAATACTTGAAACCACTCTGCATCGTATTACTTGTGTATAATGCTGCAGCATTACACCACTGAAGGCAGCAATTACCTGCTAATTACCAATATAAGTTACGTGTGGGAAGATCATGGTAAATGGCTGGTAGTGGCTTTCTTTGTGATTTTTATACATTATTAAATTATTAGCTCATTTTAATTGACTATTGTTACAATTTTATTCTCAGTTGATATTCTCATTATAATAAATGTGATCTTTTGAAAAGAGAACAATAAAAAAATCACTTAAAACAAATTACAGTAGGACCTCGAAATTCGCGGCTTCCAAATTCACGTGATTTGCAGTTTCGTGGTTTTTTTCGACTACTGCTGCCATCTTTGAAGTGATGAGAAAAAATACTAAACAAATGAATTTCCCCATCCGCGAGGTTTTTTATCACACTGTGGCTGTGTACGCTTGGTGTGGGGTTCGTTTTCTAGCTCTCACCAAATTTAATGTATTTTTTTGCCGTTTACGTGATTCAATAAATATTTATTCGGTATATTTGCTAATCATGGTTTATGCAAACTTATCTCTTTAAACCTACTGTACAGCTACGGAAGATTTAAATGCCACACTAGCAGTCCGCTGCAGCTACGCTTGCAAATAATCGAAATAGTTCGGCTCTACATTAGATCATATAACGGTATATTCAAAGGGGAAAAATTTTTAATTCTAGCTTACCTTACTTCCAATGATTATCGTTGCACCCTTATAGACGAACTTACAGTTGCTTTACTTCAAGTGTCTATCAACGACTGCTTTTAATTTCTTACAGGACCTATTATAAAGGCGACGTCATGGCAAGCATTTATTTAGATTATCAATGAAGAGAAGATAACAATAACGCTTTTCTTTCATCTATTTGAAGGTTTAATTGGCCTTAAAGAATTGGAGGCAACAATGAGAGTCTCCTTGGCAACGCCCCGAATGAGTACAAAAAATCTGAAAAATTTCGAAAAAGAATGTGTATTTCTGAAAAAGTCGACCGTATAACGTGTAAACATCGCAAGAATAAGTTATTATAGAGCTTTAGCTGTCGAATAAAGCAAAAAAAGAAAAAAATCGGTCCATATTTACGTATTTTAATGAATGAAGGAAAAAAATCTTGCTCTGAAAAATCGAAAATCCCATGTAAACTTATAGGAAAATATAATTGTCTCCTGGATTCGAACCCGGGACACTTTAGCAAATGAACATATTTTCCCAGGGACCTCATAGCCAGTAGAAACAGAACACTGTTTACCGCATATCTTTACGACGAACGTTTCTCAAGAAATATGCCGATATAATTACGAGAGGCTTCATACTCACGCAGCTTCACTTACGTGCATAATATATAGGATTGTATTGGTTCAAAACCACTTTTAGCCTACCTTTTCAGCATTTATTGCTGTCAAAATAATGCAGAGCCGCGAACCTAACCCCCATTTTCTCATAAGGCCTTTGCTTCTATTTTTGCAGATTCCAAATTCGCGGTGTTGTCGGGAACGTAACCCCTGCAAATTTGGAGGTCCTACTGTATAGCAATAACATTTGTTTGTATCATATATATATTTAACTTTATTCTTTGGAGTAGGTCAGTTATCAAACTGATTCTGTGATCAAGGTACATACATGATTAGTGGCTTTTTAATTATTTTTATTTTCAGAATAATCTGTTTGGCCTCCATGAGAGTCAAATTTGAGACCCATAAACAATGAAAAACAACCATGCTGAATGACCTTCATTCAAGGATATGTTTCAACAAACCTGCATCTGAGAATGACTTCAATCTGCTAGCTGTATGTTGAGGTATAGCTATGACTTTTGGTTATCATTAGACATAAGTTGTTTAAAATGTCCCAGGACTTGAAATGAATGGCATATCCATAGAGGCTGCACATGAAGGATGTACGTACATATATTACTTTTGTGCATCTCTGGATTTTGCTTCAGAGTTTATATGTTAACCTTGAAATTAAGGCATAAATTTGATGTAACACCTAGCATTTTTGATGAGCTGTGAAATCACAGACAGGATGAAGGTGAATTCTAATCTTGACTAGAATGTACAAACTAAGTCTCTTCAATGGCCACAAAAGAGTTGGGAATACTAAATGCACATTTTGGTTGCATAGGCGTCATCATCAGTGGTGATTAACCAAAATTTTATTCTAAATTGTAGAATATTGTAGCCTAATACACCTGGTTTTCCTTCAAATTAATCTCAAACCGGAATGCTAAAAACTTCAATTTCTGAGAGTGGAAGTTTACCATGTTAGATATAGGCAAAGAATTCACCTTCCATGTCAAAGACACGAGTCAGATGAGTTTTTTTCTCCTTTACATTACGTTTTCGTGGTGGATTATAATGCGATTTCATGTGGCTGTGCAGAGAACCTCTCTGGCTGAATCTCTTGTCGCACAAATTGCACAGATAAGGTTTTACTCCTGTATGCACCCTCGAGTGCACAGTAAGGTTTGCCTTGCTGCGGAACGTCTTTCCACATTCCTCGCATGTGAAAGCTCTCTCTCCTGTATGCAACGTCATGTGCAACTTCAACTCGTATCGTTGGAAAAATCTCCTATCGCACAAATTACACGCGTAAGGCCTTTCACCTCCGTGGCTCCTTCTCACGTGCCTCGCGAGTCTTACTTTTTGTTCAAATGTCCTAGAGCAAATGTCACACACAAAAGGCGTTTCTCCCGAGTGAAACAACTTGTGTTTCTCAGCTGCCTCGGCTGTGAGGAACCGCCTTTCACACTGATCACAACCAAAAGGCCTGAATTGCCTGTGTAACTTTAAGTGATTCTTTAGGTTCTCCATCGTACTGAACTTTCGGGTACACCAGTCACAACTGAACCGAGCCTCAAGGTGAACCTTTGAGATATGTTTCTCAAGACTGCTCCTTTGAGTGAAACACTTGCAGCAAAACTGGCACTTGAATGGCTTTTCCCCGCTGTGTATCTTTTGATGGTCTTTCAGCATGAAATTCCACTTGAACCTCATCCCGCAAAACTCGCACTGATAAGATTTTTCTTCCCGGTGGATCTTCATGTGCTCGTTGAACTTTCGCTTTTGGGTGAATTTCTCTGGGCATTGACTGCATTGGAACACTTCGTTCTCCTTGGATTCTCTGGCTGTTACTCCGAAAGGAATAGATGGATCCTGTGTAGTGATTCCTGGTGAATTTTCATCATCCAAATCATCTATGACGACTTCCTCTTGATAAAATTGATCAACACATATATCAATTTGGCTTTCTTGGGTCATCTGATTTTCCTGCAAGTGATAACATATATATATATATATATATAAAGTCACTGTTATCTTAATTAAAATTAATTATTAAATTGAAAGAGCTGCAGAAAATTTCCCAAATTTGCAAGCCAATAAGGCACAATTTTTTCTGGAAAAGTCAACAAAAAGTGACCCTAGTATTATTTGCTCGTGATATTCAGATTGTAAAGTCTGTATAAGAATGGTTGGTTCTATCAAAGGTAGATGCAGGAGAAACTGTCTCTCAAGCTCATGGTAAGTTGCACAACAAAAAATTACTTTCTTGGCACAATTGACTCACTTGGGTTTTGTGAATATGGGAAATAATGCGATATGCCAAAGAAGAAAAAATCAGGAAAGCATTGAAATCTTTTTAAAAAAACGATGATTATTTTAATTACAGAATAAACCTCATCATGGTAAAGAAAGTGAATGGTTAATTTATAATCAAGTTACATATTGGTAGTTGTGCATGATGAAAAATTTTAACACTTAAGTTTCAAAACATATGCTTTGCATTGAGTGGATGGTCTATATCAGGGGTCTCCAACGAGTTGATCGCGATCAACCAGTCGAGCTTCAGCCCTTCTAAAGTCGATCGCTGAATCTTGCCTCAGTGCTATTACTTTTTATTGAATCAATTGAGAAATGTAGAGCTGATATAGATTTTGAACTTACAAAAATTAAGAGCAATTGGAATGAATAAATCAAATAATACAGATATCTCTCGACATCAGTTCTCGCAGCGAGAGATGAGTGTACTGATGTTTATCTACCAGCTGAGTTACTCCTAGCTTCAATCGGGCCAAACAAAGGGTGTCGCCAGGCCAAATTTGGCCCGCGGACCGTATGTTGTGCATCCCTGCTCTAAACCGACCCTCTTTTTACTTTCTCATACGAAGTATCAAGAATGTATTGTTTTCACGAAAAAATTTGACCTCGAGATTTTTACGGAAATACACGTTTTAGGTGTCGCTGAATCCAAAAAACTTGTTTTCGCAATGCCGTCTTCTGTCTGTTACTGGCTCTGGAGCCTAGATGGTAGAACGAAAATGAATGAAATCTCGTACTTAAGAATTTTATCATACTGAGCAGATTATACATGGAAATGGTTGACATTGATCAATACTTAAGAGTAGTTTATTCTACACATTTTTAACAACAATCCGATTTTCTCAAAAACGGCTCAAACGATTTTGATCAAATTTCGTACAGTTACTTGAGTAAACATTACAATAATACTACGTATTTTATTTTTCTCAATGAATTAATATAAGACTAGTTTATTCTTGGGCAACTTGAACAAAAATTGGACTTTACTTGAGTTTACGTCTTCAATAATACTGTATAGTTCATATTTCTCAAAAAATGAATATAAGGGTAGTTTATTCTAGGTAACTTTAACAATAATTCGATTTTCTCAAAAATGGCTCTAACGATTTCGATCAAATTTCGCAATGCTGTCTGTCTCTTACTGGCTCTGGAGCCTAGACGGTAGAGTGAAAATGAATGAAATCTCGTACTTATTATCATACTAAGCAGAGTATACATAGAAATGGTTGACATTGCTCAATAATTAAAAGTAGTTTATTCAACACATTTTTAACAACAGTCCGATTTTCTCAAATTTTGTAGAGTTACTTGAGTTTACGTCTTCAATAATACTGTATAGTTCATATTTCTCAAAAAATGAATATAAGGGTAGTTTATTCTAGGCAACTTTAACAATAATTCGATTTTCTCAAAAACAGCTGTAATGATAATGCATGAATGCCCGGCACACTTCAGCATAAAATCTATGAAATTTACGTTTTTGCAAAAAAATTGTGGAAATTTTGGGGGAGGGGGGTCGGCTTCTATTCAGGCAGATACGGTATATAAGACACGTGTACGTGTCTTATATATACTTTTAAATATTTTTAGGATGCAATCCTCCCACTGTTGTGTCCCTTCGCACGTGACAAGTTGCAGAATATAAGTTGGCATCACCGTTCAGGAGCCTTCTGTCTTTATTACAACAGGGAAATCCCGAGGGGAAAGACTGAACTCTTGACCCTTCCGATTCAGGATCATTGGGTTATTTGTTCAGGTTTGACATAGTTCAAATGCTTAAGCTTTGCGTTTTGCGCTTCATTTATTATTGGTGGAGTTTCGCAGTTTTTTTCAGGAATGGAACCCCAAGAAAGACGTGGTCTACCGTATTTGGGGATTTAGCCCTTGCAAGTTAGGAAACCTGTTCATTTTTTTTCTCGATTCTACTATGGGACTTAAATAAGACTTAATTTTCTGATACTTTTTTCGTCTTCTTTTAACTTGTTTAAGTCTCACTTTAATTGAATTTAATTTTTCCATCTCTTTCTCTACTGTTCTGCAGTCACCAATACAGAGGACAAATGATCCGTTTCTGTTGGTATGGGAACCAAACCCTGTATTTCCCATTGCCTTAATTACTTCTGTTTCGCGACTTTGTCTTTTGCGGTGTTTTCAGGAACGTAACCCCTGAGAAAGACGAGGTCTGCCTGTATAATCTTATATAATCCATACAAGCCCAATTATATCATGTATTCATTATAGCATGGGAACTTAAAAAACTGAAAGGATCTGCATGCTTGGTTGATTCCTCCTATATAGGAGCGCTTCAATTAAGTGTGTTTATCTGCTTAAAAGTTTTAAGAAAATTTGTCTCAGAAAAATTAAAGATCGCAAATTCACTGCTAGGAGGTGCAATGAGGGTCACAGCCATGTAATGACCACTAATTTTGCAAAGAAACCATAAGCTAGAAGAATCACCTTCGCTGGAGGACTTACAGTTAGTATTATTCTCAACCATCTTCGTTCTGTGAAATTTTGCGAATGAAAAAATTGATCATAATTAATCTAAACACTTAATATGTTTTAACTAATAAAACATATTTGACATTAATGAACTGCCGTTTAGTCTTTCAATTTTAGATAACCCCCAGTTAATGTATTACTCGATTTAAGGTACAAAACACTTGTCCCCGATGCAAACGTTAAATGGGGATTCCACTGTATAGTTGCGTCTTACCAGCCAGCAAATATGGTATTTTAGTATAAATCTTTATGCATGTAGTTACTTTTAAAATGTAACCAAAATTTATGATAGCAAGAGAAATGCCATCCCAGAAAAATTATCCAATACTATAGTAACTCCAATTTTATTAATTTACCTCAGCAGGTTCATTTTGGGAACCAAGTGCATGTGACAGACTTTCTTCTTCTTTGTGTCTATTCATGTGCACATCAAAATCTTTTACATCAAGGAATTTCATCCGACACTTGATGCACTCAGGCACATTATTCTTACAATCTCCAGCATTTGGTGTAAAAGGAAAAGATGAGATTTGTTTTGGAATTTCTTTCTGTTCTTCTTTTTCAAGATTTAATGGATTAATTAGGCCTTTTTGTATATTTTCATTTTCCTGAAAGCAATGAAATATATAATTGATATTATCTGTAACAAAATATTACGAGAGTCCTAGAAAATTTATTTTGCTTTAATTATTTTTTTTGCACCAATATTGCTCATTATTTCTTTTTCTGGCTAATCAGTATCTTGGCCTATTATTATATTGCCTACGTTGAATGAACTTCCATTTAACAATTTTTATTGAAAGCAGTTACTTTGGCAACTTCATTTGATTTATAAAATCAGTACACATTACTAGAGATGAATTATATCATACTTTATTATTTAAATTTTATTTTTTTACCTTAGTGGGTTCTGTCCAAGGGTGAAAATTATGCAGTAAGCTTTTCATTCCTTTGTGCGTCTTCATGTGCATGCCGCAATTTTTTAAATCAAGGAACCTTTTGCGACATACAGTGCATTCGAATACCTTCTTCCTACAATCTGCCTCATTTAGTGCAAAAGGAATAGATGGAATTTGCTTAGAGAGTGCTGATGAATTTTGTACATTGGTATTGCTTATAAATATTTTGTCTTCTCTTCTTCGAATAACACATGGCATAGTTTGACCTAAATTCTTTTTGGGGATTACTAAAGAATTTTCCATGGCAGATTTACTTGCAATAACTTTTTCTTCTCTTTTCTGAATAACATATGGCACTGTTTGACCTGAATTCTTTTTGGCAATAACTAAAAAATTTTCAATACTAGATTTACTTGCAATAACTTTTTCTTCTCTTTTCTGAACAAAACATGGCATAGTTTGAACTTCAAGCTTCTTTTCATTTTCCTGCAATATAAATGATCACTATTATCTTTATAGAAATTAGTTCTTAAATTGTAAAGGCTGTGGAATTTTTTATTTAAACCTTTATGTACACTAAAGATTAATTTATTCAGGAGTTGCATTAAAATAATGCATTTTTGAATTCCATGCCAGATATACCATATATTCCAGCATATAAGTTGACCCCTGCTTTTTTGGATGAAAATACATGATTCGACTCCCACTTTTTCACTTAAAAATACTTCTCATGAAACCGTTTTAGACAAAATCAATGTCATGTACAATCCAAGTTTTAACAAATCAGAAATAAACAATAATAAAAATATATAAATATTGTTTAGAGTCCATGCTATTCTTCTTGGGCATTCCATGTGACAGATGTTTTAATTTCAACCATTAAGAAACTTATTTTTGGAGAGCTTGACCCACTAACTAAAGTTTCCTATAATTCAATTGATTTCAGCTGCTGATGATACTATCAAAATGAACTACACCTAATGATCGCAATCGATCACTACAGTGGCAAAATTCAATAAAATATCACAAATGTGTACCCCACGCACCTTTTTTCCCAAAATGTCTGTCATACATAAAGATTTCTGACCAAGTTTTAAAAATTACAAGTTTTGGTAGTAAACTTACTGCAATACGCTTGAGTCTGCGTTTATATTCGCAAAAGACGAAGAATTCTACAAAGTTTACGCGTATCTACACGACCAAGAAACGTTTAGGGTATAAATGCGCTGTTTATACTGCCGTTGGTGCATCTTCAACATTGAGATGACGTAATATTTTTATAATATTAAAGCTGTACCTTTTAATTGAGTTTTAAGTTTATTATTGTTACTCAAGAAAAGCAGTTCTGTGATTAAAAATTTACTATCAGTTTCTGCCTACACTTTTTGCTGGAATAAGTTGGCATCTGGTATCTCTATTCTCCATATTCATCGTGAGCCACTTATGCTCCTTCAGTCTGGGAGAGAACAATAGTTCCTTCTAATTTTTTTCATCCATGGGCAGAATGAATATCGCTATGCGCGCCTACATGACGATAGTGCGCAGATATGCACTGGGATTGACACGGTCCTGTTCCGATATATTCTAAAACACACACACTCGTGCGCGCTTGAAAAATTTGGTGCACGTTACTTAAAAAAACTGCTGCGCGCCCGCGCAGCTTAGAGGGAACCATGGAGATAACACACCTATGGGGAATCCTCACATTTTTAAAATTTTTTATAATTTTCCGCCGCCGTAGACATCAACTTATTAAAGTACGAATTTATTTTTTTCTCCTCGAACTGGTCCAATAAGAGCAGTTTGCGTGGTACATGAGGGCACAGTTTACATGAGTAAATACAGTATTAAAATTAATTATTATAAATCTTCTAAAATACCATATTTACTCATATAACCCGCGCACTCGTGTACCCCATGCACTCCTATTTTTGGGCCGGTTCGGAGGGAAAAAATTAATTTGGGCCAGAATAAGTATTTTTTTAAGTCACTGATTCCCCCTCCCTGAAACAAGTTCCGCTCAAGTTAAGCCTTTTCTCTCTTCTACGTGACGCAATTTATTGGATGAACTCTTTATGACGATACTAGCAGAAATCTCACCAATAGTCCTCTTTTGTTAATGCCTTAACTGTTTTTGTCATAATATTACGTAACTTCGTCCCCACTTCACTGTTTTTGACGTAATATTACGCACCGATGCGGAGCTTCATGAAATATTTGTTCACCTACGAACGGGAACTTCCCTACATGGATGGGGAGTTTTTTTCATGTACCATCTCGTGAGTAAATATTGGAAGGTTAGGAACAAACGAGTCCAAACACTTAAGACGTGGATTTCCGTCTTCCTTTCGAACTATGAAATCTTTCATTCCACAATGATTTTCCCCGCAACTCCACACTTATACGGAGCACTTCAAAGGTCGACTTATACGCCGGAATATACGGTATTTTTCTAAGACTAGAAATTTCGTTTTCTACACAGATCACAATATTATATTACTAGTGCCTATATAATTTGGGCATTATAGGTGGAATATGTACAGCATAACCCTATTTTAACTTTGCCATAAAGTCTATACCTTCAATTTGAGATATTGATGCCAATGACCTGTGCCATCCAAAATGACAATACGATTCACTAGCTCATAAACAGCACTTTACGGCCTTTGTAATGAATGTAATAGCAATAAGGAAGATGTTAAACTTATATTAAAGAATTTTTTGCAATTAAAGGGTTTAATTTGATTTATGACGCAACTTCAAATTCAAAATGATATAATGCTAATAATGCTTTAGTGAGTCTGCTTAACTCATTTACCTTATTGGTTTCTTTCTGGGTGTTAAATTCATGCACTAAACTTCTTACTTCACCAGGCTCCTGCAAGTTAAAATCTGTTATATCAAAGATTTCCCTCTGACATTCTAATATCTTCTTTGTGCACTCTACCGCATTGACTGAAAAAGGATTAGGCAAATTATTTTTCAGGTTTGCTGAATTTTCTCTGGTGGAATGACTTTTTACTGGTATCTCTTTTCTTTGAGCAACAAACGGGATAATTTTACCTTGTTCTAACTTCTTTTCTTTTTCCTGGAAGGAAGAACATAAATGGTCACTATTTTTCTTTATAAAAATTAAATCTCAAATAACAAAACTTGAGGACTATTTCAATTTAAACCTGTGTGTGTCACCAATGACTTTTTGTGATGATTCAAATTTTTTGTATTGAGTATATGTTTGCTTATACATAAAAAAATTCAGCTGATTTACCATAGCACAAAAGTTAAACTAGAGATAAAATAATACTTCATTTATTCCAATTTTTACCTTAGCTTGTTTCTTCTTTGAATCCAATTCACATGTTACCCTCATATGCTCATTGAAGTTCTCCATGTCACTGAACTGTCCAAAGCATTCAATACATTCATATTTTTTCTTCCACTTCCATTCTCCAGAAGTTAGTGGTGAAGTAATGAGTGGAGTTTGTTTGAGGGGGAATGGAGAATTTTTTGCTGCAGATTCACTTTCAATTACTTCTTTATTTCTTTGAGGTCCACTTGTATGAGTCTCACTTTCTTTTATCATATCCTCCTCATCCTAGAAGCAATTACAAAAAGTCACAGTATAACTCATCAAATAGAATTCTCAATTGCACGAGATCGTGAAAATTTATTTTGATTTAAAGCTGCATGCATTATCAATTATTGTTACTGTATTTCCTTGTCCTGGAACAATTCTCGCAGCCTTATTTTCAGAAAAATATAATAACCCAGTCCAGATAAAATTCTTACATCTTTTTTTACCCTAGAAATAGCATAGAGGCAGCCTGTATACTTATTGCATAATGCATGAGAATTGTAGGGCAATGTAATGAAATGCCTATGGTACCCAACTCCATGCCTCACTCAGCGAGGT
The DNA here is from genome assembly GCA_036926305.1 of Uropetala carovei. NCBI lineage: Eukaryota > Metazoa > Arthropoda > Insecta > Odonata > Petaluridae > Uropetala > Uropetala carovei. The sequence continues at coordinate 2,037,995 of JAXCHB010000277.1, forward strand.
TCTTTCACCTGCTCCATAGGCTACATACCCCTTCCTCCATTTGCTCCAGGTAGGACAACACAACACATGCCGAGATTTTGGCTCGCAATTCTCAGTAAATTCATAGGAAATGAGATGTACTTGTGTAATTCTTTTTACAGACAAACAATTCATTTACTAAACCTACTTGCAAACTGTCTTTATTTATTTTATTTTTTAAATGGGTAAAAAATTTTCCTATGTGGTCAAAATGACTGTGTGTGACTCTTACATTAAAAGTACTATGCGACCTCTTAAGGGTCAAAGTTCAAAGCAACCATCAAACCATTTGAGGCGCTAAATGTCACCTGCCATAAAAATGTTGCATGTCTAATGTTGCATGAGCTATCCCCACTCCTCCATCCATCCTCCCCCATTATTAACTAAACCGTGCACAGTAAATATTCGCTTTCCTCTTTGTGAAGCATTTGCCAGTGTAGCATCTAAAAACTTTTTAATATAAAGGTATTATGTTTAAATTCCAGTCCAGTTCATCAAATGAAATTAATGTATCACTGCTCAAATATGAAAATACTTTCCCATTTATTTAGTTGAAAAACAATGAAAAACTCTTAATTGCATTTTGGCTACAGACTTTCAGATTATATTTCATGTAGTACACATAATCATGGAGAACCAGTGGTCCTCCAAAAATATTTCAGAAAAACTTGGAGCTATTTTAAGAAATGCTACACATAAGACAAATGTTATTAACACTTTTTTTTGTTAATACCAAGAGATACAACCTCTATAAGAAAGTTAGCTGACTAGGTAAGATGAAGATTATCCTATTTTTTCCATGCCATGCAGCTTTTTAAAGTGCTACATCCTCCTAGTATAGATTATTCCTGATATTTACGGTTTTCCAGAGGAATCATTGAACTGTAATATAAATAGGAATTTTCCCAGACAAGTGAATATTTGAAATTCCTAATGCAATTCTAATACCTAAAGTTTTGGTTGCATAATTATGAGAATAAAGTGAAAGAATTATACCAGGAAATATGATACTTTGCTAAGACTTTCATTGTATGTATTTTGCAATTGAAGTATGATTAGTTACATGTAAACAATTTCATTTTTTTAAATAATACCTCTTTAAATGTTTTGATACATTTATACTACAACTGCCATTTTTCTTTTACCTGAGTCTGTTCTTTCTGGAAATTATATCTGCAAGATAGACCTCGGTGTCCCTTCATATGCACATTAAACTTTTTCATATCCCAGAATCTCCTCTCACATTCAATGCATTCCAATACTTTCTTCCTGCGTTCCCAAGTATTTATTCGAAAAGGAATAGAAGAGATTACTTCAGGTGTGACTGATGAATTTTCTGGGATGGAATTATTTTCAACTATTTCTTCTTCAATTTCTTGAGCAGCAGGTGGAATACTATTAGCCTCCATTGTCTTCCCTTTTTCCTAGAAACATTATTATCACCATTGAAGTTAAATCTAAAGTAATAAGTAATGCTGAATTTATTTTAATTTAAACCTATAGATACAAATTATTATTAATATATGCCGGCTTAACTTCCGTTGAACATTTTTTCATTGATATTATTGTTTATCAGAAATTTCAATATGATTTATAAAAACACCTCAAATACTACTTAACACGTTGATGACGGAGATTTCCGTCTTTTGGTATTTATCTTAACTTTTTTTGTGGGAAATTTAACTGTTAATGTTTTTTCTGTCAACTTTAAGTAATAAGTAAGGTTTTTACTGCATAGTAAAAATATTTGTTAAAAGTTTCCTATTATTTCTTCTAAAAGATAACAATTTTTATAATTTTTTCTCGTTAAGACACATTTAATTCAGTATGTTTATTGCTCTTATTTTGTATAGTAATTTTTGAATAATGTTATGAAATATTGCCATTAGTTATCCTATGGTTACAAATGCTTTTGCTCTTTATAATCTGTGTAAAATACAGATTGTTATCATCCGAGGGACATATTTTTGAGGGAGTAGTAAGTCTTTGTTTCGGACACACAATACAGATGAAATGTTCCTGCTCTGGATATGGGATGTTTGCAAGCATTAGTTGAAATGTTTGTTTTTATAACGCTACCTTCCAAAAATAAACTTGGAGGATTACCTTGGGGGAATTTTCAAGAGGACACAGAAAAGGGAAATGCAACCACCCTTAGCTAGAGGCTGAAGAGAAGGCCATTCTTATATAATTTCACTCCGTGGGTTGTATATGATGCCAACATGGGTGAAACAAGAGTGAATAGATGGACTGGAGAGACAGAAAATAAGCCCATATGCATTACAAAATATAATAAGTACATGAAAGGAGTTGATAGGGCAGATATTTACATGTCATACTACTCAATTTTGAGAAAGATGATATAATGGACAAAAAAAGTCTTGATGTGGCTAATAAACTGTGCCCTTCTAAATGTACTTAAAGTCTACAAAGGTTTAAACCCTTCCAGCAAACTTAAATACAAAAAATATATCATTGAAGTTGTGAAAGCTTGGGCTACATGTTAGGCAGAGAAAAACGAGTCCTTGAGTGATGATGCATCAGATGAAGAAGAAAAGCCGACTCAACGAGCCCCTCGAAAGAATCATCCATTCAAGATATCTGGTAGTCTGAGAAAACATAACCTGGAGAAGATATTGGGTAAAGGAAAAAATAAATATCCCTCAAGAATTTGTCTATTGTTAACAATTTTAATACGTATTTCTGAATAAAATAATAACTGTTAAATTCCACAATTTTTTATTGTGAACTTTAACAAAGTTATTATTTTCTTCGGAAATATGAGTATCAATTACCACAAGGTTCAGCAAATTCCTTGGATTTTTTAAATTTTAAAATGCTTGGATTTGCCCATAAGTATTACGTTCAGTAAGTTCCACATTACATCTTAGAGAGAGATCATCAATAATGAAAGCAATTGAGTTGCGATGGCAGCAACTTCATGCTGTAAGTTGGCCAAACTGATGCCGTGTAGAAAACTGCAGTGCCGCTGCAGCCAATCCTTTTAAATCAGACAAAAAGGGATCTATAAAATAAATAGTTTTTTCATTTATACGATAGTGGATGTTGATTCTCTCTTTCCTATCTCATTCTAAAACTGTTTAATAGAAGGAATAATGCAAAAATGCAACAAACAAATCTGGAAACAGGAAATGCGACAGGTAAGATTAAGTTCATACACGTGATTCTACAGGTTTTAAATTACTTACATTGTTAATTGTACATCGTTAACTAAATATTATTTCAATTTACTTATTCTACGTTTCTTTGTTTTCAACATGTGTTTAGCAGGAAGTCTATCTGGCGATTTTGCAAAAATTACATCAATGAGCTAGTGAAATGCGGAATATTTAGAAAGGATGTAATTATAACTGTATAGATGTAATTAGGTGTTCTATATGTATAATTAATACATGTATAACCTGGATTATCGGTCATTATTGTGGTTTTTCTCTTAATTCACCCAAAAAGTGAGAATCTGGTGCGAGGTAGGTTCACTTTAATTTCTGATTTTAAGAGCACAAAAGTGTTACCCATGTATAATGCACACCCCTACTTTATGATCTGAAAATTTGGTTTTCAAACTGCCAGTTATACACAAGTATATACGGTAATAGTAGTTTAAATGTTCCCAAATGTCAACTTCCATGTCTTGTTTATTTTCTATTTATGCAATTTTAGTTACCATTTACTTATATTAATATTTCATCTCATTGCACAAGGGGTAATCATTTCACAAAATTTTTGTAAGTCTTACAACTTCAAACTTAAAATGTAGCAAAATATAATTCTGTCATGAATATGAACTATTAATGACATGATATTCTGTAGTTACTTATTTTCCAGTCCTTACCAGAGTGCTTTTCTTCTTTAAATCACATTCTTCCACATGCTTTTTGAGCACTATGTTATGAAACTAGAATTAAATTAACAGTACATACATTAAAACAAAATTATTAAATCAGAAGTGATTACAAAATATCTTTTTCACATCTTACCTTTCTTGCATTTTTATCTACAGTGTAAATGTCAATCTCTTTAGGAGTATCTAAATTTTTATTGTCCTCTTCACTATTAGAGCTACCAAATCTCGGAGTTTTCACTACAACTACAGCTGTGGCCTCTGCATTCTAGAAGGTATTTTTAGAAAATGATGAATTTAATTTTGTAATCATGCTGGTTAATAGGAATATATCAATAAATTAAATAAACAACAATTCAAAGACAGTGATATTTTCATAAAATAAGCTCAATCATTAAATTTGCATCACATTAAATAACAAGTTAGGAAAATGTACAATGTATCAGAAATGGGTGTGTTTTGTGCAATGGAGTATTAGAAAGAAATTATATACCTGTACTTAAGAGAAATAGCGTTTTAAAGTTCTTTTCTTCATCATAAATAATCCATTTTCTTCCTATTTAAAAATAGTGTATGCACACGTAAGTAAATTAAACGTTTGTTTGTGAGATTGTTTATGTTAACAACAATGAAGTAATCATGCAAGAAAATTTCTAAGTTCAACTTGAATTGAGACATTTTTGTTTGATTTTATCGATAACGGCTACTCCTACGATAAAAATGTATAGGAAAGGAAATACTCTTCTTTACTAGTTCTACAACTTTCATTTGAAAAATATTTTGATATGAGCAATACTTTACGAGATATGACGAAAATTTCATTTTTTGTCACCAGTGAAGTGGTACTCCTGATTGGCGTATGATTCATTTTTGCGATTTTCTTATTATATTTGATTGTAAGTCCTTAATATCAAGTTTCATGAAAATCCGTTCAGTAGAAGTCAAGAACGAACATGCGGACGGACAGACCGACGATAATAGGCGCTCACGCTGGAAGCGAAACGCGCCTAAAAACTAGCATAAAATGAATGACTGTTAAAACAAACATAGAAAACACTAAAGACTTTACAGTTTGTCTTAATAGCCTAATTAATAATAATAATATTCTTTATTATCCTTTAGATGAGGGACATGCAACTTACGGCCCGCAGGCCACATCGGGTCCACTAGAGCATTTTATGTGGCCTGCAAAGCTTTGGTCTGCAATATTTATTAAAGAAAATTTTGTACATTTTAAGATTATATATATCATATGTTGCCATCATAACATCCTGGTGAAGTTTTAATGCTAAAAATGATTAAAACTTTATGTACATATTTAAGATCACGTATGATCTCCTGAGTAAGTTCCAGTGTAAAATCTCGTCTGACCTGCCAAGGTACTACACATATGAATGCAGCCCACCACATAAAAAGGTTGCACACCCCTGCTTTAGATCATACAATTCTTGTAGATATAGGAGTCGTCTGATAAAATGTGATGCATATATGATAAGAAATTACAAGAAATATATATGCATTCATAAAATGATAATAAAACACAAAATTCTCAATCACACGTCATTTTTTCGATAAATGTGCCAAAATTTGCTTATTATTATTAAAATCTACAGTATTATACATTGTCATCCAAATATTCCTTAACAGAGTAATATAACTTTGATGTTAAAAACTCTTTCAATCTCATTTTGAACATGGTAGATTGGTGAATATTCTTCAGTGAAATTGGTAACTTATTATGTTGATGTCCATTTCTTTAGGGCCAAGGGATGCTGTTTTGTATCTGTAACATGCAGGTCATTGTATTGTCTGGCATGGTAGTTGTGAATATGATTTTTATAGGAAATTTTCTTATTATTTTTGTATAAAGTATTAAGGAAAGTATGTAAATGCACAGAAGATAATATTTTGAGTTCTTGAAATATGAGTCTACAAGGAGAGTTATATTTTTTCTTTGTTATGATTTGCATTGCCCTCTTTTTAAATACTTTTATAGATTAATGGTGAGATCCCCAAATGTCTTAAAATATAGCAGAATCAACTTAATCTGCTGCTTAGAGCATTAATGTGTGTCCCATGGCATATCACTGTGAAGCTGTATTCCTAGGAGTTTTGTTATGCACGTTTGATTGATTTTTGGTTAAGTTTCAGCAATAAACTTTCAAGAGGATTTTTATAAAAGTAATACAGCAGTTGACATTTATCTATGCTTAGGCTTAAGTTGTTATTGAGGCACCAGTTATTTAGGTTTTGGACTATTAGCTTACTATTACTGATTAGTCTGTCAGGTGAAGAGTTGTCTATTAAGAGTAAGATATAAGAATTGCCAAAGATAATACAGGCAAATAATACTAATCTTTTGTCATAACGTTTACTTACTGTCTTAGCGAATGGTCGAATGGAAAAACCTGCTGTATTTGAAGGATGTTCACTCTCAAACTTTAATTTGGACTTTTGACAGTCTTCCTTGAAATTTTTAAATTCAGTTAATCTGTCATTACATTTTAGGCACACAAATTGAGGATAACCATCCGATCTAGATACCTAGACAGCAGATAATAATGTAAAATTAAGAAACGAGCACATAAAACCTCGGTTAACTTTCCAACAAATTCTTAGGTTAATCGTTACACTATACAGCCATCATTCAAAACAAGACTAGTAAATTACAAATAAATTTATTTAATATTTCATAAACGTCCGTGATGCGTCACTTACTTGAAATAGGAGTAGATCGGTAATAATATCCGCAGCGGTAAAGCCTTGCTTACCATTATCTTCAAAAATATCACACAAACCATTATTCTTGCATAAACAAAGCCTGCATTGCAAATATCTATACTTTGAATCCATTATTATTACTTAAGAAAAGATCCTTGGCAACAAAGCTATGAATCTGTAAAAATACTGGTTTTTAACCTGCAGGAAGAATTACAAAAATTCCGCGTTTTAAACGCCTCTTAACCAAATATATCCCTAAGTTATGTATGATTTGCTACAAACGATATATCGATAGAAGGTTGAGTGTGATGTACGATACAATCGCAACCACGAACGATATGGAGATTGAAAAAAAACCGCTGCAGCTTTCGGAAAAAAATATGAATAAAAGAGACCTAAACTTGAAGGTGAATTTTGCATAGACGTACCCGGGATTTTGACTTGACGGCTCTGCGGTGCAACAAATCCATTCACAGATATATATAGGTAGTGATGTGCTGCCAAATATTTAATAACCGGCTCGCGACAAAGTGAATCCGACTTCGACCGGCGCACAGTGGGACAAATTACGGAAAAGCTGGTCATAAATGAAAAAATCAAAATGTCAGATATTTCCTGTTTATTATTCTAAATGTAGTCTAAAACGACCTACGCACAAAGTATCGGTAATAAAACACTCCTTTTGTGCTATCTCTTGACATTGTATCATTTCAAAATTGGTGGCCTACAGTAACGTTTGCTTGGCGTCTAGTAGCGTGTGAGTCACATCGTTGTGGTTTGCCTTCGTTAATTCCTTTTAACACTTATATTGTGACATAACTTTAATATGGATTCTGTTGCTGGGGATATGTTAAAACTTCATTATACATTTTAAAACTTTTATCCCGTTCATTTGTATTTTTTTAAGGTTTTTTCTTTGACTAATTGTAAGCATAAAATTTAAAATACGTATGTAAATATTTTGTTCATAAGGACTTTTAGTATAGTATTAAGCTTTATTAAACAAACTTTTATACTCTGTAATAAAGCTTAGGCATTCTATTTTCTGAAAATGTAAAAATATTTTGCGCATATTTGCGCCAAAAAAAATTTTACTTGTTTATATACGTTGGTGCGACACTATAAATTTGAGCTGATATTTGTCATACAATATTAGTTGACAGTACGATAATTAACAAATTAAAACTATAAACTATATTCATTATAAATAAACATTCTATGTAATGCGGCGTACTGAAAACATGTTGAAATTAATACAATTCTACGGTAAAATCTTTATTTTCTATTATTAACAAATAATTTTTTACGGTACAAGAAAAGGCGCTAATATATTCCCGCTGCAACAGTAACAATGCTTTTAACGCTTTAGAAATGTTCAACATTCATTTTAGCAATGAGAAATTAATATGTTTTAAACTACTTTAGTGCTGACAAATTGTTCGTTTTTTTGAAGCTTTGCTTAATTTGTCATACAAGCTGCCTATTAAAAAATGGCAGGCGCGAACTGACAATGAGATTGAAAAAAAATCAGTGGTGGTAAACAAAGAAAGAATTCAAATGGAATTTAAAAAACAATTGGCCTTTCTTGTTGATCTGCCAAAACCGGGCTATGGAAGTACTAATGATGGTAATACTGCCCGCACATTTTTCGCAAATCCCGAAATATCTTCATCGATTACAGGAGTTGATTTTCAAATAATCATGAGATTTGGAACCATACTTCAGTCTTTGTCATCCAGGTATGACATATATATATAATTGCTTTTAAAGACTATGCAGTATCAACAGAAAGACTATTCGTGGAAAAGTACTCTTGGTACACAAAATTTTAATTCATAGCGCTCAGGTCATATCTGCGAGCATATTACCTATAGGGCAGTTATCGGAGGAGGCGCAGGAAGTCAGAAATAAGGACATTAAAAATTTCCGTGAGGGATTTTCAAGTAAGATGTCTAGAAGGAAGACGATAGAGGATCTCATCAAGAGACTTCTCATATCTTCTGATCCTCTCATTTCTAGCATGAAGAAATTACCTCAAAAGAAAAAAGTGCCTTTCCCTAAAGAAGTTTTGTTATTGTTGACATCTCCTAAGATCGAATTATCTGCAACTGAAAAGGAGGAAACAGATTCGTATGATTCCGAAAACAGTGATAGCAGTTAATTTTGTATATTATGTAAATAATTTTATCTTTGTAAAAACGATTTCAGTAATTAATTTCCTGCGTTTCTGAATACATTTTATCTTTGTGAACACGATGACAGTAATTAAGTTTGTACATTTTGTAAGTAACGATCTAGTTCTTTAAGAACAATGTCCTCTTAACTAATACATTTTATCTTTGTGAACACGATGACAATAATTATGTTTGTACATTTTGTAAATAACAATCTAGTTCTATAAGATCAATGTCCTCTTAAGTAATCTTTTGTGGTTTGTAAACCTCTTGATTTTTTAAAATGTTGCAAATACAATTTGAATATACCAAGTAAATTAGATTAATTTTTTCACTATTAGCATAATTCACATTCGTAATTGTTATGCATTTTGTTTTTAATATATTTTATATCATTACTGGTAAATAATAAGAAGCTAAAATATTGCTACATGTACCGACTGAATACAGTTGCATTTTAGTTTTCAATTTCATATCAATGCGATTGGATAAATTCAAGTATATTGCGTTTCTTGAAATTTGACGTATGAAATGCGCTTCAAAGCGTTAAAATTTCGCCAAGTTTTGTTATTTACATAATTTCCTCTCAATAGTGCCTCATTATTTGATTTTAGGTGAGAATATATACCTTCCCTATTTATGACCATCTTTTTCGTAATCCGTCCCACTGTGCGGCGGTCGAAATAACCACCAAGGCACAGGATCGATTCCCGATCATGGCAGAATTTTTCTTCTTATATCAAATTATTGTTATTATTAACCCATTGAACGCTGAGAACGTCAATTGACGTCCTTCAGTGTGCTACTCGGGGATTGAGGACTTCAATTGACATCCTAGTCCCGTAACTTTTGAACGGATAAATGGAGGTCACCAGCATGTGCGCCTGCAGAAATTTTTTCAGGGGGGGCAAAATGCCTAGCCATTAGCATTGGTTGCTCACCTCGTAGGGGCTACTTACACAAATATAGCAAAAAACACGTTTTTAAATTGATTTTTTAAGCAGGGCCTGCTTTTCGTTTTAGGGGAGTAGTATTGCACATCGCAGATAAAATGTGTTTCTAAAATTCTCCATAAAATAATACATCTAATATTATTAGCAACGCGAGTTAGTTGCCGCGATAGATATCGAAAGATTCCAAATTACTCAGCGATGTAGGTTTTTTCGTTATAGATAAAAGTAGATTGCCTACATTGGATCAGAACCATTCTTTTCGTTTATATTTGAAATATTCGCTTATTTGTTGTTTTCTGTCGTGCAGTAATAGTAAAACTGCCTCCCCCACTGGCTGTGTGCTTGCTTGCAGTACTGCCCTGCTAAAGTTTGGTATCTCTGATACTTTATATTCCAGCATAGGGCACTTGGAATAATGCCGGAGAGCAAATAATTACTTTAACGTTTTCCGTCCTTTCTTCTTCCGTTTTGCGAATGGGTTTCCGGGAAGCCTGTCAGCAAGTGCTCAGATTACTTGTTCCTTTACTATTGGTTATACAGAACCCAAATGGCAACAAAAATGTCGAGAAAATTACATCCAGTCATGGTGATAAGTCAGATCATCCACTGCATAATGACCAATGTACAATAATGTCCACTACAAAAATGCCCACTTCAAAATCATCCACTCCATAATGCCCAATATACAACATTGTCTACTGCTGAAATGTCTATTATATTATAATGTCCACTACAAAATAGTCCTTCATAACGTCCGCTACGAAAACGTCCCTTACATTTAAATATCAACAATAAAATAATTTAAATATGTATTAGGTATTCAATATGAAATCTATTGTTGAATTGCCACTTTTATATCATGCAACAATACCACATAGTTGCTAAGGAACGGTTATACATTTTCCCTTTATATTTAAATTTCGTAGTGATAGTTACCCATGGCCCAAATTATTAAATCTCAAAAAGGAAGGGAAATACTGGTGTATAATGCGTTTATGTACCACCATCATTCCAAAAGCAAGAACGGAGATTGAATCTACTGGAGATGTGTTGAAAGGAAAGCTTGTTCAGCTCGATGCACAACAACCAGCAATATGGAAGTAGTTCACATAATCAGCGATGGCACAGTAAAGCATGCCCATGAAGCTAATCCAGCAGATGTTGAGGTAAAACGAGTGTTGATTGCCATTAAAAGGAGGTCTGCGGATCATCCTTCTGAAAATCCTGAGAGTCATAGTGGAGGAAGTAAGTGAAGAAGAGGTATTGGCTAGAGTACCAGACAGGAACAACTTGAGGAAGACAATAAACAGGGAGCAGAATAGAAACAGACCAGAGAATGTCCATCTGTTGGAGCACCTTGAGGTTATACCTCCGTATAATTTAACCCGTCGAAATGAGCCGTTTTTAATATTATAGTAAAATAATAAAGTGAAGCAATAATTACCAATGTTTTTTTCCCTCTTGCCCAAAGTAATTTAAGAGATGATTTTGCAAAGAGTAATGTTATTAGTGTATTTTGAGATACTTCTAATCACAATGACATCAAACTGTTTCCTATTTTGGTTCGGTACTTCAATTTTGAGAAAGGAATACAAGTAAAAATTCTAAATTTTTCTTCCATCGTTAGAGAAACCGCAGACATACTTGCTAACAAAATTATAGTTTCCTTAAATGAAGAAAATATTCTACAGAAAATAATTGCACTGTCAGTGAACAATACAAACACTAATTTCAGAGGTATAGAACGAAAAGGCCAGAACAATGTTTTCAATAAAGTAAAAGATCATCTCGGTAGAAGTATTTTTGGAGCTAGTTGCTGTGACCATATATTAAATAATACCATTCAAACAGGTGCAGATACTTGACCCATTTGTGTTCAACTTATGTAGATAAAAATTTATAGTCATTTCCATATTTTCGCAGTCAGATCAGAGAAACTTGAAGAAATATGTGATAATGCAGAAATTGAATATAAAAAAAATATTAAGATATGCAAAAACATGCTGGCTGACACTATTGCTGCCCTACAAAGGATCTTATCATTATTTAGCGCATTAAAACAATATTTTTGGAAGAGATAAATAATTGTCCAGTGTTTCTTTCAGATATTAAAAAAAATCCTTTGTCCGAAATATGGTTACATTTTCTTCATAGTGAAGCAGCTGTTTTTCATAAATCAATACTAATAATAGAATGAACCGTTATTACCATAGTGGAAGTATCTGAAACAATCAGTGATGTGATTGAAAGCCTAAAATACCGGTTAGACAAGTCTTTCATACCATTAAGTATTAAATCTCAACTCAGCAAATTAAGTGATTATGAACAAACGATGTATAAAGACAATGTCACAAGTTTTTACAGTGTTTGTATAAATTATTTACATTCTTGGACAAGTCATTTGGATATGGCAAGATCTTTTGATTGTATGTCATTGAGGAAAGTAGTGGATTGGAATAGTGTTCAAGAAACTGTCATGATGTTCCAAAAATACTATTCATTTGTTAAAATTGATGATAATTTATTGATTGATGAAATAAGGAGAATTAATTTGTTTATTACTGAAGAAAAATTGCTGGAATGGAATACAAAAGTAGAATAGACAAACGATGGGTGGAAATACTAAAACACTTTTTGAATGACCATATTGATATTGGCAATGCAAAAAATATGATTGAATTCTGCTTGAGCCTTCCAGGAACGAATACTTGTGTTGAGCAAGTATTCTCTTTAATGAATCAACTATGGACCTCGGAGAAAACACAATTAAAAGTTTAAAGATTACGAGCTATGCTGTCAAATATAATTTTGAATGCAGTTGTGAGGAATTTTATGAAGATCTGTTAAAAAATCTTGAAGTACTAAAAAAAATTCATTCTATAGAAAAGTACAACTTTAAAAATTAAAAAGTTGATTATTTTAGTTGAATGTTTCTTTTAGAAAATACTCCCCATAAGCTTCCTAGGAAGTGTTTTTTATGTTTATAATTAGCATTTAATAACTGCAAAAGCATACAGGGTGTTGCTAAAAGGTTTGGCCAAACTTTGGGAGAGTGTTCTTCTGGCTCTTAGGATGAAATAAGTTCATATAGACATAGGTCCAGAAATGCTTCCCAACCGAGTTAAAGAGCTGATTAGGGGTTTCGCATCACAGTGTACGTATGGAGAATTCTTCGGGGTCAGCTTCTCTACCCATATCACGTACAGCGGGTGCAGGCCCTCTCGCCAGCTGATTACCCTCCACGGGTAATGTTTTGTGAGTGGTTACTGCAGCAGTGCATTCGATCTAATTTTCAGCAGTGTGTACTTTTCACGGATGAGGCAAAGTTCACACGAGACGCCATTTTCAACTATCACAACAGTCATCAATGGGCAGATGAAAATCCGCATGCTGTCTCCCAGTCACGGCATCAACAGCGGTTTTCCTGGAACATCTCGGTCGGAATCATAGGAGATTATGTAATTGGGCCGTGTTTCCTACCACCTAGGCTCAATGGTCACAATTACAGGCATTTCCTGGAAAGCGTGTTACCTGCATTACTAGTAGACGACGTTCCATTAGAGACGCGCCGTCAAATGTGGTTCATGCATGACGGGGCTCCAGCTCATTTTAGCCGCACTGCTCAGTACCATCTTAACCAAATGTACACTGGCCGTTGGATTGGTATAGGAGGAATCTGCATGGCCTGCATGCTCTCCGGACCTCAATCCGCTAGATTTTTTCGTTTGGGGATATCTCAAACAGCTTGTTTATGCCACATCAGTTCCTGATGTACAAGTTCTCCAAGACCATATTGTGGATGGTTGTCACGCAATTTGGAATACTCTCGGAATTTTTGAACATGTTCGGCAGTCCATGAGGTGACGCTGTGAAGCGTGTATTGCTGCTCAAGGAGGTCACTTCGAACATTTTCTCTGATGTGTAGAGGTGAAGATTTGAACGAGTATAACTCAGGCGGGAAGCATTTCCGGACCTATGTCTATATGAACTTATTTCATCCTAAGAGCCAGAAGAACACTCCCAAAGTTTGGTCAGACCTTTTAGCAACACCCTGTATATAAATACAAGCACATAACACTATAAAATGTCCCTCCTTCGCTTCCTGAGAGGTTGGTCACCCTACTGTAGACAGTAAACATCAATTCTCCGCATATCAATGGCCGAATCGCCACAGGTGGCGATGGGGTTAAACATTACTGCGTCCTGTAGATTTATGATCAGCTGATTAGTCACACAACTTTTATATTAAGATGCGTTCAAATTTCGTTAATTAGTATCCTAACACTAGATTTTATTAATATGGAAATTTGAGAATCTATCACAACAGATGACGCTCACCGCATGTCAAAACGTAATTTACTTTTTAGGTTCTTTGTACCTCTAATATAAAAGTTGTATAACCTAAAAAGGTTTTTTATTTAATTTATTCTAATAAAAACCCAGCGTTCGTGGGTCTTAATTCAAGTATTTGAGCTTACCTAATCTTATAAAATATTTTTTTTATTATTTCCATACTTATATTAATTACATACCAAAACCTGATAAAATATATTTTTACTTCAAACCACAATCTGAGATCCATACCTCTAAACAATCTGTTAGTTTTAGAAATATCCACACCCTGTTAGAAAATCTGCGTCGCAAAAATTTGTTCATATGAAAGGAACTGGCATAAATAAAACAAATCGAATTAATATTTATATATTTCATGGTTTATTGTACTCATATTCTAGCACAAAATGTGCGAGTTTTACAGTATGTATTCCGTCCATATAAATTTTTTTTATAAAATGAGGAAATACTTTCCAATCACAACTCCGAGGAGTTGTTAAGATACGATTTAAAGAGTCGTATCATGAATCTTCGAATTGTATTCCAAATAAATACCATCACAGATACAATAAATATAACGCTTAAATAAATCAATTTCTATACTTATACATGACGAACAGCCTGAAATCATAGGATAGACCTTGCGATTTGCATAAATGTTTTAAATTACTTTCGGAACAGTTGCTAAGCCTTTGAAAAAAAAATAAAAAACAAGCAAATGGCATTAGAAGACATTGAATAGTTTGGCTGGGATACGAAGGTTTATAAGTGTCACGATCCAAATAGTCTCGATTTTCCAGTCAAGTTTCACAGCCAAAATGAAGCACCAATATCGCTTGAGATGTACACAAATCACAGTTTAGTCCTCAAAATTTTCAATTTCGTGATAATCTTTGAGCAAAAAAAAATCCAATATTTGCAGGTTTTATTCGCAAAATCCACTTTGTCTGAAACAAGCTGCTGACTCGAAATTTACGAAACGTAAAAAAATAGAAATAATTTTTTTTGTTTTAAGCAACGGACGGCTGCAATTGCGACGCCCCTTATGTAAGCATCTGTTTCCATCGTAACCGAAAAGTTTTCAAATTGGTTACGAAACTAGCGATCGAAGCTTAGCGTATTTCTTGCGCGGCGGCAACCCACGACGAGACCACGATTTTTTACGGCCGCTCGGAGCCAACCGCGTGAGAGGAACATTTCCTCCTCTGATTTCATGAAGTGAGAAAGACGAACAAAAATCACGACATTACGTGAAGATCTCCTTCAGATGTTCAAGCAGCGCAACTTCTTCGAGGGAAGCCTTGCGGTGTACTGATGGGACACTTCTTCCCTCCCTGCCGCGCCGGCCTCTTCAGCCAGAGCCCTTTGACCGCGTGCAGCCAACCTCTCCCTAACCAACCTCTCCAGTTCGAACAAGTGGTCGTCCTTAACCGTGGGCAATTCCGTCCTCATGAATCGGGCGAGGTTGAGCAAGTAGTCAGCGTTGCTCCCGCTTGGTCCGTGACACTCGGCTATCTGTTCCGCCATGGCGTGGAGCGGAGCCTTTCCCAACCAGTGACGGTTCTTTTCCGTTGCCACGTACATCATCACCGGAAATGGTTCCGTCATGCTCCAGGCTTCGTCGCGATCAGGAGAAGAAAATCCGGAGTCGCATCCGGGAGCGAAGAATCTCGCGAGGGAGAAAGCAGAGAGGCCGTTGAAGGCTTCCACTGGTCCTCTGGTCTTGGAGGCGTCTTCTTCCAACCTCAACCTCGCCAGAAGGCTAAGGGCGAAAGAATCTTCTTTGACAGGCGATCCTAAGGAGGAATCGGGTGAAGAGCTGATGGAGTTTGCTGGTGAGAGAGCCTTCTTGGAAGGATTGCGGATGTTTCGAGGTTGTGAGGAGGGTGGGGCGGCAGATGAGTGATCGTAAGGGTGGAACAGCACGTGTCTGGTGGCGTATCCGCCGAGTTTGCATTCTCGTTGGTTGAGGTAGGGCAAGGCCGCATCTCCGGTGACGAGGAAAGCTCGGCCCCAAACGACACCCTGCGAAAGACAAAGAAATGAACACTGTTAGATTGCTAAATTAAATGTTATACTATTAAGGGACGATAAAGAGAAAAGCCTTGGATAGTAAAGATTTGGATGCACCTAATACCTAACGGTAGGTAGAATTACAATGAACTTTCGCAACTGCCCGGCAAAAATGACGGGTATGCGTGAACTAAGTATTAATTTATAACAATTTTAATAAAAAAAATAATGAAACAAACTTTAATATGCACTAAAAAGGAAACAATAAATAGGAAGTTCGCGTAATTGAATGTTTCAAGCTCCTGGTATCGAACCCATGACTTCAATATAGACGGCGAGTAGGTTAAGATTTAAAAGCGTCGTTGCCATTTAAGTCCTGAAAGTTTTATCGAAAAAGAATTGAAGGTTTTTGTGTTATAATCGTTTTTCTTATTCTCCCACTTTGTATACGTGACGGGGGTACAGTCAATTATTATAAGATGGATAACTGACGAATACAGCTATGCGAAAAACTCCATAGTAGTTATGCAGCATTTTCGACATCTTAATTTGAAAATGTGTCTTTTAAAAATTACACCTTCCAAAAGTATATACGTATTTAACGCTATGTAAATAAACATTAGAAGGAACAATCCATATCCTAAAGATTAATCGATTTGTCGATGTCTCATTAGCGCTACGTCGGTTTGATTCACAGCGACAACAACAGTAGTTTGTGGCCAAGGAAGGGTTAACGAAGCCGCGAGTAGGACTATATATTTCGCCTATTCGGATAAAGCAGAAACGTTTTTAACATTAACAATACGAACAAGTTAATGAAAACAGTCGAGTGAATCAGATGATTATTTAAACTTGGTTCTTCTTCGTGATAATTTCGCCGATAGCTGTCTTTATTACAATCACTTAATCTTAGTACATATTAAGAAATACCGATATGGCTTACTTAACCGTTTTATGGCCAGAAGTTGCTTGTATCGTCAATTTATGCCAGCCATTATCTGAGCTCGTTAACTAACTTTCGGATTCTTGGAAAAGTGTATTATTAAAGTGTGTGTTGGATGTTAAATGGTGTCGGTTATCACTGCGTTCCGTGCCCCTCCCCAGGCATAATCGAGACGACGAATCGATTAACCTAGTTAAGTTGGCAAGGTCAGCGGAGGGCTGGGGCGATTTATGCGACGCACACGGGCTTCCAAAAACGGGGGCGACCGATTTTTCGTCAGAAACCTACAGTATTTTTAACAGCACTGCGGATTGTATTATAATATGCCGTATATTCTTTCATATTTATTGGCTATTGGAAATTTATCAAACCATATGGCGTTTTTTAAAATTTCTGTACAGAACGCATAAAAAGGGCGGCAAATGAGAGACTTGCACACGGGCGGAGGGTGTCTCGAAGTATAAGCATCGTTACTATTTTTGAGGTGGTTTTATACGTACAACAGGTGGAAAAAGCGAAGAGAGTCAAAAAAAGACAAAATTTATCCTACATTTGAAGGAAGAATTATTTAATATCAGTAATAATCAACATTTTAATGCCATATATTCCAAAATATTAGGGAGAGAAAACGCTCCTGAATTCTACTAATTATTAATAAAATGCATCAACCGAACGATAGCAAGGAAAATATCATCACATAGATATCGTATTCTTTTCATTGACACTGCATATATTTGTGTAGCGTGGCAAATGTGGCGATCTGTGCACAACAGTTCGGCGAACCCAGGTTTTCTTCAAAGTTCTAGCGATTAGGGGACAACCACGCACAGACTGTGAACGAAAGAACGTCTTATTAAAAAAAAATCAAAAGATAATTGAGACCCAGAGGATTATAAGTGGCATATCCCGACACCCACATCTCCCAAAATCAGGAACGACGCATATTTAGACCAACGAGAAAAATACCTTTTTGGAAGATTTTCGTTTTCTTTGTAAACGCAACGTTTCGCACGATTTTGACAGTCACAACTCGAGACGTCTAAACTTCCTCTAGGCAATTTAAAAAAATATTTTGAAGCCCTTAATAAAATGGCGGACTAAAAAATATGATATGTAAAGAGCTGCATTTCTCGGTCGGGGCGAGCGAGACGTCATGCCCCGGGCGAAGACCGTAAGAGGGCGCAAAATTGGGCAGATAGCTGTCTTAAATAATCTTATAATGGACGCATAGAAAGACAGTTAAGATAATGGCCCCAACGGAAATCACGCTCTATAGACAATAAAAAAGCTCCAAATAATACTAATTAATCCGGTAAAACCAGAAGCGGTGGTACTTCTCTCTCTATTGGTCGCTTAAAAGTGGTGCCTATCCGGAGGCGGCCCGAGGAATTTTGGCGCCCCGGGCGAGATAGCACTCCAGCGCCCCCTCCGTAAATGTTCATCGAGATATTTTAAAAGTGCGTGTTCTTTTGTTCGTCGCTCTGTAAAAATTATTAATGATGAAAAATAAAAGGGATAACATCAGTATTATAGCCTCTTCTGCGATATAAATTTGTTATCCAATATTTATTCACTTGCGAGTAATGCATAGATAGATGATCGGTATAGCTGAGCCGCCCAGTTCGACCGTACCTCAGGCCGGCCCTGCGCCTATCGCAACCCAATTTCTTTTGAAGTGCGGCAGGACAATGATGGATAATATCCGTGACATTCCCTACGGTAAGGCTGAATTTTAGGAAGTGGAGGCGATAGTACGACGTTAAGAGGTGGAGGAAACGTGATTTTGATCGGTTGAAACCGTTCGAATCCGATGCCTAAATATTTTAAAAGTCTGGGCGTTGTGCACGACCTTGTGTATGAAAAATAGCCGTGGGTCTTTGACTTTCGAAAACCGAGGTCGAGGTACAATTATACACAAAAGGGTGGCCGCGAATTTTCTGATAACTAAACTGGGTGCGGCTAAGCGAAAGACATCCTATGGCAACATAGGAAACTTCCGTTAAAAATTCTTTCGTGTTTTTTTAACATGAATTCTCCGGGACCGCCTCATTTATGAAAATGGCTTTCACGTTCAATAAAAAAAGTAGCTTCGGAAGACATGAGATTCTTGCCGAGCAGTTTTCTTTGTAACAGACTTCAACAATAACGACACATGGCTAACGCATATAAACGTGGTTTATGACTAACCCAAACTTTTGGTATTTACGTAATCGTGACAAATACAGGCGATATTCAGGGACAAGAACTTAAAAATACTTGTATCAGGTATTTCCAATAGCCAATACAAGGTTATAAAAAACGGTTCTACTTTACTACCAACACGACAACTTTACTATACTACCAACAGTATATATTTAAGATATAAATAGTAATTTGTTGTTATGCAAACGGTAATTGTTTATAATAAACATTTCATAAATGTCGTATTAAAGAATTGGAATTTTATTTTTTTAAACAACAAAAAATACAAAATAAAATTAGTTATAATAGACCGTTTACGACATCTTAATTTTCAATTTCGTATGCGGTCTATGTTATCCCGGACCCCTTCCAAAAAATAATTTTTTGAGATAACCCTTTCACGCAAAACGAAAGCTTGCAAACCCATGACTGATTTGCCTGTGGCGACATTTACCCACCCGATCACCGGCCAATGGAGAGGGATAATGTCGTTCCAGAGAGGCGAAGGTCGCGATAGCGCCCGGAGATGGCTACACCCGATATAAAAGGCATTATAATCCAAAAAGAAAGCGAGCCGAAGGCTCACCAATATCCTCGGTTACTTGTAATATTTACATAGCGATCCTATGAGCCTCTCAACAATAAATATTTACCACGAAAAATATTTGCGGGGCCAAAATGGGAAAATGCTGGAGATCACACAGCCCAACCTACCCATCTCAGGATTTTCAGTTGAATTCGGAAAGGAAAGGAGATCACACAACCCAACCTACCCAACTCAGAATTTTCAGTTGAAATCAGAACGGAAAGGAGATCACACAACCAACCTACCCAACTCAATATTTGTAGTTACCTTGTTGATTTTCGTGTTTTCTGTGACAACAAACATAAATAAAATTTTCTTGTCGTGTTGGTAGTTGTTCCAAAAAACCAAATGCGCATTTCGGCTACAAAGAAGCCGTCTTCAGTAGCAATTCACCGAAAATATGTATCGTAGATCCTAAAAGAATTACCGCTGATGACGGATTCTTTGTAGCCGAAATGCGCATCTGGTTTTTTTATTACCTTGTAGCTATCGGAAACACCTGAGACAAGTATTTTTAAGTTCTTGTTTTTTAATGTTTTTTTTTCAGCCGTAGGAAGAGCTCGGTAATTACTTGCTGAATATACAGACGAGCTAAGCATCCTCGAAAAGATGGCAGATACGTCCCGAGATGGGTTACCTCTCTCCTATTACTCATACCAATCATGTTTCAGAAAGATGCACAGCAAATCCATTGCCCTCCTTAAGACAACCGAAGAAATTCGCACAGTCATGGACAAGAAAATTGCAATTGTTCTCACGCTCTTGACTTCTCAAGTTAACCTCTTATTCACTAGCCTAAGCTATTCACTCTTCTTTATTATTAATTCTGCTTAACTCGCAGTCGAAATAGGTCAGCCACTGTGGCTAAACACTGTTACGTACACACGAAAACAAAAACACCAAGGTAACCGAGTGTAAATAATGTTTTACTATAATTTTAAACGCGTGCAGTTTTAACCTGACCGAAATTATAAGCACCTTTGTCGGATCGAATACATTTTTATTTTTAAACAATTTTATTTTTATCGCTATCGAAATTTTCTGTGATATAGGAACAAAAAATGGTACCGTTTGAAAAAAATTCCTTTCAGGAAGTGAAATCCTGAAAGGTGCGTGAGGCATTTTCTATAGAGGAAGCAAGCGAAAGACCATAAGCGCCTAAGGCCGAAAGAAAACCAAGCGCTTATTAAGTTTCAAGGTGAATTTCAAAATTAATCCAGCATGGTGGAAGTAGGCCGAAACTGAATTTCAAACAACGAGGAAAACAATTTTATAACAAAAATAAAACAACGTATACACTTAAATTTTAAAAGATACAGAAAAAAATTCACGCGCTGAAGCCAGCAAGCACACTTACCAAAAGAAAATACTTCTCTGTAAGTTAGGGCAAACCTTTTGAAAACTTATCACGAGAAAGTTTTAACATTATTGTGTTATTGAAATTCTCCTGTTGCGCAGGCGTGCACGTTTGCGCAATGTTCGTTTCTAAAGTCTAAAAAAAAAGACAAAACGAAACGGTTGAGGTGTGCACTCACAAAATCATGTTTCGAATGTGATCGCCATAACCGATAGAAAACTTTACGTACTCACGTTATTTTTCGCGGAAGATCAATAAATTCGCTCGTTTCAAAAGATAGAATACGCGAGAAAACGTAAAAGATGAGAGCTTTCCCAATATCGCAAGAAATGTGGCGTGATTTTCTTTAACTTTATCGACGATTTACGAATGCCGAGCTAAGATAAAGCTCGACTTCAAATTAAGACAATTTGAAAAGGTACTTACTATAGCGAGAGGTTTTTATACATTTTTCCACGAGATGACATAAAAAGGTACCGGGCGCGTACGCCGTGAAAGAAAGTTTTTTCCCTCCAATAATCTTTTTAACTTTAAATAAATTATACGGAATTATGACAAAGTGCGATGAACTGGTTTTAAAAATCTATTTTGAATGAACCGTTACAAAATGAAGGATTCCTTAATACATTATAGTTATATTAAAATACAATAAAAAATCTCCATCTAAATGTAAAACGAAATTTAGAAATTTACGCCAGCAGTTATAATTTCTCTCCGGATGGCAGGAGCAACTACGTATTTCGGTAGTTCTCCACTGGATGGAAAACTGTGAGAGAACACGGAACTTATTCTAAATCAAACTAATGGCAATTACTACTTGATATGATGGATTAATTCATTAAATAAATGATTTCAAACTTTTTTGACTTGTGACACAGCAGAAGAAAAATGCTCTGACTTGAGTTTTAATTTCCTCGTTATGTTTACGCAAACATTTTCATTTATTGAAAGAAACTGGTGCCAGGATCTAAAAAAACCACTAAATTATTTTTTTAAACATTTTCAACGGTATGATTTTAGGAAATATAATCGTCCTAACAATTTTGGACATACATCTACATAAACAAATATATACATTTAGCTTACAAACAACGTTCGCGACATTATAGAACGAGATTATTTGCAGTAGTGACGTTTTTGTCATCTTAAATACTTCACATATTATGAACTATTAAACCAACAATGTCCGTTATTAAAATGGCAAAATGTGGTCCCGGATACGAACAAGCTCTTGGCTCGGAGAATTACATTTTTTCTGTATGATTAAAACGCTTTATTAAATACGAAAACATCAAAAACACCCATTAAAGAGTTTCTGAACGATATTTTTTACTCAACATACTCCAAGACACGGACGATAAAAAAAATAAACTATAAATGATGCTTGCGTAATTTTTCGTCACAAATTAGAGAGAGAAAGGGATTTGGTCACACATATCTTCGTTTGTCACCGGCAAATATATGAAAAATGATAACTGATGACATGTTTATACTACTTGAACCCAATTGTTGAAAGGTCTGCATAAGATCAAGGATACTCAACATAAACGACAATAGCGGTGTTTTTCTTTCTTTTCCAACTAATCTCACCGGTTAATCGAAACATCTTCCGAGAACGCGCGCAAAAGAAAACGAAAGGAGAGAACGTTCGCAGATAAGCGTCCTTTCTTAGAAAATGAGAATATGATATTTATATAAACTGAATCTAGGTTTCAAATTAACGGCGCGTGCGAGGAATTGTTGACAAACAAGAGCGGTAAACGGCTGATACCAAGAGTTCCGCCACGCGCGTGCCTTTTCTGCAAAGTGATGCAACGGGTGGAGAAAGGGATGAGGGGAGAAAATGAAAAATCGTCAGGGAGAACAATAACAATTTTATAACCTTTTTTTGTAGAACCGGATCGAACCTGATTTTCTCGGATTCGTTCCTAATCCGACCCGATTCGGAGTTCAAAAGATCACGAGGTCAAAGGAACGTGTAGGTCCGTTATAAGCGTTAAAGTTTCTCGCGTAAAAAAATTGAGAAAATGTTTCGTTTCAGATCGCGAAGGGGGTAGGTTTCCTTCTTTGAGTTACGAACTGTTACGCCATGCGTTTAATGTCAGCCGGTAAAGAACCGCCCTAATAACCATCTGTTTAATTCTCTGATTCATTCGTCGAGGCCAGAGTCATAACGAATCGACTTATTTGTCTTTTTTAAAAATTTTTGTTTGATCGACCCAAAGTCTGGAGAACGAAGTTCAGCAATTAGTAATCGAAGGCGGAACTCAAACTTTGGAATAGTTAAATTAGTAAACAGGACGCAATAAATACCGAGTAATTTTATCTAAAATCATAAAATGTCGGTAAACATTAATTTCTATTAGTAAATATGTGTATCGCCATGAACTGCGAACGCAGTGATCGTGAATAATAATATTAAAAATGACGTTTAAAAACTACGCAGAGGTTAAAAACTCTGATACAGTTTTTAACTTCAGCATAAAAATATCGACACATTCGAAAACCAGACAATAAAATCGGCAATAGCGGCGAGCGTAGCAAGTCTTTCGACATACTAAATATAAACCGGTAATCGGCAATTAGGCGAAGACGTAACCTAATTTCCATGGAAACCTGTAAAATGAAATGGTTAAGTAAACTAATATGGGTGCGGAAAGTATGAAACTATAAATAAAAAACAACAGATGCGCAGTTTTTATGTTGCTCATACGCGAAGGACATCAGATAAAGTAAACATTTAGACGTTTTAAGCGCCAGAATTTCTAGTGACTTTTAACGACGTCACATCAACCTCGAGATAAGAAGCGGAAGGGTTGTTGTCTAATATCAGAGTCTAGATAGGGGATTCCAAAAACTTTTTCAATGTGGAGATAAGAAGCGGAAGGGTTGTTGTCTAACATCAGAGTCTAGACAGGGGATTCCAAAAACTTTTTCAATGTGGAGATAAGAAGCGGAAGGGTTGTTGTCTAACATCAGAGTCTAGACAGGGGATTCCAAAAACTTTTTCAATGTGGAGATAAGAAGCGGAAGGGTTGTTGTCTAACATCAGAGTCTAGACAGGGGATTCCAAAAACTTTTTCAATGTGGAGATAAGAAGCGGAAGGGTTGTTGTCTAACATCAGAGTCTAGACAGGGGATTCCAAAAACTTTTTCAATGTGGAGAGCTCCAATTTGTATCTTATCAAGCACCACTATATACACTTTAGCAAAAATAGGAATGATCATAAATAAAAATCAGACTAACTTCTAAGTTATTCTCATGTTCTTACATACGTTTATAAATAAATCAATCGAACGAATTAGATAACTAGTGCTAAAGCAGTGGCGGATCCACGGGGGGGAGCCATCGCCCCCTCCTTGGATAACCCCATTGCACTCCACTGGGTGCTTTCTTAAATTCATTCCGCGCAGAATTCCTCAATTATACGCCGCAGATTAGGTCTGTATAGCAAGGGAAAGAAAGATTCTGATAGGGGGTAGGGATTTTCAAAATATAGCGCTTGCAAATAATATTAATTCTTAAACATGAATAATTTAATAATTTAAAATAAATTTTTGTGTGGTCATCATTTATTAAATTTATATAGTGATTTTTTAAATTTATAAACCTCTCCGTTTTCATTTTTACTGCATATTCGTAATAGTTATAAAATTCTTAGTTGATTGATACCAATGTCCGCTGTGTTTCCTTCGGATTTCTTCCGCCCCCCCCCCTTTTCTCCCTCCCTTCTATCTCCTCCATTTTCATTTTTTCGCTTCATATTCGTAATTGTTATAAAATTCCTATTCGATCGATACCAATGTCCACTGTGTTTCCTTCGGATTTCTCCCCCCCCCTTTTTCCCTTCCCCCTCCTTCTACCCCTCTCCATTTTTCCTAACTAGACAAAATCTGTGGACATATTCGCTGTGGACATATATAAAAGTGGACAAAAAACAGTGGATAAAAAGGCTGTGGACATATATAAAAGTAGACATAAAGGCAGTGGACAAAATGGCTTTGGACATATGTAAAAGTGGACATAAAAGGAGTGGACAAAAAGGCTGTGGGCATATAAGAGTGGACATAAAGTCTGCGGACATATATTACGATGGACGTAAAGACTGTGGACATAAGGGCGGTGGAGATAAAGGCAGTGGACAATAAAGAGTGGACATAAAGGCTGTGGACGTATCATCTTTGGATCGATCTCGGCCCGCCTTTCGCTTCGCAATTTAAACCAAAGATGGAAAATACGCAAAATTTAAAAAAGGTTAAAAAAATAAAAATATCGCATCCATCAACAGCAGTACAATCAGCGTCTAATAATAGTATTTGGGGGACCCTAGGCGATAGATTAAATGGAAGCCCACCATTTCATATTAATAAAATAAACGCAAATATATTTTTTTTTTCACTAACAAAAATACCGCGGAAAATAATTTTAAAAAATAATGAAATGTGTATGTTTCTAGCATTTCTGTCAACTTTTTGATAAGCGCACTACAAAGCAACTGAAATCGAATGGCCTCCTAGAAATGTGAGGTCCTATGTGAGCGCTTAGTACGCCTGTACAATAATGCGCCACTGAACACGTGGCGGAAACAAAAGAAAATCCAAATAAAAACTACCTACGAACGCGAAATTTCCACATCCGTACTTGAGAATTGGCCAAATCCACCCACTCGGTTTCTTTCGCGAATCACGAGGAAAGGAACAACAAAATTCCGGGTAAACCCACCCACCTCCGCAAGTCCCTTCTCGAATCTAATACGCTCCACGTGGAGGCGCTCAAATAAACGTTCTCCAGACTGCCGTCCAAGAACCAGACCAGCTGCTTTGGCACGCTGTTTTCGTTTTTAGTAACCGGCGCCCTATTCAAGCGCTTGCACAACACGTGGAAGAAGGGTATGTAGTAAACAGATTGGAACTGGTTGGAGAGGAAGCGGAGAAAAGGTGAAATTGGGATGCTGATGAGGAAATAACTCGGGGAAAGGGGGGGAGAGGGAAAGTTACCAAAACATATGGTGCAGATTGTTTATAGTTCGCTCACCTCTTTCTCCTCGACGACGGTGGCGACTCTTCCAGGCTGCAGAGTTAGGGAACACATGGAAAGAAGGGGGAGAAAGTCGTTTAGACGATTTTCAACTTTACTAATAATCTTTTTAAAATTTTTTATTCTAATTATTAACTCTACCGTATGCCAATTTAAGTTTTTTTGTTGTGAAAAATACTCTTTATAGGGTTAACTATTGAAAAAATAAAAACCGCTGAAATTTATTAATGATTTGAATAATGAAATATGAAACTTTTGGAAATTTATTTTCGCTCGAAATCAACTCATGCTAGTCCTGAAATTACTTTAAAACTCCTTTACAATCTTGGACGATGAAAAGTGATATTTTTTGATTATGCAATAGTTTAGTTACCAAGACAGTTCAAAATAAAAGGAAAATTCCTCGGATTAGAAAAGGCCGAATGAATGATATTTTTCATAAATAATCGCAACATTAATTCAAATTATATTATATTCGACATGAAAATGGGGTGCTAAACATATGTTATTGCTAAATAAAAATCGTTTCAAATGAACTTGGGTGAAATCGATTTTTAAAATCATCTTTACATGTAAAAAAAAAACTGCTACACGACCGGGTCTTACAAAATTATAGCGAACCCGTACTTGACGAGGAATATATTTGATTTGACATTCTCGGAAACCATAGTAACTTCACCGGTAAATAAACAAGATCAGCTTTAAAAGGGTTTGTGTGTCAAGGTCGGATGAATTGTGCAGTTCGCTTTCGCGTGTTTGCCAAATGCATTAAGTAGGCCGCATTGCCGCCTCCCCACCCTAAGGCACTTTCAACCACTTCCTATCCTATATATGCGTCTGACGGTGCTCGTCGCAAGCCAAACACGCGTGCGAAGTCAAGTGGGAAATAAGCAGCACTAGTTTAACGGGTCGGGAAAATACTCTCGTGGACGCGACGCAATTGTTATTGCGATGTCAAGACGAATAAAGTTATCTCATTAAAAGGTTAAAATTATTTCAGATGCGCGTAACATTGGGTAGAATATATTAATTAAAAAGGAACGTAAAGCGACAAATTTATGTATCTTTAATAGGAAAAGATGTATCCATTGTTTGCTTTGGATTTTATATTTTGCATACAGCAATATCGCAAGAGATTCTAACTCGTTTATCGATACCACAACTCGTTTTTCACGGTTTCAAAAGAATTTTGTAAATTTCAAACTCAATCGATGATAAAGTATAACGCAATATTATTTATGAAAGTCAGATTACTATTATAAAAGGAAACAGAATTTCCAATTAAGAAATGGAGTGACAGGATTGCACCGAACCAGCAATTCAATCGGCGGATGCAGTTAAAAATTCAATTGAAATTTTACAGCTATCGTGTGAAATGCGAACTGACGAATTACATTTCGCCCACGTGTTTTCGGCAAGTGAAGTGAAATAGTAAATGCTGCTGCACCAAATGAATAGAAACTCGGCCAATATAGGTTAAAGATGTATGTTAATCAACCTCAGTTGTTCGTCGTACACTTACTTTAGCATTTTTATGTTAACCCGGAATAGCGCCCCTTCTTGGATGATCAGCTAAACCATCCGGACAAAGAAAACGAAGAAACGTGAATTTCTACACCTTACGTTCAGAGCAGTGGTCCCCTAAACGCTGTGCCGCCAATCATGACCTGGTGTGTCGCGAAATTTTGGGAGAAGCGGAAGAATTACGCGGTGCGACGCCAATATTTATTTTGAGTAAGGATGAATGAAAATTTTTGGTAAATTCTGTTTTATAGGAAGACATAATTACGCACAACCTAGCCGAGAACATGAGTCTACCACAATATTAGTACGTAGTACAATAAAAACATTCACTTTCATAAGGTGTAATATTAGCAATAAAATATTAAAAGATTTTCATTAAATTAAGCGATAAGGAGCTCCGTAAATTTAACAGTCTAAACCGACGAGAAAAATCTGACCCGACGGTTAATGACATAAACAAGGATTTAGAAGAAGTAAATCTTCTTCAAAAACATTGCTACAAGCTAGCTGACAAGAAGAGAACTTCAGATTTTGGCGAAAAAATCGTTCTTTTTCCGAGAAATTTTCGTCAACAACCGCAGTATAATGCAAGTGGAATACAAACACGCTTTAGCAACGAGTAAGATAATTAAAAACAAATCTTATATTACGCTCTGAAAACATTTCCAATACTAACGAAATGAGATAAATTTCCTATATTTATTTATTCATTTTCCTACACCCAACTTGTCTACCACTTTCAATAAAACTGCATCTTATATATATATAATACATATGTGTGTATGTGTATATATATATATATACACATACATACATACGTGTGTATGTATGTATACTTTTACTATAGCAATTTGAACACAAGTTCGGCTCACCTTTACCGCAGTCCCTCGGTGCGTAGCGTTCCCCTGCCAGAACCTCCTCTTGAAACCAGTCACGCAACCTAGTACGGAGTCCTTGTACTCGAATCCTGGAAACCAGCACAGGGAACCGTATCCGAACACCCATACGGCATCTTCCGCCTTTCTTGCCGACGCTTCTTCCGTCCTGAACTTAACGTCCACCTCCGAAGCTCTCCCTCCTCTCCTCTCCATATCCCCCCCGAAAGAGAACATCTTCCTCCCTGCGAGGGTTTCAATTCACACGAGAGGTAGCGAGGAAAAAGAAGATCTGTCGGAGCTTGGACCAAGTGCTTCCCTTACGCTGACAGGACAGGAACGGAACTGAGTGAGTCCTTCCGCAGCGCCTTTAACTTGTTAGGGGGTTGGCGAGGTTGACGGGAAAAGCGCGGGAGGGAACGAATTATGAAGGACAAGGACGTCGAATTGAAAAAAAATCAGCGCGAGAGATACAGCATAAAAAACGTGAACGACTTCCTTAATGGTCCCCTTCTTCTTAATCGCTTCTCTTCGAGGTCTGGAGCGATTCTGATGTTGACGGCGGACTTTCTTGGGGGTGGGGGACGAAATGAGAGGGGGAGCCGGGAGGGGTAGAGATGAGAGTCGTCTGCAAAGACTCGGATCCCGCTGCAACTACGCTACGCGATCCTCTTTTTGTCAGAGTGTCCGCGAAGGCGGCCTCGTTGGGAATAAGAGAGTTGGCAGATATGCGTCGTTTTCTTTGTGAAAGGGGCGGAAATAAAAGTGTTTTCTTTGGAAAGTGCCGGATGGTGGCAACGAACTTCCTTCCATGTATCGTCGGGGGGGGAGAAAAAATAATAGCGCCCGGCTGGTTTCTTTTGTTTTCCTCGTATTTTCTTCTCGTTTCACCGCCGGTGGAAAGTCCGCATGTGGATGGTCGGAAGAAAAAAACCCCGATGGTCCCGGTTCTTCCAAAAAAAAAAGTAGCGATCGGCGAGGTGCGACGGAAATTCGAGGAAATCTGCTGGTGAGAAAAAAAAAAGAAGAAGATGCACAGTCAGTCGAAATCGGGTAAATAAGTTGAAATCATCGCAGGTCTTACAATTCTCATGCGCAGCGTTTTGACCTTATTTCTAAAAATGTTCATCGCGAAATATAAGTCATAGAGACATGTTAACGTTGAAACCTTGATCTCATTCGACCGATGCAGCAATTGCTTTTATTTGTGTAATAAATATGCAAACATTTATAAAAAGGCACACCAAGTCGTTAAGATTGTAGCCAAGGTAGAAATGATAATATATCCTCGTCTAAGCAGGGATTTCACAAGGATATTAGCCTCCACAAATTAAGTTATGTTCCAAAAATATAAAAGTGACTCCATAAATAAAACAAATATAAAATTCGTTTCAAAATAACGCGAATTACGGAGAACATTTTTTTCTCAAACCGAAAAAGTAATTTTACTTGTGGCATTTTTACGAAGCCGATTCTAGGAAATTCTCTACAGGAATAACCGTTTCCAGAAACATTTTTATTTTTAAAAAACCTCTCATCTTATAGAGGACACGGGCGAAAGCTTTCCGTAATTTAAGTCTGTTTACGTGGTGTGTCGCCTTGGGCCCGAAAAACACGCACCAAAGGGCACCGTAACACGCGCGGATGTCGCGGCGGAGGAAAAATTGGGCGCGACCCAATTCGACGGTACCTACGTACGTCGCGAAAAACGACGAATAGACATCCACGGCGCCGTGCGCCAAATACGCGAAATTCCTTGGCTCTATCCCTATTTTGAAGCTGTTGCATTTTTTTTGTTCCACGTTGGCCCACATAAAGCAACTAAAAACACTCCGCTGCACTAATTATGTCCGGACAATGACTTTGATTCTAAGAAAACACGCGAGAGAGATTGAGAAGACCATTCACGCTTGTAATGGATGTTTTTGTTTTTTTCTCCTCTTACTAAACAATAAACGTTTTATCCTACGTCTTATGCAACCCCTTGAACCTTTCGCTTCAAATAGATCAGTGGGCCACAAGAGGATTTGGTTCATTAATAGATTGTTTTCCGCGTCAATGGAGCGATATCGCGGGGTATCCTACCGCCTGAAATCGAGATATACGAAGATTTGTTCATCGAAGCAAGTATGTGCGATTAACGTTGATTAAAGATTTCATTCAATTACATCAAGTAGAAAGTAGTGGTGCTATTAAAGCTTGCGGTCTACCGCCATAACTTCCGTCTACCGCCATTTGCGTGATCTCCCGGCAAAACAGTTTTTATCTAATCTACAATGTTGCTAAAGGATTTGCGCACACGCTTCATGCAGTCCATGCGGTCTACATTAGTATCAAAAGCGTTGCAGTTGAGTAAGCAAGTAATATCAGAGTGCAACAATTTTCGTGCTCTACAGTGTTGCTGAAGGATTTCTACAGAAGGCGCACACGCTTCAAAAGTACCCTAATACTTGCTAACCCATGACTGATCGACCCGTCGCGACATTTACCAACCAGCTCACCGGACAACGGGGAGGGATCGTTTGGTTCCGGCGAAGCGAAGGGCGCGGTAGCGCCCGGAGACGACTACTCATTAAAACAAAGCGAGCCGAAGGCTCGCCAACATCCTCTCCATTTTCGGCGCAACAGACAAGCGAGATATAATTCCCTTGTAGACTGCAGATTTCTTGGTAGACCGCACGCTATAGTAGCACCTTTTTCTTCCTTTTTTTGACTGCAGTATATACTGTAAATAGATGGTAGACCGCATACTATAGTGTAAATGTACCGGTAGACCGCAAGCTATACCAGCACCCAAGTAGTATATACATATTCCATAAATAGTGATTTTCAATTCAACCGATGGATTTTTATGGTTAGTGTCACATAGAACGATTGAAAGAGAGCATAATGGTTTTAAATAATTGATATTCGCAAGGCGTCTAGTTCAACTCGTAATCGATATCAAATTTGGACTTAATTTCCGGTTCTCACTACTTAAAATCATACGTAAGGCCTTCTCCTCGATATTACTCTCCGATAGACAGAAATGTTTCGTCGATTTATTTCCAGAAGCACCACGACAACTATTTTAAAAAAAGCTCAGTTAACCTTAACTATTAATATGCGACCATCTCTGCTAAAAAATAAACATTTTTGGTGCTTGAAACAGACTCAGGATCCTGCCACTCAACGGAGAAGTTTTTTTTTAAATAAGAGGCTTTTCTAAAGGTCACGGTTCGAATCCCTGCAAGGTGACAACCCGAATCAATGAAGTTATTCATTCTCGTCTCCATTGCCACGTGTGACGTTTCTATTTTCCTCCACGTGACGAAATGTTGACTTAATCGGAGACGTACAAAGGGGAAAGGGGAAGAGACCGGATGGCGGAAAATTGAACGCAAAGGGTTGATTCAAACCGAAAGTGGTTAAAAGAGGAGTCCACTTGCGACCCGTCTCGTGATTCTACTGTACACGTGCGAAAAGCGTGCGTAAATAGATCGTTCGGATTTTACGGGCGAACTAGCTGGGAGAATGGAAGATGGCGGGGGGCTGAATTTCAAAAATAGTTTTCTCCCTTGTAAGATAAAGAAAAACTGGAAATGAAAAGGTGGACGAAATACATGTTTATAAAAAGGCGGCAGAGCAACTGTCGCCAAAGCCGGAATCTTCAAACTCCACGCAGTGGACGAATGTGAAGAATCCACGCTTTTATAAATTCCATTTGAAATTCTTTAAGGTTTTCAGCAGCACCTCCAAAAATATGCTATTTCACGATACGAATCAATCGGATATTTCAATTGGTAGAGAAATCCTTAGATAATAATAATAATAATACAAGGAATTGTGTGGAACTTGTAAAAGTTTCATTAAAGTTGTTTTGTTGTACGAATTAATTGTATTGATAATTCATCTCATCCTTTCATAATACTAGGGGGCAAGCCCCATGCTCGCTGACGCTGGCCAATCTTATTATTGAAATGTTTAAAAAATTACCAAAACTCGAGTATGAATTCAAAATATGAGCGAATTCGAATGAGATTGAGTGTTCGGCGGTAAGAATATGAATCATCATTCATTTTGGCGTGTTTTAGCGCAAATTTCATGTCGATAACTTCATTTTAAGATATTTTAAAGAGTAAAAGAATGAAAGCCTTCAAACCAAGAAGGTGATTTTTACGTGTTATCTTATGGAAAACGACATTCATCCTCTGCAGTCGAACCCGTGACCTTTATCGAAATTTTTTAGTCTTAACGTAAAGATTCATTAACACTGAAATCCTGAGAAATTTCAGGCTTCTAAGTTTATTTCTAATTGAGTTATTCACAAAATTAGAGCGTTACGCATCATGATGACCATTACGATTTTATAATATAGAAAGTCAAAGAACATGTTTATAAAGAAAGTAACGTTGAAACGCCTTACTGATAACTAATCATTCGATAAAATAAAATCTTTTAAATTTTAGATTGAAATCATATACACGTGTTAATGATGCTAAATCAATAGGCATTTGTTTGGTAAAATAGTAGATATTGCGAAGCAATAAATTGTTGTTTTCAATCTATAAACCAGAGACTACGCATTAAAAAAATAATGATCCCCAAAGTTATAATAGCCCAATTTTGAATCAGTTTCCTGAAGCATTAAAAGTTCTTGGTCGTTTATTTATTTTTTTCGAATGCCTGTGATAAACCTTGAATGGTCATTTATTCTGAAAACGAACGGGAGATAGTCCCAAGGACTCCCCCGAAGGCACCAAAGGTGTTTACGAAATGTTCAATGGAAGATAGGTCTGGACCCCCTCACACATGTCTGGAGATCCCTCTGACGTGAGTCGTTATCAACATAAATAACTGGTAACGCATAATCCAAGGTTTTATAAATTGGGATCGACGGCTGACCTGGGTCGATAGCCTTTATCGTACTATGGTGTAACTCAAAAATCAATTCCCAAAATCGCGGAGTGTCCGTTTAATTCCGAGAAGCGATAAGGTTTTCTTTTCGCGATATAGTACTTAACAATGAGGTCAAGATGTTCGAGGACTCTCTACTCTTGGACTCTTGCTGAAAAATGATAACCTTCATATCTTAACGGCCGTCTCTGGCTAGGGTAAATATTTACTGTGAATTTAATAATCTCCGAAAGAAACGGTTTCACCGACAATATACTATTTCATTCCTTTATATAGCATATAATTATGTATAGAGAGAGGTGTGTGTACAGTCGAACTTATATAGCTCAAATTTTTCATAATTCGAAGTGAATTCATTTTACAGAACAAAATATTTTTCATGCTATTTTTCTTCTCATCATCATCATCATTAGGTTCTCTGCCCTTGGGCAGGTCCCTGGCACCAGCGTTGTCTCCATTCCTCCCTGTTCCTTGCCAGTTCTTTCATTTCCTGATATCTACCCCTTCCTTTTAGGTCATCAATCATTTTTATCCTCCTACGTCCTCTCTTCTTTCCACCTTCTACTGATCCTTCCAGCATCGTCTTGAATAAACTTCCTCCTTTCAAGATGTGCCCCAACCAATTATCTTTCCTCTTTTTCTTCTATAACTCGCATTTTCTATAAGTCGATTATTTTTTGTTTCCCTTGAGATTCGACTTATAGAAGTTCCACCATGTGTGTGTATATATCTCTCTATATTATAAAATCGTAATGGTCATCATGATGCGTAACGCTCTAATTTTGTGAATAACTCGATTAGAAATAAACTAAGAAGCCTGAAATTCTTACTTCCACCTCTCACCAATCCCCCTTCCCTACACACTCAATGGTGAGAATGCCTATGTTATAAATTGATGGAAATGATTGATCCGAAGATCCCGGTCATAGCAGATTTTTTCATCTGTTTTCACATTTCCCATCATTACAGCTTATGCCTGTCGCATAAGGATCTTCGGATCAATCATTTCCATCAATTTATAACGTAGGCATTCTCACCATTGAGATGGTAGGGGTTTTCTTTGCTGTATCTCCTTCAGGACATCTGTTGGGGCTGATTGATGCTAGCATGGCTAACTTGGTTCCTAAGAAAATATTACCGTTCTGAAACAGGGGAATTAGTCTGCTACGGTAGTTCAGTGGTAGAATATCCGCCCGGCAAGTGGAAGACCCGGGTTTGATTTCCGGTCATAGCAGATTTTTTCACCTGTTTCCACATTTCCCAATTCCCCCATTCTTTCCCTCCGCCGTCCTCCTAATTTGGGAATTATCTTGTGGAAGAAAGAACTACTACTTTCGCTGCAGGATCTCAACGCTGCGGCAAACCCCGCTGCCTAACGTGCCCCATCCACCCACCCTCATTTTCCTTTTCCAACCCCTCCAGCAACATCACCTACCCCATCACCTCCAGAAGTAACTGCACCCTATGTCCCATTTTCTACGTTGGTCTCACCAGTAACCACCACAACATCAGAATTAAGGGTCTAGGACATCTCGACGCGGCCATCTCGCCGCGGCCACCTCGCCGCGGCCGTCTCGCCGCGAAGACATTTCGCCGCAGCCATCTCGCCGCGAGACATTTCGCCGCAGCCGTCTCGCCGCGAGGACTTTCGCCGCGATCGCCTCGCCGCGGGGACTTTTTGCGGCGGATGTTTTTAAGTGCATTCCGGAGTTGAATATTTAGAGAAGATAGATAAAAGTTTACTTCCGAATTGTTATTTATACGTATCGTATTATCTGCAATACAAACGATATACAAAGCATATGAAATGTATAGTGTGTAATAGCTTAATGTTTTTACTTTGCTAGAAGCGAGTTCAAGTTGAAAAACATGACTATGGATTTATAAACTGAGAGAAAGTCTTCGAATTTTAGTAAGTCGAGCGTTTAAGGGAATTTTTATGGTAAACTTTTGTGAGTTAAACTAGAAACGAAACTCTAAAAGTCAGAATAACCAATTAAATATTCCGAAATTCTTTTTTATTGGGTTATCTTGACTGTAAAATTAAATTCTTTAAGTCAACCCGCATGAATGATCATCATGAGTTACGTTCATTTTTGAAATGCATATAATTATTAAATGTGCTTTTACGCAAATTTTTATCTCCTCTTTTCATCTAGAAAACTTTATTAGTGTGTCTATTCAGTACATTTTATTCGTATTCTGAAGAAATTATTTTCTGTATCATTTGAGTTTATAATCGAACTAGGGGTATAATCCAAATTAGACTTCCTATATTGTGTACGTGCTTGATATCAGCAGTCATAGGAATGGTTGACTGGCGGCCATTAATGTAGAGATGTTGTCTTAAAAGCATTGGCTTTTGAAAATTATTGGATGAGTTTGCCTATCAAAAAGCAGAAAAACAAGGTTTTTGTATAATTATCATTTTAATAAATTTTTCTTTCTGAGAGAATATCCTATTTTAAAAAATCGACTTATTGGTATGCACTAATGGCTTCAAAAAATTCTCTCGATGAGATTCATGCATAATTTGTCGTGGTTATACCTCGATCATTTTACAATGGCAGGCGACGACGCACGAGTTAGTGGAGGAGAAATGTAATTTAATAGGTGAAAATGAGTGGAGAACAGTATGCCAGAAAAAATACAGAAAATGAGTACATTCAAAGAGAATGTGTAATAAACGGAATTGAAGAAATACTTGTTAATATAAATTCGGAGAATGAAAGTGATAGTACTGAAGCAAGTGACTAATAAATATCAAAATAATAATTATTATTCACTATTATTGTAACTATTATATTTTGCAATGTATAAAATGATAAATAAAGGTTTCCTTAAAAATATATTTCAGTAGTTGTTATACTTTGTACCAAAGAAGCTTCCTCCTTTATTGACCACCTGCACGAGGAACTGAAATAGAAAATAAAACTCCTACTCCCACTAGGCATTCATAAGATTCAAGGAATTCTCAAATGGGTAAATTTCCCCATGGAATTTCTGGAAGTCGTTAGATATTATCTTAATGTCGAATTCGTGGAACGAACCAAGGGACTTGAGGATTAGTGAATTTGGTTGGGGTTTGGACCCCATGGCGACGGTATGGGAGCGTGAGGGTGTCGATGACCATGGAAGGTAGGACAATTCGGCTTTTGCTAAACAATCGAGCTATAGCCTAAGACCGACCATGATTATGGCAGTCTTATCTTTGCTACCGTATGGTAAACATCCGTCCTCCGAGTTCCCATTCACGGTGTGATATCGTCTGTGGATCCTTGCTAACTTGCTCAGTGAACTTTTTTATTCACTTTATAATAACATTCCGAAAGTTTTTCTAACTTTTACCAATCCTTTAAAATGGAAATTATTCTGTCTATCCGTGGAAAGGAGAAACTAATAGTGGACGGTTTTGTGTATGTGTTTGAGCGGTTAAGTAGCGATGAGCGTGAGAAATTTTGGCGTTGTGAAGAACGTGGAGTGTGCAAAGCTAGAATACACACTGAAGGTGAATCTGTGACTCTAAAACTCGGTACGCATTCACATGATCCTTCAGCAGCAAGAGTGGAGGTGCTAAAATCTGTTACGAGAATAAAGCGGCGTGCCAACGAGACAATGGAACCTACGGCACAACTTCTTAACGAGGGTGTAAGTGGCATTTCGCAAGCAGCGCAGGCATTACTCCCGAATGGTGCAGCATTAAAAAAAGTTGTTAGGAGACAGAGAAAAAAATTGGCTTCAGCGCCTTCAGTACCTGAAAGTCTCGAATTACTGGTAATACCGGAAAGGTATACAACTTACGAAGTGCGACAAGGTGTTTTCGAAAACTTTTTAATGTCTGACAGTGGACCTGGCCCAGAGCGTATCCTCCTGTTTGGAACTCAGCGGAGTTTAGGCATATTAAAGGATTCGAAAAGGTGGTATGTGGACGGAACATTTCGTCCCGCGCCATCTCTCTTTGCACAGCTATATGTCGTGCTTGCGGAGAGATTTGATGGTGTTCATCAAGTGCTGTATTTTCTGTTGCCGAACAAGAGAGCACGTACATATGAAAGAGTTTACGAAATTATCAAAGAAGTGCAACCTGAAGTCAACCCGGAATCAATTTCCTGCGATTATGAAATCGCGGCGTTCAATGCCATAAGGAACGCTTTCCCGGAAGTGCAACTCCACGGATGCTTTTTTCATCTGTTCCGTAACATGAAGAAGCGTCTGCACGAGCTACAGTTGACCGCCAGGTATAACAACGATGCGGATTTCGCATTATGCGCGAAAATGATTCCATCACTGGCGTTTGTTCCCCTGGAGGATATAGACGAGGCTGTGGATAGATTAGCAGAACACATTCCACAGGAACTGCAGGAATTACTGTGTTGGTTTGAGGACTATTATGTTGGTCGTCTGAATCGCCGAGGAAATGGACGGCGACCTCCTACCTTCCCTCAGGAAATGTGGTCTTTGTATGACAGGGTGCTCAATGGAAATGATAGGACCAACAACCATGCTGAGGCCGCTAATAGAAGGATACAAGCGGAAATGGGAATGGCTCATCCCACTATATGGAATGTAATTGATGGATTACGAAAAATTCAAAGTGGTCGTGATGTGTTTTACGAACAGCTCGTGGCAGGGCATCAACCGCCCCAAAAGTTAAAAAAATATCGCAAAGCAGATGAGCGTGTTATTCGCATAGTGAGAGACTATGACAATAGGGACATCATATCATACCTTCGTGGTCTAGCATATAATAATAATATGTAATGTTAAGTTATTAAAATTTATCTCTATTTGTATATTATCACAGACGTAACTAATGCTTACTATTGCAGATGTAACCACTTTTTGTTTTCCTACAATTTATAAAACCAGTATTTAATAATTTTCCTTTTTACCTCATCCATCTCTGTTTCTCTTTTTGAAATAAATTTCGTAAAGGTATATCAATCGATTTGCATTGTTTGAATTATTTCATCCCACCATGTATTTGTTTGGTTTATGTAGCAGATCCGGGGCCATGTTTCTGAAGACTACCTGCTCTTCTAGTTCGACGGTCATTAGTGAGGATTAGCGACCCTCGCTCGAACTCGAGACCCGGCCCCTAGCTCGGTGTAGCATACCCTCACAGCAGGTGGTCAAATTACCGATCTATCATTGCAAAATTGCAATACTTTTTGCAAATAGGGCGATTGAAAGTTACATCATTGCCTTTCCGGTGTAATTGCTGAATATTGGCGTTTATTATTGATATCCGATTTTGTTAAAATTCTGAAATACGGCTATCTTCGCCCACTCGGGTATCTAGACTTTTTGAAAGGACAGTAGGCTCCAGCGCCAGTAACAGACAGACAGACGGCATTGCGAAAACCACTTCTTCGGATTCAGCGACACCTAAAACGTATATTTCAGTAAAAATCTCGAGGTCGAATTTCTTCGCGATAACAATACTTGCTCAATATACTCGTATATGAGAAAGTTTAAAATCGGTACAACATACATTGTACAAACATTATCATATACTAATGCGTCGTTTAGTCATCTTTAGAAAATGAAAATCGTATAAGCCGGATTTTAGAAAATTCAATTTTTGTTAAAGTTGCCTGGAATAAACTAGCCTTATATTCATTCATTGAGAAAAATGAAATGTGTAGTATTATTGCAGACCTATACTCAAGTAACGTTTCGAAATTTTATCAAAGTCGTTAGAGCCGTTTTTGAGAAAATCAAGTTGTTCTTAAAAATGCGTAGAATAAACTTCCCTTAATTACTGATCAATGTCAACCATTTCATCATAGTCAATGCTCAGTATGATGAAATGCCTAAGTACGAGATTCCATTCATTTTCGCGTTACCGTGTAGGATCCAGAGCCAGTAACAGACAGATAGACAGACAGACGGCATAGCGAAAACCACTTTTTCGGATTCAGCAACACCTAAAACGTATATTTCCGTAAAAATATAGAGGTCGAATTTTTTCGCGATAACAATACTTTCTCAATATACTTCGTATATGAGAAAGTACGAAGCATGCATGAAAACAATTCATAGTTTTTATCACTTCAAAACTCCATATTTGGGTACTCGTATTTGAAAACTCAACGCTTCTTTTTGGTTTGTCGAAATCTTCTTGCTTTATCTCAATTCACTCAATTTAATAGTGTATAGTTACATGTTAGACGAATCGCACCCAAAGCATTTTTATCAAATTAGCGATGGATAATCGATTAAATTTCTTCGCGATCGTCAGAGTTTTGTTGCTTCGGTAGAGCAATATGTTAATTACATAGGATAATCAGCACATTTAATATTAATATTATGTTAAACACTTATTATTACTAAAAAGACGAAAATCAGACAAACACGTGAACGTCATGTTTTACAGAAAGTAAACTCAGCATTGCTCACATAGGCCGTGAGATTTTCATATATACCTACTTAAAAATAAACGTATAATGTAAAATAAAACTAATATGGAATATTCAACGTGATTTTCTGTTAATTTTTAATAAATCACGGCGAGAGAAGTCCTCGCGGCGAGATGGCCGCGGCGAGATGGCCGCGGCGAAATGTACCTTCGCGGCGAGATGGCTGCGGCGAGGTGGCCGCGGCGAGATGGCTGCGGCTAAAAGTCCCATTCCCCAGAATTAACGGCCACCGGAACAGCGTAAATCTCAAATGTCCCCTTCCGGTGGCCCCTCATGCTAACTTACACAATGTAAGCTTCAATAACTGCTACATTGTAAGGACCATCCGCGCCCTACCGGACGACACCCCCACCTCTACTTCGACAGTGGGAATTAGCCCATATACACCTACATGACTCTCTCTCTGTCTTTCTATATGTATATATGTATATATATATATATATCATAGGTAGTCTGTCCGTAGACAGGTCCGTGATTCTTCATGGTTAAACCTGGTTCTCCATATACTCATATTTCCCGCAGTCTTCTTCATGTATTGATAGTAGCTCTCTTTCCCTTTCAAGTCGTCTACCAGCTGAAACCTTTTCCTACCTTTTTCTCTATGTATATATACACATACGCACACACACACACACTAGTAAACGATGTTTACATTCTGCAAGCATGTCAGCCTACTTTAAATAATGGGGTAAAAACAACCCATAAAAATTATAATTTAAATGTCGCATTTATACCATTGGCTGTGACTGAAAACCTATAATCGTGCCAAATTTGAAGTCTCTATACGGTAGAATTAACTAAATAACCAAAATGGGGTTATAGAAATTTAAATATATTTATTTATTTGGCCGCTAAAAATTCATAAAAATTAAACAAATAGACAAATCCTTATGTAATTTCGGTCGAGCCAGGGAGCTGAAATTTTTCAGACAGAATTAACATTGAAAATTTCAATGAAATTTATTATTGTGGCCGTAACATATTATTACTAAACTAACCAAATCGGCGATTTCAACTTTCGCCGAATGTTTTTCCAATGACTTAAAAATTTTCTGCGGCAGCGTCACGCCACCATGTAAAAGAGGGAAGAAAATCAATACGCCATTAAAACTTCTGCAGCGAAGTCACTGCGGCGACGTCTTCCGACATGGAGATTCAGAAAAAGAGAAAAACAGCGGCTAATCGATCGTTCCTCTATGACCTCACCCGATCATCAGATCACGTCGTCCTTTTAATAAAAATGCAAATGCGGCGGATAGACTCATATGCATAAATCGGCGGGAAATTAAAACGTCCCATCGAATCGACGCGTCGATCGCTGGACGCCTCGACCTCGACGTCCCTTTTTTACAGGAGCGATAATATCGAAATATCGCCCGCTCAGTCGTCGTCCTTACTACCTTGCGACCGACTACTATGAAAAATCCTTGCGTGTTACGCTTATGATGAGTAAGGGATGCACGAGTTTCGAGCCGCGTGACAGACCTTGGCACATATCGCCAGCGACGTCATGTTTATGTCCGTCGACAGGCGTTTTTAAAAGGTGCAGCTATTAGGAAAACAATGCTGGTTCGAAAATTTTCCTCGAGCTAAATGAAATAAACTCGCGAAAGTGGATCGAATGTCGTCATGAAGAAAGATAAAAGAGTGATAAGAAAGATAAATTTATCGGTCGTGATTTTTCTCGAGTAAATGTGCCTTTATTCCCCCCAACTTCCTGTGTTTTTTAGTACAATAGGGAAAATAATACAAGAGAAAACCACAGTAACCTTAATTGAAGAAGCGGATCGCGACATATCTCTTAATTAAGTTTCAGCTTCGATGCGAAAACCGTGAACGCTGTTACAATACGCTGACGAAAGGTTTAAAAGCATTCGATTACAGCGAAATGCTTTTCGATGCGAAGATAAAAGTAATAAAGCCATAAGTAGCCTTAAGTGTGTGCCATATGCCAGGGGCGGATCTAAGTGCATAGCTTAGGGGGGTGGGGGTGGGGGATAAAAATAAAACAAATTGTATACATACAGTAGAACTCCGATTATCCGAACTAATTGGGTCTAAGGGTGGTTCGGATAATAAAAAATTCGGATAAATGGAAAAGTTAAAAAATTTGTAAGTAGTATACTTTATAATGCATTAGTCAATAGAAACACGGAAAATTAAGCTGGTGGCCAACAAAAATACATAAGAATGTACTTAAAATGCAATGCTTGAATATAAAATGTCATTTATTTAAGACAAGAACTGTGTGATTCATAGCTTCCTTTTTTGCCGCTAAATCTCGCAACCTTTTTAATCAGAACAGTTGGAGTGAATCACACTTTTCATCTCCTTCGCATTTTTCTTTACGAATGAACTCTTCCAGGTTTTTTTACACAATTATCTGCAGATATTATCCCACGTTCATGCTTTGCCGATTTTCTATCAGGCTCATATTTCTTGAGTTATGAATTTTATTAATATGCTTACTTTACGATGCAGGGTTACAAGGGGTGCACTGCACCCGGGCGCCGACTAGTTGTGGGCGCCTTCCCATAAAGATATTTGTATCTTTGTTTTTGTCTTTCATTCAAAAGTTTGTCCCCTTCTTCGAAATGCTTTTAAGATAAAGCTGAGCAATTCGCTCGATTGGCAATTGAAAGCTAATATTAAACATTGTCGACAAATTATTTTTAAATTAGAGCCTGCCCATAATACGAATAAGAACGGATATCTTCGTTAACATTTATGTAGGGGGACAGTGGCCGTCCTTTTTTAGGATTGACTAGTAGTCACTTTGGGGGAGGAGGCGATTTAGGAAACTAAAAAACACACTTGTCCAACGATTTTTTAAAACAAATTTTGTAGATCCGCAGTTTGCAAAATAATAGACGATCGCAACGATATGCATCGTCCGGTTTTATTTGTTCGAGATTAAAAGGTTGTTACGGTTACTCTAACCTCCTGGTAAATTTCTCTGCCAAAGAAATTTTCCTTTTCACTGAAACATGCGCTTTCTCCTATCAGGCAAGTAAAGTGACAACACGATTGTGGTGTTTTTAAAAATCCTTTTACTG
This sequence comes from Uropetala carovei, assembly GCA_036926305.1. Lineage (NCBI taxonomy): Eukaryota > Metazoa > Arthropoda > Insecta > Odonata > Petaluridae > Uropetala > Uropetala carovei. The sequence continues at coordinate 2,080,946 of JAXCHB010000277.1, forward strand.
AAAGTTTGATGCATAACTCCAAATATATATATGTATAATTCGGTTAAACGTAACAAAAAATAGCATAAAACCTCAGTGGCCTCTAAAAAAAACCTCGAGTAGAATATTAAGCGCGTATCGTCTTCGAAATTTGTCAAGATTAAATGGTATTTATCTTATTTCGGTTAGATAAACTAATGAACCGGGATTCCCAACACGTAAGATAGAAATAGATCAGTATTGAACAGGTAAAAACTATTACAAAATAATGACGGTCACGCCATATTAGAAGAACGACGCGTCTGATTGGCGGGAAGGACGTGTCGAAGAAAAGACAACACAGCATCGTTAAGACACAAGCCGCGGTTGTTGCCCTCAAGTCTATAAAATGGACTAGTCCTAGTTCAGTCACATTCTCAACTTGGCCTAGAAAAGGCATCTCCTCGAACAGGTTTCCTACTACGACTTTGACCACTATGTTTCTGAAAGGCGAAATAAAAGGGAGCTAGATGTCGTTGCTAGGCGATTCGATGCAGTTCTTCCCGTTAGAGATGACGGAGTTTGTCCGCTTACAACTCCTTGAAAATTGTTTGATAAGACTCCGTTTGGAAAAGGGATAATAATAGTGCTAGGAGAAGGGAATTAAATTTTAATAAGGAAACGTTCACCGTTTATCTTTACTGGATTCCATTCTAAAAATAATTCGCCGCGTATAGATGCAACCGAACTTAATTTACAGCCTTATCCATAAAGAATAAAATTCAAAATCACTTCCCAAGTATTGTTAGTGCTTTAATTTCGCCAAACTTCGACACGATGTGTACATGCATATGCTTGATGATATTATTTGACTTTCGTACAATTAAATTCGTTTTAAATAGTTAATCGATTATTATTGCATTTAGAACGAAAAAATTTCAAAGTACATACTGTTCATTCAATAAATTTCACTCCACAGGCCTATTATAATTTTGAGATACGAATAACTGTACTAAAGAAGTCATGTGATCGGCCACTTCCGCTCCAGCGAATTCGGGTAGTCTTTTCATACTGTCAGTCCATGGAAATATAAGTAAGACTTTTGGGAAGGCCAGAAAAAGTCGCATATTTTGGATGTACAGAACGACTATATCACTTTCATAAAGGAATGAATATCTATATTTCAGGCCAACTTAAACAATAGCAGTCACATGCATTGAATATGCAAAATTCAAAACATTAATCCGTAATCATGCACATACATAAGTTAAACTCAATATTTCTTTAGAACAACTAAAGCTTTTTACGGCTCAATTTGGAGAGGATTTTAAGAGAATATGGGGATAATCATGAAAATGTAACACCTTATACACAAAAAATACATGTAAATACTGGTGATGGTAGTTAGGGAATTTCTCCAACTGAAGATGACATGAAAATGTCGTAATGTACATATAGAATTATAATAATAAGTACTGGAATAGTGTTTGATTTTCTGTGGGTGTTTGCGCAGGCGCGAGCCACTGTCGCGGAGTAACTTTCCGCCAACTCGCACTTGTAATACTTCGGTCCGTGGAGAGAATTAGTTTTCCCTAAAGCGGATATGTCTGTGTGTGAACTGTCACCGGTATTTAGTAATGTATTGTTTTGTGTATGAGATGTTACATTTTCATATTATTTCACAGCAAAGGCAACTCGCATATTTATTTTTACATAGAGATATTTGCTCCAAAAATAAAAATAACTTTTTAATGAGGAGAAATACGCCGACGTAGGGGCTTTCGAAGTTTTCCAAGAGGAACTCTCTCGAACGCTTTGTAAAAAAAATAAGAAATGTGGAAACAATGCGACCGAAGGAGAAATTCCTTTGGAAAAACTCTTCAATTTCTCTTTTGGTAAAAAAATTTGCTAAGATAAAGATAAATGTCTTTATTAGAGCGAGGTTGAGACTAGACAGTCTCTTATTCCACATAATCCATGTGCTTGTAGCAGCAGCGACATTTCTGAGCTGAAAATATACAAATATTCATAATTTTCTAAACAGTCCGATCTACTTCGGCACCGTAAAAATTACGCCGAGAAAGAGCAATAACTGGTACAGTTAAATGGAACAAAACGCGACAGATGAAATACAAGTAATAAAGTAAGTTCTCGTTTGTCGCAGCTTCGCTTTATCTCAATTTCATCGCGAGTGAAATTTTTCAATACGCGCCCTGGAAACTCAATAGGTTACAGCAAAAAGCCATGAAGCGAATAAACGCGTCAGACGATCCATATAGAAATACATTTTAACTGAAATTATACAACAATTAAGGATTTACGTATTGTGTTATTTTAGCTAGTTTCTGTTTTGTATCTTATAATGTTACCGCAATTTAAGTTAGTTGTTTGATTACAAGTCTGAGGCGGTTTCAAAATCTCGTGAAAAGAATTACATATAAATTTAGCTACATTATTTACACAGGTTCGGTGTACATATTCTTTCGAACTCTCTGGGTAAAAAGAGGGTCGGTTTAGAGCAGGGGTGCACAACATACGGTCCGCGGGCCAAATGTAGCCCGGCGGCACCCTTTGTTTGGCCCGATTGAAGCTGGGAGTAACTCAGCTGGTTAATTCCTTTTATACCAAGAATACAATTAAAATTTGTAAGTAAATTATATTTGTTTGCCACTTCATTTTTTTGTCATATAAAAATTGCATGTAAAATTTGTTATGGTAATTAATAAATCGACAATAGTGTAGTTAAGTTTTTATTATGTACAAATTTTTCAAAGTGTGGCCCGCTTAGGTCCAATGAAGGTCGATTTTGGCCCGCGTCAACTTCTGAGTTGTGCACCCCAGGTTTAGTGTGTGTACACGCACAATGTACCCTAAAAATTTCAAACGAGGATGGCGTCCTCCTACAATTACATTGTTTTATATGGGAAAAATGTTTTGCTTATCGCAAATTCCTTTATCGCAAAGATTTCTGAGAAACAGAACCCTTGCGATAAACGAGGACTTATTTGCTTTAACCGGAAACTAATTTGGGACGAGGACTTTTACAAGCAAAATGCATCCGAATATGCGTCGATTTGATTTAGAGAAATGTATATCGCATTCGATATTTTTACGTGCAATATAAATTTGTAATCGGCAAAAATATGATGGAAAAACTTAATATTTCAGTAAAATTAACTACGGCTACATATTCAGGGGTACGAAAAAATAAGGATAGTTTTGTAAAAATTAGATTAACGTCAATAAATTAAACAGAGATAATGGCATTAAATATGTCAAGTGTTTGTGGACGAGGGAAGTCCCGAGAGAAGTCCTTTAGTTGATGCAATTACCTCAAAAAAATAATCAAGTTAGCTATACGTTATATCAGGAAACCACTTGATAAATTGGCCAACCAAAGTAAACATCGATTTTACTATTTTTTTTAAAAGTATGATAAAGTTCAAATGAAGAAATATTAAGAAGAATAAGAAATTAAATAATGATGTCGAAACTGATAAGGCGGAGGAGGTAGAACTGGAACGGAAATTCAAAGGAATGAACGATCGGTTGGGGTTGAAGGAAATTTTCAACAGCAAAAGAGGTAGATGAGGAGGGATGAAAGTTATCAAGAAATTAAGGTTAGAGAAGAGGAAATATGAAGGACCCGATTGAATAATCAGGGACATGTCCGAGGATGATGCTGACGTAATTCTACTAAGGATGAAAATCCAAATAGTAAGGCAAATTGCATGTCGCGCGTGAATTGTATGACAAGTTTCCTTATTTGATACGTCCTATTGACTTCAGTCGGAGGAGAAAAATACTTAATCTAGAATAACGTGCTTTAAAAAAATCTTTAAAAGCTATCCGAGTGACAGTATTCGAGAAAAGCCTTGTCTCTTTCAGAAGACGTCATTACTTTATCGACCATATTGCGAGCGAACGAATGAAATTGATTCGTATTTCTTTGGATAGCATAATTTGGTACTTTGAGGTCACTAAGTCCACCATTATAAGTGATGGATGCCAAAATAACGAATTTAAAAACAAAAACAAGGTAATTAAGGCACAGCAAAATTGTTTAACCATGGTCCATCAAAAAAATAACATTATGCGACCTTCAATGAGATATTTTTCTCACTTGGTGTTTGGTCCACGACCTTTCGACCCGCGGACCGCCCTTAGGCCACGCGCGCAAAAAGAAAGTGTAAGTCTTGTAGAAAGTTTCATACGAATCATTACTTTTTTGGGGAGGACACGGAAATCCGGCGCGCCAGAAGGGAGGGAAAAAGCATAGGGAGACAAAAATAAAAGAAAATCAGGACCACCAGTTGAGGAGGTCCCGCCACGGCAATAATGGGAGGAATCCTTGGGTCGGCGCATGCGTCTGTGAGAAGGTCTCTGTTTTTAACCGAGTTGCGTCAGCCGAACACGCCCACCTCTGTCTTCTGCTACACTACACATGCGAGCTCATATTCCGCGCGTTGTCGGATAAATCTCGAGAGATTCGTCAGATCAAAACTGGTCGAATATCTCTTCTCTTAAGCATTCGGAAGGAATGCGGATTCTTGTTAAGAAGCAGTGGAGCTTTACGAATAGCTCGTCCGTGGAACGAACTCGAATTTCATGCCCGGGGATCGTGCGTTTCTCCCTTCTAACGGTAAAAAAATAACCTAGGACGGTACCGAACGACGCTTAAAAACTTGCCCTCGTACGTGCAGTTGCACACATCCGTCGACTGCAGTGACAAGAAAACCTAATTTACGAAGGAAAACTCCTTCCTGGAATACTTGCGAGTTTGGTGAAATCGTGCGCACACGTAAATACCTAAAAAGTCTGATCGTCACCAGGTCGGGGGATAAAAATGTTTGCAGGACAACAAATGCGGAAAAGTTGTTGATAAAGGCCGCCGATCTTTCTATAAAACAAGGAAACTAAATCTCTATGTCCCACAGTATATATACTTAAAGCAATAGGTTGCACTAATATGATGTAATTCATCGAGTGAGTAGTCATCTCAGAAATTTATAAATTCCAAACAACTAAAGAAAATTATCAATTAGTTAGATTTAAATATTTATACAATGAAGGTGACCTGCATCTGTGCATGCAATTATTTAAATATCATTAATGCTAACATTTTACATTTCCTACTCGAATGTCAAGCGTTAGTTAAGAATATTTTCAGTTCAAATTCTTGTTTACTTAGCTTACAACTTCCGGTTTGATAAAACGCAAACCCGAAACCTCCAGACGGAGTGAAAATACAACGAAGAAACCATCCATATCATTAACCCGGATATCATTATGATCCGGAACCACACACGACCCTCCCTTAAAATTTCAAAAGAAACTTCCAGAATCAAACCAGACGTTACCGAAAAAAACAATGCTTCTAATCAATCCCTATACGTACGCCAACGTTCAACACAACCATGTAAATTACTGCCCGAAATAAACCTTTGTACCCATGTACTTTCGCACCACAGTAAACATCGGATGGCATTTTAGCGCATGCAGTTTGTTATTGAAGCGACACATTCATAGATTAAATAAAAAAAAGACCGCTTACTCTATAGTACGTCCTGCGTGTTCGCCGTTCCTTGATGTTTACCGTCTCTTTACTTCCACGGGCGACGTACTCGAGTCCGTCTCGTTCGAGCGATCGATGTCCATGCGGGTAACGCCGATTCGAAACCCGCTTCGCCCTTTTAGCCGCCTCCGAATTTCGGGACGGCCGGCACCTTTAAATGCCTGAGAGAGACTGAGGGAGGGAGCTTAGGACCGAAGGGTGCCGAAGGGACCGAAGGTTCGCGGCCTTCGCGGCCCTCCTTCCCCCTCTCCCCACCTCACATACGCGCGCGGCCACTCGCCCAGGCGAGAAGCAAATGGAGGGGGAGAGAGAGAAAGAAAGTGTGGGAGGATGAGGACCAGACGCGCCTCTTTCGTTCTTTTTTTTTTACCCTTGTCCCTACCCTTCAAGTTGAATCTATATTATAGACTTGATGGAACCATCAAACATTGCCGGCCATTGTCGAAGGACAGAAATTGAAAACAACGTTTAAAAAAAATAAAACAGCTGTCTCTCTCTCTCTCTTTCTCGCCTAAGTGATCGACGGAAATGAATTCCGTGTTTGGTTCCTCGACTATATTACAAAAGAAGGCACTCTTTCGTTGGGTTATTTTCGCATTTTCGACCTTATGCTTGTGTCTTTGGTATCTTTAATTTTAAAAGTAAATATACTACTATGCTACTTTTTCCTAGGAACTACCTTGACCATTTCGTGCCAGTTTTAAAACGTTCAAAAACTGTTTGCCTGAAATTATGCAAATCGTAAACGACCCGGTCCGATTTTCCTTGTTTATTTTTTTAACTTGCACATTAACGACCCTTTTATAATCAGCATATTATCAGTGATAACAGAGACTAGCACATACGGTCGTGCCCTTGCCAGTATTTGAAACCATGACCCCTAGCATCGAGAGCCAGACACGCTAATCATCCCTCTGCCCAAGGCCAACGTAATATAATTATAAAATATATCGTATATGTATTTACTCGTGAAAGTTATTACAACTAAAGTTTATAATTTTCAAATTTACTAACAATGTTAAAAAAACGGTTGCAACCCAGTCACGTGCGCATACTATGCATCTTTCCACGACGGACACGTGGTAACATTAACATTACGTGATAAAAAAGTTACTTCATCTTTATATACTTCCACGGATAAAGACCCATTCTTTCGTGATATCGGTTCTTCTTTGACCCAGCTTCTCAAGTACGTATCCAAATCAAAACCGCTTCTTTTTTATTTTTCTTGCACTTGAAAAGGGGAAGGTTGAAAGAGAACGGTGAAAGAACCGGAAATATTGCACCGAGTGGAAAATCTTCCCCGAGCGTTTGAGTTTCGTCGAACGGAAGGCTTTGCAATGGAACGTTGCCATAGTGATAGAGAGAGAGGGAGAGGCGACGTCACTGTGTAGCCGGGAATACTCAGTGGGTCGATAGGAGCGCCTTTTTCTCTCTCTCGCCCGCTTGCGTGGCCTACGTTAGCATGATGCAACCGACTCGCTTTGTGTCGTGATGAATGAAAGCAGGCGTTGTTGGGTGTCGGTCGCCACGGTATTCTGCATCGCTTTCAAACTCGATTTTTTTACATGCTTCCCTTGCACTCGCACACGACAGCATACCATTGGTATTCATAGGCGTGTGGTGATGGGGTTGACAACCGTGAGATTTTTTTCGCGTTGTATGTCTTTCTTATCGTTTAATCTGTGTAAAATGTATTGAATTAATTTTTTTTAGCGCGTTTAACTTTATAAAGAGAATTGTCGAGCTGGTCTTATGGCTAAAAAAATCAAGAAGAAGCATTTAAAAAATGGTTGCCTCGGGTATCTCCAATAGCAACAACAAGGTTGTGAAAAAAAGAACAGGTGCGCATTTTGGCTCCAAAGCAGCCATTTACCGAAAGAAGTGCCTGTTCTTGAATTTTTTTAAATGCGCTTATGTTTTCGCTCCGTCTGTGCAATCAATTAAATCAAATTAGCAATCGACGGTAAGAGATATAAGCTGAATTTTGCTGAATGTATGCAGGGGCGGCCCCAGATTTTTTGGCGCCCCGGGCGAGAAACCATCTCAGCGCCCACATCGCTGAATTTTTGTTAAGATATTTTAAAAATAATCTGTTCCTTTATTCATCGCTCCTTAAAATCGTAATATAATTGATAATGAAAAGAAAAAATAATTTCGTTTACATTTCCCGCGATATAAATTGTTTTTTGCCATATATTCACTTGCAAGCGTGGCCGAATTAACCCTTTATATGTTACTGGTACAATAGTGTACCACATTTTTTAATTGTAACTTTCTTTGGTTAATATAATATGATATTTAGCAGTTATAAATGAAAATACAATTTGATTTCCATTCCTTGACTTCTTGCCTTATAAAGGGTTAGACCCATGGGCCCCACGCAAAGCACATTTATGGTCCCACCCAAATCGTAAACTTTTAACAATTAACAGATTATTGCAAGCTTTGTGATTTGTGCGGCAACAATTGAAAAGGGTTTATTCGAGACGAAACGAGATTGGGGCCCCTTTGTCCCTTGGTCCCCGCGCACTTGCGTGTTTTGCGTACCGCTTCATCAGGCTCCGTTGACTAGTAAACTACAATGAATAAAGCCAATGCTTAGGGCAATTGAAATTGGCAACGACCATACCACGATGAAAACACCGGTTCTCGTCCGATCACCGAAGTTAAGCATCGTAGGGCCCGGATAGTACTTGGATGGGTGACCGCTTGGGAACACCGGGTGCCGTTGTCATTTTTTTGTCGGAACAACTGCTGTTATTTTTCGGCTTAAACCATATGAAATATTTCCATTATCTGTATGTTGTCTATGATGCCATTTATTGCGCTAACAAAGAATTGCTTTGGCCTTCAAAATTTTCAAATTAAGTTACGGAGAAAATGGTTATACTAGATAGAAAGTAAAAAAATTTTAATTTACTATTGAATGATTTACTTCAATTCATATAATTATATTACAATATTTATAAAGAATGTTAATTTTAAGATTCTAAATTAACCTCAATAAACAAAGCGCGCTTTTTCATATTGCGCTAGCTAATGAAGCTCCCATTTTATTGCTTTATTCGCACATTCTTCTTGATTATATGCGTCACGAATGCATTAATTTACCGGCGAGCTTTAATAATAACTAGAGCAGCGGTTCTCAACCATTTTTCCGTCGCGAAACGCATGGCGGTCGATGGTCAGGTGCGCAAATCACTACAAGTTACAATCCGCCAAAATTAAAAAGGAGTAAACCCCACGGTAAATTATAAGGTCGAAAAGTTCTTGAAGAATCGTAGAACATTCTAGAATGTGCCTTACGTTCAGATAAATATTTATTTTATTTGTGGTTATTCTTTGACGTGAAAGCATACAAAAGTTAAATCTAACTGTCCATTAACAACCATAAAAATAATATCTCTTGTTTAAAATTGTGTGTATTATAACTAAAATCGGCACCAACGATAGAAGCAAATCCTACAGCAGTTCAGTGCCGCATGCCCATTTCCGAATTAGCTGTCGTGTACAGCCACTGATGACGGTTACTTTGTATAAGGAATGCAGGTAGTGCGTAATTTGTAGCCAAATAAGAAAGGGAACTCCTAACCTCCCTTAACCTAACCACTCAGAACAAAACTGAATACATAATGAGATCTATGGTCTTTAATAAATATAAAGTAACCTGGAAAGTATAAAATAAAAAAATAATCTTGTACAAATCAGATGGTGAACCGCAAGAAGGAGGTTGAAATGTACAGACATTCATCAGCATTAAAATTCTTGTAACTTAAACATTTTTATATTCATAATATTTTAGAAACTTCCTCCCAAATAATGAATGCAGGTATAACTTTTTCAACATTTTTGTGGCTGCAGGTGTCGCATTTTCAATTAAACTTTTTTTATTCAAATTGTTCCGCGGAAAGTAAGGTATTACGACACAGTAGGTAATAGGTTTGAAACGATATTATGAGAATCCAAGGAGTCTCCTTTGTTTATTCCTTCTGTAATTCCGTTTCAAACCTAAAATTCGCAGCTCGATTTTTCGGTAACTATCAATTAACCCACTTTCATCTCGTCAAAGTTACCCTCGCAAGTCATCGGCCTCTAACTTTCTCCAAAATAAACACGATTCGGAATCCTCCAACGGAGATTCTGTTTGCTTGGGGAATAAATACTCAAAGAATATCCGCAAAGGACGAGAATTTCCGGCAAGGTCGTTTTTCTTGTTGTTGTTTTTTTGAGTAAACCCGCTTTGCTTCCGATGCAAAGTTTCCCCGCAGCGTTCTTTTTATTCTAACGAGCTTGTTTAGGCTCGTATTCCCCCCCCCCCCCCCCAAATAGTACGTGTTAATTTTCTGTCCTCAGTCATACGAGGCTTTTTTTAATGTTTGTTTTAAGACAACTTTTTCGTGAGGTTAAATATTTTTTGCACGTTAAAAAAAACTAATTCGTACCTGTTAACACTGTCTGAAATGTCCTTGTTTGTGGAATTTTGTTGTTTTCGGGAATTTTCCCAAAATTCTTATTTTAGTGGATGTGTCTGGTCGGAAATTTATGGCAGAACTTCATACAGAAAGTTTTGGAAAGTTTATTTTTGTTCTACTAGAAGTTCAGATTATTTGGAAAAATTAAGACTCGTACATTTTGATAAAAGTTTTTATTTAAGCCTAAAATGACGCAAAGCTCGATATACTATGTCTTTTTAATATTATATAGGAATCCTTAAGCCTATACTCTTAAGAGATAAACCATGGGGTACATAAGGATCTTTTACGGGTACGCGGAAATATTAAAAACAATATTTTTGCGCTCACTTCACGCATGGCTTTGTGGTCAAAGGTTTTCTGATGATAAACGCGAATTTATTCGCGTAGCGTCATATACACGTTTTAATCGAGCAAGGTGGTGTTCAGTAAAAAATATCAATCTTAATATATCCGCATATTCTTTCAAAATAGCGTGTTTAACAGTAACACGATTCGAAACTTAGTTTTTCACGCAAAAGGTCGCGCTCGGCCATTTTTGGCGTGCTGGGAAAACATATCGAAAATACGAAGGCGTCAGAGTAATTATTTTGCTAATTACATAAAAAACAAAAATTTTTAAAACAAATTTATTGAAAGACTTCGTACAAATTCCACTACAAAAATTAAAATGACTACCCAGGTTTCGACTCGCAGAGTCATCATCAGGTACTGAGCCATAAGTTGCAATGCAGTAAATAAATGAAATAGAAAGGAAGTGGGAGAAGCCAGATTCATTGATTAACCTAATTAATGAAGTAAGAATAGGAGAAAGAGGATTCAATGATTAGGGGATAATTAGTTACAAAGTTAAGACAATAAGGGGGAGTGGGAAGGGAAAAATGTTCCTAGACTAAGTTATGCTGTGAAGTGCGGGAATGGTTAATAGCTGTTCTAAGACGTAGTCTTATTCCTTTATTTTCTAAATTAAAGATTTGTTGTGAAAAATCAGATTTGTGTCTATGGTCTAAGAAGTATTTATCGAACTGGAATACAGGCGAACCTTTGAGGAAGTATTTCTTGTATCTATCACATCTGATAAGAAAGTTTCTCCTGGTTTGGCCAATAGAGTACGTAGTTTAGCTTATAAATGCCGAATTTTCTCATAATTTAGAAATTGTCTTAACTGTCTACTAGAATTTTACTGAGATTGGTCCTATTGTAGAAATAGACTTAAAGCTTATCCTTTGGGAAATAAGTTAGAAATCTTAGAGAAAAATATGTCTGCACAAGTAAGGATTATTTTTAGTTGAGGGGCAACAGAAGAGAAGACATTCTATAGAGCCATTTTATTTTGTGTTTTTAACAGTAATCTATGAATAAGAGTCCCCGAATAACTATTTTTGATCGTAATATAATAAGTTACATTGAGCTCTTTATTGAAGTTTTCAGGAGAGAGTCAATGGAGCATGGAATAGAAATGAGCATATTTGTGAAATATTGAATGGTTAGAAGCTGCATAGATGATGTGTTCGGTGTAGGTAGGTTTCCGAAAGATGTAGAAGGACGGCTTATTGGAGATTGAGGAAATTCAAATAATTGTTGGATTCTGATTCATGGGTGAAGTTGAGGAAATTTAAGAGCATAAAAACTTTCCTCAAATTTCCTCAACTTCTCACACCCCTCCATGATGTTAGGCAGTGCACCCTCTGTCCCTTCAGTTCCTGCTCCTCTGTAGTGCCGAAATACAAATTAGACTTAACTTAGACGTAAGAACACAGGATATATTTTGAAAAATTAAAGTATGTTTAAAAACAAAAAATGTATTAAAAACTTTACATTCTAAGGTGCGTTATAAGCAATCGACCGTGCACATCGCACTTCTCCTACAACATTCCTCTTCCACTCGTTGCTGCCAAGCATTTCCTTCAGTTAAGTAACATCTTGCTGGTAGCTATAAATTTGCTATGGAATGACGAATAGTGCTCCTTGCAGCTGAACAGTAAAACCCATTAATTTACTTCAGGCATATTAAACTCAGAGAGGCGTCTGAGCTGCATTAAAGCAAAGGGTGTTACACAAAGACCACATTAGGATTACAGTTATTTATTAAGGGCCAGATTTGGAAAAACAGACTTTATCTTGAAGATCCAATAGCTAGATTGTTAAATCGAATCTCTAATTTTGTAAATAGTCTGTGGATAAAAATTTAATTTCAGTAATATTTATTTTACCTTTCCCTTATTTTAATATACTGTGAATCATATATTTTTTATATTGCCACCAGTGGAATAACCTCTCCTCCTTTGTTCCCTTACAGGCACCTATGGCCATTGGTACAGTACCATATGTTACATCATGGGTGGGGAACCTCCAGCCTGCAGGCCCCATGCAGCCCCCTTGAAAGCGTTTTGTGTGGCCCACGAAGCAGTGATTAAAATGAGATCCATAAAATATAACACATAAACTCATATTTTTTATCCAAATAATGATAATAAAACATTTAATACTGAAATTTTAATCCCAAATACTCTAATTTAGAATTGATTTCTACTTATAATCTCAGTAACATCAATTTAAACTCAAATCAGGCCTGCCAAAGCATTGACAACTTCCAATGTGGCCCCCAAAGGATTCACCAGCACTTATGTGGCCCGCCATCTGGAAAAGCTTCCCCACCCTTGTGCTACATGATCATTTCCATTCTTTAATTTCACTTTAGGGTTAGGCTAAATTTTTACAAGTCACTTTTACATTAGCAGTTGAGAGTAATTAAGTTCACTCTAAAAGTTATTTTGGGGACCGGAAGGGATCCTATAACTAGAATTGATTAATAAATATTTGTAACATATTTCACTAGAAAAGGTATTCTGACCATACATATTTATATGTAAAAATCTGAACATTACCAGTATTAAATATCACAGATTTTCATACTGTGTAAAGTGCTCTCTTGGGCCTTGTGATGCCTATGGCTGTAATTTACCCATCCCTGACCTACAGTAAGGTTGTGCACCAAAGGTTGAGAAGCTCTGTGAAAGTTCACTCACGAGCTTCATTAAAAAATGTTTTTTTTCTTTTCAGCGTCTTATGTCAGGACCCAGGAAGCTTCTAATATGATACATTAGGTGCATTAGAGGGAATTTAAAAATACCAGGTCAACATCCTCATTCTGATGTTAACTTTTATACTTATAGTTACATACCCCTATTTCCTATGCCACATTCAATCGAATGATTATCAGGAAATTAAAGAAGAGCTCTTATAACAAAAGCTTTGATGTAAACCAGAAAGTTGGACATAATGTTGCTGAAGAATTCATTGATGATATTGGAAGAAATTGAAGAAAGGAACAGGAATGAAAAAATAAGGTGATAGCAATAATCAGAAATTATATAATTTTATTCAAATGCTACAATAAATTGTGGTGTTTTCTACATGCATTCTAAATAATAATTGAAAAAATACTACATCAAAAATGAGGTTTGGATCTTTTGCACACATTGCTGATTTGGAAAAATATATCCTAAGTAAATGCAAGTAAATTTGCTGAAAATGAATGATACACTTGTGGTGATGAAGACAATTTTTAAACAGTGGTATTACAAAAAAAATTAGCATATTATAAATATTCATTATATCATTTTAAATATTTTGTGAGATGCACACACATGAATGGTATGAAGTTAATACTTTCTAAGAATATAGCTACAAAGGCCAACAGTGGCAAAAATATTTATCACAGATCTAGTTTTTATGGCAAGCTTATCCATGCCATTGATACATATTTCGTATTTTTAATCGCATTTCAGTAACTATATGATGACTTGACTTTTTGTTAAGCTGTAAATTTTGTGATGGAAATACATATTAGGTATGACGGTAATGAATTCTGCAGAGTCAGTCAATATTTCTTTTTAAATCAGTTTAAGATTTACTGGCCAAAAATCGTTAAACATAGGTATATAAATAAATAAAAAATAATTCCAACCACTTAAGATTCATGATGCTTCCTAGATTTTGAAAATTAAAATTGGATTTACAAAGTACATAAATGAAGATCAGAAAATATTGTCCTCAACAATTGTTTGTTGTGAAGCTAATGCTTAAAAGAAGCTCACACAAAAATTAGTTTTCAGTTAATAGTAAACAATTTCTTTTAATTGCACATAGTGATTACTTTTCTTTGATAGGCCAATACCCTCTATCCAGTATTTCTTTAAGAGTTTCAACTAACCTCAATGTAACCGGTTCTCCACCTAAGGTAGTAAACATTTCTAAATGTTTTGGATCATTCTTCTCCAACAAACTTCCAAGTTTTTCACGTGTCTCATCATCAGCCATCATGATTGGAAGAAAAAATGATGTGATTAAGTAGCCATAAACGGCATGCACAGAAAAATCAGCTTTGAAGGTTTCAAAGCTGAAAATATTATCTCTTTTTTTGCTACATTCAATCGTGTCTTGTTTGGAGAGTGTTCTCAATTCATTCATAATTGTGTCACAGTAAAACTTAAACATACGATCAAATTCGTTTGCTCTTAATTGTGGAGTTGTGCTGAGGAAAAAGAAAAAAGAAAGGTCGATCGCTGGTGATGCATATCTAGCTGTTTGGAAATCAATTAATATCGGTTCGAGAACAGTATTTCCATTCATCATACTTTCAGAAAAAAGAATATTGTTGCGACAGAAATCACCATGGCAAATTGTTGCCAGAGGTCCTTCTGGGCAAACAAGGTGTCTCATGAGAGATACTGGCGCTGCTGTAATCTCGCGGAATCTCTTAACTTTATCCGCATACTCAGAATCTTTTTCTAAGGCTTTCATCACACGCTCATTGGTTATCTTCAACATGGAATCCATCTCTTCCGTGAGTTTACATTCCTGAAAAAAAAACGTAAGACGAAATGCACTTGTAAGACCTTTTTGCGAGTAACAAACCGAAGGAATGTCATTTTTTCAAGCAATCAACACAAACCTTAAAACTTGTGGCAACTTCCATGAAACTTTCTTCGTCTGTCTCGCGCCACTTGTAAGCTAAGGCGTGCGAACGGGCAATTACTTCTATCGCTTTCTCCACATACCGGACGTCCAGTGCATTACGATCACCCAATCCAAACTTCCTTGGGCGCAGATCCTCCAAAGCCACGACGGCGTCCTTCATGTCATAATGAGCGTAATAACACTTCGGAAACATGTTAAGTGGTCGGGCGGTATTCCGCGACTCATCGATGAACGACTGGAATCTCGGAACAACCTTGGTGTACCAAAGAATTTCATTGTAAAACTGTTTTTCTGATTGGAGTGCCTCTCTAAGTGCCGGAATTTCAATCATGAACTTGGCAAAAATCGGAAATGATTGGACTACTTCAATTCCGTCGTTCGTTTTTTTCAGATGAACAGTGATGGAATAAGTAACGGAAGCAAAATTATCCTTGTTCCCTTCGATTTGTTCGACTTCACATTCAACCAATTGAGAGTCCTTCCACGGTCCGTACGTCTCTAGAATGTTTTTCACCAAAACCTCTTTTATCCACTCTTTGCGATCCATCTTTCATTCGTGCGATCACTTGGATGAACTCTTCTGAACTAACTTCAGTCTCAGTCGTGTTGACTTTCAAGTACATCAGATAGCCGTTTTCCGAGAGTGACTCTCCAAACTCCGCTGTGTGTTACGTAATCCACGTAATATTAGCGCAGAATATCGTTCCTCTGGTTCTTCAAAAGATCGAGATAATGTTGCGTCTACTCCTTTTCCGTTACCTCATCACAAAATAGTTTCATAATCTCATGTCACAGTTTAATCCGCGAAGGAAGCTGGATCAATGGACGGTTCACTTGATTGTAAAACTTATCGCTGTGGAAGATATTTTTAATTGTTTACTAAAAAGGTTAATATGTTACATATGTATGTACATGTTCTTCATTAAAAGTGATTAAAAGGATAGAGGAATAAGAAGGAGAACCAGTGGAAACTTACCGCCAAATATGCGAGTCGCTGTTGAATGGCTATGGATGAAATGGATTGTTTTCGAACAAGTGGTACATAAACAGTGGAAAGCACAAAACCGGCAACCTTGGAACTTAGAGGTTTCCAGTTTTTGGGTTTTACGGTTTTTGTACAATATATATTCTTATATAGCCTAACCATGCATTATTAATTATTAAATAAAAGTCCATATGGAGCAGGGACGTACCTGGGAGATATGGTGCCTATTTTTATTATTACTTTTAAGAAAAATCTTGGTTAACTAGAATATTATTTTCCTGCTTTTCAATAAAGTATAATAGCGTTTGTATCAACGACAACTTCAAATTTTGAGTATTAAATCAGTACTTATGATAAAATAAAATTTTGGCATTTTTTTGCGGGAATGTTTGGCGCCTTTTCCAAGCGGGGTTTATGGCAAATTCCATCTTCGCCATATCCTAGTAACGGCGCTGATATGGAGTAAGGACATTAAAATGAGATATGAAAGTATAGGATACTGCTGTTTTATCTCCTTATCGAAACTTATTTTTCATCACCGCATACAAAGTAAGGTATACAGGCAAGGGCTGTTTGATGATAATTTACTTCTCGTTGTCAGAGGCCGGAGATTTGTTTGCGCTACTTTCATTATGTTTTGATAATGTCATGTAATTTCACTTGTTTCTGAAGCAAGTTTTTCTTCGCTTTTATAAAATTTCCAGTTTTTTTTATAAATTCGTTTTTTTTACTTTTTAATATGTATAAGACTCATCTATATGCACGAAATAATCTTTTGGCGCACTTATATACAGGGCTGTTTCGTATAGATCTGCTGTCTGAGGCAATAAGACAATGCTACCTCAGTTCACGACACTTACTTTAAGATCGGCATCGACAATGCTGACACAAGAAATGTGTAAATATGTGTGAGCGTAACTTCAACATAGGCTCACACTTAGCCGAATCGAATCGCGACAACCAGAAAAATATTGTAAACAGATTTAAACGAATCCGCTCTCACCTATTCGCGGCGAATTCTTTGCAAAAAATATTTTCTTCCATTCTACTACGACGCTAGGCTAAGTTTTTGATCATCGGTCATCCTTAAGCTACGTTTACGCTAAGACGCGACTTGTCGCCGACCTCTTGCCGACTTGTAAAAACGGCTGTGAAAAACATGTTTTAGAAGTCGGGAGAGTTGTCGGAGTCGTGTTGAAAAACCACCACGACTCGGTCTTGTCAATTCCGTTTGTCATAACGTAAACACCCGTCCCGAATTGTCGGGCGGAACTGCACATGCGCCGTCAAACTCAGTTGGCCCGAGTTCGTTGTGCAAAGCTATTCTGCTTTCCGACATATTACTTTTTGTCGTTTGTAATGGAGTGGAGTAAAGAGAAAACTGTTAAATTAATAGCAGCATACGAGAAACACGCAGTTCTGTGGGATGTTTTGTCGGCCGATCACAAAAATTCAAATAATCGCCTTGACGCGTTGAACGCAGTTGCCAAAGAATTGTAGTGCGAAATGTCATGCGTGGAAAAGAAAATTTCCAATATAAGGAACCAGTACTTTCGTGAAATATCCAGAATAAAAAAAAAGAAAAGTGGAAGTTCATGAGGGACTTGTATGCACCTTCCAAATGCCGCTTATTGTTAGCTAAAAAACTTCGTACTGCCCACCTTTTACGTCGCCTTGGATTACGTTTTTCCTGATTCAAACGAATCAAGAAACTTCCTGTCAACACTACAAATGCCGACGTGGCCAACAAGGCTTCGTCCTCCATCTTCCAAATTCTGTACTCGAATGAAAGCTAGAATGATGGATCACGACTTGTCGTGACCCGACCAGTCTAAACCTGTGCATTCCATCCGACAAGTCGCGTCTTAGCGTAAACGTAGCTTTATTATGGGTTCGAACCTCGAGCTCCAGACCCAAAACCGAGCTCACGTACCCGTTCCTTCGCAGCAGGGGGTCATTAGCCGACCATGTCTTTTGCAATAAAATGTAAACTGGTTTATTTTGTTAAGTAAACGAAACTCAAGCACCGAATCCGGGTAAATGCGCTGATTAAGAGTGTCTTTTAAATGTAATTCCACGATAAATAACAAGATATTTACGCTTCTTCGCACAAAAGTCCTATTACCGTTAAACGATCCATGCTCTTCAAGTTCATTTTAAATTGAGCTTCGCTTCGCGTAGATGTGATTACATGTGGGCGTTCTTAATAAGAATATTTATTCTATGTTCTATGTTATTTATATGTTTCTTTATACTAGGATGTGCGCAAAGTCACAATAATTTGTCCCTCCTATACCACAGGGGAACTCGAAATGGCTAAGGGTTGACACCAAAAATATATGTTATTTTTTAGTCTTGACGTAGACAGGATTAGGAGTTCATTATTTATGGCAAACGATGTAGAAACAATTGTAGAACATCGAAAAACAATAATTAAAAGTATATGCGGACTCGACGCAATTTTAAGAAGTAGCACGCGGGATGTGAACGTTTTGAAAACATTGTACAAAGAGGCACCACGCCCGAGTTGCACATAGGGCATAAATTGTCCTAAATCCGACCCTGGGTGAGGCATGTTTCCATAGAAAAAATTCCATAGTTACAATGATTATTCTAAAACATACACGGATATTTCAGAACCTTTCCGAAAAAGAGACTACTATATGATTTTAAAGAAAATTTATTAAAGTTTTTCCATCGGGATGGAATTTCGTTAATTCCAACACAAACATAGAAATCATATGTTATGAAGGTTTGCCCTTAAATGCCTTTTCATTGTAGACATTCTACAGACGACAGTTTCGGAACATATAACACAGCACATTTTTTCCTTTTATTTACAAAACCAAATACGTCAATCCAAGTATAGTACTGAAAACAACGGATATCTTTTTTTTTACTTCTTAGATGCCGATATTTTTCCTTTAATAAAAAACAAGATGTAATTTACATCAATTAAAATTAAGACTAATATTATACGAAAAATTGTTAGAGGCACCAAAATAATCTGTCACTCACAAGACTGACTGAAACTCACTGAATAAAGGCAGGCGGCCACTAGTATTTCCATGTGAATTTTCGTGCTCACAAAATTTTCTTGCCACATTTTCCATGCAATGAATTCTTTAGAAAAAATGGATTCATCACCAAATAGTCTACACCAGTGATCCTCAGGCAGATCTACCTGCGACCCCCTCTGTGTGGATGTTTGGTCACCGCGACCCCCCATAATTTTTTGCAATGTAAAAAAATGATTTCTCCAGAAATAGGAATTTATTTATAGTAATATTAGTAATATGCTAAAATTTTACCACTGAAATTACTTTATTAACATTTTTTAATGCAAAATACACACATTTTGATATATATATATATATATATATGTTTAAAGAATTTTATTTAACTTTTAAACACAACTTGTCAATTCTGGGGCACAGCTTACTTAGCGAGTAGCTCCAGCTGAGGCGGCAATCCTTTCGTAAAGTACCATCGACCTTTACCACAAATCCTTTCGCTGGAAGAATAACAGGTACCTACCCTTTTTCTCCCACTTACCCCGAGTCTTGGATATCCCAAATCTGTTTTAAATCGGTTTGGTATAGCTTTTCCGAAAACTAGCTTTCCTTGTTCCTACGTTAACGTTCATATTCGTTTCAAAATAGTACCAAATTCTAATACCTAAACAATTTCTCCAAATAATGAGAGAATTATTGACATCTACTTCTTCATTGAATTTTAAAACATCTTAAAATGAAAATACGAAGTCTGGACTATGACGTAGGAATGCATAAATAATTGAAGTTTTGTTTTCTTATTGTCAGAATAAATATCAAATCTAATTTGGCTTGTAAATGGACAAAAATATAGGAATTTTTGATTGATCATTAAGGTAACGGGACAGAGTATTGAATTATCATCATATGTGCGGCGAGTTTTATAATTTTCCTTCAAGTAGATATTAAATGATATATTTATATTAATAATTATGCAACTAATTCTTTCAATCAATTCGTTATGGGATACATCGACAGAAATACATCATCTTGTCTCCACTCTCTATCGATGAAAAATATTCATATTTGATCAAACCATGAAATTTCACTAGTAGGGGGCACCACGGAGATACCTTGCACCCAGGCGCGAAACACCCTAGGCATGGCCCTGCCATGCGGTTAGGATAAATAGAATGTTTACAAAGAGTATAAACAGATTCCTTACAAATAAGCGTCTCATAACTCTTGTAGACGATGCTATTTCAGTTATGAGATAACGGACGGTTTCAGGCGCTTAGGACCGAAGGAAAAATAAAACAAATTAAAAAAAATTTTTTAGGGAATACACTTTTATGTGAATTAAAATGCACTCAAAAGCAAAAAATAATTTTTTTTAGATAAATATTGTTATTGAAAAATTTGTATGCTTCATAAAAGTGGGTGGCTTATTGTGGGAAATGATACTGGTATAATAGAAGAAATTAGTTGGTAAAAAAATTCAACTAATTTCTTCTATTATACCAGTATCATTTCCCACAATAAGCCATCCACTTTTATGAAGCATACAAATTTTTCAATAACAATATTTATCTAGAAAAAAAATTATTTTTTGCTTTTGAGTGCATTTTAATTCACATAAAAGTGTATTCCCTAAAAAATATTTTTTAAATTTGTTTTATTTTATACTTTTTAATCTTTTTATTAAAATTATCTAATACATATATAGCCAAAATTCGATTTGTTTTGAAAATTTTCAGTTTAGAAAGAAGTGAGTTGGCAACCCTAATGTTGGTGACAAACAAGATCCAAGTTGGTGACAAACAAGATCCAAGTGAAAATCAAGACAAGCTCCAAGTGAAAATCAATAAAAGTGTATAAAAAATACTTGCAGAGCCGGCTTGATGGCGGTGCGAACGGTGCAACTGCACCGGGCCCTGTGCTTCCTATTAAAAACATTTGTCGTACTTATAAAAGTACACGCATTTAAATAAAATCTGAAAAATATCGATGTGTCATAGTGAGAGAGATTGCTTTAGTTGTTGAAATTTACTATTAAAAATTCTGATGCGCGCACACACTTTGCACCGGGCCCTGCGATTTTTCTAGCCTGCTCTGAACGCTGCAGTTGCATCTGGTGATTGGTCCACTTCCCATAGCACGATATTTCTTTGCCAAGCTTATACTGTTATAATAGCAGGATCATGTCTATTGTCGGCGCCAAAAG
Organism: Uropetala carovei; assembly: GCA_036926305.1. Taxonomy (NCBI): domain Eukaryota; kingdom Metazoa; phylum Arthropoda; class Insecta; order Odonata; family Petaluridae; genus Uropetala; species Uropetala carovei. Next base: position 2,102,139 of record JAXCHB010000277.1, read on the forward strand.
TATGTAGACTCGAGTTTGAGGCCTAATATCTTGAAAACGGCTTAACGGATTCTAATAAGAGTCATATCAGTTTGCAGCCTGTTTAATTCTGCGTTGAATGATGATAGATTTAATTTTTTAAGTTGACGTTTTCGGGGTGAGAATGAAAAATGACCCCATTTTTAGAGCTCTGAGATGGAAGGCGTCACTGCACTGTACTGAGAAAAAGCTGAACACCAAAGGAAAACCACTGGTTCATTTCTATGTGGAGGTATTGTCCATGCCAATAGACAGAATTTAAAAGTGGACAATTTTCTGTCCATACTAGCTTTCAAAAAAATACTTGAACCTCATAAATTAATGCCTGTAGGCAGATAAAGTAAGAAACACTGCATATTCTAAGAAAAATACTAATTATAAAAGGAAACTGCTAACATCAATGTTCACTTTGACAATGATCTAACATTGTTGTCTTAGACTCCCATAAAAAATAAACTTCTTCTCATCAACAATGCATGAGAGATGATTGTATCTTCCAAAACACATTTACAGAAATAACAGAATTCTACAATTTCGCAAAAGTTGGAGTAAATTTATTTGATCGAATGATTTCTGACTATATTTTCAACAGGGGAAGTTGAAGATGATCACTGTGCCTTTTTTATGGAATGTTGTGTATGAATTGCTGTATTTTTTGTGGCACCATAAACAAGTTGCTAATGGAAACTGGGTTTTATTCTGTGAATATTTATTAAATTTGGAAGAACAGCTTATGTGATCATTGATGTAACCAAGAATGACTTTGCTTATCATTCCGGCTCAGTGAACATGACAATATTAGAACAGTTCAGAAAACTATTACCTGAAGTATGTACCTCATACTCATCATGAAAATTAAAAGGAGGACACTATATTTGTCCTTGATCAGTCTACAAAATTTTTTACAACTTACGAATGGAAAAAATGTATGCAGGAGGTTAAATAAATGGAATTACAGAAATTCATAAATAGAAAATTTAATATTTATTATATAAACTTGCACATATTGAAAAATAAAAAATGAATTATAACTATGAGATGTGTTTTCAAATGATGCAAGGGATGTTACATTGTAACAAACCTAAGTAAAAACATGAGATGTTTATGTAAGTATATTATACTTATATTATACTGATTGTGAAATATTTTACTAAATAAAATATTGAAAAAAATCGAGTTTTGACTGTTTTGAGGCTCCCAGGAGTGCCAGGGCCCCAGGCAAGTGCCTCATGCGCCTGTGCGGTAATCTGCCACTGATTATTCCAAGCCATTAATATTTATCTTTTTATGGCATGAATACATAAATCTGAAAGGACGCCTCTGCCGTGCATGTATGCATGCATGAATCTAATTTTATTTATTAGCTGCGAGGTCCTCAGCATCCTCCAGGTTCACCCATATGATAAGACATCCTCAAATGTAACATTTGAAATAAAATTAAAAGTTTTATAGTAAGGAATAGTTAATAGTGTTTATGTACAAAAGAATGCCTTTCAATTTAAAATTAAAGTTGAAAATTTATCTGACAGTTTTTAAGCACATTTGAATTACCTACTATAGGAATAGATATCTATCATTTTTATGAAAAATTGAATAATATAAAATTATTACTCTTAACATGAATTCAGAAGTATGTAACATGGAAAATTTATTGAAATGTAAAATTTAGAAATGATAAGTAAATAAAAATAGATTATTTATAATAAAAAGGGATGCAGAAAATATAATTATTATTTTGTTTTCTGAATCAAAAGTGAATTTTTATGATAGTTAAACATAATTTGTTTTAAATGAATTTTATGAAGTTGTTTTAACAAAATATCTATGAAAGTATGAAGATTAGAGCTTACAAATATTTTGTAAGCAATTTCTATGGAAAATCGAACACTACCATGCAGCAACTTGTGGAGGCGATCAGTGTTTCTGAGCAGGTTGGAAATCTAGAGATCAATACAATTCTAAAAACATACAACAATAAAAAATCCATCCTTTAGTTTTCCAGAAAATTGTCCTAAGAGATTTGACTAGAAACGTGTAAATTAGAAAATGAATAGATAATAAGGTTAAGGGAATAAAAACAAAATAAAAGATGTTCTCATTTTCATATGAAAACTATATTTTTTTCGGTTGCTCCATTTTGCGATTTTTTATATTAATACAAGTGATTATATCTATTTATAATGCATTCAAAAGGGTATTGCATTTTTTTACCAGTACAGAAATGAAAAAATAAAATGTATATGTCATAGTTTTACTTAAACCAAGTCATTGTCAGAAATTTACTCTGATCCTAATCATTATTGAACATTGCGAAGTGAGTCACTCCAAAATATGGAATGGTTCACCACTCTAATTTCTCTTCAGATCCTGTGCCCACATATGTGGACATAGCTACACTAGGGTATAGAAAGGTATGGTACGTTTTATGGTAATGGTGAACAGAGGTCCACATCTGCAGACCTTCCCTTTTGAGTCCCTAGCATCCTTTTTGGGGTCAGTTTGACCAGTGCTTTGAGAGAGTACACTCCATTCCAAATAAGTTTGCCATGACGTCACAACGCCTGCTCATGTGTTTTCAGAAACTCTTCATGTGATCCGGCATTACTGACGACTCTCTCCAGAGGGAGGGAGGGAAGGATCTCCCTGCACGATGGCTTGTGTGCATTCCTTTTTCCCCTACTTTCCCCAATTCCTTACCACTACTCATTTGTCGTATGACTTTACTCTCGTGCATATCGTTGACTTTTTAGTACTGCTCCTTTGTTATTTCTTGTTACTTATTGTTTTTATTCTTTGTTATTATTCGTTTTGATATTGTTACTATTAATATAGTAACTACTATTACAGTTACTATTGTTATAGTTGCTGTTGTTATTGTCACCATCGTTATTGATACTATCATTCTTGTTACTCTTGTTGTTGTTACTCTTGCTATTATTACTTTTGTTAACGTAACTATTGTTATCATTGCTGTTGAAATGAGTACACCGGGTGCAAGTATCTTGTCCCCAGTGAACAAGAACAAAAGAGGGCAGGTTATTCATAGTGGACAGAAAATGTGTGTAGTTAACTTGTTTAAAAGCCTTTCCCTCAAAATGCTGGGCATGTCTAAAGGGGACCTTGCAATGCAGATTGCTGAGGAGACAGGGTTTTAAGTGAAAAGTGTGTTGGGTATAATCAAGGAATACTTGAGTACGGGAAGGGTTTCCTCCCCAAAGAAATCGAAACCATCATCTAAAACTGTTTTTAAGGGCATGGATGAATTCACTGAATGTGCGATAAGAAGGAAAGTTCAAGCGTTTTTCTTCCAAAATGAGATCCCGACATTGGACGTGATACTGAAGGAAGTGAATGACGACAGTGACCTTCCAGACTGTAAAAGAACAACATTCTACCATATTATTAGGAAGTTACAATTCCGATTCGAGAAGAGAAATCGCAAGTGTTGATAGATAGGGATGACACAACGCTGTGGAGACGAAGGTATTTATGAGAGATTAAAAAATATCGGGCTGAGGGACAAAATATTTTATCTGGATGAGACTTGGGTTAATGCGGGTCACACAAAAGCCAAGGTTTAGACAGACAAAACAGTTGAGAGTAGAAGGGATGCACATTTACAAGGTCTTTTGACAGGACTTAAACAGCCTTCAGGCAAGGGGAAAAGGCTAATAATTCTGCACAATGGATGTGAAGATGGCTTCATGGATGACGGGCTCTGGGTATTTGAATCCAAAAGCTCAGTAGAATACCATGAGGAAATGAATGGGGAGGCAGGCCTTCAGGGAGTGGTTCGTGAAAGTTTTGCCGAAAGTACCATTGTTATGGATAATGCTCCATACCATAGTATGAAGAGTGAGAAAATTCATTTTGAGGCTTCTGCCATGTCACTGCGAATCAAACCCTATAGAAATGATTTGGGCCCAGATAAAAAATAATGTAGCCATAAAAAATTCCACGTTCAAATTAGCGGATGTGAAGACGATTCTGAAGTATTGAAAACATCACCGCAGAAAATTGGAAAAACTCTCATAAAAGAGAAATAATAATTAACTAATGCTGTACTATGCATTTGTTCGACTTACTAAATTCGAGGCAAAAGAAATTTGGAAGAATTTGCATTAGGTACGTAACAAACGAAATATGAGCTGTATTCCCCTTCACTGCCTGCATGCTGCAAATGAGGGGAAAGCGATGCTCGTTTTCTCGCAGTTGCTCCGGTGAAGTCGGCGACGAAGCCCTTCCCCCGAACTTCTCACACGTTGCTCGTCGTCATAGTTCATGTGAAAGACACATGACGTCATGGAAACTTATTTGGAATGGAGTGTAGCGTCTGACACCATGCAACAGGTTTTCGGAAATCATTGACCTTTCCAAATATTGGTTTGAGAAAATTATATTATTTTGATTGACATTCTTTTTCATTTATTCCAATCAATTTGTATATATGTGAGGATATATTAACAGTTTTTTTGAAATTTTTACAAACAATATTATTTTCAAGCGATGCAACTAAACATGATGGACATTGGACATTATTTAGTCATCTACACCTTACTGCTTATAGATGTTTTATTGCGTGAGGATGAGATTTCAGCGTTCCTGGAGAGGTGATGGAGAAATGTCAAGCAATTCCGATTTAAAATTGGAAGAGAGCGGTTCTAAAGAAGAGTTGCAAACCATTATATGAAAAATATAAATTATGACCCTATGGTCACATAATTGGAAACACGTATTAATTAATGAATAAATTGACAATTTTTATCATACTTAGGGGTAATGAAGAAATTAAATGGAAAAAGTAAACAATTACTATATAATTAAAGCCCTGGGTCTTCAGCAGCCCCTGGCAACTCAACGGTTTTCAGAGTTTCAAGTTACGCTCATCTTTGTTGATAGGTGTCACTGGGTGCGCTTCAAAATGAAAGTGGGGAAGGGGATGGGTCTGGGTGTAATTCTACGTCCAGGAAGAGTAGGGTCGTGAACGGGTAAGTAACTTTCCGTTCGTAATTCGCAAGAGATTTACGTCGACCTCGTGTTACTGTGATTGATTGTCGGTTTTAAATGCTTTAGTTAGAATTAAGCGAAAATTTAATTGTCGGAACGCCGCATCGGGGTAGCATCATCGCATTAATATTACCGTTCAATTTTGTCTCAAGGTCATTATTTCTTCTGATCCTTAGTTCATAGCTTTTGTGAAATTATTTCTTAATTAAACGAAATGGTTGATCTCTTCACTGAATTTTATGTCGGCATAATCTTTACATTAATTAGGAGAGACCTTTACATAAGATATATGTGGATCTATGCAATTATTTTCCTTGGTGAAAGTTAATCACGTGTATTTTGGGTGAACTGAGTCAAGTTGAGACATGAATATGGTTATTAATTTGTCGAGTGGTTGTGTAAGCGTATAGTTTGAAGGTAAAGGTTCGTTTTCTATCAACTTTGATTTTTAGAAATGATATATGTATACGGTGTTAGCCTATGATCAGATTGGCCAACGGTGGGAGTTTGATATGAGTTTCTGAGGTAATCCATCTCATTTTCGTGTATTTTAATCTCGTTAAAGCGTATGTTTGATAAAATAATAATATTTTAATGCGCAACTGAAAATATATTGATAAGGTTTTCTCCTAATTATTCAGTTTTCAGACAGAATTCTCCGTGTGCAGCTGTATTTGATTTTGGCAACCATTATCGAGAAATTCATTCAAAGCAATGCTGTATTTCGTTTATTGAAATGATATTAATTACGTAATCAATACATACTAGTGTCATGGTTTTGAAATAAGTATTAAGCTTAACTTAGCAACTTAAGGAATATAAGTCTTATATTTTACAAATCTTGGAATTTGAGTTACAATACAATATTTTCGAATATTATCGGAGTGATTTAGCACGAGAGACACTACATAATGTAATCAGGTTATCAGAAATAATATTCAGAATTAAAATACAGTAGGTACATATTTTAAGATTTCATTCTCTTGTTTCAGAGGAATGTTTGCCGAAGACGTCACAGAACAGCTGTCATGTTCCCTTGTGTGATATCAAGAAATACATATTAACGGTGAGTACAATCTTTTAAGTAGTTTGCCAATTGCATTTGTATTGGTTGTTACTTGAAGTTTCCAGTGAGAATTATCGACGTATTTTACTGAATAGATAGGATAAATTTAGTCGTGTAACCACGCATGTGTTTTAATTGCGTCTATATATGTGCAGTACTTATTGTACTAATTTTTCCATCTATTAATGGTGAAAGTGTAGTAACTTAAACTTACATTGGAAAGTGATAAATCTCAATTTATTTTAAGTGAATATTTCATTGAGAGAATAAAATTGATTTTATAATTTCGACTTTGAAAGGTTTGTTAATTATCGTTAACATAAGTGTTATCAATGCTTCAATTTTTGGCATATTTTATGAAATACTTTGTACCTGGGAAATTTTACTTTTCAATCTACTGACATCCATTTCAGCATAAATCAATTAAGTATGCTCTATAAACACGAGATGATTTCATAGAAACAAAATTATTACTTTGTAGTGACAGTGTAACGTGAAATGTTCATTGACTTTTAACTCTTTGGTGAGGTGTAAACTAATGTTGAAATTATGGAGACATTTTGAGGAAAGTAATTAAAATATTTTGCTTGGAAAAGGCTATCTATATGGAAATTGCTAAAGCAATCAATGAAATATTTTGAGGAAAGGGATTTCTTAGACAAAGTTAGTCGAATTCTTGGAATACATGCAAATTTTTGATAAGTTTGCTATGCTAATGAAAGTTTATCATGACAATTGGTTTTTATTCTGTTTATTTCCACCAGTGGTTGGCTAATCATCAGTTGATCATGCAAAAATTGTACAGGATTTATTCAGATACTATTTTAGTGCATTTTATTTTATAAATATTCAGTCAATCAAATCAAAATAGCAATTAAACTGTAAGAGATAGAAGGCTGAAATGTGGTTATGCCATTTATTACTATGACGAAGGATTTTATTTTAATGAATAATTGAAAGTATATTGACAAGGTTTCTTCCCAAGTATGTATTCAATTTTCGGGCAAACTCCTGTCTAGACTTATTAAATGTTGGAAACCCTTTACCGAAAAATTCATTCAAATCAATGATTTATTTAGTTGATATTCATTTCCGTAATCAATATATGGTAGTCAGGTGGTTTTGAAATAAGTATTGAGCTTAACCAAGCCACTTAAGTAATATAAGTCTTTAATTTCATTACAAATCTTTGAATTTGAGTTACAATAGAAAAGATTCCAATGTTACCTCAGTGATTTAGCACGAGAGACATTACATAATGTAATCTGGAATATTATTCAGCATGAAATTACAGTATATATTTTAAGATTTTATTCTCGTTTCATAGGAATGTTTGCAGCAGACATCACAGGACTGAGCTGTTATATTCTCCTGTGTGTGATAACAAAAAATAATAACAGTGAGTATATTCCGTGTGTTTCTTTTAAGTAGTTTGCCTATTGCATTTGACATATTGGTTGTTTTGTGATACTTTTGTTGGCTGTTACCTCAAGAAGTTCCCAGTGAGAATTATCGACCTGTTTGAATGAATAGCTAGGAGGAATTTAGTCGTGTAACCATGCATTTGTTTTTTTACTATATGTTCAATACTTATTGTGCTAGTTATTCATCTATTAACGGTGAAAATATAGTAACTTCAGCGTATATCGGAAAGTGATAAATCTCAACATCTTTTAAGTGGATATTTTGTTGATAGAATAAAATTGATTTTATAATTTAGACCTTCAAAGATTTGCTAATTATCGTTAACATAAGTGTTATCAACGCTTCAATTTTTGGCATATTTTATGAAATACTTTGAGCTGGAGAACTTTTACTTTTCAGTCTACTGACTTCCAATTCAACGTAAATCAATTAAAAATATGAGATAATTTCATAGAAACAAAAATATTAGTTTTGTAGCGACAGTGTAATGTGAAATGTTTATTGGATTTACTCTTTGGTGATGTGTAAACTATTTAATGTTGAAATTATGGAGACATTTTCAGACAGTTGAAAGTGATTAAAATACTTTGGAAAAGGTGTCTGAACGGAAATTGTTGACACAATCAAGGAAATATTTTAAGGAAAAAGATTTATTAGTCAAAGTTAGTCGAATTCTTGGAGTACATGCAAATTTTTGGAAAGTTGCTATGCTAATGGAAGTTTATCGTGACAGTTGGTTTTTATTATGCTTATTTCCATCGGTGGTTGGCTAATCATCAGTTGAGCATCAAAAAATTGTAGAAAATTTATTCAAATACTATTTTAGTGCATTTTATTTTATAAATGTTCAATCAATCAAATCAAAACAGAAATTTAACTGTAAGAGATAGAAGGCTGATGTTTGCGGGGTGTATGTCATGTGTTATGCCATTTATTACTATGACAGAGGATTTTATTTTTGGTGGAACTGGTGTGCGACAAGAGGTCCAATGCTTTTTAAAATGTGAAACATATTTCATAGCATTAACATAACGATTTTTATCTTATTAGCCTGTTATTTACAAAGTATTAAAGACAATGAATAAAGAAGTGAGATCAAGTCAGAAGCGATAATGTCAGTTTTTACCTCTTTAAGTGCAGTCTTGTCACAATGCAAGCTTTAGGAAGATTAGAAATATTTTCTTACTATTCTTTGGCTTAAAATTCAATTCTAAATTCATGTTCTTTGATCGTTTTTAAAGGTAAAAACAAACTGTAATTTTATCCAATATGACAATGGTTTTAGGTTGTATTATAGATATAGACATTATAATAAATGCTGTGATTTGTCGATAATTTCCAATTAAGAGTACATGGAATGATTTTTATAAAGTTAATTGATCAATTTAGTTGATTTTATAGCATAAATTAAAATGAATATTGCTGTTACTACTTGAAATTATTAACAGATAATATTTAATACTTGTCAGTAGTTAAACCTCTGTATTAATTTCCATATTTCCTACCTGTTATCACTAGTCTATTTATCATTTTCTGGAGTACTTGATCGTCCTCGTATTTCACTGTTCTTATAATCCTTCCTCTGATTTAGAAATCTCCCATGCCTTCTAACGGTTCCTGCATTAGCCTCTCTCCATATATATTGAATAGAATCGGCGATAGACAGCAGCCCTGTCTTACTTCTCTACCGATATGTACTCTGCTGGTATCCGCATTCTCCAACCTGACTTTTACCAGTTGATTTACGTATAGATTACCGATCAGTCTCATGTCTTTCCAGTCTACACCTATATCCTTTAATATCCTCATCAGCAGTACCCAATTTACTCTTATCAAAGGCCTTCTGCCAGTTGAGGAAACATACACAGCAATCTTGACTGTATTCTATTGCCCTTTCTGATATGATTCTCACTACACCGATAGCATCTCTGGTTCCTCGTCCTTTTCTGAAGCCGAATTGATCTTCCCCTAGCATTTCTTCGGCATTTTTCTCTAGTCTTTTATTAAGAATCCTCGTGATGATCTTCGAAGTGTGTGACAGTAGGGATATCGTTCTGTAGTCCTTACACTGCATTGCCTTTGGCTTCTTCTTTAGAGGGATCATTGTCACATCTAAGAAATCCTGAGGCCTCTTTCCCGAGTTGTAAAGCTTGTTAATTAGTTTCGTAATCACTTTTAGTCCTTCCGATCCCATGACTTTAAGTACCTCTGCCTGTATTCCATCGCTGCCTGTAGCTTTCCCTTTATCCAGTTCCAGAATTGCCTTTTGTACTTCGCTTTCCATATTACTTGTTCCCAAGTTTGTCTTCTTCAATGTTATCCTCTTCTTCCGTTCTATTTGTGCTGATCCTGCCTGCTTGCTGTATAGTTCCTTAATGTATACTTCTCATACCTGTGCTACATCCTTTGGTTCTGCGACTATTTTTCCATCTGCGTTCATAATTGCTTTACCACAAATCCCATTAGACTTCTAATCTTCTAACTCCAGTGCCCTAGCATACATCATATCATACCGTCCTAACTTCTCAGTTGTATTTCCTCACATTTTCCTTTTATTCAAATTTCCCTAGCTTTATCTGTTACCCTTCTCGACTCATTGTTTGTGCATCTATAGTTGGCTCTACCTTCTTCACTGTTAACATTTTTTTCCATTTTTTTCTCTCATCCATTATCTCCAGCATTTCCTTAGTGATCCATGGGTTTCTGATTTTCTTCTCTTGTTTCCCAATCTCTTTATTCAAGGTGTCTTTGATGCTGGCTTTAATTTCTTCCCATTCTGTATTCACGGTCTCTGGTTTGTTTTCCAAATTTCTAAGGCGACCTTCCGACTTCATGCTGAAAGCATTCTGCCTTTCTTTCAGTTTTTTTAGGTCCCAAGTCTGTCTTTCTCTTCTCGTTTTCCTTATTTGTTTCAGCTTTGTGGTTACATCGAGTATTAGAAGGATGTGATCTGAATCAATGTTTGCTCCTGGTAATGTCTTAGTATTTTTTATGCTGTTCCTGAATCTTTGTTTTACTAGGATGTAATCTATTTGGCATCTCATTTTATCTCCTGGGCTTTTCCAACTGTGTTGTTCCAATCTCCCATTATTGTGCAGTTCTACTTCATAAATGTCATTCTTTTGCTCATACATCTCCCTGATTTATTCTTCTGCAATAGCGGTTGTTGGCATATATACCTGGATTATCAACATGTTAACTGGGACAACTTTTAGCTTTATTGCCATCAACCTATCGTTCGTTGCTGTTATTTTTGTCACGCTATTCATCATATCTTTTAAGTACCAGAGCTACTCCCCTTGCCTCACTATTTCCTCCGGTGTAAACTACCGTGAATTCTTCCGAGCGGATCTGCCCTTCTCCTTCCCATCTGACTTCGCTCAGCCCTATGACGTCAATCCTATTTCATTTTTCAGGTTCTCTAGCTTTTCTGCCTTCCTCGTGGTTTTTAAATTCCAAGTATCTTTGCATAAGTTACCTTCGACAGTTGCTTTCCTCAAGGCAGTCCATGCCCGGAGATCTGATTGGGGGACTATTTTACCTCCGGAATATTATATAATATAATCATTATTAGGGAAATGTAATGTGGTAGTTTCCCTCTTGCTTTCCACATCACAGTACTGTAGCCGATCAAATCATGCCTACTGTTCTATTGAATATATACCCAACCAACATCATTTGTTTTCATCTCTATACCGTACCGACAGTACTGCTGCCTACTGCCAGACACCAATGATAGTTTTTTATTATTAATTAAGTAATTAATTTTTTTGTGAAAAAAACCTCCATTTGCGGGGATCGCACCCCGCAGCTTTGTAATGGGAAGCTGACACGCTAAGCACTACACCTTATGGAAGGTTAAAATTTTAAAACTAATTGTCAAACGAATCTTTCACATAATAATTTGAATAAACTCGTAAAGAATTTAAAATTTTAAGATTCTAAATAGACCTTGATAAGTGAATGTGCTCTTTCATGTTGTTTAAGCAAATTAATCTTTTATATTTAGATTTTTTAGTTAATATTTCTTTATTGAATTCACCACAACCATTTTTCCTCTTCATTGTAGGCATTCACAGTTGATGCTGAGTGAAAATGCGATGGTTTGAGGCGTCGAGGAACCATGAATCGAAGAGTACTGCTTTGCTGAGACGACAATTGATACACCTGGGTGCGAGAGTATAGAGGAATCTGAGCTGGAGGCTATACATATGGGATGAGAGAAGGTTTTTATACCTATATGTTGCTATATTCTGGTTTGTTCAATATGTCAGGCGATAAATATCTTGTATAATATGTAGCTGCATCTTACGGAGGATGTAGGAGAGATTGTAAATTATAAGTCCCTTTCAGATGAGCTAAACGCTTCAAATTTGGCATTATTATAGCTTTATGCTCACAACCAATGAAAATAAATACAATACAATAAGAATTCCAATTTTTAGGAGGTTTTTCTCCTGTCATTCAGAATGAGCAGAAATTTACGATAGGATTAAACGATTCCCCAAGAATTTGATTTCTTTTAAAAATATTGTTTAATCAACTTACACTAAAAGTAAATGGAAAATATAGTGCTACGTCTGAAAAAAAAGTTTTATCTGATATCGTCCGTAAGAGTATTTTATTTCTGAGAATGTAGGGCATCAATTTTCTGTTTGAACTTAAAAACTTTCTGATAACTCAACTTTTTTATAAAATGCATTTAATTTTTTATTATAAATTTACAAGAATATAAGGTGTTGGTTTTCAGTTTGAACTCTGAAAACTTTCTTTAATTTGATTTTATAAAGAATATTTCATTTTGTTTGTAAAGGTTTATTAGCGTACTTCTATAAATTTTAAATTTTTGTTAAATTCACTTCCGTTAATAAGAATCAAATGTAGTAACAAGTTATTTACGAATTTCCGAAGATGTTGAATTTAAAAACTTTAGAAAACTTATAAAATGCCAAGTTTTCGTATTGACTTCTGAGACAGCACTGTATTTGCTCATGTTTGCAGACTTGTCATGTGAATATCGTTCCGCAAATTGGATGTTGGAAAGTAATTAATTAAATTTAATCTTAAAATAGGAGCAGCCATTAAAAAAGATTATTTGTATCGGGATTTTTGGTGTTCTACATTTAATATTTTACCATGAGGGTTTGTCGTGGTTAAATAATTCCAGATTTAATTTAATAATTTAAAGAAATTTGGAGATGTAGGATCTGCTTGAATTAATTCAGAAAATATTCTTTGGGGTTTTTATTGTTGTTTATTCAAGGCAGAAAAAATTCTGAGGCAATACAAATTCAGTTCATTATTCAAGTTATCAAAATCAGATAAAGAGATAAAATGCAAATGAAATTTCAGTTAGTTTTGAGAGTTTTGATTGAAAATCCAGACTGTGTAAAGTATTTTCATTGTGAAAAGTTTATATTCTCCAATTATTAAGCCATGCATCGGAAATGGTAGTTTAATTGTCCTTGATTCTAGACGATATTTAGAAAAAGATTTAACTTTGTGGAGAGTTAAATTTCTTAATTAAGAAAAATTGTGCAGGTTATTTTATTCTTAATTAAAGTCAATGTCCAGAAAAAAGTTCTTTTAATAATTCCATCAATATCCAATTTGCTAGATGTTATTTATTTGTAAATACGTTTCCAAAGTGTTGTGTTATTTATATATTATTCAGAACAATTGCAAATTCTTTTGTCTAAATGTATATAAGCTATTGCTTTTCCATTCTGTATAATTATTGCCATTTTTTTAAATCTGAACAAACCAGAATTAGCAGCACTTTTGGGTATATATTTATCGTCTCTCATTTCATATTTTTTTCTAAGCCATGCTATTTTTCCTCTCTACTTTCTCACCAATAGAAATGATTAAAGAAATATTATCCTTGCCAAAGTACTTTGTAAAAATGTCCAACTTTTATTCTAGTGCTTGTTATATTTAAAAAATTTTCTGCAGTTCATGAATATCTTTAAATGGCAATTTTGATTTGTGCTAATATTCAGATCTTTTTAAGTCCAGAAATTTTTTAAGTCAGATATTATTCTAAGTCCAAAATGTAAACAAATTAATTTTTTTCAAGTTCTAATTTCAGAAATCTTTCAAGTCTAGCGTTAAAAATTATTGTCCAGATTGTAAACAAATTACTTTACAAATTGGACAATAGTTTTTAACTCTTAGACTTGAAAGATTTCTGGAATTGGGACTTTTTCAAAAGTTTTTCTAAGTACAAATTGTAAACAAATCAATTTTTTTTCTGAAGTCAAAAATTCTTTTAAGTCCAGTATAATTTTTATTTTCAGGTGCAGGATAAAATAAGTAGACAAATTGTATTATTTCAGATTGTAAAATTTTTATTGAAATTGTATGTATACACTGTACATTTTAATTGCAATAAAGACATTTTATTATGATCAAAACCTGTTGACTCCTTTTAGATAGAAATAATTTCTTTTTCTCGGAGCCTCTTTTAGGTATCGTTGGACTTAAGGGGTTTTTTAGGTATATATTTGCTAAATTTAGCACAATTTTAACCTAAAAATGACATTTTTGACCACCAATTCAGCCAAATTTTGCTGATTATTGAACAAATTATTCAACATTATGACAATTTATCTGCATTTCAACTATTCAACAACTGACATATTACATATAACACAATATTTTCAACTGTTGTTCAACAGCTGACATAAATACATACATAACATGAAAAAATAAACCATCAAACACATTTTGCAGCTGAAATAAATTATTGAACAAGCACTTGAAGAAGTTACTTGCCTCTGATAAAAATAACTGCGACTGAGCTGTGGAAAAATTAATACAAGCATTTAGACTACAGAACAGCCGTCATCAGTGGCGAAATGCCACTGACGACAACTGCTCTGAAGTCGAAATGCATGTATTAATTTTTTCACTACTCTGTCGCAGCTATTTTTATCTGAGGCAAGCAATCTTTCAAAGTACTTGTTCTGGAAACACTTAAAAAAGAAACATTTCACATTATCAATGACCCTTATTGGTCAAGAAATACGTAAAATTGAATGCACGCAACTGATTCCAAATGGGAGCAATGTTTGCATAAATGACGAAAAAATAATGAATCTCGCAAAGCAATGCTTAATTGGAATTACTTAAATGCCAGGATAACATTTTTATAAACTATTCCAAGTCAGAAATAAACTTCAAAAATGCAATATTAAAATTTCATGTCATACCTATTTCAAATGTTAATAAAATTAAACCTTTATATTTGCCAAATTAATTATTGTATAAATGCACTATTACCTCAATCAGACGTATTACTGTTTTTTGAAAAAGATTAATAGCATAATATAAACAAAGATTTACTTCTGATAGCAATTTAATTTTTATAACAGCAAAGATTGAACTAAATACATTTTGTCTTTAAAAATTATCTTGCATTTAAAAATATAACTGATTAATCAAGGTGAGATTATATTTACAACATCAAAAACATATTTGTTCTAATGTAAAGTTCAGATTCAAAGCTATTATGCAAAATATAACTGATTTAATCAAAGCAAACACCCTATTTATGAAAAAATATAGCATATTCTCAAAGTTTGTCTTATATTTCCAGGTAATGTACAGTAAGTGCGTAAAATTTAACGACTTGAGGTTAATTTACTTTAAATTTAAGTAGTAATTGCATTGCGTGACTCAACTCACTATCGTTAACAAATCACAGTGCTCCTTATCGATAGCTTAACACTTTCATGGCCAATTTGTCAAATTTAAAAGGAAAATCAGCAAATCAAATCATTAAAAATTTATCAATAATTATATTTTTTAACATTATAAATGTGCAAATTGTAAGTAGCAATACATTATCATTACAAAACATTTATTTAAAAACTTATATTTGAAGAATTTTCAGATTGTAATTTATGAAAGTATTGAGTGCACGAAAAACTAAAGTATTTCATTAAATATTTGTATACAATTGAGTTATTTATGTTAATAAATTTAAAGAATTCCTTTTCAGTAACGCTTATGTTAGAATAAGTCAAAATCTCATATGGAGTTTACCAAAATTATCGTTACGATAACTTAATGAAGATATTTTAAACAACAGCCATGAAATTGTTAAGTAATCTAAAATATAACCCAACCAACAAGAGACAACGTTAATATTTACATAGAGACCAACCTGAGAATCAAAAGAATAACTACAAAATTGAGAAACAAAATAAATATCCTATAATTATTATACCAAATAGAACTGAATGAGCTTCCCACAATCTATATATATTTGCAAAAGTTTGTTTGCGTGTCTCATTATGCATGCCATAAACTATAAGACACGAATAACTAAAATTTGGTACAATTATTATTAACATCTTAACTTGAATGTATAAAAGGTTTGGTCAATTGGTTAATTATAGTCAGTGCTATAATAATAATAATATAGGGGAATATAACATTTTACAATTCCACTAGAGATGCCTGCATTTCAAATTTGAAATGTTGACAGAATTTTTTACAATAAACAAAGAAGCTTCAAAGTTTATTGTATATTAGGATTAGCTATGATGCTGGTCAACACAGACATCCATGACATTTGACGGTGCGATGAGACACTATTACAACGCCAACCTTCATAACAGCCTACTTAGTTAGACAACAAACCCATACAGCGGCCGGGTTACGCAATCTTACTTTCGATACTACACAATTTATACAAGTGAAAACATTTACCACTTACTTTATTTGCTCACATTACACTGTGTTGGATGTGGTTTGGTTAATACAACACGACAAACAACAGATGAACAAACAAAAAGAATTAATGCAACGAAAAACAAAAACAGTAGAAAAGAGAATTAAAATCACACAGGAATTCAATGCTCTGACTCTTAGAACGATTCTCTAAGCAAAGAGTTTTGTTAAAATAAATTTATGTCAAGTGAATAATACTTTGTTACAATAAGTGGGCAATACCTTTGTTAACACGTTACAAATTGTACTCGACAATGCCTTATCCCCCTCCCTCCCTCTGCTGTTCCCCCCCTTATCCCTCGCTAGGCAATAATATGAATCTCGAGTCTCAACAATGACATTCGTTGTCCAGGAAACTTATCGATAAAAGTCAAAATCTGTCACATATTCGTTAAATGTGAGTAATTTCAAAACATGTGGTGCATTACTTTCTGGGAAACCCTCGTACAATGTTGTGTGAGACAGACGCTCTTTTCTAGGAACCTGGTATTATCTGAATTTTTAAAGAATGTTTATTTTGAACTCCTGAGCATCCCGCATATAACTGTCCATGCGTAAAGCAAAGCTACCGTATGGTAACTGACTTAAGAAGTCACCTCTCTACTCTACTTCTAGGAAGCGCGCTCACCTTCAATGCCCCTCTATTCTAATGGAATTCGTTCCCCTCCACTCTACATATTACCTCCGATCACTGAGGCGTAAGGTAACTTCTAGTAATTTTCAATTGCTACATTAGGCGGAACTACCTGTACTCTACATGCACGTTCTCTACCGGAAGCTTAGAGAACGAACTCCACCTGGCAAAAAGCATCACCTCACAAAATGAATCGACTGCGTTGATTGTCAATTTTAATTACGAATCCTCAAAATATTTTCCAACTCTTTCATTTATATCAATTAAAATATGAAAAAATTTCCCAAATAAAACTTAATTCAAGCATAGATATAATTTTTTGTTCATAATTATTGCCATAATTTGAAGTCACGATGATTTAAAACATAACCTGAGCAACGCTGGGTAAATTTGCTAGTTATTTATAAGCAAAGAACTTTGCAATACCATTTTAATTTAATTTATTCACCAGAGAACTATATAAAGATGTTTGTGTAGCATTGTAAAATAAATTCCAATAATTACTCCAAGATTTGATGCACAAAAACGATTACAGTGTAATTTTCCTAATAAACGTTTAATGTGACTAAATCTTAGAAGGATATTTTGTAGTTTAATTTACATTCTTCGTTAGAAATAATTTTATGAACTCTGTGTTTATCTCAGAATCACTACAAATATGCTGTCAACAATTTGTTGTTAACATACATTAAAGTTATGGTAATTTAATGTTGTGCTTACGCAAACTGTATAATTATAAAATATCAGTTGATTACTTCGTTTAAAAATTAGTACAAGAGTTTAAAATAACACTAATATTTATAATGAGATTTTAAGATATAAACAAGTTAGGAAAGTGTACAACGTAACACAAATGGGTGCGTTTTGTGCATTGGAGTATTTGAAAGAAATTATTTACGTGTTTGGAAGGGAAATAGCATTATAAAGTTCTTTTCTTCATCATAAATAATCCATTTTCTTCCCATTTAAAAATATTACATGCATATGTAAGGAAATTAAACATATTTCCGTGAGATTGTTTACGTTAGCAACAATGAAGAAGTAACCATGCTAGAAAATTTCAAAGTTCAACTCAAATTACGACTCTTGTTCGATTTTCTCGCTAACGGCGACTCCTACGATAAAAATGTAGAGGAAAAGAAATACCCTGCTTTATTAGTTGCACAAGTTTTACTTGATAAATATTTTGATATGACCGATACTTTACGAGATATGAGGGAAAGTTCATATTTTATCACCAGTACAGTGGTACCCCTGATTGGCTTACGTGACTCATTTATGTGATTTTCTTATTATCTTTGACCGTAAGTCCTTAATATCAAATTTCATGAAAATCTGCTTGGTAGAAGCAGATAACGAACATGCGGACAGACCAGATGGAGACTAATACTAATAGGCGCTTATGCTGGAAGCGAAACGCACCTGACAAATAACCTTGCATGTAATTACATTTACAGATACACATACATTACTAAAAATTGTCTTTAATGACAAGAATGATATGTTACTTATTTGTTCAATATACAAGTAGAAGGTACTTGCATTCTGTAAGCGTTTCAAGTCATTATTTATGGCTTTTGCAAAGTAAAAATTATAAACTAGTTAAATAAATAAAACAACTTCAAGTACTCATTAGAATAAACTTCATTAGACCACTGATTCCCAATGAAAAGACAAAACTGATAATGGTTTGATTCCGATGCAAATGAATTGGAATATTTCGAGGCGGTGCTTACTGTAAAAGAGAGACTGACTGATATTATTCACTTCTTTCGGTAAATTGTGATGAGATTAGCCATGAGGAAGTGTATCATCCGAAACAAAAGTACCACGAAGCCAATGAAAAGGAAGAAATCCACAGTACATTGAACCCTCTGCATACTGGACCTTGATGGAACGTACTTAGGATATAATGGACAGAATGTCAGGCGATGCAAAACAGTTAAATGACGCCACTACTACATTGTGTCTCATGCGGACCTATCACATGTGCGTTATTTGGAAGGCCTAATGAATACATCGCAACATTATAACTAACGTATATCACGGTGTATAAGTCGACCTTTGAAGCTTAAAAAAATTTTCCTAAAACTTAAAGTCGACTTATACGACAAATATAAAATTGTGAACCTTAAATTACAGATGAATAACATCGATATTTACCAACAAGGGGAGGCCATAACATTAATATTGAAATTCGTAATACCCTTTTAGGAGGTGAAACTAGAACTAAAACATCACCTATATCTCTCTGCGTTTTTGCCAATGGGCCCTTGTTTAAAAGATCTTAACAATTTAAATTCAGGTGTAAGCACGGATGCAACATATACCATTAACCTTAAGGTTACAAACAGAAGCAGCGATAGCTGAATGGGTAGAATGAATGTCTAGTATCGGATGGGCTGGGGTTCGCTCCCAGCAGCCAGCATTTTTTTCTTTCAGAAGTGGTCTGTACATATATTTTAACTAGTAAAATTGTATTATTATTATGTCTTTTTTGTATTTTTGTTTTTTTCCTCAATTTTTTGTGATTATTTTTTTTGGCTTTTTCACGTACCTTTTTGTACTTAATTTATTTGCACCTTCCACATATAATTATGATATTATAATTATAAATAAATAATAAAATTTAGAATGTTATAATCATTACTTGATTGTTTATTAAAATATCAATTCTTTAATACGACATTTATGAAATGTTTATTACGGACAATTACCTTGTTTTTTTAATTGTATCATCCAAAGTATTGCAATGCTGTAGAAGTAAGTGAGATAGAAGAGGTACACTTCGATCGGAATTAACCATACTAATTGCAAGTTATAATTATATGTGGAATATGCAAAAAAATCAAGTACAAAAAAGTACATGAAAGAAGACAAAAAAAAAATAATCAAAAAATATGCGGAAAAAACATTTCCTTTTTTGAAAAGGGGAATAATGTAATTATCAGAACCATCCTCACGCCTGCCAACATGCGATACTTTATTGAATTTCACCACCGTAGATATTGATTGCGATAACTAGGTGCAATTAATTTTGATAGCATCATTAACAGCCGACATCAATCAAATCATAGGAACCATTATTTAGTTGGTCAAGCTCTCTGAGAATAGCAGTTTCTTATTGGTTGAAATTAAAACACCTGTCAAATGGAAGGCTCAAGAAGAATAGCACGGACTCGAAAAAATATTCCTATATTTTTTTATTACTATGTTTATTTCTGTATCTTGTTAAAACTTGGATCGTACATGACCTTGATTTTGCCTGGCAACGATTTCATGAGAAGTATTTTTAAGTGAAACAAAGGGGGTCGACTTATACTGCGAACATATACCTAATCTAGTATTTTCAAGTTGAAAATTCAAGGTCGCCTTATACATCGCAATATATGGATATATATATACATATTATAATGTATATAATTACTGTACATACTCGTGTATGATGCGTCCCAGTGTATAACTGCCGTGTATAATGCGCACTCGTACTTTATTCCAAAAAATCCCGACTTTTTCTGATACCACGTGTATGACACACATCCTTGATTTTTGGGAGGTATATGAATTTTAAAACGTTTGGACTTGTCCATAAGTGTATTACGTTCAATAAGCTCCATATTATGTCTAAGAGAGACATCGTCAATAATTAAAGCGACTGAGTTGAGATGGCAGCAACCTCACATGGTAAGTTGGGCAAAGTGATGCCGTGTAGAAAACTGCAGCGCCACTGTTGCCAATCCTTTTAAATCAGACAAAAAGGGATCTATAAATTAGTTTTGATTTAAAGTGGACGTTGGTTCTCTCTTTCCTATCTCATTCTAAAACTGTTTAAGAGAAGGAATAACGTAAAAATTTAACAAACAAATCTGGAAACAGGAAACGCGACAGGTATGATTAAGTTCACACACGAGATTCTATGGGTTTTAAATTACTTACGTTGTCAATCGTACACTAGAATCATTTACTAAATAAAATTATTTCAATTTGCTTATTCTATGTTTTTTTTGTTTTTGATGTGTGTTTTGCGGGAAGACTATCTTGTGATTTTGCAAAAATTACAGCAATCAGCTGATGAGCTAGTGAAATGCGGAATAATTAGAGAGGATGGAATTATAAATGTATAGAAGTAATTAGGTGTTCTATACATATAATTATGTATGTATAACCTGGAGTATCAATAATTATTGTGCTTTTCCCATTAATTAACCCAAAAAGCGTGAATCTGGTGCGAGGTAGGTTCCCATTTTAAGTGCAGAGAAGTGTTACCTGTGTATAACGTGCACCCTACTTTATGACCTGAGAATTTGGTCTTCAAACAGCGCG
Source organism: Uropetala carovei (assembly GCA_036926305.1). Lineage (NCBI taxonomy): Eukaryota > Metazoa > Arthropoda > Insecta > Odonata > Petaluridae > Uropetala > Uropetala carovei. Next base: position 2,123,351 of record JAXCHB010000277.1, read on the forward strand.
TTATACACGAGTATATATGGTAGATACAATGTATAATTTATTGGTGTAGCAAATCCGCAAAAATTAATTGTTCCTCCGTTTGACCTTTGTGACTGGTTGAAATTGACTGACTTGCATTACTTGTGGGGTTTGTTTGTCTTAAAACATTCTTTGTATTCATTGTTACTTTCTGCCAATTTCCACCAGGGTCCGGAAAAATCTAAAATCTCGAAAAAGTATCCCAAGTTCCATTCCTAAGAATAATTCCGTTTCAAATAAGAACGCAAGGGAAAATCAATTTTTCTTATGGTCACTATAATTTATTTCATTCTTAATTATGTTCTTATAAAAGTATGCTCCTGCTAGCACACTGCAAGCACCTTTTACTAGTAAAATATAAAAATTAATATGATTCCTATTTTCCTAAATTAATTAGAAAACTCTGTGCTATTATTTCATGCGCTCTTAACAATTTGTATAAATATATAGCAGAGTAAAACACTGTCTTTCATAACATGCGCATTTTAACAATTTAAGGCAACACATACGTTTCCTTCGGATGTTTCGGATATAACAGACAGGCCTTCCCCTCCTTTTAGTCCAATATATCGAGGCTTCACTGTACGTATGTAAAGAATGCGATGTCGGACTGTGTACAATACCACGTTTTGGAATATACCATACACGAAAACGTATCAAGTATATAATCGCAAGCTCTGGAATAATAAAAATTAAAATAGTTATAACGAATCCAACGTATATTTTCAATCCTTTCAAACTTTTACAAACCTATGCCAACAGGTGCTTATAATGGAATCTTAACTTAGTACTTAAAAAGAGTTAAAAATGAAACAATCTTTTGTTATTCTAAAAGCTCCCAATTGCAAGCGCTATCTGAGTTTATATAAACATTTGAAATACAGTTGGACCTCTATAAACGTCACCATTGATAATCGTTGTTTTGATCAACCCTCATTTGTCGCCAAATGGTACAAAAAAATTAAAAAGTTCCGATGCCAGTTTTGAATGAAGCAGACAAATGAATGATGATTGCACTGTGACCGAGAGAGAAAGATTCCTGGCATTGCCTCCAATTCAATTAGTGCCAATTAAACCTTCAAATAAGTGAAAGAATAGTGTTATTCGCTTCACACTTTAAGCATCGAAATTAATGCTGTAGCAATGTCAAACTTTATAGATAGCAACACAAATATTTACGGATAATTATCCAGTTAATAACTGTGTATGGGAAGCATTTCTAGCAATTTAATCAAAGCAATTGATCTTATTTAAAATCATTCGGATGCTGGAATCTTACTTTTTCAGTAAGTAAAACTATTAAACATCTATAATGCTTATTAAGGCAAATTGTCTCGTGCGTAAATTTAAAATCAGATGAGAATAGGGACGTACATTATTTTTTAACAAATTGAAAGTTATATGGTTATGTCACCTTCGTAGATAATCTAAATGACAAAGAATGTTAGGCGACGGGCTACGTTTATTCAGGAGCAGCATGAAATCATTTCTTTTAGATTGATAACCTAGAACTCGCCGAAACTTATCTTCTCTTCATTGTTAATCTAAATAAACGGTTGCATTGATTGATATATGAAAAAAAGGACGTATACTTCAATAAAAAGAAACAAAGAAAATTAAAAACATAAAAGTTTGCAATCAATTACTGTGTAGCATTAATTTCCTCTCTAATTTGACTTTTAAAATACAGATTTCTTACTGACTTTGCATAATTAATTGTCAATATGCACACACAGCCTCGCCCTCAGCGAGATTTCTACCCGCTAACCTTACCTATACTGGGGAAATGCATTATCAGAGTTAAATGCGAATTATTGAGTTAAACGTGAAATATTGAGATCAACTTATTCTACACAATTCTTAATTTTTTATAAATTAATTGAAAAAACAGTGAAAACACTGTGTGGGTACAGCTAGTACTCCGTTAATTCATCAAATAGAACTTATAATTTTGTTTGTTTAGTTTACATAACAACGCTTTTACTCATTATTACCTCTGACGGTAAAGCACTATCAATTGCAATTTCCCAGGTTGTTGTTACTATCAGCATTTTAATTACTACAAATATAACTTTTAATTAAAGTTTAAGGCAACAATAGCCAATTAATTCATCAAATGGAAGAAAGAAGAAGATAACGAGGCCTTTGAATCTGTGTAATTTTTACTTATGTACCAATGACGTGAATCTAAATTGATTCTTTCGAAAATTTTAATGTAAATCTGATTCAAACGTACTTTATTGTGTCATTTTATGTTACTTGTCGCCACCTGGCACATCCAGCCACCATGTGACTAAATTAATAAATAAATAAATATTATAGAGACAGAAGAAGATAAAGAAGAACGACGTAGAAGAGAAAGAGTGAGAAGATAAAATACGGACAGATGAGCAAAGGCAAACAGCGAGAGAGACCATAAACGAAATCAGGTAACAAAGAAGAAACGAACAAACTGAAGAAGGGAGTAATATAAGAAGAAGCCAAAACAGAATCGATGCAGCCAACGGCGGAAGACGAAGAAACGACACAAATTTAAACTCAGCAATAGGAAACGGATTAGCTACTCGACGAGATGATTCACATTTAGGAAAAATTAATAAAGAATGTCAATATCGTAGAGCTTTGTTTTTTAATAACTGAGAAAAGCATAACAGATGCTGGTACGAGAAGAGCACTTCCGCAGCTTCCAGATATATTAAAACTGCCGTAGAGAGAAAATACCCCTGTGTAAAAATACGTAAGACTAATGTAGTTTCTGCACATGCCAGGACATGAAATATATATTTAAAGCTGGAAGCTCATTAGTTCTAATTTGAAATGCAAAATCAATCACACTCACCCATCTTCTTTCTTGACATCGCAAAGCAGAGCTGGCCTGTGGAAAATCTACCATGCTGGCTGCGTTTTCAGACTTCATTCTTCGGAGGCTCGCATCTGAAACAACGACAGAACCAACTCAGAAATCTCGCACCCAAAGGATAAAAATTCTACAAAACCTTAACAATAACTTTTGATTTGAAGTTTATAAAGTAATGGAAACCGGCTAATAATGTATTATTCATACGTTTTTAAAAACACAGATTCTCATTTTATGAGGTAAACTATAATTTTTACGTTCAAAACACAATATATATTGATAACAAACCCTTAATTAATCCTACGTTAAGAGTGTAACGCCATATCTTGGCTATATTTGCCCATAAACAAATCCGTCCTTGCAAAAAATTTTACCAACTCTTCACAGAAAATGATACTTTACAACGATAAAATCACTCATTAAACATGTTATGCAGTAACAAAATGTTATACATAAGGACTAATTTATAAAAATAATTACTCCATTATACATAAATATGATAAATATAACATTTCCTATATACATATATATACGGTAAAGATATTTCAACTATAAATCAAAGATGAACAGAGAAGTTATTTAAGATTTCCTTACCTTTGTAGATATAAATCCTCGAGGAGATTGACCAGGACAGCTGTATCACACAATAATAACAGTACATTTATTTTCCAGAAGATCAAAGTTACATGGCAAATCAATAAGACAAACTCAATCACAAAAGAAAATACAAAGTAAAACAATATAACAGCACGAGTGGACTAACGAAAAACAATAATACATCAAAACATCACCATAAATTACAATTAAGTGGCAAAACAGGGCATACTGAATAATTACATATACAAATTCACATATCATTGTATTATAAAATAAGAAATAGTACTATTAAGAGAAGTTAATTAATGTCCAGTAAGCAATGTGAAGATTACACACATTGAAACTATAAAAAACTTTAGATAATACTTCACTTCGCTTAAAGTGTCTTAAAACGTACACAAATCAAACTAAAAGTACATAATTAAAAACTGCTGTCAAAATGCGTCACATGCACCACTGTTTTCGAAGAATAAACGGCCAAAATTTTGTCAAGATCAAAACTATCGACATTAAATTTCGAATACAATAAAAAGGATTAGTTTTTTACTTGTAAAAAGTTCTGGTGTAAACACATAAAATAACCAAAAGTATTAAAACTCTGCTGTCAAAATGATTATCACGTGGACCAGTTTTCGAAGAACACACGGCCAAACATATATCACGATCATAACTATCAACATTAAATTTCGAATACAATAAAAAGGTCTAGTTTTTTCCTTCTAAAAAGGTCTGATGGAAACAAAATAAATTTCGAACTGTATTACGCACATAACAGACAACCCCGTCAGCCATTTTAAGATTTCTACGAAGTAACCAGAAGTAACGCGCAGGCGCGCAGGCTAACCAACATTTCCCCTTATAAACCTGGATATTTACAATTTCGACAAAAAAACCACAAAAAATAAACAATTCCTTTTTATATCTTGATTTCTCATTTTAGTAGGAACACAAATAACTTATTGTAGCATCGATAAAATTTGCTTAAATGTTATAAATTACTTGCAGTAAATCAAATTTATTGGCATTAAACTTTTGCTTTGCAAACCTAAATTTGGATTCGTCATTTGAAATTTTTACAAACAATATTATTTTCAAGCGATGCAACTAAACATGATGTACACATGTGGACATTATTTAGTCATCTACACCTTACTGCTTATAGATGTTTTATTGCGTGAGGATGAGATTTCAGCGTTCCTGGAGAGGTGATGGAGAAATGTCAAGCAATTCCGATTTAAAATTGGAAGAGAGCGGTTCTAAAGAAGAGTTGCAAACCATTATATGAAAAATATAAATTATGACCCTATGGTCACATAATTGGAAACACGTATTAATTAATGAATAAATTGACAATTTTTATCATACTTAGGGGTAATGAAGAAATTAAATATAAAAAGTAAACAATTACTATATAATTAAAGCCCTCGGTCTTCAGGGATTAAATAACAACAAACGGATATCGTGCAGCGAATGTACTGTTCTCTCTAGGGAGAAACCGGAGAAACGAATCTTTTCGTTTGTCTTTTGTTAACGAAAGTGTGCAGGAAGTACGAGTTGTCAAAAGGCACCACAATTTGAAGGTAATAAGGTTTTGATGCATTTTGTCGATAGAATCACATGGAAATGAAAACTAATGGACAGCTGCTAATATCGCCTTCGAGGAGGATAAAAAACTTCTAGCGCAGGTCAGTAAAAATTTGAATTTTATGAAATTCGATTATTTATAATGCATTTTGAAGCAATGAAAATTGTTGGAGTTTTTGTGGTCGTATTTATGGTATGTTTAGAGTATTAAATGACGTACATTCAAATTACTCAGAATGCCTGTTGCAATTTATTTAGCGGCGTAAGTTTTTAGTGTAACTGAAATAGGTGGTTAATCCATATATTAAGGAACATGAATCGAGTTTTGTATGTACCTCGAAATTAGAAGTGACTAAACTTTGTATCAAGTTGCAGTTAGAAGGTTAAACATCAGTTTAATAAATGCTTGACGGTATCTTTGTCGAATATCATCAATCGAAAAGTTTTACACACTTTTGAACTCGCGTTTTAATTCTTCTCATTGGTACTGTTAAAGCTAAGAAGAATATCTATATATTTAAATTAATATTTAAAGAGCTTGATGCTATATTATCAAGCAATATACCATTTACTTTAAGCTGGCGATGGTGGCAAGCCGCGTTATAATTGCCTCGATAAGTAGGATAAGTTCGTACATCGGCATTTGAAGAGGCGATGACAATGTATTAAGTAAGATTTGTATCTTTTTGGTTTTCTTATACTGTCATGGTATTAGACGGTTTGAATGTTATCTTGGTAACACCGTCAAATGTCTTGAAAAGATGACTTAAATCTATTGTGAATTATGCCGCAGTCAATTCGTTGAATTGCCGTAAATAGCGAAAGAGATGAGACGATTTACTTTTGGAACAGTTCGTATTACAGAATAATTTGCCAGATAAAAATTAATGCGTTTAGCGGCTGTAGTAATGATAGTATTTCAAATTTGATTGATGGTTGAATAATTAAAGATCAACAATATACACAAGGTTTAATAGGGGCAACATGATTTTATGTTGTGCAACTTTATCGAATTGAATTTGTTTTTTTCCTTCGGCATGAGTTGAAGAAATCGTTGGTACCTGGCCATTCTGAATTTGCAGTTTTAAAGTGGATGTCTTGGTTCCAATGTTGGGGTCGGTTCTTCCTTGGAATAACAAGAAAGTATAATGGTTAGTTTCAGCTAGATATTTTATAAAGTAGAGAGAATGAGCTTCCCACTATTACTGTTGCATTAAACAGGTTGGCTGCTGTGGTGCTTTCTCTATTCAGAAACTTTTGTTTAATGTAAGATAACCTCTTACATCACAGCCATTATGTATCCTATGTGATCAGTATAGCCTTTATAATCAAACAGATGTGTCCATTTTTGGAACGTAATGCTATTTTTATAATTTTCACGTTCAATAAATGAATGTTAATGTAGGAATTGATGAAGTGAGTTTTCCTTAGCCAAAAAATGGAAGACTTTGCATTTATTATTTTATCACTGTATATTATAAAAATAAAAGGCAACATTTGATTAAAGAATTGATTTCACATTTACAATTGAGGAAAATTATACTAAAAGTCCATAAAGATGCAGTGATTATATTTTAATGGAAATGTCAAGTAGAATAATGTTTCCAAACCAATACTTGTCAGATTAATCTGATTAAAACATCTTTGTTAGGACTTTTTGAAAGAACTTTTTTTATTTTACCTTCCATTTCATTAAGTTTTATCATGAACAAGTATTTGTATATTTGGATTAAAAGACATGATTACACAAAGATATTAAACCCGATATGAATATTAACAGGATCATACCCTTAGCTTAGTATTAAGAGAGTCATATGGAATGGATGCAGTATCATAGAATATCTTTATTTACCATGTATCTAATTTTCCCAGAATTTTATGAAACATATTTTAGAGGTGACATTTTCTTAGTTTTAAAGCAGTTCTAAAATTATAGCATACACTGTATATACCCATGTATAAAGCACAGTTTGAAGACAAAATTTGTAGATCATAAAGCAGGGGTGCAAGTTATACATGGTAACACTTCTGTGAACTTAAAATCAGAAATTAAAGTTTGCCTACCTCATACCAGATTCTCACTTTTTGGGTGAATTAAGGGGAAACCCACACTAATTATCAATAATCCAGGTTATACATATTAATTTTACATATAAAGAACCTAATTACTTCTCATCATCATCATATGTAGTCTGTCCATAGACAGGTCCATGATTATTCATGGTTAAACTTTGTTCTCCATATACTTCTATTTTCTGCAGTCTTCTTCATGTCTTGATAGCTCTCATTCCCTTTCAAGTCATCTATCAGCTGAAACCTTTTCCTACCTCTTTCTCTTTTTCCATCCAGTTTTCTTTCTAGCACTTCTTTAATCATGCTCTCTCTCTCCTTAGGTAATGTCCAATCCAGTTCACCTTCCTCTTTTTGATAGTCTGTATAATCATTCATTTCCAGACACAGGGCTTTAATTATATAGTAATTATTATCTTTTTTATATTTCTTTTCTTCTTTACCCCTAAGTATGATAAAATTGTCAACAGAGTGATCCATCTGATACCGGCTTTAATTTTTTAGTTATGAGCATACGGTGCTTGAACAATAAATTAGTTGAACTTGAGTCTGTAGCTTTAGTGGAAAAACCAGATTTCATTTGTATATGTGAACATAGGATTAAAGATGTGGTGGTTACCATTCCAGGGTATATTAGTGGTAGTGCCTTTTGTCGTAAAACTCGCGTACACGGTTGTTATATACAGGGTCCGGCAGAAACTATTAGACGATTTATATTTTTAAAAATAGCACTTTAATTGAAAATCAGATATTCAATACACACGTAAAAGTATGGATAACATTAAAGCGTTTTGTTATATCATCACTTTTGGAAGATAACATCACACAGGTGAGCCCCACCGGTTTCCAAGCAAATCTCAATACGTCGCCTGACAGTCCATTACCTTCCGTAGCATGTTCTCCGTTATTCCTTCAGTTTCGTTTCGGATGTTACCCTTTAATTCTTGGATAGTGTGAGAAGTTGAATCTCTTCTGTTTTGAATGATAACAATGACAGAGTCATCTCAGACCCAGAAGAAATCTATAATGCCCTCAATAGTTTTTTCTTAAATTTACCTCTAGGAGCAACCAGTGCTAATTTTAGTGCTATAGCTAATATTTGCATGCCTACCACTTTTTTCATTGAAGACAATGTATCTTCAACCTTGTAGTGACCACAAACTATTAATATACCTCTCTAAAGTTGGAAAAAAGAAATCTGCTGGCATTGATGAAGTTCCTGATTCTCACCTCAGGGACTGTGGAAATGAAATCTTGGCTACACTCTTATTCTTAATTAATCAGTCTTTCTCAGGGCATATTCCCAGATGCACTCAAAATATCAAAGGTTTTTCCAATTTTAAGAATAAAGGTGACAGGAGAGATCTTCAAAATTACATATATAAAGAGATCACCCAATAAACTGCATCAAACAGGTATGAGGGAGAAGATGCTTAACTTCGGTGAACCTTGTTTCAGGGAGGTGGAATCAGTGAAGAGGTCAACCCTTTTTTTAAATCCTAGATGTCAAATTATTCCGGCACGAATTAATTTTTTCCCCTCCAAACTGGCCCAAAAATACAAAGTAAATACAGCAATTAACATGTACTTAAGACCAACTTTATTTTGAATTTTTTTAATTAGCAAAAGAAAAGCAGTACAGAGTTAACATGTGAGAGAAAGGCACATATTTGCAATGGTCACATCCTCAGGATAATATTTACCGAAGATGATGTGGAAGGAGAATTTCTGGCGGTACATGTTAAAAAACATGACATTCATTACATTTTATAGTAAGGTATGTGCAAGTACACATGATTGCATATACCATGTTTTCTTTTTTTGACATGTGAAGCACAAAAGGAATGACAACATATTTATCTCTTAATTCCACTCTTAGTCTCCGTTCAAGTTTAACTCTTGTACATAATTATTAAAAATCGATTAAAAAAGTGTTATGTCAATTTTTACCTTGAATGCAGAAGGTCCCAGAGAAAAATCTTTAGCAAACAAGCATAAAAATTTTTCTCAATCAAAAATAACAAATAACAATACAAAATGATTGTATCATTCATAACTTGTATTATAAAATTGTAGACAATAACAAAAACTTAAAGATAAGCAGGAGATCTGGGTTCCTCCTGTATTCTTAATGTACACACTTCATCTTTATGACTTCAATTTACTAAAATTAAAATATCCCATTTTAGCAATGATAATTTCAAAAATTATATTTATATTTCTGAAAATCAATCACCATAAGATGTGATTTAGTATTATCAAATTGCAATGTATATGTATCAATAAATTATATTGAAGTTATAACATATGACTTAAACTGCTCTGGCCAATGGGCATGACAACAGCAATGCATCCATTCATTAAGATAACATGAGACTTTCTTTACATCTTCATGCATATAAATGCTCTTAATAATAATCATAGCCATCATCATGAGTTACTACATTGATACATTAACACGAACCTCAATGTAATCTTTATATAATACATATAATTCAATTCATACTGACATTTAATTCCTTTAACTGTCATTATATTGTTAATCTTGTTAACATTGACTCTTAATTAAATAAAAGCTAATTTCATAGACCTATCAACTATCACTAACAATATAACAAAGCAGTAATAATTTCTTAATCGTTTTAAAAAAATAACCAATAATTAAATGTTATTTTGCATGATTTTGCAATCACCCAGAGTAAGATATGTTGGTAACATTAAAAAAATAATTCACAGCACCTAAAATTCAAACATGGTATTATTCATCTTAAATGCCTTGCTTGTAGCATATTAATTAATTATATAATGAAAAATAAGTATTTTAGAAATTTTCATTTGTATAGCAAAAATCATGCCTTGAACCTTAGCTGTTCAACTTTAAAACATGAGATTTCCATTTAATATAACATGCTTGTGTCTTTCAAGTACAGTAATCCCTCGGTATACGAGCAATTGGTTTACAAGTTTTTGCTTATACGAGATGCACAAATTAATACCTGTTTTTCAATTTATGAGCCAATTTTTGCTTATACAAGCTCCTTCCTATCGCAAACCTATCATTTTTCCCGGTGCCTATTCTCGGCTGTCGTTGGTTCCCGAATCTTCTCGAATGCGCAGAATGTTACGGCATCCCAACTTTAATGATGCAACTATTGCTTATAAAATGGGATGTATTGGGAAAATAATTTTTGTTATGAGTTTTCGCCTAACGAACAGTTTTTGTGGAACAAATTAAGTTCGTAAAACGAGGGATTACTGTATTCAAAATTTTAAAGAAAAATTCAGACTCTAAATGCCAATGTAATTAAAATCTCTGGAATCCTGGTTAAATCTGTTAAAACTCATACTATTTACTTATTACATAGTAAATAAGGGAACAGATTTGATATAAGCCATCGACCCCAGCGCCAAAATTGAGAAAATAGAAGTACTGTAGTGTTATTGTAAATAAATACATCATCTTCGAAGAAAGATTTTTTAAAATTGCCTCTAGCAATGAAATGATGTTTACGTTTCTTATCAATTATGAATTGGAAATATTTAAAAGCTACCACCCCATTAAAAATGGAGCTGATGAAAGATGTGGTATAAAAATATCAAGGAAAACTGGCAAATATGAACGTAACATCTAAAATAAAAGGCTCACGATGTTTAGGAGAAGAAGTAGTTCTCACGACGTGCCGTAAAACAAGAAATTGTCAAAAAAACTTTTTATTTACAAGTAACCAAGGATATTGTCAAGCCTTCGGCTCACTTTCTTTTTAGATTATAATGACTTTTATATCGGGTGCAGCCATCTCCAGGAACTATCGCGCCCTTTGCCTCTCTGGAACGAAACTATCCTTCCCCATTGTCCGATGATTGGGTGGGTAAATGTCGCCACATGCAGATCCCTCACAAGTTGGGCTTATTCTAGCTTATGTATTTTTGTTTATGATGGTAACATAGTAGTTGTTTTGCATTGAAGTTGAACCATAGTACAGTAAACTCCCAGTTATCCGGAATGCCCGGGGAATTGGGTTTTCCGGTTAAGTGAATATTCCAGTTGCTTAAGTTATATTGGATATGCTTCAATAAAGCATCTGGATAACAAAAAAAGGAACAGATGCAGAATTGCACATTCACCTTGGAATTGCTAACCTGTAGACTAGGTACTCTAATCAATTGTTCTTAAATAATTCCTTGACATTCGAGGAAGTAATGAAACTCAAAGATACAAGGATTCAACGTTTAATTGCAATATTTAGTAACTGCATTACATCCTATGGAATTTCTATATGCCTATCGCAATTAACTTCTCTTTTGTTCTAACAACACGAGGTAAGGGTTAACTTCGTCCAACCTTTAGGTTTTTACAACAAAAAATTTCTCTCCTTGTCCGAGAAAAGGAAGGAAATTATCCTCACACAACACGGATTGGTATTACTTTCCCGAATGATCATTTTCCCGAATATCACTTTCCCGAATGATCAATTTCCCGAATGATCATTTTCCCGAATAGCACATTCCCAAATGATCATTTTCCAGAATATTTTCCCGAATACCATTTTCTGGATTATCACTTTTGGACTATCAGAAAATGTTTTCCCCTCCATATGAATATCCCAGAAAGCATAATTGCCCTAGCCTCCCCTCCATGTGTGTGTTAATGAGGAATGCTGTACATCACCAGATGATGTGAAAAACAATGACTAGTGACCAGTCCTTGAGCTCTGCACTGCGGGAGTCTGCCTTTACAACCGTTAGCACTGAGACACAGTTGTGTTGTGGCTCAGGTAAGTTTGGATGCACTTGAGATTTGAAGGGGGAGTGAAAGGATGGCAAGGCCGTATACTGAAATGCTATTGGAGGAGCAATAATGTAGCAATAGCGAATAAACAGACGTTTCTCCCTTTTTAGGGTAAAGTAAGTCTATGGACTTTTAGGCCCCTCCTACCCCTCACTAGCAATCTTTATTTATCTCTTCTGGAAATGCATTTCAGTCAAGCAGTACAGTAACTGAGTTTTATGCTGAGTATTATCAGGTGACTTACAGTGCGTGGTTTTTCACAACCAAGGAAATCATCTGGAAACATCTCCCTTTTCAAACGAAATCAGGTCAATGGGTGTTATAAATAATTGTAAGTATATGTCACTAACAGGAATATTTTTGGTGATAAAGTGCAATACTTAATAACCTTTTATTGATATATGCATTTAAAAATCATTTATCCCTCATTTTACAGTGCTTAACAGTATGGAAAACTTAACAATTTTGAGAACATTTCTACGCTAAATATTATTTTTGTATTTCTGGCAATAAACTTAATTTTTAAGAACATTTCTACGCTAAATATTATTTTTTGTATTTCTGGCAATAAACTTAATTGTCATGAACATTTCTACGCTAAATAATATTTTCAGGAAAATGATAGTTCGGGAAAATGATAATTCGGGAAAATGATAATTTGGGAAAATGATCATTCGGGAAAATGAAATTTGAGAAAGTGATATTGAGGAAAGTGAATGTGACCGACACAATGTATTAGCAGAAATTCTTGAGGCAAATTGATATTAAACAAAAGAGAAGCGAATAGTGACATGCAATCACGACACCATTACATACAGTGCAGTTAGTTAATATTAACATTATGCAATTAAATGTGTTGAATAGTTATATATTCCTTAACTAATATTTCAAAAAATTCACAAAATTTATCGTCAGCTTCTTGGTCGGCCAATTTTTTATCACCCGAAATATCTAGACGTCTGATCTTAAAACGTGTTAGCCATCCATCTGAAAATGCACACGGTTCACTTATCTCCATTTTTCATAAAAATCTTTGGCCTTTTCAATCAACATTGGTCCAGAAATAGGGGCTCCCTCGGAACACTTTATAGAAAACCATTCATAAGTACCAATATCCAATTGCTCAAGTTCGGCTTATGAAGACCCTTCTAGTTGTCTTAGAAGAGGTAACGAATTTCTGTCTTAATGTCATAAATAGTGAAAGAACTGACATTGAACTCTTTCATTACTCACTTTTCTCTAAACATTTTATTATATCAAGTTTCTGGGTTAAGGTTAGCATAACCCATTTCCTTTCATTATCTTTAGCACATATTGGAGTTTTAGAATGCATTTAAAGAGGGTGTGCAAAATATTTTATTTAATACAAACACCGAGTTCAAGAAACATACACAATTGTGTATTGCGCCTGCTGACAACACATATTTTAGCGGTAAAATTCTGAATTAGATGTAAACCAAAATTTTCCGAAAATGCCAATTTTTATCGGTAACATTCCGAAATAGATGTAATTAAAAAAAGCGAGAGCCAGGAGATGCCTGTTGCTTGAGAATTCCAGTTGCATGAATGCTGGATAACTGGGAGTTTACTGTACTTCTTTTTCTTCCACTACTTTTTCCTCAAATTTTGGCGCTGGGATCGATGTTGGCTAATATCAAATCTAAGCCTAAATAAGTACATAATAATAAATAGTAATATGTTAAAAAATCTTTTAATGTCAATTTAATGTAGTCACTTTTTGATAATCAACAATTTTTGTTAAAGAAACTCATAGAGCTTTATCTTGTATTGATAATCACTCAGATTACAAGGTAAAGGAGCATAAATATGCCAATGTATTTAAAACAACACATATATTATGAGGTTAATATATAATATTCAACATTTTTTATATAAAAAAACCTGAATGCAGGTACTAGAAGTTCACAAATGATGCATATCAATACCATAACTTAATGGCTACCTTCAAAATGGATATTTTAATTTTGCTTTATCATATTCATCAATAAATACTAACGTTTCATAATTTCAACTTTTTGTTTCTCTTTGTAAGTTCTGCCTTAGTTGACTTCATGCTTTTTATGCATGCTGGATGGGTTGCTTCATCTGAAATTGCTGAAACATCTTAAGTCTTGCAAAATAGAATTCTGTTATAGAAAAGCAGACCTACCATTGTAGTCACATCATCATTTTAATCAACCATTATAAATTATTACTCTTAAACAAGTTTTTTTTGTAACTGAGTGATCTCTATCATTAGTTTAAAATGGAAACATATTTTGTAAATAAGAATTTCTTTTAAAGTAAAACATCAAGAAAAACAATCTCTTTCTCCATTATTGAAGATTGAATTTTTTTTAATATTCAACATTTTGTAATTATGGATATAAATGTTATATGGAATGAATTAATAAAAACTTTCACATGCAGAAAGGGAGCCAAAAATAGTAGAATTCAAAATTTTCACAAATATATTTCCATGAGCATACTTATCAAGAAAAACTGCCAGTAATGTAGGCATACGTCAACAAATTCTATCCATGCATAAACACTACATGAATTTAGTAGTTATTTGTTCGACCAACTTCTGACATAAGGAAAAACATTAATGCATCAAATAAAGAAAAAACTGAACAATTAATTGTTTCTTTTCAATGCATTGATGCTATGCAAAATTAATCAAAAGTTAAAACTTGATAATAACCATGCTATGGCTATTCCTAGATCTCTGGTGATAATTTGGTTCTACCCTTAAATAGAAATTCCATTCTACTTGATAATTGTGGATTGTGAATTTTAGAAAGAGAAGAAATTTTATTAATATTTTTTTTATTGTGCTGGAAATTTTGTGAAATCTTGTTTATCCTAATTTTTATTAACCCCAAGATTTATAAGTGCATTTAATTTTTAGTCATTAAATTGTTTTAAATATGATAGTTTACAACTATATATTTAACTATTTGATCATCACTTTCCATTCTCAAGCAGAATTGTATTTTTTGAAACAGTTAAAGTTTACTTACTTAGATTTATATGTATACTGTTTTATGGAGAAAATATTTCTAAAATCAAGTAAGACTTTTTATGAGGGTTAGTATGTAGGAATTCACGTAATATGGCATGAATTTTGTCAATTAATCATTTTACCCTGAGCAGTAACCTTGCAATATCATTAAATTTCTTTTTGTAAATGTATATTACATAAAATTTAAATAACTGCTTAAAAGTATTAATACAAACTTAGGTTAGAAAATTGGTACATCCATCTTACACAAAACCAGTGATACAATTATATAAAATTATACGAAATGGGATGTGGATTTATCCTTCAATGTACTTATTATGTTTAAACTTAAAATGCAAAAACAAAATAAATGCATATAACACTGAATAAATTACAATATCTGAGGCTAACAGAAAAAAATGAACAAAATGTCTGATAAGAAATTCCATTGATGATTTAAATAAGCCAGCAGCTGATTCCAAGACCATTAATTATATGTTATAAACCAATTCATTACAAACTAACTAAACCCAGATTGATAAAAACTGGATTCAATCATAATGTATGGCAATTATAACAGTCAATAGGTTTACCAAAACAACCTTATCACAGACAATAACAAGTCCACAGACTTAATCACTTGCTCATAAAATGAAATGTGATGGCAAACAAGCTTTTACAACATATATACTGATGTTGTGCCCTAGCAAACTATTTTTTCCAAGCAAGAAATGCTCCCTCATATTATATTCAAACTTTAAGAAAACCTTCTAAGTTCTAGGCATTTAAAAATTCTGGCAAAATATTTCCACTGTTTATAACCTATAAGCTGTGATAAAAATAAACATCAATCAAACCTTTTTCAGATAAAATTAAAATATGCTTCTCAAAAAACAGAAACATCATTCTCAGCCAATCATATAAGCACCATAAGGCTATGGTTGCTTGGACCAAAAAATATAATTGCCCATTGACCAGAGTAATGTTTGTTCACTCATGTACTGTTTCACTCCTCATGATCATGTTACAGCCACGCTTTGCTTTGAATAATAAAACTAGTGCATGCAAGTACTTGTGCAGTTCAGTAAGTCAACTAAAACCATTCTTTAACCTCATGGCCATGGCATAAAAATTGCCACACTATGGATTTAGTCACTATATTAAATTCATTTGCATCTTGACAGGGCAGTTAACAAATGTTCAAACATCATGTGAAGCCCTAAAAAGTCCCAAAATCATAACAACTTCTCAATGGCACATCACAATAGAGCTTAATACATACCCTAGTCCTTCATCATACCCGTGTTCTTTAATTCAACTAAAAATAGCCAGTCAGCATTCAACTTGCAATCCAGCAACTCCAAAAGTTCTTCTCATCAACAAAAACATAAGAATAAAAGTAGTGACAAGGAGAAGATGGCTCGGTTTCATTTGGCAGCCTCTTCCACAATTATCAATTTCACCTTCCTTGAAGAAAAGAAAATTTGCACTATAAACCAATAAATCAAACAAAACAAATTCTCTTTCTAAGAACTTTATAAAAGCCAACAGCAGACTCATGACAATGACTCCAGTTAAACATGAACTTCTAATGAAATTTACAGCTTTAGTGCATGTATTTTTTATTACTTCTATTTCTGCGAGCCATTTTAAAATCAAATATTAAATTTAAAATTAAAATAGAAAATTTGATATTTTAAAGTTTCTAAAACACTTCCCCCAATCTCCCAATGAGTCTATCAAATATGATGAGTGTATTTTTATCATAATGAAGCTAAAAACAGCATGAGTCCAATGTACTTTTTCACCATGATACTTACTTGAGGGTGGCTATTAATGCACAGCCCATGCCTCCTACGAGGGAGCTCTCCAACAACACGTAATTTGTAACAGGCTAAAGAGGAATTGTAATCAACTTCAGTTCCTATTTCTTCCTCCTCTTCCTCTTCCTGACCCTCGCTGTCAACACTCATTTCCTTTTCACCGCACAGTTCATCCACAACGACTAGTATTAAGTTAGTGTATGGGATTGCTTGCACAACGAAGGGCCTTTATGAAAAAAATATAAAACTTTTTAGTAAAATCACACTTGCATTATCCTAGACTCTAGAGCAGAGCTGGGCAGACTTTAGCATGGCAAGTGCTACTTCCAATTTTCTCAGAATTCTGCAGCCCATTCGTTTATTTAATTTAATATAGGTTTTTCTTGGTAATTATGTGTAAGAACAGAGGTTCCATAGGTTAAGTGCAAATTGAAGTCAAAATACTAATTTTTATTTCAGAATTTACATCACCTTAAACATAACATTAATTTCAACTAAGGCCAAAATTTGAGAATTCAAGCATGTTTTCAAAAAAAGATTCTATGCTAATAAAAAAATATGAAGCTGGAAACATTTAACCTCTATCGTACGAATTTAAATGCCTTATGTTTCTTTTTGAGTAAATTATCATATCTCGGGAAAAAATAATGATAAAACCTTCAAATAAAAAGTATTTTATAAGAAAAATATTGACAAGTTACCTAGTTAAAGTTACTAGCTCAATAAATTCGTAGTAAAACCAAATTTTTATGGTAATATAACTAAAACAAGAAGAAGTGAAACACTATTTTACTTACTTTCTTTTGCAGTAGTTTGATTCAAAATGGTTGTCAATTTAAACATTAAACTACTCATTTTCCCGAGTCCTGCTATTGATTTGAATCAAATTTGGTAAATATGTGGAGGCTCCCTGGAATAATTGATACACGGTTTTTGTTTCTCTCTAACCGTTTTATTCAAAATGGTGGCCAATTGAATTCTTAAATACCATGTATCATCTAACAGTAAATTAAATATAACAATTAGGCTAATGTTTCTCTATTTGCCATGCATAAAATATTGAAATATAGCATTTTCTCGTGCAACAACGGGTATTTCTGCTAGTATATTATAAGTAACAAATAAACTACTACTCTCCCATATGATGGCGGTCCATGGGGAGACTGGGATTGATGTCTTCCCCAGTCCTGCTCTAGAGTTTTTTACAAGTTCACTTATAAAGAGTTTTTAAGTAAATTATAGCTATACTTTAGTTTACTCAGAGTGAATATCATAGAACCCTTCTCATACACCTGGAATTTTCTTTAATGTAGGGGAAGGTGGGGGAATGCCGATCAGTAGGTAATCATCTTTGTAAAGGCAGAGGTAATAAGAGTGATTGATTGCTGCTGCCATATGTTGACAAACCCAGTTACCTCACACAAAGTGAGAGATCACTTGTGAAGTCACTTTCTTTGGAGTTATCACTGATTTATGTATTTCAGTATTTTTTATGTAACTTTCAATGTTCATTCAAATCTAGGTGTCAAGTTTTTAGAAATTCAATGCTTTTTACTTATTTACCATGCTTAACTGTAGGATCTACCACATGAATGAGCAGTTTGAAATTAGTTCATAACATCAGAAAGTGTTGATGGCTGATTTTACACAAAGACTCACGGTTGGGGTAATGCTGATCATGTGACCAATATTACCCCATATTTGTCTCAATGTTAAATGTCATCCTTGTCTAGTAGTACATTCATGAAGGTAGCAACCATGGAGAAAGAAATATCAGGTTTTTGAAAAACCAATATTTTTGCCTTCGACCAGTCAGTTTTCAGTTATGAAGATTTTCTGCTGGCTAGTACCACCATGGTGGTTGTTGCAGGCTCAGAGTCAGATGAAGAACCTGTGCCTGACTTGTCAGCTGATAGAAATGTGCAATGAGATTCAGCTTCTCATACCCATCAGCAGTCAATATATCCTACCAGTAACAATGAACCAGTCGCTGGACCTTCAAACGCTACCGTGACCATTTTGAATGTTTCACATATGACCCAAGTAAGAAAACTGGAGCAACAAACTGCACGAGGTCAAAAGAAACTGCATTCCAAAATACTGACCTCAAACTCTCAGAAGGAGCACTTAGAAGAAACGAAGAGAAAAAAACATTGCCTGAATGAAGTCAGAGAAGAAAAAGTTCTGAAAAAGGCAAAGATTATGGAGGGAAAATCAACTGCCAAAGAGAAGAAAGTAATGAAGAAAACCTGTCATCTCAACATCACTTTTGAAAGTTCCTCTGAGGCAGAAGGGGATGACAAGGTAGAGAATCTGTTTGATGACAATTTAGATGATGACATAACCGATGCTGAAAATTGCTTGGTGTGTGGTAAAGCGGAAATCAAAACTGAGATGTGTTGGCACTGTGTCATGTGGTCACTGGGTCCATGCTTTATGTAGCAGATGGGATATACCCGAAGGTTACATGTGACTTTTGTGCTTGAACAAAATTTTCAGTAAAGCATAAAACATAAGTATTGATCCGCATTATCCTACCTGGGTGGGGAACACTGATCAATTTTCCTTTTTTGTATTTGGCAATGTCAATTTTTTAAAATATCATAAATGTAATAAAAATCTATAAATTAAGGTGTTTTTCCTGAACATTAAAGAAACTCATTTTAGGTTAATCCTCTTCATCTTAGAGCCATTTTTGCTTAGGTGATCGGCATTCCCCCGCCTTTCCCTAATGCTTTAATTAAATACTTGAGGAAAGAGAACACAATGTAATTTCAACATTCAAGATTTAGTGAGTATAGTTTCAATTAACACGTGAAATTGTTTGAGCTAAATTTCTGGGCTATTTTTTCATCATAGCTTCATAAGCCTTGTAAAATGCTCTTCATGTGGCCCATAGATTGCTGCATACTGCATTAAATTACATCATATTGAAGAAGAACATACATTAATAATGATTTTATAAGACTTCCAAGCATTTTTCCATACTCAATTTTTGCTCAAAGACAATGATATAAATAACTTAATTAGAAGAATATGACATACCTGTTGCAGGTGGCATGAGCATGATAAGGATTCAGCCTGAAACCTGGCTCCCTTTCTCCTTGATTCTGAAGTTGATGCTGTAACAAGTATAATTTGACTTCTTTGTCACATGACTGAGGTCGTGTCCTATTAATGCGAACTTCATTGATTAGGTTCTTATTGTCATGCCCATGTCCATGCAAACCACCACCATCATCCATGCCTAACCTACTGTCATCACCAGGAGCTGGACCACCGGAACCTCCCATCATTTCTCCAGGATTGTCATAATCATCGGGGTAGGCTGTTGAATAACAAATCCATGCACAGATTAAAAATTAATATTTTACGTAAGTAAACAAAAATGTTATAAATGAATTTACACTAACTTAACTGATTGGCTAATCAAAATAATGAACAAACGTGATAATTTTTTTGAAGCATGTTGTTTCATCTGGCATAAAAGTAACAGAACTAAAAATTCTTCATTCAGGACTGCAGTGTATGAATGATTGATGTGGGTGCAGCCCAGAAGGGACAAATACAATGGACCCTCAATATATCAGACTAAAGGGGGGGAGGGGGGAAGGCTTCTCCGTTATTGCTGAGTGTCCGTATCCAAAGGAAATGTACAGTACATCTTCGAGTATAAGACGATTCGAGTATAAGTCAAAGTGTACTTTTTAGCCTAAAACAGAATCTAAAATCCAAGTCTCAAATATAAGTCAAAACAAATAAAACAAAAACAAGGTAATTTTGAAATTTACAAAAAAATTTATATACAGGATGTCCCAGAATTCGCGTCTACAGACGTAACCATGCGAATCATTGAAAATTTTAAGTCGAAAATGTTCCCTGTAAAAATTTTGGAAGATGCATAGTTTCCTCAGAATATGTGTTTAAAGTTGGCAATATGTGGCAACACTGTACTGGGAGGTCATTTATGATAATGACTCTAGGGTCTAAAATGACGACACTAATGTTTATCATTATTTGCTAGCAATCTTTAAATTTCTTAACTTGCTTTTATTTATTTCTGTTTTGTTTTTATTTCCTCTGTTTCCAATCTTTTAGCTAAATAGATGTTTGTTGCCACATATCACTGATCAAGAAAGAGAACCAATAGGAATGAAGGAGTCACTGGGCTCAACTTCATTCTCTCTCAGGCCTCCATCGTGTCAACTTCGAGTCTCTCTGTGCTGTGTTGCCTTTTGCTTTGCAAGTCCACTGAAAGGTGCATTCCAGTGTAGTAGATATGGCAACGCCGAGTTTGAGTTCTCTCCCCAATAAGACGTCCCCCCCATCTTCTAGCAGCGGAGACACACGAGCGGTCCCGAGTACGTATGAAATGTCAGTCGCAAAGATATTTGAAACGGATAATAATGATGGGGAAAAACAGCACGAAAAATCAGAAAACACGGGTAATCCAAAATTTTGCTTTATTTCTCACATTCTGTCGTATTACATGCTATTCAACCCGTTTTTGCATTTAACACAGTTTACTTTTCTTTTAATAAATAGTCAGTAATCTTAGCTTGTTTTGTTGACTCATTAAGGTTTCTCTTCACAATCGTCAGATTTTTCTTGCAGCTATAATCTCACTGTATTGATAATTCCACTGCCCCATGTAAAAATCAAGTCAACTGTAAACATACTGGAGTACTAGGCAGTGACTCATGCTATCAATGTTTCTTTCCTCTTAACACAATTTCCTTGCATTTTTCAGCCATCTCTTCTGGAATATACACAGTGTGAGCATATGACTTTCCAAGTGAACTACAACATAGTGGACTGATAAATGGCTACAGACGGGAAGGGAAATTTTTGTATGCGTGGGGAAAATGTAATCACAATGAAACAATTTGTGTCCGCAACACTCCGTAAAGGATATGATGTAATATAATCAGCAGTAAAAAAGCATGATATCATTTTACGGTCGCTTTACCTTAAAAAAATTTTATGTACGATCTTTTTTACGCAATATGTCTTCTTCGAATAAGTAAACGAGCATAAAGTATTATGCGACTCGGCGCATTAATGCATGAAAAGTGCAAAGCCCAATTTTCATAAATAAAAATTCGTGACAAATACGGAAAAATCATGCATGAATAACCTGCAAAATGGATGATCCACCCACGGATAATCAAGAGTACACTGTTGTATGAGTTTTCAGTCCAGACACAGTACAAGGCCATTGTATCATTTGAGTTTGGTTTCAGAATTAATATATTAGTGAAGAAGATTGCATGTAATAAAAGCTGTTACCACAAACTTTGTATCTTCAAGTAAAAGAAAAAAATAACGTACTTAGTGGAAGGATATTCAACAATGCCATGCCTAATTAACTGAATACAATAAATGTACATTTCATTAAATTTCATCAAATTGGGAAAATTAAGAAAAAAACATTATAAAGAGAACAATTTCTTTGAATAAATATTTAACTTACCAACATCAGGAGAGATAGCACGGACATATTCTGGTACATAAGCCCAGAATATACCAAATAAGTGATTGAGCCTGATTTGGGACAGCAGGAACATAAAGCGGCTTACTAACCACTCTAACAGCCAGATGAAATGGCGGAAAGGCTTTAAAAAAAAGTTTTCTTTTGTTAAAATTCTGTCATTAATTTAATAAAATATGTTACCATAAGTGATATTTTTTTCTTTATCTATAAGCACGACAATCACTTGCCACAATGTTCGTTTGTTGTTAAATTTGCAATATAATAAACAGAAAAATTTGCAGAAAATAACGAATGGTGAAGAAAGATACAGATGCATTTAAATCCAACCAAAACATGTTTACAGGAATCATAGTACTTATAGATAAAATTATACTTATTTTTATTAGTAAACATTTTAGTGATGGTTTACGACAAATCTTTGCAAATAAATTTGTTAATTTCTTCAGTTGTTGCAAAAGTCAAATCTTAAAATATGTTAATTAAAATTAACTTCCAATTTTCATCCTTATTCTATTGAAATATAAAGATAGAACTCACTCCATCAGGTGAACCTGGAGAAAAGTTAGGTGAAGTTCCCCCATCTCTATCACCAAAACACACAGCCTGATAGTTATACACTGTGATCTGAGTGTACACTCCCTCTCGTACTAAGGCTGCCATTACTTCTGGTTTAACACTTCCAAAGAAGCGGCCAGTGTCAGAGATTGAGCGAGATCCAACCACTACATATCCATTGTTATCAAGAGCATAGCATGATAAATCCTCAGTTGAGGCACATGTACGGGGGCAGGTAGAGGAACCTGAGCACTGTAAAAGGTAATAAAGATGATTCCAATGATTACTTCAAGGTATTTCGACAGACTTGAAAGAGTTAATTAATAATAAGAACAAAGAATTTCAATGATGCTAATAAATATTAAAGCTTGGCAATAAATAGAGCCCGGGAGTTCAGGAACTATAAAATGTCAACATAGGCAGGCAAAATGGCACAATAAAACAGGAAAATAGGCACTAAAAAGGCATTTATTTTAACCTAAATATTACTATTATATGGAGTAGGTATAACATTTCAATAAAATATTATTGCAATATCTATTAATAATGTCTTCAAATTATTAACTATTACAGGAGACAACAAGATGTTTTTTTACATTCTCAAATGAAAATCTGTCTTCTGTCAGTTAGGATGTGTTTTAAAAGTGAAAAGGATCTCTCTACCTACACGGAAGTGACAGGGGCATATTTAAAGCAAGCTATATCTGCTGGACTAATCTCAATTTCTGTGTTACTGTCCCCTTCTAGAATCTTCGCAATTATTTTCATTTTATGGCACACAACACTTTTTATACTTGTTTTTCACAACTATGCCCTTTTCACCTGGAGCACAGCATATTTCTTTCACAATTTCTCTAACACCTTCAGTGAATTGGCCAACGTCTCCTCCCTTTTTTCAAGTAATGTAATGGTGTCTGGCAACTTTGAGAAGTAGGCTACAATATATGCCTAATTGTGGCTGACAGATTTCTTTTTCAAGGGTTCTTTGACTATTTGTATGGAGTCGGCATCTTCTTCATCGAAAGTGTCAACAACTTCTTTTATCTTTTCAAGATTGGCAGCGTAGTAAAGAGCAGCAGAAATCTATGTATCCCATCTTGCCAACACAGGCTGAGGAGGCAGTGATAGGTCTGGCACTGTTTCACGAAAAGTCCTTGTCCTTGATGGAGCTTTCAAGAAAATTTTCTTGGCATTAGATAAAAGCAAATTAACGTCACGAAATAGAGAACGTAACTCCTCACTAATTCTGTGAAGGGCATGTGCTAGGCAGGTCAAATGCAGCATTCTAAGGAAAAGAATCTGAAGAGCCTTCCCCGCTTTCTTCATGTAGGGAGCTGCGTCGGTTAAAAAGAGAAGAACGTTTTCGTATTTTGTTCCATCCAGCCATAGATGATTCAATGCTGTGGTGAAAAGTTGATCGATTGTTGAGCCATTTGCATTTTCCAAAACTTCTGACATAAGTAAATAAATTTTTGATGGCTGACTAACCTCCATAGTTCCTATTATGATATTTGCAACGAACCTTCCCACAGCATCGGTAGTCTCGTCGAAAGAGATCCATATTTTTTTGTCCCCAACATCAAATCTGATTTTTGGGATAACAAAGTTGTATGCTTTATCTAAACATGTTTTCCTCAATGTTGACTCACTTGGAACCTTTTTGTTTGTATATTTTTCCAAAAATGCTTTCAAAGAACTTTTCTAATTTCCACAAAGAAATGCCAGCTTCAATGACAGATCTACACAAGTTGAAGGAATACTCAGACTGCCTAGAAGAAGCTGAACAAAGCAATGGTAAAAGGGTCGTCTTCTTACTGCCATCAGTCTTCTTATCGGCTGCAGCTTTGTTTTGAGGTACTTATATGCTGCAAGACAAAGTACTTTTTCTCCAAATTCATCAACTTTTCACAAAGTTTACAAAAAAGCACTGAACAATCTGTCGAGAAAATATCGACACCAAACTCTTTAATGAAATTGTTCAGTCTCTACTTTCTAGAAACACTCACTTTAGGCATTGTGGCTTCTAGAATGGAAGTTTCACATTCACCACACAAATAATTTGTTAAAAACGACTTATGAACTGTTTGAAAGTCAAAAGATCCTTCCACTTCCTTCCCCAGCCATGGGTTTCCCAAAAGTGAACTATAAAGAGAGATAAGAGAAAGCTTCCCACAGCATGACCATGAAGGAACCAATACGAATGAAGAAGGTGGAACCTCCACAGTCGAAAGCTCATTCTCTCTCAGGAAAAGACGGAGTTAAAGCCTTCTATTTATGTCTTCCTTACTCTTGTTCCACTTCTATCTCCCACTCTCTTTATCTCAATCTGAAGGGTCAAATTAAGATAAAGGCATAGCTGGACCAATGGTCAGAATTTTTTATGATACCGAACCCAGGATGGGTAAAAACCGTCCTTGAAGAGTCAAACAAAACAGTATAGTGGCCAAATATAATAGATTTGGAAGAAAGGAATGACATTTGGCAAAAATTAAGTTAATAGGAAAGAATAGGCATCTTTGGATAAAAAAAGGCATACATTGAAAAAACATGAAAATAGGCAAAAAAAAAGGCATTTATGGCATTTTGCCTGAACTTCCAGGCTCTATTAATAAAAAAATCTCATCATTGTTCCAATTTTGTCAAAATATCTTTCATTACATAATACTAGTATCAGGTTTGACTAGAGACACGTGGTTGAAAACAAATAATATAGTAAGTGAAGAAATGAAAAACATTTTATTGAAAACAGCGAAATAGGGATGCATTTAGATAATAATATGCCAAAAAGGTTAAACGAGTTGTTCTGAATTAAACATGTTTGTAACAGTTGCAATATACTCACTGATTTTGAAGTTTGAGGTTCAGCTACTCCTTCAGGTGTTGAAGTTGAAGTGATATTTCTAAATCTTGCAAACAGAGCTGAGTGGCGGAACTGGAAACCTACAACGGCTGCAGGAGCTTTCCGAGTACCTTCCGTATGAAAGATTGCATGACTTGCAGTGACCAAGGAATCATTCTTATATTCTGCGAAAAGAATAAGACCTATGTCATTATATTTAAGAACCACTTTACTATAAATACTATGCAGTCTTTTGGACTAAGAATTATGTATAAATGTGATCCATAGAACTTAACGATTCTACGTGAAAAAAGCTTAAAATAATTGATTGCAAAAATCATGTTATTTAAAAAGATCCAAATTTCATTTATTTTGTTGCTGTGGCATATTTTATTGTAGATAATGCTATAGATATGCTTCTACCATGCATTGGGTTTTAGAGTCATTGATTGCACACATTATGTGGTCCATAAAAGGAGGTTGATAACATGACTTACATTAGAAGGGTTAAATGAGATAATGATAATGTGTTATTCCTGATTGAAATGATGGAGCATTACCTTAGATTTAACTGAGTTGATACCAAAAAACAATGTAATTTCCAGAGAAAAAAAATGTTGCAGTATATTCATGAAATTCGTAAGTATAGCTTGAAAGTGATAAAATAGGAAATACGTCATTCAGCAATTCTGAATAAATACTAATGAATAGCAATGAATTACAGTGTTCTATTAATAATACATATATTAGTATCTTTATTAAAGTGTATTTCCAAAAGTTAACATCTTACTCACCACCCTTAAAGGGTACTGAAAAAACATAGCTATTCGGATCCACAAAATGTTGTTCCACTGCTCTCTTATACCATACTTCATCAATGGCTCGTTTGTTTGTCACACTAAAGTGGCTGTGGAAGACAGAGAAATATGAACTTATTACAGAGGAAAACATTACATGGTGATTATAAAATGTAGTAGATACATATATACAGGGTGTATTTAAATTCCACCAACAAACTTCTAGGGCATGTAGGTGGGTTCGAGGTATGCTCCAAAAAATTAGTTCGAGTTGTCTGTGTCGCCTCATTACCGAGATGCAGGCCGATGAATGTACTGTTGCCCCCCCTGTAGGCTTTGCAACCATTCAAGCGCCTCTGTCGCTGCTTGTAGTTGCATAGTTGGGACTGTTATGCACGGTTCAGCGTGACTGCACATCTTGATTCCTCAATCAGTAGCAGGAAGTTATTAGGTTCATTTAATTACATAAGACTGAGAGGGAAGGATATCAACAATCTTTACGTCCTACTACAAATAACATGGGATGGTAAATACTGTTTTCTTCAGTGGTAGGAATGAAGTTTCAAAACTTGGCTTAAGATCCCTTACTTAATTAATGGAAGTCCCTTAGTGTACTTAGATGGTGAAAACGGACAAGATTGGGAAATTTAATCGTGCAAAGGTAACAATGATATGATGATGATCAGGCCTTTCAGCATTAACATGGAAACTACAGCAGCTGTTCAGTGACGACCACTGACTTCATTGCACAGCCCGCAGCGATGCACAATTGATGTCGCACTCGCTCAAAATTATCAGGTGTCTGTCGTATGTTGTCGCATGCTGTCTGGATCCTGGGTAGAAGATCATCTTCTGGCTTTACTGAAGTAACATAGACGAGACACATGAGATGTGCCCAGACGAAAAAGTCAAGCGGATTTAGGTCTGGTGAGTGAACAGGCCAGGAAACAGGACCTAATCCACTGCGCAGGGAAAACAGTGTTCAGGTATTCTCGCGCATCCATTCTGAAATTTGTTAAGGCCCAGTCGTGCATGAACAACATCCTTCGGCAAACGTCTAAGGGCACATCCTCCAGCAACTCTGGCAGTGACTGCTCCAAAAAATCCCTGTAGTCCGGTCCTATCAAGCATGCAGGAAGTACGTAGGGGCCTATTAAAAAATCATGAACAATACCACACCAGACATTGATGGAAAATCTTTTTGCTGATGGCCTTGTTCGACTGCCTCATGCGGGTTTTATTCGGCCCAAACATAGCTATTATGGTTGTTGATAATACTCTCTCGAGCGAAGGACGTCTCATCTGTGTAGAGCACGATGCTGGGTAACCGAGGCTCTGCAGCACAGCGCTGGAAGAACCACTGAGTCAACTCCTGCTGCCTGGGGTAGTCTGCTGGGCTCATTGCCTGCATTTTTTGCAGATGATACAGGTGTAGCTGCTGCTCATGCATGATCTGCCAAATGGCAGTATGAGATGCATGCATGGCGTGCCCAACTCGGCACGTGCTGGTTGATGGTTCGTCACCAACCATATCCAAGACCGCTTCCTCAAAGCGCAGATTGCAGACAGTTCTCCTCCGTCCACAATCATGCCTGGTGACCTTCAACGAGCCAGTCTCCCTTATCCGTCGTGCTGTGGTGAGGAAGTGGAAGATTAGGAAAGTGTCCCTGATACATCCGCTGAGCATTCCTGCCATTTCCGTCTGCTGCACCATACGCAAGGAGCATATCTGTCATTTCTTCCCACATATACGCATCCAATGCTGAAGTCTCTCATGCACTAATGCAAACAAATTCACAACAGAGACGTGGTGTCACGTGCCAGGTTAACAAGCTACTGATCGAGGAATCAAGGAGTTCAGTTCAATGCAGCCAGACCAGTCACGTTGAACCGCGCATAGCAGTCCCAACTATGCAACTACAAGCAGCGACAGAGGCATGGAGACGGTTGTAAACCCTACAGGGGCGACACAGCCAACTCGGACTAATTTTTTAGAGCACACCTCAACCCACCTACTGAAGCAATAACAATTGGTTATGCGACATAGATTACAATTTACACAAATAACCTTGGTTAATAGAGAACAATTTATTAACCACACCAAAATAAACTAACAAAATAACAATTCTCACAATTTAATTCACTGTGTGGTTCGGCACTTTGGACTTCACTGGAAAGTTCAGGCGAGGTTAGCCTATCTCATGCAGTGAGGGGTTGTTCTCCTGCTGCGGTTAGGAAGAGAGTCAGAGAAAGCGATAGCCCGCTCACTGCCTCGGAACCGAGTTCCAGGGGAAGAGGGGAGGGGTTCACAGGTGACTCTGGAATTTTGAAGTGGTGAGTCGTGATTGGCGAACATTTGAAGGGGAGTATTTGGATTTGTGGTTCCAGTCTTAAAGTTCGTTGAGCTGGAAGGGGACTGGAGGGAGGACACTCCTTTTTGGGTATATATTTAGACACCCAGAAAAGTCTGCGGCATCTCAGCGGAGCGGCGTCCAGCGGAGGGGCGATTAGTTCGGGCTTGGTTTCTCTCGGCGGGCTTTGTTGATCGACATACCTCGGTATTGTGGACTAAGTCCCTCGGGATTGTGGACAAAGTCCCGAGGGCAGGGAAAAATGTCACACTACAAGCCCTAGAAGTCTGTCGGTGGAATTTAAATACACCCTGTATAACAATAAGTCTTCTCATAATTTGCATATAATAACATCATTTTATAATATGATTTCTTCATGGGCAAAAGATTTCTAATCCCCAATCACAATAAAACTTCATAAATAAAAATGCAATGCATAAAAGTTTATTGGAAATAATAATGGAAAAATTTTAAAGAACTGTTATTTTTAACACTTTATATGTTAAATTTAAATTTTTAAATTAATTCTAAGAAAGACATGCCATATCCTGGGAAATATATAATAGCAGTTAATATGGTTGTATGCTGATAGAGGAAGATAACAATGTTTTGATGTGGATTTTTAAAACAGATTTGGCATTTAATGTTTCATCAGGGTTTTAAAAAAGCATTTAGTTAACTTACGGCTCTGAGGCAGTTTCTTCACTATCAGGTGCTATTGGATAATCTTGCCATCTTGTAAGACCACTTCTAGTGGCTACAAATGACACAGTTATTCCAAAGCGTTTCTGAAACTCTTTCCTACAAGATGAGTGAGCAAGCATTGAAGAGAAAGGCACAAAAGAAAGAAAGTTATAATAGAAATTCAATTTGAATACAAAACCAAATAAAAACTTACTGCCAAAATGTATCAAATCATTATCATATTCTTAAGTTGTATTTTTTGAAAAATATTGAATAAATTTCGATATTATTAGTAAATTAAAGTTTCAAAGTTGATAAAGTGAAATTCATTACATAAATCTGCATTGTGCTAAAAGATGCAATGCTCATTAATATAAAATGGCTACAAATGACACAGTTATTCCAAAGCATTTCTGAAACTCTTTCCTACAAGATGAGTGAGCAAGCATTGAAGAGAAAGGCACAAAAGAAAGAAAGTGATAATAAAAACTCTATCTGAATAAGAAACCAAATTAAATGTTAATTTAAAAAGTTCTTTAATTGTTAGCTTAATTCTTAAATTGTATTTCGGGATAAGTATCAATCAATTCTCAATACTATCAATAAATTAGAGTTTCAAAGTTGAAAAAGTATAATTCTATAACTAATTAATTCTGAAATTAAGAAGGTACTTTGAGATAATTTATAAATTAACACCACTTAGTTTAGTTATGATACTGGGTCTATCATAATTTAATCTACTTTATTGTACTAAATTACAGAAAAATTAAATTTAAAAAATATTCACTAAAATAAATGACATTTTGTAATATATTCATTTAAAGGTTTCAAGGAAGGATATAACATAGATGATCAAACAGGGGTGACACATCAACAATAAGTGCAAAATATTCTCATAAAACAGATGGGTTGACAAAATAATCAATAATTGGTTATAAAACTTGTTTTCATAAAACTACAAAATAGTAAGAGCATAAGAGATAAGATATATATGTATATATAAGTTCACAATTTAAATTTAAATGATAGTATCATCATGATAATTAATTAGTATAATCTGTAAATATTACATAAGCAATATAGAGGAAGTGATTGATAGCAAAGTGGATTCTAAGTACAGTAGGACCTCGATAACTGTCGCCATCATAATCATTGTTTCGATCAACCGTTGTTTGGCACCAAGTGGTAAAAAAATTCCATTGCCATTTGAATGAAGCAGACAAACAAATAAGATAACGATTACACTGTAGCTGAGAGAGAAAGACTGCTGCATGCCAGTACTGTGTCCAGACACATGTACTGGCTCCTGAGGCAATATACTATGTAACACACGTTTAATTTTGTAAAATAGACATTAACTTGCCTCACCTATCGAAACAGTGCACTGCGGTTCTAGGAGAACATTTAGTCGATGGTGTTAGAGTAAAAAAATTTTGTGTGGATTGAAAGAGGATTAAACAAAGACTGATACTATTTAGAATTTTGTTATCAAATCTAAGAATCAAACAGCAAAACATTGATTGGTAGATTGCCACATGAAAACTGTTAACTCATTCGTCAACAGTTAACATAACTCCCACCCCTCATATTTTTAGCTTATTAAACTCTTAAGTGATAAAAATGGTCCCAAAACGAGTGCTAGTGACAATGCTGCTAAAAGGTCCAGAAATGTGACATCCCTGCAAATGAAACTAGAAGTGGAAGAATGAAAATGAGCCACTCTAAAATTTCCAGCAAACTAAGTTCTAAAAATTCAGTTTTATATGATGTGGTTAAGGTCTTACTGAACGATTTATTGACCTATGACATTCTTGCTATGGAAAATCTGTTTCGACTATTGTCGTTTTGCTAATCGTCGGGGTTTCCAGGGACCAATTAACGACGGTTATCGAGGTCCTACTGTACAGTATTGATGATAAGACTTTTAAAAACATTTACCAATCAATAAAATGTACTTCATAATATGATTATAATTAATTGTCACAAAATTCAATTATGCATGCATTGATTATTTAATTGATAAGCCTCATTTTGGTAATTGTCAAACTTTTTGACAAACTGATTATAAAAATTGAAATCTCCTTAGGCAAACAATAGTTTTTAGAACATCTTCAGTCTTATGTACTCTCTGGAACACATAAGAATGAAACAATATTTTTTAATTGATGGGTTTAAAATAGTGTACTTTACCTGGGTAACAGAACCATCAGCATGTCTATGGGGCTTATAAAAGCAAGGAGCGAACAGGAATATGTGTCAGTTAGTGCAATTCAGACAATACATAAAGTTTGGGTAAAGGAAGAGAAAAAAATTGAGTGGAATACTATTCTATCATCAGAACCAAACATGCAGCAAATTATGTACCACCAGGCTCCAGCATATGTGCTTGACACACAAGACAAAACAACACTGATTTAATTACAATATGAAGCACCTGAATTCCTCAAGATAAATTAATTAAGTATAAGGAATGGGTCCAAAATGCATTAACATATAATTAGGTACTTGAAATTCAGAAGTACCTGGAGTATGAGTTAAATCTTGAGTTTTTTAAATATCACATTCAGTATAGATTATGTCATTAAAACATCCCTCAAAAATTTAAAGTACATGCTTATGATAATGAATAGGTTACAATAAAAATCCATAAAAATTACTAATTATGTTCTCTGGCATTAACATCAACCTTAAAAATATAACCATCAGAAGAAAGAAAGGCAAATTTCTATTTAAAATTCCAAATAATTGAATCCCATTCCAGACACTGAATCTATGACTGAATGAATCAACCAGTGGGTGGAGATTGAGAATCAAGGATGCAGTGCAGTGCGTGAAAGATTAATCTTCAGCAAAACCATGTTTTAAATGTGCTGTTCAAAGGGCTGAATGGGAGATATCAAATGAAAATAAATAAATTCATCGCTGAAGACAGATTCTGAAAGAAAAATTGGTGAGTTTGAACCCTACTTACATTCCATCATCCAGGAAGTGCAGTGCAAAATTTTTGTGTGAAAGTGAGTTTGGCATTGTGATTACTCTCAATGCCAGTGGGAGAGAAAAATCAAGGTTAAACATTGCCACACAATAAAACATTGACAGATCAAAGGCAGTGAATACCTATTTTTGCCACATAAGAATAGATTTATAGCCACACCCGAGCAATTATCATAAAAAATAATGGCAAGGCTTCTATACCCTCGATTTTCATTTGCAAGGCCCAAGTATAAAATTATAGTATAAAATAAAAAAGTAAAAATTAGATAAGGTTGGTATTATTTCAATAATTCAAATATAAGTGGAAATATAAATGTATTAAAAAAATTAAATTTATTGTGAATAACATATTCAGATTGAGGTAATTTATTACCAAATAAGAAATGCTTCATTTCTGTAAATTATTTTTAAAAATATTAATGATTCTTGGGAATACTACGGAAATCATATCCCCAAAAGTAAAATGAAGAAATCAAATGTTGTAGCATAAAAGCAAAGTAATGTCATATTTTTGCCACATAAGAATAGCTTTATAGCCACACCCAAAAAAGCAACTGTCATAAAAATTAAAGGCAAAGCTTTTATAACCTCAATTTTCATTCTCAAGCCCCCAGAAAATAACGATATTAGTGAATGAAAGTAAAATAATAACTGTAAAAATGAGACAGAGCTAGTATTATTTCAATAATTTAAAAACTTTAATGGTATTTATTAAAGATAAAATGAAAATTACTGTGAATAACAACTTCAAATTAGATTAGATTATTATCATATAAGAATTCCGTGACTCTATTTTAATACTAATGATTTTGGAAATATTATAGGAATCATATCCTCAAAAATAAAATACAGAAATTAAAAGTTACAGCATAAAAACAAAATAATGTCATATGAGAAAATAATGCAACTATTTCAAATATGCAGTGACATTAATTTCCCACATTTATGTATATAATTTCAAAAGCCCACAAAAATGATAAGTTTAATAATGAAAATTACGGCATATATTTAAATAACATGTGAATTACACATTTTTGAATTTGCTTAGCAAATAGGTAGTGGATCCTTCTCTATGCTGCCCAGCTCTATCCCCCCCCCCCCCCCCTCCCTCCTCCGTTGTGTGACGGAGTGGAGTGGGTGAAGGGAGTTGGGACTATTAGATTAATGGAATTTATCATATTCCTCCATAATGACATTCATATTCAGGCAATTATTGTTGAATAGATTTATTTCTATTTTACCCATTATCTTCTAATACAGTTTTCTCATGCTCAATCAAATATATACTGTAATTCACATAGCAAGTGCATTACTACATCTACAACTTCAAGTTCATGAGTTGTTGTGATTCATTTGTCCCATGTGGCCAAAACTCATTAAATTTTTGTTTAATCTCTACTCAAAGCTCATGATACATATGTTTGATTCCTAAACTTCAATAAAGCATTGTAATGAAATTTTTCATTCTTTTGTCTGCCATTGCTATGTGCAAATAAGAAATATGCTATATCTTTTATTGGCAATTTAAAATACATACTTCATTTGTGGTGCATAAAACAAAAACAGCAAAAATGCAATTACAGCAAGAAGTTTTAATTGCCAATAAAATAATTACAAGCACCGGTCTTATTTTTTGATGATGCATTAATTCCTTGTCACCAAATCTTATCTTATTATCATACTTGGCCCACATAATTCTTAACATTCAGTCAATGCAAATGTCAGTCTATAGGTAATCTAAAATAAGGAATATTAAGTTAAATTGTGACAACTGGATTCAATGCACCACCATGTACCATAAAAGTGCCAAGCTACAAGCTGTTGAAAGACTCAAAAACTTTTAAGAGCCATGGAATATGCTGGAGTCTAGTGTAATATTGCATGCTCTACGAAATACAATTATACAGCAATGGTGGTCTCTTTGTGAGATAACAAGTTATAATTTTACAGGCATGCATGAATGCTGTGAGCAAAAACAAAAAATGCAGTGCTCATGTTATGTTTTTCATGGTAGGAATTAATCAAAAAGTGCTCCCATCTCAAATAAATCCAACAAAATGAAACTTTTGGAACCATATCAAATGAAAGACGGCATTATTCTTCAATGCAAATGCATGGGAGTTTTTTCTTAATGTCCATGTCATCAACGCAGAAAGCTCTCATTTGACACAGGAGCACCAAAAGCACCACTTGGAATTACTAATTCACTCTTACAATTTCATTAGAGAAAGTGGGACATGAAAAAATGAAGGTATACTTTACAATATTCTGTGGTGTGAGGTAGAGTAGGAGGATGGACACATGGCAGAGCAGCTTACCCCTTCTCCTCTTTTGAAGACAGGCTGACATTTTTGGGAAACCACTCCGTCACCTTGGCGTCGTACACCAGCGACAGCAGCAGATTCCTGTCACCTGGGCCGCACACCCAACCGCCAAAACATGTGAACGCGCACGCACGCACACAAACAAACACACACGCAAACACAAAAGGACAGACACCATAATACGTACAACACAAATTGGCTGCCTGGTCATTATTCTTCCTAGCATGGCAGATTTCCAAGGTGTAAAGGCTTTTGTCACCGTTACTTCTCTGACTGATTGATTTGTTTTGAGAGAAAAAATTTTTTTTAAAAGAGAGATTAACTTGAAAATCTGAGCTGAAAGTAAACCACCAGGCATAAAAGAGAGCTCCAGGAAAGTTTTTAAGAGTCTTCAATGAAAATTTCCAATGTTGAACCTTGACTGTGATGTAAAAATCTTGAGTCAGTTATAGTGATTTATATATTCCAGAGCAGATTAACATAATGAATTCCAATTAATCTTTAACCTTGAAGGATAAAAGTGTATCTTAATGATGTTCTAGAATTGTAAGTATAGCTATCTTTGAAATAAGGGTTTATATTAAGTCTTATCATTTTTTTATCTATTAAAATATCTACCGGAGAACAAAAAAATTGGAACAAGTGATGTTGGTGCAGAAAAGTAGATTCTAATAATTTTGGCTGAAATAATGAGTGCTAATTGGTGTACATGGTCAGTAAGTGAGCAGTGATCTTTCCAAAGGGTGACTGAATTTTGCCTCTTTGTTGGTGGATGCCCCTAACCAAAGGAAAAAACTAAACCGGGCATGCTCAAGGAGACATTCAACAGCACATTCATGCTCACAAGGTGGAACATTCCAGCAGTAGTGCAATAGCATTTTGGCATTTATTTGCTTGCAAATAACATAAAAAACTTGTGTCTGCTATATAAACAGTTTTTTGTAAATCTAGATATTTTTCCTTTTCTGTATCCTTGATTTTTTGCATACATTAAATATCAAATGTATACTTATATGAAGAAAATGAATTAAGTCGAGCCCAAAAATGTATATTTTAAAGCTATAGATAAACAGAATATTTCAAAGTGATTTCACATGTGTGACAAACAATGAGTTAGAGATTACTCAGGAGCTTGAGCTTGCAGATATGCATTCATTATAATGACACATTACTAGGAAAGATACTTGTCAAGAATTGAAGTTATGCGGAAATTCAAGGTATCAGGTATGAAACTAGTTGTTGCCTGTACAGGTGGGGCACCACGAATGGTAAGAAAGAATAAGGGAGCAATGACTCAGGTGAGGAACAACTTCTGTCACAGACATGAAATAAAACAATATCAATTATACACCAAGAGAGTCTGTATCATCTGGTGATAAAGCTTGATCATGTCATGTCACGGTTATCTTAACAGCACTAGCCTGAAACATCATGAATTCCAATAATATATTAGAGAGATTGATGCTGGGTATGCTAATGTTCTGTATCATACATAAGTACTATGTTGGCTAAATTGTGACAGTGTCTTACGATGTTTTTGGCAATAAAGCCTGACATTACAGACGTTATAGATAGGAAAGGAAAAGAATTACCAGAGTTAGAAAATGAGGAGTGCCTGTGTGAGTTTGTATTCCTTGTTTATATAGAATTCCATCTTTACTGTCAAACCTCACATGCAAACAAAAATAAAGTACACTGAAAAAATAATTTCTAGATGATAGCAGCAAAAAATTATGAAATTTACAATAAACAGTTACATATTTGGAGCTCAACTTAAAACTTATTAAGTCAGTGCACATTAACTGAAATGTTGGACTCCTTGTTTTGCAATAAAAACAAGACACAAATTAATTACATTTTAATTGCATAATTAAGGTATGTCTTAATGATTTTTTAGGCTTGCATTGCAACACTACTGGGAATACCACAATAAAATCACAATTTGGTGTAATGAAGCACATGGAGATCATAAATCAAATAACTGGTGAAGTGCCAAAATTGTAACTAATATAACTTCCTATCATAAACAATGACAAATTCATAAAATTAACCATTCTCCACTGAAGAAAACTATTCATCAATTATTAGTGAAATATTATATAATGCTAATGTGATTAAAACTTTAGTGCACTGCACACAAATTTGTTTGCTTTAGGTGCTCCACAACACCAATAAAACTAATTTAACAAACATTAAGCACCAATTATAAATGCAACATAGAACATCTATTTTTCATATAATATTTTTAAATTCTAAAAAATTAAAGATGGAGACAGTAAAATGCTATCTACTGTTTATTCTATTTCATTTAATAAACAAATTTATCGATACCTTTCCAACCTCCATCATCTGCATTCTAATTGCTGAGCATAGATATGGTATATTATGATTTTTGACTCTCTATCATTCCAGAATATTAAGACTTTAGCAAAAATTATATATGGTGTTTAGCTCCAATGAAATCCAATTGCAAATTTAACAGAAAACTTTACAATTATGGTGATTTTTAACGACATTTGATTTTTCAGTACAGTTTATAGTTTACACTCAAAATATTTTTTACTTAATAAATTCTTCGAAAAATAGGTAATGTAATTTTCAATTTTTAAAAAACCATATGCAATCATGCTATAAATCATACGGTCTAACCTACATTAAAAAGTGTAGGAAACTCTTATTACTACTCACAGAAATATGAATCTTTGTTCATTTTGTCCGTTTTTCCATCTGAGGTATTGGCTGTAAATTAAGAATAACACTGGATGAGAAATAGTGGCTGTAGCCATTTCCACCCTTTAAATCCATGAGCCCTGTCTGCTTGACTAAATATTCCATGCAGAAAAACCATCATATCCTATTTCATGCTTCATTACAATATGTGCCAAAAATAGGGCAGAAAAATAATTTGGCTTAGGGACCAGGAATTTCTAAATCTACCTCTGGATACAGGGCCGGTTTATCCAATGGACAAAGTAGGCAGCTGCCCAAGGCCCTCTGATTTTAGGGAGCTCTGCTGTGTGAGTGTTGGTACCATGTGCTTAATCCTTAGACTGTGAAACAAACATTTTATACCGCTCACTTGTATCAGAGTATTTTTTATGTAAACAAATTATGTTTTAAATCATACTTTGTTGATATTCAAATAGTGTTCCTTTGATCTAACTTTACTTGTTTATATTCAAAAAGTATTCTAGTTTCAATAAACAAACAATTACGATCATGATATGATCTAACATAAACCAACGTAATTAAGTATGAATTATGAAAATGATGACAGATTTATGGCGTGCGACCTACGTATGTATAGAACTTTCAAGCCGTATGTTTAAAATTGTTTTATAAATTAAACAGCGAAATAGTTCTTTTTTTTAGGTGCATTTCGCTTCCAGCATCAGCGCCTATTGTTGTTGGTATGTCCATCCGTCTGTCTGTCCGTCCACATGTTCAACTGAACGGATTTTCATGAAATTTGATATTAAGAACTTACAGTAAAAAACAATAAGAAAGTCATGTAAATGAATCACGTAAGCCAATCAGGGGTACCACTTTACTGATGACAAAAAATGAATTTTCCATCATATCTCATAAAATATTGCTTATATCAAAATATTTCTCAAATAAAACTTGTAGAACTGGTAAATTAGAGTATGTTTCTCCTATACATTTTTATCATAGGAGTAGCCGTTATTAAGAAAATCAAACAAGAATGTCTTAATTCGAGTTGATCTTAGAAATTTTCTTGCAAGGTTACTTCTTCATTGTTGCTAACATAAACAATCTCACACACAAACACTTAATTTCCTTACATGTGCATGCAATATTTTTAAATAGGAAGAAAATGGATTATTTATGATGAAGAAAAGAACTTTAAAATGCTATTTCCCTTACGTACAGGTATGTATATAATTTCTTTCTAATACTCCATTGCAGGAAATGCGCCCATTTGTGATATGCTGTACACTTTCCTAACTTGTATTAAATAATGAGAGAGGGGGACCCAAGATCTCGCACGGGGCCCACAATTTCCTTAAAGCGGCCCTGATTGCATATGGTAGTATCTATTTCTAGTTGTTTCTGTAAGGCTTTAGCTTTCAGTGTAATGGGTGGATGGACCTGAAGTAACAATATTTTCTGTGATACTAAAGTTAAAAAATCAACCCCATCAGATTTTTCAGTCAAGCAAATTGAACTGACAGATCAGCTCCTTGGGATGGAAAGTGTTAAAATATTTTTTTTCAGGCAGCAACTAATTATTACAAAGATTAAAAAAGATATCTAAATAATTCATGACATCATATTTTTCTGTTTCTGATTTACTTTTCAGTAATTATGTTCTCCAACAATGTCGTCAATGTTTCATTTATTATAATATTTTCCCTTGTCATGAATATTAGCAAAATTTCATATCAAATTCACAATAAAGGAATTTAAAGAATTTTTCAAAACTTGAATAGAATACCATAATTTGGAATTACATATTTTTTAAATGAACCTTATGGAAACTAAATCTATTCATAAGAAGATAAATTTGACGTTATGATAGCAGGATGAAACTTACACTGTGTCACGTAGTCCGATGATGAGAATGACCTCTTCAGGGGCCACTTCCACCCTGGCTGCTTTGCTCGCTCCAAAAAGTGCTTTAGCTCAACCTCAGGACTCTCAAAAGGATGCTCATTGTCATATAAGTATTTGCAGTACACCCTAAAGTATGTGATGAATTATAAGTTTTCATGTATTTCATACATTTCTCTTGATCAACAACTTAAGTATATCCTTAGATACTAATGTTAATGAATGACTAATCAATGAAGTAATTAAAATATAGTTGCATTGGATTAATGGCTTAAAACCTATTAGTATGTAATTTATGGAGATATTCTACATATTTATTTAAAATAATTTTGTCAGAAGCATTGTATTTGTAAATTGCAGAAATGTATAAACAATCACCTAATCAAAAATGAATTTAATGTTTTTACTTTGGATAATAAATGGTAAGTAAAAATGTTTTATGATAATGATTGCAGTGTATTTTACATATCTTAGGTAGCACCTCATCATTAAAGTAGCAAACAGATTAATACAGTGATTCAATATAAGCTACTTATTCATAGTATTGCTATGCACTTGGAAGATCCAAGACTCATACCCACAATACTTCCATCCCTCTCCTCCCCTAATTATTAATAATAATTAAGCCTTTAACTGTTGATTTTTACCACCATAGGGAAAACTTTTATTGGTACATTTTAGGCAATACATTACAAGAGATGAATGATGCTTTTCAAATTTTTCATACAGTTTTGTAGATTGGTGGTCTGCAACCATTTAAAATTCACAGTACACTTTTGGGCTCACTGAAACTCCATGCTACAACAACTCAAATTTCATGAGACTATGTAGAACATTTTTGTCATCCTTTGTCCAACAAAAATTAAAGACAACAATCACCTTTCCCACACATGAAGAAAATTATCATTTAAATATTTAATTTGTATTACAACATAATTGAAAGAAAAAATTGCAAATATTTTAGTTGTAAAAAAATATCATTTGTTTCAACTAACTGAAATATCATAATAAATACTACTACAAAGTACCATGATTTATGAGAGATTTCCCTTTTGTTGTCTTAGATTACAATGAAAAAGTATTTTTTTCCTTCCCTAAATTAAAATACTGTATATACTCGTGTATAATGCACAGCTTGAAGACGAAATTTTTAGGTCATAAAGTAGGGGTGCGCTTTAACACTAAGGTAACACTTCTGTGCATTTAAAACCACACTAATTATCGATAATCCAGATTATACATATATTAATTATACGTACAGAACACCTAATTACTTCTATGCAGTTATAATTCCATCCTCTCCAAATATTCCACATTTCACTAGCTCATCAGCTGATTGCTGTAGTCTTTACAATATTGCCAGGTAGACTTCCCACAAAACACGCATCAAAAACAAAAAACATAGAATAAGTAAGTTGAAATAATTTTATTTAGTTAATGATTATAGTATGTAAAATTACGTAAGTAGTTGAAAACCCATAGAATATAGAATGATGTGTATGAACTTAATCATACCTGCCATGTTTCCTGTTTCCAGATTTGTTTGTTAAATTTTCGTGTTATTCCTTCTATTAAAGTTTTTGAATGAGACAGGAAAGAGAGAACCAAAATCCACTATAAATCAAAACTCTGTCTATTTTATAGATCCCTTTTTGTCTGATTTAAAAAGATTGGCAGCAGTGGCGCTGAGGTTTTCTATGCAGCATCAGTTTGGCCAACTTACTGTATGAAGTTGCTGCCACATCAACTCAATCACTTTTATTATTGACGATGTCTCTCTAAGAAGTAATGTGGAGCTTACTGAATGTAATACAGGCATCACTTACTTAGTGCTCTTACTTGGTTCCTGGAAAACAGAGCACTAACTGAAACTGCACTATGTGAGGGAATTTTTTCCATTAGGATCAATAATAATAGGTTTAATTCGTTATCTGTTGTTGAATATTGTCTTCAATAAAAAGCATAAGGAGCCATTCCATTTCAATCATAATCAGAGGCCTAGCTCTATTCAATTTTGTAGCATTCAATGGAGTTGCTATCTTTCCACACTTTAATTTTGACTTTATTTTTCAAATCATTCTTAATGTCAATTCTACTAATATAAGTACAAGGCTTT
The DNA here is from genome assembly GCA_036926305.1 of Uropetala carovei. Classification (NCBI taxonomy): domain Eukaryota; kingdom Metazoa; phylum Arthropoda; class Insecta; order Odonata; family Petaluridae; genus Uropetala; species Uropetala carovei. Next base: position 2,164,822 of record JAXCHB010000277.1, read on the forward strand.
GCAAATGTAAACTTGCCATTCTCCTGCTTCAATTCATTTTATTCCATCAAGTTTCACTGAATGAGAAACTTTTTCTTTTCAGAAACATCTTTAGCACATATAGTTTCATGCTTTTGCGTCATTACTAATAATATGAGAGTTCAAAAAACACATAAATTAATGAAAGAATTATAAATTATTATATTGGATGGTTTACTCTTTGAAAATTAACTTATGTTAGCGTAAAATGAACTAGAATCATTCTTAAGTGCATAGAAATACCCATGAGGTCTACCAATAAAATTTAGACATATTTCAACAAAAATTTCTGTTGCATGTCATTCATTCTGGAACACAAAGAAAGAGTATGTAATCACTGCTTCTTGAATTTACAGAAAGTCGTTTCATTTATATATAAATATAATACAGTATAGAACCTTTTATCCAGCAAGCTTGGGATATGGGGATAGCCAGTTATATGAAATTTCAGGTTATCTGGAATATACTCATAAACAATGCTCAGAAAAAGCTAGAACCTAGCGGAACAGTGTTCTGGTCCATCGGATGCATAGATAATATTATTCCGTCTTGTTAAACGTTTAGTAATACTGCTTTGTTAACTTCATTTAATAAAAATAATATAAAAATTTTTCTTTAATTTCTTCATTGTAGTACATAAGGAATAAATCAAAATTTAACTTGATTGTAAATGTTCTACCAGTCATTTTGTGTCCACAGCTTTCAGTTCCGCTATCAGAACATGTGTTCCGTTTTGTGATATTTTCCATGTCGAGCACTATTACAATATATACCTGTACTGTACAGTAATAGAAATACTACAGTAATTGGATACTTTCCAATACAAATTCGTTGTTCTCTTCCAAATTACTTAGTCACTTGTTCACTGGAGCTCACCCAACACATGGTGGTGAGTCAGTTAATTACTAGTGAGGCATTAAATTTAAATTTCTTTCTCCTAACAAATTTTGGAAAAATGCATTACTTTTTAAAATAGTCGGTTAACTGGATTTCTGGATAAAAGGTTCTATACTGTATATAAATTTACAAAAACATCTTACCAATCAGGATGAATCTTCCATTTATCATCTCTGAAGTACTTGGTCACTGGAGTTCCTCAAAAAGAATGATAATTAAATTACAATCACCTTCTACACTATCAAAACTGAAAATGGTTGGCATTCGTGGTAATTTTTAAAATTAGATTAAAAGTTATATAAATGAAAAAATTCAAATAGCCAAGATCAGATCATCTTTGATCCTACTGGTTTCCTCTGAGATAAATAAATATAATGATTTTATATTTTCAAAGTAATTTGTAATCTATTAACTTCCAATATATTCTTTTAAAAGCTTTTGTTATCACTATCTTTTCTACGGAAATAAAAATGTGTCATCTTCTATACCAAGTATTTATCATTTTATTTCATAAAATATATCTTAGTATAAGATGGCATCTGCAAAAAACTGACAACTTTCTTCTGAGTTTTATGGAGTAACAAAAAATCAATTTAAAAATGACTTTGATAAGATATAATTTTACCCAAATTGCTTCAAATCATTCAATGAAAAGAGAACTTATACATATTTTCACCCTCAATTCAAAGAGTTTGTTTGAAATATGGAAGTAATATACTTTTATTCAAATCTATTATATAATACATATATTATAAAATCTATTAATACATATTAAAATTATGTCCACCAAGTGAAAGAGCATTAGAAATGAATACGAATTACTAAAAATATGGAAAATACAGTCACTCCCCAAGTTACAGAAGCCCGACTTACATAACCCACACTTATCTACAGTGCTGTAGTGGAGGGTATATGGTGGTATATGCCATATACCATCTCCTTTTTTCGAATGAATAGGGTATACCCTCTGCTTTTTCGAACAAATAGCATATACCCACGTCTTATGAAAAATTATACAGGTGGATTGAAAAAAAAAACTAATACGTTTTCTCCTGGCATAATAACATTACAGTCATGTAATTTGCTCTAAAATAACTGGGTAAGAACCCTCCCTCAAAGTTTTACTTTAGTATACAGTATACCCTCTGCTTTTTTTATGACTATAGAACTGCTTATGTAAATCACTAAAAAGATTTTCGTTACGCGGAAAGTTTACGTTAGCAGTTTGTATAGGTGAGTGGAACCTACTTACATGTGCAGAGGAAGAACACAAGGCATGGGTTGTAATGCAATGTTCACAGTGTGTTCTACCACTTTTGCTTAATCTTGTAACGTGCGATTTGCTTTTGTGCAAATTAATGTGTTACCCTTGCAATCATGTCTGATAAGCATTGCAGTGAGAGTAAAATGCTAGTGCTGCTAAGCGCAATGTACCATTACTTTAGATGAAAAGATGGAGATGAAGAGATATGAAAATGGCCAGTTGCTTTCATACATCTCACATGCTTTTGATTTGGCAGTGTCAACCACAAACATGCAATACTTTAAGCAAACAACTAGTAAAAAGATCACATTTGATTTTGTAAAAGAGTGATGAAGAGGTGAATTGAGACTATACTGTGAGTGTTATAACAGAATAAGAGTAAATGTCAGTAAAAAATCATTATGGACAATAGATTGAAGTTATCACAGTTTTCTTATAGTTAATTAGCAAAGTAATGTAATGGCTAAGAAATGCAAGCAAAAATCGATTTGAAATTGATTTATGGAACCTAAGTTATTTTACTGTACTGTATACTATCTGTAGTCATTTTCGACTTACGCAAATTTTGAGTTATGGAATGGGTGCTGGAACACATTCCTTACGTAACTTGGGAAGTGCCTGTATACATTTCCTTGGAAATAAACTGCTGCCTAAAAGGTAGTCTAACTTAGAAGAATGGCTCACATCAATAGCCCATCTGAACATCACTTTAGATGGGTGACGATAAGTGTTGACAAAGTATTCAAGAATTCAGTAAACAGTCTGTAAACAGGAGAACAATTTTATCTATCTCTGGTTACTGAATAAATATATATGCCTCTTATTTCTTTCTACAATGTGGCCACATGTATATGAGTTTACAAATTTATCATAAAAATTTTATACCAAGAAAATAGAACCAAAATATGTTTTATTATAAAATGCCTTTTATTTGAATGATTTTTCTCTAATGGTTCCAGAGATATGAGAATTATTAGAATATAAACATATCCATACCCAAATTAAATCTGTCTGCGTGAATCTGCAGGAGCATTTAAACGAATATTTACCGTAATTTTCCGATTATAATACACATTTTTTTCACGAAAAATTGACAAAAAGTTAGGGTGCGTATTATATATGGTAACAAGCACAACTTTTTTAGTAAGGAAATAGTTTATATTTTCGGACAAATTTCGACCAATAAATCGTACATTTCAATGCATTTCGATAACATTCCTTTAAATATCATTTTTTAAAACAAAAATAAGAACAATTATTTATTTACTTTTAGCTGTTCGAATCTTAGCCTCTGAATTCATTATTGCTGTCCTCAAATAGTTCATTGGCGATTTTGTATTCTCTCTCATCGTCTACGTAAATGGCGTCGCTGAGAACGTCATCTTCATCCTCACTATCCACTTCGGCCGAAATCATCGTCCCATATGATGTCGTCTTCAGAACCATCCATGGCGCTTGTGAGGCAACAATTTTTAAAGCCACGTTTTTTAAGAAAAAATCAATGCAAATTGCAAGCAACAAATAGTATTTTACGTATCTCGACCGGCTTGTATGAAGACGATGAAGGATGAAGACAGAGTCAGAACTAGACCTGATATTCATGTAAACTATCCTGCTCGGTAGCAAGGCGAGAACTGTTATTCCAATTGACCAGATTACTACACAATGCGACATTGAGACGTTTTTATACATTGTATCAATCTTCAAAGTGAGAGTCAAAATATATAGATGTGAAGTTTTTGTAAACACTCTCGCACATATCTCACTTGGTGGCAAGGTGAGAACTGCTAATAACCAAATGAAAAATTACAGTGATCTTTTTACAAAAAATGAGTTTTGTATTATACATGGTGACAAGGCAATTTTCACATTTCACTCATAAAAACATGGGTGCGTATTATACAGGGTGCATATTATAATCGAAAAATTACTGTACATTTGAGATATTGCAATAGTGAATTAGTTGGATGAAAAAAGTAGTTTAAACTCTATGCAGGCTACTGAACATATACTACATGTCTATAAGCAACTATGATGCACTGGAAAAAAACTCAGCTTTATTGGGTTAGATGTACAAAAGCCATTTTGTTATCGTCAGCCACAAAATTTTACTTGTGATATTATGTCGCTAAGTAAAAAATTCATTGCTACCCAGAACAGAAAATAATTACATTTTTCCTTATTCCATAAGGTACAAATGACGAAATTTTAAAAGTGACCTTAAATTTTCTTTATTTAGACTATACAACTCAATTTATAAGCTCAATAGCAAATTATAGTAATAAATAGAATCAATTACTAAAAAATTGGCATTAATAAAACTTACCTTCAACATAACTCCGTCGAATTTCTTCAACTGCATGGACACGGGTCATACCATAGAGTTCTGGTATAGCTACCACCAGGGTGAAAGGTGTTTTTGGAATAGGAGCATAATAATATCTTCGTCTCAAACGTGATACTCTTTTCTGTACAAAAATAAACACATCTAGTTGTAATATTACAAAAGACATTAAATTCTGGTTGTAAATTTAAGTACCTAATGCATTTCAAATATCCGATTTTTTCAAAAGGCATTTGTAAGCCATAAAAAGCAGACTTTGTTAGAGTTTGAAAAAATTTGTAGAGTACACAACTGATCAGAAAGAGATGCTTTTCCATGAAAAATATTACATGGATCAGAAGCAAAAGCTATTCACATGTTCATATCTATTTTCTCAAGAGGCAGGTTATATCTGTGATGTATATTCTTGTGAAGTAAGTATTTTAGATGCACTGAAAGTTAGATTATTTCAAAAGTGTAATGCAAAGTTGCTAATTAAAATGGAGAGGCAAACAAACAGATATAATTTGAAAAATCATCATTTATCTCCTCTATTACAATTGTTCTTGCATAAACTTATGTATGACTTACCATGTCATCATAATGATGCTTAATTGGCAAGGCTGTACTCCCAATTGTCTGATTTATGACTGCATCCCGAAACTTAAAAAGATAATAACAAATTATTACATAGGGTTGATGAATGAAAGGGCAATTATTTCCCTATAATAAAGAATTTTAATTAATTTAATTTTCAGAGATTAAAAAATAAATTGTTTTACTTGTTTGCAATACCAATAATAATGGTTTCATTGAAAATATTTACAAAGAAAGAGCCACCAGGTACCTTTAATTTGGTTTTGCATTATATGACTTATGTAGTTCAACAACTCATGTCACTGATGGTCTTGTACACATTTTTGAGGAATGAATTGTATTGTTTTATCTTGGTCCTTTTTTTATGGGTCTAAATGGCAATTTATTAGCATTTTAAGCCTAAATTCATTTTTGGGTCTATCCAGATTTTAGGCTGCCAGATGAAAGATTTGGTACTGTAGTAGCTTGGAAGATTATCATTTTAAATGAATGAAAATAACAAAAGAGGAAAGAAGGAAAGATTAGCTTACTGCTATAAGTTCTGGGCTGAATTCACGTGGTCCAGAATCATCATCAACTAACTCAACCTCAGCCATGTCTACACTATTATAGCTGGGTTTCAGGATACCCTGAAACTGATAAAAACAATCACGTGAAAAGTCAGCATCATTGAATTTTAATAAATGATTTCATCATTGGAATATTGCTTTGCAATTTAATAATCCATCTAAAAAGTAATAGAATTGAGTTATATTTCTAATTACTATAGGAGGGCATACTTACTACAGGTCGTAGATCTGGGTGAATCAAGATGTACCCATTGTTGGTGACAATAAAAGCATACCCATTTACTCCCAGCTGCAAATAAAATTATATCATTTTACATCTCTGTTTTCAATTAAAAATTTTGAGTAAAGGTCAAAAGTAATATAAAATAATTAAATAAGTAAAAATGAATTCTTTTGCAGTTTATGATAAAGCTCATTCAAAAAATGTGTACTCACCATATGAGGTGCCATCAACTTTTGTATATCCTGAACAGGAATATCAGTTCCAGCTACTCCAAGAAGCTCAGCTGATTTGGTCTGTTCCAAAAGAGATACCAAGTTAATATCATGCAATCATAAGAAGAACTAACAACATTCTCTTAGAGAAATACAGAAATACCTACTGATGATACTAGCTTAAGACAATATCAGCATTAGAATAGAATGAGCATAACCAACAGAGCAAGAGGTTAGGTAATTAGAAGCACGAGGATGTATTTACATGGTCATTATTTTCAGGCTCTTCCACAGCAGTACAGAAACATAAAATAATCATTAACTTGATATAGTATATACTGGAAAAGAAGGGAAAAGAGAATCAGGAATACTTAATTGCACGCTGCACTCTCTTTTCCCTCAGAGTCTATAGTTTCCTATGGGATTATTTCTACAGTATTAAGAATAAGTCATACTTATGAAAAATCTATAGCGTTTACATTCTAGTTCAATACCACTGGACACGTTACAGTTTTCTGGCAGTCACTAAAGGGGAAAACTCCTAATTAAGAGGTACAGTATAAGCGTCAAAAGATGTACATCAAACTGCCAGAGATGGTTGAGTTGTGACCATCTCCTTCACTAGCCGCTAAACATATAAAGGGATATAAGTTTGGAATACTTCCAGTCATCGGTCTCCATGCAGGTTGCATCAGCCGCAGTTGCTATATAAAATGCATATCACAATCACTCGTCCACGCACACTATTGAAGATAGCTAAATCTGGCACACTTACACATCTCAAAAGACGAAAGGTATCACACCACCGCAGGCACAATCATGTTCTTTGCATAGAAGTCACATTTTTTTTAACTGCACCAGGCACCATCTTGCTACTGGAATATAATTTTTTTAAGTATGTATCTTTTTACTAGCCTACTCTAAATGCTGAAGAAGATAAGTAAGTTCTACTTCACACTAATATGTCAAACTGGAATACACAGCTGTTAATCACTGGAAAGGGGATTGACAAAGCTTAGCTTGCTTGTCTCATGCCTGCAGCAATGCAGTAATAATTCTCGAGACTTTATAAAGATGTGCTCCCAGTTTGGCTCACTAAGTCTAAAATCTAATGGAGCAGATTAATTCCTCTTGACAAAATACCTATGCACAGTGCTTGATTTTTTGCTAAACAATTTGAAAGCATCAATTACGAAAGGTCAAGCTTTGATGTTTCAAGTGATTAAATTTTTCACGACTTTACTAGACAGACAACAGTGACTTCCATCAATGGTTCATGCTGAGGAAAAAAATGACTTTTAATACAGCCATTAATAATTAGATTGTCAAAAACTTTGATGGGCTCCTGCTGCATTATTTCACAACTCAACTAGTCAAACAAATAAACTAAGCACTGTTCAAATGAAATCCACCGAACCTACAAGAATTCTAGACTTACACTACAGATATATGCCATTGACTATAATGAATATATACAGAGGCACGCTGCACGCAACAGACAGGACCGAATGATCATTATTAAAAAGTACCTCTCTCACTCTCTGAACCCAATAGGCTTCGTTTATGAGAACTCGTTCTGTGATGTTCTGAAAGTGGACAGGATTAATTGCAATTTGATAAAATTATATCATTTAACAATCATAAAACATTTAGCACATACATTTTTAATAACATATAAATATCCAACATTTATGCTTTTAACACAGACTGATGAAAACACAACATTAATTTTTCACAAGAGAAAGTTAATCATGGCAATGTTAAATGATGAAATGTAAACAGGAAATGCAATTATAAAATTTAATTGTTCTCAAATTTCACACACATTTATTTAATATTAATTTGAAGTAAGTTATTATAATTTATATTTGGTTAAGGTTTTCATGTATGTTATGCTTGAAAATGAAATATAACAATGAATGTGACAATAATGAGAAGTTTTTCTTTAAAGGAAATGGAATTTTATGATGTAATTGACTTTTTCATCATTATGAGAATGTCAGAAAAAAATCAGTTTTCACAAAGCTAATATAATATAATACATAATGTGATATTGAAATATCTTTTATAAAGAAAAGTGTTGAAAAATAATGAGTCATTTCACCCTTATACATTAATATGTTTTAAGAGTGTGAAATATTTTCAAAAAGACCTGAACCGAGTTTAAACTTTGCTAATGAGATGAAAATGCATCATATAAATATATGAGAAAAATCCAAATAAAATCTGCTGATAATTTTCTAAATGATATCCCTGACTATGCATATTTACAGTGGGCATATCAATTACATGATTCTGGTCTTGTTGTATTTTAAGATCATAAATTAAGATGATTCGATTTTTACCTCAAGTTTTCATGATATAGCATTTTTACTCTATATTAATGTATTGCATGAAAATGACTCTTAACCAGTTATGATATGATGTCCCTATATATGTACTTGTAATTAGCCTCATTCAAATCGCTTTAAAATTCTTTTTATTATTCATCTTAACTTGATTATGAAATACAGGCAGTCCCCAGGTAACGTAAGCCTCGACTTATGCAAACCTGCACTTACGTAAGTGACCCCATCAATTTGTACAAAAAAAATTTCATTATGCTTACATTAGTGGTTTTCGTAAGCGAGTGCGAACTAAATCTATATGTATGTGAGCGGAGAAAGAACACAAGACGTGGGTTGTAATGGGAAATCCCCACTATGCTACCCAGCCAATTGCCATTCTGGCAAATTTTTAGCTACATATATCTAGCGACTTTGGGTTCAAAAAGAATTAAACCTGAAAAAAGGCCACAGCGACTACCTACTAATCTAGCGAATCGATGTAACAATGTACCTAATTGTAGCGACTGGCTATAATTGTGGCATACTTCTGCACTCATATGAATACAATAATAGATTACACTGTTGTTACATGTCTGTGGTTTCTTTCCCAATCCCTTCAGTCTTTTTCCAATCGTTGATGCGGGTACTTGATCTCTTAACGTGTGTTTCGCTTGTGCACAAATTAACGTAAGTGTTGCCCTTGCAATCATAGCTGATAAGCATCACAATGAGAGTAAAAGTGCTAGTGATGTACTATTACTTTAGAAGAAAAAATGGATATTGTGAAGAGATATAAAAATGGCCAGTTGCTTTTTATATCTCATGTGCTCTTGGTATGGCAGTGTCAACCATAAACACCATTGTAAAAGATAAAGAACGCATTAAAGAGCATGTGATAGGTTCTGCGCCTATGAAGTCAACTATTATTACCAAGCAACGTTCTGATGTACTGTGCGAAATGGAAAAATTATTAACTGTATGGATTGAAGATCAAAATCAAAGACGTATACTGCTTAGCCTTCAGACGATCCAAGAGAAGGCTAAAAGTATTTATGCACACTTGAAGGAAAAGAAAGGTGAAACAGAGGGAAGTTTTCTTGCGAGTCATGGGTGGTTCAATCATTTTAGGAATAGTGCAAATTTACATAATGTGAAAGTGAGTGGTGAGACAGCTAGTGCTGATGCAGTGGCAGCAGAAGTTTCCTAAATTGTTCACAGAAATAATTGAGGAGGGTGGGTATCTGCCAGAACAGGTGTTTAATGTAGATGAGACAGGCCTTTATTGGAAAAGAATGCCTGACTGTACATACACTGAAAAAGAAGAAAAAGCAATGCCAGGCTTTAAGGCGGCTAAGGATCGCTGAACACTCCTCCTTGGAGGGAATGCAGTGGGAGATTGAAAATTAAAACCTCTGCTTGTATACCACTCAGAAAATACATGGGCATTTAGAAATGTGACAAAGTTCTCTCTTCCTGTCATAAGGAAGTCTAACGCAAAGGCATGGATTACAATTGCCATATTTGAGGAGTGGTATTGCAATCATTTTTATACCAGAGGTAAAGGAGTATTGTCACAAAAAAATACCCTTCAAAATCCTGCTGGTGCTTGATAATGCTCCTGGCCATCCTCCACACCTGGATGATTTTGATGATAGCATTATGGTTGTGTTTCTGCCCCCGAACACAACTGCACTATTACAGCCTATGGATCAGGGGGTTATAGCATCCTTTAACGCGTATCAGAATACCCCCGAAATATTTTGTAGGGTTATAGAAGAGACCTAAAAAAACATTTTGAGATAGGAAATAAGAGGACGGCAATGCCTCCGTTATGCGCAACAGAACACCAAACGTCGAGGTTGCGCTTGGAAGATAGACAAACCCTTACCTGGAGGCAAACAAACTCTCAAACATTCCACCCCTCTTCCCCTTTCAGGCCTCGTAGCTACTATGACGTTGTCCTCGTCAGCTGATGCTGCTTACTCGACATTTGCCATTTACAACTGAAGTGGTTAGCATGGCTCAGTACACAACTGCGGAACTTGCTGACATCGTTTTTGTCACTGAAACATGTAAACGCATGCTACAAGTGCTTCTAAAAAAGTAAACATTTCATTTCAAAAGATATTTTTTGTTTTTACATTTCAACCATTTCCCTTCTGGGCGCTACCTCAACACGTTGACTTCAGTGCTCTCTGACTCATAACAGAGGCTTCTCCGACCACTCATTCCCTATCTCAAAATGGTTTTTTAGGCCGCCTCTATAACCCTACAAAATATTTTGGGGGTATTCTGATATACCTGGTATACACAAGATGTATGCACAAGCTATTACCACTATGGAAGGAGAGGATGTGATGACCCTGAAGGAGTTTTGGAAGGGCTACAACATGTACCAGGCAGTAAAAAACATCGCAGCAGCCTGGGAAGAAATTAAAAACACTAACATAAATGGCGTTTGGAAGAAACTGTGTCCTCAGTAAGTTTCAAGGGGTTTCCCACAAGTGTGTTTGACGAAGTCAACAATAAAGTAGTTGAGCTTGCTCATCACCTCCAGCTTGAAGTGGAGGTAGAAGATGTAGAATGGCTCATCGACTCGCACAGTGAAGAGAGGATGAACGAGGATTTGATAGAGTTGGAGGCACAGAAGGTGGTGGAGAGCAAAGACGATGATGCATGCAATGGAATAGAGGAACAAAAATGCTTCACAGCCAAGAAATTAGCTTAAGTCTTCAATGATATCAACTCGGCACTGGCAAAATTAGAGAAGATGGACCCCAATGTTGCAAGGTTCACGAAGGTCAGCAGGACAGTCCAAGATGCCATGTCCTGTTACAAGGAAATCTACAACAAAAAAAAGAAGGCCTCTGTGCAGACTTCTATCTACAACTTCATTACGAAGGTTGACCGCCAACCACAACCTTCAATTTCTTCAGCACCTGACGTCGACGAGGCTGCTGTCGATGACCCTGTGTGAGAGTGAATGCAAATGTGTGTGCGTGAGTGTGTTTGATGAGTGAGTGTGTGATCCTCCCCTTCCGATCAAGACACCAACCCAACCACAACCTATGCCCATTCAGCTGAACAGGCCAACATTAAGAATTAAGGTATGTGAAGTTCAACATTAAATTATTTAACATAAACTATGATTGTAGAAAGGTGTTAATAACTGTTTTTCTGTGTACTAAATTCGATGCTGACATTATCCACTATGCTTATTCGCAGTGATAAAAATATTTTCTTTATTTACAGTTAAGATTTTTCAGGGGATGGTTGATTGTTGATTTACAGTAATAAGTGATGCAAATGCATTAGAATTCTTGTATTGCACAGTAAACTGCCTGAAACTTCACCCACTGTGATAGTTTTGGTGAACAAATCTCTTATCTATTTAGGAAATTCTCCTCCAACGATTAAAGTGACTTTCCCATAACTGCATAATATGTAAATGGCTTGAATTGCCTATGTTTTAGCACAGAAATAAACAGCTTGGCAAAACTGACATTCATTTTGTTTACCAAGAAAATGTCTATTGGACACTGTGAGAGCAAACTGCACTTAGTAAAAACCGACATTTCACCTTGTGTAATATATTATTGATTTACATCAAGAATTCATTCATTCATCTTTCAATTTATACACCATCAGTCTTAGTTTTCTGTTAACCATATTCTATACTCACATTAGCCACTGTGTTTACATGACTCTATTTTAACCGATTACTTGTACTGTACTGATGCAGTAAATTATACGTACTTTAATTTTCAGATATCACTTTTTCAAAATTGCTTCGCATGCTGAATAAAATGCCTTCAGGGGCTGGATCCGGCCCACAGGCCTTAGCTTTCCCACATCTGCTGTACTTTCCGTAGTAATTTTCGACTTACGCAAATTTCGAGTTAAGTAATGGATGCTGGAATGCATTACTTACGTAACCTGGGGACTGCCTGTATAGAGTAATTTAAAATGAGAAATACAACCCTTAATATATTAATGTGTTATGAATGGAAAGGTCTTGTCATATGTGAAAATTGTGCTTATTGAGAATTACCACAATTAATAACTTACCACATTCTCTTTCTTGTCAAATACTGGCATGGAAACTGAGGTCATTAGGTGATATTTATGGGGGACACCATTGTGGTCCTGGACCTAATTATTCCAAATTATAAGAAAAAAATATGTAATTACACAGATTTCATTAATATTAATATACAGTAAAAGCCCATTCTAACGGCACCCACGGTACCAAAGTCGTGCCGCTAAAATGAATATGCCGCTAAAACGTATGGTGCCTCAAATCACATTCCAATTACTTTGAGAACATATTTGGTATCTTTTAACGTTCTTCTTCCCTATAAGATATTGTATATGTATGTTGTTCTTCGTTATCTAATTCACTATTTTTTGTCGGAATTATTACGGTGTAACTTATAAATTTATTAATTTTTGTAATGCTCATTCTGGGAACCGAAAGTGTCCAACGAAAATGACATTACTACTACAACCATAATTTATTATTCACAATTAACAGATTATTTTGCTTTTTTCGTTGAAAGTAAATATAAACGAAACATCCAGTTTTCGTATCCCATGGTGATGTTTAAAATGAGATAGCCACCCATAAGAAAAAATACATCGTTCAGTCAATTGCAATTGTTGATAAAAGTATTTTGCCTTTTCAATTAATAGTGGACCTGTGATTGGGAAACCTTCAGAATGTTTCACTTTAAACCACTCGTACAATACTGCATCCAACTGTTCTAGCTTTGGCTTCCTTAAATTTTTATGTTTTTGGATATTTTTATTTGTCTCAGATTCTGCAAAAAAATTAGAAGTTGTTGTTTTCTTGCTTTAATACCATATATCATGGATGAGCTTATATTATTATTAATATATGTCTATTTACCCCATTATCCAGACATTGGCAAATGTCAATTTTCTGTCGTAAAGTAAGCACCATTCGCTTCTCTTGTTTTCTACTACTACTGCTGCCACTACTCATGTTCTTTAGGGTATCTTTAAATGTTTATAAAATAAGTTTAATAACAAATAAAATTATTACGCAGTACGTCACAACTGTTGACACCCTGAAACAGAAGAGGAACTACTTGCAATATGTGGTTAAGCTTACGGAAGATCAGTCATGACTGTGACAACATCTATTAGACAATTGGAAAATATAAGTTCACCAAAGATGCCGTTAGAGCGAGTTTGCCACTAGAATGGGTGCCATTAAAATGAGCTTTTACTGCAGTTCAAGTAACATGGATACATCTGCACTCCTTACAAAAATTTGTAGAAAATTATAAAAGTAAAGATTACATTGTATGAATTTCTCATAATTGACAACAATTATCTGTGTGTATGTATGAACATAATCTGACTATGCTTCTATTTTCTAGCATTCTTCTCTCATTGCTCAGCCAATTCTTATATTCATTTTTTGGGCAAACATAACAATGACATACAACATTGTGTTAGAGTATAAAATACATAATAATTTTATTTTTGTTATGGCCAGCAAATCCCAAATGTCACTAGCAATAACAAACATACCCTTTTATGTTGTTGCTCATCCTTGGAGTTGAATTTTAATCTATTTTTTCTGTAGCTCTCAAATCTCTCTTTTTGTTTTTGACATTCTTTTTCTTCCCAGAGCCAATCTGTCATCTTCGGATCCTATCAGAAAAAAGTTACAAACAAAACTTACCCATTAGTTTCTGAGATATTTATTTTTGCATTATAAAAATCATAAACATTTAAAACATAACAGATGAACTGATAGCTGACCGTAATATCTGCATAAACAGGAGTCCATACTACTGGATGGTCAGTTTTTCTTAGGACCATAGGTCGAGCCATTACAGGAATGTAGCGGAGAACTTGCTCCCTTACTTCTGCCAATGTGCTGAGGTGAACATAATATCCTAAAAATGTGACAAATGAAGTTAAATACTCTTCAAAATAATTGTAAGAGTGGATGAAAAACTTTGGTTTTACACCTGCGAGTATTTTTAACTAACACAACACAAATCACAAACCAAAATTAGATTTATTAAAAAATTGCAGCAAATATAGACATTACTTTTTTCTATTCCCAAGAAGAATGAAATTCTCTCGTCTGTTTTATTCTTTAGAATACTCACTTTATATGAATTTCCTTGCTTTTTAGATAGAAATATTACTTAATACTCAATGCAGTTCATATTGTACCTTGGTTCTGGCATGCTATCCATTTGACCTCACGCACATCTGCCACTTCTTTACCAATTAGGTAAGTGAAGACACGCACAGGCATGAAGGGAAGTTTTTGCCAGTTGTACTCCTCAAAGATCTCTTTGAAATTATAAGGTACACCATCTGTCACAAGCATTATGGCTTGGTTACAGCGTGCACCTTGCCTTTCTTCTCGGTACTATAACAAACATATGATGGGTGAAGTGAGAACAAAATGTAACTGAAGCAAAAGAATGTTAAATATCATGATTGGCAGCTGTAATGCCCTAGTTTGCCAATAGATTTCCATATAGCTGTGATAGGAATTACATTCCATAAAACTAACATTGCTGTGTCTATAAATTCTGGTCACAAGGTGTCAAACTTCATGAAAGATGTGATAAAGCAAGATTTTTCCTTTATTATAAAAAATAATTATAATATATAATGTCATATCAGAATATAACAAAAACCATGTATAAAGTTAGCAGTAATAAATCATAATAAATTCAATAAAATTCCAATTGCCAAGTAAGAAGAATAAACAATTTTGTTAATGTACGCATTGTGACAACTTATCCAAAGCAATTGGCTGGCAAATAAATTTAAACATTTAAAATTATGACTGTACAATTATGAGATATTTTGCTAAAATGTATTTTTTCATCATGAGGTATCCAGGAAAAGGTAGGAAAAAGCCATAATTGGCATGCTTTGTTTCTACTCGTTTGCCTTGCCTTAAAGAAGTACATAATTACACAATTTGCTTGACCATCATTCCACTCAGGTATGGTGCAGGTACTCAAGGGTGCCAACTAGTGGAATTTTCCTGCATTTTCAAAAGGCTCAAAATAATTTATCCCTATGGACCATAATACTTCAAGATAGATTCAAAATTAAAACATGCTAAACGTCACCTCTCAAAATTTGATATCCTCCTCACTTATATCAATTGAACTTTGATTTTTTTAAAGCTTTCAATTACAGTATTTTCTTGGTTATCCTTTTCAGATTATTTGGTTTGCAGATTATCCATGCTTAAGACAGTTTGTATGTTAACAAATTCAGTTTTCTGAATAGAGCTATAGATGAATAGGACAATTTACCTGAGGAATTTTTTGAGCCTTTCCTAGAGTGACCAGACGTCCTGTTTTATTTAACTCTATCCTGCTTTTTTTTTCTTGTCCTGTTTTGTCCCGCTTTTTTTAAATCTTGTTCTGCTGCATACTTTCTTCTTAAATATTATCATATAGTACGCATATGTTTATGAATTAGGCAAACAGGATGTCAAAATATGAATATAACTACAATCTCTTTTGTTGAAAATAAAACAGAATCGAAAAGGGAGCAGGTACTTCAATAATTCACTGCTTTTATCGTGTCTGCACGGGGAGATAGTCGATATGTCTTAAATGCAGTAAAGAGCTGTGAACTTAGTACATATGATATATTTCATACAGGTTTTCTTGACAACTTATGTCGTATTAGGAGTATATTTTATTTTATGATATGATGCTTTCCTTCTATAGATCCACATCACGTATTGTTTCTGCACATCTTACCCCCCTAACATTGAGATGTCACATAAAAGAAAATGTCATTTCACCAAAGTATTACAAAAAGAATTTCCGTATATTGTAAATGCTAAAAAAATTAATTCAAATAGTGATGTGAAATGTACCGTGTGTGTAACTTAATTTTCAATCACTAACAGTGGTCGTACGTCTATAATCAGACACATTGAAACCAGTAAACAACAAAAAGCTTTAAATGTTGACGCCTCTTCATCGAAATTGACATCCTTTTTATGTAGTACAACATTTGGAGATGTTGAGAAAAAATGTGCTATATCTTAAGATGTATTTCCTATCACACAGTATGCCATCACCAAAGTTACTGAAGCATGGACTGTACATCCAGAATAATTCGACAGCTATTCGAAAAGAAATTCTCATGTGCAAGAACGAAATGTGAATCTATTGTTACTAATATTTTTCTGCCATTTGCTATGGTGGATTTAAGGCATGATTTGAATAATGCTAATTTTGTTACAATTTTTACTGATGCCTCCAACCATAAAAATGTGAAAATGTCTTAAACTTTGGTAAGATATTTCAGTGTGAGGGCAGGAATTCAAATTAAAATAACAGAATTAGCATTTCTCCCTGGAGAAACAAGTGAAATAATATCAAATCATGTAATGGAAATTTTGAACAATGAATCCCTTACTGAAAAATTATTGCATTAAGTGAAGATAACACAAACATGAATTTTGGAGGAGTAAAGAGAAAAGGAGAAAAAAATGTTTACAGAAAATTAGGGGCAATGTTACAAAAAAATTGATTGGAATTGGTTGTTCTGCACACATAATTCATAATGCAATGGAAATGGCAGCATGTTTAATGCCTATTCTTTTGTGACTTATCCTATATTTGTATTTTGCAAATCGACAGGACCAATAAATCTATCTATCTATCTATATAGAGGCAATAGTTTACAAAATTTACTATCATTTTGATATATTTACTGTAAGAGTAGACTAATTAAAAAGTTTTTACAAGGAATATAAAAGGTTACTTGGTTATTCCAAAACCAGATGGCTGACTTTGATGCCATCTATTGAACGCATTCTAGCATTGTTTGAACCAATTAAGTCATATTTTATGTCAA
Source organism: Uropetala carovei (assembly GCA_036926305.1). Taxonomy (NCBI): domain Eukaryota; kingdom Metazoa; phylum Arthropoda; class Insecta; order Odonata; family Petaluridae; genus Uropetala; species Uropetala carovei. The sequence continues at coordinate 2,182,141 of JAXCHB010000277.1, forward strand.
TAGAAAAGTGCCCCACAATAATTTTGAAATATTCTGAGGATGAAACAGCTGAGTTGTGGTAGTTTTTCATACACGAACAATCAGCTTTGTTTCATACAACTATCTTAAGAATTAAAAACTCAAATTCTACTGTAATGGAAGTAATTGAGGCAATCAATGACTTAAAACATAAATTGAAATCCAGAACAGAATTAGATTTTGTCTCAATTCATTTAAGAAGTATACTGAGGAAACTGGAAGGGCGCAATAATAATATAACCAAGCATTTTTTTAAGTACTCAAAAATATTCTCCACTACTAGCTCAGAATACCTAACAGAGTGGTCAGAACAACTTGATCAATTTGTTGTATTTGATTGGTGTGTTTTGAAAAAGAAAATTAGATTGAAAAATGTTCAAGATTGTATAGAATTTTAATGAAAATATTTCAACCATGTAAAATTAAATGAGTCTCTTATTTGATGGGATTAGTAAATTTACATTGTTCAGAAAAAAAGCTTTTGCAGTGGAATGAGGAAAAGCTTTCTGTGGAAAAGCGATGGTTGGAAATTTTTCAACAATTTAAAAGAAATTCAGTTCCATTTGAAAACGTACTTGTTCTGACTGAGTTCAGTCTTTCTTTGCCTGGGACCAATACCTGTGTTGAGAGGGCGGTCTCAGTCCTCAATGATATGTGGACGAATGAGAAAGCAAGGGCTAAATTAGAAACTTTGAAAGCCAGCTTAATTGCGAAATGCAATTTCAATCTACGCTGTGAGGAAATTATGACAATTTCCAGCAATGAAAAATACTAAAACAGCTTCATGGCAGTGAGAAATATGCCTGTACTGCCTAATATACATATATATATATATTAAAAAGATTTTTGTTTGACAGGATGTTCAGTGACAGAAGTTGTTTTATTTCTTTATGCTATTTATTTGTAAATTAAGTGACAGAACTTGTCTTATTTCTTTATGTTATTTATGTTTTATAAAAGTTACAGAAGTTGTCTTATTTCTTTGTTATTTATTTGTGAATAAATTATCTATACTAGGACCATCTGAACTTTTGTTTTGTCCTACTTTTACCTGAAGAAAATCTTGTCACTTTTCATATGATGTTGCATTTGTAAATGAGTTGCCTATTATGAGAATGTAAAAAACCATTGTCCAACTTTTTAAGTTGAATCCGTTTCACCAATGAAGGAACACCAATCCTGAATTGCCCTTCTCAGCAATTTAATGAGCACAAAGCAGGACACCTGATTGGGCAAAATAAAATGTTGTCACCTTGTCAATTACATTTCAAATTTTGTTATATATACAGAATTCTAGTCAAATTATGCCTTTTTGACGTTTGAAAAGTTCATCATAAAAAACAAATTTAGATAAAAGATGTCCTGATCTGTCCTGTTTTTTCTAATAAATGTCCTGTTTTTTCCTTGTGTGAATATGGTCACCCTAGCCTTTCCCTCCAAAAAAACATTTCTTAAAATAAAGTAAAAACTATTAATAATGAGTAAACATAGTAAAACAAAGTTTTAAAAAAGTTAATCAATATAAAAGCAATGTAAGAATATTTTAAGTTCTATATCTAATTACCGTACATGACACAATTGTAAATCAATTAGGTACATCTAAATATCACTGTATATATAGCAAATAAAATGACGATGGAGTTGGAAGTAGCAGGATTGCCTAGAATAAGGTAATCACATATACCGGTTAGGGAGCCCGTCGTTGTGTTCCAAAAGATTGAACGAAACTCCTCTTTTGAAAAGGTTTTGAGATGTTTGTTATTAAAGGTTTCGGTAATTCAATCATACCACACAAGTGAACACGGAACAAATTTATAAGGTGTGCGGAAGTAAGTATACTAGCAGCAGGAAACTGCCCTATTTTCTGTCTATACGATCTATACATTATTATTAGCTGAAGTTAGCGTTACAGTTGCTTGTTGATCCTCAATTTGGGGAGTAAGTGATCGGAAGCGCGACCTGACGTCCTATTGACTATTAGTGTGTAGAACTGCGTGAGTACAGAAATTACCAGCAAGAGATTGGTATATTCAAGACTTCCTACAAATTGTGAAATGATAAGGAGGGAAGAATAGATTGCCATGGTGTGATTCATTGTAACTGATCGGTCTGCTGCAACGTCGACATTTTGACTCTGCCGTGCTTCGTCTGGCATTCTTTTTATTCTGTTGAAATTTCTCCTATTCTACTAGTATGAGGGAAATAATAGGTGAAGACCTATACATCATTTGAAATCATTTCACAAGGCAAGAAATTGCTGGAGGTGTTATTAACTAAGGATAAAGAGTCTATGAAGGAGACAGTCTTTTTAGCTGAGAGACTTATTGTTAGTTTCAATCGAATTAATTTCTTCGGCTCAGTTAGTTCTTCCAACAAAACTAATTTTCCATATGAGGTTTTATTCTTATGTTTTGACTCTTTCAACTCGATGCTCTATAAATACGAACCCATATTTGATATTATTGAGTAAATTTGTAAAACAAACGAACGGATTGTTTTGTCATTTTTGATTTGGTAGGTACTACTGCTTGACAGTTTTTATTTGACATATTCCAGATTAAATTGTTTTTCTGCATGCATTAGCATCAATCGAGTGCTGGCATCCCTAAAGAGAAAGAATTTCAGGGGGAAATTTTGTAAACGTAACAAATAGTGTATATTTCAGATTTGAATGAATGTGCAATTAATAATATACATAGTAAATAATTAAACATTTCCCATTTCATTCTTTATCTTCAAGTTCTTCTATACTATTGATTTCGTATTTACAAATATTTGTTTCTTCCTTAATCATGAGAGCATTAGCGTATTGTCTATTTTGTAGACTAATTACTCCTCCAATCACTAGAGTTGGTTCTCAACCGGGGGGCACACCCCCTAGGAGAGCGTACAAGGATTCCAGGGGGACGTGAAGCTTTTTGGACCAAAATAATTTTTTCCTAAAAACAGCAAGGATCTTTTACGCAATTTGTGCCTAACGAGAAAGCATAATATTGTGACAACAGCGTGTCCGACCGCCTCACGAGCTGGCCAACTTGAAGTTGCCACGAGTGATTACTGTCATAATCCTTTGTCTAATTGTTTTATGCAAAGCTGGGAAGTGTTTGCAAGGTAAGTTGGTAAAAAAATATGCCTAATTCAGAAAAATGACTCGTTTTTGATTATTCTAATCTTGTGTTCGGTTGATCTCGGTCAAAAAAACTAATAAAACAAAAATTACAAATATTTTTTGATAAAACCCTTATAAATAATTAAAGAAAATTTTCTGGGGGAGGACGGCGTGAAGATTTTAGAATTTAGAAGATCAGAAGGGGGGCATGAGACGAAAAAGGTTAAGAACTAGTGATGTACCGGGTACAAAATAATACCGGGTAACCAGGGAAGCAAAGAAAAATTACCCGGCCGGGTATCCGGGTAGCGCTATGGCTTTTTTTTGTGCTTTTTCCAATTTTTCACAAATTTGACGCCTTTCTTGATTTCACTCTAATAATACCATACTAAGTGCCTTGAACCCTTTGATAGCAAAAATGGCCTATCCACTGTTTACGCTAGTTTAGTCGTCCTCAAGGGGTTCCCCCAAAGCGAGGCGGGAATCATATACGAAGAGCAGAGGAATAAACTCCTTCCGCAAAATGCGGAAAAACTATTGTTTATTCATCATAATCTCCCATTGTTGAAATTTAATTATTAAAATTTTGTCTGCACTTTTATTGTATTCTTTACTTAAGAAGATTTTATAAAGTTTAGAACATTTTTCAAGCTGGTACTGTTAACCAGTCGTCAAGTATAATTATGTTTCTTGCGGGCTAAATAGCAAAAGTAAAATATTAACTTCCATTTAATTTGTTTTTATTGTAATCCTTTTTTGCTCATGAGGGACCGAGTACCAGCGCCCGGTGCCGGGTCCGGGTAATTTCCGGGTACTGAAAATATGTCCGCGTATGCCGGGTACCCGGTACATCACTATTAAGAACCACTGCACTAGAGGATGTTCGCTAAAGGAAGATAGAGACTTCAAAGCACTTCTGTATGTAGCAGCAGAACAGTTCACTCTTTTAGGAGAAGTACAAGCAAAGTCGTACAGAACTCCATAAGATGAGGGTATCTAACCCCTCAATTTATCGTAGGGAGCAGCTCAATTCTTGTTGGGACCTAAAATTGCCTACACACCAGGGGCAAATAGAGTTTGTACCATTTTGTCGGATCTGAAATTTTGCCACCTTAGATTAGAAGGGTGATGTATGGCAGGGGCGTTGAGGGCCCCATGACTGCTACAGAAGCTGTGAAGGCCTACCATGAACCTCAAAAATTCAACTCAGGAAGCTAATATAGTAGTAGTACCTATGTAGTTATACGAGCAATGAAATGAATGTTTTTAATTAAATTTAGATCTATTTGGATTATTAGATTATTGTGATATCTCTTGAATTCATTAGGCTGGATAATCAAGTGTGCTCTATACTGAAATGCACAATTGTCATTTGGGGTACATTAATGGCATCTCGTTATTTATTTAAGTTTTGGAACCATTTCTTTGAAGCAGCTAATACCGACAAAAATTCACATGACGTAATGCCTATATTATTTTGCTTTGCCACACATATGAAAACCATTTTTTTTGTCAAATTAATCATGTGATGTCACAAACATTTTCTGTGTTTAGGATAATATTCTAACCATGACCTATCTAACTTATTATTCAATATCATTTAAACTATACAGCATATAAAATTTCATCAATATTAACACACATGCCAACACTATCACAAAACTCCAAATTTTGATCTATTTCATAAGTTGTAGTTAAAGTTGAGAATTTTGGAACAACTGAAATTCATTTATGAATGTTATCATGAATATTGATGGAGTCTTGTGGACACAGAGGCAAACATGATGTAGCTAATATGCTCTACTGCTTTGCTAAAAAGTTGCCAAAAATTTTAATTTATTTTTTGAGAGATTTTAATTATTTCAAACAAATGTACATATTTTGTATTTTCAATTTACAGTGCTTGGCTTCACTTTATTTACATGTAACAGCAAATGTATGATATATTTTTAAGAAAATTTGTTAAAAATATGTTCTCTTACCAGTTGAAGCAGTTCAAATGCCTTTATCAATGCCGATGTAAAATTAGCAATCTCTTTAGTTTCAATTTCTTCCATTGCCATTTTAAGTTCTCTGACATTACCTAAATTTGCCTGGATTTAGAGATGATACAAGCCCATTAATAATTTATCAGTAAAATAATACTTTCCTATTAAAACAGCACCAATTACATACATGATAACTTATATTAATATAATTCAAATGCATAAAATATATATATTACTTTAACTTCAATTTATTTTTCTTAAGACTTCTATTGATGCTAGCGATGTTATCAAATCAATACAATTCAGGTTTGTATATGAATATTTGATTGTTTCCAAGTATTTTGCGAAATGGAATTAAAGGGATTGCTATTTGCTTACCTGAACTAGAAGGTCTCTGAAACAAGGCACAAGTTCAGTTGTTTCCTGAGAAAAATTGAATATATTCACATAGTCGTTGTTTCCTAATGTGTCTAGGATATTGGACACAACATGGCGAGCAACCTCCTTGCGCATGCCAGTCATTGAGCCTGAGAAGTCGACTAGCACGACAATGTCTTTAGGACTTGTTGCTGCTTCAATGTACCAGGACCGTGTCCGACAGTCAAAGAGATCTACTGGATCCTGTTTCCATTTCACAGCTGTAATGAATAAAAAAGCAAATTTTCCATAAGCACATTTATATAAATTTCTATGAATGCCCTATATATTTTTACATTTTAAGAGCAAGCAGCAAAAATTAGTTTTCAGTTATGTACTTTATATATTTTATAGTTATATAATTTTTATTAATTTCATAAAAAACATTATTACCTGGATATTGTCTCATAAAACCTTTAGCACTACCAAAATATTGCCAACTGAGTGATGGATCCATTTGGTAATTGCTGATAAATACAGGATCTAAATCTTCTGACCACCTAATAGCCTTCAGGACATCAGTTGCTGTCAAAATAATTATATTGTTTTTTTCAAACTTTTGATGGTACAAAAACTGTTTAATTATGAAAATCATAGGTTAAGTAAAAAAATAGGTTATAATCATTATATTGCAATAAATTAATACCGATTAAAACTATGATGTCAAATGCACAAAGTTTCTGAGTCATAATCAACAAAGTCATTTTAGAGAAAAAATGTTCTTACTGTAGAATACATGATAAATCAAGACAATCGTGCATTTAATTTTTAAAAACAAAATTATTAACAATTTCAAGCATTGATGAAATTACACATATTTAGTAATTTTCTCGAAAGGTTCTGAAATCACATCAGAAGCCCAGAATCTATAAAAATACAAAATAATGGCCTCCTCTTCACGTCATTATAACTTGATATCCTGGGAAAGTAGAATCTACTTCAAAGTAGAGATGCACCGAATACTCATTTTGGCCGAATATTAAAATCAGTATTCGGCCGAATATCTCCATTAGCATAAATTAGTGATGCACCGAATATCGGCTTCGGCCTTGGTAATCGGCCAAAAATGATTTAAATAATTTTCATCTTTTAAATTCTATGAGATGGAACTCTTTTGGATCTCGGAAATTAAATTTTCGTTCATTTCCATAACAGTGTAAGAACACAACTTAAAACGGTGATAAAACTACACAGAAAACGCTGAAATACAAAGTATTTGCCACAAGGGCGGTTCTGGTCACTCACTTCGAAAACAAGGTGTGTTGATCGCTTCAAAGACACTCGCTCACCGCTCAAACAAGTACACGCACTGACGTCAGAACTTAGCACACCGCCATAACATTACATTGTATTGTTTATCCGCTTAGTCGCTCGCACCGCCCGCGTCGCTTGTACGTAGGACGGAGCCTTAGCCTATTAATTTTTAAAATGATACTACTAATACGTTCTGCGTTTACAAAAAATCTGCAGACATCCCCAACGTTGACTGTGAAAGCAGGTTACAACCGCAAGAATATTCCTCCCGGGGAATTTCCGAAATCGTTTTTAAAACACTACCAACCTGAAGTACCAACTAATGAACACTAATGTTTTCTATAGAAATCTATTTTAATTCTTTGTTAATATGAAGATATACACAAAGAATCGCAGCCCTGTTAAGCTTATTATATATTCTGTTATATAAAAATGTCTGCACTTACGAAATTCAAAAATGAAACGAAAACTCAGTCGACATTGTGTCATTTTGGTTTTGGCACGATGGCGCTACTGTTTATACGTCATATTACGTCATGCAAAAACGTGAACCAGATGGCAAAGGTTGTCTGCTACTTAAACAGTACCGTAAAACATCAAAAATTTCAACTAATGAGGAGTATTCTAAATAAACGAATTGTCCACATATTGGAACACACTAATATATTATACGTCGTAGGCCATAAAAACGAGTAGCACATAATTGTCAGGCTGAATCCGAGATATGTGAATTGTATTGGCAACAACTCAATGTATTATGCTTTTATTTAGTGTTTTCAGCTTCCTTCTATTATGTCATCATTTTTCATTTTATCAAAAAAAATGTAGTATTCGGCCATCCAAAGGCCGAAGCCGAATAGCAGATTTTGGCCGAATACCGAGGCCGAATTTCGGTGCATCACTACTTAAAAGTCACATTTTAAGCTTTAGAAGCATTGAATAAAAGTCTAATCATAACCAGTAACATATATGCAATTTGTGAAAAAGTATACGTAATTCATTTTACTAATAAATTTCAGTAGTGATATTCATTTGACTCACCTTTGTCATATACATTTGTTGGAACATGTACCGAAGAGAAACTAGTGTTCACAGGTGTTCCATGAAAGTGACGGCTTGCATTTAAAACCATTTCTCTCTCGCCTTCTTTGAGACGTCTTTTGCATGTCTTTTCTTCAACTTCCCTTTGCTTCCCGTCGTCCACTACCACTTTGCTCCCTACACTCACTTCCCCGTCCTCCACAACCACTCCTAGATCATCCTCTGAGGAGGCAGAAGATTCCCCTTCGCCTCCTTCCAATTCCTTTGCTGCCCTTTTATTACAAGCTTCTTCCGGTGTAACTAACAACTTTGCATTGTAGTATTCAAAATATCCAGGAAGAGGCTCAGGATCATGAACCCAAGCTGCATGCTCAGCAGCATCTGTTATTTTCTACAAAAACAAAGATACAAATTTTGGCTTTTTGGGAATTCAATCTCAGGGCCTCTTATATATAGTAGCATGTAATGTGTCAAAGTGCCCGGGATTACTAATGCCAATAAGGAAAATATTAATGCTTGTAGGGAAGAATAGAATTCTAGAATAACAAGTATTATCACAATCTGAATTATAGTTACTCTCTTGGGCCCTGCTTAATCTTTCATCCATGTATTTAATTTTTATTTGGTAACATTACATACCTTAATGGCTTTTATCTTCAAATCTACCATATTTTTAACATCCTTAACGATATCCTTCACTAACGTTGAGCCAACTCTTTCTAATACTGAAGCCTGTTTGTAGCTCTATAAATAAAAAAAGGTGAAATATAATTTCTATATTTTGCATGAAGCAAATTTACAAAGCAATGATTTGTATATGAAAAGGTAATAATATATTTACCTCTTGAACTTCTTTTCTTTTGGTGACATATTCGCCAGCATGCCACAAATCCCATCCAAGTATATGGGCCCATGAGTGAACTCTATTTAAGAGACAAAAGCAATATTATAGACTCGATAATTATTTCCTTAACAAAGGCTGAAGCCTCATAATGAAAGAGATGCAATTATTATGATAAACAATTTAAAGATAAAAACAGCAATGCAAGCTATAAGTAAAACATAAATCTTTGCATGCTTTCTTGTGATGAGATAAAGGGCAACAGACCAAGGAAAGTAACATTAGGAGGAGTATCTCAATGTGAAAGAGTTACAGGTATAAGGAAGATGATAGCAAAAACAAAGAGTTTCATTCAGGGATGGAAATGAGGGCATACATGGGTATATGCTGTAAACTTAGTTCCTGGAGTTTATGGTTGCAGTGGTAAGAGTGGCTGGAGCCTTGACCTTCCATGCAGTGGTCCAGGCTTCAAATCTGACAGAAATAGGATTTTTCTACTTGGGATCACCCTATACCCTACTTTGTGGTTTGAGGAGAATGCACAAACAAGTCAGTACTCCATCCTAGTTATTATATAACGATTTGAATCTTCTTTCATAATTTGAATACTGAAACCTTAACTATATCATTAGTAAAATCATTGTATTTTACATTTTTGTGTTTATTGACGTTTTGTTCAATCCATCCTGCATTGCAATGTATAGGTACAGATGTATTAATCTGCAATCAGAATTCTTAAATTACAAATTGATTACCTCCTATAGAATATATGTACACTCATTTCCAAAAGTCAAGCGACACGGCTCGGTCACGCCACACATAGTCCGGAGCTGCAAGTTCCGAGTATGTTGGTACCCATTGCTTGAGGGGAAGCAGGAGAGGGGAATGATAGGGAGGGGAGGAAAGAGCGAGGAGGTGAGTTTCGAAGCCTGGGTTGGCGGGCTGGAAGAAACGAACGGAATCAGAGCCTATGAGACAAAACCCATTCAACAGTGCGAGGGCATCCAATCCAACTCGGAAAAAAGGACTGTCTCGGGGGTTACCTTCGCATGCCAAGGGTAACAAGAAAACCTCCGAGAGAAGGAGGCGTGTAAACGGTTCGAAGTCCACAGTGATGTCTTACAATGGGATAGGGAAACATAAATGAATATGCCGCGGCTAGAAAGCACTTTCGGAAAAGATGCAATATTTTTATCTTTGTGAGCGTTATTAATGCGAAATGCTAGGCTGCACTTCACTTCAGAAAGCGTAAAAAATCATCAATGGGTCAAGGGCAACAATTGTATAATACTCCATAAATTAGGATAAAAAAATGAGAGCTGTTGGTTTAGTGGAGATCCTGAATGAGCATCTTCTGCCTATGTCAGACAGAGAGTGCCAGATGGCGAAGACGTGGTAGTAATACAAGATAATTAATTCATTCGTTAGATACGACCAGTGTAACTCGACAATTTTTTTGACCAGAACTGGATTATCAATGTTCTGCCCTGGCCAGCTCGCTTGCCGGATATGAATCCCACTGAGAAGTTATAATGGTGAATGAGTGGACGGAAGGAAAGTTCAGGACGGCAGCCGCTCTTGAAGAGAATGTTATGGAACTCTGGGGCTCAATCGGACGACGGCCACAAATATGTGAAAATTTAGTACGGTTCATTAACCGTCGAATGCAAGGAGTGATCGACTAAGGCTGAGACTTCACTAAATACTAAAATAAAACACTAAATAATCTTTCATTGTTTTCATTGCGTATTAAATGCTGCTAGAATACAATTTTTATTCGAAAGTTTAAATAAAATCAATATAAAATGTATCCACTATCTGTGAGAAAAGTGCTACATGTGATAAATTGCCATTTTTTTGGTAAAACTGATTGGATAAAGGATGTAAATACTTCCTAATGTTCTCCCGAAAAAGCAATTTTCGTGATGACAATTTCTTGACGCTTGAGTGATACAGTACGGTGGAATAAAAATTTTATTCCGACGAGCGAGCTGGCCAGGGCAGGACATTGATATTCCAGTTCTGGTCAAAAAAATTGTCGAGTTACACCGGCCGTAACTAACGACGAATTATCTTGTATTACTACCACGTCTTCACCGTCTGGCACTATCTGTCTGACATAGGCAGAAGATGCTCATTCAGTATCTCCACTAAATCAACAGTTCTCATTTTTTTATCCTAATTTACGGAGTATTATACAATTTTAGCCCTTGACCCATTGATGATTTTTTACGCTTTCCGTAGTGAAGTGCAACCTAGCATTTCGCGTTAATAACGCTCACAAAGATGAAAATATTGCATCTTTTCCGAAAGTGCTTTCTAGACGCGGAATATTCTTCATGTTCCCCTCTCTTCGAACCGTTTACACGCCTCCTTCTCTCGGAGGTTTTCTTGTTACCCTTGGCATGCGAAGGCAACCACCAAGACAGTCCTTTTTTCCGAGTTGGATTGGATGCTCTCACACTGTTGAATGGCGTTTGTCTCACCAGCTCTGATTCCGTTCGTTTCTCCCTGCAAGCCTACCCAGGCTTCGAAACCCACCTCCTCATCATTCCCCTCTCCTGCTTCCCCTCAAGCAATGGATACCAACATACTCGGAACTTTCAGCTCCGGCCTATGTGTGGCGTGACCGAGCCGTGTCGCTTGACTTTTGGAAATGACTGTACATATAAAGCAAAGCGAGGCCCGCAGGGCCAAGCAGTGGCCAGTGGGCAGAGCCTCCTAGATATTACCAACTTTTATTAACTTGGAAAGTAGTATATATATATATGTTTTCAACCCCTTTGATAGCAGAAAAAATCTTGGAATCTTCAGGTTTCGAACCACCTTTCTTCAGATGATGTCATAGGCATTTCTGCTGATTCTTACTAATTTAAATTGCTTACGTGAAAATGAATTTTTAATAGATATTCAGCTGTTACGTTTCTTTGTTTCCTAGATAGGTTTTTGATCAATTTCAACAATTATGGTGGATACTTTTGTGAATTTAAAAGTTAAATATCATTTAATTAATAATCTAATAATAAGTCATTTGAATTCACAACAGTGCTCAACAATGGAATTCTAATTTATTGATTTTATCCTTCTACTACTATCATGGAATCAAAAGTGACCCAAAAGAAAACAATTTCTTTGATTACTCGATTATGGGGAATGCAGTGGCTTTGTTAGTCCATCTAATCTCCTACTTCAATGTTTTCGTGGATGAGTGGCACTATGCTGATTAAGTGAGTACTTGAACAGTGCAAGTGATAATGAAGAAGAAGAGCAAGTGCCCCAACCAAGTTTTGATCATGAGAGTGAAATAAACTGAAATGCGGATGTGGGAATATGATTGGAAAACATCATCGTCACCTTTTTTTACAGTTTACAACCAATATTTTTTAAAAATTATTCAGTCGATGGCACTTCTTTACATGGGTACCCTACTACAAAATGTAAACAAAATGACAAAAAACAAACGGCACTACTGTAGTTGGGTCCCCCCCCCCCCCTCTTGCTCGGGCGTTTGGGGGCGGAGCCCCCATAAAATAAATAATAATAATAATTATCTGATTGGCCGGTCTCGACATTTACAAACCCAATCTCCGGACAACGTGGAGGGTTTCTTTGGTTCCGGACGAGGCGAAGGGCGCGGAGACGACTACCCATTACAACAAAGCGAGCCGAAGGCTCGTCAATATATCCTTTCAATGTGGGAGAACGATGAAACTTAAAAAACCGCAACATGGACATACTTACGGGAATTAAAATTTTTTAACTCATCCATTATTCTATGGGTTAATTCCGTTGCTATTTACTATGTTACTATTTACTGTAAACATTTACCCTAGAAACATGATCATTTTGTAGTAGGGGGGTACCCATGTAAAGAAGTACCAAAAATATTCTAACCCTTTAGTTAATTTTGAGTTTTTTCAGTTTTTCTTTTTTGTTGTATACATTTGTATTCATTTTTCTATTTATTACGTTAAATATAAATGCATTGAACTCAAAACTTCGGCGACAATGGGAGTTGTCATGGTAGCTTATAATGGGTATTGTAATAAAACATAAAATCACGTATTTTCTGATTCTAAACGCATTTTTACGGCAATTCGATCAGTATTCCGATTCTGTCTTCAATAAAAAGAAACTTTGTTCTTTCCTGCATAGAACCATCCAAGTCTCAGGTTCGTACTATGTATCAAACAATAAGTAATTTTAAAATTCAAATGAAAAATAAGCTGCACTCATCCCTATGTTATTCAAGTGAAGAAAATGAAAAACGAAAATATATTTTAAAATTAGAAAGATCAATCAAATCGGTTTAAAAACCTGACTACACCACTTAACTCTTTATTCCGGTTAAAATGACACCTTCCTTTTGTTTCTACGTTCTGTAGTTGCTGAGTTGTAAAAAAACATACATACAAACACTTTACTTTATAGATATCTATAGATCCATACATAGATAGAAGACTATAGATAGATACTCAACTAAATTATCATCAATCGTATTTATATAGGCATTCCCAATTTATAAAAACCAATAATGTAAGAAGCGATAAAAGAACTAATTACGGAAACAATTTTTATATAATTATTAAAATAGGGAAAAAGAGAATTTAAAAAAATCTATTTCATCTTTGCAATGACCGATACTTCAATACTAATTTTTAAAATTTAGTTGCAATCGTGATTTTTCTGGGTAAATAGAAAAAATATCGAAGAGTTTCCGGAAGGAGAGTTTTAAATCGGAATCCAATATCGGATGAATACTTTAACTATAAGACATAAAATGAAGCCACAAAAGAAACATAGGTATTTAATCAAACGTAAATACCCTAAAAAAAGGAACAATGAATTCTAACGCCATTCATACTGGCACGCATGAATTTGCCGACGCTGCAGGAAGCATCACGTTAATTTTTAACAAAAAAATGTGGCATGCATAAAGGTTATCGGTGGCGCAAAAAACCAGACCCCATTCCACGGACAAGGAATACCGGACACACCCCTTATAATGCACAGACGAAACAAAGGACGTCGAGCTAGTCGGTGTTTTGATGCATTAAATCCGCAATGGCGTGCAAGCTTTTCAGAGGAATGCAAACCGGAAAGGACTTGAAGCGTCGTATATAAATAAAAAAATGTATAGAACGACAAGAGGCGCGATAGCGAGCCTTATGTTCATTATGAGCGGGATTCCTCTGAAGATTTTTTAAAAATTTGTAGCGCAAAAAAATAAAGGTTTAAGGAAAAAATTCACCGCGGTAAAATTTCGTATTTTTTAATAAGAAAAATGCGAACAATATGAAGAATTATATTATTAATATTTTGTAACGTGACCCATATCTGACAATGAGATTGTCCTCCCGATCTCTCTCCCTCCCTCCCCCTTCCTCTCTCTCGCTACCCCGGTAACATAATATGAACATTTTATTGATTACGATTGTTTGGCATTTGTTACGGACTACAATACCATAATTTTGTTGGCATGACGTCCTTTCAAAGATAAACCGAGTTTCGCGGCACTTCTACATTGAGACAGGATTGTATATTTTTTATCGCAACGTTTGCAAGCATTCATTTGTTAGTAATATATCGCTATCAAGGTATAAGAAGATACGAATACTGCAATGAGCTGCGGTACCCCATTTAGGAACCCGTAACCTAAGGATTAATCTGGCTCTGAATTCAGGTTGCGAATGAAAATAGGGGAAGGGCTGACCGGGATAGCTCCAGGACCCAAAGCATCCTTAATTCCACCCCGCTGTCACTGATGCAAGTCGAGCATTTCAAAAATATTTCTTTGATAAACGAAAGCATTTTTCAGTAATTATATTTATTTTTAAATTATTTAATTCTTCTCGTTATGCTTCTCATAATTTGTTTTAATCTAACAAGTATAAAAAATAAAATATGGAAGTTGTCTTTATGAATAAATTATCCATACTTAGAATCGTTCTTGTGTTATGCATTTTAGGTCAACTTGAAACAAAAGGGTATTCGTAAATAAACAAGTATATTCCCATTTAATTGCACAAGCATGTTTTTCTGTGCCAGAACAAAATGATGGGAATGTTTACACAAGACGAAAAAAATCAAGATTTATTTTTTTAAAAAACAATAAACCAAAGTATTTGGTAAAAATTTTATTTGAAAGTAAATACTCCCAAAATACCTGCTGTGACATAATATTGCATTTATAATACTTACATAACTAATTGTAAGATCATTTAATAACAGATTTTAATTGATGGCTTGTATGATCTTCTAGCAATTGGCAAAGTTTCATTCGTATAAATTTCTCATATCCGACTTATAAATAATGCTTCCTGCTATTATTGTATTTCGTTTGTGAGAACTACATAATTATCACAACTACGATGCCAGAGCAAGGAATTAATAGAAGCTAGCTGTATCCGCGTAATGTTTGCGCGGATTTTTATCAATTAATTTATTAATAATAATGTGAATCAATTAATGGTGCAAATGATATCCCCATAGAAAACTATTCTATTAAAGACGTCTTTTACTATATTCTAGCATCATTGAAACATCTCCCTCCTCCCTCTCTCCCTATCCCCCTCCCTCTCTCCCTATCCCCCTCCCTCTCTCCCTATCCCCTCCCCCTCTTTGTCTCTCCCCTTTCCCCTCTCTCCCTTCCACCTCTCCCCCCTCTCTCCTTTTCCCCTTTACCCTCTCTTCATTTAAACGGCTTATAAAACACGTTAATTTACTCTCATGCGCTACATACTGCTTTACAACAATAAGACTTCGAACGCGACAATGTCCGTCGTCAAGGTATTTGGCGTTAAAATGGCAAATTTAGTGCAAATTATGTGCATTAAACTTAAAATGTGGACGATCTCGAATGTAGATGAAAAAAGACTATAAGAATAAGAATCCTTGATGATTTTTTTAAAACGAACCGGGTCCGAAGCTCGTATGCCAATATTTCGAATTTATATGAGCAAATGAATGAAAGCCTGCTCGCTGAAAAGTCGAGTTTTACGTGTTATCTTTTGTAAAATATAAATGATTCCTAAGATTCGAACCCGGGATTTTATGAAAATGAAAACAGTTTTCCAGGGACCTCCTAGCTAGTAGAAACAAAACGCCGTTTACCGCATATCTTTACGACCAACTGTTCTCGAGATACAAATGGGGAAAGACGGACGGACACTTGTAAAATTAGATGAAGGATTATTGCAAACAGATTTATATAGAAATACCAATCAAACAAACTATTTATGCAAGGAGTGAAAATACAGATATTTAGGGAATTATTTTGACGTTTACGAAAATAGGGAAAGAGCAAAGGGAACAACTTCACCTATTTCATGCATATGATGACTGATACTTCTATATTTTTTTGGTCATGTTTTCTGCATAAAAGGAAATAATCATCGAAATCATTGGCACAGCGTTGTCGTAAAAAAAACAGTCCCGATCCCCCGGACAAGGATTACCGGACACACCCTTTATATTGTACAAAGGACGTCGACTCAATCGAACGAATTCTGTTTTTGGATGACCTGCAACGACGCGTTCGTATTCTTCATTCCAGAGGAACGGATTCCGGAGAGTACTTGAGTGCTTCCCTGACGCTTTGTATACAAATCAAAAATAGAACGCCAATATCGTAGACGCGATAGCGAGCCTCATGTTCGTTCCGAGCGGACTTCCTTCTTCAGTGAATTTTAAAATTCTCCTTCTAAAAACATCTTTTAATTCGTCCCGTATTTCTTTTTAGAGGCTATCAAAACAGTTCGTTATTTCTTACAATACTGTTTCACTCGCAATGTCCAAAAGGAAAAATAGTTTTAAAAGCCGCAGTAAAATTTAGCGTAATGTATTTTTTTTTCTGGAGATAGAATTCGAACAATTTGAAGCATGCCGTTATTTTATAACGTGACCTATATCTGAGATTGACCTCCCGCTTTCACTCCCTCCCTCTCTCTTACACCCACCCAGTAACATAATATGACAATTTTATCGATTACGATTGTTTGGCATTTGTTACAGACAAACAACCCATAGTGGACATTGTGTAAACCGTCTCACAAACTAAGCGAATAGGTGGTACTGAAATTTTTTCTTTGAATCGTATCGGAACCGTAAGACATGACCCACTGAGATGTCCATTAACTCACCCTTTCCAAACAGAATGAGATTACAATAAAAATAAATGATTCGTTCGAGGAATCAAAGCGTTTACGAGCATTCGAATGACGATTTTAGTAGCAAAAGCATTGTTAATAATAGGAATTTTTTTATAAGGCATTTGCCATTTAATGTATTCATTTATACTATATTCGGGAGAGATACAACTTTGACGCGACTTAGCAAAAAAATTTTTGGAAATGACCACCACCAATGCAGAGAAAAAAATAATAGAGCACATATTGTAATACATCGCACGATATTATCAAAACTGCACATAATTCTTTAATTCTTCTAAAGATTTAAAACTTTGGTGAACTGACTGTAAATTCATTAATTGCGATAACGCTCATAGAGCAGCGAGTTATTGCGCACACAGACCAAACTTATTTAATTTAAAAATATATATTTCCCCTTGTTTTTTTTGTCCCACTCATACCATTTGACAGCGCAACAAGGAAGTCGTTAAAGTTTGCAAACCTTTACGAAGATCGAAAGGGGCAAAGCTAAGCCATTTCATACAGCGACACGAAATAAAATAGACTACACAAATACTCACAAAACTCTATGGATGGACTCCGAGTGGCTTCCGGGACCAGATGAAGAGGCCGTGGTGATGAGCAGGGCGAGGAGGAACAATATGAGCAAGAATTGATTAAGGAAGGCTACAGTGTGGACGATGGATGTCTTCCCGCCCGGAGTCTTAGGTTCGAACCTCGCCGTCGTCCCGTCCGATGGGGTGGAGGTGTCCATCCCGGAGGTTCCGGAGGCCGTTACGTGGCTGGGCGAAGAAGCGTCTATCTTATCCGCCTTATCGCCTATGAAAATTTTCCCTAGACGCCTCTTTTTCCGACGATAAGCAGAAGCAGCCTTTTAAAGCCGCCCTTACCGAAACATCACGAGAATCCCCCCGCGTCCATCGGCACACGCGTGCGTTCTGGAACCTCTTACACGACCGTCTGCCGTCCTTTTTTTTCTTGTTACACGCTCAACTCAACGCACACACGTCCCCGCGCAGTTTTCGTGCGAGCCCCTTTATCTCAGCAGCTCCTGAGGAGAGAGCTTCGTTTCGGGGGCCCTATGCCGTTCTCGCATCGATCGTTTCATATCGCTTGCGCGGCACCTCCCCCTTCCTCCTCCTCCTTACCGCTCCTACCCCCACTCCCTCGCTCTTAGGCGCTCCCATCCACTCCCCGGGACCTTACATACACTATATACCCCGCTTTGCACGGACTCTAGACTGCACGGGTCCACTCGTGCACGGTTAATTTTTATGGCTTTTTTTTTAAATGCACCTTTAGTTTTACTTTGGCGCCTGTCTGTGCATTTGCTAAAATTGAAATTATGACGAAAGCGTAAACGATAGAGAGCTGAAACTTGTAATGCATATTTCCGTACTGCTGCCATATGTTTCTTTTTAATTTAAGTTTTGAAAAATATACGGAGTCGGATAGGGATCCATTCAATCTTTTTTATATCTCGGAAGGTATAAAAGATGGAAAGCTGAAATTTTGAGCGTACATTTTCCCATTGATGGCACTTACAAACGAGGCTGAATATGTGGTGATACAACCAAATAAGGAATAAATTAAGATAAGCTGAACTTACGCATATATCATATGATCAAATTTGAAATTCTACTCAGTTCGTCAATTAATAGCGAAATAGAACAAAAATTTCCGAATTTTATAATAGAAGAAAACTCGTTAGCACATGCAACTGGAGTAGTACGTCGCCATAAAGGTATAGCTGCAATTACACACATAAATGACTAGAGATACGAGCGGAGAATATCTCTCGAGTCATAAGTGGAGCGCAGCCCGGCACTCGCATTCTCGTTGTGAATGGATCCGCTCCCTCTTTATATCTTTCAGAAGGTTTTGTGCCTTTAAATGTTTGTAAACGGAACTCGGCTAGGTTTTAATATGGGGTCGTTCCAATAGAATGTTGATGAAACCCGTCGCCATAAAGGAAAATTTGTCGTAAAAGTGTTTTTACGAGACTTGCTGCTCTTCGCTGTACTTTTCCCAACTCGAGTATGTGGCCTTAATCGCGTGGATTCTAGAAGCGGACTAAAGAAAGATAAGTATCGTGTTTCTCGAACTCTTTCGGTACTACCACTCTTCCCATGGGAGATAATTTCTAGTTGGTTGCACCGTCCACCAAATGACTTTGTGTATCTCACGGCAGATCGCGACATATGGTACTGCTAGATATTTTCCAGAGTCGACTATAGGTATTTATAGTTCAACGAATCTATACGGGAAATATTGATTGATCCCTGTCTTTCCATAAATTCACAACGGAGGACTTTTTGAGGTTGATTTTTCAACTGCCACTTCTTACAGCATTCGACGATCGTTTCAAGATCTTTCTACATAGATTTCTGTTTTTTATGGGCATTTATTTCGCTATATATGACCATATCGCCCGCGAAGAGTCTAATTTTGCTACACACCGCCGAACATACTATATTATTGGGATAAATGAAGAGCAACAACGGAGATAGAACACTGCCCTGTGGAACACCGAACTCATCCAGTTGATAACTCCTTTTCTTCTTTATTCAGAGTATCCACCTTTGTGATAGCTTATTCCTTCTTCGATTGATACTTTTCCTTCGACCTTGAAGTTATTTTTTTCTAGTTAATCAAGTGTATTTTCGATCGTGTTGTACTCTTAGCTAATTACAACGAAGAGTGCTTTGCAAAAAAGCTTGAGTAAAGGGCTTCGAATGACTCATATTCTCTGTCTCCCGTTGGAAAAAGTAATTATTCCAATCAATTGAAAAGAATACATTTGGGCATTAGTTACAACCTCGATTTACGAATTACATGACGTATTAGTTTGATTAGTGACTTGCATAGCCTTAGTGCATGTATATAAACACACACACACACACATCGTATTTGACACGAATATAAAAAGATTTTATTGCTATTTTTAGATTAGAAAAAACCATGATTTGTCCTACATTCGAGTATTACCTAATATTCGAGTACGTATCGTCTTGTACTAATGAAGAATCGAGGAATATAAGTGCTGGACGCTTTTTTTAATCTCATAGACAATGTGAAACCTTATATATCCAATCGTAACACTGATGTTGAGGTCAATCTCCCAATTGCAGGCTAATGGTTAACAAACCCTTCAAAGATCGCGTACTCAACTTTAGTAACAGCGATCGTTCTCAGAGAATTGTCCAGCAGAATAAATAAAAGATACCAGTGGATAGTGAAAAAAATAGCCTCGGACAGTATCTCTTCAACATTAGTATCTCAAGCTTTTAAGAATTTTGGTCTTTCAAATAGCATAGTCGAATAGCAAGTTGACATGTAGTGGTGGGGGGAAGATGAAGCAGTTGTTGAGAACTCCCAACGATGAAAGTGGATAAAATTATGAATAGGCAGAGTGGGTGTGAAGAAAAAATTCTATGGAAACACCCATTACCAAAAACAAATTTGTGACTAGTACTGCTTCAATTATTTTTCTATAAATATAAAGGTGCAATAAAGGGGGGGGGGGGTGGTCGTCTTATATTCAGAGTGGCCATAGGTTCGGGAGAATACGACGTGCGCTCGCGTTCGTGTTTGTGTAAAATCTTTCCCGCTTAAATGCTAAGCCCTCTCTCCCTCTCTTTACACTTTATCTCGACCTGACAATCTCAAAAAATTCGAATTCTCTTTCTACTCTGCGCAACCTCAAGTGGTGAAAGGGAGAATCGCGATCGAAACGTAATATGACGAGAATGCGGGTTAAAGCGGACGGAACAAAAGAGAAACGATTGACGCATTTGTGCGACCTGTTCCTTTCTTTAACCCTCCAACCACACACTTCATTTTAAGTTACAAGAGCGGCACACTGGGGTCTGTGGGACCCCAAGTATATAAAATGCCATAATAAATATTTATTATCAATATATTGACTTTTTCCATTTTATTTATTTATCGCATATAATACGTTAAGCGTAAACAGATTTTTAACATTTTATAAATTTTATTTATCACGACAGCGCTATTAAGTTTTTAAAAAAATCACCTTTTTTAAAAATTAATTTTTTATTAAAACATTATTCAAATTTTTATATAAAAATAACAAAAACCTGACACTTAAACATTATAGATGACTGACAAAAAATTTGGTAATCATAGTAACAGTAGAACATTCCAATTTTTGTCCAAATCACCCAATTTTACTTGCTGCACTCCTTACAAATCATCGCCCAGTGTTCGTAGCACATTGCTTGTAAGCAGCTGCTGCACAACAGTTTGGTTTCCCTGTCTTTCTCACTTGAGCAAAGTGCGCACCTCCTATCCAAATATCAGAACCGTCACTTCCTAAAAACTCTTCCTCCGGGTCATCATCCAAATCTAATAGTGCTCTTTCGATCTGTTCTTCAGTACTTAGGATGCAAACTAAGCCTTCCGCAAACTCCGGAACAAGACACTGAGGTCCCTGGGACCCCAGTGTGTGGTTGGAGGGTTAAGTCGTCGTCAGAATCGTTCGCGTCGCAATGCAATGGGCAACCGATCCCGAAATGATTAAAAATATAAATATTTAAAAATTAAAAGACATTATTTAACCTAAAATTCTCTCGACCTAGACGATGTGTACACAGCGGTTAGGATGGACCCGTCTTTATTGCATTATTAATTTATTGATATGATTTTGATATCGGACTTCAATCTTTCGTGCTACTATAATTATAGCCGTATATCATAAAAAATGTCATTAGCGGGAAATTTTTTTTCTCCCTGTTCCTTGAAAGTTGCATTTCATCTCTTTGAATTTTAAGTCCTTCCGCTGTAATAAGTGAGCTCTTTGCTGCGACGAGTTACGGGATGTAAAACAGAAGTCTTAACCACTTGGCGAGTTAGCGCCTCCTTCTGTTAATCAACTAACTCAAAACTCAGCTCGTTGTTTCGGAGACTTTTTACAGTGATCTCGATGCGGCTGGTTTAAAACGAATATGGCATAAAATAGTGTCCTCATTATTTTTCCTGGAAGGAGATATCACGCAGAAGAAAGACAAGCTAACGGCTGGCTGCTCATAATGTTTTGTTATTTAAATACCCTCTATGGGGCAATATTATATAAATGAAAATATTTTAAATGTACAAATCGGTCTCATATAGCGCGAATGGTAGAAGTTAACAAATTTTACCTATGATAAAATTTTAAAATGAATTTTTAAGTAGGTATATCAAATGACTGGATTGCATCTCCTTTCTTCCCGGGAAGTGCGATCGACTTTGAAAATATTACACCAGATAACGGATATTCAATTTCTTTTGTGTATGTTTACACTATTTTGATATGTATCAGTAAATTGCATAAAGAGTATGAATTATAATAAATTTGGATCAAAATGGCGTTGCAGAAAAAGTTTTGCTATCCTTCAAAATTAGTGAGCCCTTAAATTCGATCAGTCGATATAATTAAATGAAAATGAGGACACACGAAAAACACAAAAGAACAAAAACGACACAAAAATGGAGCTTTCGGGCTGACGCCCTTCTTCAGCGACGGAGAAACAACACCTTGTTGCTACCTTATTATATATATATATATATATATACATCACCAGCAATTCCCTCAACATTCGCATGAACGGCCATCGCAATAGCGTTAGTCTTAAACGACAGCTACCCGTGGCCGTTCATGCAAACAATCACAATCTTAGTTTCAATGTTTGTTTCACGGTGAGGGCCATTCGCGCCCTCCCAGACGACGCTTCCGCCCCCCAGCTCCGTCAATAGGAACTGGCCCATATCCAAATCTTAACTCTTTCTCTCCTCCCGGCCTCAATATTCGTTAATATTTCCTTCTTTCCACCCTCTATTTCCCCCTTCTCCCCCCCCTCCTGCATCCTCCAATCCCCGACCTTTCCACGCTCCCTTTCCTTCCACCCCCACACCTTCACCACAGTGTCACTGCCAAATCAGTTGTGTCTCTCGTGTGCTGACGAAGGGATCATCCCGAAAGCTCCAATAACTTCTACAAATGTGTCTCTCCAACACCCCAGCGGCTCTCCTTCCGGTAAGTGTTCACTGGGTTTCCTTCAACACCTAGTTGCCCTAAATATCCTCATTTACCTTTCCTCTTCCGTAAGTTTATACACACACACACACACACACTAGTAGGCGGTACTCTGCAAACATTTTTAGAATTTGGAATTTTGTCAATTTCGTATTTTTCAAAATCGGTTTTGTCCAAATATATAACCGTGCCAAATTTAATGTCTCTAGCACATCTAGAATTTCCTTATAATTTTTATACTCGTATGGGGAAATAATGGGACGAAACAGACCCTAAAACTTGGAATTTTTAGAATTTCGAATTATATCCATCGGTTTTAACGGAAATCCTCTAAAAGTGCCAAATTTCAAGTCTGTAACTCGTGTGGAACTGCCTCATAGTTTTTGTTCTCGTATGGGACAATAATGGAGCATAACAGACCCTAAAAATTGGAATTTTAACAATATCGAATTCTTCCCTTCGCTAATGACGAAAATCCTATAATCCTGCCAAATTTCAAGTCTCTAGCTCATCTAGAAGTTCCCTTATAAATTTCACACTCGTATGGGGCATAAATGGGCAAAGCAGCCCCAAAAATTCGCATTTTTGCAATATCGGATTTTTTCCATTTGTCATTGTTTAATATTAATGGCATTATATTTATAGCCCTCTGATTCCCTTTAAAAGCTTACCCATATATCGCTCGTTGCCTTGGCAGCCGATTGTTTGGACCCGGAAAATTGTCATTTTTTTCCGATATAAACTAAATATTTACGGTAATTCTACCCGGATTTAAATGCGGCCTTCGAAAACAAGAAACTATAATTATTAAACTATACGACAGTTTAAATCTCGAGTTCGAATCTTGAGGGGAAATAATTTTAAAAAGCAAATATAAAAACCTCTCAAAATGGAATTTCAACAATTTTTGATTTTTTCCTTCGGTTGTGACCAAAAACCTAAAATCGTGCCAAATTTCTAGCTCATCTGAAAGTAATATAATAATATATACATACACAAACACACATATACACACATATATATATACATATACCATGTGTAAGAAGCGTCTGTATATAATAGATAACCCATATTTAAGTTGGACGTTGTAACAGACATATCAAATATAATCAAAGAAACATTTTATTACCAAAATATCCTTTTGTTCAGAATTTATTTACAGAGTCCATAAAACATGATATGATATACTTGATAACCAATCAAATATTTAACAGTAAATATGTATAATGACTAGAATTTAAAAACACTAAGCATACAATTCATATTATAAAATCTCCTTAATATATTTTTGACAATATCAGCCCTAAATTTTAGGACTTTGTAACAATTGATTTATAAATATAAGGATTAAAGAAAATCCACGTCAGTTGTATATTACCATGATTTAACAAATACAAAATACCGTGGAAAGTTCATGAAACATGTATGTAGATAACAATAGTATCGGAAATTGTACAAAAGGAGTAAACGTCACTCAACTGTTCACGAGAATGAGTGTAAAGCTCAGCACCATTAGGACAGCGTTCAACGCAATCCTTTCACATCCACTGCACAACTGAAGTTTCAGTTTTTCCTGGAAAAAAATTGCAAAAAATTTATCCCTATCATTCATTGACTTGCATTTGTTCTGCGAATATCATCTGCGCTGGTATACACAAAATGAGAAAACATTTTAGTCGTGATAATATTTTTATAATTAATACAAGGAAACATTTGACTCACTCTCCCCTCCTCACTGAAAAATTACCATATATAATCAATTCCCATCATGTTAATTAATTAACGTATTGTCATTTGTATACTACATTGGATATTATATTATTTCGTAAAACTAAAGGTATACTCTGCTCAACGCTGATGTAGGACATTTTATCAAGAAAAATGTTCCAAATTAAAATAAAAATGCAAGACCAATTCAAGAAACTTTTTAGTTAAACTAACAACTGTAGTCGACTAATGAAAATAATAGTTGAAAACATTAAAAACCAGTGTTGTTTTCTTTAATTCTTTCTTTCCATATCTTAGTAAATCAATGCAGCTTAAATGGTAAATCAGACCATTTGGGATGGACGAACATGAGCTTTTTCCTTTTTTTCTCAGGGACGAATTCTATAAGTCAAGTCACAATCGTCCTTCAAAATATATTTTTTCTGTCTGCGTGATAAGAGGCAGAGGATGAAACTCAAATTTTTCTTGGCATAGCGAAAATCAAATTTAAAAAAAATTATATTTCGTCTGATGACACAGGAATGCCCACCCCTAGTGTTTGAGTTCCCCTCCTATTAATGCATGTACGTGGCACATTCACAGTACCATTGTATTTTGAGCATATGGTGTTCGTGCATCAAGTTTGTTCATTTTAGATTGTACTGGAAGTAATTATTTTTATGCAGTACTGAAATACCACACAGAAACTGACTGAAGGAGTAAGAAAAGTTACTTTCTTCATCGGTGAACTGCTCGGATAAAAGAAATGAGCACATGGGGTGCAAATACCTTTGTTGGCAGGGGTGGCCCGAATAATTGTGGCACCCCGAGTGAAATAGCACTGTAAGTGTTAGTTGAAATATTTTCAAAGTACATATTAATTTATTCATCACTTTGTAAAAATTATTGATAGTGAAAAAACTAAAGAAATGCCATCAAGATTCCAGCTTGTTCTGCAATATAATTTATTATCCAGAATTTATTCATTTGCAATTAATGCATAAATAGAGGGTCAGGATAGTGCCTCCAAGACTTTGGCGCTCTGGACAGCCACCCAGCTCACTTTGTTGGCATAACCTCCGTGCTCCTGGTCTGAGGGCCACTTATTGGAATCTCAGATTTTTATGAAAGTAAATGGATAGTAGTCGAGATGAGATTTACGAATAACCCCCCTTTTGGGCATAGACGGCTAATAGTTTAGCCAGAAAGCTGAACTTTTTACTTTGGGGTTCTTTTAAAGCTTATTATGAACAACCCATATCTCACAGTAGATGTAATCTACACCTTGATCGTTTTACAGTGGTAGTGCGCAGAAGACACTTTCACGGTAGGATGAGCCCATTCTCAAACTGGGACCGCCTATAGGGGATGCTGTGTTTAGCTGTGGGCAATAGATGCGTGAACCTATACACGTCCGAACCAAAATTTGTATACTACGCAGTTCTGATGTCAGCCCTCCCCCCTTAAAGCTTTCCCTTCCCCTCTCATGCGTCATCGACTGCCACCGTAAAACGATCGAGATTATAGTCGTTATTGTCTCGGCTTGCGAAGCACTATGCATAGGGTTTGAATCCCGAGCTCGATATTTTCTTTTCACCTATCCGATTTTATTTTTTCTTGTGTATAACTTTACAAAAACTTCACACCGACTCCTTTTCTCTCGATATTTTGTGTTTGAACAAATCTGCAAATTTATTCTGGTTAATGGAATATTACAAGAAATTCAATTCTGGGTGTACCACTGACTTGTATTATTTTATAAGGGGTTCTTCGATTGATAGATTGAGTTCTAAGGGGTATGCAGGCAAAAAAGTTTGAGAAAACCTGGTGTAGGTCAACAAGGACATGGCCTAATGCCCGTTGTCGACAGGCCTGGCCCAAAGGACACCAAACAGGCCAAAAAAGGCATTCAAATCGATATTTTGTGAAGTATTATTTAATTACATTTTTGTGAAATTTTTAATGCATTATTTATCATAGAGTATGCCTAAATTAATTAACGATCTTTTCCGGTGCTCAAAAGAGCCAAGAACTTACTTACGAAATACTTCATTACATAATTATCGGTGATATCATTACCGTAGGCCAGTGATTCTCAAGTGTGGCCACCGTGACCACATGCAACCATCAGACTATTTCTGTGTGGCCACAAGAAAATTTCAATTATTGGAATTATTTCATGAAAAACAATTATTAATAATAAATAAGTAACCGCTGTCATTAAATTAGAAGGTATGGGGAAGTTTTCACATGCTTATTGTTACATTTTCTTTAACCTTTTCTTGATGCAGTCACCAGAAAATATCTCCTGAGAACCACCGCTGTAGACTAAAAGCAAAGAAGTTCAGTAATTAGACTGTAATGACATAACCAGTGATGAACTGAAAAAAAATTAAGAACTGGCTCTCTAAAAAAAAAAAGTCGTAAGGAAATTTGAATAAGGGTGAATGAGGGCCTACATGCCAGTGGCACTAGATCGCTCTATTTTAGTAATACCATTTTGCTAGCTTAACAAGTGTTTGATTCATAATATATTCCATTTCATACACTGTCGGTAATTGAATGTCAGTACTTGAAAGGACAAAGTCAATAAATTTTCATATTTCCTAAAAATTTAACAACCAGCACGGAAAATCAGAGAAAAATTAACAACCAGCTCATGCGATCCGGCAGGAGCCGGCTTCAGCTCATCACTGGATGTAACAGATAACTTTGTGGCAGAAAAATCTAGACAATTTCATCTCTAGCTAAAGTTATAATTTTTATCGTTTTTTGCAAGAATTTTCTTAATTATATGACCTTGTTTGATCATTATTTACAATTATAATTTATGTTCTAAAGTTGAACTTTAAAAAATGATTTTATACACCATTGTATTCTTCTTTGAAATACATAAATGAAATAGCATATAAAATTATAGTAATTAGTATTGTATGTCTTAACAATGCATTAAATGGCCCACATTATCGCTGTGGCCTAGAGTCCATAAATTGGACCATATGGCCCTGAGGCATAATGAAAGTATCTAAAGGTCCATTGTGATCACAAACACTGTTTGTGTGCAACAATAAAATAAAATATTAATAAATAAAATAAATATTCAAATTCAATAAATAATGACATTATAACCAGAAACTAACCAGAAAAATTGTCACTCAAAATAAATTAATTCTTGCTGTACCTTTGGGTGTTGAGTGATATGTCAAAGCTCATTTTCCACTGGGTAGTTTCCCTGTTCTTAATTTAAGACGAGGATATGCATCATTGTAGGTTATGGGTTTTGATTCCACATGCGTCTCTAATCCACTTGGACTCCATATTTCTTTTTTATCATCTTGGTTGTTGCCACTTTCCTTAAAATGAAATTTTAAATTAATTTTATTAAAAAAATAACACATTTACTACAAATTGTTTCATTAAAGTGAGATACTTCTACAAGCTAAAAAAATATATGAAAATTTTCCTAGTTTATCTACAGAGTGAATAAAATTCTAAGTGTATATGGAGTGCTATGAATGAGATCAAATTTGCATATGACATTGAGAATTTGGTGCATTTAAGTAAAATAAAAATTTTTGTATACAGCACAACTTTGAAATAACGCACTGAATTATGTATGGTAATATGCATGCCAGATCTAATGTCAGTCCCAATTGCTATAAGAAAATGATGCATGTGAGTCTTAGAACACAGTAAACCCTTGCCCAACTCAAGCTTCCCCAATAAGGATTTGGTTAAATTTGGTTAAATATATGTGGCATTTATTTTCCTAAAATTCTTAAAATTTTATTGAACACTGTCCTGAATTGAATACCCACTTCATTTAATGTTATGTATGTGATGTGGAAAAGCTTGCAGCGTATATGAACACATAACTTTCCAAGAACCTAACTCCCATGTTGTACAAGGGACTACTGTATGATGAAAACTTAATTAAATAAGTTCCTAAAAATTAAATTAAATGCAAGAAGTAGTCTAAAGTTAATCCTATAATAACCATGCATAAGATTTAATTACTATATCTAGATCTTTTGAGACTTATTTCTACCCCTAAATAGAAATTTAATTCTACTTGATAATTATGGAATGTGAATTTTTAAAAAAAAGGAGAAGAATTTTCTATGAATAATTTGTATATGGTACTGGAAATTTTGCAAAATATTGTTTACCTTAATTTTTATTAACCCCAAGATTTGTAAGTGCATTTCATTTTTAGATGTTACTTTTTTAAATATGGTAGTTTACAGCTATGTATTTAACTATTTGATCATCACTTTGTTATCCAGAAGAATTTTTTTGAAACTGTTAAATTTATTTACTTCAAAGATTACATAGGTTTATATTCAGACTGTTTAATGAAGAAAAGATGCAATTAATTCCACATTCAAGTAGGGATTTTTATGAAGAAATATATATACAGTGTTGGACCCTGTATCCGGCTACCCAGTATCCGGAACATTCCGAAAACCAGAAACCGACAAAATGTAATATTTAAAATGCGCACCAAGTAATTTGTGTTTGTTGGTGGCGCTACTGATGTGCGACTATTTTATAACCAGTCGATGATGAAGGCTTGTATTCTCGTGATTTTTGCTCACATTTTTAATGCTTTTTTTAGCCCTGTTCACATATACCCTTGGTCATTATGTCAAACAGGCCTGCAGAAAAACCTCTGGGTGGCAAGAGGAAGCACGTATCTCTAAATATTAAGGATAAAGTAGAGTTACTAAAACGTCTAGACAAAGATGCATCAGTATTTGTGCATCTTGTATTTCTTCTTGTGTTTTTTTGTACATTTTAGGCCTGGCTACCCGAATTCCAGAAAAATCCCCTATCCGGCAACCCTCAGGTCCCAAACATGCCGGATACAGGGTCCCACACTGTATATATATATGAATTCACCTAATATGGCATGCATTTTGTCAATTGATAATTTTGCTCTGAACAGTAAGCTTGCAATATCATTTCAATTTATTTTTGCAAACATATATTATGTAAAATATAACAAATAACTGCTTCAAAATATCAATGCAAACTTATATTGGGCAACTGGTACAGTAATCTTTCACAAAACCAGTTATATAATTATATGAATGGAATATGGATTTATCCTCTATAATACTTATTATGGTTTAACTTACTACTAGTAAGACATATAAATTCTATGTAAAGACAGAGAATAAATTACAGTATATGAGATTAATAAAAAAAATAGCCAAATGCCTGAAAAAAATCTCATCGATGATTTAAATAAGCCAGCAGAGTAATCAAGGAGTATTAATATCATATATGTTATGAACCAGTTCATTACAAACGTAATACCAGAGCAAGATTAATCCAGCCACTCGTTAAAATTTATAAACTTGGTGACTAAACCCAGATAGATAAAAACTTGATTCAGCCATAATGTATGGTAATTATTACACTATAACATTCAACTGGTTTACCAAAACAACCTTATCACAGACAATAACAAGTCCAAAGACTTAATCACTTGCTCACAAAATTCATTATACTGGAAAACAAGCTTTTGCAACATATATACCTTCATTTGCCTTACGAACTATTTTTTCCAAGCAAGCCATACTTCCTCACATTAAATTCAAACTTTAAGAAAAACTTTAAGTTTTAGGTACTTAATAATTTTGATAAAATATTCTCACTGCTTATAACCAAGTAGCAGAACTATAATACTGCACTATCTGTGGCAGCACGGAGGATAATACATTTACATCTACAGGGTGGCCCATAAGTCCCAATTGTTTACAATTAATCAAAAATACAACAAAAAAATAAGAGTAAAATTTTTAAAAGAAATTTATAAAAATTTATTGATATGGTTTAAATTTGCACTTTGAATAACAAGTAACTTTTTCTAACGTTATTTTTAAATTTACTTGGATTTTTCATATTTTCCTTAATTATAAACTGACTGGGATATATGGGCCACTCTGTATATCTATATACTACATACGAGGGTGAATCAGAAAGTATCCGCAATGTATTTTTTAAATTAATACAAAAACAATAGAGAACTTACAAGAGTATCATTTTTCAATATAGTTCCCCTGCTTTTCAAGACACTTAGTCCAACATTACACAAGCTTCTGTATGCCCTCAGAAAAAAATGTTTTCGGCTGAGTGACAAGCCATGCATGCATCGCTTCCTTAACTTTTCCCGCTGTTGGTTGAGTTCTGAACTTTTTTTTGACCATCGGTTTCGGATGTTTCCATTCCAAACTCTGGCGTTTACTCTCTGGCTCGTAGTGGTGGACCAATGTTTCGTCCCCAGTGATGATGTGTCCCAAAAAGGCGTCACCTTCTTTATGATAGCAGTTCAAAGGGCATAGGCAGATGTCCAAACGGTTGCGCTTGTGCTCTTCTGTGACTTGTTTGGGAACCCATCTCGCACCGACTTTATGAAAGTCAAGTCTGTTGTGGATGGTTTCATGGGCAGAACCATGACTGATTTGCAGGTGATATGCCACTTCATCAATAGTCACCTGTCTGTTATTCAGAATCATAGCATGGGTCGTTCAATGTTCTCATCAGTAGCGGACGTGGAGGCGCCCCGATCGTTCTTCATCGGTGACGCTTGTGCGACCGTTTTTGAACATGTTAATCCAATCATACACACTCCGCTGCAGCATAGCACTGTTCCCATACTGTGCTGAAAGTCTTTGATGGATTTCTGCCCCTGGTACACCTTCAGTCCACAAAAATCAAATCACTGCACGCTGCTCTTCTTTGGTGCATACGACAAGTGGAGTGGCCATGTTAACACCGCTACAACGACACGATAACTGACCATTCAAGGTCGAAACCACACCAAAATGACTAAGAGAGTCCACACTTAGAGTTGCGCATGCAATTAGTAGTGCAGCCAACAAAACAAAAATTTTAAAAATACATTGCGGATACTTTCTGACTCTCCCTCGTATATTCAGGGTTGTGCCGCAGCCGGCTCTGCCCAGCTCGCACAAGCCGTTTGTTAAAAATTTTATGTTTGGTGAGCCGGTTGTTGAGCTAAGCATTTCACATTATTCAGAGGTTAGAGATACATTATGGTCTGATAATAATGGGATGCCAAAAGTTTAAGGGCACTTTGTAGATCATGTTACACAGCAATTTATTATCTGAAATAAGCCAAACAATTGTACATGGAATATGATTATTTGAAGCCACCGCCCTTGATATATTAGTCATTAATGATATTTAAACATTTAAAATACAAATTTAATTTTTATTTACAATATTATCTTGTTTTTTTATTGAAACTCCTTCTAATTCCCGCAATTTTCAGAGAATGCCATCTCAGGGCCACAATAAAAGGATCATGAATTCTATGCTGGATGGAAGAATGCCTGTCAGGGTGGAGATAATAGCGACCTGGTTGTTATATATTTAGCAGCACACCCCTGCATATATTTAACATAACAAATACTGAAGAGGCCGAAAAATGACAAGTTATTTGAAGTAAAAATTATTGTCATTTTTGTCAGTTATGCTCTCTATTCTTGATGAGAAGCAAGAGCAGGAGGACGTAACTAGCTGAGTGATCAGACAGCACATTGTTGTTATAGTTGATGGAGAGTAAGGGCAAACAGGGAAATGGAAAGGTGGGAATATAATAATACAGGGAATACTAGCAGAAATAAAGGAGAGGTGGAAACAGTGGAATATGTTTAGCTGCTGTAAATTTTTATAACAACAATTAAATTTACCGTAATTTTCTGTTTGTAAAGAAATTAAGAGTTTGATGTTATTTGTCATTATTCGCATATACCAACATATAACATTTATTAACATTTCTCAATTTTCCCATAAAACAACTGCAGGCTCTCTATTAGTCCGTGATAAAAATTAAACATCAAAACTTTTCCAGTTAAAATTAAAATATGCTGCTCAAAAAAAAAAACAGAAACATCATCCTAAGCCAGTCATATAAGTACAGTACGGCTATGGCTGCTTGTAACATAAAATATAATTGCCCATTAACCAGAGTAATGTTTGTTTGCTCCGCATGATCATGCTACAGCTATACTTTGCTTTGAATAATAAAATTAGTGCATGCACATACTTATGCAGTTTGGTAAGTCAACCAAAATCATTCTTTAACCTCATGGCTTGGGCATAAAAATTCCACATTATGGATTTAGTCACTTTATTAACCTTTAAACACCATATATTTGTTACTTAGTTCTTAGACTGCTTACAGAGATTGTATTTGACATGAAGTCACGAGATTTGAATAAGAACATACCAGAAGTATGTCATGGCAGATAGAGGCAAGAGTGTCCAAGTTCAAAGGCTTAGTTAAGGCTAGACCTCAGACAAACAATAAACAGATGCTTATCTATATCTAGACCCAAGCACTCCTACCAGCTTTGATACTGGAAAAACTGTAAACATAACCCCATGAGGAAGCTCCAATCACGTAATGTTCTCCCGTTAATTTCTTCTTCCATTTATGAATTTGTATTTTTTTAGCTGCCTTATACAGTCTTCCAACTAGAGCAGTAGTAGGTTAAGGTGAGTGAAATTTTCATAATAATAATTTTTTTTGAAATATTTTTTCAACCTTTTTCTTTCCTGTAAAATCCATAAGCGTGGAATTGTTCATTATTTTTGCTATAAAATGCTTTTTATTTGAACATTTTATCATGAGATATGCAATTTTTCTGGAAAGTGGACAACAATAATTTAAATACCCCAAAATAAATTCGGTGTTTAAAGGTTAAATTTGTTTGCATCTTGTCAGGGCAATTAACAAATGTTCAAATATCATGTAAAGCCCTAAAAGGTTCCAAAATCATAACAATTTCTCAATGGCATTTCACAATAGAGCTTAATACATATCCCAGTCCTTCATCATACCCGTGTTCTTCAATTCAACAAAAAAATAGCCAGTCAGCAGTCAACCTGCCACCCAGCAACTCCAAAAGTCCTTCTCATCAACAAGAACAAAAGACTAAAAGCAGTGACAAGGAGAAGATGGTTCGGTTCCATTTGGTAGCCTCTTCCACAGAGAGTAATTTCTCCTTCCTGGAGATGGAAATATATGCATCATAAATCATTAAATTAAATAAATAATAATATTTACAACAAATTCTCTTTCTAATACCTTTACATGACATGGCACAATGAAATAAGCTTGCATTAATAAATGCTTGCTCAGTAATTCAATTTCACATCCTAGAAACTATGAGGTTCTGACATTTTTCTGTTATGCAAACCACAATTCTGAAAATCCATATGTTACTTAGAATAAAATATTTAAAATGAACATTTTTCAACTTATACCAGGTGCAAATTTTGTACTGAAATACTAATTACCAAATCCGACAATAATTTGGTAATATTTCCATAATAAAAGAATTCAGAAGTGAACTAAAATTATCTCAAAATTATAATAATGTCTTGAATGCTCATTGAATATTAAGATTGATTAAATTGGTAAAACCTTATTTATAAAATTAAAAAAGTTTTCAAAATGATTTTTTTGAGACTGTATGGACAATAGTCAAAATGATTGAATGAGGAACAGAAATTGCAATGGCAGAAATTTCTTCAGAACTCAATCAATAAATTCAAGAGGATGAAGATTTCCTGAAATGGGTTATCCATGAGGATGAAGTATGGTTCTTTCAGAATGATCAGAAACTAAATTTTGATGAATTACACTAGTTGTGCTCAAGATTTTCAACTCAAGGGTCACATAACCCATTTATGCACTCATTGTAAGCCATATAACCCACTTCCGCCCTTTTCAACTTTTTGATGTAAAATTTAATGAAAGTGAAGGGATTAGTTGTGGGTCAGTATTGCCTGATTTGTTTTAAACATGTTTATCTATGATGGGAGTAGAGAGGCGAAGACAAAATACATAATTTTTATAATTTTATATTTTCATTTTATGTAGTATTGTAAAACTTATTGCCGGATGAAAACAATGGGCCGGAAGTGACCTGCACGCCATAGTTTGGGCACCACTGAATTAGACTAATATGATCCGCAGATGGACAGATAAGACAGACAAACTGAATACATGAGTGTTTTTAGAAAAGTTCCAAAAAGATGCTGGAAAAATAATTTGGCCTAGGGCCAGGAAGTTTCCAAATATCTCATGTGTGTGTGTGTGTGTGCGCACATTTATACTAATGAAACAAAACGCACTATGAGACCATACTTTTTCATTATGTGACTTACTTGAGGATGACTATTAATGCACACTCCATGCCTTCTACGAGGTAGCTCTCCAACCACACGTAATTTGTAGCAGGGCAAAGAAGAATTGTAATCAATTTCAGTTCCTATATCCTCTTCTTCCTCTTCCAGACCATCACTCTCAAAGCTCATTCCCCTTTCACCACACAGTTCATCCACTACAACTAGTATTAAATTGGTGTAGGGGATCGCTTGCACAACAAAGGGCCTTTAAAGAAAAATACATACATAAAGTTTTAGAAAAATGGCTCTGTAATTATCCTAGAACCTAAACGTTTATATACCACAAATACCCACTTATAGGATGCACAAATTTACAAAAAGCTTGGGTTAAAAAACGGGCTGCATCCTATTTGCTACAGTTTATATGTTATTACATTGTTTTGGAAATACCACAAAATTTTGTATTCATCTCCGAAAGTGTTAAATAAAACCATTTCA
This sequence comes from Uropetala carovei, assembly GCA_036926305.1. Lineage (NCBI taxonomy): Eukaryota > Metazoa > Arthropoda > Insecta > Odonata > Petaluridae > Uropetala > Uropetala carovei. Next base: position 2,217,374 of record JAXCHB010000277.1, read on the forward strand.
ACACCGACACTAGCTTATGCATTATGACATAATTTCTTAACCTTACTGGAGCTGTGGACCCTCATACAAAGTCACACTATTTCTGCAGAACTCCTCCCCATGAACAGTTCACATATTTTTCATACATTGTCTTGTTATTCCCTTTGAAATATTAATCAGAGCTATGTGCAGGATAAAACGAGTTATAGATAAAAATAAACATGTCTTACTCAACTCAATGACCCCATGAAACATGGACCCCAGCTGTGAAACAGTGCCTTGCAAGAAAAAGGATGTAAATTGTAATTTATTTATTTCTCATCGTACAAAGGCATTCAATAATTCACTCACCAGTTTCACCATAAAATTATCAAATACTTGAAACAGATTATTTGATAGAATACATATACATCCCATATGTAGGTATGTTAAATACTCATATTATTTGAGCCAAAGTATCATCCTGCATCCTATACATGGGTATATCCTATGTGGATATTTAAAGTTCTCCTGGAAAAACTACATGTAATAAAATATCATATATCTTCTAGTTGATATATTTTTACTGCCTTAAATGAACCTAAACATAGCTAAAATTTGTACTACAACTATATCTTTTGTATGCTCAATAGAGGTCTGGAATACATCACTATTATTATAAGGCCCAGTATCTGTGAATTCTGTATCCGCGATGTTTTTGTGGAACACATCCCTCTTGGATACTGGAGGAGTAGTGTACTAGAGATTCTTTATAATGTTAGGATTTAATTAAATACTTGCGGAGATGAATGCAACATAATTTTGGTATTCATGATTCAGTGGCTATAGTTAAAATAAAGAAGTTAAGATTGCCCAAAGCTTCATAAGACATATAAAATGTTAAGTATCATGGGGCCCATAAATTTCACTGTATTGTATATAATAGGCCAATTTATAACCATATAGTAGTGTAGACATTAAAAGAGAGAAAATTCCAATTGTGAAGAACTTCCAAAAAACCTCAAAACTATAAAAATATCTGACCTCTAGCTCAAATAAGCAAAAAAAAAACTTTTATTCATTCACTGATATGGATTTTATGCTTGGAAAAGTATCTTTCCTCATTCATCCACTTTGTACCCTAAGTCAGTGATATAGATAACATAATTAAAAGAATTTGACACACCTGTTGCATCCACTGGCATGTGTATGATAAGGATTCGTCCTTAAACCTGGCTCTCTTTCTTCTTGATTCTGAAGCTGATGCTGCAACAAGTGTAATTTGACTTCTTTGTCACATGGCTGAGGCCGTGTTCTGTTAATGCGAACTTCGTTGATTGGGCTCTTGCCGTCATGTCCACCACCACCATGCATACCACCTCCTTCATCCATGCCTAACCTACCGTCGTCACCAGGAGCTGGGCCACCAGACCCTCCCATCATCTCTCCGGCAGTGTCATAGTCATCAGGGTAGACTGTTGATTAAGAAATTCATTCACTGATAACACACTAATAGTTTAATGTCACTACAAACAAAAATTTTAGGAATGAGTTCACACTTACTTAACTGATTGGCTAATTATAATAAGTGATATATCCAGGGGTGGGGGTTTGAGGGTTAATCCCTCCCTGCCATGAGCCAAAGTTTTTTTTACTGTGATTAAGTTCCCATTCATTTATTTAAAAAAACAATCAAGAATTAGTTACTTTTAATGTGCAATTACACATTTACCATTTGAATTATGCAAGCATAAATGTTTTCTCAGCAGACTAGAGGTATGTTTCCCTGTACACTGTATTGGCAGAGGGAACGACTCCATGTACCCAGGCCCCCATCCATGAAATCATTGATTGAAGAACTAACAGTTTAGTGTAGTAATGCATCTCCATCTTTCACTTTTTATTTTTTCCAATCTCTATGTGTGTCTTTGGTGATTAACTTATATGAAACTGAATAGCAAATTCATAATCTTTGCCAAAACCAATAATTTTAAAAGCATGCATTCATCAGGTATAAAAGTAACAGAATGAAATGTATCTAAAAATTCTTCATTTGGGACAGTGATACAGGTATATGGCTGAGAGCACTAGCCATAGACCTTATGGCAGTGGTTTCTAAACTGGTGGTTATGCCCTCCTAGGAGGTGCAGTGGGAAGACTTGGGGTGGAAGGGAGCAAAAGATATTGACTTATATTTACTACCTATTCAACCATCTTAATCATGAGACCAACAATAAGCAGCTGTCAAATTCTAGCCCTCAAGTGATTAATATGTATCATTTGTGCCTATATTTTCTTGAGTGGGTTATATTAATGGCAACTGCAGGCCCAGTTGGTACTGCTTGTGAACTGTGATTGAACATGATATAGATGGGAGGGATGTGACTATGTAATTTTTTGAAAGTACTGGTTTAAGGGATTAACCAATTTTATATTGCAAAATTACATAAAACATGTATTTGTAGTACATTACTTTGTCATTCGTTTCCTATGGGCGAAAAACGTTTCACAGACTGAAATCTACAGGCAATTGTTAGAGGTTTACGGTGATGGTGTAATGGCTGTGCAACATGTCAGGAAGTGGTGCAGAGAGTTCAACAATGGAAGATCGAGTATTCAGGATGAAGATTGCAGCAGAAGGCCAAGCACATCCACAACAGATCTGAACACTGAGCGTGTTGAGGAGTTGATTTTGGAAAACTGAAGACGGTCGGTAAGGGATCTTTCCTCTACAGTGAATATTTCATACGTAACAGTCCATAACACTGTTTATGGAGAAAAGGGATACCATAAAGTTTGTGCTCGCTGGGTCCCATAACATTTGACTGATGACCACGAAACTCGGCATTTCACAGCTTGTCTCTCACATCTTCAGCAGCATGCAGAGGAAGGAAACGAGTTTGTGGAATGCATAGTGACAGGTGATGAAACTTGGGTCCGTAAATTCACTCCCAAAACGAAGCAAGCCACTATGGAATGGAAACACACATCTTCGCCGAAACCCAAAACATTCAAAGTTTGTGCATCAGCCGGAAAGGTAATGGCATCAGTGTTTTGGGACAGTGAAGGAGTGACTCTCTTGGAGTTTGTCAAGCATGGAATGACAGTTAATGCCAATGCTTACTGCCAGACATTATGAAGATTGTGGGAATCCATCAGAAGAAAACAACCTGGACTTCTTTCTCGTTGAGTGATTCTTCATCGTGACAATGCAACACCTCACAGCATGCGTCAAACTCAAGAATTGCTGCAGCTGTTCAGCTGGGAAGTCCTCGAACACCCATCGTACAGTCCAGACCTTGCTCCCTCTGATTTCCACTTGTTTGGGCCACTGAATAAACACCTGGGAGGTGAACAGTTTTAACCAAATTCTGAAGTGGAAAACGCAGTTCATTTATGGCTCGCTCAACAAGGGCCCAATTTTTACAGAGATGTAATCTATAAACCGATATCACATTGTGATAAGTGCCTCAACAGATATGGCTGTTATGTAGAGAAATATTACCAAAAATGTGCTATAAACTGCATCTTTTCAAAAGGTCAATACATGCTTGTGACAAATTGTGTGGCTATGGCAACCTTACTTTTTGATTGCCCCTCGTACATTCAGTAAAACTGTATGCAATGATGCATTTTCATTATTCCACTTTTGTTCATGTCCACTCGCAGTGTTTACAGTTTGAATTGTATGATTAATGCCACAGAAAATTATAATTCCATTAGATGTCATGCATGCTGAAATCTGTCAGATGTCAAGACAATGTCAGAACTATGGTGGAGCAAAGGGTTGGAGGGGTGAAGCAGGAGAGGGTAGGGGTGTGGCAGTGGCAGATCCAAGGGGGGGGCGATCGCTCCGCCTCTTGGATATTCTTTAGGTGTAGCAAACGGGGAAGTTGAGAGGGTTGTCATGCTGCAGGAGGTTTTCCCTAATAGGCTTCACTGTAGTAATTATCATACTATTCTATCATGTACCACGGTATATTAATAGAAAATAATTTTGACAAGGATTTAGTGCAAAAATTTAAAATATCCCCCACCCCCATGGAAAAATAGTCAATAATCATCCCCCCCTTGGGAAGTTTCCAGTTCCGCCCTTGGGGTAGGGTTCACAAAGGGAATATGTGAGTTGGAATGGAGGGAGAGTAGTTGAAGATATAATCTATAGACAGGGGTGTGTTGCTAAATGTATAACAACAGGATCGCTGCCCCTGGCAGTTAGGCATTCCACCCAGCATCAAATTCATGACCTTTTCTTGCTGCCCTGAGATCTAATCTTTGCAGAAATTAGAAGGGATCCTTATTAAAATTTATTGCTGAATTATAATTTTGAAGAACTTTCACTTTACCACATAATTACAACTTCTAGTTTCAGAGATAAAAATTTGTAAACTGCACCGTCTTTTTATAATGTTTTGCACATAAATCCTATAAGGAACACTAAAATCTCTGTGTATTCCATTTACAGAGCATAATTTTCTTTACTGTTTATGTTTTAGATCATCCATATTTACTTTCATGAATAAAGTTTACCTAAAATATTTTATTTAACTGTTATCACACCATTGTATCTTCTTTAAATGTTGCCAGATATGGACTTAATCATGGCTAGAAATGATACACAACATGGCCTTTCCTAAATGCTTTGGTGAACCAAAAGTACTTTTCCTGAAAAATCTCATAAAAAATTGTGGTGCGTGTTATAATCCAAAAAAATACAGTAATTGAATATATTAAAATTATAATATTTCCATATATTCTCTGTATTTCATTAAATTTTGTCAAATTGGAAAAATTAAAGAAAACATCTTAAAATGAGAACAATATCTTTTAGTAATTATTAAACTTACCAACATCAGAAGAGAAAGCACGAACATAATCCGGTACATATGTCCAGAATATACCGAATAAGTGATTGAACCTGATTTGGGACAGCAGGAACATAAAGCGGTTCAACAACCAATCCAGCAGCCAGATGAAATGACGGAGGGGCTTAAAAAAAATTTTTTGTTAAAAGCCTGTTATTAATTTCATAAAACGTATTACAATAAGAAATATTTATTCTTTATTAAAAATAATGCCAATCACTTGTCACTTATTAACCTCTCATTAAGTCTGCAATTTAATGAAAAGAGAAATACAAAGAAAATGATAAATGGTGAAGAAAGGTAAAATTAAATCCACTCAGTATATATTTACAGAAATTATAGCTTTCGTAGAAAAATGTTATATACATATGTTTATCACCAAACAACCTTTTAGTGATTTTGTTTTCAAAAATATTTTCAGAGTAACTGTTAACCTTAATATCACCAGAGTTTGCAGCAATATCCTAAGTGGTCAGTGAATATTTCTCAACTTGAATTCAGTCAAGGAATAAATTACTAGAGTCAGGGCCACACCAAGGGTGTTTGACACCCAGGTGCAAAATAATTCTGCGGTGCCCCCCTCCCCCAAAGTGACTACTAGTCAATCCTAATCAATCCGAGAACCGATTTACGATCACCTCTAAAGGTCGTAGGAAATTTATGAATAAAATACTGCCACAGACACTCATTAGGATGGAGGTTGCAATTAGGGCAGCTCCCCATCTACCCTGCTGACTCCGAGCTCCAATTTTCAGTTGCCAATAATAATAAGTCCTTTCCGAGAATAGAACAATGTGAATGCATACTGTGAATGTTCGAAGGTAAATTTTGACAGAAATTTTGTATCACTCTGCTATTTCTACCTTTCCCTTTCTTCTTGAAGGGTAAAAGATCCAGTGAAAGGGTAAAAATCATCGCACACTCATCGTGTTCCAATAACATATATAGATACAAATATCTTGATGGGAAGGTGCCCCCGACTAGTTGGCACCCATTGCACCCCAGGTTGGCGCGGCCCTGACTAGAGTTAAATATGCCCTCTTGATCTGCTGTTGCTAGGGATAAAAAAAAGATGAGAAAACATTTCCCACTCAACTGACAATACTAATTCAGATACAAAAATATCATATCTATTCTACATATAGTTTCTGTGATCTGTTGGTTGGTTTGTTTGTTGGATTGTCTGATGTAATGCTACACCTGCTTGCTAGAAAAAATGCAAATAATATTTATTTTTACATGTCCTCAGCAGGATTCGAACCCATGACCTTAGCATTTGCAGCTAGTCATGCTAACCACCCCTCTTCCGTTAACTCAATAAAGAAATGAGATCGAAACTCTAAATTTGGCAGGAATGCTCAATTCACATATTTTAAGGTGATGACGAAAAAATCTCGAAAGAAGTCATGGGTTCGACTCCAAAGGAAGACATTTCCCATAAAATATAACACGTAAAAATAGACTACATAGTTTCTTATACTGTTCATCTTTTCCTACCTACGGTTCGAAATCTCTCATGTTAAACATTTATAATTCACATATTTTGTGGAGAAATCTTGCCATTTTAACAGGATGTTGTCTTGCCTACCAATTACATTATTAGTGGGTGTAAGCATGCTTTGAATGCTTTTATAATACGAGAGATAGAGACAGAGAGAAGGAAGTATGTTTTGAACAGAAAAGAAATTATCTTTTGAAATTTCCATTTTTGATATATTATTTAGACCCATCATATTAATGGGCTACTACCTAGTTTACATATAAGCTGCATTTATAATACAGATAAATAACATTTTAAAGATTGATTGATCAATCACTACATCATTAAATATCGAACAAGAAAAATCAATGTTCATTCACATTTGCACCTTGCATCATTCTTTGTTTTGGCAATTCCAATGTTGTTCGTGTATCATTTTTTTAATTCTCAAAATATCTTTTGTATGGTCTATAATTAAAGCAATGACATAATAAGAAGAAGAATGTGAGATGCAGCACTTGATAAAATGTTTTTGAGATCACCTTGTAAAAACATGAGATGCGGCTTATATTCAGATGGACTTTGTTATTAGGTCCAGTCCTGAAAAACAAGGGATCCGCCGATATGCTTGATTATATCTCAGTAAATATGGTATATTTCTTCAATTTAAGGCAAGAATCAACTATTAAAATATTGCAAATAAAATTAACGTCAAATTTTCATCCTTATTCTATATAAATCTAAACATAGAACTTACCCCATCAGGTGACCCTGGAGAAAAGTTAGGTGAAGCTCCCCCATCCTTATCACCAAAACACACAGCCTGATAGTTATACACTGTGATCTGCGTGTACACTCCCTCCCGTACTAAGTCAGCCATTATGTCTGGTTTAACACTTCCAAAGAAGCGGCCAGTGTCAGAGATTGAGCGAGATCCAACCACTACATATCCATTGTTATCAAGAGCGTAGCATGTTAAATCCTCAGTTGAGGCGCATGTACGGGGGCAGGTAGAGGAACCTGAGCACTGTAAAATGTAATAAAGATGATTCCAATGTTTACTTCAAGGTATTTCGACAGACTTGAAAGAGTTAATTAATAATAAGAACAAAGAATTTCAATGATGCTAATAAATATTAAAGCTTGGTAATATAAAATCTCGTCATTGTTCCAATTTTGTAAAAATATCCTTCATTACATAATATTAGTATCAGTTTTGACTAGTGATACATGGTTGAAAACTAATATAGTACGTGAAGAAATGAAAAACATTTTATTGAAAACATAGTGAAATAGGAATGGCTTCAGATAATATTATATTAAAAAAGTTAAACAAGTTATAGTGACATATGTTTGAAATATAAGACTTATGGAAAGAACTATAAAAAATTCTTTGAATTAAAGTTGCTTTTAATAGTTGCAACATGCTCACTGATTTTGATGCTTGAGGTTCAGCTACTCCTTCAAGAGTTGAAGTTGAAGTTATATTTCTAAATCTTGCAAACAGGGCTGAGTGACGGAACTGGAAACCAACAACAGCGGCAGGAGCTTTCCGGGCTCCCTCTGTATGAAAGATTGCATGGCTTGCAGTGACCAAGGAATCATTTTTATATTCTGTTAAAAGAAAAAGACCATTATAATTTAATAAATATTTACTATAAACACTGTGCAGTCTACTGGACTAAGATTTATGTATAATTATAATCCATAACACTTATGCGAAAGATAAACAAAGTAATGGACTGCAAAAATCTTGAGGGTTAAAAATTTTTAAAAACTTCCAATTTTCATGTATTTTGTTGCTGTGACATTTTTTGTAGAAAGAATTTCAAATATGCAAGATATTTTTACAAGCAGGGCCAATTAGAGAGGAGGCCAAGAGGACCATTTGGCCAGGGCCTCAAGGTTATGGGGACCCAAATTTAGACACTTGTTAGTTACTTTCCCTCAATAATTGGTGCATTTGTACAGAGAAAGGCCAGAGAATCATTTTTTAAATAAAAATATTCAAAATATTAGGTATTTACATTCATTTTTTAGCTAATGTTTGTATTATTTTGTTTTCATGTATTTTTTATTTTCATTATGGTCAGGGTCCTCAAAAACTGGAAGAGGCCTCAGTCTCTCTGATCCCCTAAGAGGGCCTGATTACAAACAATGTTTCTGCCATGCATTGAGTTTTAGGTTCATTGATTGCATGTATAATTTGGCCCATTTATAGAGATTAATATAATATAGATGTCTGGGTTAGATGGGATAATGATAATGTGTCATTCCTGGTGCAATGATGGAGCATTTCATAAGATATAATCGAGTAGATACAAAGAAGTTAAATATAATTCTCAAAAAAATATGCTGCAGTATATAATTCAATACCAATGGTGTAAAATTGTGGAAATGCATTATGAGATAATAGGAACAACATAACTTTGTACATTTTCCATCATTTAATGAAAAATTGCAATTTGCAAAACCAGTCGCTTTTCATTGAACAGTGGAAAATGTACAAAGTTGTGTCGTTGCTTATTATTTTATCATGTTGCAGTACATTCTTTAATTTTATACGAATAGGTTGAAAGCGTTAAAAAATTGAGGAAACATCATTTGGAAATTTTGAATAAAACAAATGTTGCAAGGCAATACTTGGTGGAGCTTCAATATAAATTTATTTGTATAAAACTACAATTTTTTTATAACCAAACAACTTTTACTATTTCCACAATAGTAATTGAAGCATGACCATTTTCAGCAATTTTTCACCATCCTCAGGTGACCTAATTATAACATCAAGGCCATTTACAGACAATAAAGGAGGGAGAAAGAGAAATGGCTTACTAAGTGCTTACTTTGGACATAAGAATTGGAAGGATGGGATGTTAGCATGGGAAGGGGACAAGTATACCAATTGTCTGAAAAAGATGGAGGAGTCAGAAGGAAAAACAACAGTGAGAGAGGGAGGAGGGGAGAATAATGTATAATATGCCATGATTTTTTATAGCTATTTTTTAAGTTCATGTTCTATAAATAACTTATCACTCACCACCCTTAAAAGGTACAGCTAAAACATAGCTATTTGGATCCACAAAATGTTGTTCCACTGCTCTTTTGTACCATACTTCATCAATGGCTCGTTTATTTGTCATACTAAAGTGACTGTGGAAGACAGAGAAATATAAACTAATTACAGAGGAAAACATTACATAGTGATTATAAAATGTAATAGATACATATGACAATAAAAGTGTTCTCATAATTTGCATATAATAACATCATTTTATAGTATGATTTCTTCATTGGCAAAAAAAAATTCTAATCTCCAATCACAATAAAACTTCATAAATAAAAATGCAATGCATGAAAATTTATTGGAAATAATAATGGAAAAGTTTTAAAGAACTGTTATTTTTAACACTTTATATGTTAAATTTGAATTTTTAAATTAATTCTAAGTAAGACATGCCATATCCTGGGAAAATATGTAATAGCAGTTAATATGGTTGTATGCTGATAGAGGAAGATAACAATGTTTTGATGTGGATTTTTAAAACAGATTTGGCATTTAATGTTTCATCAGGGTTTTAAAAAAGCATTTAGTTAACTTACGGTTCTGAGGCAGTTTCTTCACTATCAGGTGCTATTGGATAATCTTGCCATCTTGTAAGACCACTTCTAGTGGCTACAAATGACACAGTTATTCCAAAGCGTTTCTGAAACTCTTTCCTACAAGATGAGTGAGTAAGCATTGAAGAGAAAGGCACAAAAGAAAGAAAGTTATAGTAGAAATTCAATTTGAATACGAAACCAAATAAAAACTTACTGCCAAAATGTATCAGATCATTATCATATTCTTAAGTTGTATTTCTTGAAAAATATTGAATAAATTTTGATATTATTAGTAAATTAACGTTTCAAAGTTGAGAAAGTGAAATTCATTAAATAAATCTGCATTGCGCTAAAAGATGCAATGCTCAGTAATATAAAATGATATTAATTCTGAAAGAAATAAGTTACATTGAGATTTTAAACAAACTTTCATTCAGTTTAGTCATAATATTGAGTCACCCTAATTGACTATTTCATTGAAATAAACTATAGATCAATTAAAAATTTGAATTTTAAGTATGTATAAATATTTACTAAAATAAGTGACATATTGAAATATTTTAATGTAAAGGTTTCTAGGAAGGAAATATTATAGTCCATCATAAGAGCTGCGACATATCAACAATAAGGTTTAAGTGTTCCCCTACAACAGAGAGGTTGATTAAATAATGAATAATTGGTTGCAAAACTTGTATGAATTCATAAAACTACAAAATAGTGAGAGCATGGAGAGTTAAGATATACATATATGCTCATAATTTAAATTTATATCATACTATCATCATAATATCTAATTATAATCTGGTAATATTACTTAAGTAATATGGAGGATTTATGGATAGCAAAGTGGATTCTAGGTATTATATTGATAATAAGACCTTTAAAACATCTACCAATCAATAAAATGCACTTGGTAATTACAATTATTATGAATTATCACAAAAATCAATCATGCATGTGTTGATTATATGTTACTGATTAGCCTAATTTTGGTAAATGCCAAATTTTGTCGACAAACTGATTGTAAAATTGAAATTCACTTTAGTAAATATTAGTTTTATGACGTCTGCAGTCTTATGTCTTTTCAGATTTATATTTCTTCAACACACATGAATGCAACACAAATATTTTTTTGAAGTGATGGGTTTAAAATAATGTACTTTACCTGGGTAACAGAACCATCAGCATGTCTATGGGGCTTATAAAAGCACAGAGCGAACAGGAATATGTGTCAGTTAGTGCAATTCAGACAATACATAAAGATTGGGTAAAGGGAGAGAAAAAATTGAGTGGAATACTATTCTATCATCAGAACCAAACATGCAGCAAATTATGTACCACCAGGCTCCAGCATATGTGCTTGACACACAAGACAAAAACAACACTGATTCAATTACAATATGAAGCACCTGAATTCCTCAAGATAAGTTAATTAAGTATAAGGAATGGGTCCAAAATGCATTAACATATAATTAGGTACTTGAAATACAGAAGTACCTGGAGTATGAGTTAAATCTTGAGTTTTTTAAATATCACATTCAATATAGATTGTCATTAAAACATCCCTCAAAAATTTAAAGTACATGCTTATGATAATGAATAGATTACAATAAATATCCATAAAAATTACTAATTATGTTCTTTGGCATTAACATCAACCTTAAAAATATAACCATCAGAAGAAAGAAAGGCAAATTTCTATTTAAAATTCCAAATAATTGAATCCCATTCCAGACACTGAATCTATGATTGAATGAATCAACCAGTGGGTGGAGATTGAGAATCAAGGATGCAGTGCAGTGCGTGAAAGATTAATCTTCAGCAAAACCATGTTTTAAATGTGCTGTTCAAAGGGCTGAATGGGAGATATCAAATGAAAATAAATAAATTCATCACTGAAGACAGATTCTGAAAGAAAAATTGGTGAGTTTGAACCCTACTTACATTCCATCATCCAGGAAGTGCAGTGCAAAATTTTTGTGTGAAAGTGAGTTTGGCATTGTGATTACATCTCAATGCCAGTGGGAGAGAAAAATCAAGGTTAAACATTGCCACACAATAAAACATTGACAGATCAAAGGCAGTGAAGACCTATTTTTGCCACATAAGAATAGATTTATAGCCACATTAAAGCAATTATCAAAAAAAATAATGGCAAGGATTCTATACCCTCGATTTTCATTTGCAAGGCCCATGTATAAAATTATAGTAAAAAAATAAAAGTAAAAATTAGATTAGGTTGGCATTATTTCAATAATTCCAATATCAGTGGACAAAAATAAATGTATTGAAAAAATTATATTTACTGTGAACAAAATCTACAGATTGAGGTACATAATTTATTACCACATAAGAAATGCTTCACTCCCATAAATTATTTAAAAAAATATTAATGATTCTTGGGAATACTATGGAAATCATATCCCCAAAAATAAAATGAAGAAATCAAATGTTATAGCATAAAAGCAAAGTAAGGTCATATGAGAAAATAATTATAAAAATTTCAAATAAGCAGGGGCTTTAATTCCCCAGGCTTATGTATTTCATTTCAATAGCCCACCAAAATGATAAGTTTAATAATGAAAATTACAGCATATATTTAAATAACATGTGAATTAAAAACTTTTGAATTTGCTTAGCAATGATAAGTAGAATATTAGAATTAGCCATATTTCTCCATAATAACATTCATATTCAGGCAATGATTGTTGAATAGATTTGTTTCTATTTTACCCATTATCTTCTAATACAGTTTTCTCATGCTCAATCAAATATATACTGTAATTCACATAGCAAGTGCATTACTACATCTACAACTTCAAGTTCATGAGTTGTTGTGATTCATTTGTCTCATGTGGCCAAAACTCATTAAATTTTTGTTTAATCTCTACTCAAAGCTCATGATACATATGTTTGATTCCTAAACTTCAATAAAGCATTGTAATGACAATTTTTCATTCTTTTGTCTGCCATTGCTATGTGCAAATAAGAAATATGCTATATCTTTTATTGGCAATTTAAAATACATACTTCATTGGTGGTGCATAAAACAAAAACAGCAAAAATGCAATTACAGCAAGAAGTTTTAATTGCCAATAAAATAATTACAAGCACCGGTCTTATTTTTTGATGATGCATTAATTCCTTGTCACTAAATCTTATCTTATTATCATACTTGGCCCACATAATTCTTAACATTCAGTCAATGCAAATGTCAGTCTATAGGTAATCTAAAATAAGGAATATTAAGTTAAATTGTGACAACTGGATTCAATGCACCACCATGTACCATAAAAGTGCCAAGCTACAAGCAGTTGAAAGACTCTCAAAAACTTTTAAGAGCCATGGAATATGCTGGAGTCTAGTGTAATATTGCATGCTCTACGAAATACAATTTTACAGCAATGGTGGTCTCTTTGTGAGATAACAAGTTATAATTTTACAGGCATGCATGAATGCTGTGAGCAAAAACAAAAAATGCAGTGCTCATGTTATGTTTTTCATGGTAGGAATTAATCAAAAAGTGCTCCCATCTCAAATAAATCTGACAAAATGAAACTTTTGGAACCATATCAAATGAAAGACGGCATTATTCTTCAATGCAAATGCATGGGAGTTTTTTCTTAATGTCCATGTCATCAACGCAGTAAGCTCTCATTTGACACAGGAGCACCAAAAGCACCACTTGGAATTACTAATTCACTCTTACAATTTCATTAGAGAAAGTGGGACATGAAAAAATGAAGGTATACTTTACAATATTCTGTGGTGTGAGGAAGAGTAGGAGGATGGACACATGGCAGAGCAGCTTACCCCTTCTCCTCTTTTGAAGACAGGCTGACATTTTTGGGAAACCACTCCGTCACCTTGGCGTCGTACACCAGCGACAGCAGCAGATTCCTGTCACCTGGGCCGCACACCCAACCGCCAAAACATGTGAACGCGCACGCACGCACACAAACAAACACACACGCAAACACAAAAGGACAGACACCATAATACGTACAACACAAATTGGCTGCCTGGTCATTATTCTTCCTAGCATGGCAGATTTCCAAGGTGTAAAGGTTTTTGTCACCGTTACTTCTCTGACTGATTGATTTGTTTTGAGAGAAAAAATTTTTTTTAAAAGAGAGATTAACTTGAAAATCTGAGCTGAAAGTAAACCACCAGGCATAAAAGAGAGCTCCAGGAAAGTTTTTAAGAGTCTTCAATGAAATTTCCAATGTTGAACCTTGACTGTAATGTAAAACTCTTGAGTCAGTTATAGTGATATATATAATCCAGAGCAGATTAACAAAATGAATTCCAATTAATCTTTAACCTTGAAGGATAAAAGTGTTTCTTAATGATGTTCTAGAACTGTAAGTATAGCTATCATTGAAATAAGGGTTTATATTAAGTTTTATAACTTTTTATCTATTATAATATCTACTGGAGAACAAAAAATTGGAACAAGTGATGTTGGTGCAGAAAAGTAGATTCTAATAATTTTGGCTGAAATAATGAGTGCTAATTGGTGTACACGGTCAGTAAGTGAGCAGTGATCTTTCCAAAGGGTGACTGAATTTTGCCTCTTTGTTGGTGGATGCCCCTAACCAAAGGAAAAGACAGGCATGCTCAAGGAGACATTCAACAGCACATTCATGCTCACAAGGTGGAACATTCCAGCAGTAGTGCAATAGCATTTTGGCTATTTATTTGCTTGCAATTAACATAAAAAACTTGTGTCTAATTCCAAATCCACAAGTGTCCAAATAAAGATTCCGATGCCAAGAAGTGGCCCATGACAGCATATGGTATTAACCAAGTGAACAAGTGAAAAAGATACGACAATTTTTGAAAAAAAATACTAAATATTTTTAAAATATGTTGCTAATGTTATGAGTATTAATAGAAATTTTGAAAATGAACTCTAAAATACCTTATTTAACAATTAAAACAAAATCGGTTTTAATAACTAAATTAAATTTAACCTTCTAGGCATATGAGACATCATTTTTTTAGTTTTATCAGAATCTCTCCCGATGTTCAATTGAAGTCCCAAATGTTTCAGGTTAGGGAAAAGAAATTTGATCTACTTAATGAAAAATATAAGCTATAAGATTTCGGTTTCCTGAGAGAAGCTTTGCTTAATGGTTTTTATAACCTTTGGAAGGTGATATAGTTTATATCTGACAATATAAAATTTGATTTCTTCTTTGAAGAGAAAATCAAAAAATATTTTCAAGCAGCTTGTCTCATTTTTCTTACATATCCCATTCTATAAAAATTATAAAATGATTTTCATAACATAGATATTTAAGATGGAATTGGCTTTTTTATACAACATTTTATGGAATATGCATGTAAATTAAATGCATGTACAATGTTTTATGTAATATGCATGTGATTTCTAGAAGAAAGACCAAATGTTTTTTGAGTTTGGAAATCGCTTGAGTCAGAGCACAAAAACAAAAGAGTAAATTTGACATGTGATAACTGGTATACAAGTTATTCTCTTGCTTTATTACTGTTAGATTCAAATATAATATTTCTGGGCACAGTGAGAAAGAATAAGCGAGAATTTCCTGCAGAGTTTTTACCAAGCAGAATGAGACAAGTAAAAACATCACTTTTTGGATTTCAAGAAAGAATTACCTTGGTGTCGTATGTGCCTAAAAAGATAAAGCTGTCATCTTATTCTCAACCATGCATCATGATGCAGCTATCAATCAAGAAAACAATAAATCTTAAATGATCATGGACTATAACCTGACAAAAGTTTGTGTGGATGTGGTGGACCAAATGTTTCAAGGAGAACGAGAAGGTGGCCACTAGCACTGTTTTTTGCAATAGTGAATATAGCAGGAATATATGCACTTGTCCTCTACAACTCTTCACACCCAGACTATACTCAGAAATCCAAAAGAGTTTTCTTAAAAAATCTCGCACTGTCCTTGCTAAAGCCTCAGTTGCAAGAGAGACCCTTCCTAATACTCAAGCAGTAATTTTGAAGCATGTGGGCTCAGAAGAAACCAGAGAAATGTCAAGAAAAAGGAAACGTGAAGATGGTGAAGGGCTATCACAGACATTTGGGCCCTGCCTTTTATGTGTTCATTCTAAAAGACAATAAAACAACTGTAAGGTGTGACTCATGTTCATACTTTACATGTAAGAAGCATATAACATCATATGCACTTGCAAAACCTGTGATCTCGAAAGTTCAAACAGTTCATACTAAATGTGCAAAGAATTTTCATTTATTCATTATTCCATTTTTCTTATTAATTTTCTTTGAATGATTTGTCTTATATTGTGTCAAAATAATGTGTTAACAATACTTATGTATAAAAATAAACACATGTTGCCTTTAACTAGTTCTATTTATCGTAAAAATAAACAAAATCCTAAACTGATACTCAGTTGCATACAAGTGTAATTAAGTCTCGAAATGAGACGTGCGCATTTAAGAGTTAAGTTAGTGCACATTAACTGAAATGTTGGACTCCTTGTTTTGCAATAAAAACAAGACACAAATTAATTACATTTAATTGCATAATGAAGGTATGTCTTAATGATTTTTTAGGCTTGCATTGCAACACTACTGGGAATACCACAATAAATTCACACATTTGGTGTAATGAAGCACACAGAGATCATAAATCAAATAACTGGTGAAGTGCCAAAATTGTAACTTAATATAACTTCCTATCATAAACAATGACAAATTCATAAAATTAACCATTCTCCACTGAAGAAAACTATTCATCAATTATTAGTGAAATATTATATAATGCTAATGTGATTAAAACTTTAGTGCACTGCACACAAATTTGTTTGCTTTAGGTGCTCCACAACACCAATAAAACTAATTTAACAAACATTAAGCAACATAGGACATCTATTTTTCATATAATATTTTTAAATTCTAAAAAAATTAAAGATGGAGACAGTAAAATGCTATCTACTGTTTATTCTATTTCATTTAATAAACAAATTTATCGATACCTTTCCAACCTCCATCATCTGCATTCTAATTGTTGAGCATAGATATGGTATATTATGATTTTTGACTCTATCATTTCAGAATATTAAGACTTTAGCAAAAATTATATATGGTGTTTAGCTCCAATGAAATCCAATTGCAAATTTAATAGAAAACTTTACAATTAAGGCAATTTTTAATGACATTTGATTTTTCAGTATAGTTCAGCATGGTTTCTAGTTTATACTAAATATATAAATATACTTAATAAATTTTTGTAAAATAGGTAATGTAATTTTCAATTTTTAAAAAACCAGATGCAAACATGCTATAAATCATAAGGTCTAACCTACATTTAAAATGGTAGGAAACTCATATTACTACTCACAGAAATATGAATCTTTGTTCATTTTGTCCGATTTTCCATCTGAGGTATTGGCTGTAAATTAAGAATGAAACTGGATGAGAAATAGTGGCTGTAGCTATTTCTACCCTTTAAATTCTTGGGCCCTGTCTGCTTGACTAAATATTCCATGCAGAAAATCCATCAAGCTCTATTTAAAACTCCATCATCATACGCATGGCTGCCGAGAGCCAGCGCAGGCCCTGGGGCAAATACCATTGCTGGGCTCCTTTTCTCTGTTTTAAGTTCAAAAAGGGAATGTGGTCCCTCAGCAGGCCCAGGGCAGCCGACTCCCCTTCCACCCTTCTCTATGGTATTGGCTCGCAGTATTATAAACAGAATTTGTCAAATTCCATCCAATTAAAATTTTTATCAAAATTACATGTAAAATTGTTGGTACTATATGTATCACGTCATAATTAGACTTTGTATGATTCGATTAATTTCAATAAACAGTGAATTTGTAAAAATCAAATATTCGACGAAATTTAATTGCCGTCGATAAGTATAGGTTTTTCATCACTAAATTTTTTGCAAAATTACATGTCATGGTTTTTAAATTTCGTTTTCCAAATTAACACCTAAAATGTATTTTAGTACCAAAAAAGCAACACGTAAAAAAATCGGTACTTATGACATCCTAATACCGGGCCCCTCAGAGGCCTGGGCCCCGGGGATTTTGCCCCGGTATCCCACCCTCTCAGTGCCCCTGATCATACAATAGCTTGTGTTTCACATTGGTTTTGTAAGTTGTATGCTTCCAGTGAAATTTTTGGTGGACATGGAGTAATAATATTTGGTCATAATTGACTTAAAAATCAACCCTATCAGATTCTTAGTCAATCAAACAGAACATAAAGATCAGTTCTTAGAATAGAAAGTGTTAACAATTTTTTCAGGCAACTAATTATACCAAAAGCTAAAACAGTTATCCATATCTAAATAATTCATTCCTTCATATTCCCTGGTTTCAGTTTATTTTTCTGTAATTATATTCTCCAAAGTCATTACTAACACTTTCTTTGTAATAATATTCTCTTTATGTCATCAATATTAGCAACGTCTAATGTCAAACCCACCTTATTGGAATTTTAGGACTATTTTTAAAAATTGAATAGACTACCATAATTTGGAGTCATAATTTTTCCAATGAACCCTTATGGAAATTTAATCTACTCATAGGAAGATAAATATGATGATATAATAGCATAATTGATCATATGATGACACTTACATTGCGTCAGGTAGTCCGATGATGGGAATGACCTCTTCAGGGGCCACTTCCACCCTGGCTGCTTTGTTCGCTCCAAAAAGTGGAGTAGTTCAACTTCAGGACTCTCAAAAGGATGCTCATTGTCATATAAGTATTTGCAGTACACCCTAAGATATTTGATGAGTTAGAAGTATTCATGTATTTTATGTATTTTCTTGATATACAACTTACATACAAATGATATTAAATGAAAAACCAATGATGTACCTAAATGAAATATGATTCCAAAGGGCTAGAGCTAGTTAGTGAGTACATAATTTTTATTTTGAGATCTGTGAGACATTCTACATGTAGTTCAAATATATTATTCTTAGAAGCATCCTATTTGGTCATTACAATAATAAGTGTACATCAGGAGCGCACCGTGCCACACGGCTGCCCGTGTGCAAGTCTCTCATTGGCTGCCTGTGTGCAAGTCTCTCATTTGCCGCCCTTTTTAAGCGTTCTTTACAAAAACGCCTTATGGTTTGATAAATTTCCATAGCTTATAAATATGTAAGAATATACGGCATATTATAATACAATCCGCATTACTGCTAAAAATACTGTGTCTGACGATAAATCGGCCGCCCCCGTTGTTTGGCCATCCGTGTGTGTCGCACACATTGCACATATGGACCGTGCGCGCCTGGTATACATTCACTTTATCAAAAATATTTTTTAAACTTTTAGTTAGGGTAATTAGTGGCACTTGAAAAAATAATCAAGATAATGATGATTATTTTACACTAGTGTAATGCCCATCAAAAATGATGGGAGGAAAGATACGATCATTCAAACTATTTAGGGAGATCATATTAAGATCAGAAACAACTGTCTTGAAAATCGTTTTCCCCTCCCTCCCTCATCCCTCTCTCCCTCTCTCTATCTCTCCCCACTCTCTCTCTCCCTCTATCTCGTATTAAAAGCATTCAAAGCACGTTTATATCCATAAGGATTGAAATAACAATATGATATCAAGGTCTAACAATGGAATAGGTAGGCAAGGTAACATCCCATTAAAAATGGCAAGATTTCCTCAAACTGTGTTAATTAAACGTTTAAATTGAGGGATTTCGAACTGTAGGCGGAAAAAAGATGAAAAGAATAAGAAACTTTATGTTTTCTTCAAAATGGGTTATATCCGAAGATTGTAGATCAATTCTACCTAATTTTAATCTAAAAAAGAATGAAAGCCTGCATGTCGAAATGTCCCTTTTTGTGTTATCTTATGGGAAATGGAAATTATCCCCTGGAGTCGAACCTGGGTCGTTGATCTCGAGTTTGATATATTAAAACGTTTTTTAATATATCATAATGCTATCCTGAAAATTTAATCAAATTCGGTTCAGTCGTTTGCGAGATATTAAGCTTCCAAAAGCATTACACATAATGTTTGCTACAGATTAAGGCTTTTATTTATATCAGGAGTCCCCAAACTTTTTATTGAAAGGGCCATATTAGGCTTTATGTATGACAGTGAGGGCCACTTAAGACTTTTCAAATGACTGATCAGGCAGTGTGAAAACTTCAAAGAGCAAGTTTCAGGGGGGGAGGGGGGGGAGAGAGAGAAAGTGAAAAGTTTCAGGTATCTACCTAAAAGAATGATACTTGATGAAAATTGCTGTTGGTGAATACACAAAACTTAAAGAAATATATTAGGTAAGGCAGGCGGACCAGATGTGGCCCGTGGGCCGTAGTTTGGGGACCCCTGATTTATATGATGATATCTTAGATAGCACTTATCAATAAAGTAGCAAACAGGCTATCGGAGATATCCAATATAAGCTACTAATTTGAAGACATCCTACATACTCATTGCCATAGGGCTTCCATCCCTCTCCTTCCCTTAGATTTTCATAACTAGGAGGTTAAGCATTTAATTTCCAATAATAAGATTGAGCTGATACTTGGATTTTGTATGTCATTATGTGCACAGCAGTCCCATGACCCCATCAATAAAATTTAGACTACAATATCAATAACAATTTCTGTTCTATGTTGATCATTTTGAATTATAAAACAAAATGCATAATCACTTTTCTTGAATTTACAGAAAGTTGAATTATTTATATATATTTACAAAAAGCTGGCCGGGCTAGACTGGTAGGCCCCTTCTAACCCAAAGGTCGCAGGTTCAAATCCCGCTTCGGGCATGGATGTTGTGATGTATGTTGATTTTCTCTAACAGAATTTGACGGTGCAAAATAACCTTAGCTGTTGACGCACCTAAAAACCTAATTACTACTACTACATATTTACAAAAATATTAGACGGGTAGGCAATGTGCCTGCCTTCTAACCCAAAGGTCGCGGGTTCAAATCCCGCTTCGGGCATGGATGATGTGATGTATGTTGATTTTCTCTAATAGAATTTGACGGTGCAAAATAACCTTAGCTGTTGACGCACCTAAAAACCTAATTACTACTACTACATATTTACAAAAGCAACTCACCAATCAGGATGAATCTTCCACTTCTTGCCCCTGAAGTACTTGGTCACTGGAGTTCCTGATGAAAGAGACATTTAATTACATAGCTCTCTCAAAATTTTTAATGTCTGGATCTGTGATAAATGTATTGACTATTAGAAGTTATCTAATTGACGGGATTCAAATAGCCATGATCAGATCATCCTTTTTTGATTCCATTTCTGTTTTCTCTTGGGTTTCCCAAGGCTTCTAATTTAGTAACATCACTTATTCAGATTTTTATGAATTAATGAAAACTCAAATGCAAAATAAATTGTTAGACACCTTCTGCATGGCTCCTTCGAATTTCTTCAACTGCATGGACACGAGTCATACCATAGAGTTCTGGTATAGCTACCACCAGGGTGAAAGGTGTTTTTGGAATGGGAGCATAATAATACCTTCGTCTCAAACGTGATACTCTTTTCTGTAAAAGATAAACACAGTTGTAATATCTCAAAATACATTAAAGTCTGGTTATAAGTTTAAGTAATTAATACATTTAAAATACAAATGCTTTCTCAAATAGCATTCATTTGCCAACCATACAAATATAGACTTAGAGGCAGGTTATTACTGTGATATATGTATATGCTTATGGGGCAAGTAAGTACTTTAGACGCACTAAAAGCTATGGATATTTAAAGAGTTCTATGTAAAATTTTCCATTAAAATGGAGAGGCAAACAAACAGATATATTGTAATTTGAAAAAGCATCACTTTTGTCCCATACCACAATGGTTCTTGCATAATCTTATGTATGACTTACCATCTCATCATAATGATACTTAATTGGCAATGCTGTGCTCCCAATTGTCTGATTTATGACTGCATCCCGAAACTTAAAAAGATAATAAACAATTATTACATAGGGTTGATGAATGAAAGCACAACTACTTTCTTATGATAAAAAATTTTAATTAATTTAATGCTCAGATTTTTAAAAGATAAATTATGTTTTGTTTGTTTACAATACCAATAATAACATAATAGTTTAATTGACAATACAACCAGTTCTCTGTTTATGAGGTAGATGCGTTCATAAAACTTGTTGGGCAAATGAAAACAGTATAAATGGAGAGCTAAATTCCCATAAGAAATTTAGTAAAATGGGTGAGATGCATACCAGCCCCCAGGCCACTACAGGGGATTGAGTTTCCAATTAATAAACAAATTGAGACTTATATTAATGTAAAATGTTTATATAGTTGTGTCCATCTTATATAATATGAAAGCAAAAGGTTAGTAATATTGCAAGATCAAGTTTACAGTAATGTAGGCAGCAGTGATGGTGAGCAGGTAGTGGTTGGGTGGGTTTGTTGGGGTAAGAGAGAGAAAGAAATACAATTAGTTATTACTACTCAAATGTAGACTTTTAACAACAAGATTAAATATCTCTCTTCTCTTTTAAATAATTTTGCTATTTAAACTCAAGTGATTAATTTCAATTTCTTTTATGATGCCACACTGTTAATTAACACAAATGTAAAATTGTATGTTGGAGAAGTGGTATTTAATCTTCAGCTGTATTAAACCGAAAGTGCATAAACAGAGATCTGATTGTATTTACAAAGGAAGAGATACCAGATATCTTTAATTTTATTTTGCACCAAACAACTTCTGTAGTTCAGTAACTCATTTCAATGACAGTCTTGTAAACATTTTTTGAGGAATGAAATGCATTGTTTTCTCTTGGCTAATTTTTTATGGATCTAAATGATATTTTATGATCGGTTACTGTTGTTTAACCCTTCGTTCATTTCTGAATCTATACAGATTTTGATGTACCAGATGAGAGATATAGCATTATAGTAGCTTGGAAAATTACCATTTTAAAGAATAAAAATAACAAAAGAGGGAAGAAGGAAAGATTGACTTACTGCTATAAGTTCTGGGCTGAATTCACGTGGTCCAGATTCATCATCAACTAACTCAACCTCAGCCATGTCCACACTGTTATAGCTGGGTTTCAGGATACCCTGAAACTGATAAAAAGAATATGAAATCACATGAAATGTCAGGATCTTTGAATTTTAATAAATGATTTCATCATTGGAATACTGCTTGGCAATTTATTAATCCATCCCAAAAGTAATAGAATTAAGTAATCATTCTATAAGCTCAATACCATATATACTCGTGTATAACTCACAGTTTGAAGACCAAATTTTTAGACCATAAAGTAGGGGTTTGCATCATACACAGGTAACACTTTTGTGCACTTAAAATTGGAAATTAAAGTGTACCTACCTCGCACCAGATTATTACTTTTTGGATGAATTAAAGTAAAACCATACTAATCTATAATCCAGGCTATAGATATACTAATTATATGTATGTATAGAACACCTAATTACTCCTATACAGTTATAATTCCATTCTCTCCAAATATTCCGCATTTCACTATCTCGTCAGCGGATTGCCGTAGTCTATGCAATATTGCCAGGTAGACTTCCCGCAAAACACGCATCGAAAACAAAAAACATAGAATAAGCAAGTTGTAATAATTTTATTTAGCTAATGATTATAGTATGTAAAATTAACAATGTATGTAATTTAAAACCCACAGAATGTAAAATGATGTGTATGAACTTAATCTTACCTGTCACATTTCCTGTTTCCAGATTTGTTTGTTAAATTTTCACATTATTCCTTCTATTAAACAGTTTTAGAATGAGATAGAAAAGAAAGAACCAAAATCCACTGTAAATCAAAATCCCTTTTTGTCTGATTTAAAAGTATTGGCTAAAGTGGCACTGCATTCTTCTATGCGGCATCAGTTTGGCCAACTTACTGTATGAACTTGCAGCCATTTCAACTCAGTCGCTTTCATTATTGATGTCTCTGATAGACATAATGTGGAGTTCACTGAACATAATACTTATGGGCAAGTCCAAGCATTCTAAAATTGTTAACTGGCGATAATTTAATTCTTTGAAAGTATTTATTTACGGTTCTCTACTTAACATTATATAATTTTGTTCTTATACCCCACAAAAATCAAGGTTGCATGCTATACACGGGGTATAAGAAAAAGTCTGGATTTTTTGGCAAAAAGTATGTGTGCTTATTATACACGAGAGCATGTTATACACAAGTATATATGGTATTTCTAATTAATAAAGGAGGGCATACTTACCACAGGTCTTAGATCTGGGTGAATCAAGATGTACCCATTGTTAGTGACAATGAAAGCATATCCATTTACTCCCAGCTGCAAATAAAATAATATCATTTTATATCTCTCTGTTTTCAATTAAAAATTTTATGAGTAAAGG
This sequence comes from Uropetala carovei, assembly GCA_036926305.1. Taxonomy (NCBI): domain Eukaryota; kingdom Metazoa; phylum Arthropoda; class Insecta; order Odonata; family Petaluridae; genus Uropetala; species Uropetala carovei. Next base: position 2,241,650 of record JAXCHB010000277.1, read on the forward strand.
TCAAAATAATATAAAATAATTAAATAAGTAAAAATGAATTCTTTTGCAGTTTATGATAAAGCTCATTCAAAAAATGTGTACTCACCATATGAGGTGCCATCAACTTTTGTATGTCCTGAATAGGAATATCAGTTCCAGCTACTCCGAGGAGACTAGCTATTCTGGTCTGTTTCAAAAGAGATACCCAAGTTAATATCATGCAATCATAAGAAGAACTAACAACATCCTCTTAGAGAAATACAGAAATACCTACTGATGATACTAGCTTAAGACAATATCAGCATTAGAATAGAATGAGCATAACCAACAGAGCAAGAGGTTAGGTAATTAGAAGCACGAGGATGTATTTACATGGTCATTATTTTCAGGCTCTTCCACAGCAGTACAGAAACATAAAATAATCATTAACTTGATACAGTATATACTGGAAAAGAAGGGAAAAGAGAATCAGGAGTACTTAATTGTATGCTGCACTCTCTTTTCCCTCAGAGTCTATAGTTTCCTATGGGATTATTTCTACTGTATTAAGAATAAGTCATACTTATGGAAAATCTATAGCGTTTACATTCTAGTTCAATACCACTGGACACGTTACAGTTTTCTGGCAGTCACTAAAGGGGAAAACTCCTAATTAAGAGGTACAGTATAAGCGTCAAAAGATGTACATCAAACTGCCAGAGATGGTTGAGTTGTGACCATCTCCTTCACTAGTCGCTAAACATATAATGGGATATAAGTTTGGAATACTTCCAGTCATCGGACTCCATGCAGGTCGCACCAGCTGCAGTTGCTATATAAAATGCATATCACAATCACTCGTCCACGCACACTATTGAAGATAGCTAAATCTGGCACACTTACACATCTCAAAAGACGAAAGGTATCACACCACCGCAGGCACAATCATGTTCTTTGCATAGAAGTCACATTTTTTTTAAACTGCACCAGGCACCATCTTGCTACTGGAATATAATTTTTTTAAGTATGTATCTTTTTACTAGCCTACTCTAAATGCTGAAGAAGATAAGTAAGTTCTACTTCACACTAATATGTCAAACTGGAATACACAGCTGTTAATCACTGGAAAGGGGATTGACAAAGCTTAGATTGCTTGTCTCATGCCTGCAGCAATGCAGTAATAATTCTCGAGACTTTATAAAGATGTGCTCCCAGTTTGGCTCACTAAGTCTAAAATCTAATGGAGCAGATTAATTCCTCTTGACAAAATACCTATGCACAGTGCTTGATTTTTTGCTAAACAATTTGAAAGCATCAATTACTGAAAGATCAAGCTTTGATGTTTCAAGTGATTAAATTTTTCACGACTTTACTAGACAGACAACAGTGACTTCCATCAATGGTTCATGCTGAGGAAAAAAATTGACTTTTAATACAGCCATTAATAATTAGATTGTCAAAAACATTGATGGGCTCCTGCTGCATTATTTCACAACTCAACTAGTCAAACAAATAAACTAAGCACTGTTCAAATGAAATCCACCGAACCTACAAGAATTCTAGACTTACACTACAGATATATGCCATTGACTATAATGAATATATACAGAGGCACGCTGCACGCAACAGACAGGACCGAATGATCATTATTAAAAAGTACCTCTCTCACTCTCTGAACCCAATAGGCTTCGTTTATGAGAACTCGTTCTGTGATGTTCTGAAAGTGGACAGGATTAATTGCAATATGATAAAATTATACCATTTAACAATCATAAAACATTTAGCACATACATTGTTATTAACAAATACCTATGCAACCATTTATACTGTTAATACAGACTGATAAAAACAACATTAATTTTTCACAAGGAAAAGTTAATCAAATGATAAAATGTAAACAGGAAATGCAATTATTAAATTTAATTGTTCACAAATTTCACACACATTTATTCAACATTAATTTAAAGTAAAGTGGATATAGTTTTCATGTATGCCATGCTTTAAAATATAACATACATATGAAAATGACTTTACCTAATGAGAACTTTCTTCTTAAAAGCATATGGTATTTTCTGATATATTTGATTTAATTATACATCATTATGAAAATGTCAATAAAAACATTTATTTTTAGAAAAGTAATGTAACACAATGCAAAATAATGTATTTTATAGACTAATTTTCTGCAGAATATCAAGTCACTTTCTCCTTATACATTACAATATATGGTTTTAAGTGTGTGAAATATTTCCAAAAAGACCTCAACTGGGTTTAAACTTGACTTATGAGATGATAATGTACCATATAAAATTTAAGATATGTGTAAAATGCAAATAAAATTTGTTTATACTGTTACAAATGAAAACCCTGACTTATTATTTGTACAATGTTTATAACATCTCCATAATTATAAGACACTGGTCTTGGTAGAATTTAACTACATTGCATTTTAACCTGATCTGATTTTTCTTCAAGTTTCATGATAAAGCATTTTGCCTTGTAATTTATGACATGAAAGTAACTCCATAACTAGTCATGGCACAATGTTAATACAGTAGTCCCTTGCCAACCTTCAGTGTTACATTCCTGATTTATCCCTCGGTTAATAAAACAGCATTTGCTGGAGGCCAGCACTTGGGTAAAAAAGGTGTTAAGGTGTGACCCTTGGGACACATAATTAAAGACCTATAGTGTATAATTCATTGTTAAAAGTCAATATGCTACACTTTTTAAAAAAATATATTTATTACCATATTTATTTGACTAATAGCCGCACACATGTAATGCCCACAACCCCTTTTTTATACCTAAATATTCAGAAAACATGAAATTTGTGTATGTCCTCATTTCCAAAATTTCCAAAAACTGACATTCAATGTCATTATATTACACAGAGACTAATCGAAGAGATTATTAGTAATAGTAATGGTATGACAGTATGACAGTCCTTGCTGATACAGCCAACCTGGCCATATGTTGGTGAAACCAACACTTCCATAAAAATCCTTGAACCTCCATCTCCTGACTAACTCATAGCCTTATTGGGAACTGAAAATTCTCTTTTCTATGTTTTTCCTACTAGTAAAGACTAGTTAGCATATAATTTCTTCATTAACATAAATTTTGATATTAGCAAAATTAGACAAGAAATGGTCATCCAGAGAACCATAGATAATCAAGAATGGATATCATAGTTGGCAAAATCAGGTACAATTTTTCAATCACAAATGCAACCATAACTGACAAAACCGCGGTTGGTGAGCGACTACTGTATATTATTAGATTTGTTCAAAATAATCTCCTAACTGAATTTATCATATGGTTAAAATTCTTTCTATTACCTGTGCTTGTTCAATCATGAGATATAGAATGATTTTAAAGGCAAATTACAACCCTTAAAAGAGTTTCATGTATTATGAATGGAAATGCCTTGATGTTAGTGAAAATGGTGCTTATTGAGAATTCTCACAATTAACAACTTACCGCATTCTCTCTCTTGTCAAATACAGGCATGGAAACTGAGGTCATTAGCTGATATTTATGGGAGACACCATCGTCCTGGACCTAATTATTCCAAATTATAAGAAAAAATTATGTACTTAATATAGATTTCATTTAAATTCCTATTATAGTTAAGAGTAACATGGATACATATGCAATACTCAGAAAGATTGGCACAAAATTATACAAGGAAAAATAGTATTAAATGAATTTATCATAATTAACAACAATCAGAAGTATGTGTCTATGAATGTAATCTGATCATGCTTCAATTTTCTAGCATTTTTCTCCCATTATTCAGCCAAGTCTTATATTCAAATTTTGGGTAAGCATAACATCAACATGCCATATTGTGTTAGAGCGTAAAATACATGATATACTTGTTCATACACTGAAAGGAATGAATTTAGATAAGAAAACCCAAATTTCATTGGCTATTAGGTTAATAAACATACTCTTTTATGCTGTTGCTCTTCCTTGGAGTAGAATTTTAATCTATTTTTTCTGTAGCTCTCAAATCTCTCTTTTTGTTTATGACATTCTTTTTCTTCCCAGAGCCAATCTGTCATCTTTGGATCCTATCAGAAAAGAAATTACAATAAAAATTAACCCATTAGCTTCTGAGATAATTATTTTTGCATTATAAAAATCATAAACATATTTAAAACATAACAGATGAACTGATAGCTGACCGTAATATCTGCATAAACAGGTGTCCATACTATTGGATGGTCAGTCTTTCTTAGGACCATAGGTCGAGCCATAACAGGAATGTAGTTGAGCACTTGCTCCCTTACTTCGGCCAATGTACTGAGGTGAACATAGTATCCTAAAAATGTGACAAATGAAGTTATTAAATACTCTTCAAAATAACTGTAAGAGTGGATGAAAAACTTTGGTTTTAAACCTGTCAGTATTTTTTACTGAAACAACACAAATCACAAACCACCTTTTTAATCTGCATAATTTTAAAGTAAACAAATGTTTTTGTTATTTTTATACATCTAATATTGCATGACAATGTTATATAGTCTTTGTTCTATCTCTCTCTCAGTACAGTAAAACCCCGTTATTTCGATCCCCGATAATTCAAAGTATGGTGTAATTCGATGCTAAGATCAGTCCCCGGCCAACACCATAGGATTTTGCATACTTTTTGGTACGGATTATTCGAAATACGCCTACAATGAAATTCTAAGTCATGATCTGGATCGGTGACTCACGAACAGTTCGTTTAATTCGAAACCTCGTCCCTGTGTAAGCGGAAGGCTTGCACGTGCGTCATCACATCACGTTTTTGTTTCACATTTCTCGCACACGAAATACATATAGCACCCCAAACAGGTGACTCCCTTTTACTAATTTAATAGTAGGATGACCAAACGTCCCATTTTTGCCGGAACAGTCCCGTTTTTTTTTATCAAAAAAGCCATTTTGTACCGTTTTGAAGCCCATTGCAAATAAAATTTAGATTATCTGATAGCATAGTTTATATCCTAGTAGAAATGTAGGATTCTCAAAAACATGGAAGTTTTCAAATGAACAACAAATGTTAATTACAGTCGCAATTGTCAGATAAGTAAACCTCAGGGTCACTGATAAATTTGAGGTGGCAAGTCTGGTCTCCGCATATAATATCCTGCCCGGGTTTAACCTAACTTATTCCCTTTGAGTTTCAACGATGATGACGCTACTCGGCTTCTCTTTTGATAGTGAACTTTGTCCTAGTCTGGCATGCTCCAGAATAAGAAAAGTTCGTATTTGCCTTATAGTGACATATCCATCATTAAAAAAATCATGCAAAAATTTTGTCCCATTTTTTTCTTACAACAAAGGGAAATGTTCCGTTTTCACCTCGTTGGAATATGGTCACCTTATTTAATAGTCAAAGTGAAATAAACGTCGTAGATGATTCAAATAAATGAATCAGCTTATCCTTGCATCACATTCTCAATTGGATAGCGAAATTTGAGAACAAAGCTGAAATGAACAGAAGTTGCAAGAACCCCTATTATCTCAATCCTCATGCTCTCCCAAACCTGGGCAAGGTTTTTCTCATGAGAAAGTAATATGCTCCAGAAAAGACTGTGTAATATGGATTTCTGTTACTGATCCAATCTTTAAATAATGTTGCATGAAGCTATACCGAATGTCTTCTCTAAAAAGATCATGCCTTTGTTTTATCCGATGAAAACAAAAACCTAGTGGTTTTGCCCAGTGATGAGCTGGAAAAATATTAAGAACCGGCTCTCTAAAAAAAAAGTCGTAAGGAGATTTGGATAAGGGTGGCAGGATGCCTACATGCCAGAGGTACCAGATCGCTCTAGTTTAGTAATAGCATTCAGCTAGTTTAACAAGTGTTCGGTTCGTAATATATTCCATTTCAGAGATTGTTGGTAACTGACTATCAGATAGGGCAAAATGTACTTGAAAGGACAATCAATAAATTTTCATATTTTCTAAAATTTAACAACTGGCTCATGCGAGCCAGCGGGAGCCGGTTTCAGCTCATCACTAAGGGCCGGGACGAAGGTGGGGCGAACGGAGCTCTTGCCCCAGGCGCATCATTCTAGAGGGTGCCAAATTGTGATTATATGTGTATTTTATGTAAATATATATATATATACAGGGTGTCCGTAAATGATTTTTCCGATTTTGATATTTTATTATTCAGCGTTACTTCAAGTTACGCTTATGAAACACATACTAACTGAAAGAACAATTCAACAAGTTTTATGGACGTACAGAAAGTCATTAATAAAGTTCAATGTGAGCGCCACGAGTAACTCGAACGACATCATATCGATAATCAACCTCCTGCCACACATTGCAGTGCATTTCATGATCAATTTTAGCACAGATCCGTGCCTTCAGCTCCTTCAGTGTCATTGGCAGCGGGGGGACGTAGACATTGTCCTTCACAAAACTCCGCAAAAAGAAATCCATTGGTGTCAGATCAGGTGATCTCGGAGGCCATTCCATAAGACCGCGCCCAATCCAACGCTGAGGAAGACGTTCATCCAGGTAAGACTTCACGTCATAATGGAAATCTTGTTGATAAATCAGATCTGGAATGTTCTCCTGCAGCTGTGGCATTAACCATTCACAGAGCATGTCCAGGTAGATGATCCCGTCACTATGGATTCGATGAAGAAGAATGGCCCATACAGCTTTTCTTGAGGCATTGCCGCAAAAACATTAACCTTGAGACTGTTCCTTTCATGTTCAAAAGACTCATGGGGATTTTCACTGCCCCAGATTCGTAAACTGTGTCGATTCACTCATCCCGACAGGTGGAAGGTCGCCTCATCACCATCATCACTGAAGACCAACTTGTTCATAATCACACAGAACGCTTTCTCCAGCCCGGACGCCATTTTGCCATACCGATGAATGTAGCTCTGCCTAGCGGGCAGAATGCACAACTGGCAATCTAGCGCCAAATTCAAACTTTTAGAGTTCATCTTTCATATGCTTAGTGTATTTCAAAACAGCTACTTAAGCAAGCTCTGAGTAATAAAACATCAAAATCGGAAAAATCATTTACGGACACCCTGTATATTTACAACCATAACATTTATTGAAATGACATGATAAAGTGAGATTGGTGACGTCGGGCAGACAGCAATTAGAACTATATTTTTTACGTCATAAAATACAGGGTTTGGGCTAGGGGCACGATTCAGGTTTCTTGCCCCAAACGCCAAAATACCTAATCCTGGCTCTGTCATCACTGGCTTCACTGTAATGTCATACAAGAAGAGGACAATGTAATTTATATGCAGCAGTACGGAGTATAGATGAGTGATAATCTTTCGGTGCCCGGTTGAACATCTTTTGTTCGCGGCATAAAAGAGTAACTTGAAATGTACTGGGAAATTTGGGATATTCACTGGAGGTTTTTTTCACACATGGGGGTCTTTGTGAACCACAAACTAAGTGTTCACTTCAGCTCTGTTCGAATTTGTCATGTATAATAATTTGCAAGGCCAATTCATTTGTAGAACGGATATATAAGATTCTGTATTGCGCTTTTGCTACCCAAGTAGCTGATGGTAATAAAGTTCGAGTTTTATGAAAGTTCGTTTATTTCGAACCCGGATACTTCGAAATTGTAATTTTTTGGACCATTGAACTTCGAAATAACAAGATTTTACTGTATATTAAGAATAGATTTATTTAAAAATTACAGCAAATATATACATTTATTATTTCTTTCTATTTCCAAGAAGCATGAAATTCTCTTATGTATGCTTTATTCTTTAGAAGACTCACTTTATATGGCTTTCCTTACTTTTTACATAGAAATATTTTTAATACTCAATGAAATTCATATTGTACCTTGGTTTTGGCATGCTATCCATTTGACCTCACGCACATCTGCCACTTCTTTACCAATTAGGTAAGTGAAGACACGCACAGGCATGAAGGGAAGTTTTTGCCAGTTGTATTCCTCAAAGATCTCTTGGAAATTATAAGGCACACCATCTGTCACAAGCATTATAGCCTGGTTACAGCGTGCACCTTGCCTTTCTTCTCGGTACTATAACAAACATATAGAAGGGAAAAAATGCAAACATTTTCATTAAGCTCAAAGGAATTTTATGTATATGAAGCATATCATTTTAAGAAAGAGTACTTTTACAAACACATTATAGTAGATAACATGAAAACAGTCAATACCTATGGAACACTTTATGAAACAAACAAAACTGGAGAAAAGTAGATGTACTGCATTGCATTGAATCTGATATTCACCGCCTAACTAAGATCATGCGTTCGTTAGTTCTGAGCCAGAAGTTATTCCATCATCATGTACACTAACATTGTAGGCGCTGATTGAATCGGCTCAATTGTCGCAAATATTAAGTTCGTTATAGCGAAACTATGTATATTGAGTATTCATATATTGAGGTATTACTGTAGTACTGTTTTAACATAAATGCTAGTTTTGTGGAATGTAAAAAACTAGGTGGTAGAATTGGAATTTTGCTCCCTGTACTTTAAAAATTGGCCTACAACAATTTTAGAATATTTATGTAGGAGCATTTATAAAAGCAAAGTTTCATTACATTATAATAATTTACTGATACTTTAATTAGCAGTTCAAAGCTTGGCACCTGCAACATCACATGAAGTTGCATAGCTCAGCTGACTGCTACTTGTTAGTCTACACGTAACTTATGTACATTCAAGAACTTCAATATTAAATACTTGTGAAATAATGTTATATTGTTATATGTACTGTATTTCTTTAAATCTATCATCTTAGTTAAACAATCATTACTTCTCAAGGTTATTCATATTTTAGTGTATTTCATTATATTTCTATGGGTACATTACCCAATAGCAGTTTTAAGGAAAACCCTTTTATGAATTAACTCATTCCTAAACCACTCTAAAAATGGGATTTTGGTATATTTGGTACACATCAGTGCTCAAATCCTTGTATTCTCAACATGTAAATAAATAATAATAATTCCGGGCATATAATTATTTCTCTTTGCATATATCAATTTAACTTTAATTTTTTATAACCTTCAAATACCGTATTTAATCGATTATAAGCCGACACCGATTGTAAGCCGACCCCCACTTTTCACAAGGCAACGGAAGAAAAAAAATTTGACTTTAACCCTCTCGCGACCCCAAGAATGCCCGTAAATTTTTATACTCCCAATCGCGGGACCACCCGGAAAATACACTTTCAAATTTACCTCTGAAAACGTTGACTGGATGGCTTCTCTCTCTCTCGGAAATGACGTAGTATACCATATAAACACGAGATTTAGATCGTATTTGGCAGATTTTTCTTAACTTTGTATACGAAGAATTTTTAAATATTCGATCGAAATTCACTATTTTTTTGGACCCTGAAAAATCTAATATGTCTCGCAGTAATTCTTCTACTTCAGAGATTTTTCAAAATATATATTTTTGGAGACTAATGTATAATTGTTTTATTTAATGTTTCCCATTTGGCAGCCAGCTTGAATTTCTCCAGACTTTTAATGCCAGCTGGTGCCCCACACCTCAGGACGTGAGAGGGTTAAAGTATTAACTAAAATTACGGTGACATAAAATAAATTTTATTCACTTATTCATAACAACTTCTACGAAAAAAGTAATTTGACCTCACGAGATCTTAATATAATAATACCCTGGGAATAAATTATGTAAATAATACGTGGTGCGTCAAAGTCTTAAAGAATGCAGCGATAGTGCTCATATGCGTAAGGAGCTAACACATTGTTTCATTTTACTCGTGAATCGAAGCATTTGCCCTCCCCTGCTCTTCCTCCTCCACCTATCATGTTTCAGTGTTAGCTCCTTACGCATACGAGCGCTATTGCTGTGTTCTTTTATGATTCTGACGCACCACATATTATTTACATAATTTATTTCTTCGTAGGTGTTCAGTCAATTTGATTCCTTTTTTGCATATATTTAAAGATCTTGCGTTATAATATAACTATGGACATAAATTCATTGACTACTTTTTTTTGCCCCTGATTCTAAGCCAAGTGGCGATTTCTGAGATGGTAAAAAGGTAAAAAAAGGTCGGCTTACAATCGATTAAATACGGTATATGGAATTATACTGCTTCTTCATTATTTTCGGAAATCACCAAAAATGCAATAAAGCTATACTTGGAGTTATTTCTGAACTGTCTTTTTAATGATGCCTTCCCCACAAAGCCAAAGGCTTGTCTGCAAGTAGGGGAAAAACCCCAAGATGAATCACAACATCCATGCCCAAAGCGAGATTCGAACCTGCGACCTTTGGGTTAGAAGGCAGGCACACTGTCTACCAGTCTAACCCGGCCGGCGATTGATTTACTAAATGAAGCCAGCATTACTGCTATAACAAAATTGATCTATTTCATTTTCCTTGATAAAATGGACAAGAATTGGTATATTCTGGTTTCAGCAAAAATTTAATTGTGCTGACCAATATTAAAATATCATTCTAATCTGAATATTTATCAAGACAAACTATAAACTTACAAAAGTGAGCAATAGCTTTGTGTGATAAACTGCTGGCAATTAATGACTTATTTAAGCTTTAGGGCCCTTTATCTAAAACATCTGATACCGACAAAAATTCACATGATATAATCTTTATATTATAACATCACATTTGCATAAAAATTATTTGTTTTTGCAAACTAATCACGTAATGTCACTAAAACTTTAGAATAACATGCGAGCCATGATCTACCAAATTTATTATTAAATATCATTTAGTGCCTCAGGTGGGGTTTAAAAAGAGTTTCCTACAAAATGCAAATGGACACCCAACAGCAATTTTCATCCAAATCTCTTTAGAGACACAGGTATTGATAGAGTTATATAGACACAGAAGCAGATATTATGTACCTAATACACTCTGCTGATCTGCAAAAAAATATGCCTAAAATCCTAATCTATTTTTGCAATAAAGAGATTATATTGATTCCAAACTAACATACTTATTTTGAATTTTCAATTTACAATGCTCAGCTTACTTGATTTATATTTAAGAGCAAATATATGAGATATTTTAAGAAAATTTATTTAAGATATATCCTCTTACCAGTTGAAGCAGTTCAAATGCCTTTATCAATGCCGATGTAAAATTTGCAATCTCTTTAGTTTCAATTTCTTCCATTGCCATTTTAAGTTCTCTGATATTACCTAAATTTGCCTGAAATTTAGAGATGATACATAAGCCCATTAATTATTTATCAACAAAATAATCCCTCAATACTTTCTTAGTAAAACAGTAGCTACTACTATTATACTACTATTATACTACTATTATACTACTATTATACTACTATTATACTACTATTATACTAATATCATGCAAATTCATAAGAATATATATTAGGTACTTTAACTTCAATTTAGTTTTCTTAAAACTTCTATTGATGCTAGCGAGACTATTAAATCAATACAATTCAGGTTTGTATATGAATATTTGATTGTTTCCAAATATTTTGCGAAATGGAATTAAAGGGATTGCTATTTCCTTACCTGAACTAGAAGGTCTCTGAAACAAGGCACAAGTTCAGTTGTTTCCTGAGAAAAATTGAAAATATTCACATAGTCGTTGTTTCCTAATGTGTCTAGGATATTGGACACAACATGGCGAGCAACCTCCTTGCGCATGCCAGTCATTGAGCCTGAGAAGTCGACTAGCACGACAATGTCTTTAGGACTTGTTGCTGCTTCAATGTACCAGGACCGTGTCCGACAGTCAAAGAGATCTACTGGATCCTGTTTCCATTTCACAGCTGTAATGAATAAAAAAGCAAACTTTCTATAAGCACATATATATCAATATCTATTAACACCAGTGGTAAGCTGGGACCGGTTCTCAACAGTTTACAAGAACTGGTAGTTAAATTTTGAAAACATTTTAGAACTGTTTGTTAATTGTGTTTCAAAATCTTGTGAACTGCTGTTTAACAATTAAACTGGCCTTCAGAATTAAAATTTACAAAGAAAACCAAGAAACCTTGTGGAAAGTAGTTGTGTAATTACTTGTAAGTTGCTTATATTAAACAATAATAAATGCTTTAACTGAAATATTTTTTTGCTCTAGCTTAACTAATATAATAAAAAGTTTATTTTGAAAGAGATTGTTATAAGGTATCTATACAATAATTACACTTTGAATGAAATAATTTATTTTTATTCAGCTATTTGTTTCTATAAAATTTTATTTTTTTGTGAATGCGTTGCTTAAAATTTTGGAAGCTCACTGCTAATTAACACCCTATATACATTTGTAGATATTTAAAAAACAGACAGTAATAGCGGCAATTTTCATTTACTTTATATATTTTATACTATTATAAACTTTTAATTAATTTCACAAAAACAAATGTTTCTCTCACCTGGATATTGTCTCATAAAGCCATATGAGCTACCAAAATATTGCCAACTGAGTGATGGATCCATTTGGTAATTGCTGATAAAAACAGGATCTAAATCATCTGACCACCTAATAGCTTTCAGGACATCAGGAGCTGTTAAATAATTTTATTAGTAATATGAAAATCGAAGCCTGGGTAAGAAAAATAAGTAATATTCATTATATTGCAATAAATTAACACATTAAAACTATGATGTCAAATTCACAAAAGTTTCTATAATCGGCTAAATAAGTCCTTGTAGAGAAAAAAATGCTCTTCTTTTGAAACACATGATAAAATAAGGCAATCACAGAATGAACAATATAATTACCTATTTTAACTAATGGATGATTAAATAACACATATTATTCATTTCTCCAAAAATTCCTAATTACATCAGAAACCCAGAATCCGTAAAAATACAAAATTATTGTATTTATTTCATCTCATTTTAACTTGAAAAGGTGAGAAACTACAATCTTCTTCTAAAATCATATTCTGAATTTACAAAGCATTAAATGAAAGATTGAAACAAATTACTTAACTTAAATTTGTTAAAAATGTTCACGTTACCATTCAATTTGAATAGTGTTTCTCATTTGACTGACCTTTTTCATATACATTTGTTGGGACATGTACTGAAGAGAAACTAGTGTTCACAGGTGTTCCTTGAAAGTGGCGACTTGGGTTTAAAACCATTTCTCTCTCGCCTTCGTTGAGAGCTTTTTTACACGTCCCTTCCTCAACTTCCCTTTGCTCCCCATCCTCTACCACCACTTTGCTCCCCACGCTCACTTCCCCATCCTCCACAACCACCCCTACGTCATCGGCTGAGGAGGCAGAAGATTCTCCTTCGCCTCCTTCCAGTTCCCTCTCAGTCTGTGCATCACAAGCTTCTTCTGGCGTAACCAACATCTTAGCATTGAAGTACTCAAAATCTTCAGGAATAGACTCAGCATCATGTAGCCAAGCTGCATGCTCAGCAGCATCTGTTATTTTCTACAAAGATATCAACAAAAGAATGTGGTGTTTTGTGAATTCAATTTCAGGGCCTCATATTGTGTTATGCAATGTGAAATGATCCTGATTAATCTTTCATTCATGTTTTTAAATTTGATTTGTTAACTTTACATACCTTAATGGCTTTTATCTTCAAATCTACCATATTTTTAATATCCTTAACTATATCCTTTACTAATGTTGAGCCAACTCTTTCTAATACTGATGCCTGTTTGTAGCTCTATAAAAGAGAATAAAGATACTTAAGTTATTTCTGTATTACATTCATCTCACTGTTTAACAAAAGAAACAGTAAAGTTTCAATTTTATTTATGATAAAGTAAATTGTAATGTATTTACCTCTTGTACTTCTTTTCTTTTTGTTACGATATCACCAGCATGCCATAAATCCACTCCAAGTTTATGCGCCCATGAGTGAACTCTGTTTAAGAGACAAAAGCAATATTATATATTCAAATGTTGATAATGTTTTTAATAGCAAAGGATGAAGCCTCTTATAGTAAGAGCAGCTGTGGAACTTGGTCTAACAAAGCATGCAAATCAGTTCTTAGGTGCCTCCAAATAGTACAAAAAATATTATTTTTCTTTCACTTATTTCAATAAAATACGTAATTGATCTAACAAAATTTAGGTGCCAAGTAGTAAAAAAGCACGGCTGATTTTTAGAGGTGCCGCAAAAAACTTACCTTAGTAAATAAATCTATGATTTTGATGTGCAATTATGACAATAATTTTCCTCTATGAAATTGATTATGGTGTAATAGCAATAAATAAATGCATGCAAAAGTTATGATACTCGTATGTAAACATATAAAATTCCCATTTCGAGGCTGGTGTGCCGCAAAATTTTGTTTGCCTTTGAAAGGGTACCGCTAGGCCCAGGAGAGTCAATTAGCCTTGAGCTAAAGGATGGCCAAATTCAGACACTTGTTAATTTTGTTGGCAGGTATGAAATATCACTAAATGGAACAAAGGGTCAGACCCTCCTTGTTCAGAACAATTAATTTTCAGTTCACAATAAAAATAAAATTTTAAATAAGCTTATTTTAAATTTTTATTGCGACCACGGGCCTCAAAATCTGGAAATGGCCTAACCCTCTCTGAAACTCTGAGTGGGCCTGGGTACCGCATCTACTAAAAGTTTGGGAACCACTGATCTAAACAATAGCAATTATCCTTTAGGATGCATTAAAAAGAATTCCGAAAAATAATTTATCTCTTCATTGTGGGAAAGAAGGAGAAATAATACAGACAAGAAGAGTGGGATTTCAAAGACATAATAGATTGTATTAATAAACAAAACTAAATGCGATGGGAAGCCAAAAAAATAATTGAGAATAAAAAAGAAGTACGTAATTAAGACTATCGGAAACTTCCAAGAACAAAAAAATAATCCATCGGAGGTCTATATTTGGAAGATTCACCAAAATAAACTGAAATTAAACAGAAGAAGAGTGCAGAGACAATCGTCACCCTGACTCATTTCAATTAAGGATACCAACCTTTAGGATCTATAAATTAATTGAAAACAAGAGCTTAGAAGAACGACAGACACAAGCATATTGGCTTTGGGAAAGGGCGAGGGACATGGGAAGCCATACTAGTCTCGAATAAAACTTATGGTGTCAGGTTGTTTCCTTTTGTTTCTAGATAGAAGTCCTTGAAGTTTATATGCAAACCAAATCACACCCATTACGTGTGACATGAAAAAATAAATCTTTGTGTGCTTCCTTGTGAAAAAGTTAAGGGTAGTAGAAAAGATTATAGAGTAAGAGTCTCTCAAGGTGAAAGTGGACTGCAGACATAATGAAATGAAAGCGAAAGTGTGGAAACAATGTTTTGCGTTAAACGGTTTAACATCATAAATTATGGGGTGAGATTTAAACAATTGATGTCGCTTATGATTTTGATAAGTTATTGCTATAAATCGGTTATTCTGATCGATCGCGGAATTCCGGAACCCAATGTAGTTGAAGGAAAAGTAGCGTTTATCGTTAACAGCCTCTTAATTCAATCAATTGAATTGAACGCAATTTGATCGCATTAAGAGGCATGTACTTTATTTATTAAAGGTTGCTGGTAGGTTACGATGAAGAAAGGCAAACATTGAATTTCTCGGAGAAGACAAAAACAGGATGAAGTTTCGATCATGTTTGGGAGAGACGGATCAACTGACGTCATAGAACACGGGAAGAAAAGAGTTCGTTGGAAGAGGCAGGAGAAAAGGGGAGGTAAGAAGAATATTGAGAACAGAATCGCTGTAAAGGTGTCTGGTGGTATATAGATAATGAAGATGTGGAATACGAGAATTATGAAGATGACGAAACAAAAACTAAAAAAAATCTTTCCAACCAGTTTTACTTTTCTAAAGAAATATGAAATAAAAATAAACGAATTCTTTAAAATATATCTTGAATAATGCAAATGAACGTTATGATTCGCATTTATTTTTGTCAGCAAATGAATGTAACTTTTGTTCGAGATGCTTGGCGCAAATTATGATGAATGGTAACTGGGCCAAGGCCAGACTCCCTCGGTTACTGGTAAGGTACGGAAAATTACTGCCATTGTAGAAATTCTTTAGCCTGAAAGGGAGATCTTAAATTAAATGTTTCGGCGATGCTTACAAAATAGGCGAAGGAAAATAATTAAGCGATTTCTGGTTCACGAAGGGCAGACCCATTAGGCGATATCGCGTGCCTTCTAAAAGGTTTCGGAGGCCATTCATAACGCTAGGTCCCTCTCGGAATGAAACCGATCTCATGTCAAGGCATTTCCTTGCTGGTTTCGAAACGGCGCAACATCGTGGTGATATAATTGCATTTCATGGTTCGTGTTCTTCTTTGGGAAAATGCTTGTGTTTATTGTAGTACGCAATTCTTTCCTTGTTTCCTCATTGTTTCGTAAGATTTTTTTGTCAGGGATTGCATGGTCGGAGTAAAAACAGAATTCCAGTTTAGAAACGGAGTCACGAAAGGCAATTTATCAACCGTCCAATTTTTGTCAGTAAAATCCAAAATACGAGCTCGATGACGTATTTTGAAAGAAATCTGTTGAAGAGTATTTTCTATGTACCTATATAATTATAATCCGATTGCACTAGCTTACCTGTTCAAATAAATCTAGGTTTATATATTATCACGGGGATTTATGTCTGAATGTTTCCACATGGATATTTTCTCTGACTCTCTGTTGTGAAAGGCTTTTTAGTAATTAGTTTATAAATGATATTATTTCCAATTAACCACGCGAATGAAAGGCATCTATCAATTGAACTTTTAAGAAATCTTATAAGTATTGTTTACATAAGTATAGCACGAGTGCAACATGCCCTGCTCTGAAGCGCAGAATTTAAATTAACGAGGGAAGGACATATTGCAAACAAAATATGAACTTGTCAAGCGTTTATTTATTTACATACGAATTTACATGCTGAAAGTAAGGGAGAAGGCTGGATGGGATACCGTCCAGGTCCCAAAACACCCTTAATTCCCTTCCCCTCTCACTGATTAAGTCGAGCATTTTAAAAATATTTATTTGATAAAGGAAAGCATTTTTCAATAGCTCTATTCATTTTAAAATTATTAAATCCATCTTATTATGCTTCTCATCATTTGTTTTAATCTAACAAGTAGAAAAAATAAAGTATAGGTGGCCTTTATAAATAAATTATTCATTATTGATATTAGGATCGTTCTTTTTCGTTATATATCTTATTGTTAGATTAATATGACAAAAAAGAGGTTTCTTAAATAAGTGCATTCCCATTTCATTGCACAAACGTGGTTTTCTGAGCCAGAAGAAAATGATGAGAACGTTTACTCAATAACCAACATCTTTGGTAAAAATTCTATTTAAAATTAAATACTCTCAAAATATGTTGTAACATAACATTGTATTCATAATACCTACATTATCATCGGCGGTGGAACTTAAAATTGGCGGCCCCTAAGCAAAATAATTTGTGGCCCCCCTCAGTTTATCTTTAAAAAATCGGTACAACATAAATTGTACAAACTTTCTCATATACTAATGGGTCGTTTAGTTATCTTTAAAAAATAAAAATCGTATCAGCCGGTTTTTAGAAAATCCAATTTTTGTTAAAGTTGCCCAAGAATGAATTAGCCTTATATATATATATATATATATATATATATATATATATATATATATATATTTTCATTCATTGAGAAAAAATATATATATATATTATATATTCATTCATTGAGAAAAAGGAAGCATTATTACAGACTTATACTCAAGTAACGGTACGAAATTTTATCAAAATCGTTCTAGCCGTTTTTGAGAAAATCAAATTATTGTTAAAGTTGCCTAGAATAAACTATTACTACACGTTGTTTTAAAACCAATTACTTGTTTTTTACTACTTGGCAACTGAATTTCGTTAAGTTAATTATAATTCTTATTAAAATAAGTGAAAGAAAATAATATTTTTCGTGTACTATTCGGGGCCCCTAAACGTTGTTTTGCCTGCTTGTATTAAGTTCCTCGGCTTATTATTAAGCTCATTTAATAACATTTTAATTGATGGTTTGTATGTTCTTTCGGCAAACGGTTAATTTTCATTCATTTCTCATATCCAACTTATAAATAATTCTTCAGACTGTTATTATAATTAATTTTTGAAAGCTATATAATTATGACAACTATGACGCAAGGGCAAAGAATTAACATAAAAGTATATAAATATAGAAAGATAAATCTTTTATATTAAATTATTATTCAACGGATATAAATTCCCAATAAAAACAAACCAATAACGGAAGAAGGAACTAAAATACTTTTATTATGACAATTGTTTTTATATATTTACGAAATTGGGGAAAGAGCAAAGAAAACGATGTATTTCATGTCTACGATGACCGATGTTTGTTTTTTTTAATCATATTTCCTGCGTGAATGGAAATAATTCCCGAATACATTGACGGAACGCGATATATAAATCAGAATCCAACATCAGAGGGCTATTTCAAGAAAAAGATACAAAATGAAGCCACGAAAGAAATAGATGTTGGTCGAAAGGAAATAAACTCAAAATGAACAATGACTTTTAATTTCATTCGTATTGGCGCACACTTTTCCGACACTCCAGGAAGCATCCCGAAAATTAAAAAAAAATCGGGACGCGCTGCGTTGTCGTTGGCGCAAAAAGCCAGACCCCATCCCCCGAACAAGGACTACCGGACACACCCTTTATAATGCACAAAGGACGTCGACCCAATCGAACGAACTCGGTTTTTGGATGCGTTGAACCCGCCAAGACGCGTTCGTATTCTTCATTCCAGAGGAATGCATGCCGGAGAGAACTTAGGTGCTTCCATGACGCTTTGTATACAAATCAAAAATATAACGCTAATGGAGCGATAGGGAGCCTCGTGTTCGTTCCGAGCGGTCTTCCTTCTTCAACGAATTTTAAAATTCTAATTCTAAAAACATCTTTCAATTCGTCCCGTATTATTTGGTGGCTATCAAAACAGTTTTTGGTTTCTCACAATACTGTTTCACTCGCCATGCCTAAAGGAAAAATAGTTTAAAAAGCCGCAGTAAAATTTCGCGTAATGTTTTTTTCCCTGGAGATAGAACCCGAACAATTTGAAGCACGTCAATATTTTATAACGTGACCTATATCTGAGATTGACCTCCTACTTTCACTCCCTCTCTCTCTCTCGTACACACACCCAGTAACATAATATGACAATTTTATCGATTACGATTGTTTGGCATTTGTTCCGGTATAACAACCCATAGTGGGCATCGTGTAAACCGTATCACAAACTATGCAATTCCGCAGTTTTGAAAAATGTTCTTCGATTCGTATCGGAAACTTAAGACTTGACCCACTGAGATGGCCGTAACTCACTCTTTCCAAGTAGGAAGAGGTTAGGATAAAAATCAAAGGGTCGCTCGAGAAATCGTAACGTTTACGAGCATTCGAATGGCGATTTTAACAATGAAAGATGGGTTTAATATCGTAAAAAATTAGAAACATACGAGTTTCTATAAAATAGATTAACTTATACTATATTCAGGATAGATACAACTTTGACGCGACTTATCTTAATAAAAAAATTATTTAGAAAGTACCAACAACAATGCAGATAGAAAAGAATACGTCAGATAAACCGCATCATTCGATATTATCACAACCGTACAAAATTCTTTTATTTTTTATAGATTAAAAACTGAGGTGAATTGATTATCTCTCCATTAATTCCCACAACGCTTTTAGTGCAGCAAATTACTGCGCAAGAGACCCGTGCATCGGGTTCATTTTTTTTTAAACATCACATCGCCTTGTTCACAATCATACCATTTGACACCGGAACACACCAAAGAATTCGTTGAGGCATGACCGCATCGTTCGGAAAGCTCACGAAGCACGAAAGGGGCAACCCAAGACCCACGATACTACTATAGTAGTATCATGCCAAGACCCATTGAACATGAAACGGAGTGAAATACACCTCGAGCACGAATACTCACAAAACTCTATGGATGGACTCCGAGTGGCTTCCGGGACCAGACGAAGAGGCCGTGGCGACGAGCAAGGCGAGGAGGAACAGTATGAGCAATAAGTGGGTCAGGAAGGCGACGATGGGGACGACAGAGAACTTCCCGCCCGGAGTCCTGGGTTCGAACCTCGCCGTCGTCCCGTCCGGTGGTTTGGAAGCGCATCCTTCCAGCCCGGAAGTTCCCACGTCCGTTACGTGGCTGGTCGATTCGTCCCTCATCGCTGCCTTATATAAAAAAATTCTTCCCAGGCGCCTTTTTCTTCCAATGAGAATCAGCAGCCTTATTAGCCGCCCTCACCAAAACATCACGAGAATCCGCGCCCGTCCATCGGCACACGCGCGTGTTCTGGAACCTTACACGACCGTCTACTGTCCTTCCTTTCTCTCTCTCTCTCTCTACACGCTAAACTCACGCACACGCCCCCGCGCAGTTTTCCTTTCGAGCCCCTTTATGTCCGCAGCTCCTGAGGAGGGAGCTTCGTTTTGAAGCCCTATGCCGTCCCAGCATCGATCGTTTCATATAGCTTGCGCGGCGCCTCCCTTACCCTCTCCTCCTCATACCTTACCACTCACCCCCCCCCCCCCGTTTAGGCGCCCCACCCATTCTCCGGGGCGTTATATATCTTCTCCAGCTTTTATCCTTTTACTCTTCTTCCCCCCCACCCCCTATTCCCATCCCTCACCTCTCCACGGCGTCACCCTCGACGCTATCCTACTCCCGCCCCACCACCCACAAAAAAAACCTTCCTGGCCGCTTCCCTGCACGGACCTTTCACCCCTTCAAACTCACAACACCCACATACACACGCCCCCTTGCATGCGCATTCCTCCGTATGCGTTCGCTGCTCGTTGAAGTTTAGGAGATAGGAAGGGTTTTTTTAATTATTTTTTTTTAGTGGCGTGAGCATCCGGCGGGTGTCACGTAACAAGGCCGTAGGGTGCATGCAGGGAAGGATAGGTGAGGGGGAAGAACCATCGTAAAGGGATGGGGGCGTGAGGATGGATTTAACGTACGTCACGTGAAGAGCCGTTATAGAGATGGATTAACTGTTTCTGGTGTGTTTTATTTTTTTAAACCCATCTAACTAGGAAAGGAAACGCGAAAACGTTATTTTCCTGCGCTGCTACGAGAGAATTTATTTTTTTCGATCGTTTTAGTGACGTCGTTTCAACGTGGCGTCGTGTGTATTTACCCTGCGAGCGAGCCATTGTTTCGTGTACGTGTAGGGGGAAAAATCGAGAGACTATTTCGCTCCGCTCGCTTGTACCTTATGTGTACGACGTAATATAAAATCTTTCCCCGCTTATAAACTAGGCCTCTCTCTCACTTCAAATTTTATCTCGACCTGACAATCTCGAAAAAATGTTGAATTCTCTGTCTATTCTGCGCAACCTTAAGTGGTCATAGGGAGAATCGCGATCGAAACGTAAAATGACGAGAATGCGGGTTAAAGCGGACGGAACAAAAGATGGACGGGTGAAGCAGCTCGGCGACCTGTTCGTTCCTTTAATTCGTAGTCCGTATCGGCCATGCGACATTGCACTCTCCCGGACTGGTGTTAAAAAGGGTTATTAATCCTAACATTTTCTCGGAGTATACAATATATACCGCGATTAGGATGCATCCGTCTTTATTGAATAATTTGTTTATATAATTTCGATCTCGTACGGACATTCATGTAGAGGTTATTAATCTGAAATAAAAAGTCACGCAAGCTTTTGTCCAACCATTTGGTGTTCCCCGCCTAGACCTTACGTGTTGATAAAATTATAGCACACAAAACACTTTCCGAAGTCATTAACAGGAAATTATTTTCTTTCCCTTTTTTCGTGAAATAGGTCAAAGTTGCATTTAATCTCTTTGAAATGTAAGTTCTCCCTTCAACGTAACTGAGCTTTTTTCGCCAGGGCGAGTTTCAGGATGCAAAACAGAAGTCGTGCCTATTTGACGAGTTAGCGCTTCGTACTGTTAATCAACGGTCTTGAAACTCGGCATGTTGTTAAGGAGATTTTTTGCAATGATCTAGATGTGGCTGGTTAATAAGGAACGTCATGTACACTCTTGTCCTCATTATGTTTTCTGGGAACCATAATGCAGGATAAAGAGACGCTAACGGCGGGACTCGCAGAATTTTTATTTATAATCAGCGACGTAACTAGACTCCCAACCCTGGGGGAGGGGGTCGCAGCCTAAAAGCTAAAACGGTTCTTATGGAGAAAAGCCCCGCCAGACTCCTAGCGCCGGTTGTGGTCACAGAATAAACTATTGTAAACAGTCGCTTAGTATGGCGCCCTGACTGAAACCATATCTCCCTCCCCGTCCCGGAGATACGGCGCCCGAAGCAGAGCAAACGTAATAAGGGTTGATAGTAGGGCGACAGACGGGGGTATAGAGACCGAGTCGTAACACTGCAGAAAGATATCTTTACTACGTAGTTCTAATCCGGACCAATAGGGGTGCCACAAGAACGTCACCTATCCTACACTTAAGCCATTGGATGAAGTTTAGAATAGCTGACGTACCTTTTACCTTCTCTGGAGTTACTAAGTAAATGTTTATATTTACCTAGTAACCAAGCCTTCGGGTCGCTTTGTAATTAGATTATAGAGCCCCCTATATTGGGTGTAGCCAGCTCGGCACCCTTCGCCTTCCTGGAACCAAGGAGTACTTCTCATTCTGACCAATAGGTCGGTGCCACGAGTCTGGTGGGGCTTTTCTACATAAGAACCGCTAAAACTATTTGGAGGGAACACCAAAATTTTAAAGTTAATACATATAAAAACGTAGATCAGTATTAATTAGCATTAATTAAGCCTTCAAATAGACCAAAGGATAGCATTATTAGCTTCGCACTTTTAAGAAACGAAATTATCGCTGTAGCAACGTCAATCTTTATACAAAGAAACGTAAATAGATATACTAATAATTAGTCAGGGAAGCATTTATAACAATTGACCAAATAATTGTCGTCGGCCATTACTTAAGTATTTGCTTTACTTGTGCTATTTACACATGCTGCATGGCATTTGGCGATGGTAGGGGGGGAGCGGGGAGGGAGGCCGAGGACTTTTAAGAGGGGGCAGGGCCCCCCCTGCCCCTTAGCTACATCCCTGTTTATAATCATCGTATAACACGAGATATCAATGTAAATACTTAAATCTACAAAACAGTCTCATATGTAGCGAAAAGTTAACATTGAAAAAATCGCTACATTTGCAGTAAATTTTACATGATTATTTATGATATAACTAAATTGCTTCTCCTTTGTTATTGGGATGTGCGCCGACCATCAATCAGATACATTCTAAGAGTATCTTCGTGTCATTCTCTAAACATCACATCAGATAAACAAATATCTACCTTCCATTTCCTTCATGTACTTTTACGCTAGAATGATATTTACTCAAATTAATAAATTGCTTAGAGAATGAATATTTATTAAATAAGAATAAAAATGATGTCAACCAAAAATTTTTGTTATCATTCATAATTACGGAACGTTTAAATTTTATCAAACGATATAGTTAATTTAAAATGAAAGTGGCATAACCTTGTTTGAATAATAATTTGGATAAATTAAATTAAATACCTTTGATTTATTCCACAAGCATGCAATGTAATTTAATTTAAAATTTATCCTATTCCATAGGTCGACTGAAGGACGGATATTGTATCAGTATTAAATTTTGTGTTAAAATACACTCAGAGTGTAAAAATAGCATAATGGATAATATAACGTATACAAATTCATGATAAAGAAATTTTCTTGTGATATTGACTGAATTTTAGCAGAATTTTTAATTTCTACCAGATTTCCCAGGATTCAATTTTATTTCTAGCCCTGTTCCTACTCCACTTAAAGCAGGGATGGCAAATATGTGGCACGCATGCCAGAAGTGGCACACATGCGATTTTGCTTGGCACGCGTAAGCTTGTATTTTCTGTATAAAACAGGAAATTTCTTAGAGAAGGAGTAAACTAGTGGCACGCGAAAAAACATTCTGGTGGTTCACAGTAATTTCTTGGCACATGACTCAAAACCATTTGCCATCCCCGACTTAAAGTATTCAATAAATACATAACCCATATTTCATTTGGACATTGTAACAGACATATAAAATATAATCAAAGACACATTTTATTACCAAAATATCTGTTTGTTCAGGATTTATTTACAGAGCTCATAAAACATGATGTACTTGATAACCAATCAAATATTTAACAGTAAATATTTATTATGACTAGAATTTAAAAACACTAAGCATACAATTCATATTATAAAATCTCCTTAATATACTTTTGACAATATCAGCCCTAAATTTTAGGACTTTGTAACAATTGATTTATAAATATAAGGATTAAAGAAAATCCACGTCAGTTGTATATTACCGTGATTTAACAAATCCAAAACATCTTGGAAAGTTTATGAAACACGTATGTAGATAACAATAGCGTTGGTAATTGTACAAAAGGAACAAAAGGTCACTCAACTGTTCACAAGAATGAGTGTAAAGCTCAGCACCATTAGGAAAGTGTTCAATGCACTCCTTTCACATCCACTGCACAACTGAAGTTTCAGCTTTTCCTGGAGAAAAATTGCAAAAAATTATCTTATTCATCGACTTAAATTTGTTCCATGAATATCATCTGTGCAGGGATTGCAATTGCACTAGTAATTAATAATATTTTAGCATCATAACTTCACAATAAAAGGTTTTCCTGCCGTAATTTAAACCGACAAATATATAATTATGTATATTCATTACATTTCACGGTACCCTTTCATAATGGTTTTGCGGTGCCAAAGGTGTGACTGTACCATGGCTCGTGCTCTCTAAAAAAAAGTTTGTTGTACTTATCAAGTTGATACTTATTTTCTTTATTCGGAAAAAATAACAAACACTGTCATAGCATGAGAGGTCGCTTAATTTATTAAAATTTAATTTTAAAAATTTTTGACACTTGCTCTTTGAACTAACTCCACAATTTTCCTAGCCGGTATAGGAGTCAGTAACGACTCCACACTGCGACAGCATTATTGCGACTCTAGTATTGTGGGTCTCATAAAATGTTAGAGTGAGCCTGACTCTCCCTGCAGGCCTGATGTCCTCTGCGGACCGTATTTTGCCCACCCAATACATTAGCACCTCATATTCTTTGTTTCTTGCTATGGACATTTCCCATCCTCCCTCTCGAAATGAATGAATATAAGTCTGTTATTTACTTGCTCAGTCTCGATTCCAGGATTGATTACATCCCACGTCAAAATCGGATAGCACTGCTCCTAAAATAAATCAAACGGTTCCTATAATAACCCATTCACTTCAACATTGAATAAGAATGCTTCCTTCAATTGAGGGACTTTTGTTGTGTTGTCATATCTATAATGAGGAAAAAAACTCTCGAATTAGAAGTGCCTGCCAATACCCATAGAGTGAACTTTATCTGTATATGTGAACATTGGCTAAAATATGACGAGCTATGTGCCATCCACATCCCAGGATATAATATCGCAGATATATTTTGCCGATCTCACCATAAAAATGGTGGTGTCTTGATATTTGTACAAAAAACTTTATCTTATTGTTAGAGAATGTTGGCTTCTTGTTTAATGATCTCCTAGATGAAACTGTATTTGAGTGTTGCATTATACATGTCAAAACTAGTGATACATTTTTCTACTTATTCTCAGACTATCGCTCACCTCTGGGTAATTTTAATATATATTTCTTGATAAGCTGAATTTTCTTCTTGATCAAATATTTAATTCCTATCATAACCCAATCGTCATTATTATAGGTGACTTCAATTGCAATCTTCTTGCAAACTCCAATGACAAAAACAAATTCCTTAAATCTTCTGAGCACTTATAACATCATAGTAACCTACCAGAAACCCACTAGGGTCACAGCCAATACTCAAGACATCTATCAACAATATCCTTACGAATCTACATCCATCCCTGTTTAATACTGAAGTTATCGAGTCTGACATATCAGATCACTATCCTCTACTAACTTCCCACTCTCTCAAATCAGAAAATAAACTCATAAGTTACAACAAGCGTTATTTCTCATAGGCCATCAACCTCACCTTTCTTCATATGCTCCAATAAGAAACCTGGAATGATGTGTATAATGCTATAAATCTTGAGGATAGCTTCCTACTATTTACAACAAATTCTTATATTGTTTCAATGCTGCCTTTCCAATAACTAGCAAGTCAATTGATAAAAGTAAAGTTAGAAATAAATGGGTAACCAAGGAAATTAAACAATTCTCAGTCTTCCTCAAGGATCTTGCAAAGCAGACTAATCTATTCAATGACCATTCTCTCCTGTCAGAATACAAATCTTGCAAGAGACACTACCACAAAATGTTAAATTCGGCTAAGCTAACATATAATGACAGAAGGCTAATCAATGCAGGAAATAAGACTAAGGAAGCATGGAAGATTATAAATAATTCAAAAAATCATAATCCACAGCAATTCACAATATAATAAATCTCACTGGCCAACCTATCACTAATCCATCTCTAATAGCATCAACATTCATTGATCATTTCACCCCTCCCAAACTAACCTTTCTCTCCCCAGTATGCCTGACCTTAACCTCACTATTCCAATATCTTCAAATTCTGTATTTTTATATCCTTGTCAGGATAGTGAACTAGAGTCCATAATAAAAAACCTCACAACTAAGCACAGTATAGATAATGACAGGGTCCCAAGCACAATAATAAACCTGAGCTATGACAAAATCAGGGTCCCTCTCCTTTATCTAGTTAACCAATCTCTGCTACATGACATCTTTCCCTCATCTCTAAAATCCTCAAAACTAATACCTATATACAAGAATAAGGGCAGTAAACAGGATATCAATAACTACAGACCTATTGTAATACAGAGTCAGTTCTCTAAAATTTATGAAGAGCTTTTTTATAAATGACTCATGTCTTTTCTTGAATTGCTCAGTATTATCTCTCCTCACAAACGTGGGTTTATAAAAAATAAATCTACTACATCTGCAATGTATAAAGCTATAGACTTCATCATAACTTCTCTTGATAATGAAAGAGACACTAAGGTTTTTTCTTTGACTTTTCAAAAGGCTTTGACAATATGCCACATCAGCTTCTATTAAGCAAACTGTACAAATATGGTATAAGAGGCCCATCTTACACTTGGATTAAATCTTACCTAGAAGGCCGGACTCAGATAGTCACTATAACCTCTAATGGTGCAACGTTTACTTCTCTTCCTAAAACAACGTATATGGGGGTCTCACAAGGATCCATTTTAGGTCCTGTCTTATTCCTACTATATATAAATGACCTACCAAATAAATTTTGTGAAATTTCTGTAGTAAAGCCGATTCTCTATGTTGATGATTCAAACATTCTTCTCTCTGCTGATTCTCAAAATACTTTGCTACATACCGTATATACTCACGTAATTTGCGACTTTTTGAGACCTATTTTTTAGCCAAAAATTAGGGGGTCACAAATTAGACGAGGTATGTTCTTGAAAGAGTGAAATCATCTCTTGTTTTGAACATATTTATAACCTGTAACCTCGATCTGAAGCCTTGCCTCACAAACTTCTAATTTTTAAGTAACTTATTATTATATATGTAGATTTAATAAACCGAAGTCAACTTCTCAGCTGATGAATGTCACAAAAAGATGACTTGAAGAGAAGTCATGTCTACTCAGAAACCGAATGGATACTGGCAGAAAACAGGTGAATAATGATTTGCAACACTGTGCTGAGCATCCATTTGTTGCAAGGTGTGGTTCGCTGTTCTGTTGCAAGGAAATGCGCAAAAATTCCAACTCACACATTACCTGACACATATGATAAAAACAAGATTTTGAGGCAAAAAATAAGGGGTCGTAAATTATGCAGGGTCGCAAAATACTCAAGTATATACGGTAATAGCCAATCGGTTATTCAGCATATGAGTGAGTGGTGTAAGGTCAATTACTTGAAACTTCTGGGGAACATCAACTCTAGCAGGTAAAATATTTAAAACTAAAAAAAAATCCATAAGAATCATAGCACATAAACACCCCAGAGCCCCATCTTGTCCTTTATTTAAAGAACTACATATTCTTCCACTTCCATGTCTTTACATTCTATGACTATTGTGTTTCATTAACCCACATATCGATAATTACCCTAATAACTCATTCCATCATGATCATGACACCAGAACCCATAATGACCTCCACATTTACAGTTACAGAACCAAATCTGCAGGTCTTGGGCCCAGGTTAATGGGCTTACGCCTCTATAACAAGCTACCAAACCCTTATAAAAATATACATAATAATAAACTATTCAAAACTAAGTTAAAACAGTACCTTCACATAAAACTTTATTATTCCATCAATGAATACTTAAATGACACCTAATGTTTCCTGTCTAAATTATCGATTGCATTATTAGTATTATGCAGTGCTATTTTTCTGGTAAAAACGGTGGGGGTACTCTGTTGTGGATAAGTAGCTGCCATCCAAATTTACACTCCAAATGTAAACAAACTGAGACAATGAAGCACAGTGGTGGTGGGAGAATGATTCAACACAATTGAATCCTTTGAAATGGTTGATCGACAAAAAGAAATATCATCCAATTAATGGATTGAACTTGCAATTTCAACGGGAACGCCTAGTGTCCTAATGCATAAGCAACTAAATCAATTCACCTTTGATTTGACTCTTTTGATCCTTTAGTTCAGTGAGCAACTCAGTCATAAATCTCAAGTGAACGATATAAAGTTGTTCGACTGGAACGATTCGTTCGCATACATCCTACCTCTGAGGAGTAACGAGGTTGTGATTTAATAATGATTAACAAACTCCTTTCCTTTTCTGAAGATTGCTCTTAGCACTTTGGCATTACCATAAAAATAGTACTACATTTTTGTATAAAAAAAGGTGGCGGTATGGCATGCCCCAGCATTCTCCCAGAAAAAACACTGATATTATGACTGAATTTCTGTATTTCTCTTTTTTATTTATTTATTTCTTATCACTATGTAAATAGAGTGAAATTGTAACGTCTTCCTCTATCTCTTTGATATATGTACCTAATATATGTTCTTCTTATGTCCTTAGGTTAATAAATAAATAGCAAAGTTTGTCATATCTGTATAGAAAAATCATATTTTGAAAAACGTTACCTATGTATGACCTATTTAGTGCAATATATGTATATTCTCATGTATTTTGTGTATATGTGTATATGTGTTTGACTTATGTTTTCCCATTTTTTTGACTTGTCCTATTCATGTACAGTCATTTCAAAAAGTCTATCAACATGGCTCGGTCACACCACACATAGGCCGGAGCTGAAAGTTCCGAGTATGTTGGTACCCATTGCTTGAGGGGAAGCAGGAGAGGAGAATGATAAGGAGGGATGGAAGAGTGAGGAGGTGGGCTTCAAAACCTTGGGAGGCTTGCAGGGAGAAACAAACGGAATCAGAGCCGGTGAGACAAACGCCATTCAACAGTGCGAGAGCATCCAATCCAACTCGGAAAAAAGGACTCTCTCAGAGGTTGCCTTCGCATGCCAAGGGTAACAAGAAATGACTTTTATTTCATTAAATCCTGTCTTCTCCTGCATTTTAGCTCTTCTTATGTTGAGTTTTACTCTGACTTTGAAAAATTCACTATTCCTGTTAATTCGATTACATATCCCTGCCAAAGACCATATCCTTTTTTGTCCATTTAGTAATCCTACTATTGAGCTTCACTTGGTTCTAATACCAGCACATGATCTCTACCCCAAGTGTCATCTCAGGAAATATTTTCAAATGTAAAACACAGAAAAAACATTAAAATTCAATACATAATGAAGCAATAAGCAGCAACTGATTAGAAAAATTGTCAATTGAAATATATAAATTCTTGCTTTACCTTTGGGTGTTGAGTGATACAAGTCGAAGCTCGTTTTCCTATGGGTAGTCTCCCTGTTCTCAATTTAAGACAGGCATGTGTGTCATTGTAGACTATGGGTTTTAATTCCACATGCATCTCTGATCCACTTGGACTCCATATATCATCTTCTTCGTCTTTGTCGCTGCCATTTTCCTTAAAATCACATTTTAAATTAATTTTATAAAAATTAGCATATGCAATATAACTTGCATCATTCAAGTAATATACTTCTACAAACTAAAACAAAATATGTGAAAATTTTGCTATTTTATCTACAGAGTGAATAAAATACTAACAAGGGGAGGCCCTAACATTAATATTGAGATTCGTAAAACCCTTTTAGGAGGTGAAACTAGAACTAAAAATATCAAATACATCTCTCTGTGTTTTTGCCAACGGGCCTTGGTTTAAAAGTTATTAACAATTTAAAATTCAGGTGTAAGCATGGATGCGCCATATACTGTCAACATAAATGTTTAAATGTTTCAATCAGAGGAGGTGATAGCAGAATGGGTATAGTGAATGCCTAGTAATAATAATAATATAATAATATATAATAAAAATAATAATCTAGTAATCAGATGGGCTGGTGTTTGATCCCAGTTGCCAGCATTTTTTTTCATAATGCACTCATAAGAAATAGTTTGCATATGTATTTTAACTAGTAAAATTGTATTCTTATTATATTTTTATTGTGTTTTTGTATTTTTACCTTTTTTTGCATATTTTTTGTACTTGTTTTTTGCCTTTCTTCACTTACCTTTTTGTACTTGATACTTTTGCATTTTCCACATATAATTATAAAATTATAATTATAACTTACAATTACTATGGTTAATTGGAATTGGAGTGTTCCTCTTCTATCTCACTTACTTCTACAGGTTTGAAATATTTCATATGATACAAATCATACAAACAAGGGAAATATAAAGTACAAAAATATGTGAAAAAGACAAAAATATAAAAAAGAAATACAAAAAATACAATAAAAACATAATAAGAATACAATTTTACTAGTTAAAATACATATGCAGACTATATCTGATGAGTGCATTATGAAAAAAAAATGTTGGCAACTGGGACCGAACCCCAGCCCATCCGATTATAATCTAGTAATTACTAGACATTCACTCTACCCATTCTGCTATCACCTATTCTGATTGAAACATTAATGTTGATGGTATAGGACACATCCATGCTTAAACCTGAATTTTAAATTGTTAATATCATTTAAACAAAGGCCCATTGGCAACAATGCCGAGACATTTGATATTTTTAGTTATAGTTTCACCTTCTAAAAGGGTTTTACGAATCTCAATATTAACTTTAGGGCCTCCCCTTGTAAGTGTATAGGGACTGCTATGATTGAGGTGGTTAAAATTGCATATGATATTGAGAATTTGGTGCATTTAAGTAAAATGAATATTTTTATAGTTTAACTTTGAAATAATGCAGTGAAATACATAAATATCCATGCCAGATCTAATGTGCATCCAAATTGCTGCCAGAAAATGATGCATGTGAGTCTTAGCATATAGTAAAAACTTGCTCAACTCGAGTTTCCCCAACAAGGATTTGGTTAAATGCTGTTACATATATGTGGCATTCATTTGTCCAAAATTAATAAAATTTTATTATACTCTCTCCTTAATTGAGTTCCCACTGCATTTAGCGCATTTTTGTGATGTGTGAAAACTTGCAGCCTAAATGAACAAAATTTTTCCCTAAGGTATTATATTTGTGCAACATGGTTTTGGCTAATGCAGCCTTTTCAGAAAACCTAACCCCCGTGTTGTGCAAGGGACTACTTTATAAAGAAAGGTAATTTAAAAAGTTCCTAAAGATTAAAATTAAATTCCAGATGAAATTCAAATTAAATAAATAACAATGCTTTACATCATCCTTAATATAAATCTAAATCACCTAGAAACAATTTTTAAAGTTTCATAAATGCAGTAATAATGTCTATTTCTGTAAGGGGAAAAAAATTTGGAGTACTTAATAATTATGGCAAAATTATACATTAAATGTGAACCATTTCTGAATTTAGCAAGCAGTGATGTAGCTTAGAGATATGGCGCCAACTCCAACATTTTAGAAAACACCTTATTTAGGTAGAATATCATTTTTTCTGTGTTTCAATAAGGGATAAGAGGCTTTTTAAAAAAAATATTATTAGTAACAGAATATTAAAGTAATACTTAGTTATGGAAAAATAAATTTTGGGCATTTGTGCTAGAATGTTAGGCATCTTATGCTAGCAGCATTTATGGCAAATGCCACCTTCACTATATCCTAGCTATGCCACTGATAGCAAGTGAAGATGAAGAAATTGGGAATAGTAGATAATTGGATCCCAGCAATAACAAGAATCAATGTGAAATATGTGATGATCTCAGTCTGTCTCCATAACTCTGCTCCAACTCTTCTTAAAAATTTCACAAAATAATATGAATCTCTTTTTAAATAGAAAATTACAGCTTTTATTGTGAATAATGTTCCCAAAAACAATGGTATAAAAGCATGCATTTTAACCAGTAATCATTTAATATCCCACCAAAGGAAAAGGGCTAAAAAGAAAAAAAGGCATGCTCAAATGGTTAATTTTGCATTCTTAGTTTATTATGATGAACTATGTTTGAAATGGGCCTTTCATGAAATCAAAATCCATTAAGAACACCTGGTAATTTCCTTAAAATTATATCCAGTACATGACCACATGATGATTCAATTTTAACTCTTGTGAAACAATAATTTTCTACTTCTAAGGTGGTCATCCATACAATATACATGTGTATAACTAGCAATGTACCTTCTAACTGAGTAACTGTTCAGAAAAACTTGTCTAGGTGGATATTACTACATTATAAATAAAAAATCTAATAAAAAGTATGCCACAATTGCCCAGGCTCAATCTTCTAAGCAAATTATGAAAATATTAAAGTAAAATAATACCTCATGAATATCAAGATCTTCATTTGCTTTTCTAGCCTCAGCACAGAGTAAGTGTGAATCTGAATTGGTAATGACCACTAGCACCAAGTCAGAATGGGGAATTCTCTCGGCTGTGAAAGGCCTAAAATAAAAATTACTAAACAATTACAAACTATATAAACAATATAATTAAAATTCCAGTTTAATTTTCAGTTGTTAATCAGTATAAATACATAATTGTAACAAAGTAACGAAAACTATAAATATTAAATTTTTTATTAAAATTTAATGCAAAAATTAAAAAGTAATACTAAAGAACAGAGGATAATAACTAATGTCCCTCCATTAGAAGCTTTAGAATTTTTCTCTAATAATAAAACAAGGTAAACATTTAAAATAAAGGCTGAAGAATTATTGATGGAATCAGATTTTTCCATATTGATAATTAAGTATGAGATAAACTTCAAATAAATGTTTATATTGAAGACATTTGATATAATCAATATTTCTTAATTAATAATAAAAATAAACTTTTCTATTTGCAAATATTACTAGAAACCCACAGCAACTTCTCTTCCTCATCCATCTTTAGGAATGATAACCTTTCAACGGCCATTTATGTTTTTAAATGTGAATCCTCGAGAAAGGCTTTCAATTATTATTTATGACTGATTTATATGTAATCATGTTTTTATTTATATTTTTCATGAGTGTCCAAAAATTAACATATTTATTGGATATTTTAATTGCAACCTACTTTCATTTCTAATGTAACTTACATATTTATAAGTAAAATCGTTCCTGTAAATGATGTGGTTAGTATGAAATAATTTAAATTAGTTAATTAATCACATTTTATGTTGTTCTTGATACATTGGTTTATGGTTAAAAAATTTTTTTTCTCATTTCACTTTGCATCAATAAAACGTTTTTTGAAGGCTAGCAATAAGGGCATAATCATCTGAATGTTGGAATATGGTATAAATTTGAAGTGTTATATCAATCCTTCTTTTGGAAATGAATAATTTTATTTTTTAAAAACAAGGATTATGGTTAAACTTAATTTCATTCTTATCTAAGAAAAAATTAATAAATAACACTGCATTACCTTGGGCAACGTGTCTGGTTATTCATTCCTTCTGAGGCATTCATTTTAGCGGAAGCATCATAGTCTTCTGTTGTACTAGAATGAGCATAATGATACGGTTGATCAGAAGTTGACGATGAAGCTAAAATACCTCTTTTCCAGCGATTCACAACACTCTTAACAGTTGAGAAGGGATAAAGCACTGATGCAGAATTCGTTGGTTGTGTAGTCCATTCGGCAGATGATTCCGAATAATCTGATGCTGTAGTCTCATCCTCAAAAATATCAGACTCATTGTGTACTGAAGTAGATTCTGGTATTTCCATGGTAGTTTCATCAGTTGTTGGTTCTTCAGTTGTTGGTATATCTGTTGTTGGAGGAGGAGGAGAAGGTGGAGGGGGTGTGAGGGAAAATCTGTATGCCCACTTATCACATGCTGTTTTTATGGGTTCAGGAACGTCTTTTTTTGGACGATAGTCATCCTCTTTCCCGATTGATCTTCCTCTCCAGTCCCTCAATACTTCCTGTTCCTCTTCCTTGGCTGCCTCTCCAAATGGAACTATCAGCCCAGACTCATCATAGTTGTCATAATATGCTTGTAAAGATAAATGAAACCAACAAGTATTATTTCATAAGAGAGCATAATGGCTTAAGACTTCACAAAAAATGCAGAAATTTTTAAAATGAAGCAAATGAAAAACTGACTGAAAATTTCTGAAATTACGTACCCAAAAAATCACGTTTCTTCAAGATGGGTACTTTAAAAAATGAATACCACAAAATGAAAAAATCTGTATTAAATTGAGAAAGATATGAGAAATCAGTTTCTTGTGCTTTCTTGTAATAAAAACATTTAATATTTTGTACATTTTAAAAATATACATTAACATAATATATAAAAACTAGCAGTACCCCACGTAACATATGCTGATCTAGCAGATCTTAAAGGTTCTTAATTGAACATTCAGGCATTTTTTAACTTATATTTTTTAGTCAAATTTTTCTCTAAAGACACAATTGTCAATTTCTGGGTTCTTTCCTGACATTACAGTAAGTGAATCAAACGATCTGACTCTTGATAGAGCAACATATAATTGTCCATGACTAAAAACAGGCTTAGGTAAGTAAAGGCATTTTATCAAATGTTTGGCCTTGTGACTTATTGATTGTCATTGAAAAAGCCAATCGTGTGGGGAATTGTTTTCATTTAAAACTGAATGGTAAATTTGTATCTGATGGAATGAGTGAGATTCTTGGAATAAGTACCTTGTCTGAGTTTGCTGCACCGATCACTTTTGATTTGATTATGTGTGTTTGTATTCGAGTAACAGTAAGTCTAGTACCATTACATAGTCCTCTCAATGGCATTAAGTTTCTAAGACGCATGATAACAGCTCCTAATTTAAGCTTCAGTTCATGAGGAGGCATTCTGGCTGGAGCTGTACCCACGTAATATTTACACGGATTTCTTTCAATTAATTTATTAATAACTAGCAGATTTTCCTGTTGAATTTCAATGGATTTAGTGAAGCTACTACAGCACAACATACAAACTCTTTAAAATATATAGTAGATACTTTTAACTTACAATTAGCTTTCCTTAACAATTAATCATATTTGCTTGTAACAATCCGTTTCCGAGCCTATTGCATTCAAATATTATGATAATTTTATTTCCTATCATATTACTTTCGCCAAATCCAGCTTCATTTCTTGTGTAATTATGCCTCGCTGAAATATTTACTTTTATGGCCTGAAAAAGCAACGTACAGTTGTCCAAGATTGAACACTGACTGGTGAATGTACACCAGATACGTGAGTCTATTTACGTTAATAAACATTATAATGTAGAATATAATTATTTTACTTACAAAAAATGTAAGATTTCAATATTCAATAGACGAAAGAAAGTTCAATTACTTTCATCAGCCGTTATAAACGCTTCCTGAATAATATTCAGTATCTATTTACGTTGCTATCCATAAACATCGATCGTTTCATTACTTAAACAAAAGTGCGAATCGAATAATGCTAAACTTTCGTCTATTTATAAGCTTCATTGAAGCTAACTGAATCGGAGGTAACAATGGCCTTGGCAATGCCCGGAAAGAGTACGAAAAATCCACAAAATTTCGAATCAAATAGCGTATTTCTGAAAACTTCAACTGTGTAACATGTAAACTTCGCAGGAATAAGATAGTATAGAGTTTTATTGGTCGAATAAAGCAAAAACAAAAAAAATCGGACCATATTTACATATTTTTATGCTTGAAGGAAGAATACCTTGAAAGTCAATAAATGGATTCATACTTGTTGTCTTATGGAAAAATGTTAATCCCCATTATTGGCAGCACTGATTAATCCTGGTTGACCAAACCTTGACCATTCACTAAGTTAGGATGTAAGGAAGAATCGTAACAAATTTGGTTATTCCAGCTTTTATCATTTAGGAGGAGTTCCATGAACAAACACAGGCTTTAAAATATATTATAGATAATGTGAATCAATTAATGGTGCAAATGACATCCCCATAAAAAACTATTCTATTAAAGACGTATTTTACTATATTCTTGCCTTATTGATACATCTCCCTCTCTCTCTCTCTTCCTATCCCCCCTCTCTCCCGCTCCCCCTCTTTGTCTCTCCCCTTTCCCCTCTCTCCCTCCCACCTCTCTCTCTCCCCCTCTCTCCTTTCCATCCTCTCTCACCCTGTCTCCTTTTCCCATTACCCTCTCTATTACTACATTCCTGCATAACCCTTCTCCCGTTTCCCTCCTCCCTATCTCCCTCTCTCCTGCTTCCCCCTCCCCATCTCTCCCCTTCCCCCTATCTCCCTTTCACCTCTCTTTTCCTTTCC
Organism: Uropetala carovei; assembly: GCA_036926305.1. Lineage (NCBI taxonomy): Eukaryota > Metazoa > Arthropoda > Insecta > Odonata > Petaluridae > Uropetala > Uropetala carovei. The sequence goes on from JAXCHB010000277.1 coordinate 2,278,387, forward strand.
TTCCCTCGCTTAACTCCTTATCTCCTCCCACTCTTCCCCCTCTCCTTTTCCCCTTACTCTCTCTTCATTTAAACTGCTTATAAAACATGTTAATTTTACGCTCATAAGCTGTATACGATTTACAACAATAGTACTTCTTTCTTTAAAACAATTCAGGTTCGAAGCTCAGATTCCAATAATTCGAATTTATATGAACAAATGAATAAAAGCCTGCACATCGAAAAGTCGAGTTGTTGCAGACATCTTAAGCCTTTTATAGATATAGATGTTCATACTATTACAAGGTAAGAATCCCATATAAAAGCATTGTAGTGTTTCCATGGTAGATAAAATTTCCCATTGTTATAAATCTTAAAATTTCTCATTTTTATGCAGTTAAAATCAAATATTTAAGGTAATTCGGTATGAATTCCTATTCTATTTTCAAAAATAATAATTTTCACTCTTCTTTCTGTTTAATACATCAAGTCCGGAGTTTGTATCATAATTTTAAGTAATTTTAAAATGCAATTAAAAATGGCTTGCACCTATTTCAATGTTTTTCTTATGGAGTAATGAAATGGAAGTATGGGGTGAAAAAGACCCGTCAAAATGGAAAATTTTCAGATTTTTGATTTTTTCTGTTGACTGTGAGCCATAACTGATTATATTCTCAAATGTCAAGTTTCTAGTATATCTAGAAGTACCTAAACTTTTGTGTCTTAAACCGACACACGTACCTAATATCTCTTTCTCGGAAACATACCTAAGCCTTTTATATATATAGATTGTGAATACTTTTGATTCCTCAATGTCAAAAACAATTTTCTTCCACCATAAAAAATGAATGCAATTGTAAATATATTTTAGAAGTAAAAAATACATATGACATTCATATATTCACCATTTATATGGCATGAAAAAAATATATATACAGCCATCCCTCGTTTAATGAACATTCGGTTAATGAAGTTTCACTATAAAGAAGGTTGCTATTTGATACTCCTTTCGAATATAACGAAGACAATCACGCTATAACGAAGGCGAAGATGTTTGAATTTCGTGCGCGGCACACTACTAACCCCGCGACACACTTTCTTTTGCAGTGTTCGTTTGTTCTCACGTGTTGTGTTCATCTCACATTCGAATAAAGTGATATTATTATTATTATTACTATTTTCATAACCCCAATATATATCATGGCGTCAAAACAACCAAGCTCATCATCATTGCCTAATCCTAAGTAGAAGAGAAAGACGATAATGATAGAAATTGTCAAGAGAAAGGAAAGAGGAGAGAAGACATCTGTAATTGCCCATGCATTTGGAATGGTCATGCAGTGCATTTTGTTCTCGTTGAAAGTGAGAAAGATAAAAGTAAGTCACTCATTGAAGTTTGGAAGAAATATGATACGAAAGATGTGATTAACAATATTGCAGCTGCCTGGGATGAAATTAAGGAAGGTACAATGAATGCTGTTTGGCGAAAGTTATGGCCAGAAGCAGTTACTGACTTTCAAGGTTTGGAAGATACTGTGAGCATTAAGAAAGATATTGTAGCACTGGCAACTGAGGCTGGCATAGATGGAATAAATGACGAGGGAGTTGAGGAGGTTCTTAATGCAGTTCCTGAAGAACTTACAACCGAAGATATTCAAGAATTGGCAAAGAGATGGCAACACCAGAGTCTGATGATGAATGCGAAAAGGTTACTAAAGAAATCTTAGTGTGAAAGTGAAAATTGAATGTATCATCATAGAAAAAGGCAGAGGTGTCATTCTTTTTCAACTTTCGCTTTATAAGTATAAATGCAACCATCATATAAATAATTTCGGTGAACTTTAGCCATTCTATTATTATTAGGTTATCAAATTGTGTTAGGAACAAAACTAAATATTTCCCATATAAAACAATGGAAAATTAGCTCTCGCTTAACGAATTTTTACGTAACAAAGGCTTTTTAGGAACGTAACCCCTTCGTTAATCGAGGGGTGGCTGTGTATGTATATATATATATGAGAGAGAGAGAGAGAGAAGTGAATAGCACCAAATTAGTAATTGATAACCAAATAAGATGAACAAAAACAAACTTGGTCAAGCTCAATAACCATACTTCATTTGCATCAGAAATTTCATGCATACAGTTGCTCAAATTTTTAAAATTTTGAAAGAAAAATATTACTTACAGTAATCTGCAGCATGTGTAAAAAAAATACATACGAAATTCAAATATTTTCCATTTTGTTATATGAAAAAATTGTTATATATATCCATCCATTAACTGAATAGCACAAAGTTAGTAATATAGATAGCCAAGTAAGATTAACCACAAATAAACTTCATAAAAGTTCAATAATCATACTTAATTTGAATCAGAAATTTCATGCATATGCCACTCAAATGTCATGAATTTTGTAAGAATATAATGACTTACAGTCAACTGCAGCATGTGTCCATTGAGGCAATAAGATGGTGTGGAGATTTGTCTTCAGGAGAAGCCACATAATCTGCCCAAAAGCCCATTGAAATATCCATTGTATACTGTAAAAAGGCTGAAAGAAATTTAATAGCTCTAGAGAGAGACATTCAAGAAAATTCTGTAAAGTATTACTGCATTCAAATATACAAATTTTTCCGTTATAAAACTATAACTTTGAATCATAATCCAATTAAGTGTTTTAATCCAAAAATCAAATTAAGTCATCAGTAATATTTTATTTAAAAACTGACCAAAAGCAGAATGGATGCACGGCTTGAAACAACTTCTTCGGTACAGAGTGCCTGATAATCAAAGAGAGGACGTCGTGTATAGAGTCCAACTTCCACTAAGTGCCCCATCACTTCAGCTTCAACTTCCCCAAAAAATTTTCCAGTATTTTTGTGAACTGCACTTTCATTGCTGTTCTCTGGCGATGTCACTGCTAAAATGTAGCTATGGAAGGTTTATGAAAATAAGGAGAATATAATGAAATGACACTAAAATTGTCTAAATCTATGTTTTAATCAGCTCTAAAAATTATAATCTACAACTAATAACAAAAATTATTGAAAGTGAGACTTATAACAAACAACATATTTAAGAGTAAAATTTCATTTCCTTATAAAATTATATTGTATCTATACAGGCGACTCCCAAGTTTCGACAGGGATGCGTTCCTGAAAACGTGTTCAAATCTCGAATTGTCGAATGTCGAACGCCATTTTTTCATATACTTGCATGTTATAATTGGGGGATATGTTCCCGCATCTCGGGAAAAAGTCTCCCCTCACGTTCTATAAAGATAAAATAACACTACTAATATGTTAATACAACAATATTAAATTATGAATAAATTATATAATAAATATTTTAAATGTATAACTTATTTTTGCACTAAAAAGGAAAAAATAAATTTTTGTTTCGAACTTCAAAGATAGATGTATGCAATATGCTATGCAGACAGCCCGGTCTGGATCTACTGATGTAACAAACGACTCACGCAAGCTGGATAACATACCTGCATACATCTATATATGTATACATACAACTATTTATCGCAGCAAAATTAATATAAAAGTTATTTAAAAAGCACAAAATAACTTAAGAATAAAGAAACAATAAAATTAAAAATATCTTTTTCAACTGCGCTTACTGGACTCGGTTTATTAATTGAGAAGTTGGAAAATTTTAGTTGGAAGAAGAGGAGATATTGGGAGGGGGGGAGGGGAACTGGATGGGCTATTGACTGGGGAATTGGACGGGCTAGTCCTTGCAGCAGATGTTGAAGCAGCTTCTGCTGGCTGTGGTCTTTCAACCTTCTGAAAGAATTTATACAGCTTCGGTTGAATTTTATCCTTCTTCTTTTGTTCATAAACGACCCTGTAGCAGGCTACGTCCTTAACACTAGAAGGACCGGGCATCTGACCCCCCTTAGAAGGACCGGATGCGCCAATTTGGCTCATGACATTATATTTTGACTATTTTGCCACTATTTTTGACTCTTGGCGTTCGATGAACCTAGGGATGGTGTCTTGTGATCCTTAAGACTGTAGATGACCAATTGCTACTCATCGGATGTACAGTCTGCTCAAAAATTAAAGGAAACCCTCAGAAATTCTATTTTTTGGATGTTTAGGGTACAAAAGAGTTCTGAGAAGATAAAACTTGCCATGTTCATTTATTCTTTACAAACTTCAAATTGCAGAGTTAAGTACAGTTAATGTGAAGGTAAGCATGTTTATAGTACAGGTAAGTACATCCTATATATTATGCTCGTAATGAAGCTGCATCCGTCCGTCAGTCCGTGCGTATGAAACCTCACGTAATTATAACGGCATATTTCTCGAGAACCGTTCGTTGTAAAGATATGCGGTAAATGGCGTTTTGTTTCTACTGGTTATGAGGTCCGTGGAAAAATATTTTCGTTTGCTGAAGTGTCCCGGGTTCGAATCCAGGAGACAATTATATTTTCCCATAAGCTTACAAGGGATTTTTGATTTTTCGGAGTGCAAGGTTTTATTCCTTCATTCATTAAAATAGATAAATATTGACTGATTTTCTTCTTTTTGCTTTATTCGACGGATAAAGCTCTATACTATCTTATTCTTGCAATGGTTACACGTTATGCCTTCAAATTTTTCAGAAATATGCATTCTTTTTCGAAATTTTTCGGATTTTTCGTACTCATTCTGGGCGTTGCCAAGGAGACTCTCATTGTTGCCTCCGATTCATTTAAGGCAAATTAAACCTTGAAATAGCTGAAAGAAAAGGGTAATTGTTATATTCTCTTCATTGATAATCTAAATAAACGCTTGCACTGATGTCGCCTTTATAGTAGGTCCTGTAAGAAGTTAAAAGCAGTCGTTGATAGACACTTGAAGGAAAGCAACTGTTTCTGAATTCGTCTATAAGGGTGCAACAATAATCATTGGAACTAAGGTAAGGTAGAATTAAAAAATTTTCTCCTTTGAATATAATGCGATATTAATCTAGCATTGAGTAACTCTGTGACATTGTGATCACGTAATTGCTCTAATATATTGCTGTAAAATCGCAGAAAATTTAAAAATGCCAAGGGGTAGACCAGTGAATAGGAGAGCTATTAGCCCAGCTACAGCTGCCAGAGAAAGGAAGAGGAGCCAGAGATCAAAGGAAGAGTATTGTAGGAAAGAGAGAGAAAGAGATGCGGAAGCTCACAGGATTGCCCGTGTAGATGAGGAGCGGAGAGTAAAAGAAAAAAAAGAAATAGGGAAACACGTCAAATGAATAGGGAAAAAAGAAGATCTAACCTAGGGCCGAACTATATAGATTATTTGCAAGCGTAGCTGCAATGGCCTGCTAGTTATACATTATATTTGTTTAACTGTCGATAGAATTATACCTACTCATTTTACACATTTTACAATGAATCATTTTACAGTATATCATTTTATAGTGATTTACAAAGTGTTATTATTCCATATAGTTAGCATGTCGTAATTAGTACAGGAATATGCCATTTTTTTTTGTTTTTACGTAGTAAAGACAAAACAATTGAGTATAAATATTACTAAAGTCTTGTTAGCCGCACGATCACACAGTCGAAATATGATGTGTAACCATGCTCGTAAACTTTTAAACTCAATATCAAACCCAATATGCAGATAATTAATCCTATATAGGGAAAAAATGGTCCTGAGCCAAATTGGCGCATTCAGGACTTTTCGGTAGAACCTCCATTATATTAAAATATACTGTATCCTGCCTCACCAAAATATCACAACACAAAGACAACCTAAAATGATGAAAAGTCATGAAAGAAGAGCGATGGGGCCTCAAGGATTAAGAAACGGCAGAAGAAACAAAATTCAGATGAGCCAAAATGGCGCGCCCAGTCCTTCTAGTGTTAAGAACAGCACTTTGCACCAATGAGCTCCTCTCAGTATTAGGATCTTTTTCGTCAATCAAGTTTATGAAATTATCCAGACTCCAGAAGATCTCACTAAGGTCCTTTAAAGACAAGTACATAGGTTTAGTTGGAGAAACCATAATATCATCTTCGCCATCTTCGTTGGTCTCAATGGATTGTGGCAATTCGATGAGGTCTTTATTGGTCAACTCCTCTGCATGAGATGAAATTAGCTCATCGACATCTGCCTCATCCATTTCTAAGTCAAGTTGCATTCCCAGTGCAACAACTTCTCTGATGATCTGCTCAGGGATCTCTTCAAATCCTTTAAAATTAATGACAAACGGTGGGCAGAGCTGATTCCATGACCCATTCATGGTTGACTGCTTGACCTCAGCCCAAGAATCTCCAATGTTGTTAACTGCATTCCAGATGTTGTAGCCTAACCAGATGTCCCTTAGAGTTGGACCACCTTCCGTATCAGTTGCTGCGATTGCCTGCTGCATTGTGCGACAAGCATAATACCGCTTGAAGGTTGCAATGACCGTTTGGTCCATAGGCTGGAGCAATGAGGTGGTGTTTGGAGGAAGAAACAATACTTTCACATTGGTATTCATGTCATCTAAATTCTGGGGATGTCCAGGTGCGTTGTCCAAAATTAACAGAACTTTAAATGGCAGACTGTTGTCCTTACAATATTTTTTCACTGATGGCACAAAATAAAAATCAAACCAGTTCCTGAAAACAGATCCATTCACCCAAGCCCTTTGGTTGAACTTCCATATGACAGGCATCATACTTTTTGTCTTCCCCTTAAAAGCTCTGGGATTTTCAGAGGTGTACACTAACAGGGACTTAAGCTTAAAGTCTCCTGCTTTGCTGGCTTAAATCCTGAGGCGGTTTTTTCTTCCTTGGATGTCCTGGCTGGCATTTTCTTCCAAAATAATCCTGTTTCATCACAATTAAAAACACGATGAGAACAATAGCCGCCCTCTTCAATCAATGCACACAATTCATCAGGATAACTTGAGGCAGCATCAGTATTTGCACTTGCAGCCTCGCCAGTTAATTTAAGGTTATGCAAACCTGCCCTTCTCTTAAATCTGTCAAACCAGCCATGACTTGCACTAAATGGAGGTGCATCAACAGAAATTTCATCTATCCTTTCCTTCAAATCATCATACAGATCCTTAGCCTTTGCTCTAATCATGGACTCACTAATAGGAATGTGTTTCTGACACTGATTATTTACCCAAAGTTTTAAAAGTTTTTCCATTTTAGGAATCACAACACCACGCCTAGGACTGTTTATTGTTGTTATCAAATTACGTGAATTTATCACATCTTCTAGAATTTTCTCCTTCTGTTTCACATAAGTGTTAATAGTTGAATGACACATTCCCAACGATAGTGTGATTTTAGTTTTGCTTTCACCTCTCTCCACACGCTTTAAAATTTCAAATTTCAATTCATAACTATGAGTCTTATGCACTCTTTTATTTGATTCACTTACATTATCACTATTACATTTCCTTTTAGATGCCATGTCAAGTGATAAATTTATAAATAAATCAATAAAATAAATTTAAATAAAAGATTAACAGAAAAAAGTGAAATCAGCACAAATTCAAACAATTAGAGCAGATATAACTATGTCTACACTAAAACTAAACCTCGCATGGTTGGTCAGGACCAATTACTACTCCGCATAAAGTAGTTCCCAATTCGATCGGCTGTGTCGAAATCTCGAATTTATCGAATCTCGAACGGTTGAAACTCGGGAGTCGCCTGTATATATAATAGATGTAAAACAACAAAAGGAAGAAATAATGACCCACAAATAACTTCAATTCCTTAATTTTACATTTGTACATGAAATGTGAGTTTTAATGTCATGTTTTTTTTTAACACTTTAAGATCACACGGGGCATATGCTGCGATGTGTATTAATCTTACACAAACCAATGTCAGAGCATTTGTGACACAGTTTCTAAATAATTTAAATATAAATGTTTCCTCAATAATTTCATAGCTTTTATACCATATGACACATAGAATTTACAATTTCCAAATGAATGAATAAATATTTACTATTAAATATACAAAAAGGTAGAAATTTATGGTTAAAGTTATTTATTTGTATAAACCATTTTCTTTAGAAAAGTGGATGTGAATGGACTAAATATCACTTACACGAATTAAATCTACAAGTTTTCAATACTGTATAATTAAACTTACGCTGATCCATCTAAAATGTAGCATGTGACTTCCCCTGAGGTGCAAGAGTGAAAAAGTGAGGATGATGAAAACAATTGGCTTTCCACACTTAAGTTGGAAGGTTTTTCAATGTTCTTCAGAATCCTCTGCCTATCATTACACGTCTCCTTAGGATCTTCCTTGGAACACTGGAAAACATATTTATCTAATAAAACAAAATGTTTATTAATTTCGTAATATTATTTATGAAATAAAAGTTAATTTTAGATTAAGAGAAATTGTCAATTATCAAAAAGACCATCTTTAAAAAATAAATATTATATGTATATACCGTATATGAGCATTCCATGTGACAGATGTTTTAATTTCAACCAATAAGAAAGCTATTCTTGGAGAGCTTGAACCACTAAATAAAGTTTCCTATAATTCGATTGATGTCAGCTACTATCAAAATGAACTATGCTTTGTGATTGAGATCAATCTCTACAGTGGTGACATTCAATAAAATATCACAAATGTGTACCCTGCACACCTTTTTCCCAAAATGTCGGTAAAAAAAATAGACAGCACATCATACATAAAGATTTCTGACCAAGTTTTAAAAATTGCAAGTTTCGATAGTAGATTTACTGCAACATGCTTGCGTCTATGTTTATACTCGCAAAAGATGAAGAATTCTACGAAGTTTACGCATATCTACACAACCAAGAAATGTTTAGGGTTTAAATGAGTGGTTTATTCTGCCATCATTGAGATGATGTAATATTTTTATAATATTAAAGCTGTACCTTTTAATTGAGTTTTAAGTTTATTATTGTTACTCTAAAAAAGCAGTTCTGTCATTAAAAATTTACTCTCAGTTTCTGCCTACACTTTTTGCGAATAAGTTGACATCTGGTATCTGTGTTCACCGAATTCATTGTGAGCCACTGACGCTTCTTTAACTCGGGAAAGAACCATAATTCCCTCTAATTTTTTTCATCCATGGATGGAATGAATATCGCTATGCACGCTTACATGACGATAGTGTGCAGATGTGCACTGGGGTTGATGCGGCCCTGTACCGATATGTTCTAAGATACACACAATAGTGCATGCTTAAAAAAATTTAGTGCGCGGCACTTCAAAAACTGCTGCTTAAAGGGAACCATGGAGAGAACTACAGGGATTCCCCACACTTATTGATTTTTTTAATAATTTTCCACCGCCATAGACATCAACTTATTAAAGCATGAATTTATTTTTTCTCCTCGAACTGGTCCAAAAATATGAGTGCACATGGTACACATGGATGCGGATTATGTGAGTAGATAGAGTATTAAAATTAATTATTATAAATCTTCTAAAATAAATGTCATAAAATGTAAACACTGGAACAGCTGATTCAAAATAGCAATCACCTCCACCAAAAGATCAACGGTCTTCATAAATATCAATGTTATTTATCTGTAATTTAAGGTTCACATTTTATGTTCAGCGTATAAGTCGACCTTAAGTTTTAGGAAAATGTTTTTAGGTTTCAAAGGTTGACTTATATGCCAGAATATACGGTATATAATAACTTGAAAAATTACACATCAATCAGGAATTGTGTTAGTAAAAACCATGGGCTTGATAACGTCATGTAGAATATTAATTTAGGATGGCATTCATATGCCTTTTCACACAGTAAAACATGATTCATTATTAAAAGACTGAAAATAAATCATCTCACATAATAATCCGAAGTAGTTTTAATGAGCAAATCTTGCAAAACTGACTGAGGAAACTGGTAACCAACAACAGAGGCCGGTGTTGCTTTATCCTCATCTTGTAGGTAGATTGCTCGTGTTGCAGTAACCTGGGTTAGATGCTCATTTCCCTCTTGTGAGGAGTCCACGCCCTCTAAATCAAAATGAAATGAGTTGAATTACAGTATAGAACCTTTTATCCAGACTCCAGCTATCCGGAAATCCAGTTAACTGGCTATTTTAAAAAATAATGCATTTTTCCAAAATTTTCTAGGAGAAAGAAATTTAAATTTAAAGCCTCGCTAGCAATTACCCTGCTCACCACCGTGCATTGGGCGCACTTCGGTTCTAGCTCTGTCCGAGCATTGTTCATAAGTATATTCCAGATAACCAGAAGATAACTGGCTATCCCCATATCCCAGGCTTGCCGGATAAAAGGTTCTATACTGTACTTATTCTTCAAACCAAACAACCCAAAATTATTAGTGCAATTATTAACTGAAAGATAAAAATGTTGGCATTTCCAATTCACATGTAATTAAAATCTCATTTTAATGAATCAGTAGCTAACCATAATGCCAATGTAGTTTTCTTTAAATTGAAATCTTAATAGGAATATCCCTTTAGCATTTACCAATAAATCTTGCAATAAAATTTATAAATATTAAAATAATAGTTATGTTAATTAAATAAGAATACTATTTTCTTAGATTTAAATCTAATTATCTACACTGAGAGGAAATTATGGAAGATGTACAAACTTACAATATAAATGAAATTTTGTTATTGGTAAGGCAAAATTATTTGGCATAATCACCTCTAGGATACTGCATAGTATAAATAAATGAACCGGGATCAGCCTGATACCAAATAACAGACTGTTTATACCAAGATTCATCTATTGCTTGGCTGAAGTATTTAGCAAATTCCCTGCAAGAAAGAAAACTTGGATGAATAACAAAGAGGATGATATTTATTTCTAAAGAAAAAGTTAATACCTCTTGCATGGACAAAACAAAGCCTACAGACAAGCATAAGCACTATCATTTTTTCACTACACCATTTGCAATACAGTATATACTCTCATATAATAATTTTTTAAAAAATATTTAAAACAATTAAGATAGGGCAAGTACAGGAGAAAAACTATTGGAAAAGTCTGATGTGATATAACTGTTGTATTTCACTTGGGCACTGTTAAATGACTCTCACGATTCATTATAAAGTATGTAACACTAAAACATTACATAATGATTGCAACAAATGAAAAAGGGAAAGAAATAGGTATCATTTTTATTGATGATGACAGAAACATTTCCTTTTTCTGCCAGTGATTATAGTGAGAACTTCCAGTGGACTGTGAGAAAGATAGTTTAGACTGACACATTTTAAAGCACTCTCACTGTTTGGCCTCATATTCCAATGATTCTATTATCGAGATATTTTAGTGATGTTGCTTTCAGTATTTTGATTTCTCTCTGTAATTTCTCTGTTCATTAAAAAGGAGTGAGGAGGTAGGGTCTATGCATGCAAACTGTGCATTTCAACAGGCATGCCACACGACAAGTCTCAAAAAAAAACAATAACATTAAATCTCTAGCTATGAATCCTGTAAGTAAAACACTGCACATATTGCAATGTTATAATGTTACAAAACATGTTAAGTTAATGGCATTCTTTTCATAGGTGATGTAGGAATTACAGAAATATTTTTATATTATTTTTAAGACTTTGAATTTGACTCTACTATTTGATTTTGATTGAGGTTATGAAGTTATTATTTACTTACTCAAATGTGACATTTTCATTTTCTACTGAGCTTTGCTGCCATCTGGTCAGGCCACTATGAGTTGCAATGAACCGAAGAGTAACATTGAAAAGTTGAAATAGCTCCTTCCTAAGAAAAAAGTAATGGATAAGAAGTTTAATCTCATTTATACTTTGAACTTATTTTACATAGTGTGATAAAAATATTAATAACACTTAAAAGTTTTAATGATTTTTAACAGAAATAGTTTCACATTTATGCAATACAGTGCTTGAATTGGGTGGGAATGCTGTTCCACTTGATACAGAGTGAAGCCCATAGCATTAGAGATCTGCATATCCGCAATTTATCCGACCCGATCAATATATATCCACACGAAAAGTTGCAGTTCGGGTCGGATTATGCGTAACTTTTTACGAATACGGGTCGGATTTGGATATATAGCCTGCAGGTGTGGATACGAAAATCAGTACCCGTGCTAAACTCAGTGTTTTGAGTGTGAGAAAAAATAATAACGTTGGTTGCACCCTTCTCCTACCCTGTCCAAGCCGATAACCCTAAAGGCTTAGGATCTCTTTTGTTCCTCATACCTTACCTTTCGAGGGACGTGACTTTCTTTGGGAGTTATTGGCGGGATTTTCCAAAAAATTCTATGCATTAAGAGAGGGTCATTGATATGTTCTGCTGAGAGTCAGTTTCTTTTGAATTTTTGGGTTTTGGTTCGTAGATGCCGCTCCAGATAATTTTTGCCTGCGGATATGACTTCTGCTTGCAGGTCGGGTTGGGTCGGACAGTTTATTCGCACGGGTCGGGTTGGGTCGGGTAATTTAGAAATTTTTGCGGGTACGGTTCGGATACGAATATGTAGCCTGCGGGTATAGGTCGGGTGCAGATATGGAAATCTGTATCCGTGCAGATCTCTACATAGCATTCCTGCTGTTAATATTTTCCAATTTGAGCACTGATGCCATATACAATATGTATATGGATAATACTTAAAGAAGGAAAGGTACCAAAGAATTACTGATAGTAAACACATTCATTCATTTATTATATATAATGAAATATAACACTTACTCCTCTTCATCATTTAATTCCCACTGCTTCGTGTTGAAGAAAGTGTTGGTTAACCTTGCATCAAAGAGTAATAACTCAACCAAAGACTTGTCACCTGCAATTTTTAAAAATGTTATTTAATTGGTGTTAGTGAATGGTTGATTAAATTGAAATAAAATGCCAGAGCCAAGTTAATAAAAATTCAAACTTAATGGACATAAAGTCACAATAGACAAAGTCTATATCTGAGGGTTATAGTAAACATTCTCCATACTTACAAGTGTATGCATCTTTGGCCAAGTCAGTATGTCGACAATATGTATCTGAAAAACATATGAATGCATTTATATTACTTATTATAATGTACAATACAAAACTTTCCAATCATATATTTTTAATGTGCCACATTTCATTAAAAATAATTTTTTATGCTTCTCCTATGATAATATGATGGCTTGCTTTCACATGCCCAACTGATTAGATATACTACTTATTAGCTATTTTCAATTTATATTATGTAACAATTAATAGTTCAACAGTACTGTTAATAAAATGATGAAGAGAAACAATCATTAAAAATATCATATTTACTCGCATATATGCTGAATAATTTTTTTCAAGACAAACTAGGAAAAAATTGACTTCAATATAAACCACAAACCATGTTTTTCAGTGCAATTCCAAAAATATAGTGAATTAGGGAATATAAATACTTTAAATAAAAACCCTTTTAGTTTATATAACTTTTATATTAAAGGCACTAAAAACCTAAAAATAAATTAAATTTTGATATGGGGTGAGTGTCATCTGTTGTCATAGATTCTCAAATTTCCATATTAATATCTAGTGTTAGAATACTAATTAACAAAATTTGAACACATCTTAATATAAAAGTTGTGTGGCTTTTGCAAAGCTGATCATAAATCTACAGGAATGTTTGATGTTTGGGATGTTGATGTTTGTTATTACGTTTTCCATGCTTTAGTATTTAATTTCTTGATCCATCAGATCAGCTGCAAAAGGTTGAGAATCTCTAGCCTTGAACATTCTAGCTAGCTAAAAATTATAAATGAAATAAATAAATAACATTAGCTTCACACAAATACAGGCACTCCCTGGGTTACGTAAGTAATGCATTCCAGCACCCATTACGTAACTTGAAATTTGCGTAAGTCGAAAATTACTATGGAAAGTACAGCAGAGGTGGGGAAACTATGGCCCATGGGCCTGATCCAGCCCCCGACGGCATTTTATTCAGCACACAAAACTATTTCGAAAAAGCAATCTCTGAAAATTAAAGTACGTAAGATCAAGCACCCATGTCAACGATCGGAAAAAGACTGAAGGGATTGGGAGAGAAACCACAGTACCAAACAGACATGTAATAACAACGTAATCTATTATTGTATTCATATGAGTGCAGATATACGCTGCAATTATAGCCAGTCACTAGAATTAGGTAGATTGTTACATCAATTCGCTAGATTAGTAGGTGGTCGCTGTGGCCTTTTTTCAGGCGCAATTCGAACCCAAAGACACTAGATATAGCTAAAAATTCGCTAGAATGGCAACATTGGCTGGGTAGCATAGTGGGGATTTTGCATTACAACCCACACCTTGTGTTCTTTCTCTGCACACATACATATAGATTTAGTTCACGCTCACAAAAACCGCTAATGTATGCATAACAAATTTTTTTCGTACATAATTTATGGGGCCTCTTACGTAAGTGCGGGTTCACGTAAGTCATGGCTTACGTAACCCGGTGAGTGCCTGTAATTATAAATGTTATCATTATTTGTAATAATAAAGTATTTTGGCGAATCATCTAGGACTGATCAGTGACATAATTACATCATAGGATACTAAGGACGACACAGCCAAAACAGACTGACGTGTGAAAATCACAGGATCCACAATATTTTACCTAAACACTTTGTGTATGGAAAACTTAGGATGCTTGACTAAAGAACTTCATTTATATAATATTATTGTCTTTATTCATGACTTTATCCATATGAATACTGAAATGCAGTTTGAATGCACAGACCATCTTCCTTTCCCTCACATACCTTTTTATAAATAGAAAAACTACAGAGATAAGAGAAATCACGACTTTACAGTGTAAATTTGCGAGAAAATATGTGGCTTATAAGTGAGTAAATAAGTGTATAAATATTTACTGTGAACAAAACAAAAATAAAATTTTGTTCTTTACCAGGGTTTGTTGCTGCATCCAGAGGGTCAGCACTTGTCCACTGCCAATCTGGTTGGCGTATTTTCTCTAGGAAGTGATGGAGTCTTTCTTCTGGGGTATCAAAAAGTTGAAATGTTTCACTTAGATACTTGCAGTATATCCTGCATATGGATAAAAATGAATGGTTGATTTGTTAAAAATGAATTACTGTTTCACTAATTAATTTGCTCTTGGAAATGGAAGAATGAGCATTTTGGAAATAAATATTGATATAAATAATTTGCTGTTAAGGTTTAAAAATGACTTTATCCAGCATGCTGTTAAATAGCAATTTCATGTAATCTATATATGCCTTCTGCCATGAGTAATAAAATATGGCTAGATCAGGGCTGCCACTAATTTTTTTTCTAAATCCTGTTACCGACATCAAAATATCCCGTAAAATCCTGTAATATGTAATATCTTGGTTTTTTGATGCAAAGTGTACAAATTTATGCTTTCAATATTGTCAGCATGTTTTATGTAAAATTATTTACAACTGTTAATGCATAGCCCTGTAACTTAAATGTAATAATGGTTTTTATGAAATTTAACCTGCATTACAAATCAACTGTATTGGCATAGAAAGTTTTAAAAAATGTATTCAAGTTTTAAATATAGGTACAGCAAATAGCACAAATGCATTGAAAACAATAAGTAACCATATGCCTAGTTTACAGGACATGCCTTAGATTAGGAAATCTGCTAAAATAAGTTTCACTTTTAATGATATCAATATAATGGTGCAACAAAATTAGACAAAATGAAAAAAATTTCTACTTTCGTGGTTTCGCTTCAGATAGATAATTCAACCAATGTTGCCATAAAACATCAAAATCAAAATTTTGGAAGTGCAGGCATTACAGAATTCAAGTTTTTCTGAATGTTTATCTGTAAAAACGGGGATGTGGGCATTACACGCATGCGGGCATTATTCGAGTAAATACGGTAACGTGAAACAAAAAAATTCTGAATTTATCATAAATAGAGTAGAAAAACTGCAGAATTTTTTCACATCACAACATCACAGGTACTTAGTTTCTCTAAGAAATAACTATGTTGTAGCTTCAAGTAACCGAAATAGTAACAAATTTGGCCATAAAGTATCACTGTTTATTAAAAATCTATTTCCTGTAGTCGTATCTGGAGGATAATAAAACGTAGTACATAATATCCTTCCCTTGCTTATAACGTAAAATATACTGTGACACATCAAGTACTTTATCTCGGCACGCTGGTTGCGAAGCTCTGCTGTATCAGCGCAATATGAGAAGCATGCATACGAATCTCTCAATGCAACATTTTAATAAGGTAAAATAATTACATGAATCAATATGTCAGTATTTTTTCTTTAAAATGTTTTAATTTGAAGTTTTTATCATTTATAGTTTACGAGAAATTTAAAGGTTAACTTTGTCTTGGACTTGTCAAACCGCATCTTAGCGAGGCAAACCACCACGTCTTCTGAGGTTTGGTAGGGAAATGCATACCGCGTCTTAGTGAAATCGTGTCTTGTGAATTCGCACTATGTTAAGTTTTACTGTCTAAATATGCCATAGGTTGCCGATCCAGTTCAGCAGCTAGTTTTTGCGTTCAGTCTCACAATTAGTTCTAGTTGTCGCACTTCACCCAAAGTATATTACAATACATATGTGCTTACGGAACAATTTCATCGAATGTATTCGTATTATTCATACAGAAATATTAATAATCTCGGAATTTCTTAGTAGTCTGCATATTTTTTACGCGAACACCTCAGATAACTACAGAATTTTTCCATATAAATATCGGTGACTCACAGAAATGTCTGTTTTTCGTTAAAAAAATCTGTGAAAATGGATAAAATCTGTGAAAACGGCAGCCATGGGCTAAATGAATAATATTACAATAGCTGTAATTTTCAATGAAAGAAACTCACCATTCTTGATGAACCTTCCAATTGTCCTCAGGCAAATAATCATCAAGCCCTATGGAGGAAGATATTTTAAAATGTACAGTGACCATTGTCTGAATTTAATTAACAATTAATCTAATGCTTTAAAAGGATGTGAATAAAATATTTTGCATTGAGATATAAAATGACTTTGTCTGCATAGGAAAATAATATCTTGAGTAAATTACCAATATGTTATTAATACCATTAAAACTTGAATGTTTCAAAAATTCAATCTTTTCTACGTATTTTTCTAATTTGCTCATTATGTGTCTTCAAGTTTTATGTACTTAGAAAAAGTAACATTTTCATCTTCTGCATGATAAATTACAGCATTAAAGTATGTGAGGTACCCTTTTCTCTGAATCTTTTTATCTGGTCCTCAGCCCCAAGTTGAATTTTATAAAGGCCATATGCAGCAGGAAGTGACAATGCAATGGTATATGGAGTGCCAGCCAGAGGAGCAAAATAGTAGTTCCGATTTTCTGAGGTGAGGCGTCTCTAGAGTCAAATAGGAAATGATAATTTCAAATTAGACATGACATTATTGATATATATAAGATCCTTTAAATATGTATTTGACTTGTGTACACATTTTTACAATCTCTTCCTGAACAACAAATGGAAATATTTTCTCTAAAAATATTTTTCCTTTTTAATAATTTGTTTAAATGTAACTGATTTTCCCTCATATAGTTTTTTGATAATCACCGTAACTTTCAATTCTATTTCAATTTCTTAGCAAATATATATCTCAGAAGGCCTTGAATAGATCATATTTGACTGTATGAGCTTTAACTCTATTGGAAGGCAGAAAACTTACAATCATCCAAATTTTAATATTTCCAACATTCAGTCCAACAGTTTAACATTCCCAAAATATAAGCTATTCTTTGCAAGTTCCTTCAATTCAAAACTTGCTTCTTTTAAAAAATATTTTTATACACATTTTATTTGGGGTAAATTAAAGGAGACATTTTATTGCAAAGAATATGGCACTCTTAAATATTAATAAAAAAATTAAAAAATTCTTTGGTAATTTTTAAAAACATACAATAGTTAAGATTTCCTTTGCATAAATATCAATCAAAATTGTTTTCCTTGATCAGATCTCAGTGAATTACTTTTAAAACTTTTATTCCCAATTATTTAACCATCTAGCCATACTGTACCATATCATCATGATGCATGAGAATATCAACTCCCAGTATTTCACCTTCCTCTTGGTTCACCATGCCTTCACGGAGCTGAAAGGACATTTCATTGAAAAATAAAAGTATACAATTTCTAAAATTTTATTTTCTTAAGTACCTAGTTCAAGATGTACACACAATAAAATAGTGTCTTTAGGAGGAGCAATAACTTGAAATCTATTTTTGTTGCCGAGCTGTAATTTTTATATAATTAGGACTATTAAAAATTAAAAGTTGCATTACACAATGTGTTAACAAATGATGGTAAAAGTGAAATTTATTAAATAAGAATATATTTTTATTAATAATTTTCATTATAATCCTTTAATGCTGAAAACTTATTGAAATAAAATTGCCTTGGTAAAGTGTATTTCCTGGAAAAATATACCATATTTACTAGGAAATAAGATGATATGTTTTCCTATTTTTCATTCAAAAAACCAAGATTCCTCCTATATACAAATATTATCTTATTTTATTTATTTATTTTAATTTTAACTAGCACATAAACTGCCATTACAGGCCTTTTACAGTCAGCATAAGAATGCTAAAAAAGAATCAAATTGACTTGGTAGGATATGAACCCATCATTCTGACTACCCCTTTACCAAGGCTAATTCAATCGAATAATATGACCACATATTACATATTCATAGTCAAATTTTCACCCCATTTTCCCCTCCCCTTGTCAAACACAAAAAAACTATTTCCCTCTATACCAGGGGTCTCAAACTCATGGCCCGCAGTTGCACGCGGTCCACTTGTTCATTTTATGCAGCTCACTCACTGATCTTATCCTGATTATATAATTCAGCCTGGATCAGTGTCGAAGAATTTCTTTAATTTAAAGATTTAAAAATGTTTGTAGTCCTTTTGAAGTGTCATTTTTTTGTTTTTGGCCTGTGTATGGTTTGGGTTTGAAACCCCTGCTCTGTACAACAATGACAAATAACTAGATTTGAGAAAAAGTTTGAATGGAAACATTATAATAATTATGCATAATCAAAAATTAATTTGTCACAAGTAATATTTTAAATATTTTCCCGAAATTGACAGTGCATTAATAGAAAGGGAGGGATTTTATATTCAAAGATATGCAGTATCATATATTAATTCATTACACCTCGAATCTTATATCTTTATGGACTATGAGTAGAAGTTTTGCTTTTTAATGCCAATTACCTTAAGTAAATCTTCAGAGTAATCTCGTGGACCTCTACCATCATCTACTAACTCAATTTCTGTTATATCCACACTGTTGAAAATTTCCTTCAGAGTGCCTTCGAACTGCATGAATAAGAAAAATGAATAAAGATTCTGTTAATTCTGTCATTTCTCAACTTTAATATAAGGTAAAAATTGAATGTTTAACTCGTGGAAATTTCTTTAATACAATTATCTGCAGTTTTATAATGAAATGAGCAGTTGGGGTAAATGGCATTGATGGATAACTATAGCATGAGAAATTAAAAAGTTAGCTAGAACCATTTAGTAATATTGCACTTAATGAAATAAATAGGAAATATTCAGTATGCCTTTTTAACTATAATTTATAAAAGGAAGCACATCAAAGTTTCTTTCAGCAACTGAAGTTTTTAATGAAGGTATGGCATAAATATATATAACAATATCAAGAATGGCTTTTACACATTAAATTTCCAACATAAATTTCTTCAATTTCAATGCACAATTTAACAGACTAAATTAGAGAGTAATGCAACTATTAAATCATGAAAGAAGATTCTTAAAAGAAAGTTAATACATGAGAATAATGAATGAAGAAACCTTTTAATTACCATAAAAAAATTAAAAAAGGAAAGTACTCAAACACTCCAGGTTTAGGGAGTATTACTCCATGCCGGGGACCCTTTGTTCACACAAGCACAAAAACATGCAAGCCAAAAACGAGTACCATATATCTTCGAGTATAAGTATAAGGTCAAAGTACTTTTTAGCCTAAAACAGCATCTAATATCCAAGTCTCGAGTATAAGTTGAAGCAAAGAAAATGAAAACCAGATAATTTTGAAATTTACAAAAGAATTAGCATATATATACAGCTGAACCCCTACTTATGAACATTCAAGAAATGAACAATTCGTATTTATGAACATTCCACATACCAATGAATTGCGCCTCACACTTCATTTATGAACACAACCTCCCATGCTTGTGAACATCGGTTGCAGTAAGAACATGTGTAAACTTGTCAACACTTGTCATTTGCCCTTTGTATTCAAAACCGTACAGGTGCATGTTTATGTACATATTATTTTTTATTACCCTTGAAATATGGAAAACAATCATAAATGTAGTGTTTGTCAAAGTGCTAAGAGTGGTAAAAAACATTGAGTGCTTCCAATGGAAACTAAAATGGACATAATACATAGAACAAAAAAAGGTGAGTCCCTTGCTTTGATTGGTCATGTTTATGATCTCAGTCATTCACCAATTGCAACCATTTTAAAAGACAAAGGAAAAATTGGTGATCATATTCACAATGTAGGCTCTGTTCAGTCCGCGATTATAAGTAAAAAACAAAATGCCGTTGTTGAAGAAACGGAACAGTGTTTAACAATTTGAATTCAGGATCAAAATAAAAAAACCAATGCTTGAGTACTGAATTGATTCTTCTCTTCAATCCACTCATTTGGGTAAGTTTTTTAAAGATAAAATATAAATTTTAAGTATTCCTTTCAAACTACGTAAGTACGGTGATGCTGTATTATATTATCATTAGCCTTCACATTTTCCACTAGGTAGTGTGAATTTTTCATTCTAATGCACTTCAAGTCAGTCAGATGTTGTTTTTCACCTGTCATGTTTAATTATTGACCCAGAAAAATGTCCATCTAGTTTTCGATTCGAATATAAGTCAAAGGTTGGGTTTGATCGTCCTAAAAAATGAAGAAATTTCTCGACTTATATTCGAAGATATACAGTACTCCCTTTCTAAAAAATTGCCTAAATGCACATTTCAGAATCAAAGATTTCATCCTCAGTGGGCTCATCAAAAGGTGTATAAGATTGCATGTTTGGTCCTTGGTGTAGGGTAATTTATGTGAGCACTTTCCTTTTTATAATTTTTTATGACTATTAGGAGGTTTCTTCATTCATTGTTGTTATTTAACCATAGGGCTCACAATTTACTTTTTGATCAATATAGGAAAAGTTGCAAAATATTGTGAATGAGCTATGATTAAGTAATGTTACATTATATAATTCATTTGCTACTTTGAAAAAGAATAACCATGCTATTTATTAAATAGTTATCTAGCAATCAGCAAATTGTTCAGTAAATGTAAAATTTATTGGCATGGAAGCTTAATTTTTCCTTAAATACAACATCTAGCTTACCACTGGCCTTAGATCAGGATGAAAAAGAATGTTTCCATCTGTAGACAAAGAAAATCCATATCCATTGACACCAACCTGCAAGTAAATTTGGAAATTAAATTAAAATGGAAAAAATCTAACCTATAGCTATTCTTGAGCAGAATAATATAGAAGGAACATTAAACATGCAATGCACTACCATGCAAAATTGGTTTTTAACTTTATGGCAAAATTTATAAAAAGTAATTTGAATCTTACAATCTATATAATAAATTGCTTAGTGTCCGTCACGCTAAGATTCATAAAGCTAATAACTCGAGAAGTAATGAAGATAGAAACTCGAAATTTGGCAGGGATGCTTGATTAACACTTTTTCAGGTGATTACGAATTTAAATCACGAAAAAATTCCTTGGTTCGACTCCAAGGGAGGCATTTCCATTTCCCATTGCTTAACATGTAAAACGCGATTTTTCGACGTGCAGCCTCTTATTCATTTGGAAATTAAAATTAGAAGGAATTAATCTATGACCTTCGGAGTTGAACCATTTTGAAGAAAAATTTATAAAGTTTCTTATTCTGTTCACCTTTCTTCACCCACAGTTCGAAGTATTCCATGTTAAACATTTAATTTACATATTTTATGCAAATCTTGCCATTTTAACGGAATGTTGTCATGGTGACTAATTATATTGTTAGAACTCAAAATCCTATTGTTAAATCAATCCTTATGGGTGTAAGCGTGCATTGCATGTTTTTAATACGAGATAGAGAGAGAGAGGGAGGGGGGAGAGGGAGAGGGAGGGAGAGAGAGTAAAGAGTGAGAGAGGAGGGAGAGAGGGAGGGAGAGGAAGGGTGGGAGAGGGAGGGAGGGAGAGTGAGGGAGAGAGAGAGGGAGGGAGAGAGAGAGGGAGGGAGAGAGAGTGAGGGAGAGAGAGTGAGGGAGAGATAGGGAGGGAGAGAGGGGGAGAGAGAGGGAGGGAGAGAGGGAGGGAGAGAGGGAGGGAGAGAGGGAGGGAGAGAGGGAGGGAGAGGGAGGGAAAGGGGGATGGAGGGAAAGGGGGAGGGAGGGAAAGGGGGAAGGAGAGAGAGGGAGGGAGGGAGGAAGAGAAAGGGAGGGAGGGAAGGAGAGAGAGGGAGGGAGGGAGGGAGAGAGAGGGAGGGAGGGAGAGAGAGGGAGGGAGAGAGAGGGAGGAAGAGAGGGGGAGGGAGGGAGAATATAAAAAATAAATGGTTATAATATTTTATACATTCCGTGTTTTTTTATAAAATTGCTGGCGAAGCTGTAACGGACTACTAGTAAATAATAACTGTTTCTTCTATGGAAACAATTAAAAGAGGGATTCTCAACCTGCTGCACTTGGACCAGAGTAGAGCATGAAATTACCCTATGTGATATGGATCATAAAATTAAAATCTAGGAGCCAGAGCTGTAAAGACAGAACTGTACACATATCCTAAAAGCATTTGTTATTGGAAACAATATATCCAAACTACAGCCATACAACTTATGGTAGTCCATGTTTATAGTCTATTTTGGTGGATGATCCATGAGGGCATAAAGGTTGAGAACCTTTGAATTAAAAGAATACGTTAATATAATGTACCTCATATGAATGGAGAAGTTCCCTGAACTCATCTATTGGAACGTCTACCCCAGCAACACCAAGAAGATCTGCTACCACCTCTGTCTATCAGCAAATATAATGAAAAAATATAATAAATAATTTACGAAAAATGAAGTACAATAGCTTTCTTTTGAAGAATTATTTCTTTTTACGGAAATTACAAAATGTATACCTTGATTAAAATTTAAGTGATGAATGAAATTTAGATATTTACATGTCTATACAAGTCTGAAAGATACACAAACATATAATACAGATTCAGAATGTGATCATAGAAAAGCATAGTAGTTTATGTAAAAAATCAGGTTGAAGAACAAACAAGTACTCACATCATTTGTGGCATTGACAATCCTGCGTAAGAAGGCTGGAGATGAGACAGATGTCATCAAACGGTATTCTTGATATGAGTAATCTGCAGGTTCCTCATCTTCCTCCCTGGAATAAACCTACCAATGAATATTTCATTAGTATGCTATATATGATGGAAATTAAGACAAATACTTTTTCATAAGCACTCATTAAGTGAAGAAAGAAATATTTTATAGTTATTATGAAAATTATTTCCCATAATAGTTTAATGTAATTCATAATAACATACAATTAAAATTTTCATAAACTACCACAAGAACATAAGCATTGGTAAATGGTTGTCAGAAGCTAGCACAATCTTAATAATTTAAGAGCTTGTACATAACAAAGAATCTGAAAAACTAAACAAGTAGACATTGGAACTTAAAGGAATTCTTCTAAGATGCTCAAATAAATTAAACACTAGCTGAAAATAAAAATTGTGTGGGGATATTGGAAAAAAAGCTACTAATTCTACAAAAAAACTTATCAAAAACATTATTATTTACAAGGCTTCAAACATTTCAAAAGTCAGAGAGAGAAATTGTCCTTCATGGATGTAGTTGGATTTATCACATTGATGAGCAATCTAGGTTTTGAAATACCTTTTTTCGTTTTTTTATGTATCTATGGTCTTCTTCTTCCTGGCTGAAAAATGCTTTCTTATTCCTTTCATAAGCATCAAATCTCCCCTTCTGCTCATCATTTTTCATCACTTCCCAAAGCCATCTTGATATCTTAGGATCCTGCAAGCAGTTAGTGCAGACACCAAACCACAACACACTTGAAGAAAAAGTGATCAAACCAAAAACCTTGTGTTTAAGTCAAAAAATACCACGGCACACTGTAAAAATCACTCAAAGGTTATAATGAATGGAAAAACGTTCTAGTATGTAAATCCATCTGCTCAAAATTGAATAGCATGCTATTTTAAACACTCTGTAAATTACAGCCTACAATATTCAAATAAACTTAGCTTAGGATTGGCAAAGTCAATAAAAAATGCATATTCAAATACAACAGAGGTGGGCAGAGAAACGTATGAATGGCATTTTTTACCATTAATTCTCTTAGTTATGAAATATATCAAGACATATAAGTTCAACTCTCTAGCCTTAAAAAGCTTAGGTTCAACTTATACGCGGAATCTAAAACTTGGAACCTGAAATTTCTGAAGAAAAATGCGGAATATGGCTGATCTAGCAATGTATGTATGTAATCATCATTTTTAATCAGCTGCTCAACATTAATTTTAGAGTGTTTAATTTATAAATATGAATAATAATACAAATCTTTCAAATCAATTTTTGTGTTATTGAATTAAATAAATTGTCAAAATCACAAATGACCCATGTCTTGGGTTGCCAACTCTCCCGGAATTTGACAATAATCTTGAAATTCTCCAGACTCCAGGATTGAGGTCTTTTTCTCCCGCTTTTACCCAACAAGGCGATCGTCTAACGGGTTGTATATTAGATCGTGAATTTGTTAAGGAGTTGTTCTTGAAAGCCACAATACTATGGGAACGATCCTCTGAACAGTGTATTTATTTCTCCCACCAGAAACCCAATTCCGTTTACTTTGTAAACCGGCTCGCCTGCCGTGAGTCTTTAGAAGGAAAGCGTTTGGGGGGATTAGTTACATTATACCTACTTCTCGTGGAAATAAGTTCAATCGTAAGTTTTAGTCGCTTTTAGTCATAATTCTTTTTACTTTGTAAACAGGCTCGCTCACCAGAAGGCTAACAAAGGAAAGCTGTTTAGGGCATCAGTTTCATTGCGCTTCTTGTGGAAATAAGTTATGAATGTTAGTCACTTTTTTGATCTATGAAAGGAGGACATTTCGCTTGGAAATACATCCGCATATTCTGCGGACAACGCATCAGTTAATTATGGAAAGCATGTTTCCGCTTTCCAAAAATTAAAATTGTTAGTTCCAGGTTTAATGAAAGCAAATTGTAAATGCCATATTTTACACAATTGCATGAAGTTTGCACTTAAAGCGCTATCATTTGATGTAGAAATTTTTATTCTAAAAGTTTACTGTGAATTTTCGTCTTACTCAAAAAGAACATCAGAACTTAAATCATTTTTTGATTTCCTCAAACTGGAGTATAAAGAGATTTTAAGGCACGTTCCAACATGGTGGCTTTTGCTTTTACCAGCAATAGACCGTCTTCTACATAACTGGCCTGCTCTGAAATCTTATTTTCTCTCACAAGGAGAACATGAATGCTCCAAATTTATTTGGGAAGCATTTAAGGATGAGGATGATAATTCATTGCCTTTATGTTACTGCTTATTTTTGCAAAATGTTATGAATATTTTTTGCAGTACCTTGAAAACATTGGAATGTGAATACATATCCTGTGAATAAACTACGGATCATTTGAAATCGATAGAAGAAAGGAAAAAGAACGCATTCAAAAGCGAAGTTGACCACTTTTTTGAACAATATTTATCATATTTAGATAAATGGTATGATACAGACAAATCAGAGTTCAAATATATGTCAGCTCTTTCTTTGAGAAAACCAATGGAATGGAAAGACGTAAAAATTTTTTTGTGAAAACCTTCAATTGAATTTAGATATGGAAAAAATTTATGATGATTTCTGCATTCTAAAGGATATGCATGATCTCCTACCTAACAATGAAAGAGTGGATCTACGTTGGGTAGACTTTTACAAAAGAGCAAAAGAAACTAATTCGGGTGAAGAACTAATGAAACTAGTATCGTTTGTCCTGTCGATACCGGTTTCTAATGCCACATGTGAAAGATCATTCAGCACAATGGGATAGATTTTGACCAAGGAAAGAAACAGATTAAGTAACCAGTTAGTTAAGGCAGAAACTGCAGGTTATTCACAACATTAGCATGGAGTGTAAAGATTTTTATACATTTCTAAAAAATAATCTGAAAATATTGGAAGTGGCACGAAATCAGTCTAAATATAAGTTTAAGTATTAGACAATTAATAAACTATTCTTTCATTTGTTATCTTTTACAACGATTTATAATTTTTGTTCATAAGTTAATTGCTCGTAATATCACAGAATATGTAAATGTATGTCAAAATTTCTTGATTTAAAAATATTTAATAGCCTTGTATCGAATTTGAATTTCACTGTATTACATTTCGTTGTACGGTATTCCAAAATAACTTAATGTTCGCTGGTAGATAAAAGTGCATAATTTTTTATGATATATACTTATTAAAATGTTATTTAATTTTTTATTTGTTGTGACGACATAGTTTTTCTTAGTAAGTTAAGTAACTATAATACTACAAAATATGTAAAATTTTGTCATGTTTTTGTTATAACATTCAAGACAACCATGTATCGCAAGTGGACTATTGTGTATGTATTTTAGTTTGTTTTGCTCTTAACATTGCTAAGTAGTTAAATGTTCATAGATACACATGCATTTTCTTATTCTCTTATATTTTTCAATGTCAACAGTCATGCTGAGAAAATCTAATTTATACCTTATTTTCATCTCGAGATAGTTGGAAATATGTTGCGAGTTTCTAGGAATAACCATGTTCTCAGCTAAGTTTCTTTGATTCTGTTGGGGAAATCGTGTTAAATCATCCAAAATTGGCATATATAGGTTTTGCTAGCATCTACAGTTCAATTGTGATTAAATTGTGGATTTGTGTTTTTTCAGTAATAAGGAATACACGTTCCACGGTTCACTTAAGTTGTAGTTTTGCTTTTAAGATGATCTCCCAAAATCTCCCGGAATTTCCTACTCATGAAGTGGACAACTCCCGGAATCAACTCTTCAGGAGTTGCCAACCCTACCCATGTCGTGTAGAATATAATTAGTGTTGCCGTTGCCCAATATTAATTTATGAGTATATGTCTAAATCTGCATTCTCATTTCAAAAAGACAATGTTCACTGATGAGTTGTAATATATGGTAACAGTAGAAAAGTTTTGATGGAAATTTTTTAATTTCAGTATTCACTTATGTAATTTTAAATATAAAAGGTAGGAAGGAAAATAATAATTGCTCTTTGGAGAATTAAGTTTCTGATGGTAAATGAAAATTATTAAAAAGTTAAGCCATAATGAGACAAATCTCTGTCCACCTCTAAAAACTACTTCAAATTCAGTTAGATAATCTTATATTTCAAAAATTGCTAACTTTTACGAAGTACCTTCTTTATGGTTATAAAAAGCTTTACCTGTTTTTAGAATGCATAGATTACAACTATAAAAATACTGCAACCAAAGGTATTCACATATTTTTTTAAAAAAAGCTTCCTGTTTCCTTTCAAAGGAATGCAGAATTTTTAATTAAGCAAAGGCAAACTAAAAGAAAATATTGTAAGTAAATAAGCAAAATAATAATATAGCATGAAGCATTATTTTGGTATATAAAGAACCAGCAGAAAAAAATCTATAAAAAAGTGTTTTGATAACTTTATCTTATTTAAATAGGTATTTACCATACTTTATGGGTTAGGTTAGCTTAAATCTATTAGTTTTAGCAACTTAAAGCATAAATATAATATTAAGAAAACCAAAATCATGTCAAAATCTAATTGAAAATGTTACATCAATTTTCCTGTTTATCATAAACATCATCAAAGTTTAAGATTTGAAAACTTTTAATTGGTTTATTTTTTAGTCGCTAAATTAAAACCGCAATGTTTTGAAGCAGAAATAATGAAAAACTGACTCACAGCAACATCAGCAAAGGTGTGAGTCCAAACTATAGGTCTAGGATATCCATCAGCAGATGCAAGTGCCAATGGTGTAGCCAACAATGGAACATATTCAAGAACCTCATCTTTCACCTCCTCAAGAGATTGCAAGTTTACAGAAAATCCTGAAACAAATAATGCATAGAAGTTATCATTCTTTTATTTGATATAATGCAGAAAGCTCATTGCTGATACATAATTAAAAGCTCAGTTAAAGGTGTCATTTTTTACAGTTAATTTTCAAGCATAGAAATCTATATTAAACAAGTAATTAATAAAACTTTCCATGCTGCCTCATCTAAAATATTTAGTAGGCAATGAACTGAATAGAAGTTTTTAACCATTTTAAACAAACTGAATTGTATCTGAAAAAAATTCTGCTTTCTTTACCTAAAAATAATTTGTAAACAACTACTTGCCTCTATTTTCACAAGAAAACTTTTCAATCTCCTTTGCGTTGAACACTTCCTTGCCAATAAGATAAGAAACGACACGCACTGGTGGAAGGCTCTCTTGAGATGTCATTGTTGGTGCAGATGTGGTTTTGAGCATCGAATCACTATCAGAGACTATTTGATCCTTCAAAAAGTCCCTATTTGTTTCTTCTTCAATGACATCATCAGGGTTATTTGAGTTGTTATTACGTATTTCTCTTTTTATAAAGTTATGAGCAAATGGGGAGTTGTATGTATCAAAGAAGGTTGACCAGTTTCCCGGAACATTATCAGTTATCAGGAAAAGTATTTCATTTTCTATTGGTTTGCATGTACTGCAATCACTTCTGGTAGCCCTGCTCTATGAAAATCAATAAAGGCATAATTAGAAACAATAAATTAAATTTATAAGGTTTTAGCCAAATGAAGTTGGCAACAACTTGCTTTAATAGAAAATTTCCTTTTAAACAAAATTATAAACTCTTTAGATTTAAAATTTTTCTCATTGCTTCCAAAATGCAAAATGCTTTAATTGTGAAAAAGCCATTTATTAAAATGTCAATCAGTATAGTATTTTCAAGAATAATCAAAAACTTTGAATTATGAAATCTAATTATAATTTGCCACAAAGACTTTTTTTTAATTTTACACATAAATTCAAACTTTATAAGTACTTTTCCTTTAAAATCAAATATGAGATCCCCTTATTGGTAGAATTTTCTAAACTAAATTAATTTCATTGTCATGGATTTTTGGACTGGTTTTTGAATAATTTAAACTTAGGATGTCTTAACATGTAGGCCTGTAGGTAGGGTTATAGAATGCAAAAAGTTTTAAGAAATTATCGGTATCATTTAACCAGACATTAACAATGTAGTAACTCATTGCGCACAAAGACATAAATTGTCAAATATTCTTTATGAAAGAAGGATTAATTCATTAGAAGAGGGAGTCCAAACCTCCCAATTCTTTTCCTTTAGCTACTGGATTCTTAAAGATAAGTAAGGGATTGGTTAAGTACTTACAAGTTCTAATAACTCAAAAGCCTTGACAAATGCTGCAGTAAAGTTGGCATAGCCTTCTGTTTTTCCTTCAACATCCTTCAGTGCTGACTTGAAGGCAAGTATATTTTCCCTTGTAGCCTGAAAGAAGTGATGAGCAATAAATTTTCATCCTTTTCAACTACTTACTGAGTCTTATCATACAAAACAAACATTTCAATGTAAATCACTTATGGATTTTAAATGTGTAAGATCTGAAATATTTTCTGAGATTATAATCACTAATTGAATTTGATCAAGAAGTTGGACCAGGTAAAGAATGTTACTGCATCTAAGCAAATATGTATTTATGGAGCATCTACTTCCAGTAAATCATGAGGAACAAAAGAAAACTTAATTATTTCAAAATCAAGGTCTCCTGATACTTTTAAATCACCAGCATTTCCACAATTTGCTTAGACAATTAAATGAACCAGTACAGGTGTAACATTTGCTTACTAGGATTCCAGTATTTTTATAAAGGTTTATATTAAAAATTATAATTTTGTAAGTATGAGGCTGGAGACAACTGATGCAATTTTTATTCCCATAAACACTTTTGAAAATACCATACAATCATTTCAATTTCAAAGTATTCATCCACAAACTGTGGAGAGTTCAAATATTGTTTTTTGTAAATGTTTTCGATTCAGTGATATCATGCATATATGATACAGGTATACCTTGCTTAACGAAGTCTCTGGGAACAAAACTCCTTTATAACAAAGGCTAAAATTCCACAGTGAAAATTCAAAAAAGTAGGAAATGTGAAGTTCTACGGTTAAGGTGGCTGAGAGAGGAATTGATACTGGCACTAATTACATTTGAAGTTTTGCTAATATAGTATCATATATTCGCAACATTGCAGCTACTAAATTGCTATATTCTTGATCCCAATCTATTCTACAAATACATGAAGTACCATGAGAATGAGTTAGGTTGACTCTTTAGCTCGAAGTAGCCAATTCTGAGTGTGATAGTTTAAGAAACCTCTCATTTTCGTATTGAAGGGACATACGTTCATTTAACATTTTTACTATTTTTTTGGGATCAAGTCAATTATTACCCCAGTATGTCCTCCAAACTTCCTTCAAGTGAAAGTGGGTTTAATATGCACAAAGTGCAGCGTAAATCTATTTCTTTAGAAACAAAGATTTAAGTCATAAGTCAAGTCCATCTTCAAAACAAGTACAAAGGCTTCTTCCCTCCGTTTTGCCCGTCATCTACATTACCAATGCAAAATCGGAGGAAATGAACCCCAGAAAAAACCTGTCATTTTGTTTTAATACTCATTATGGCTTTCAAAATTTTAAAATTCATTCATTGCATGCTTATCAGCAGTTTTGTCCGTTTCTTTTATTATATGGTGAAGAAGTTTTGGTACTAAACCTCCATTTTCTGAAGCCCTAGAATGTAATTTATACCTCTAGTAACAAAGTTTCCGATAATGAAGTGCTGCCGTGGAACGCATCTACTTCGTTAACCGAGGTATACCTTTATAGCTATAAACTTAAGCGTCAAAACAGAATTTCTCACACGTACCGGAACCAAGGAGTCTTTAAAGCACTGAACGATCTCTTGCGGTTCCTCTGAAAACTTTAATACAGCAACCATATCATTCGGTGCAAATGTTTCCAACAAAGATGCAGCGGTGAGGCGAGCTATGCTGAAGTGCTTTCCCGTCATCGATCCCGAGATGTCCACCAAAACCACTGCAGACTTGGTACAAGCGCTCGCAGCTTCCACATACCAAGGTCTACCGCGGCAATCAAACAGGTCAGGGTCACCCCTCCATCTCATCGCTGCATGTAGATAAAAGAGTAAACGTGTTGCTGAAAACTCAGAAAATTTTTCAAACTACAAATAAAAAAGGGAAGAAAAAATATGTGAATCAAAGCCAGGATTCATCTCATTCTCTGCCAAATTTAAAAGACTCATTCTTTCTTGAAGCTTCTCATGTGAAGGAAACGAATGCTTTGGAACTTTTAAATATTTTTATTCTTGACATCAAATGACTTCTGTATCTTTCGGTATTACTCACCATCGTCGACATAGGTAATCTGTCCATGGGCAGGTCCGTGATCACTATTGACCCGATTCTCCACATATTCCTGCTTTCCGACATTTTCTTCATGTCTTGGTAGCTCTCTTTCCTTTTCAATTCGGCTACCAGCTGTAAACCTCTACCTACCTCTTTATTTTTTTCCATCCAGTTTTCCTTCTAACAATGCTCTCTCTCCTTAGGCAATGTCCAATCCAGTTTGCCTTCCTCTTTCTTACAGTCTGAATAATCATTCGCTTTTCATAAATTCGGCTGATATACCTAGCCGTAACTTTGCAGAATCCCATATTGAAAACTCAAGGACAAAATTTATAAAAACAAATTTATTAAATGGCTTCGTACAAATACCACTACGAGAAAGAGACTGCCATGTTTTCGTAACAAAATGTGTATGAAGTCATTTGATATATTTTTTTAATAAACTTTGTCTTGAGTTTTCATTCGCTTTTTGTTTATTCTGCTTATTATTTCCTCGTTTTCATCCTATTTGTCCATTTTATCCTCAGAATTCTTCTCCAATGCATTTCGAAGCTTTCCAAGTATTATGCGTCATATTTTCTGAGTGCCCATGTTTCCGCTCCATACAAAGTGATACTTCATTAATAGTTCCAATATCATCTCTGATTCCTTGTCTGAAATAGAATAGATCTTCTCCTAACATTTCTTCGGATAATATAAACTATACATATTCTTTAATAATATATTCATTGTGCTCTCCTGTGCATTTATGGAAAATATAAAATAATAACTATATTAATAATAATAGTTATTATTATTAATCTTAAATAATATAAAATAATAATGTAAAATAAACATTCTTTTATCCCCATTATCTTTCTGCTGGTTGTTTATGGAGATTTAAATGTTGTAGTTATCGCAATCGGAGGCCGAACTAAAATCGGAGTATACAGATGATGATATTAAGCTGGAATTCAGGCGAATGACTTCAAATGTGTAGAGAGGAACTGCTCGTGTTTAAGATCCTGGCAGGTGAAGTCATCGATACAGACGTGACTCTTGATCACAAGGTTAATGCGCCAAAAATATATGCTGTTGCTGCGTTACTACATACAATTTCAACCGAAACGTAGAAAGCGTAAATGATAACAAACGAAGTATTTCCAGCCCGCGTCGATTCCGCCGAAGCTATAAAATAAATTTCCTCTGTTTTCTTTCAGTCTCAGAGGTTTCACCGATGGTTCGTATTGATCGCACGCCATTAAACTTCGTCGAACCAATGCTTTTTATTTTAATTCTTCGGGAGGTGTTGATACGGTAAGGAAGAAAAGCTTGGGGAAGAAGAAGCGGAGCAGATTAAAGCGATTCTTTCTCGGAAAAATGACAGGAATATCGCAGTAGCGCTAAAAAGGGGTATAACACGTCGCTCTTTATTTAAGCTCGGAAGGATTTTTTCCCAAAATGAATTAAATACGCAAGAGCGTAAAATTACACAGGTTTCATTAATTAGTGTCGCGTGTTCAAGTTTTTCGAGAACTTTCTGACCACATCCTCCTTCTTTCGACAGACAGAAAAATCCCCTCCAGAACACATCACAGCAAAAAAAAAGACGCGATTTAATTAAAGTCTGGTGTCGGATTTTGAAGGACTAATTACTGTGAATGAAACAATTCCTTCTCAGATAATTTGCAGGAAAACCGCAGCCGCGGTAAAACAACGGGGAGGAATTCATTCTATTTTAAAGCTGGGAGAACGTTTTTTTCCCTCAAATGAATGAATATACGAAAGCAAATTTTTGACTGAGTGGTGTGGCGCATAAAGTTTTACTGGTATGTCCTGTTCACGTCCATCGTCTTCCGTTAGATTACAAAACTTCCGCTAGACTACATCACGTTTAATGAAGAACCTATTTATAAAATTACGGTTTTGGTGTCGGGTTTGGAAGTAGAATTATGATTTCGTCTGAAATAGAATTCCGATAATTAAAAAAAATAAATACATGAATCTTTTCCTAATAATGAAGATGAAAATTGAGCAACCAAAATTCCTGACTTTGCTATAGATCAATGATGGTAAACTTTTTTTCCGCTCGCGTTCTAAAATTACAAAAGATGCCTTTCTTTTTCTAACTTATTACGAGTCAATTTAAAATACATCCTAAAGAAAATAATGTTATGGTTTAGTTATGACCATTTATTCTCAGACATAAGAGCTCATAAAACGATAGATTGGTTGTACAGCATTTAATTTTCATCTACAAAGACACGTTTTCCCGGATCATTTATGGCCGAACGACTATTATGGAACAAGCATCTCATTCTCAGACAAAAAAGTCACTATTAGTCAACTATTTTATTAACAAATTGCAATATCGTTAGCAATGGTCGTTTTTTATATCGTGCCAGAAATGTAAAAATATTAAGGAGACTCAATATTTTTTTCTGTTACGTTCCAAGTAAAATTGTCTTGCGTGCCAAAGGTGGCACGTGTATGTTAGTACACTGATATGGATTTTCTCGCTATTCCAAAGGATACTGCCGTGATTTTAGAGGAATTTTAATTTTTTTTACCAATAATTCATTTTTCTGGCGTGAAATAAAAGTTTTGTCCAAAATAGATGTCCTAAAAAAAATAGAAAACTTCGCCTAACTTTCAGTGAGTCAAGAAAACTAACTAGTTGGTATGAAGGTTGTCATTTACCTTTGGAATAATTCTGAATCAAGAGACCGCAACCTGGCGCCCGCGAGCAACGTGGCGCCCTTTAGCAGTCTTGTCGAGCACTTCTACGATGCTAAAAATCGTCTTTTCTAGTATCATTAATTATTTATGTTGGCCAGTTTTCTTTCTAAACGTACGAAAGGATATTCTTTTAAGCACTTTGACGTTGATTTTATTTATGTAATATAAACAAATTTTTAGAAAACCAAAATGGAAATACCTCCTACGGTTTTTATTATTATAACTTTTTAGTGCGTTAATATAAAAGTAATTAAAAATATATTTCTATTTATAATCTTATGTTAGTATTTTTTCATTACATAATACATATTTTTTAAGATCAGACATTTGAACGCATAGTCTGTCCTCCAATCAGTGGCGATGATTTCTTCTGCATTTTTAACGGGTTTGAAAACCTCTATATATACCAAGGATGGCCAAACTTACTAACTCTCGGAGCCGTATATCTTCAAAAGTTCGAGAGCCTCTTGGCAAACATAATGTGTCCATAAACTTACGGACAGCACATAACCTGTATCCAATGCCGGATATAAGCATGGGCGAACCGGGGCCTGGAATGAGAGGGAGCCCGAGATTGAAATACTGGGCTCTGACATTTCTCATGCTCCTGGCCTTCTTACCATCCTTTTCCTCCACCACAAAAAATATCACAGCCTCAAATGCCATTTAACGGCATATAACACGTCGTAGCCTTATTTAGGAAGTAGTTAAACTTTCAGAGAATAAATCCACTTATAAAAAAGAGACCTCTGGATTATTAATTTACCTTGGAACAATGAGAGATCGATAGATAAAACTTCCACTCACAATGGTCCCTGCACTGCCCGACAGCCTTTTTCTTATAAACTCGGATACCTAACTGTGGATCCTTAATCTAGTGAGGACCAGAGTCGTACCGGAAAATTGGGGACCCCAGAACAAATAATGTGCCCCCACACCTTTAAATATCTTAAGACATTTCCCAGGTTAAATTCCTTACCATTGCCGATACATTAATAAACAATGCCCCATCAACAAACACTACTGATATATTAAAAAGTCCCCTAGATTCGGAGATCAGGCCATGGCGGGGCCCGCTAATCACGGCGCACCTTCCCTAACCCGCATTGTGGGAGTTGCGAGGCACATCGAGACTCTACTGTGGAGGAAAAAATGAACGAAGTCCCATTGAAATTCCAAATTCTATATCTAAATTATCATCAAGATTTTAAAACGGAAAAATTAAATGTATGAGCCAACGAAATATGCTTCCATAGGATGGTTCAATAAAATATTTTCATGAGTTCGGAGGGCCCTCCGGCACGGACGTCTAAAGTACGGGTACCGTTGGCATACTCTCCGGTTATTTTAACCTTTTCAACCGCTAACTCCGGTCCCTGATTATGATAGAATATTTTTAAATATCTTTTTACGTCTGGTTCAGTACATGAGGTAACTTATTACACTATTGTGGGAGACCCAGGTTCGATTCCCGGTCAAGTTCGGAATTTTTCTCCTTCTCCAACTTCAAATCATTATGCTAACTCGGAAAACACTCTACTAATAGCGTCGAAGTCTGATAAAGAGCCACGAGAGCCGATTTTCTCTTTGTTCACCCCCTCCTGTCTCAGAATCGTTTTCAATTACGATAGTTCGGTGTCCTATTTGGTAATGCGAACGGATCCAACATTTTAAAATCAAGGTAGTCCCCTGAAGGAAACGAATTTGGTATTAAAATTTAGCAAAATAAAGCGCGTTCGAGGAATTTAGAAGTAGCTGCCTAATGTTCCGCGAAAAGGGAAAACAATAGAGTTTATCTAAAACGACGCTTCAACTCCGATTCGCGCCATAAATTTTTATGTAAAGTTCTTCTTCCGTTTTTGTAAAAATAATTTTCTGAACTAGAGTGTTACAAAAGATATTATCAGTCTCGCAAACTCGATTCCACTGATATGTTCCAAATTTATCGTAGAAAATTTTCGAACCCGTCTTAAATTTATAGTATTTTAATTGGTTGTTGATATGACAAGATAAAAAAACGCATGGGATGTTTCTGCGCGAGAAAAACTACCTATTGTTTGAGCGGAATCGCGATATTTTAAAAACTCGCGAGCGATGTGAAAGTTTCGATAAGGGATTATCTTCGAGCGATCGCTGAAGCCAACGGAAATTTCTGGCCCTCCTTCCCTTCCCGACGCGATTAGGCGTGCAAATCGAATTTCCATCAGAAAATGAATACGGCGCAGTAATAATCTTTTTTTTTCCACCAACCTACTGCGTCACGAGGATCGATTTAAATCGACTAGAAAATCAATTAGGAGCTAAATCCCACCCAAGAAACGGTTTAGAGAAAAAATCCTCGTTGATTAGAAACCGAGCATATATGTATTCTTATTTACCAGTTACGGAATGCTTATATTACTTCAAATAAATTTGCCGAATTCTTAGCGTAAATGTTATTGTCTAGTTATATGTACAAGCTCGTGCTTCCCTCTTATTTTGAGAACAGTAAAACCCCGCTATACGTTGTTTCGCATATACGTCACCAATCAATTAAGGAACATGTTTCGTTATAAGTTGCGTCGCTTCGCATATACGTCGTTTGTGAAATGCTAAAAGCAAAATTTCAGAAATTCCAATTGCGGTGCATAAATTATAACTATAACAATAAAACCCCTCTATTCGGCTTTTAATTTTGTTTATTATTATTTATATGAATTGATTTAATTTCGTGTTTATCAAGACGTGTAAAATCATAGAATAAACATTTACTGGCCATGTGTTTGAGAGATCACGATGGGTTAGGTGGTCCACGAGTCACACGGGGTAAAAGGGACTATCCCAATTTTAATGACGATGTGTAAAAACCTATTTCTCTGCGACAGCCAGCTATAAGAGAGCTTTGTGAACAGTTTTGTCTAACATTTTGTGTCCTTTCATGCCGGTTTACGTTTGCGTTGATATCTCATGGGATACTGGATATACTTTGGATTGCGACATCTGCATGAAAAGTACTCTAAAGTGCGTATCAGTCTACGTGGAAGTAAAGAAACAATTTTTGTGCTCCATCACACTATAGAAAATTATTTTCGGTGATTTCTGAATTTATTATTGCAATTGGTTACTCGTTGTTACGATTAAATCTA
Source organism: Uropetala carovei (assembly GCA_036926305.1). Classification (NCBI taxonomy): domain Eukaryota; kingdom Metazoa; phylum Arthropoda; class Insecta; order Odonata; family Petaluridae; genus Uropetala; species Uropetala carovei. Next base: position 2,315,748 of record JAXCHB010000277.1, read on the forward strand.
TATTAAACCCTAGTAGCAATAAGTGGTAAACACATAGTGGTAACATAGTATGTCTAATGTACTGTACTGATATGTATTATTTGGGACACAAATGTGTCACAAAATATCTGCCAGGAACGTAACCCCTACCATTATCATAGTTCTTATGGGAATCTTTGTTTCGCTATACGTTGTTTCGATATAAATCGCATTTTTCAGGAACGCATCTCCGACGTATAGCGGGGTATTACTGTACATATTAGTACATATACCACCACCTGACTCCTAAAGAGTAGGTTGCCAAACTAACAGCAATGATTTTTTTTATTATCCTGCATTTTATGCAACCCTACAAACACGGTGTGAGCAAATCCCGTTGATAAGTCTTCCGCAATCTTTATTTCATGGCAAACCTTCGAGTTCAGTTGATCACTATGCAGAACATTTTTACGCCACAAAATTCAACAACGTCAATGGGAAAATAATTATCTTTCCCCTCACGGACGGAATTACTTAGATCAGAGGTCGGAAAACTACGGCCGCGGGCCTAATGCGGCCCCCGAGAGCGTTTTATGCGACCCAGGAACCCACGATGAAAAAGTGATCGGTATAATTTAACACAGTCAATTCCGTATTTTTTTAAAGGGAAATATGATCCCAAAAGCTTTTATGGGGAAGTTTTAACGCTAGTAAACTAATTAGAAATGATTTTCAGGTAACTTATGATTTAAATGCCAACCCGGCCCGTCGGAGTACTCGTGATTTCCAATGCGGCCCTCCGAAGCATTCACAATAACGAATGTGGCCCGCCATATAGAAAAGGTTGCCGACCCATGACTTAGATAAAGCACTCTATCGCACATATCGTATTCTTCGACGGTTGAAAATACAATGCAGCTGCATTCCTTAAGGCAGGTATAACACTTCGCTGTGAAACAGAACATCAATCGGGCACCGCTATATTTTTTATAAAAATGAGGAATGATCATCACCAATAAGAAAACGATGTCGATGTTATTATTTTTCATGTGTCAAGAAGATAAATAAATGAGCAAATTAAATTCCAGAAGTTCAAGAGCACAGGAGCAGTTCCATGTTGCGTAAGGGTACATTGGTGCTCGCGAGCACCAGGTTAGGACCCATACGTTAAGGGAACGAACGCTGAAAAAATTGCTCCGACTGGAGAAGACATTCGTTCGTCGATTTACACTCTCTGCAAAATTAGTAAGGAGCATGAGCAAAAAGAAGGGGATAAGGATTCAATACAAAGAAATGAAAAAATTTTAAACGATAAAATATAGGACTAACTAGAAAATAACTACGTGTTTGCTGATGGTTTTTCAGTATATGTATAAAAAAATCGAAGCAAAGGCTCACGAATGAGGAATTATTTCTTCCTGCACAAAGAGGGATTATACCGACGCAGCAAGGGTAAAACCATACGGATATTAAAGCGAAACCGACGAATTACACGGAAAATACCACTTATCTGGGGGCAAATAACTTTCCACGGCTTGTAATTCATAAAAAATGAGCTTTCGAGAAATGTCCAACACAAATGCTGTTTTACTGCTAACCTTTGGGGGAAGGGGGATATAACTTGGGGGAAAAAAACGCGAAACTCCACCAAACTTCACAACTTTTGACAAGTAGAATCATACAGCATTAAAAGTTTCCACGAATAAAAAGCCCAAAATTTGAATTTCCAGGGCCCAGAGCAAGAGATTACGTAAAATTTCCTAAATATTCCAACGGTTGGAATCTGATCTTTTTTTCCGAGACGTATCTTTCACAAAAAAAAAAAGTTTTAGAAATTGCGTAAATATGGAAAGCAAGGCAGAAAGCCAAGAGAGCCCAACAGGATGACAAATGCGCTAAAATGTGTTGCGAACTCACCGGGATAGTGGCGGAGATAACCGACAGAGCTTCCGAAGTACTGCCACGATAAGGATGGATCGCTTTGGTAGTTTTTGACGAAGACTTCGTCCAACCCTTCGGACATTTCGATCCACTTCAACAACTGCGGCGCTGAAATCAAACATAAAAAGAGCACATAACAAGCTGGGAAATTATTTCAATTTTATATAATATCGAGATCCGTAATGATCATTTAGATTAAATATAAAAACATTCGCTCGGTTTATTTGAATACAAAATAACGCGTATATCACTTTAGATTTCAAAACTTTATGGTAAACAGCGACAATGTTATTTTGGAATTTTTTTCCTCGTAAAAGAATCATATCATATGGGTGAGAACATGTATAAAAACGAAGAAATGTCTATATAAAAATCTTACTTGACATGGCGAGCTCTATTTTCTTTTATAGGAAAACTGTTGACAATTAATACAAAACAACAAACATGATTATGACTTATAAATTCGAAGTATGTGAACTATTTTGTTTACAATTATCACGGTCCTAAGTGAAATAGTTCAAAATAATTTAAAATACAATTACAGCCACTGACAGTCAGAGATTTTTCATTTATTTGGTTAATTAAGAATCCTAGCAGTCTATTTTTTCCATTCCAAAACTACCTTGACTTATTTTAATTGTCAGAAGTATTTACAGAATCACGTCTCTGGCTACGTACAAATTATTTACCTACATCTAAACTAGGGACCCTTAAATTTTTGAAATAGGCAATTAAAAATATTTAACTTAAATGGATGAGATCAATACTTATTTACAAAGAGGGTGTCAAAAACACGAGTTCTAATCAACTTCATTTTTAAACGAACCTGAAAATAAGCCCACCTTTTTCGTTTCAGTTTTAAATATTGCATCGAGTGTATTCACAGAAATATAATGTCACCAGAGTTACAACCTGGAAAAACGAACAATAATTTCGGAAGTTTTGATTGTCCTTGCATATGAAAGCATGGCGTCAATGCATAGTGGCAATGATTAGCGGGAAAAATTAATCGAATCTCTATACTTCGAATTTAACAGTAAATTATACAACACGAACTATATAACGGCCGAATAGGTAACAAGAAACTAAGACTGCAAAACATTTTTAAGGGCGAAATAGCCTTCCTCAATCAAAAAGGATACAATCATACATCGGAATGGTAAATACATCGAGTAATTTGTCTGGATTATTGTCGCGGAACGAAACCCTAAAACTGAGTTATTCCAAGGCTCATGGATTAATCGACGCGACGGCCAGAAAATTCGATTGCATTTAGCGAAAAAATAAAACGAGGACTGATGCGTCAACAAGGAAAAATAATTAACGATCCGATCTGGTTAAAGAACAATGACACTTTTAGCATCGCTTTGAATGAAAACGAAATTCCGTCGCCGCTCGTTCGGTAAACAATGGAACATTCTATTTTATCGGAGAGCCAACTCAAGGGGGGGGGGGGGGGGGGCGAAAGAGAGAATAATAATACATGGATTGCCCTTCAAAATGTTATAGCTCGAACCGGTTTAAAACGAGGAAGGAGGATCGATGAAATCGCAAGTAGGTAAGTATCCCCCAATGGACAATCCTGAATCAGAGGGTAATGATTGACTGGTTGCAGTTATTTGAAGCGTGTCTATGAAAGTACAGTGTGGGACCCTGTATCAGGCCTGCTTGGGACCTGAAGGTTGCCGGATAGGGGGGTTTTCCGGAATTCGGGTAGCCAGGCCTAAAATGTACAAACAAATGCACAACCTAGCACTGTTATCCTTTCTTTTGAGTCTTTAAACCCACTGGGTGCTGATTCCTCTGGTGCAACAACAGTTTTTCTAGGAATATAAAGAAGTCTCGTCAGCATTATACACCTGCTCATCAGTAAAAATGTGAGCAAAAATCACGAGAGTACAAGCCTTCACCATCGAAAGGTTATAAAACACATCAGTGACGCCACCAACAAACACAAATTACTTGGCGCGCATTTTCAATATTACACTTTGTCGGTTTCCGGTTTTCGGAACGTTCCGGAAACTGGGTAGCCGGATACAGGGTCCCACACTGTATATAGAATATTATTGTGAAACCACTTTCAAAAAAGTTTTAATTTTCTACTGCAATAAAATCCGTCCGTTTCATTAGATTTAATTAGACATAATGAGAAAACAAGAATCCGTACACGTATGATTTTGGCTAAATTATTATGGCCTGCAGGCGCAGGCGGGCCGGATTAAATCACTGCGCGGGCCGTAGTTTGGGGACCACTGTTGTAAAGGAAAAGGATATATTTTTTAAAACATAGTAACTGAAACTAGTAAATTAACGATTCAGAAATTTACGACTCAATTGATTAATCAAAAACTCGTTTATAGCTGACTAAATTTTAATAAAGGCAATTTTTAGCCTAAATTTAACTTTGCTATGTTAATTTTTCCATTATTTTTTCAAATATGCTGAAATAAAACTATCCGATGAGACTTAGGCAGGCGATTTAAAAGTTATAAAATACCACTTTTAGAACTTCGTCTAAATTTTGAACTTTTTCACCAAAATTATTAAAAGAAGTAAAACTCCTCATTCACGCGCCTTCTTCACACGTAAGTGCCAAATATTTCTATGTAGCTACCAAGAAAATTTCACAAATTAATAGCTAACTACGTTGCAAATATTAGTCGCGTTTCATGTACGAAATACGGAGCACTTCGTGGAGAATGCTTGCTACACGACTGACAATATAGAACTGAGCGCAGTCGAACATTCTTCGAAGATTTCAAAGGTTCCTTTGTTCGTAAACTAAAAATAAATATGCTGACCGAATAGGGAAAGTAATATAGAGTCCCTCGAGATTGTTTACTTCATATCGAGCAGGCACGCAATCAGGTGAGGAGGGCTGACGGGCCTAGCCCCTCCCCCCCCCCCCCCACCCAAAAAAAAACCGCTAAATTTTCTGACTTAAGGACCTTAAACTTTGTATTAACCAGATATGTAGGTACTAAAAAGGAGTCCCTGCTCCTGCCTGTAGTTGAGGGGACCCCAAATGGTCCAAATGTTTGGTGGAATATTTTTTGTTAGAATTGAGCCCCCCCCCAAGAGAAAATCCTGGGTGCGCGCTTGATACTGAGTATTCTGATTTATGAGCACAAGTGGCGACATAGCATGGCATTGGGATTAGACTTCGGGGAAAAAATCCAAATATTAGCTGTGGTCTGAAATAGATACCATCAAGTTCTAAAGTGTGATTTCATAACATCGCACCGATTTCCGAAATGCTGCCTAGATTTGCGGAGCGTCACTTGGGTCCACATATTATGTTGATGACCCGAAGAATTTTACCCTTAATCCGGAGGGTAGTCCCAAAACCTGGGGACTCAGGGTCAAACCCAGCTCCTACCTGACACACAGTCCTATGCCCGTTCCCTCCGGCTGTAGTTATATCTTCAACACCCCTAAACACTCCCCTCCCCCTTGAACCTATCCACTTCCACTCCCAACAACCAAGCCGAGCCCTTTATACCCAGTTCAAACTGCCATCCCCACCCACACTTCCCCCCCCCCCCCCACGTAGAACAGAGGTGTTCAACCTAAGGGTACGAACACATAGGAATGAGTTTGCCGTCTTTCCGACAAGCATGTCGGCGCCGACAATCGGTGCCGAAAAGTTTAGACACGCCTTTGCTGTGTTCGTCGCCATTAACTTACATGTATTATTTCAGCAGCTGATCGGCGCCGATTACCGGAAAGCGGGCAAACTGCTTTCTATGTGTTCTTACCCTAAGACCCGCGAAGGGTTTTTGTGCGGCCCGCGAAGCCATAATGAAAAACCAATTCGAAAATTTTAGCACACAAATTCATGCATTTTTATGAAAATTTTGATAATAAAACTTTCAATATTAGAATGTTTACCATAAAATTTTAAATGGGTAAATTATATCTGACATATAATTGTGGAAATGGGCGAAAAGTTGACGAACGATGAAAAAAATTCCTTCTTCTTGTTAGTCGTAAATAAAATAAAGAACTCACGAGACACGGTGAAGACAGGATGAACAAAATTGGAAAAATACATTGCTGAAGATGACAGCGTTGCTTTCCTGAGTGATTCTGCGAGTCTTCTGTGTCTTGGCACGTAAGTACCGCCTTTACGGTGACTTGGAGGTAGTTTTCCAATTTTATTCATTCTTCGTCGTAATTTGATCAAAATTTAAATGTACAAATTTCCGGCTAAATTCTTCCTATTATATACAATGCCGAAGTCGGTGTTAAATAAATATTCTATCACCATGTATTGTTCCATTAAAAAATCTGGATGCAAAATACAATTCCTTAATATTTATAAAAGTATCTTCTCGAAATGAATATTTTTTTAGTTTACTGCGATACGATACGAATCGCCTGTCAACCAATGAAAAAAGTGAACAACGAAATAAAAACGTCATAATCGAGTACGGATGGATGGAAACTTGGTAAAAAGTAAAAAAAATCGAAGTTTTTTCAAGCGTGCCGTACGGCGAGAAAACCCGCCAACTCTTTAATTAAAGCGCCGGAGCGGAACCCATCAACGGATAGTGAACGAACCGAGCGAACCCTTTTAAACTCGGAACAACCTGTTTTAGACGTTTGATTGGCACTCGCCCACCTTGGTCGAATACGTTGGTCGGTACGTGAACGGCGCTGTGATTGGGGTTCACCGGGATGTTGTAAAAATGGCGATCCTCTTTGAGCCTCATCGGACGGTAGAATCTGCCGTCGTTGCACGTCTCGTTGTCGGCGTTGTCGGGTATGGAACCATTGTTTCCACCTTCCTCGTCATCCAACAACAGTTCCACTGGGGAGCACTTTGCACTGTGATAAGAGAACTCGATCAGGATTTCCTCCTCGTCCGCAAGTTCTTCCACCTTCTCAACAATGCACTGTACGGAAATGAAACGGTCAAATATTAATGGCCTTATATCTTTGATTTGAGTGTTAAAAAATATGCACACAGTACACGATGTATATATATATATACACACACACACACATATATAGAAAGTAGTACCTCCATGTTAGCGTTTTCTATTTCAATGTAATAGCGATAACAGCTTTATTCATGAAAAAATAAAATAATGCGCAAATGTTTTCGCTGTTTACCGAAATAGTAAAGATTAATAAAAGCAAATATTTCGGATTCAACTTTGTAATAATGAAGCTCCTTTAGCAAATAACATTTAAAATTCCACGATAATGGAATAAGCTTTCTGTTTTCGGTGAAATATTATTTGTGTCTGCCATCTGTGTGGCGATTGGACTATTACTGGCCACAGCCACAGAGCTGAGCGTTGCAATCCCTCAATCCACCTGCATATATTGATCAAGTATTTCTGAAGGCCGTAAAGAATAGAAAGTAACTGGACTGATATGGTTAAAATATAGAATATTCACTAATCAAATACGAATTAACAGTTATATAACTCGCGAAAGTCACCAAAAACAACTTCAAATTAAAATGAAATCTAATAGTTTAACTTTTGGAGACTTTTCTAAAATTTTGTCTTCGTCCTGTCTTTTACAGGACACTTTTGAAGTTGTATCTTTTAAAAATCTATTTCAGCTTCAAAACTAAAGGGTACAGAGTTGCTCGGAAGCCATGCATCAAATTGGTCAATCTTCATAAAATTCATAAGGAAATCCAACGCAATCAGCAAATCAATCTATATTTTTTTATTTAAAGTTATGCTATACATGTTTACACTAATACGTTATCCAAAGTAACTTTTTATATTTTAGAGAAACTGTCGGACCTGTTAATGAATACTATACAAGTCTATAATGGGTAATAAATTGCAATTCATAACCTATTTGACAAATAGAAAGAATGAACCTACGGTTTGCATGCTGCTATTCGCTTCTTTAAATCTGTTATTCCTTCCCTAAAAGTCTTTCAGGAAAAACGTGAAATAAAAGCGGAGTTACTGGTCAGTCTATCGAGCAAATTATCTAAACGCCGAACGATTTGGAAAATATTCTTCTTGTTTGTGAAGGACATCACGCCCATCCAAAGAATACATACCTAATGTTTTCTGAGCAATTATGCGACGCCTTTTCTCCTCGCATGCTTTGAAAGACACGGTCGTTTATCAAGTTGGGTGCGTGCCATCTGGGACGCGACGAGAACTTTATTTCTGTGCCGACGATAAAAATCAGAGCAGCGGCACTTCGATTTTTACGATTATCGGGAAAGGTGTCTCTTATTTTTCTTCGCATTCGACTGTCAATTCAATCTATCCAAAATTCCGTGCGAGTAACATTGGGTAACAATGAATAAAACGTATTAAAAGTTAGGCAATTACGTTGCTACCATCGGACATCGTGCGTCAATATTTAATCTGCATTCCTACAAACAGTGTGAGCAATTGGAGAACATCGATCAAGCATTATTTCGCGTCTTCAACCGAGTTTGATCCGGACGACTTCATATAGTGGCGTATAGAAACAGAATTTTAGTGTTAATTTCGTTCAGGGGTCGGAAAGGTTTTGTTTTGGTCGAGTGCCAATCATTACCAATATAAAAAAAATTTACGATCCCCGCGCGCGCCACCGTTAAATTCATTTTATCCCTAGCATTCACGAAGTGTTAATTTTTTATTTAAGACATCCTGGATAAGATGCTGGAAAGCTGCGTTACGGAATTAAACTAAAATAAAACTAAAATCATTTTTAGAATACTTATTTGTAATATTACCATGAATTGGCATGTAACGTGGAATCTATTTTCGTGCCATTGGCTGCCGATCCCCGATTTAAATGAAACATATTGAAGACACAAGCTAATCCGAAATTAAAAAGAACCTGATAATGTGACGCGTTATATCATTACGTCTTCTCTGAGTAACGTTACGAATAATTAAAAACAATATGCTTGGTAAAAATACACGCATCATCGATTATCACTAATGACGTCATTTCTGACGTAAATATTCAAATTCTCGTTTTATTATAAATAATGCAAACTAATAACTGTGAACTGCTGCATCAAATTTTGGTATATTTTTAGGTACTCTTCGATTATCCCGGACCCTTTTTGAAAAATAATTTTTTGCAATAACCCTTTCCCGGGGAAAACATTAAAACAAACCAAGAAAATGAGAATTTGTCAAAAACAAATTTTATTTACAAGTAACCGAGGATATTGGCGAGCCTTCGGCTCGCTTTCTTTTTAAATTATAATGCCTTTTATATCGGGTGAAGCAGTCTCCGAGCGCTATCGCGCCCTTCGCCTCTCTGGAACGAAGCTATCCCTCACCATTGGCCGGTGATCTGGTGGGTAAATGTCGCCACAGGCAGATCAGTCATGGGTTTGCAAGCTTTCGTTTTGCGTGAAAGGGTTATCTCAAAAAAATTTTTTTTTCAAAAGGGGTCCGGGAAAACCGAAGAGAACCTATTTTAAAAATCTTATGGCTGTCGCGTTTTTACAGCAAAAATTAATTGATTATTGTTTTACCGGATGACGCAGTTTATCATTTCTCTATAAGAAACATCCGGTGGAAAACGAGGTCGCTGCTATTATTTTGATACCGATTCTATTAATAACAAATTATATTGGCTCATACGCATAAATCGACACATTGCTTAAAAATAGATGATGATAGGAGATGCAATGAGCTGAACCGTCCATAATTACTATTATAGACTCATCGTAAACCATAATAGTCAGAGTGAAGAATTAAAATTAGTATCTTTCTATCATGCAATCTATCTAATGCGATTAGATTTAACGATCGTCCCTCGCCAATTACTACATTACTTATAAAACCTAATTAGTTACTCCGTTCCATCCATATTAATGAAGAAAGTTTAGTCCGGCCTTTTTTTATGCACCTATTCTGAACAGATGGCGTGGGAAAATGTTAAGATTTTTGTGTTGGCAAACTCGTGAACTGATTTTCACTGGTTTAATAATATTGAACATTTATTTGACACAAACAGGTTTCCCCAATTACATGTGTTGTAATACATTTTCTATGACAAGCACAAACGACCATGCCCTCGGACAGGATTCGAACCCGCGACCCTTGCAGTGGGAATTAGACACGCTAACCACCCCTAGACCAAGGCGAGTCTTCCGAAAGGTAATACTGAGCAATAAAGTTCGTACATATTCATCTGCCATAGCGTGTGTAGAGATAAAAAGGGTCCCATAATTTAGTTCTCACCTTTACAGCATCAGCTTTTCTCCGCAGCATGCCATCAATGCGATCGACGATTTGGTCCAATAATATTCTGCCATCTTTCGCCTCGACTGTTGCGTTCAGCTTACGATATTGCTGAAAGGAAAGCGTAAAGATTTTTTGGTTTTATCACTCACGAGTATTCAACCCGATTGATATTAATATTACTGAAAATATTACATCTATCGCAAATAAAGTCTCCGAATGCTTTGTACCGGCTCTCCGATTTAAAAAAATTGAAAATCAAATGCCAAATTTATCAAAGCAATAGAAATAAACGATTTTTCCAGGCATAAATTTTGCCTCACTACTAAGAACAGTACAGTAATGCAGTAAACAATAAAAAGCATATTTAAAAGATAAAACTATACATAGAATGAACTCCAAAGATAATTTCATGGAGCAAAAATTATAAAAGATAAAATTTTAGATTTAGCTCACCGCTTCAATTTTTTCAGCTCTCGTCACCGACTGACTGATTTCATAAAGCTTCTCTCCGAATTCCCTCGCCCACGAGTTGACACTGGAAAGATAATCAAGAGACATCGATTTCAATAATACGTTACGATGGATCATATGACAATATGATAATTATCTGTATGGCTATAGATTAAGCATGATTGCGTGTTAGCAGTGGCGAACAACTGTGGGCAATAAAAATTATGACACAGAAACATCCAAATGTTATGGTTGAATTGTATCGCATGGTAAAATAGCATATTTTAGCCGCTGGCATAAAAGCGACTTTAAAAATAAAGTAATTGAGATTCAAACTAAGTACTTTGTTTATCCACTGGCATAAAGGCAAATTTAAAAAGTTTGAATTTACACATGATCTAGTCCCTTTGACGCACGTGTGACTAACACGACTATGTCGATTTTTCTCACCCGTACGTGATAAAAAATTGACTGTTCCGATATCGATCAAAAGGCTGAGATTTTTAGCTGTTGGAACCAAATAATTTACATACTGAATTCCGTACATTAGGCGACCTCAATAATTCTTACCGAACGATTATCACGTTTCAAATAAGCACGAAATTTTGTCTAAAATAAAAAATGTGCACTTTCAGGGTTCAAACAATGATGAACATTACTTATTCATAAATAATATGGGCTCATGAACTTGATTCAATAGTTTAATGCATAGCAGTTATTTCAAAAACGCTGCGTATTTTTACTAATTTTTATCGTGGAAGCAAATACTAACAGGAAAATTACAATGTAAAATAGACGTCACAGGAGTCGTTTATTCGTCCACCTCTTTTCAAACATATTTAGCAAAAAATAATCAAGATTAGCGCTTTATAAAAGTTGGGCGCTTTCAAACAGCAATCGACTATGAGATAAACGCATATATTAAAACCTTCGCCTACAAAAACCCTGGGTTCCAGAGACAAGGCCGAACAAAACACTCCTTCGCCATCCCAAAAGGATGAATCAGAGGCGGTAGAAAACATTGCGCTGCTGCTAAAAGCGGGTAAACCCATTTATCAGACATGAACGTGAGATGGCGCGTTATTCGCAGTTTTTGGGATGTGAGAAACTATTTTGAGAATGTTAGGCATTATAATGGTATTTCAAGCAGAAAAAAATCCGAATTCTTGATGCACGCGATTTAGGTATTCGAGAGAGATTTTATTGCATAATAAATCTCTTTATAGCAGCGTTAAGTCCGCCCGCATTAAATAAAGTCGTTGAAAACAATGTTTATGGGTTATAAAGTCGAGTATCTTTGAGATGTAGACAAAAGCAGATCATAGCTTATTTAAAAATAAAACACAAAAATTGCCGAATGAGATCTCTAAATCGTGGTAATACCTATAACACCGTCATAAAATAGGAAGTAATAGATAAGAATAAAGCATAAATGGTACATTTCTTGAAATTAAATTTAAGGGAACCGCGTAAACTATTTACCAAAGAATATAGTGTAAATGGTAATTTCTCGTAAAAAAGGGCAGTACACGTCACACTTTCTTATGTTTTATTAAAGCATATTGGATAAAAAATAAGACAGCAGTAGCCATAAAATTATTATTTGATTTTTAAGATTATTCGATGTTTACTTTTGGAATGAGATGTCTATATAAAGCTTTTACGATACTACAACAAATTAGCACAAATTTGAGGGGGTTATTGGGCCTTCAACAGTTGCATCAAAAACAGAATAAAATTAAGTCGTGCTATAAGCAAATAAACGTTGCAACCACCCCTGTCAGTAAAAAAACACATGCAACGGGCATGTTTCACTAAAGCTCCAATAATTCTATATGAAATTCTTTCTTCTCCGCATACTAGAAGCGTGCCAAACGCAAATTAATCATTAACTAAATTAATTTCAATATAATTTTTGAAATCTTAAAGCCTCCATAAGGATATTTTATGAATCATTTCGCGAAATATATGCCATAATTCTGCGTGCCAATATTAAATATTATATGAGAATAACGTTACGAACACAGGATAAATATAACAAAAAGTTACATCTATTCATGAGAAATTACATTATTTTTCCCGATTGTAAAGACGAGATGAAAATCTTTCGCCAGCAGCTACCACCATATCTCCATGGAATCACTCTCAAAAGGCTTCACTTCCAGCTGATACGACGCATAAAGCCTCCAATCCAATGAAGAACTATCAGTAACTCTAGATAAAGGTACTCCACACGGTAATGAAATTTCCGATTATACCGCGTTCACGATTCCTCTATGGCTTTTCCTTCCACGGAGGTTATTTCAGGATCGATGGTCCTAATTAATTGGGATAGATGGAATTAAAACCAAAGATCCGTTAATTATCGCCGAGGACGGACGCTGTGTAGCCTAGCTGCGAATACGGTTTACTGAACCAATTTATGCCTTCGCGGGTCATCTTTTCCGTTTATTTGGTAGGATTAATAAAAATGAACTCGTTAAATTTTTAAAAAATCGTCTCTAACTGAACTCGCCAGGACTCTTAAGTACAAATAATATCGCGTTACACACGACTTGCTCAAACGCCGAATACACCCGGCTAGGGATTTCCTAGCATCCCGAAAGCTCTCACGCGTCTGAACGCCGTGAGCGTCTTCTTAAAAAAAAAAAGAGAGAACGCTACACTTTAAACATTTAAACTCGAGGCTGCCATTCGACCTAACGATGAAAAATTCATCCGTGCTCTCCCGGAGGGAAAAAAAATAAAACCTTTTTCATTTTTTTCGCAGAGAGAGAGAGATAGAAAGAGCGGGTCCATTAGAGATCCTGAGGAAAACGACAAAGGAAAACGTCCGTATCTGTCGTTACTCTCTCCCCCTCCTCCCGATCCCATCCTCCCTACCATTCCTTCACGGAGACCCCATCAATCTTCCTCCGCCTGGCCGATGAATCACTTTAATCACTTCCGATCCTTCGTCTAAAACTCCACGGCCACCCTCAAAGATCCAAAGGGAAGCGACAGATGGGGGGGAGGGGGGAGGTAAGAGGAGTCAAACGGTGCGGTAGACACAAGGTGAAGTGGGGGAGAAGGAGGGTTTTATACCCACCTCCCCCCCTGAATTCCCCCCATCGCGAGAAAGAAGGCCAAAAGGAGATACCACGCTCGCCAAAGAGACGGTAGCCCAATCTATTCCAATACGAGGCATTTAGCGAGAGGGAGAGAAGGGTCGGAAGAAAAGAAGAACCAATTTAACGATGGGTGCGTGTACGTAGTACGTGCGCGTGCGGTCGTCCGACCGGTCAAGAAAGGTCGCGATCCCTGTGTCCCCTTTTACATTTTCCTGCTCTTTTTTAAACACTGCCGCTTGTTTTTACCACATCCGTTGCGACGGGCGAATCCCAATTGAGGGACGGGGGAGGGAGGCTGAGAGAAAAGAGAGAGAGCGGTCGCTTGGAGGAGGGTAAAGCGAGGGTGATCGGGGGGAGGGAAGCTGTGGGGTGGGGGGGGGGAAGGCACTACACAGACGCACTCACAGCGGCTCCTCGCGAAACTCCAGTTCCGATCGGACATTAGGGGACGAGAAGACCAGAAGGAGCAGCGCGAAGACGATGGCCGGGAAGCACGGAGTCCTTACAACACCCTTCCCGGTGAGGGCCTTCATCCCTGCGGCGCCGTCTTCAACGCCGTGGCCCCTTCCAGCCCCCCCCACAAAAAAATGATCACCGCGTTACCCCCGACCGACCGTGACACCCCTCTTTTTTTTTGAACGTTTATAATCCCCTTCCGGTTGGCCGTTCTTCCCCACGGCGAGGAAAAAGGGACTGGCTTTGGCGACGTCGTCGGGCGTGCTGAGTCGAAGCGTGTTACCCTCGTGCCGAGAGGAGCGTCTGGTCCCGCTGGCTCGGTATTTTTAGAGGGAGGGGTTACACGACTGTTTTGGTTCCGGAGGTGGTCCCCCCGCCCGACTCCTATCCCGACTATACCACCACCCACCCAAAACCCGACCCTTCCGCTCCCTCTTTACCCCTCTCTTCCCTCTCCCTCCTTCCCTCCCTCTACGCTCTACATCTCTCTCTCTCCCTCCGCTGCTCCCTCCTTCATTCCTTCCCCTACTAAACTCCTCCCGCGCCATCTCTCGCGCTGCCCTCGCCCTAAATCGCCCACTGCCTCTCCTCTCTCTCTCTCTCTACCGCCCCCCACGTGCGCGCTGCTTCTCTTCTCTCTCTCTACCCCTCTTTCTCACACATCTTCCCCTCGGTAGCACGCGCGTGCAGTGCTATAGAATCACATTTTAACCTCTCCCCCCTCTCTCCCCCTCCCCGTCTTCTCCCCTCGTATCTCTCATATCGTAGGGCAGAGTCGTGAAAATGTCGCGGAATGCGATTGGTATGCGTCGAGGGGTGGCCTCTCCCCTTTCTCCTCCCACCCCCGTCCTCCCACTCCCTCGGATCCCACGCGACTAACATTAGCGTTGGTCAAGGACTTTTTAACTAGGCTCCCTTCCCTTTTTTCCATTATTTTCTCGTCGGGATTTATATCCGAGACCCTTTTCCCGTCGTTTCGCATTGTCGGAACAGAGAAAAAGGAGGAGGGAGTTTATTTTATATACAGAGATGGTAGCCGAAGAGTTCACGGAAGGGGAAAAAATAGAAAAACGTTATACATACCGTCCGTTTCCCTTTATCTACACCCACGCGCGTTCGCGTTTGTATTAAGCTATGTACACACTATGAGAACGATGGCGAACGAACGACAGCGAACGAAAGAATTCGTTTAGTGTGCGCGGTCAAACGAATGCGAGCGAATGCTTATGCATGCATGCGTTCGCCTTCGCTAGGGTTCGCTATCCGAGCGACAAATGAAGAGAATTCGGTGCGCAGTGTGGACGGAAATCGTTAGCTGTTCGGTCGCACATTCTAGTTGGATTTTTAACTGCCAAACGAACTTGCAGAACTTGCAGTCTTGCACGTGTTGTAAATAAAGAAATAAATAATGGAGTGGTCAAATGACATCATACTTGAATTAACTGAATTATATCGGGAAAGACCATATTTATGGGACCCGACAGATAAAAACTATAAGTTAACATAAAAAAAGCGATGCATGGAAGGAGATTGCGGAATGTTTGAAGTCTCTTTCCTCTAGTTTTTTCCTAAGTAGTTCACTTAACATTATGAATGATGCACTTGCGACAGTAATTTCTTCGGATATTGTAATTACAATTTAAAAAAAAAGAAAATGAAACACAACTGGTCTAAATAACACCTTTGCGAACGCACACTCCCAATACGTGAAATTTCGTTCGCTGTCGTTCGTTCGCCATCGTTCGCATAATGTGTACACAGCTTTAACAGGAGCATAGCGGAGAGCGCTTTGCTCGCCGTTAAAGCTTTCCGCGTCACCGGTCGTCATCGCGACGTGGGTACGGATAAAGGGAGGAGGAGGGGTTTTGTAAAAGTCGAGTGGGTGGGAGTCGAGTGGGGAGCGAGCGAGTGAGGGAGTGAGCCTGCGGGCAATTGATATATATCTCTCTCTTGAGTGTACCATATGTCCCGACGGCTTTAAAGCCCTCCCGTAGCGTCACTTGGTTCCACTACCGACCTGCAAGTGGTCGGAAATGATTCGTTGGTCAAACAACGTCACGAGTCATATCTATTCCACCGTTTGAGGCATGATAATGCAAATATATACGCGGTCGAAAGGGACTCCGGATGTGGTCGAGAGAAAGGGATATATATATATATGAGGAAGGCGGTGACGTCAGGCGCATGCATAAATTCATCGCAACAACCCGAAAAATCGCATACGTTAAGAGAGGGAAGGATCGGAGATTTGCGATTCCTTTCCCTCGGTACGTTCGTTTTTATTTTTTCCTGCTCCGTATAAAAGGTTTTTTTTAAAAAAATCCCCTTCGATCGCACCCAATAACTCGCTGCTTCGTACGCATCGTTTTTTTGTTTTTTTAAACTTTTTATATATTAAAAAAACCCGTCTCTTGTATGTATCTCATGGGCACGGTGCCAAGTCGAAAGGGGTCCTTAAGGAATGGAAGCCGTGACGACGAAAAAACGATACGAGATTCAACAAGCGATAGTTGGGGCCGGAAAGCGATAGGTCGAGGAGGATGTTTTTTGTCCGGAATTGGCGGGTATCGGGGAAGATAAAGACGGGGTTCGCCCCTATTCCTTATGCAACCCGTGCGGCAGGACTGAAAAATTTATTCTACATAAATCCTGGGCCGAGATCGGCGGTGAGAGAAGGAGAGAGCGAGGGTTATTATGAGAAATCGAAGTCTCCTTCCCATTGGACGGCGGCGAGAGACACGTTGGCCGAACGAGTTTGACGGATCGAATACGCAACCTTCTGAGGGGGGGAGGGACAGCTAGTACGTTTAGACCTCCCCCGAAGCCAGGTTGTACTCTTGTGAGCTTGAAGGATTGAAATATATTCGCTTTCGGTAAATGGCAACGTGCCAAGAGACTTGTAACACCCGCCGAAAATGGCGTTTCAAATTCGTCATGAGCGAATTCGACGCGATTCCTCTTATCGCTCGAATCGAGCTCGGGCGATCAATCGCGCCGACCTTGAAGGGATGGGTTGGTCGGTTTGTCTGCCTATTGCGGGTTCGGATTCCACCGTATGTGTGATTATTTTTTTTCGTGCATGTTAAGATCGATACGCTAATCTTAAAAGACCGTTCAATGCTGTTTAGAATCGAGCTCAATTGAATAGGGTTAACTCCAAGATGCATCGAGAACGAGCCAACTCCGGTTTATTGGATGTTCCAGTTGATTATACACAGAAATGAAAAATATTAAGTTAATTTAAGGTAGTAAGAGAAATGCTTAAAGAAAAGGATAATTTTATGTTAATCTATAAATTAAGTTTACGGGTCTACTAATACTTGATTATTTACTAGTGGAAGTTCCCGTCGAATTTCAACGGATTAAGTGAATCTAAAAATTCGACGGTGTAAAATGTAAACATCAGAAGAATAACCAGGGCTGTGCTTACCGCGGGTGCAATGTGTGCATTGCACACGGGCGGCAGCCTCTAGGCAAATGGTTCTCAACCGGGGTGACATGGCACCTCAGGGTGACGCGACGATTATTGAGGGGTGACGCGAATATTTGGTAAATTCACAGTTTGTCATATTCTGGCTTATAAACATAAATAATAATAGTAGAATGAACACTCGTGATTATTTAAATGCCAAAAATTTATCTTTATGTGGCAGAGAAAGTCCAACTTATCTTTAAGATAATAGAATTATAAACGGGGTGACGCAGAACTTACAATTAATGAACTGAACATAGGGTGACGCAGACAAAAAAATGTTTGAGAGCCACTGCTCTAGGGGCAGGGCCGCGCCAACCCGGGGTGCAAGGGATGCACGCCTTCCCATCGAGATATTTGTATCTATATATTACTGGAACGCGACGAATGTGCGATGATTTTTCCCTTTCACTCCGGATCTATTTCCCTTCAAGCAGGAAGGGAAAGGCTGGGCGATACAAAGTTTTTTGTATGATATTATCTTTGTGTAAGGGGCAATTTGGAATTGTTGAAGTGTTTAAATAAGATACCATGTAACAGAAATAATGCTGAATAGATAATTCGAATGATTCAGTACAAATATCAATTTTAACTTGTTGATTTTGTTTATAAAATGAATGTGATTGAGTGTGGGAGTGAGTGTGCTTATAAATCGAGTGGCGGTCTTTTTTTTAAGTTTTTTTTTTAGGGTTGACTAGTAATCACTTTGGGGGAGGGGAGGGGGCGTCGCAGAATTCTTTTTCACCCGGGCGCCAAACACCCTTGGCGCGGCCCTGTTTAGGGGATGGAAGTTTCTTGGTGACGGAAGTTTCTTGGAGGCAGCAATAAGCTACTTTCTAATTTTTAAGGCATGTACCTACTTGAGCACATTAGATTTTTTAGAACATGCGGAACCTAAACCAAAAGTCGTTACTTTATTCCTTCGTTTTTTTCCCTCAAACGACCTTGTAGTGGATTATATAGGATGTGTCGGACTAGTGCCGGAATCTATCAGGGACTCCCGCCCCAGTAAAAAAGAGTGGTTCCTCTTTGTCCGTAGACCATCCCTCTCCCTGCTCTTCTGCCAAGAGGAGTTTTGAGGGTGAACGATACACCATTGGTTTGGAGTTTATGATCGTGTGCATTTTGAGATGCGAGATGAAGAAAACTGCCTTCCCGTAAACTGTGTCAGAACAGTATGGTTGTCTTGTGCATGAAAGGAAACTGGAATATTGTCCCAATCTTCTGTGAAGGCTCCGCATTAGGGATGATCTGGGCATTCAAAAGACAAAGCCTGAAAACGGCAAGCTACAACAAATTACTCCTTCATTACTTACATCCTGCTCAGAGGAAGCCTCTAGTCATGCATCCTTGGCTCGTGTAATTTTTATGGCGTGCTCCTTTCAAATTCCCCTAATGAAAACCTTCGCAAGTCGTTTTCCCACTTCATTTTCTTTTTAGCGTTAAACAAACGTTTATTAATAATATCTTAATTAAATTCAACAAATATTTGGTTGCCATGTAAACAAAGAAAAATCGCACATAGAAATTGAAAAACGATGTTACGTTAAAATCTTTCCCGTATAAATTCATTGGACTCTCAACCTCGGCGACACGGGAGTTGTCATGGTATTGTATAGTTGGTATTATAATAAAACTGATAAATGACGTCTTTTTCTGTTTATAAACCCTAATTCGATCAGGATTCGGATTCTTTCTTCAATAAAAATAAACTTTGTTCTTTCCTGCATAGAACCATTCAAGTCTCAAGTTCGCATCATGTTTATAAGTAATTTTGAAAATCAAATGAAAAATAAGCTGCGCTCATCCCTACGTGAAATGGAGAAAATGAAAAAAAAAATATTTTAAAAATTAGAAAGGTCAATCAAATCGGTTTAGAAAACTGACTATACCACTTAAATCTTTATTCCGGTTAAAATGACACCTTCCTCTTGTTCCTATGTGCTGTACACGCATACATACATACATAAAACACTATGATTTATAGATATGTATCTATAGATTACCAACTTTATTGGTCATAGGACAAATAAATACTGTAAATAAGTACTACTTAACGCAATATTAAAATACTTTTAAGTTACAAGTTTTATAAGTTCCGGTTAACCAAAATTGCGGATATTATGTCCGGTTAACCGGAAGTTTACGGAAAACAGGAATAAATCCCCTTCACAGTAATCCACACAAAGAGCTAGAAAGGAATTACTCTGGAAATGTTGGGAAGAAATTGAATTCTTCTTACGAAATGCAGTGAGAGTGATATATGATCCCTCCTTATTCATTCGCGGAACGCGTTTAACCTCCGCAGATATTTCATTTTATCCCATTAAGCCTTTTTCGCAGACAGGGTTCGCCCCTAACTCATTCGCACCGGAACTTTTTGGCAGTTTTATGGACTACTACCCTCGACGTCGAATAATTACAAAGGGTTCACTCATCCAGTCGTTCCAATTTAATTGGGGAGGAAAATACCCGTTGTGCCGGTATTAGCGATCCATTCCGTGACAAAACCTGGGCTCTTCTGGATTTTATATCCTTTTGTCAAAAGACGTAGTAAAGTTCGCAGGCAGCCTAAGCCATAAGGAATCCCCAGGCTTAAAAAGAAGTCTTGAACAAGATTCGAAGTCTTACCGAAAGATTTCAATTTATCCGACGTCTCATTAATCTAATGAGTAAAGGACAAATTAAGCGAAAAAAATCATGAGATTATAACTTATTCTGTGACACTTTTTCACCTGTCATTTTCCGAATTGCTTTTTATCAGCAATATAGTATGTATATATAATTTAAGGGGGTGACCTCGCTAAAACATCCCCTTAACCAATACCACTTCAATAGAAAACTTCCACATCAGCATTAAAATATTAAATATTTGACGTTGAATTTCTGTCGTAGAGCCATGAATTATTTTACAACAGCGATGCGCCGGGAAAAACTCTCACATGGATCGATAAATAAATCATAACGCATAATTATCAATTATTCAAATTATAAGCTCAAGAACATGGATATGAAATTGGTTCGCTACAGAATCGGAAGTTTATAAATTTAACAAATATAAATTTTTAATTAATATCTTGTGTTAAGTATCAATCAATTGAAATAAACATTTTTCAGAGCCCCTGCAATAAAAATAAAGCGATGGCTGAATGGAAGTAAAAATTTTAGAAATATGACACCGATCCAAGAAAGATTCCTATAACTTAGTGACGCTCAATACATGATTGCCGTACTTGTCAATCGTGGCACATCGTAATCCTCAAAATGGCACATAAATACTCGCCGGTAAACCGAAAAAATCTGATGTGGCCAACACATGACTTTCTCCATATTTGGGGTATAGATATTTAAATTATTATGAGTAGCATTATAAGGCAAAATTATTATTTCGTATCGTAAAAGAAGACGTCGTTGCCGTATATTACGTATATTTTGAATGTTTACAGAATTCACCGCTACATGGTGTTGGCGCTGTAGGCTGGTATTAAGAAAAAGCGAAATATATCCGAAATGGATGGTTGTACGAAAATTAGTTTCAAACAAAACTTGGAAGAAATATTATTCTCTACAACTTTGGTCCTTACGAAGATTACCAATAACGATGTTGTTAAGGAGATATTTAACGGAAACCGAAAAACCGGTTATTTATAAATAACTCCTAAACAATAACTCCTATAGAAAATTGTTTCAAATGAAAGTTGTAGGAAATTACATTCTCTGTAACTTTTGTATAGAATTGTAAATACAAAAATGATATTTTAACCAAGAAATATCGCAAAAACCGAATCGGGTTTCGAATAAACCTCGACTTCCGGTTATCCGTTATTGTCCAAAAACTAATCAGTTCTTTGTTCTCATGTAAGAGTGTTAGATATGAAGTTTGGTAACGATATGGCAGGTACTTTTTGAGTTAGAGCGCCCACACTAACACACACACACACACACAGACATCATTCCGAAAATAGTCTAAACGTGTTCTAGGAACCTCAAAACATGTATATCCGTTGAAATCTGGAAGTCGATTTTTTCATGAATACAATACTTTCCCATTACTACGTATGAAAAAGTAAAAATTTTGCATTTTTATTTCAAATTTAAAAATCACCGCTTCATTGCTGTTGCATCATCCATCGGTAGAACGTAGCACGCTTTTAGCACCATATACATACCATGTTGCTAGAGTACACAGTGCCACAAGTCGTTTCAAGAGACTAGTTTGCTTATTGTGCACGTGGTCGGATCAGAGCGCTGCCTATTACAAATGACTTGTTTATATTGTTTTATCTAAAAGTCGGAGGCGTAACTACTATGCCACGAGGTTCGCCACCGCGGGGCGGCGAAATTTCATCAATACGTAAAATACGTCCGATGATTCATTAAATAAGTGCATTAAATACCAACAAAATGACTCGCAACTAACCAAACGAAACAAGCTGACCACGCTGGCAATAGCGACTTTAATCAAGACCGGAAAGGCAAGTTTCCTTTTATTAAAGACCTAAATGGAAAACCGAAATGCGTCATTTGTGGAAATTAATTTAAAAATCTGATGTGACCAACACATGACTTTCTCCATATTTGAGGTATAGACATTTAAATTATTATGAATAGCATTATAAGGCAAAATTATTATTTCGTATCGTAGAAGAATAGTCGTCCTTATTGCCGTAAATTATATTTTGAATGTGTTTACAGAATTCACCGCTAAATGGTGGCGCTGTATATTGGAAATTACGAATAAGATAAATATTTTCGAAATGGATGGCTCTACGAAAATTTGTTTCAAACAAAACTTGGAAGAAATATTATTCTCTACAACTTTGGTCCTCACGAAGATTACCAGTAACGATGTTTTTAAGGGGATATCTGACGGAAACCGAAAAAAACCTCGACTCTCGGTTAACCGGTATTGTCCAAAAACTAATCAGCTCTTCGTGCTCATACTCAAGTGTTATATATGAAATTTGGTAATGATATGGCAAGTACTTTTTGAGTTAGAGCGCCCACAATCACATACACATATCATTCCAAAAATAGTCTAAACGTGTTCTAGGGACCTCAAAACATGTATTTCCGTTGAAATCTGGAAGTCGATTTTTTTCATGAAAACAACACCTTCTCTATACTACGTATATGGAGAAAGTAAAAACAATGAGAGGCTCCATTGTAATGAACATTATACGCCGCAGCGTAAAGAACAAGAGAAGGAAAAAAATTAATCGATACGGGGAAACAGAGATTAGGAAAAATGTTATCGAAAATAAAAGAACAGCTGTGGTGGATGTAAAAAAAGTTGATGCTGAAAATGCGTCAGCTATGACCGCATGATATTGCACCACTACCCGGACATAAAAACATTTTCTGGTGGTCAGTAATTGATCAAGACGAGCAGGGAAAATAGTGGCAAAACGTCTCGGAGACAAAACTTCAGAAAAAATCAACAATATCACATTTTCACAGCCAACTATAAAACAATGCATTTAACGCCTTGCGATTGGTGTGTGAAATCAACGTAAAATTTGTATAACATCCCTTTCATATTTTTCTCTTGAACTTGATAATCATTGGATATTTGTGACACTGTTCAGTTATGCATATTTATTAAAATAATCGACAAAAATATCGATGCTATAGAAGAACTCCTTCGTTTTGAATCTCTTCATGTTACAACGAAGGGAGGGTACAGATCTATTTATTTAAACAAAATAAATTTGGGTTTATAAAACCTCAACTTGGACTGGAAAAAAACTTGAGTTTGTGCACTGATGGTACCCCTTCAATGTTTGATAAAAATTTCGTTGGTCGGCATCGCTAGAGAAATACATATTTATATAGTTTATCACCGGTATTATATTTCAAGAAAGAACTATTACTGGCACTATTTCCCGGCGTTGCACAGTATAGC
The DNA here is from genome assembly GCA_036926305.1 of Uropetala carovei. Classification (NCBI taxonomy): domain Eukaryota; kingdom Metazoa; phylum Arthropoda; class Insecta; order Odonata; family Petaluridae; genus Uropetala; species Uropetala carovei. The sequence goes on from JAXCHB010000277.1 coordinate 2,339,223, forward strand.
ATGTGAGATCAGTTTCCATTTAAAAGCATTGATCGTTGCCATGGTATTTAACATTTTTCATTGTTACAAACTTATAAAAATGCATTTTTTCATGATTAAAAACTAAATTTTACGCTATATCGGTTTACATTCAAATTCTGTCTTTAAAAATTATAAAGTAGATTTTTTCAGCTTAATACATGTTTTTGTCCCGAGTTCCTATCTTTATTTGAAGTAATTTAAATGTGCAAAAGAATAAAATCCTGCATGCCAAGCAATCGATTTTTACGTGTTATCTTATGGAAAAATGTTAATCTCCTTATTGGAAGCATTGACTAATCCCGGTTGACCAAACCTTGACCATTCACTAAGTACCGTACCAAATTTGGTTGTTGGATAATGAGACACACAAACTTTAGGAAATATATATATAAGACTAGGTAAGAACTTGCAAATTATTTGGATGTAAGGTTGCAAGACGGAATGTTAATTGACTTGACGCGTTGGCACATCACCTTTCTTCCTGGAAAAAGTGGCATATGATAGGAAAACGGTTGAGCGCCAATGGTATAAGTTATAGATTTTTGTATATTTACTACAAATTGTAAATAAAATAATACGTAAAGGTCATATGAGATTTTGAAATATATCATAAAAGAAACAAATAGCAAAGATAATACTATTACGATCATGCATTTCGATCAAAATGTGGAATCCTACCAGACAAATTACTGAATCTTTCCTGGAAGTATATCAATTCGCTAAATTGTCCGTTTTTACCAATTAAGTGTCCTGTATTTCATTACAGAGCAGTCAAACTCCGTTAACATTTTTTCACATTTTTGACGGTGTATTGCATATTTTAGCCCTCTCCTCGCTCTCTATCTTCAGCTGGTAAAGGAGTATTTTTACCGTTTAAACCTTTACCTACAAACTCATGGAGTACATTAACGTTCCACATCATCCATTTTTTCGCACACACGAATCTGAAAATTGATTTGGCTTATATCAAATATGCAATTAAGCGGATTATTGCCTATGGCAACTATCTGAATAGCAACTGTACTTTTCACCTTCGGTTAAAGAATATTTGATTTATCGGAGCCGCTTCACAATATACAGTGGAAACCATTTAACACGAAAACGCTTAAAACGAAATATCGGTTAACACGAAACGCGTGCTCAGTCCGTTCCAATGCCTATACTTTTCAGTATAAATTCATTTATAATGCGAAACGGTTTCCACGAAATACCACTTAACACGAAAATATTTTTCGGTCCCATGAAAATAAATACATGCAAAATTCTTCGAATAACACGAAATGGCATTTGAGATAGGATTTCCCCATGATTGTGTTAATATCTTCGGCTGTGTATAACATCCTACTATTGATATGTATCATGGATTTGCCTACGAGCCTAATTCCATATTTGAAAAATGAAAATTTTACCATTAAAACTGTTAACATGAAATTCAGCTAACTCGAAATTCGGATAAAACGAAATGATTGTGCTGGTCCCTAGCATTTCATGTTAACCTGTTTTCACTGTACATCACCTTATTAACCTTAGAAACACATTTTGAAATTCTTTGATCGATATATTCATAGGCCAAAAACATTTCCAGGCGTAGCCGAATAATAATAATAATAATAATAATTGCATTTAATATAGGATAATGGGAAAATGAGTATCATTTTAGTTATTTATAACGTACACCTACGGAATTTTGAATTAAATCATTGTTCTTTTTGTTATATTATTGCAATTTTATGGGGAAAATGGACCATCGTATCCGACATCACTTTATTTTGATACATGCAAGGTTCCGATAGGATGTCAACCGAATTCGTAATTTAATTTTGTATACCCGTCACTTTGGCTGCTGGAACGTTTTTAACGTGACATCCGGCGCGGATGTCTCGCCGACAGCCAATAAATGTCGCGAATAAACATTACTTCTCGATTCCGTTCGGAATGATTAACGAAGCAGAGAAATGGGAAACATGAGATAACCTCTTTTTTCCCTTCTTCTGCTGACATCGACACCCTCGTGAAAGAGTTTACTACCACCCTTCCTCAGGGATGTAAATAGCCTCCAAAATGTGGAGGGGTTGTGGAAATATTTGAAGGGGCACACCAAAATGTAAAAAAAATACAGCAAAAATAATAATCTAAAAACAATGTCTTATCTAATTTTGAATGTATTAATCGCACCAGTAAAAGTTAATTCTATACCAAAAATAAAAAAAACAATACTTTGTACTTCTATTTTAATAGTACATTTTACATATAACATCCTGCAAGGGGGCCAAGAGGACGCCGAGGACTAATAAAGGAGGCCAGGGCCCCCTAGGCTCTCCCATAGCATCGTCCCTGTACTTCCTCCCGCGAGGAGCAACCACTTCGGAAGTTAGCCTGTATAAGGTTCCATATTTCTAAGGAAGACTAAGCTGCCAAATAAATTGCAGCAGGAATTCGAGGTCAAGGAAATTTAAGAAGGACAGATTTTCCGCTTTTTAAAAATTAGATTCTAAGAAGAGCTACCGCTTGGACTGTGTCCCGCTTAAGGTGTTTGTTACGACAACTCTGGGACACTCTCCACGTCCCTAATTAAACAATGGTAGAAATAGGCCATGATGGAGTTGGCAGCGTTTCTTACCCACGCCCACTCCTTTGAAGCGAAAAACCGTGTCCTAAAGAAAAAACGAGAACGCTATCGGTATTTTTTTTAACGGACGAGAACAATTAAGCCACTTTCTCCGGTTTGCGAGAGAGACTCTTGGAACGTGATATAGGTTTTCCGTCCCCCATGTTTCTTTTTCGGCGGTGACTTTCTGATATCGTTTTTTTTTAGCTGAACAGGAGAATTTAAAGAACTTTCTCTTGTTCGCAATAGCGTCTCTTAAAATCGTCGTGAATTCGACCTCACTTTAATTCTTCCTCTTTCTTAAGATTTTGGCTATAGGGTGGAAAATACGCGGTAAACGTTTCCGCCGTGTCGGGCGTGATAATGACTGCGGGGGGGGGAGAGACTTATTAAACTCGTCGAAGCATCTGTTAAATCAGCCCATAATGAGAGGTAACTAGCGCAACGAGTTCGATTAAGACAACGTTCGTTTGCTCCATTTCGCCCCTGAAAACCGAACGAAGTTGTTCGAGGAAGGAAACCCGTATTAAACGATCGGGTTCGCTTAACAAAACATTTTCTTCCCATAATGCGAGTCCTCATCCTACCTCAACTTTAAAGAGAGAGAGAGCGAATGAACCGCGGGAAAAGTAAAAAGCGAGGTCACAACACGGCCGGACATGCTCGTACAAACTCCACGTGTTAATTAACAAAAAAAAACATTTTACCGGATTACGTTTTCTCGTAAATCGTTTTTAAGGTCTTGTCGTGTAAACGACAAGACCTTAAAAAAGATTCGTGCCTTTTTTTTGCATTAAAATAAGAATTTTTTTGACCGTTCTTTGGCGCAAGGCGGACGATGATGACGTAGTCCGAGCAAGAAGAGAGAAAATTAAATTTCAGCCGAACTTGAAAGAGGGTTTTTAAGCTCACGTTATGGATAAAGTTGAACTGACATCGTCTCTCCGATAGACATAAAAAAAAAGGTTGGGAGAATTACGTGTGCGTTTGAGCTACGAAGCGGACGTAATCAGTGGCGATTCACCGATAATAAGTTATGATTTTCTAATATATCTTTTTTTATGGCTAGTGAAGAGAAATGATCCATCATTTACACTTCACCTTGACGTGACCAAAATTAATACAGGACCTTCATCATTAATGCAGGACTTCCGTGTGATTTGCAACAATAAAAACCTCAAGATGGCATTTGTTTAAGTGAATATAAGATTTTAAAAGTTGATAATCAAAATACGGGGATGTTATGAATGCTAAAATAATAATTCAAATATCCCAAAACGCATTTCCTTGGCATTATTAAGTCTCATATCTATTTTACGTTTTACGCCATCCAAAATTAATTTATTCTTTTAAAAAATTCTTCATGAGTAAAATTTAAATACAATGCACCATACTTCACATATATCAAAGAAACACTCATTTAATGAATGGACAATTAACCGACCCGTGTGCCACATGCACTCCTCGAGCGGGGTTAAAAAAATAAGAAACGCCGTCGTTTTTATTCGAATGAGCGGGTTTTAAAAAAAAATCAGGAAATGAAAATTTCAATTAGCGACACGTGCCACGCGTTTCGTTCGACCTTAAACAACAAAAAAATCATTTGTATTTGCGCGCATAGACGTATTACCCACACAAACAAAAGGTTTACTTTTAAACTATTTATATAACTTGGCTTTACGAGCGCAATGGAGAAGGTGAATAATGGCTGAGGAAGCCAATGCATGCATTAACTCTTCGACGACCTTGGCTGAGAGAAGGCATTGTAGCGAGGGCCGTAAATGTGTGTTTTGGAAGTGACCGAGTCCCAACGGGTTTTTGTTTCCATGCCAACGGCAAAGAGCAACGGAAATAACGATCAACGGACATCGGCCAAAATATCTATAATGCAAACTACTGCGGAGGGAACAGATTGAAATTCGTCGCTCCCAGGTCCGCATAGAGTCTGTTTGTTTTTGTATCCGTCGATAAGTAAATTTTTCCTCAAAAGTCGCAAGAAAAATATCGGAGTAACAAAAGCTTTCTCGTATCCGCACGTTACGCTAGTCCAAACGATAATGTCACCGGTTGCTTTATTGTATGGGCAGCTTGGCGTTAGCTCGATGTGTCATCATGTAACTGGACGCTATATACTAACATTATAAAAAAAAAAATATCCTATTAATTTTGTGGTGGTATTAAGTTCTATAACTGGGCGAATTTTATTATAAATCTATGGAGTCATTCTCGAGTAAACTGATATTTTTTCAAAATTGACAGGAATAAACTACCCTCAATTGGTGCGCTATATTGTTCATCTCAACAAAGCTTCCATTTTGATCAATATCCTAGATAATTTCGAGAAATCGTTCAATTTCCAGAGCCGCGCATCAACTCCGTACAAACCGATTACCAAAAAACCACATTTTATGACTCACGGGCACTTGTAACTAGCACATCTAAATCTCTAACTCGACATTTTTCTCCCATTAAAACACTTTCTCTTTACACTTCGCATATAAGAAATCAATACAGAATTGGGTTTTTAAAAAATTTCGCGTTTTATACTCCCGTACAAGGGTCTCCCGAAACGTCTAACATAATAGAAAAAGATTCATGTATTTTCTTTTGCATTAAAATAAGAATTTTTTTACCGTTATTTGGCACAAGTCGGACGTTGATGACGTAGTCCGAGCAAGTCCTTCATTTTATTCCTTTTTATCCCAAGCCTATAAAAAAAAAAAATAAGAGAGGGGATTTGGGAGCGAAGCCCTCTACTCTCTCACCCTTTCTCTCCTCTGGCAAACCCCTTTCACGCCCTCCATAACGCCAGGGCTTAAAACACTGTCCGACTCTTACAAACTCTTACTTCAGCCCAAACCCTTTTTCCCTGCCCATCCCACCCCCTATGTCCTCTTCTCCCTTCCTCTCTCCTCCCAACACACTCTCCTTCACTCACCCGCCATTTGTTTCCTTCCAAATCCTCCCTCCCTCAATTTAACCTCCCACCCCGACTTCCCTCGTCCCTTTTCTCCGTTAAACCAATCTCCACCCCTTCCACCGTCCCTGTTCCGCGCATCTTTCTGTTCCTTTCCTCCTCCTACTCTCTCTCTCTCTCTCTCTCTCCTTCCCTTCCCCCCATTCCCTGTCTCTTGCCCCTCTATAGCTCTAATCCTCCAACTATCTTTCTTTCTCCTTTCTCTCACTCTTTTACCAATCTCTCTCCCTTTTCTATCTTCACTCCTCTCCTTCTCTGTCCCTTTTTTTCCTTCCTCTTTTACCCAACTCTATCCCCATCTACTCCCCCACTATTTCCCACTCCGCCCCATATTTCTTTCTCCACCGTCCTTCTCAATCCTTTCTCCTGCTTTCTAGCATACTCTTGACTCTCTCCCTCACTCTCCATTCCTCTAAACATCCATTCCTCTCCTCCCTCTCTTTTCTCATCTCCTCTCTCCCATCCTCTACATATTCTCTTCCCTTAACTCTCTCTTCTCCCTCCCACCCTCCTCCCTCCTTCACGTCCCTTCTCCCTCCCTCTCTCATCCCTCCCTCTCCTCTTTAACTCCCTCACACCTCTCTCTCCTCCCTCTCTCATCCCTCCCTACCTCCTCCCTCTCTCTCATCCCTCCCTCTCTCTCCTCTCTAACTACCTCACACTTCCCCCTCTCCTTTATCCCTCTCTCCTCCCTTATCCATTCCTATCCCTTGCATCTCCCTCTCCTTCGTCCCTCTCTCCTTCCTCCTCTCATCTTTTCCCTCTCTCTGCTTCTTTCCTCTCTTTTCTCCATTTCTCTCTACCCTCTCCATCCCCTGTCTGCGTCATCCCTACCTCCCCAACCTTCCTCCTTTCCCAGCTCTCCCCCTCTCTTTCTCTCCCTCCATTTCCCCTATTCCCTTCAAACCTCCTCCTCCCCTTCCCCTCCTCCACTCCTCTCACACGAAGGGACCGAATTTCGAGTCGGCCGCCGCGGTAACGATTCGTGATTAATAACTACCTATCGAATCATCTCACGTGACCCCACACAATCACACGCATTAAAAAAAATGCACAAAGGGATCTTTCGATATACCAATTTCGGGCTGGGAAAGTTCTCCCGAAAACTTTTTTTACGAACAGATGTTTACGGGTTAGTTTTGGCACGCCATCTTGTTCTCCCCCTCTTTCGTACCTCACGTGTGTTTGAGAGGGGAAGAATCCATTATTCCTACTCCACCTACTCGTGGGGTTAAGAGTGCAAAAGGATGGAGAGAGAGAGAGAGAAAGAGGGAGGAGATACACCTCTCTCTCTCATCCCTCACCTGCGCACGTCACGTCTCCCTCTAGCGTGCTACACGGCACAGGAGTGTCTAAAAAAAGAATCACGCTATAGCTTCGGATTGCGTAATGTACACAGCTCCATGTTCACCGGATCAATTCCTTCGTCTGAGTACGAACGCGTTAAGAGGAGGGAGATGGAGGGAGAGATAGAGAGGGAGGAAGAGAGAGGGGGGAGGGATGGAGAGAGATGGAGGAGAGAGAGGAGGGAGTGAGAGAGGAGGTAGTGAGAGAGAAGGGAGGGAGAGAGAGAAGGGAGGGAGAGGAGGAAGGGAGAGAGAGAGAGGAGGGAGGGAGAGAGAGGAGGGAGGGAGAGAGAGGAGGGAGGGAGAGAGGGAGGGAGAGAGGGAGGGAGGGAGAGGAGGGAGGGAGAGAGGGAGAGAGAGGAGGGAGGGAGGGAGGGAGAGAGAGGAGGGAGGGAGAGAGGGAGGGAGGGAGAGAGAGGAGGGAGGGAGAGAGAGGAGGGAGGGAGAGGGAGGAGGGAGGGAGAGAGAGGAGGGAGGGAGAGAGGGAGAGAGGGAGGGAGGGAGAGAGGAGGGAGGGAGGAAGGAGGAAGTGAGATGGAGGTAGGGAGAGGAGGGAGTGAGAGAGTGTGAGAGCGAGATGGAGGAAGGGAGGGAGAGAGAGGGAACGACGGAAAGAGAGAGAGTTACGCTGTTCTCCGCGCTTCCTGTTTTCACCTTCAGAGAGCGCGACCAGTCCTGCAGACTGAAAATTTAGGGTGGCAGACCGCGAATAGCACGGTCGACGACTGAAGCGTCGCGGCCTCTGTTCGAGAACACTCTTTTGTTTGTCGTTTCCGCCCGAATAACTCGGTTAAACGATGCACCGCCTCCAAGATTCAAAATGCGGAAACAAGAGTTTACGTCGTGCAGCCGTAAAATTTAGCGATTGGAAAACAAATATTAACCGCTTCCATCACTAGTTTCGCTTGTCTTTCGTTGACTTAACTTGAGCTGATTCGATATGACTTGATTTGTTTTGACTTTAGTTGATTTGACGCAGTAGCTTTATTTGTAACCCTTTGAATTTTTCCACTTCGTTATTATTTGAGCCACCACGATATCAAATGAAACCACTCCCTATGTCGAAGTCCATCGGTCTTATTTATTGTATTTATGGTTTGGCTTTATTCATGTATTGATAAATGTATCCCAATTAAAAAAATATATACAGCTCTAAAATCTATGCTTTAAATAACTAATTGTTTTCAATTCCACGGAACGCGCGAAATTTACGCCGAGGACTAATAAATGGCGTTTCAAAACGGAACCAAGGTCGTTTTTCGCCGAAATTAATGCGGAATGAAAAAATATAACTACGTTCAAATTGATTTAAATTATATACTCGCAAACAAGTTTTATCGTGAGGCGTTGGTCAATGTTTCATCGACACGAAAAGGTTCCATTGTTATTCGTTTTGTTTTTACTTAAAAAAATCATAACCGACCCTCTTTATCCTCCGAAATCGAATCTTATCCGCTTTTACACAGGCGATGTTTCGTGTTAACGGAATTTCGTGTTGATGTTCGATAAGACGTTGAATACGTATTCGATTTTATTCCGAATTCATATGTTTTTCTTGGTCATGTGACACAGATCAATATCCGAGTTTCGCGTCTAAGAAAAAAAGAATCAGAAATACGGCTGTGGCGATCAGATGGACGATTTTCAGCATTAAATCGTATTAATGTCGGTTTACAGCGAGAAAAAAGAAGCCTGCATTTCAGCCATAACACTGGCAGCCATAAGTGATCCGCATCCATTAGTATTTAACGCATTTCACTTTTTACATGCTACTCACTATCGCAGAATGAGCCCACTAATGACTGCTGAAGCATATTTATCGTGGTTTGAATAAAAAAAAACGCCGTCTTTTATTTTGTATTTGAAAGAGAAATCTCCGCCATCAAAAGAAATATAAAACAATTCCGCCAATTTCACGCGACCCTATTTCTCCATCTCGAATCTCAGAAGAAAAAAAACGGAAAAATTAAGTGGTGAAAATAAAACATTTCCGAACGCGATTTTTAACGGAGGATGAGACATGGAGCGAGGAAATGAGAAACATTCTCTTTCGTATAAGCGTCGCAGAACGAAAAAAAAATACGACAAACCGAAACGTTCCCGACACAGAGAATACAAATGGGGCGGAATCGGCGCCAGATACACTGCGCCAATCGCCAGCCTTTTTCCCCCTCCCCCTCTCTCTCTCCATCTCTCTCCGACTTCCGATATCGGAAAGCCCCTCGATTCTATCCGACCGGGCGTGTCACGTTGGGTCATGAGGTTTATCCCTCTCTTTCACCTTTCCTTTTCTCTTTCTCTCCCTTTTCTGGTCCGATTTATGCTCCTAATCGCGTTGCACACTTATTCCCTCTGTCTACACCCTTTCCGTCCGCTCGCCGTTTCGAATCAAACGTGGAAATTGCGATAGCATTCGCCATCATAAAAGACGACTTTTGACAAAATGCTACGTCATTCGACACGTGCTAATCGATATCGCCTACACCTTGACCTCGCGCACCTGGCTGCTAGGAAGGATGCGGCGAAAGGACGAATTAAAAAGATAAATCTCCTTTATCGCGCGAAGCTGTCGGAATTTTTTTAAAACGATTATATTACGATCGAACGCGCCACTTCGATACCGTAGCCAAGGCTTGTCAGGCCGCATGCGGACCTTTCTGTGCTTAACTGCGGCCCGAATGTTAATTTTTGCCTTAACTAAATCGTTCGAGATTGTATATAAATAATCTATTTTTGCGAAAAGGAGACAAGATTTTTTCACAGTTAGTGAGACACAATAAGGAAGCTTTTTATAACCCATTAACACTTTTTTATTTTAAAAAAATGCATTCGGTTTGTCCGCCCGTCCGTCCGCCCGTCCGTCCGCCTGTTCGGGCAATATCTCTGGTATCCAAATTTTCAGGATGGATTGTTCAATAAAAGGGCTAGACATGGCAAAATGTTGGCGGATCTAGGATCAGGGATTAATCGGAAAAAATGGTAAAAAAGATAAATAAAGGATGCACATGTATGCAACCCGAAAACACATCTGCAATACATCGCTTCTGCAATCTTTACTTCGCTGGAAAGATAGCAGTCGGTGAAAAAAGCGTCTTGCGTAATCTGCTCTGCAATTATTTCCTCGCTTATTGTTTTAAATGCAACAGAACGTTCAATCTTCTAGATAAAGTCTATTTTGACAACTCTGGTCTTCATTAAACAACTGTAATCATAAAGCGACCCATCTATAACCTCCGTCGCTTCAATGCGGCCCTGATGCTTCTTAAGAGTTTGGCATGCATGCAGTAGCCTGAACGCGGATAAATAATATATGCCTAGCGGTCGAACGCAGTTCCGAGTGAGACATAAAAAAACTACGAATAAAACTGAAGAACCGGTATATCTATTCAACACGATCGACAAAGCTTCCGATGAATCAATCGAACGTTCCCAGTTCTAACGTCCTCCGACAGAGCGTGCGACTAACGTCCTCGACCTTTCGAAAAATCTCACGTTCTTAAGATTACGTTTGATGCGAGGTGGATTGGACGATTGGGGAGAGAGTAGGGGATATGAAGGGGGGGGTGGGTGGAAAAGACGCAAAGATTCCACAACGGACAACAAACAAGTTGGGGTCTCCGAGGCCGTCTACCACATGGCGATCTTGACCCACATTTTTCATCAGTTAGATCCAGGTGGGAAATACACCTCGAAACGTCATTTGAACTTCGAAGCTTAAAAGCGTACTCAGCCAGCGCGGTTTTATATACCTTGTACCTGTTTTATTTTTTTCGCGAGAAAGGTCGCTTGCTTTTACGAGTCACCGGGATATGTACAAGGGCTCTTAACGGGGAAAACAATCTCCCATCTTATGGAAGTCGTGCTTGAGTAGAGAGACGAGACGAAGTCGGTTTAGTCGATTAGTGGTATAAAGTATTCATCGTCTTCTCTTGCATAAGATAATAAATCAGTTCCTAAAGACGGACGACTTTCGTCGAACACGCCTTCGAATAGATAAGAGACTCATTCTAAACAATAATTATAGGAATTGGTTTTAATTAATGTTACACCCGGAAGAAAAAGCGGTCGTTCTTTTTTTTTAATTGTGGATTTTTTAATTAAAGCGTTGGGTATGAGCGTCAACGTTGATATAATATTATAGGGGAAAAGGGTTCAAAATTACAAAGGGCATCGTAACATTACAGTCGTTTGCTCTAAACAACTGAGTAAGAACCCTCCCTCAAAGTTTTAGCTTAGTATACAGTATATCCTCTGCTTTTTTTTACGACTACAGCATTTCATTCAACCTAATTTGTTGGAAAGAAAGTTATGTTTAAAACAGTACAGAAAAAATATTCGAAATATCTCAACTAAAATGTTGGGATTAATATTATGAAAAGGAATCTAAAAAATAAATAATTTTTATGGAAAATATAGTCATTAATAGCCATGTGCCGCAAATTATGCATCAACAATGATAATCATACAGCATTCTCTTACTTATGCCTATTTTATAAATGAAAATTTTAGCATAAAAACTTTTAACATGAAGTGTGTTGAAGTAGTTCCCAATATATATTTTTAATAATCAATTGGTACTATTTGAAATTAACACCCCAACGATATTTATCTCTCAATTTAATCAGGACAAATTGTGAAATTCACGGTTAATGTCCGAAACTGACTATAACCGACATTATACGTATATATACGTATATCGCCGTCTGGCTAATATCAGGAATAATAGTCATAAAATACACATTTCATACACTGTTAAGATAAAAAAACATCATGAGATCATTTCAAAGAGAAGAGCCAAAATTGAAAATGAAATTTACCAAAAAACTACTCTTCGAATTTATTTTAATTAACCTTTGAGAGAAATTTTGAAAAAAATTGAGTAAAATACATCTTAAACTACCCAAAGCAGATCTTGGTGCTTCTTTACTGCCGTGACTTGCAATTTCAACGGGTGGTAAGAATAGTATTTTTAACACATGAATTCACTGAATAATAGGAGCAAGGTCAATCCGGACAATCTATATTTCCGGAAGTTTGTTTGCAAGCCATTTTTTAATTGAATTTTATAATTATTTAAAATTACGATACAAACCCCGGACTTGAAGTATTAAACGGAAAAAAGAGTGAAATTATCATTTTTGAAAAGACTACGAATTCATGCCTAATTAGCTTAAATATTTGATTTTAACCGCATAAAAACGAGAAATTTTAAAATGTATAACAATGGGAAATTTTATCTACCATGGAAACACTAGAATGCTTTTAATAGTATGAACATCTATATCTATAAAAGGCTTAGGATGTCAGCAACAACTCGACTTTTCGATATGCAGGCTTTTATTGATTTATTCATATAAATTCGAAATATTGGCATCTGAGCATCGGACCTGGATCGTTTTAAAGAAATAAGTACTATTGTTGTAAAATCGTATATAGCTTACGAGCGTAAAATTAACGTGTTTTATAAGCCGTTTAAATGAAGAGAGGGTAAGTGGAAAAGGAGAGGGGGAGAGAGGGAGGGGAAAAGGAGAGAGGGGAGGGAGGGAGAGAAAGGAAAAGAGAGGTGAAAGGGAGTTGGGGGAAAGGGGAGAAAGGGAGGGGGAAGCAGGAGAGAAGGGGGATAGGGGGAGAGGGAGGAGGGAAATAGGGGAGAAGAAGGGGTATGCAGGAATGTAGTAATAGATAGGGTAATGGGAAAGGAAGAAAGGGTGAGGGGGGAAATGAAAGAGGGGGAAAGAGAGAGGTGGGAGGGAGAGAGGGGAAAGGGGAGAGACAAAGAGGGGGAGCGGGAGAGAGGGGGGATAGGAAGAGAGAGAGGGAATGTATCAATAATGCAAGAATATAGTAAAAATACGTCTTTAATAGAATAGTTTTTTATGGGGATGTCATTTGCACCATTAATTGATTCACATTATTATTAATAAATTAATTGAAAGAAATCCGTGTAAACATTACGTGGGTACAGCTCTTGCCGGAATGCCTCCTCATGAACTGAAGCTTAAAGTAGGAGCCGTTATCATGCTCCTTAGAAATTTAATGCCATTTAGACGACTATGTAATGGTACAAGACTTCCTGTTACTCGAATACAAACACACATAATCAAAGCAAAAGTGATCGGTGCAGCAAACTCAGACAGAATACTTATTCCAAGAATCTCACTCATTCCATCAGACACAAATTTACCATCCAGTTTCAATCGAAAACAATTTACCATACAATTGGCTTTCTCAATGACAATCAATAAATCACAAGGCTAAACATTTGATAAAATGCCTTTACCTACCTAAGCCTGTTTTTAGTCATGGACAATTTTGTTGCTCTATCAAGAGTCAGATCGTTTGATTCACTTACTGTAGTGTCAGGAAAGAACCCATAAATTGACAATTGTGTCTTTAGAGAAATCTCTGATTAAAAAATATAAGTTCAAAAAAAATTAATGCCTGCATGTTTAATTAAGAACCTTTAAGATCTGCTAGATCAGCGTATGCTACGCGGGGTGCAGATAGTATATAATTACTTCTTTAGATTTTGTTACACTTTTTAGTCTCTTAGAGTCACACATAGACAAGCTACAGGAAGACGAAATCGTAAAAAACCGCCTCATACTTTGGAACACGCGGAACTCGAATATTCATTTAAATCTATCTTTTTTCAGTCACAATTTTTTCATATCTCGTACGTGCGAAAAAAATAATCACGAGCCAAGTCAGATTGTTTTTCGCTGAATTCTAAGTCGTTTATTGCGATTCTGACTACTGCGATGCGATTTTAAGTTTAAGATCAGCGCAGAAAATAACGGCCAGAAATTTTTCCACTATGCCTCAACTCAAATCTGTTAAACATTCATAAAAAGATATGGACGTTATTCTGAGAAACTTAGGCGACCGAGGTAAAATAATTCTTTTGTGGAGGAGACTTGAAGGTGAGCACGACGCACGAAAATTCGAAATAAAGATAAGAGTTAATGGTGTTTCAAACACGAGCGACGATACCGATGAAGAAAGAAAAACGAAGAGGAATAAAATTTTAAGACCGAAGGGTCTTACGAGGCAACATTCATCGATAGTTTCGCCATCCCCTTTATCCAACGCGTTTTATGCACTGGTACCTTGCTAAATTTATGCGATCGTAACCGTAACTCCGACATTAGCCGAGGAGAAAACAATGGATTTTTATGCAGCACGAATCAAATTTCATGGACGTTGCACGCGCTAAAAGAGCTGAACAAATCCACGCGAAGAACAAAGGCGAGGGTCGAAAAATTCCAGGCCCTAAGTTGCCATTACAACAACAAAATTCACGTAATATCTTCTTCTATTTCATTTCGAGTTCTTTTAAAAAACTTTTTTGAGATTCAATCCTTGTTTATGTGTAATATTTCAATGAGCTACACCAGTAATAGTCCCACATTTTAGGTACCTCTCTCCTTTTTACAAGATATGAAACTAATTTGTTGAAGCCAGTACTACGACGTACGCGGACGGACTTTTAGTTTAATAAGAGTATGAACCCACCTTACGTAGGATGCCGTGACCGCACGAGAAATTAATTGGACGGATAGATACAAGAAATCCTTATCTCTGACAGCAATAAGAGAGCAGAATAGTGGAGTAACATACGTTAAGCCGGTGACATTCACCCCCTAATACACGCCTATTGCGGTGGCTTGAAGGGTATTTATTCCGATTCATATTCCTTATTTTATTCGTGAAATGATCCTTTTCGGTCTGATTTATACTTTCATTTGAGGTCGATTAACTGAATACGGTTACCTTCTTAAAGAAAGGAGACAAAATTTAGCATCTTATTGACGTTTTATTCAGTACGGCCTGTTTCGCAACACTCGTAGCATATTCGAGCGAGAAATATGAACACGCTACGAGAGAGTAGCGAAGCCGCTGAATAGAATTATTGAGAGAGAGATGTCTGAGAACTAAGATTTTATTTTTACTTTTTCGTGTGCGAAGTGTATAAAGAAAGCCTGATCGTGTTGGTGAAAAATTTCACTTCTAAATTTTGATAAATATACGCGTTTAGGTCGTTCACGACCGGAAAAAGTGGGTTTTACAATCCTGCTTGTGCGTACTTTGTCTCTTGTTTGTGCGAGGCTATATAGGCCAGACCAGGGGTCGACAACCGAATTAACAAGAGCGACTGAAAAGAGACGCAGACAGGGGTGCATTGTGTGCGACGCACACGGGCGGCCAAACAACGGGGGCGGCCGATTTATCATCAGACGCGTACAGTAATTTTAACATATTATAATATGGCGTATATTCTTTCATACTTATTGGATACGGAAGTTTATTAAACCATAAGGCCGTTTTTTAAAATTTTTGTAAAGAAAGCCTAAAAATGGTGAAAAGTTTGAGACCTGCACACGGGCGGCCGCCGGTCGTAGTATTAATGAATATGATGGTTCTTATTTTAGTAAAGAAAGCCTAGAAAGGGGCGACAAATTTGAGACTTGCACAAGGGTGGCCACCGGTCGCAGTATTAATGAATACGATGGTTCTTATTTAAAAAAATTCTATTAATATTTTAGAACATCATTATAAGTAAACGTGAACTTCCGGGAATTGGAATCACAATCGAACCGGACGTTTAAATCACTTTATATGGGTAGAAGGAGTTTATTTAGGGAACCGCAACTAAGTCCTTAAAGAGCTGCATTCGGCTAACGAATCTGAGATTGCCGAAATTTCACATTTGTATAGGATATCAACCGGAATAGGATCCTTGCTGAAATGAATCGTATCGTGCAACAAAGGGGGATACGTATCTTATTCCTGTCGATTTAATAGAAAATGACGATTTTTTTAATTGTGAAATTCATCCAGTTATATAGTTTTTGCCATAGCACCATAAAATAGGCCATATATTTTTTAAAAAATAAGTATAGCCTCTAAGTAAGTTACGTTAAAATATATCGAGTTCTACATCTGGCCATCGCCAAGCTAACTTTACAGTAATGTAAACAGTCACACTATGGATATGATACATTTTGAGCAAGGCACGTTGCGCTGCTATTCTCTTCTTTCGTATCAAGCCAGTTTCTTGAATTTAATTCTTGACTTAAAGAGAATAAATTGAAGAAAACGAGTCTGGCTAATACGCTCCTTCTGCAAAAATTATTATTATTTTAGCTAATTTCCTTCAACCCTAAAATACGCTTATTTTGTTAAGCACATTCCAGATTCAAAATCAACACAGAAATAAATTCAACTTTCCATCATTGAAAATTTCGACATCCGAACACGAAAACCAAATTTTCTCATCACTTCAGGAGACATGTCGGATCAATCTCAAAACTTCCCCGTATTTTACGAAAGGTAAACGTATCACTTGCTCTACAGGTACTACATTATGCAACTTACATTAGTGTTAAAGAACACTAATCTCGCATCCTTAACGGAATGTTTTTAAACCAATTCTCTAGAAACACGAAATATTTCAAAAACTCATCACAATCAACCAATATTATCTCGATCTAAAAACTTGTTGGATAATAAAAGAAAATATTCACTGAATCGACGCAAAAACACTAAGGTAACAACATATATTCCACATCAGCGAAAGCCCCGAAAAGGGTAATAGTGAGCAGATGAAGAGAAACCGGCTACACAATCTTGGATACACGACCTAGTTTAATATTCACAACAGCGGTTTCCAAAAATCACAAACCCGCATCTCTCTCTATGCCGCGTTCAATCACAGTTCATTAACAACACCTAATAGGCACGCAATTGCCATTAAAATAACCATCTTAAGAGAAAATATGGACGTAAATGATACGTCCTAAATATTTGACAGGTGTATATTGTAGCTCTCAATATTATGACGGTTAAACAGACATTAAATATAAGGCAAATATATTGCGCCCCCTCCTCCGCCCAAGGAAACCACAGTTTGGAAACCATTGGTTGACACTGACGTAACAATGGAGTTTGGGAGCATATTATTCATGCATTGATCCGTCCGGCGATGAATCGAAACGAAGATTTATGTACGTCATTAGCGAATAACGCATTCGACTGTTTTAATTGTCGTGATTACTGAGCCTGATTGTTGCGCAAACCTATTCGGGAGTCCGCCGTGACCCATTTTGCGAGATTGGGAGAAAGAGGTCCTCGTGGATTGGCGAAAGTTTTTTCGCCACTGCTGCTTGATGAATATTCATGAATACTGACCGGATAGCGAGTGGCGTTGAAACGAAAAAAAAAACTAAATGTATTCGATTCTTTCAGGTAAACTTTGCATATTTCCTTAAAGACTGGAAGGATTATTTCTTTAACGAAAGACCAAGAGCAACACCGAGGCAGTTTTATTTATTTTTGAGCCACGCTACGAAATAAATTGTCAAGAAGGGGGTAGAGAAAGAGAAGAATGACTTTTTTAAATAACATTCATTCATTTCAATAACTTTAGATGAATACTATATTAATGTCGGTCTCATAATTAGATGTTTTCAAACACTACAATAATGCAGATTTCTACAAATGATGGCAGCTGATCGAGGAAAAAATCCTACATTCGAGTTTTTAGTACGAAGAAAACACTTAATATTTGATAAATGCGTTATAAAAATTTTTAATCCAAAATTAAAATAAAAATAAATTTTTAACGACTTTTATATTAACGACTTGAAAGGAAAAAACAGTAGGAAGAACTTCAATTTTGGTGTTCTACGAATGTTATAATAGTATGAGTTGAGTGATCAAAAGTAAATATACTTATATAAAAGTTTTATGGCAAATTCTACGTTAATTTACATTCAAGAGAAACACTCAATAATCAAAAGTTAAGTACTTATCTCAGGTATCTCCAATGGCCACAACAAGGCTATGAAAAACCAGATGCGCATTTCGGTTACAAAGCAGCCGTCTTCAGTGATAATTTACCGAAAGTAGATTCTAAAACAGGATTTCTCAAACATTTTTTTTTGCCGTGTACCTCTTTTAACTCAATCAATTTAAATGCCCCCTTATAAAATAATGCTGCGAGTATTACACAAAATAGATTTTTTTAAAAACGAACGATTTTACATATAATAAATAACAGTTATTGAGATGAATGTGCCCGTTTACCATGGCATCAAGAGTCAATCATCTTGGCCAGCGGAAGCAAACAAAGTACTTAAGGCTGCAGTTTACTGTTGCGTGCACTCAATATTTTTAGAGACAAAATACACTGTACTGTTTCTGTGCACACATAATGTATAAATTTATTGTAACATATATTCTATAACAACTTCAAAATTAAGAAGCCGATTTGGAGGGTCCAGTGTCATAATGTCAGCCATTACGTAAATTTTCTAAAGTACCCCAAGGGATACGTGTACCCCACTTTGAGAAACCCTGGTCATTAAACAAAAAACTACTCATCCGAAAAAAAAGTGAAGCAAAACAAATATAAAAACTTCCGTATTTTCCTCCGCTCTGAACAAAATAGTTAGCAACACCAACCATTCTATCTTTTATACCAACAAAAAACAGAATGATCTTTTAGGCTCAACTTTCAGTGAATTGCAGACGGTTGCTTTGTAGTCTACATTCGCATATGATTTTTCATAACCTTTTTTTCTAAAAAAAATCCATTATGTATTCAGTTTGTATGCCTATCTTTCCGTCTGTCTGCACGGGAAATATCTTTAGAATCCTGTAGAAACCATATTTTCTGGATTGGCTCTATACGAGAGCTATTAGACATGGTGAAAATTCTGGTGGATCTAGGATGAGCTGCTGGGGAATAATAGGAAAAAATTCCAAAAAGTACGTTTCTACCGATGTAAGCAACCAACAACACAGCGCATGTTACGTACGATTCTTTAACCCGATGAAAAGATGTCGTCTTATGTAATTTTCTCCGCAATTCTCTACTCATTTGTTATCTTCGTTTCGGCTTGAGGTATTTCTGTCCTTGAATTTCAGGTAAAAAAATTACCTACACGTGCGCTTATTTAGCTTCTCCCGAGAGGGATTTTCACCTCTTGAGGTAAATTTTATCTTTCTAATCAGGAGTGTAGCGGAGTGAGAACGTTTCGCTAGTCGCAAATGAATCGTTACGGAACAGTGCCTAAAATCCAGTCACGAATAATCGCTGAGTGCAGTATATGATGCTGGGAGTCCTAGCGTTAAAGCAATACTTTTTCTTACAATGACAGTCGCCGCAGTGTGTCCTCCACTGTAGTCTTTTGTGGACCACTATCCCTTCAGGAGGACCACATCACTGTAATCAACCCTCTAACATCGCTGTCATTCTAATCGTCATCACAAATTCATCCGCATCAACCATTTACGATGAGTAAAATGGCTTTTCTACATTTCATATTCTATTCATTCCCAAATAAAGAAGACGTTTTCATTCCGTTTTTCATTCATTACTTTAAAATGTCGTGTTTTTTTTTTAAAGATAACGCCCTTCCTCTTGCTTTAGCATTGGTATCTAACTTGTTCTCGCAAGTTTAATCAATAAACACAACCCCCGCAAATGTTGAGGGCTTATTGTGCATACAAAATTTCCTCTGGCTATATACGAGTTATGTTAAGTTACCCTAGAGCTAATTTCTTCATTACCTTTTACAATTCTAAGATTTTTACCAGTTAGTCTTTCCGGAAGAGATAAATACATAGTAAAATGGAGATGTATACATTTATAAAATAAAAAAAATTATTCATTCACGTTAATATTTTTCGTCTTTCCCTCCAAAACATACGTAATATCAACGAGAGGTTATCTTTCGCGCGCTCGCCAAACGAATTCCACTTGTTTTCATCCTAATAGAGCTTGATTGCGGAAAAAATCTCAACATTTCCCGTTATTTACATTCAACGAAGGTTGAAACCCATACATTCATGAAGTTGCGACCACACAAAATGCCATCTTGCTTTAAAAATGAGACGCGATCCACGATTTTAGGGAAAACACCCTACGCCACGGAAACGTCACACAATATGGCTAAACTAAGCTCATCCCGCATCCGGCGGAGATGACATCTTTTGTTACGCCAGCAAAGCAAGGTTTCGCGCCCATGTCAGAGGCGACGGAAGCGCGATACGCAACATAAGCCTATCCCACGAGATGGCTACGCATTCGCATGGACGGCTTACCGCACACGGAGGCGCAGTACTCGTCTCCTTATTCCACCCTTCCCTCCATTAATGCATTTTCGCGCCTCTCTCCCCGACATCTGCCTCTCACCTTCGAGCCAAAGAGCCAAGGAATTTACTACCGTCAAATAGGTACTCCCGGGCCTATTTTACCCTTGTACACCGAACTCGAATGCCAGACATTGGTACTTGGCATCCGGATGACAAAAGAAGATTTTTACGAGTTAACCCGTTAAAATAGGACTGGTGACGCGAATTCCTCTCTCGCGTTCTTGCCATACGAATCCCATGAACATCTCCGTCCCAGCTTTGGCTAAGGCAGGGACGGCAAATACGTGGCACGCATGCGATTCTACTTGGTGCGCGTAAGCTTGTATTACCTGAATAAAATAAGAAGTCTCTAACAGAAGGAGTAAACTAGTGGCACGCGAAAAGAAATTCTGATGGTTCACATTACTTTCTTGGCACGCGACTCAAAAATCAATTGCCATCCCTGGGCTAAGGAGAACCGAGGGGTCGGCCGGGTAACTGAAATGCCGTTTAATCCATCTTGGGGGAAAAGTTTTTTAACGAAATGCGTGAAAAATCAAATTTGAGCTTTTATCATAAGCGAAGGTCGACTATTTAGAGATTTCAGATACACTATTCAATCAGAATTCCTCTGCTACTTTCTTTTTCATGACTACGATGCGTCGTCTGAATGCTCTAGATTGGGCTTATTCAAACTGAACCTAATATTCAAAAGAACTTTTAATTATTAGCACAGAAATATTCTAAGTGTTTACTATTTCTCTTCCAGTCCGTCACTGCGCTCTCCTACACCTAAATCACGAACTACTTTTTCCAATGATTCAACTTTATCGAGTCTTTCTAATACTTTTAATTTCTATTCCGTGGGCGAAGCCACTGTTTTTCTATTACAATTTTTTAAAGATAACAACGGACAACAAAAATGAAGAACATAATGACGTTGAGCTCAAAAACTCGTCGTTAACTATGAAATCGAGATAAGAGAGCTTTAACTGATACCAGCCAGGAGCCAGAAGGTTGAGATGAATGCGAACGATGGAAAGGAGTAATTCGCTGTAATTGGCATTACTATGCGGAATCTTGCCACCTTAACGATAAAAATAAAAACTGCAATGCTCTTCATATTTTAGTGAATTTGTAAGCCAAAAACTTTTCATTATACCAAGGAGAAGATTCTCATGAAATGAAACTATTAAACCGGGCATCCGATTTTCGATTGAGAGGAAGTCTACCGTAACAGTAAAATAACTATAATAATGATTCCGCAAGAATATCAACATGTAATACGTCGTTTTATGATGGTCGTTTATAGTAATTTGATTTTTCAATTTTTTCGTGCGTGTGGTTGCTGAGTAGGTCTCTGTCGCGGGCGATAAGATTCACAAACCTACCAGAAACTGTGTGATTTTGGGTCCCTGGGCGCGGGTTAACACTAGAGATTGTGTTCGAGAATTCTCGTCTAGAGAAATTCATATTTTTCAAATTCTCATTTCTCGAGAAATTTTTTTTCTCTAATATTCGAGAATCTCGAATCTCGAAAAAAATTTCTCGAGATTTCGAGATTCTCTGCATGACATAAGAATGAACCGTCCATTAGGCGATAACACCTCTGAAATAAGTGCGAATCTCCTTGATGCATTGAAAAAACAAACTGCCAACAGAAGAGATGTGCCATTAATTTATTTGATAAAGTATCTTCAAGACCCAAAATGCCTGCATCTATGTAAAAAATACGATTTCTTTGCGCTAAGTCCAAAAAATGAAATCGTCAAAACAACAAAATTAATCATTAACAGACTATACCATTATTCAAATTAAAAGAATACTACACTGAATCATGTTGAAGAACCAGTTGAAGAAAACTTAAAAATGGATCAAGGTGATAGTCTGAGCCTGAATCAACAATTGGAAGAATCGATCCGTAAATGGTTGATGCCAAGCCAAGTAATTGACGATGACTTCCGTTCGTTATCAAAAGAAATGAACGTGTATAGAGGCAACGGGAAAACCAATTTGGATAAGCTGAAAAATGCCTTAAGTACAATTAAACCAACGTCGACCCAAAACGAAAGAAATTTCTCTATTTCTGGAAATCTGGTCTCTAGTTGTAAGAGAAGGGCAAGATTATCCGACAAATCAATAGACTGTCTGTGTTTTTTAAAACATTACTTCCTAAGATGTGATAAAAAGTAATGCACTGATAATTGTATTTTAATCTTGACCTTTCTGTCATATTACCTTTGTTTGTTATTGAGTTTCAATTAAACATCATCTAAAGACTAAAAATATGGTATTCATTTCGAAATTACTTCTGTTGTAATGCTAAAGAAAATTATTATCGAAAATACTAAGTAGCTCACTTTTGTACGAGAAATATTAATTAAAATTAATTTTTTTTAATTCAGAATTATTATCTTCCATTATCACTTTTTAAGAAAAAAATATTTTATGAACATTTTTACGAGCAATTGCTTTCGCACTCGAGATTTCTCGAGACTGAAAATAAATTCTCGAATTCTCGAGAGAAAAAAATATTGGGAAAAAAGAGAAATCTCGAATCTCGAGAATGAAAAAAGTCGAGAAATCACAATCTCTAGTTAACACTTCGTTTACCCTCTTATCCTTTCCATCTTATGATTAGTGCCAGTGTGAGTGATGAGTGCATGAGAATGATTGACAACAGGTCCCTGACAAGGAATAATACCCCATAAACCTGTAAGTGTGCCTTTTGTTAAATTTTCATTTATCATTATTTTTATTTTTCCGTTCCTTCGTTCAATCACCTTTTAAACTTCGCCTCTAATGTCTTCTCTAAATATTTGCTTTTTTACGCTTAAGGACATCTTTTTAAGCATCGATTTCACCGTTGCCTCAGCTCCCCTACTTTTTAATTAAACTGATGAAGATGAAAACTCTCTTGTTCTACGTTAATAAATTGGGAGATAATGCACATAAGTGATTTTTTTAAACACCTTAGTTATGTACGTATAATATTATTTTCCCGTGTTTTAATAAAGAATAATAGCATTTTTATTATAAATAACTTTAACATTTAAGTATTAAATTGATATTTAATTACAAGAATATAAACTTTTGGCATCTTTGCAGGAACATTTGGAGCATTTTGCAAGAGTCGCCTGTGGCAAATGCCATACCCCTGCCACGTCATCAGAAAACTCCACAATTATCACCATTAATTCATTCTATCCCGAACGTTTAGTTGACCTCCGACGTTACTCCAGTACTGAAGATTGGCAGCCGGTTCCAATATGGTTCATCACCTTATTCCATCTGTTTTCCCATCGCCTGTCAGTGTTTCCTATCTCGATAAGTACTCGCTAATGAACACTAGTCAATTGTCCTCCACAATGGGACAAACGTGAGCACACTGACTCTCGCTTCCGCGAGGCTATTAACTCCCATCAATAAGATAATTCATACCGCACACAACAACACGACCTTCAAATCGGTGAGGAGGTCCGCGTAACTCGGCGCGTCAAACTTTTTTGTTTATCTTATTCGTTGACGGCGAATAATTTTCGAAAGCGAGGACGTAATCCGAGGCGTAAATTCGTCTCCGCATAAAAATAAACTATTACGATCCCTTGAGAGAACTCTTCCGCCTCAAATCGACGCGTCAGGAAGAAACTATACCGTCAAGTGGTTCGAAACGTTTCTGGAGTCGTTACGTTTATGGGATTCGGAGACCCCTCGTAGGTGTCATCAACCGGATGTAGTTGATTCTCGTTTCGTCGATCGAGGAATCGCGCGTCTCTTTAAGCCGAATTATTGTAGTCAGACGTCTGTCAGACGACCTCCTCCGGCCGAGATGAATGACGGTCTTCAGCGGATGAGTCATCTCTCGTAGGATGTACGCCGAAATAATGAGCGAGGCCTTGTGGACAACGATGTAAGGGTACTTAAAATAAAAACTAATTCCTCTTTGCGTGCGCGAAATTGGGTCAAAAAATATTGTCCCTAATGAGACGAATGAGGCCGAAAACCCGAACATCGCTTTTTCGGTCTCCGTGTTTCTCTTGGAGGGAGCGACGAAATTTCCTAAATAATTGTTGCGTAAAAATCCTGTCTCAGACGGCGGCACAATGTTACGAATTTTGACCATTCATTCTGATTCGTTGAGGTAGCCGATTGTCATTTGTTGACGTGAAGCGTGCAAATCGGTATTAAGTAGGCCGCAAAAAAAAAAACATTTCGTACAGGTTGCGTAATGTCAATTATACGATCAATGAGAATAATGATACGTGGTTAGTACGCGTTCCGTTCATTTCCCTTTCGGCCGAATATTTCCTACACCGAATTCGACCGACGAGGTCGTTTTCGTTCACATCAACCTTGGGCATAACCTTCGCCAACGATCCCACGGCCGACCACAAGACGCGGCAAAGCAGGGGAAAAAAACGTTCGCTTGGCCTCCAAGCCGCGCATGCTTTCCAAACGCTCGAAATGGTTTCCATCGAAAAGGAAAACGCACTTTCCAAAAACCTTTCCTATGACCTGCCCTAATTGTCGGGTAAGGGTTTTTTTTTACACGTCTCTAAAAGAAAGGGGCAACTTCAAGGAAATGATGTCCCCCTCCGATGGCCCTTTAAAAAAAAAATCTCGAGGGGTTCGTAAAAATCCGTCGTCTTTTTCTCCCTCCACTGTAGGCATCTACCGGCCAAAGCGCTAACTAGCGAGAGAGCGGCCTTTCAAAACAAAAAGCATCTTGCATCCTCGGCACGGAGCTTCGATTATTCGATTCCAGCAGCGAGAGAGAGAGAAAGGGAATGGGGAGTGGGAGGGAGAGAGAGAGAGAGCTTGGGGGCAAACCAAAGAGTAAGCGAGGTAGTAAGTGGGGAAGTGTATGTTAGTGCACGTTGGAACGGGAAGAGAAGAAAGCGTGGCGGAGGGGAGGGATTAAGGAAAAAGAGGAAAGGAAGCGAAGGATAAGAGGGGGGGGGGGGGGGGGAGGGGGTCACCAGTGCAGCCGTAGCTCAAATGCCGGTGTTCTGTGTGTTTGAGGACAGTCTGCGAGGTGGTGGGCCTTGTGCCGATTTCAGGAGGGACTCATCCAGCGGACAAAAACCATCCAACTGGTCGTTCTTTTCTCTCCGGTGGTTGATTTGGCTCTCCTAGAGTGATAAAGGTGTATAGCCCGCTCTTCTTTTTTATACGGAGAAAAGGGTGACGCATTGAGGGGGAGGCCGCTGCACAATCCACTCCCGCGCACGCGCACTGCAGCTGCAAGGTGAGTGTACCTGTCCGATATCAAGGCTGTTGATTAACGGAATCGAACTTCGAAGTGGTGTTCATATTGGCCGGTGGCGGGAAATGAATCGTCCGTGTGATTGGATGAATGGATTTATATATCCCGAGAATCGGTTCGTTTTGATCTGAAGCGTGGTTTGTCGGTGGTGGTGGTGGTGAAAGGCCAGTGGCGTACCTGAAAATCTGGGTGGGGGGGGTTGTGGTGGGTGGGGCCAGCAGCAAATAATGGGGCCCCCTCCTATGGATATCTTAGTCAGTAATGGATATCTTAGTCAGTAGGGTTTGAACGATTGGGGCCCCTCTAAATTCCGCACCCCCCCGCATTGCGGGGGCTATCAGTACGCCACTGTAAAAGACCATGAATAGTGGGTGACAGTTCCGGAATGCGAGATGACACCATAGAGAAGGAATGTTAAATTGAAGTCGTGGGGGATTAAAATTGGTTAATTCGGAATGCGAGGCGGTAAACGTAACGATAATGATTCTCGGTATTTATTGAGATTCATATACATATATGTATATATACTAGCAGACTTTCCCGTTGAATTTCAACGGATTTAGTGAAGCTACTACAGCACAACATACAAACTCATTAAAATAATAGTAGATACTTTTTAAATTACAATTAGCTTTTCTTAACAATTAATCATATTTGCTTGTAACAATCCGTTTCCGAGCCTATTGCATTCAAATATTACGATAATTTTATTTCCTATCATATTACTTTCGCCAAATCCAGCTTCATTTCTTGTGTAATTATGCCTCGCTGAAATATTTACTTTTATGGCTTGAAAAAGCAACGTACAGTTGTCCAAGATTGAACACTGACTGGTAAATGTACACCAGATACGTGAGTCTATTTACGTTAATAAACATTATAATGTAGAATATAATGATTTTACTTATAAAAATGTAAGATTCCAGTATTCGATAGACGAAAGAAGGTTCAATTACTTTCATCAGTCGTTATAAACGCTTCCAGAATAATATTCAGTATCTATTTACGTTGCTATCCATAAACATCGATCGTTTCGTTGTCTAAACAAAAGTGCGAATCGAATTACGCTAAACTTTCGTATATTTATAAGATTCATTGAAGCTAATTGAATCGGAGGTAAGAGTGACGGCCGCCTTGGCAACGCCCGGAAAGAGTACGAAGAATCCACAAAATTTCGAAACAAATAGTGTATTTCTGAAAACGAAAACGTCGACAGTATAACATGTAAACTTCGCAGGAATAAGATAGTATTGAGTTTTATTCGTCGAATAAAGCAAAAAAGAAAAAAATCGGTCCATATTTACATATTTTAATGCTTGAAGGAAGAATACCTTGAAAGTCAAGAAATGGATTCATACGTGTTATCTTATGGAAAAATGTTAATCCCCTATATTGGCAGCACTGATTAATCCCGGTTGACCAAACCTTGGCCATTCACTAAGTTAGGATGTAAGGAAGAATCGTACCAAATTTAGTTATTCTAGCTTTTATCGTTTAGGAGGAGTCCCATGAACAAACACACGCCTCAAAATATATTATAGTAGATATATATATACACATTGATGTAATAACTTTTAGATGCCATATATTTTTATTTATTTGTGCAAAATTCAACATTCTCACATTCGTACATAAAAATTATAATGCTTCAAAGTTGTTACGTTTCAATGTGGAAACCCTGTATATTTTTTAATTGACAATTTTAAAAAAATAATCGTGCAGTTCTCGAATAATTAACAAAATATACTGTTTCGTATCCCTGTGTTGCCTTATGATCGCCTCGTATACTCTCTCTTCTACCTACTTGTTCAGAGAAATGAGATAGCAAAAAATTTTAACTGGGGGGGAAGGCGCATGCGGCCCGAGGGCCATATGTTTGAGGTCACTGATTTAGTGGGTTCATTTAAAGGTCTCGTTGACTTTTGCATTATTTTTTATTCCGCTCGCGCGCCACACACCCAATAAATGTGAAACTCCTATTTTTAAAAATTGTCTCTCCCATTATTCCGATTATACTGTAAATATGCTTAATCGACAGCATAGGAGAAATAAGGATGAAGGACAACATTTAAATGTTGAAAAATTTACATTTGAAGTGCTCATTATATAAATTTGCATCTTTCTTAATCCTGTTTCCTGTTTTCAACAAAATATTGGTATTTGCGTATTAACGGGTGACCCAAACAAATCTGCTGTAAATTGAAAGTTATGTGGTTGAGTTGGTGAACCCAAGTAATTTTAAAATTAACTACAAAATTGTTTGGGTCACCCGTTAATACGTAAGTACCCAAATATTTAGTCTCATAAATATGGAATACGGCCCTTCATATATTACATCTATTTTGCCACAGTGCGACTCGATTTTGAGATTCATGCCATAGTTTTTCACCTAATCTCGGATACGGTGCGGGATCAAGAAGGAAGGAGGCGGGGGCGGGTTCATGACGCTATTGGCGCGGCGGAAGTCGCCCCATCCGTGGTTTCCCAACTTGTTCAGCGCAGCGCTCTACGATCACCCCATGGGGCGGATATTAAGAGTGAGTCATGGGGTGTGACGGGGGGGGGGGGGAGGGATCGGATGGTCGAAGGAAGGGTGGTGTGAGGCAAATAGCCGACAAACCTATCACCTCGGCCATGGAGACTGCATCGTGGGAAGTCGCACGAAAAGATCGCCGTTGTTAATGGTGTTAACGCGCTGCCACCCTCCTTAGTTCGTTGCCTCGCACGAAAGGGCTGATGGGAAACCCTCGAGGATGCTAGGAGAAGGAAGGAATTCAAGAGACTTATTCTCTTTTATCTTCCCACGTTGGGGCGATCGCCATTTGGAGCAGTATGCTCGGTCCGACTTGGCTCTCGTATGAATGCATGCGGTCGTCTCCTAAGACCGGACGTTGAGAAAACTACTTCCGTTCTCCAGTCCCCATTCATTTCTTTCCTTGTCTGCCTCAACCTCCCTCTCTACCTGACTCTCACAGAATTAAATGTGAGGAGGAAAGAGCGCACCTGTAATAATTTCGCGTAAAAATAATTAACGGTTAAAAAATCCTACGCGTTTGGGTTATTTGTCTGTCTGTTTATTGATGCTTTAACTCCTAAACGAATCAAGATAGAGACTTGGTTTTTTTGTCAATCGATTTAGTATTCCGTCTTGTTCTTCCGCAGGTCTTTCCTTATTTGTTTCAACACGACCTGGGTTTCTTTGCATTGCAACATCGTAGCTTGCAGTGTGTCGGGCAAAGAAACCTCTTTATTTTCGGAAGTTACCAAGAAAAGATCCAGTGATTTACTTCTAAAGTGAGGAAGGGAAAGGCGATGAATGTTAGGAATTTCGTGTAGCGCCTTTGCTTTTCACTGCCATGCCCATCCCTAAGCCATCCTCCACCCCCTCTCTCCTGAGTCCTGACCTAGCCATTTACCTGGCACACTCTTCTCTTCCCATTGTATCTCGACACCTCTTTGTACTTCACATACTCCTCCCCGCGTGTCCCATTACTTGTGTAGGTTCCCTGTGGAACCGGAATACGGACACTCTCGAATGCTCAATTTTCAGAAACAACCATTTTCCCGAAAATCACATACCCTGTAAATATAGGTATGTATATGGGTTTCATTTGAAAATTCAAGGCTCAGAAATATTGGTTGAAATGCAATGAAATAATTAGAACGATATTTTAATATTCCATAAAAGTTTATTGTAAAGGACATAAACTACGACCCTTCATGTAAATTAACAGAATACAACGCATTGCGGGGAAAATCTGCTGGCAAGTCTTCTGTTTTCCGCCCATCTCGATATTGATGCAGCTATAATATATTGTTTTCTTCCCTTTTTCCGGCTTCTCTCGTGATGAAAACTTGATTTGGGGTGAGTTAGGTTAGTTTTGGCCGTGATTTTTTGGAAAATGGCTATTTCGGAAAGTGGCTTTCGGGAAAGTTTACCCAAACCTGTGGAACCTACTTGGTACCAACATATTACTGTTACTTTGTACCTGTTTTACGGTACCTAGTTCGATTTTGGCTGCGTGCTTTTTCCAACTTTTCTTCCCTCTACCTTACTTTCACCGTCTGTCTTACCCAGGGCCACGCCGCGGCGCGCCGCGGCCTATGGGTGCAAGGGGTGCATCGCACCCGGGCGGCAACATATTAGGGGCGGCAATTCACGGGCGTAGGCAAGAATCTCTCTTAATTTTGTGCTTTGCACAATTTATTTCTTAAATTAAATACAACTTTTAATATAAAAATCGAAAAAATTTCGGCCAGGGTTCTAAGTCCGTAAGAGGCGGCATAAAATGCTTGCACCCGGGTGGCATATATGCCAGGCGCGGGCCTGGTCTTATCTTCCTTCACCCACCCTTGTATATTTCCCTATATAAGCTTTATGCGCTATTCTTCTTTGCCAGATGATGCCGTATCACGTGGAAAAGTATTAAGTCTAACATTTAATATGAATAATATTGCCTCCCTCTCTTCCTCTTTCAATCCCTCCCTCTCATCCTCTTTCAATCCCTCCCTCTCACCCTCATTCAATCCCTCCCTCCTCCTTCAATCCTTCTTCCTTCTTTTTCTCACTCAAGCCCCCTTACTACGACCATCTCTTTCCTTCCTGTAAGGTCTAAATTTCGCCCGAATAAAGACGTATCTATCTCAATTTCTCCCCCTCTCTACCTCCATCTCTATCCATACCTCCCATCTATATCTCCCCCTCTCCTTCCTCTCTCCCTCCAATATCTCCCCCTCTCATCCCTCCAATCTCCCCCTCTCATCCCTCCAATCTCTCCCCCTCTCATCCCTCCCTCCATCACCCTCCCCTTCCCTCCCTTCCTCTCTCTCTCTCCTCCTCCCAGCCTTAATCCTTGGGCCCACATTTTCCTCCAAAGATCACGCCACCACTAAACACACCCTCTGCAGTCGTCCACGCAATGTCAGGGAACTTCCTCTCGTCCGACCACATCACCAGACGAATGGGTTTGAGTAAAACCTCACGCCCTGTCCACTCTTCTTCCGCCTACCTTCGCCAACCCTCTCCTATTCTATCTCGCGCTGTCACCGAACCCCACGACTTCTCCGAAGTGCACGTTCCACTTGTCAGATCCGAGATTACCTTTAAGGCGCTTGCTGTGGGTGAGAGGAAGATGTACCAAAGTCCATCTGCTCGCGGCAGCAAAAAGGGTAACACGACCCTCTACCGGACATTAGCTACAGAAGGGTGAGTAACGCAGCCGAGGAGGTTTTTTTCCCTTCTACCTTAGCTACTTTGTTTTATTTTTGTGCGAGCGGCGGATCGATTTTATGTCGCGAGGGTTTCATTCCAAGTCGCGAACCCTGGATGTCCTTCAAAGGGGCGAAAATCTATGGCACGCGAGAGGATTTTGGTTGGCAGGCAACAGGAAAAAATTCTTTGTTGACTGTCTCCTTAATATTTTTCCATTTGAAACGATTTAAAAATTACTATTCCAAGTGGGATTGCAATTACGTTGATAAAATAACCGACTAATAGTGCTATGTTGTCCGAGAACGAGATGATAACTGCTTCATAATTGTCGTTCGACCATAAATGATCTCTAACAGTGAGTCTTTTTAGAACAAGCGTCTCAAAATCGCGGGCCGAATGAGGCCCTCGCGGTGCAGTTGTGCGGCCCGCGAAGCAATTTACGGTACTTTCCGGTTATCCCGGACCCCTTTTGAAAAATAATTTTTTGCGATAACCCTTTCCCGGGGAAAACATTAAAACTAACCAAGAAAATGAGAATTTGTCAAAAAGAAATTTTATTCACAAGTAACCGAGGATATTGGCGATCCTTCGGCTCGCTTTCTTTTTAGATTATAATGCTTTTATATCGGGTGTAGCCGTCTCCGGGCGCTATCGGGCCCTTCGCCTCTCTGGAACGAAGCTATCCCTCACAACTGGCCGGTGACCTGGTGGGTAAATGTCGCCACAGGCAGATCAGTCATGGGTTTGCAAGCTTTCGTTTTGCGTGAAAGGGTTATCTCAAAAAAACAGTTTTCAAAAGGGGTCCGGGAAAACAGAAGAGAACCCAATTTACTTTATACTACACGACCTAAACTCATCCGTTCTTTCTAAAATATCTTACGCAAATATTTGTAAATAATCGGAAGAGTATTAAACATACCAATTTACAACAAACTGCACAGTTGAGTTACTGAAGAATGTTTATTCCACTGCCAGCGCGTTTCTTGCGTATCCGAAATCTATTATTTTTGTAATGACAGCGTTATAGGGCGATTCTCTTCTTATGGAAGGGGAGAGAGAATCTGGAAAGAGTACGAAATACGAGGACAGGGGAAGTACGGAATGCGGCCCGCGGATTCGGCACAGAGCCGTCATGCGGCACACCAATGCGAGTTTGAGAACTCTGTTTCAGATGATAAATTGAATTTTATATAACCAACCTATCGTTTTCTGAGCTCTTAAGGCTGATAAATAACCACAGTTACGCGATAAAATAGGCACGAGAGCAAAAAATAGTTTAACATCCTTAATGGATTCCGCGTCGAGCATAAATACATGCGGGATCAGGAAGCTCTCGATGACTCGCGAAATTTCGGCGAATAGGTTTAATATTTTATATTATCTCGTCATGGAACCCCGGGCATAAATCTTCCCTCCTCTTGGGACCCGCCCGCTTAAATGCCCATAATGTTTCACGCGGCGTGTCGGGGACGGTTAAATTGATCCACGCGTGTCTGCCGCGGCACGCGAGATGATTTTGTCCCGGCTTGTGGGGTCTCCAACCCGAGATCCTTAATATGGATTTAATGAGACCTTCCGAGTTAACTTGCCTTTACCCTAGAAGTGTGCATGCTAAAAAATGCTGTATATGACGAAACAACCGTTCTTTTCAGGTCTTGCCATTGAGACATTTAAGCGCCTCCATTCAAAATTCACTCTAAAATATCCATTGATAAGTCAACGTTGGAAACAACGAGTAAAATTTAATTTGTTCGGTTATTTACTTTCTAAAGGCGTTAAACCTTTCATTACCAGTTTTTATGTGTATACGACATTGAAAGAGCAGATTAGCTAAGGCGAATCAAGTCTGCGCAAAATAAATAAATTTTTATTTCATTGGAATAGGAATATTGAACATAGCCGTGATTCGAAAAAAGTTTAATTTATAGCATTACAATAATGTATATTCAGGAGCGTACACGCGAAAGAGTTTGTAAATGGCAACGTAATATTACGGACGTCCTCTTGAAAGGTGAAAGTGATAACTTGAACGTTCATTTGATTTTATTTGCGATTATTTCTATTCTTGCGAAAATATAAAGGTGTTAGCTTGACATTCAATAAAATAAGTTGGTACTCGCCACAATAAAGAATACACGTAACCTCTTGTTTAAATATTATAATTTAACTCTTATGTTTTTTCTACAATTTATCATGGACATTTTTCGCAAATTTAACCCACTGACAAACCTAATATGCATGTGGCTTTATCGAAATGCATGTACACAAAGTCTATATTTTTAACACTTGCTGAAACTAATATTTTGCAATGATAGATCGGTAATTTCACCAACCGC
The DNA here is from genome assembly GCA_036926305.1 of Uropetala carovei. NCBI lineage: Eukaryota > Metazoa > Arthropoda > Insecta > Odonata > Petaluridae > Uropetala > Uropetala carovei. The sequence continues at coordinate 2,372,129 of JAXCHB010000277.1, forward strand.
TGTGAAGGTAGACTACACCGAGCTATGGTCGGGGACTGAGTCCGAGCAAGGGACACTAATCCTCACTAATGACGGTCAAACGCCATGAGCAGGTATATAGTCTTCCGAAACATGGCCCCGGATCTGCTACATAAACCCCAGACTATAAACGTAGTTTCAATAAGTCTGGAAGGAGAGCAACTCATGCCATAGATAAATATGGATTTATGGATTCCTACTCACAGGAACCTATGAAGAATGAGAAGGTAAATCAATTTCTGGATCCCCTGCACTTTGGGCTCCCGACATTAGCCTAATTTGCCAATGTGATGAAACGGGCTCTCAGCCTCGCGATAAAGTGTGGGGCGTCGTTCGCAAAGAATGTTTCCGCAGTAGAAATTTACCGCCAGTTCACGGAGGAGTATAGCTAAGGAGTGGTAATTCAAATAATAAAAATACGAAATGATATAAATTTGTATAATTTCCACCGTCCAGCGACTACTGTATGTGATCAGACAATAATTTCGTAGACCCTGCTAAACCTTGCGCTTGCTATAAAAACGGTGGAAATTGTACAAAGTTGTATTATTTCTTATCTTATTAAAATGCGATTCCACGAAAACACACTTTCATTAGTTAATTTTATAGCGATTATTCGTCAAAATGACAAAATGGTGTACGGTGGCGTCTAATCTACGATCCGCAGGCAAATTCCGCATAATGCCTTTGGCCAGTCTATCAAATAGAGAAAGACAGTTAAACCAAAATTTCAACGTGATACGTAGGTCGCTGTTTGTATTTTACCAAAGAGAAAATAGACAATTTTGTAGTTGGCAATATTTAAGTATGGAAAATATTCGCAAATTTTTGGCTGAAAATATTACTAAAATACTTAAATCCTGTGGAAGCGTCTTGTAATCAGGCGGATTTCCTGGAAATTTTTATTCGGATAAATACTCGAATTTATTATTTTTCATGTGTAATTTATTATTCAAAGTAAAAGGAGCTTCTTAACTTATTAGCTGTTCGCCTAAAACTGCACTAAGAGGGCGGAATAACAAGTGAACCGCATGATAAAGGTGAAAAACGCATTACTTGGTCCAACAAAAACATTTTGGTCACCGTTGGTGCGCTGGACCAGTACAGGTTAAAGACGAGTCAAGTTTCCGAACGAACACGTTGCTTACCTTTCAATTTGACCTTGCTCCATTTGCAATTGCAGTTGAAGAAATCACTTATATCGTCGATTTGTCACGGCTACAGATTTTAAACGGGAAAAGGGAAGAAATGCCATCGAGCTATTATAGTTATTTTCTCTACTTGTTTCGTTATCTAATCTTCACCTAATTAGTTTTACATGGGGAGTTCACAAAATCCTGATTTCGATTTCACTGTATTTCGAAAAGGCACATACGCCACAATCGTCATTGAAGCAATTTGGAACGGCAATCAGCAAATGCTGCTTATTATTTTTATCAATGGTTATCCTTATCTTCCAGTTAATGTCATCAAACGAGGAATTTCAAAGCCAAATCTAGTTCAAGCAATATTGCCGTTAATTGTTACCAGTCCCACCTTTTAAATACAACCCAATGTGGTCGCACTTAGCGGAATATGCTGTACTTATAAATGTTTCGAAAAACACTATTTTCACAAATAATAGGCATTTAATCCTTGTTTTCACGCATGTACGGTATCCACCCTGTACCTTTGCTCAATGCATAGCATATGCGTACTGCAGTTTGCGTTCATGTCTCTGGATCTATGTACATAGCATATCAAAAAATCGTTGGGGTGGTTGGAAGAAGGGTTTCAAACAAATCATTAGGATGGTTTGGTTGGGTTGGAAGTATGGTATAAGAAAACGTTTGGGTTGGTTGGAGGGCCTTCTTAACGTAATACTCCTACAGAGCTCCAATTTCGGAGCTGTACGGGCAGCTAGTCTACATATAAGCGAATCAGCCTCATTTACATTTACATTTACATAAATACCCTGCAAACCGCTAGAAGCGTTTGGCAGGGGGTGTCACAACACCAAGTGAAGTCTAGCTAATTCCTCTGTTGGATTGTCTTATCGCGTCTGGGAAAAAGGATCGGTAGTATTTCTCTGTTCTAGCGGTAATTTCGAGATATTTTCTCCTGCACTGTGATCTAACATCTCTCGGGTTATTATCGCGGTAACTTCAATTACACGACACCACACATAAGGGAGGAGGGAAACCCGGTGCCGACATTAGCCTATTCCTTTTCGAAGATCAACAAGGGGGTAAACCGATTAACCTCTCTTTCGAAGGATGGAGGGCTGACTTGCACGTTCTCCTCAAACTACACAATTAGGAGAAGGTTGAAAATCCGACCTCCACCAGATTTCAACCTGGGACCGCTGAGTGGAAGGTCAACGCTCTAGTCACTCCGCCACCATAACCCTATGAGGTGTATAATTCATTTTGTTTTAATTTCGCAATTCATAATGTATGATTTTGTAATATAAAGGGTTATGTGATACTTTTCCATCATTTTAGCTTCAACGTATAATACATCTCATATCAAAAAAAAATTTTCTAAACAAGTTTGGAGTTTCCCAGACGCGAGCGTTGGGATCCTATTAATTTCAGCGTCTATAATTACAAATTTCGATTCCACCAATCAATTTTCCAATCCCAAAATTTTGCTCAAATTGTTTTTTTTTTCCTTGAGGCACAAATTGAATGTGGCTACGCATTAGCCATTTTTTATTGTTTCCGTAGTCTTATTATTTATTCATTGTTTGAAGCGCGTTTCCATTGAATAAAAAATATACTTATTATAGTATGGGGAATCGTTTTACGGCGTTTGTTAAAGTTGTATGAAATATGGTCCGTGAAAAAAAATTCAGAAGTTCCTGACACGCTTGCAGTACAACCTTTCGAAAACGGCATTCCAAAAAGTCGGTGACACTCTAAAACAGGATATTTTCGGAAACGTAACCTACAAAATTAACACACGTAATATTCATGCGCTAAATTTCACTCGAAAATGGCTCAAGGAGATGAAACAAATAATTTGAACGACTCTCATGACTATAAAATGATTGAGTAAAACATGTTTGCTTATCAACAAAAAATTAGTCGGCGATACGATTAACGAGCGATTAATTAACACAGAATTTTTTTTAATGACCGAAATTCCTAATTATAGTGGATCCAGGCTTCATCCTTGGAATTAGAGGGATAATCTAACAATAAGATGAAAAATAATCTATTTGACAATATCTTCAAAAGGATACGGATTAAATATGTGAAATGGAATTAGATAACATTTCGTGCAACAAAATAAATGCAGTAAATAGTAACACCTCTTTGATGTTATATTTTATTAATTTTTTTCGATGTCCTGAAATCTTGGGTGAAGTTAATGACCACATTTACCCTCCTTTGGGAGCCTCCCTTCGCACCCAATGTAGATTACTCAACCGGCTAAACCTATAGTTTATTGAAAAATGGGGTATAAATACATAATTTGCCTAGGGCCCGATATGTTCTCAACCAAGACTGATTGTGAGATACACGAATGGCTGAATTTTCTGAAAACCGGGAATTTCCGGTAATCGGTAATGGAGTTGGATTTGATAGATTTTTTATTTTAACAATTTCTACTAGATAAGGGGTCGGTCCGCATAATTACGAATATAAAGCAATCTGATGAAATTTTACACAAAATATTTTTCACAAAAATTATCACCGTAAAACATTTTCTGGTGTATTTTGATCGCTGAAAAGTTATTTATACGTGGTTATGACATGATTATCACTCATACGAGATCACAGATTCTCTATGTAAAGTCAAAAAATATCCTTCCCGTAGAAGTAGGTAGGTACTGCCCGCTCAAATCTTCCCAAGTACGAATGCGGCCCACCATGTAGGAAATGATTTCTCGACCTCTGCCCTGGAAAGTCACAATTAAGCTTAAAGCTAGGTGCAAAAAGAAGTTTGCAATTTTTAGGAAATGATCCCTTAATAAATGTGATCATGGCATCTTCAAAACTACTGAATTAATAAAATAACATTAATCGAAGGAACCTAACTTCCCGGATGACCAGATTCATAGGACTGAATTGTCGTAGCCTATTTGTACAAATTCTGGTTGCGAAATCGAGGAAAATCTACAAGTATTATAGTTAAATACAGTCTTTATCGTTCTTAATTTCCCTTCCAGACAACAAGAAACTGTGAAGCGAGAGACATATCTATCTTAGGTGAATAAGGGTACTTCATTAGAATCTATTATCGGTAAATCACAATTGATGGCGGTTATTTAGTATACGAAACGCGCATCGGATTTTTCCCAACTTCTTTATGACTGTTGCGTCTATTTGATTTTTACCAATAAGGAGTTATCTCAATAAAACGCAACTGAATTACTTAAGGTGGAAAAAACAAATAAACGTTCATTTAAAATTTCAACTTAATTAAACCGCTAACATGATAGGTCCGGTTTTTTCCGTAAATTGCGTCATTAAAACTTTACATTTTACATTTCAATGTTTGTTTTCAATATTGATAGTCTAATTAATAATAGCAGTTAAAAAACCCACATGTATATTCCGGATCCTTATTGTTAACTATTTTTAAAATAGGCTCGAAAAAAGTGACATGGAGGAAGGCTGATTTGTATCCAAAGCGAGCATCTGGTTTCCTAAACAATTTTATGACTTGGAGCTATCAAAATCATCGATTGGATTCCATCCATAAGGTGGGCTCAATGATCCATTTTTGGAAAACTAGCAATAACGGTCGCGAAATTATGAAAAACAAAACACCCGATATTTGTCAACCAAGGACAGACGGTAAATGACGTGGGCAGCCTCGTTTTGGTAAAAATAACCTTCGGGTAAACAGCGGTAGTGGGAATTATCCATATCGCTCGCCTGATATACGGCAAGCTCGATATTTAATTTGATGTAGGATAAGCTGTTTTATCCTCACCTCTCCTGCCAGATGGCTTACAAATATTATAAGAACAATAAAAACATTAAAACCAGCCCGAAGAGGCATTGAGCCTAAACGGGCATTTCCAGAAAGGCATAGGTATGGTATGGTGAACGTTGTGATGTGAAATATAAATGTTCTGTTAATTATGTTAAAATTGTAAAGGGCGCTGTATAATTCTGTTTTTTGAGGCAATAAAAAAACTTTTAAGAGTCAAAGTCAGTCCTCACCTCATACTAATGGTGGGCACAATGGCGCCCGCACAAAGAATAACAGGCGACCACATAAAATTTTTAAATAGCCATAAGCTAAAATGTCGCACTTTGAAGATTCACTCTTCCGTCCGATTTCTTTGAAAATCCGTACCTATATTTTACTTCCTCGTGCATACGCACATCTAACGCCAAGCTCTCCGTACATAACTATAACCACTGACCTAAATGTGATTATGAGAAAGTTTGTCCAACGTATTTGATGCCGATTTTTTAAATGATATATTAAGGTCATAATTTAATATAACGAGCATCGCGTTTTTCACCGTGCTTCAGAATTCAATTATATCCGCATAAAAAAATCAATCTGAGCCCGCCGAACATTGATAACCTATCCAAGTGGCCCCACCCTAATCAAAAAATGAAAAGGCCGGCGCTCCCTCTCCTTTGACAAGACCGTTTGCCGGGGCAAGGTCTGCTCTCCCGAAGATTTAACGCAGAGTCCATTTCAACAGGGGCGGCTCGAGAAATTTTGGCGCCCCGGGCGAGATAGCACTCCAGCGCTCCCTACGTAAATGCTTGAGATATCTTCGACGTACATGTTAATTTATTCAGCGCCATATAAAAATTATCCAATATGTATTCACTTGCAAGTAATGCGTAGATATACATGATCGATATAGCGACCCCCAAGACTTTGGCGCCCCGGGCAGCCGCCCTACTCGTCCGTACCTCTGGCCCGCACTGCACTTCGACAACATCACAGAGACAAATAGAAGTATTAACACGTGACGTCCCCCTTCGCAACCTCAGCCTCTCACCCGCTGCGAGGGTCGATATTCGTTGCATCATGCGTCATGCAGTACCGCGAAACGGAAGTCGTCGCCGATAAAGGCGCGGAATAAACATTGATCTACATCTAAATCACGCCCTGCAAGTAACCTTATTGGTGGATGGCATGGGGTGCAGTGTACCAAAATTCTCGAGTTTACCTACGTTATCTCTTCCTATTATGTTCTCTTATCGTCCTAGGGAAAAGCGATTCTCTGTATCGTTCCGTACTACAATCGATCTCGCGGATCTTATCCTCGCTGTCCTGTCTTCCGAGATATCTCGAACTTCTAATAAGATCTACTATCTCTTTCGCTAGTCCCACCGACGAATATTTTTCCAGCAGTTTAAATCTAGACTGCAGTCTACGTTCCTATGACTAAGCCCATATAAGATTTTCTATTAATGACGTTACGCTTTGTTTACAGTCGTAATTTCTCTTTGCGAATCAAGCTGCCCTGCGCTGCACTTTTTCTATCTCATTAGTATGTCGTAAGGATCCCACACAGCTGACACATATTCAACCTGCAGTCGAGCCAATACTAAATAACTTAATTCCTTCACTGTTTCCGAGCTTTTTCGAACTATTCTGCTTATAAAGAGATGAGTTACTTAACAAACGAAGGAATTCGTGCGTGACCTACTTGAGGCGTCGTTTATTTAACTCTTTTCCTGAGACGCAATCCTCTCAAAAGATTGTTCTCATACATAAATAAGATAATACAGAGTCAAAGAAAAAATCGTTTGGATTTTACTTACTAATGCTGTGCACCCACAGTTTTTCCACATGACAAGCAACTTAAGGATATTTCCATGATATACATAATATACATAAAAACTCATCATAAAATAGGAAAATAAGATTTTTCTCGTTTAATTATGTTATAACTTATTTCTGTGAGAAACGGACTTTTTTTTACACCCTGTATATTCATGTGTGTATATAACTTAACACGAACACGCTCAGAAAATAGGAAAAGTGAGAAATATTTTAAAGAGATTCGAAAGGTCGGAGGAAATCCAGCGGACGCTAACCATCGAACCAGAGAGGAGGCGAAAGTAACGGTAGCAAAAACACCTAAGCTTTCCTCACCGAGGCAATCTTTGGCGACGGAAGAAACTATCCATTGGTTGAACACCGGGGTGAAAGGAAAGATAAGTCTCACTCCTTCTTGGGATCGTGCATTGTCCCAGAGCGATGGAGCGAAGTAATGTGTGCGCTCTCGCTCGGATGAGTCGACTTTCTACATTCTCTCCTTGGGGTGCTTAGGAGGCGCACTACAGGAGAGAGACTTAAGAAGGCAATCGAAAGTGTAAACAAGAATAGTTATGTTAACTTGTCCACCAAGGACTCATGGGATGAGGTTTCCCAAGAAACAATGTGCAACATTTGGGCACACACCGAAAGTTGAAAGATCATTGTAGTCTACGTGGAGAATGGCGAAATATATTAGTAGATATTCACAATATATATAAATCTGATCATCGAGAAATCCGTTAAAATTAAGTACAGGGTCGTGCTAACCACGGATGCAATGTGTGCACTGCACACAAGACGGCAGCTTCTGGGGAGCGCCAGTGACAGTAAACAAACGCGCGACGGTATAAAAAAAATAATAGGATTTAAAATTTTAACGCGCGCAATCGCAGTATTTTCTACTCGCGAATCCATGATGAAAAATAAATCCGAAAAATTTAACACACAAATTCCTACATTTTTATAATAAAACTTTTAAAATTGGAATGTTTAACCATAAAAACCTCATTTAGACTTCATTTTCACGAAAATAGCACCCCAAATATATATATATATATAAAATAACTCCCGATTAAAACTCTAATTCGGCCCACCGAATAATTGGCGACCCTCCGAAGGATTCGCTACCACCGATCCGGCCCGCCATGCAGAAAAAGTTGAGCACTACTGTTCTGTACGATTGGCCCAAAATTAAAGGTAGTGAATTATTTGATAAGTGAACAGTTGCAAGCGCTAGTCCGTGCTAGTGCATTAAATTATTTGACAGTTACAATTGGCAGTGATTCAGTTTAATGTGTTATTTTCAATTTTTTTGTCCGTTTCTGTTTTTATGAATTTTTATGTGGTTTAAATAAGAAAATATATGTTATCGTGTCATTTTATGTCCATTGATTCTTTATACAGAGTGATCAATGGGTATTAATGTCTAAAGTGTGAGGTTCATACCGATGTATTGACAGTGCGAAAAAATTATATTGACTGGTTGATGAAAATACTGACAGTATTTACACTGACAGTAATATTGATCGTGTTAGGGCCGCTTTACCAATTTGATCAAATTTTGTGCAGTTACTTGAGTTTACGTCTTCAATAAATACTACATAGTTCATATTTCTCAAAAAATGAATATAAGGCTAGTTTATACTAGGCATCTTTAACCACAATGTGATTTTCTTAAACATGGCTACAACGATTTTGATTAAATTTCGTCCATTTACTTGAGTTTACGTCTGAAATAATACTACATATTTCATTTTTCTCAAAGAATGAATATAAGGCTAGTTTATTCTTGGGCAACTTTAATAACAATTGGATTTTCGAAAAAAACGGCTCATACGATTTTCATCAAATTTCGTATACGATAGTTATTTAAGTTGATGTTTATAACGATTCTTCATAGTTCATATTTTTCAAAAGATAACTAAACGACGCATTAGTATATGAGAAAGTTTGTACAATGTACGTATGTTGTACCAATTTTTAGGCGCGTTTCGCTTACAGCGTGAGCGCCTATTATCGTCGGTTCCGTCCGTCCGCATGTTCGTTCTCGGCTTCTACTGAACGGATTTTCATGAAATTTGATGTTAAGAGCTTACAATAAAATATAAGAAGAAAATCGCAAAAATGAATCTCGTACGCCAATCAGGGGTACCACTTTACTGGTGACAAAAAATTAAATTTTTGTCATATCTCGTAAAGTATTGCTCATATCAATATATTTTTCAAATAAAAGTTGTAGAACTGGTAAATTAGAGTATTTCGTTTCCTATACATTTTTATCATAGGAGTAGCCGTTATCGAGAAAATCAAACAAGAAAGTATTATATCGAGTTGAACAGAAAATTTCTTGCATGGTTACTTCTTCATTGTTGCTAACATAAACAATCTCCCAAACAAACGTTTAATTTCCTTACGTGTGCATGTAATATTATTAAATAGGAAGAAAATGGATTATTTATGATGAAGAAAATAATTTTAAAACGCAATTTCCCCTACGTACAGGTATATACTAATTTCTTTCTAATACTCCATTGCACGAAACTCACCCATTTGTGATACGCTGTACACTTTCCTAACTTGTTTTTACTAGTTGGGGTTACAAATTCTACTTAGCACACGGGAGGCACATATCGACGGCACGGCCGTTATTGATTAGGCAATCTCGAATTTTTAAGAGGTTTCTGAAGGAAATAATATAACCATCGTATGAGAAGTCCTTCGATACAGAAATGTACGTATCTGAAACGAGACGAAAAGTAAACACTTCGTTGTTTACTCGAAGAAATTGTTGCATATTTGGTGGTTTCCATTCATGTAAGCTCATTTGAAGGTAAAGTAAAATATGCGAAGGCTATTTTTCCGCAAACTTGTACTTATGTGACGTATCTTTCAAAATGGCTCATACATCAAATAATACTTATCATCGCTCCTCCACTGCTACTTACGTCATTTAAGACGCACTGTTAGAACGTCAACGCGTTTTGATCTTTTGCCTTTATCAGTATTCTCTTATAGTAATATTTGATTTAGACGAATTCCTCGAAAAATACACGTTTTCACATGCTGTAAAATAGAAAAACTTTTTATCACTGAAATCTATGCCTGCGAGTTTCGCATCGCTTGAGAACAACCTCCATTGTTCCCGCAGAGTTAACGATGCACGTAATTATCACATTTAACCAAATAAAAGACTGACCCTTAAAAATAATTCAAAATTTACAAATTACGCGTTATCCTGTATTTCTCATTCGCCGGAACAATATTATTAGTCATTTCCTTATTGCGAGATCACAATCAACGAATTTTAAAATTATACAAGTATGGAAATTGCCAGGGAAGCCAAGAGTAAACTTGCCATGTCAGGTTCAGAGCCATTTTTTAATAGACTAATTAAGCTATACAAAATTATTTCTTCGTGTGCCGATTGCTATCTATTAAATGGCAATTATCTTTCATCGTCACTTCGAGTACGCGAACGGAGTAAGGATGACGTCACACCAGCGTAAAGTCTCCTCGATAGGATTGAAAAAAATAAAGAGCGAGATAAGCTTATCAAATTGAACGGAGGAGTATTTTTTTCGCTCCTTTGGCTAGAGTAACTCGCAGTTCGTTGTACGCTACGCGTAGCTTCACCGGAAGTGATAAACCCAACCTGCATGCGCTTTCGAATCCCCGCGTCGTAAATATCGAATATTTACTTGCAAATATTGTGCATTGTGCGATCGAGAAGAGTTGCTGGAATTGGCGAATGCGGTGTTTGCGTGGAAGAAAGCCTTTGAGATGGAACGCTTTCTAAGGCGCGCTTTATCGTCCCATCTGAGAAGTTCTAGGTATACTTTCTCTCATCATCAAAGTATTTTTTTTTATTAACCCCGCTTCCATTGTTCATTTTTTTTAAGGACGTGATTACGACGTTAAAGTGATGATTCGCGTAGTCATCGCACGGAGTTTACAACAGGTTGATCGCGCAACGTTTTATTTAGCCATTACTTTCAATATTATCGTAAATTTACATCTACATTTACATGATGCCCTGCAAGTCACCTCATTGGTGGATGGCAGGGGGTGCGGTGCACCGAAAGTCCCTAGTCTTCCTATTATATTTTCTTATCGTCGTAGGGAAAAATGATCCTTTATATCGATCCGTCCTACAATCGATCGCGCTTACAATGTTTTAACTCGGTAACTGATCATACGAATGGAAGAAATAATTACGTGTCTTTTCGTCGTCGAGGCCTCTAATAAATAAAGGCAAACTTTAAAAAATCGAAAGATATAATAACCGTAACGATCTTTGCTAAATTTAACCGGCTTATAATATGATTATTTTTGTAAATAACAGTCGTGCGTATTTGTAGGTGGGTGTGTTGTGTATTTCGGTCCAACTTTCCAGTTTGAGAGTTAACATAAAAATAGAATTTTCGCAATGCGTTCATAATTAGGTGGCTGGCTTTAATCGCATGGCTATAGGCGGTAACTAATGAAATTACATAAATACAAATGCATATAAGAAAAAATAAAGAACACAACCCCGCCCAATCCGGAAGCGGCCTCAGACTCTAAAACATACAAGTTGATGCCACTACATATCAACGACTCATTATCATGAACAATAACGCAGAAATGGCTCAAAATATTCTAATTGTAAGCCTCGGTGAATATTTACCGCAGGCATGTCAAACTGGCGGCCCTTTTCTGCCTTACTGCGACCCAAATGATAATTTTTCTCTCAACTAAATCTATAGTATTTATATAAAATATAGAACTTTTTGTGGAAAGGATATTTTTTCTTAGCTATCTCCACCACTATATTTTAGTAAGTCTGTCTGTCTGTTCCTTTATGCACGCCCACATTCCTCAACCGATTCCGACCAAATTTGGCGCCAAGGGGAAGGTCAATGCGTGGTCTTAGTGTCCGACTGTCCGTTCGTTTCAAAATGGCGGCCCATTTTCTGTCTGCTCCTTTATGCAGGCCCACAATCAACCGATTCCAACCAAATTTGGCACGATAGTTGGGGGGCATTAATGGGAAGGTCGGCATGAGGTTTTAGTATCCGTCTGTCCGCTTGATTCAAAATGGCGGCCGATTTAACAATGAAACTACGTGTATTTTCCCGAATTCTACTATTGATTTGAATCAAATTTAGTACTATTGCTCCCAGGAATAATTCATACGTGGTTTCTGTTTCCTCTACCCGTTTTATTCAAAACGGCGGCCGATTGAATTCGTAATTACTATGTATCATTTAGAATTCCGATCGGATTTGAACCAAATTTCCCCAGGCAACGCCGGGTATTTTTGCTAGTTCAGATATAATGGAACGCGGTTTTTACATCATTGTTTTTAATTACAATACAGGCGACCAATCTTCCAGATAAAGTCTATTTTACCAAGTCTGACCCTCATTAAACAACTGTAATCCTAATGTGGCCCTTCTATTTCCATCAATTCAATGCAGCCCTGATCCTTCCTCGAGTTTGATATTCCTGCTTTACCAGGAAATGTATGACCTTTTAAACATAATTATTTTTTCGGGCAAATCTCAGAGAAAGACATTGAATTCGCGCATGACAAAATTCTACGAAAGGTTTGACTGACTTCGCACAAACGAGCAGACATATATGTTACACAGGTGGTGCGCATGTGCCCATCTAAAAGGTGCGTATCGCACTCGTCATCTGCGCCGCTCATGAGCTCCTCGGCGAAAAATCTGTTCTCAGCATGAAGAATCGGAGACTGGTTCCGGTAACCGGAACTGGCTCATCAAATTCGCCGCAGAGGGTCGGTCAGAATTACTCTTTCGTGTGGTATTTCGTCTTCCCGGAAAACGAGATGACCGTGAATAGCACTATCAGGCACGAACGTCATGAGCGGCCGAAACAAACAAAATCTGTTTACCGAATTTATTCGCTTCATTACGGCACATTTCTTTCGACGTTTTCAGTTTAAAAATTACTAAACGATAAATTGCATAAGGAGACGTATAAGCCTTTTTAACTTTATATATATATAATTATAATTCTATCGCTAAATCTTATAATACATGCAAATTCCTTGTAAAATAAAAACGCATTCGATCCTTTGAGCGTATAATTAAAAGTACGGTCTTTCCAGTGCAAGCGCGAGTTAGTATGGTTTATACGTAAAGGTCTAGCTAGGCGTTTTTATAATCAATAGTTTTTTCAATTATTCCTAAAAGATATAATATTTAACGCCGATTAATCGTGTGCTTCGTTGTTCACGCATCTTTACCATTAAAGCTGCGATACAAAAATGTCATTGTCGGACATGGGCCTCCCACAACGCAAGTTTATTTTTTTCCTCCAGCGTAACCACGAAGAGGCTAATTTGGGTTCGTCCGTTAGCCACGGTAAAAAAAGCAGCAATTCAGCTTCAATAATACGAACGCACAACAAAAATTAATATGTCTAATCGTTGGGAACCTTACATAGGGAAACTCGTATAAACAATGCTATTCCGTGTGATGAGAGCTTTAAAAAATTAAGTTGCTTAAATTTACTTTGTCAATAAATCCTACGTTTAATTTAATGATTTGAATTTAAGTGGAAATAAATTTAAACCATTGAGTCTAAAAATATACATACCAATGTTTCCCAGACGGAGCGTCGCAGGTGAAGTTTAGAAGTGACGCGAAAATAAATTAAATAAATAAACAAATCAAATATTTTGAAATTTATCATAGATTAATGGGGCAATAATCTTTCCTTTAACAAACCGACGATGTTGCAGTAAAAAACAAATGAATAAGTTGTGACAATGGCGAAATTGTTCATATTTGAGAGGGTGCCGCTCCCGCAAAAAGATTAGGAGTCACTATATCTTTCTATTTAAAACAATTCTATGCAGTGACACCCCCTTCCTAACGCTTCTGGCTTCTTGGAGGGTATATTAATGTAAATTAATTCTTAAAACATCGAGTTTTTTAATCTCCTCGGACATTTTCAACGATCCACCAATTTACGCATGCTCAAATTGACGCGCTTATCAGCTTTTCACGACAAGTCTTTCGAGGATTTCTTTCCGTCGCCTTCACCTGCGTCACGCCGAAAGGAAGACCGATAAAACGTAATGCCGGGTTTATTACTTACGTAATGTGTGGTGCGGTGCGTGGCGTGAGGACGAGAGAGAGGGAGGAAGGGGTGGTGAAGTGCCGCGTGCGTGCTGGAGAGACGTTCCTATTCGTTTTAACTCTCTCCTTCCTCTTCCCACGTTGTATAGAGCGTAGATCGCCGCGAAACCAGTCTGCACTCATGTCAGTTTGCCTTCGCTCGCATAACCGCGCCGAGCCGTCGCTTCTGTTACGGATAGACAGAGTGGGAAAAACTTTGTAAAAATAAAACTTAAAAACATTCTTAAAAAAATCACTTTCTTCAATTAGTGGAGCTTTATATCCGGTAAGATTATTCATTTATTATTATTATTTTACGTTTTTTTACGTAAGCGTTGCCGGGCAACGGTTTTGGAATTTCGATATTCATTTTTTTATTTCCACGAAGATGCCGATCCGAATCATAAGTCTTAAATCTTGTTTCGCAGATGGTCAAGAGCATATCGGGGAGGAGAGAAGTGACTTGTTTACATCCCAGAGTGAAAGTTCCAGAGAGATGGTAAAGATAACGTGTATTAGTGATGTGTGTGATATTTGCCTATTCTATATTTAGTCTGTACATATGTGTAGTAGTATCCGCTTTGGGGCATTTTATTCATCTATCTTTCTACGTTTCCGCATATAAAAAGAGTAAAAAACACCAGCGTCTCATCGTTCTTTAGCCGTTGGCGGGACCCCTTCAAACACTTTCACAAACCTTAAAAAAAGAAATACTGGCGTATTATCGTTCTTTCGCTGTCGACAGACCCTCTAAATCGGTGGTTCTTAAACTTTCAATTGTTGCGGCCCCCTTGCATATCATGTGCGCCCCTTTGAATTGAATATAGTGAAAATAATAAACTTTAATACAAATTTCGGTACTTTCCTGTTAACGGGAATAACTTAAAAAATGAACATGTATTGTTATGTTTGTTTGAGAGGATATAACATTGAAAGGATATTTTGACGTACTGTTGGATTTGCGATATTTTATTTTAAAAACAACATTAACAGAAACTGGTTTGCCGGTCTCGACATTTACAAACCCAATCTCCGGACAACGTGGAGGGTTTCTTTGGTTCTGGGCGAGGCGAAGGGCGCGGTAGCGCCCGGAGACGACTAACCATTACAACAAAGCGAGCCGAAGGTTCGTCGATATATCCTCTCAATTTGGGGCACAACAGTCAAGAGGATATAACATTGAAAGGATATACTGACGAGCCTTCGGCTCGCTTGGTTGTAATGGGTAGTCGTCTCCGGGCGCTGCCGCGCCCTTCGCCTCGCCCGGAACCAAAGAAACCCTCCACGTTGTCCGGAGATTGGGTTTGTAAATGTCGAGACAGGCCAATCAGTTTCTGTTAATGTTGTACGTAAGTATGGCATGGGGATAATACGTAAGTATCAGGTCCTTCGAGGGGTCCCAGAGGTATTCCCGTTAACAGGAAAGTGGTATTCCCGTTAACAGGAAAGTACCCAAATTTCTTTGTTACGTAGGTATATAACTATTAATAATTTTTATAACCTAGTCAGAGGCGTACATGGGAGATATAGCGCCTATGGCAACTTTTTAGGAAACAGCTTATTGTTAGTTACGCAGAATGTCATTTTTCCTGCGTTTTAAGAATAAAATAGTAGCATTTTATTAACGATAGCTTTAACAATTGAGTCATAAAATTATACTTATTTACCAAAAAATACACTTTTGGCGTGTTTTGAGGGAACGTTTGGGGCCTTTGTCAAATGCCACCTTCGCCGTGCCCTAGTTACGCCACTGAACATAGTATTCCCTAAAATTCTCCAATAAAATTTTATTATTCGCAAAAATTTATTTTTTTCGCATTAAAAAATAATTGTCCGGCCCCTAATTTGAGAACCGCTGCTTTAAATTACTATGGCATTCATAACTTCGCGATCCACGCGATTCTACATGTTCTCCGGAGACTTTTTTTTGGAGGGATTTATATATATTTTCACTTTCCGCGTCCGATTTTCAAAATCATTCGGTAATAGTTAACAATAAATTTTATAACTGATTAATTTATGTGTTAATTTAGTTTAGTGTATATTCTTTGTCTTAAATTTTCTTAGATTTTTTTAACCTGTCCTTTATGTATAGAGAATGAAGAGTTCGTAAAACATTTTGGGAAGCGTCATAAATAACTCCGACGTGACATCTTAGCTATGTTTAAAAGGGTAATAATATTCGTGGAATTTGAGTGAGGTCGTGTTTTATCTCCATATTCGCATCGTTTAAGATTTTCATAGCGCCTTTTATCTTCCGTGCCGTATATGAGGAGTGAGCATGAAGCGACAGGCAGTTACGCGAATAATGGCAGATGAATAATCGCATTTTCCGCGTAGGTTTCGCGACGGAATTTTACTTGTATTTCGGAGCTGTTTGTTGGCGCGTACCGGCTTGTATTGTATGTATGTCTCTCCATCTTAACTAGGGCTGATCATAATACGATCTGCATTTTTTACGACCCACAAAAAAGTTATGAAAACGATTCGTGAGATTTAATGAAGACATTTTCGTTTCGCATAAAAAATAAACAGTAAATTTATCACGCTAAAAATTGTCCTTAAGTGATTTTCTCTAGCGGTATCCTACATGATACCTAAAGTAATTTCCTATGTGAATTTTGCGGCTCGTCGAAGCACTACAAAAGCGTAAAACGTTACCCCACCCAGAATCTAACAAGTTAGGAAAGTGTACAACGTATCACAAATGGGCGCGTTTCGTGCAATGGAGTATTAGAAAGAAATTAGTATATACCTGTACGTAAGGGAAATTGCGTTTTAAAATTCTTTTCTCCATCATAAATAATCCATTTTCTTCCTATTTAATAATATTACATGCACACGTAAGGAAATTAAACGTTTGTTTGGGAGATTGTTTATGTTAGCAACAATGAAGTAACCATGCAAGAAATTTTCTGTTCAACTCGATATAATACTTTCTTGTTTGATTTTCTCGATAACGGCTACTCTTACGATAAAAATGTATAGGAAAGGAAATACTCTACTTTATCAGTTCTACAACTTTTATTTGAAAAATATATTGATATGAGCAATACTTTACGAGATATGACGAAAATTTCATTTTTTGTCACCAGTAAAGTGGTACCCCTGATTGGCGTACGAGATTCATTTTTGCGATTTTCTTCTTATATTTGATTGTAAGCTCTTAACATCAAATTTCATGAAAAACCGTTCAGTAGAAGCCGAGAACGAACATGCGGACGGACGGACGGACGAACCGACCGACCGACGATAATAGGGCTCACGCTGTAAGCGAAACGCGCCTAAAAACGTGTGAAAGCTCTCAAATGCGTGCTTAAAATGCAGAGAAATTGGCGGGGGAATTTATAAAGTTGTTTAACTATGTTAAATTTCGAAATCAAACCCTTAACTCGATCGTATGAACCGAGATATTCCTTTCTTGCCAATATAATTTTTTATAAGCATTCCAGAAGAGCCTAAAACTTTCGTCAATATCTGGAAACCCGGAATTTTTCTTGCATTTGAAACTTTGAAAAACTTGAATCATTATGTCGACAAATGGCAGCGATTGGGAAATTTCGTATCGACGACCAAATCTATGAATTATATATCGTTCGCTCCGGTAAAATTTTCGCACGCGATCTCGCTGACCAGAGGCGGATGATAAAAACGAGCCTGTTATATGGCACCGAGTCCACTTTTTTTCACGCTTGCTGACTACAAACCTTCCAAAATCCCGAATGTCACCGGCATTCTGAGCGGAATAAACAACCTCGCTCCTCTTCCAAAACTCTCTTGCGTAATGTGTTTATCTCGGCAACGAATTTTGTCCGGAAAAATTTCACCTTCCGGGTAAATGCCTCCGAACAATCTTCATACCGAATTCTTATACCGAAACGATTATAAAAACCCTCTTTCTCTCGGTAACTCGCTCTTTTCCTCATACAGGCCTTGGTAGAGGGGTGGTTAGCGTGTCTAACTCCCACTGCAACGGTCGCGGGCTCGAATCCTGCCGAGGGCATGGTCGTTTGTGCTTGTCATAGAAAATGTATTACAACACATGTATGTAATTGGGGAAACCTGTTTGTGTTAAATAAATGATTATTATTATTATTACCAAATTCGAAAACCTCTTCGACAGCCTTATTTTCGCTCGTCTCGTTTTTCCCCCAACCCTATCCTATAAGCCCGTTATTTCGAAACTAAATCTCCCCACCTACGAAAAATAAAACCTTTCATCCATCATCGTGGCTCGTAAAATGTATAATAGCCTCAAAAATCTGTAACTGTGAGCGAATTACACAAAGGCAATTAAGACGAAAACACAAACGATGGGAAAATTTGCCAAATAAAAGTGGTGTTCAAACCTTTACCTACTTGCGCCATTTTTTTCGGGTGGAAGATGGTCAAAATTCCTACCATCCGATAAACATATATTTGCATTAAAGATAATAATAATAAATGCCACTTTTAACTCGAAAGCAAAGCCGATATAGCGGTTTAAAATACAAAACAAGTGAGGGAAGAATTGAAGAGCAAATTACATAACGCGCATTTTTCCTTGCTTTATGGTTATGACGTCATCATAAGATTACACATTTGGTAGAGATCGAGGGCATCATGGTCGATAAATTCCATTTAAAAACATAATATCAATGCTATTAAATAACGTGTCTCCCAAGTAAAAGCAGTTGACTCGTTTCTATGGCAGTTTTGTTTCTCGTTGTTAAAAGTTGGAAAATTTTTCCTCATTTTTGGTTCAAAAGCGATTGTTCGCTCTCGTTCGGCAGGGATCTGAATTCTGTTTTTTATGTAAGCCTCAGTTCTTCGGCTATGGAACTGTTCATGTCCCGAGCTCCTGTTTTAATTCTAATTAATTTTAAAATGCAAATTTATAAATGACCAGCACCGATTTCGTGCTTTTCTTATGGGAGGTAGAAATGAAACAAAGGGGTTGGGAAAAAGAATTCGTTTACTTCTCAGCAGCTGGTCCTAAATCCAAATTGCACCGTCTACCCCTCACGTACATAAATATCGTCCTTCCATGAAAATCTGGTTTCTCTAACATGAGTTGCAGGATTCGAGAGATATTGTCCAGACAGACGGACGGACGAGCAAATCTAATACCACATAATCAATTAAAAACAGCACTAACAATTGATACCATTGTTTTGATTTCCCAGACATATTTTATGCAAAAAGACATTTTAACACGAAACCCACCTTTTCTAAATGGTGGGTCGCATCGGTGGTTACGAATCCCTCGGCCGCAATAGAAATTTCCAATTTTCCGACGGGCGGCATTAAGAGTTTAAATCAAAAGTTACCTATATTCTAAGACGCCATATAAGTGACAATAAAGTCCAAATAAAGTTATAATGGTCAACATATTAGTACTGCAAGTTTTATTATCAAAATTTTCATTAGTATGTACGAATTTGTGGGCTACATTTTTCGCATTGCTTTTTCGTCATAGTTTCACGGGCCGCGCTTATACCCTTCCTGGGCCTACATCAGTGGCGGGCAATTTTTTCCATGTGGCAGGCTGCATTGGCGGTTGCGAATTCCTTCGATGGCCACATTGGAAGTTGTCAATGCTTCGGGGAGGGGGGGGGACTTTAAATCGGACGTTAAATACATACTCTTGAGGTATCGATAAAAATCAAGTCTAAATTAGGTTTTTAGGGTTAACGTTTCAATATCAAGTGTTTTATTGTGGTAATTTGAATGTGTATCATGTCAATTTGTGTTCAATCTCTTTCTAATAATAGATACTGGGGCCGCATAAAACGCTCTCGAGGGCCGCATGCGACACGCGGGCCTTAGATTATTCGCCACTGGCCTTCATAATGGCTATAACCGGCAGATATTGCGGCATTTTTTTTCTAGTAAACGATACGAAAGGCAAACATAGTTTTCATCGGAATGTCGGTCTGGCGTAATGACATCGTCTGCCAAGCGTCTTTGGAAAGTTCCAAGGAATCAATTTAAGTTTATATAATTCAAAGTGATTCTGATGGTTATAATAGTTCGCCATTGTCGCAACGCTCGTTATAAAACCCGAAAAACGTTCCAAAACAGAACACAACACTCGACAATTATTTAATTCACTGTTACAATAACATCAAAAATTTTCACAAAAAACATTAATGAAAAATTTTTAATCGCGAAAACATTTCGAAATAAATCTTTTTTTCTTAAATTTTGTTTCGGACGTGACGAATATCCCCACATTTTACGTCAGGAACGGCAAGTTTTCGTAAACAGGCGCATTGCGAAGTAACCTCACCCGTCTAAATAAACAAACGAGAACTGTTATTTATCGCCCGATTCGTAAGATAAAAGGAAGACGCAACACTTTCATATCTCCGGTCGTATGAATCGTTTCGTCATCGAACGAAAACGACGCGTCGCCATCAATTCCCCGGAACGTACCCGGGTGCTGAAGTCGAGCGCGCATTCCCTCTCTCTGTACGCGAGCTGTTTCTCGAACCGATATATGTACATACTCTACCACCACTTCCCCTTTTGTCGCTCGCGAACGCACAGTACACCTGCACGTTTAATGCGGTTGTAAACGCGGCAAGAATGATTTGACTGGACGTGTCCGTCAATGCATCTTCCATCCTTTCCTCCCGCCCTCGGTTTAAAATAACGTGAAAAAAAAAATCGGTGCGTTCTGACTCGCGGCGGCGTGGGGTAGTACTCTCGGTTCAGCGAGAAAGCGAGGTGATAAGGTCAAGTGCCCTCATTGCCGAGTTAATCGATTGAACCGAGAGGAGGAGAAAGGGGGAGAGGGAGGGAGAGTAGGAGGAGAGAAGTTAGGGAGGAGGAGATTTTTTAAGAGTGTGGGAATGTGCGAAATTGCGAGATTTGAGAATGGGACCAGTCCACCTATCGCCGTCATAGTGTTGCGAGGACTGAATAGCATTTAAAGGAAGGAGTGCTTCGGGGACTTTTTTTTATTTCCAGGTTTTATTGGGGTTATAAATAGGAAGAGGAACAACGACCGTCAAGTGTCTTTACCGGTGAACATGCACACCATCGCGAAGACTGTCGCGAGACAAAATGAACGATTTGTCCCGTCCGAATATTCTGGAGAATGAGTTGAAAAAGTATCTTTTACCGTTGCACCGTTCACACAAAGGTGGAAAAACTCGGTAACAAAGTATTATATCGTCCGATCGGCGGGTGTTAGACTGAGGAGTTATATACCGCATCGCATAGTACGTAGTACGGGAGAGCGTGGCAAGCGTGATTTGGATTTTAAAGCTTTCACCGGAAGAGAAATTAATAAGGTAATTGCTTTGCTTTGTTGTGAAATGTTGCCATAACTGTAAAGGCGCGTGGGGAAAAATACTGTGAGTTTTTAATAGAAAATATCCGTGCCAATGTGACTTATCAACTTATATACGTATCTATACGGATTTTTAGGGGATTGTACTGATTAATTTCATGTGCTGATTCGCGGTTATAATAATTACTAGTTAAACAAATTGCCTTAATGGCTTTGCTTAGTTATCGGTGTTTCGAAAATCTCTTTCCGCCCTTCTTAAATACGTTTTTGCATCCAATTACTAGTTAGTTGAGAATGGCCAAAGATATATTGAATTCACATCATGGAATATAAACATAAAAGTTTTATTAACCTGCGAAATTTACACTTCAACTTTTAAGACTAAAAGTGAAGTTTGTACTTGTTTTTTTCTCGTTCGTCGAGATACTAAAATCGACTTTTTTCATGGACAAAAAATACCATTTGTACTAATTGTCGTTCGAAAAGTCTGTCTTAAATTATATACATAAAATCGAAATAAACTCTCTCGGAAAACTCTCTCCCTTTTGATTAGCATTTCAGAATGTGTTACAATCGTGATATGAACTCTGGACGTGAAAAAAAAATATTTTTAACGATGTCATTATTCGATTATATTCTAATTTACCCGAATATATCTTTAGAATCGCATAAAATACAAATTTTATTCTAAAATCTGACAATTCAAATTCATAAGTGCATAATTATACCCCTTTTGCTTTCATCAGGCTTAACGTGGAATTGTTAGTATTTACATTCAAACAATAACCATAGACGATGTCAAGTTACTTAAAATCTTAACTATGTATATATTAATTTAACGTTGACGTCTGTAGACATTGTGTACAATTTATATCGGCGTATTTCTCGAGAACCGTTCGTCGTAAAGATATGCGGTAAACGGCATTTTGTTTCTACTGGCGATGGGGTCCCTGGAAAAATATTTTCGTTTTCTAAAGTGTCCCGGGTTCGAATCCAGGAGACAATTATATTTTCCTATAAGTTTACACGGGATTTTCGATTTTTCAGAGTGCAAGGTTTTTTTCCTTCATTCATTAAAATACGTAACTATGGACCGATTTTCTTCTTTTTTGATTTATTCGACGGCTCAAGCTCTATACTATCTTATTTTTGCGATGTTTATACGTTACATGGTCGAAGTTTTCAGAAATACGCTTTCTTTTTTGAAATTTTTAGGATTTTTCGTACACATTCCGGGCGTTGCCAAAGAGACTCATTGTTGCCTCCGATTCATTTAATGCCAATTAAACCTTCAAATAGACGAAAGAAAAAGGTTATTCGCTTCGAACTGTTGTTTGAGCATCGAAATTAATTAAGTATAGCAACGTAAATATTTACGGATAATTATTCTGTTGATTGCGTATGGGAAGAGTTTCTATCTGTGTCAATAGCGTGTATAACAAACAAGCTCCCACCGCACTGAGTTTTATTTTAAATTGTGCAATTAATTTATTTTTTTGTTTTTCTTCATCGTTTGAATGCTGGATTCTTACCTTTTTGTAAGTATAACCATCATTTTACACACCTGTAATCTTTATTAACGCAAATAGGCTCACGCATCAATTAAAAATTAGATGAGAAAAGGGAAGCACGTTAATCTGTAAACACATTATATGGCTATCTTCTCTTCATTGATAATCTAAATAAACGGTTTCATTGACTGCGTCTTTATAGTAGGTCATGTAAAAAGTTAAAAGCAGTCGTTGATAGACACTTGAAGTAAAGCAATTGTTTGTGAGTTCGTCTATAATGGTGCAACGATAATCATTGGAACTAAGGTAAGGTAGAGCTATTAGCCCAGCTACAGCTGCCAGAGAAAGGAAGAGGAGCCAGAGATCAAACGACGAGTATTGTAGGAAAGAGAAAGAGATGCGGAAGCTCATTGGATTTCCGTGAAGATGAGGAGCGGAGAGTACAAGAAAGAAAGAAATAGGGAAACACGTCAAATGAATAGGGAACAAAGAAGATCTAACCTAGGGCCGAACTATTTATATTATTTGCATTTCATTTATTTCATTAATTATTCAATAAAAATTATTTCACTAAACCTTCGGTTTATTTAAATCGCGTTGAGGATCGGAGATCCGGGGTTGCTCTACTAGTTTTAATCATTTAAACAATATTAAGATTTAAGTCGATGTTAATGCCAAAAATCAAGTACATTTATAACGTTTTTATTATTGACATTGTTTATGGTTATTTGTTGAAAATTTGTTAAAATATTTAGTTCATAACAAAATTTTTAGAAGGAATTCATACAAAAATGCACACAAATTTTACGGACTTCTGTAGTTTCACTAAAAAACCTATATTAGTAAGTATTCAAATATAAATGAACCTCGGAAATGAAATTTTAGCTCTGCATTCTATTATAAATTTCTTACCTATTAATTCTCGGCGGTGCGATGTTAGATGCGCTACTCCTTCCGATTCCTGTTTTCTTCAGCCAATATTCCAGGTGAGTACTTGCACTAAAAGGAAAGAAAAAATTCATACTTTAATTATTTCCTTCCGAATTGATCAAGTTTAAATATATGAAAACGTAGCATGCATTACAACTTCAGATGATAAAATTCCGTTGCTACGTATCCCAAACAAGTAGAGTAACGATAATTTGGCAACACTGCGCACGTTTTTATTCCCTTAACTTTTATCGTTTCACGCGAAGAGAACAATTTTACGGTGTCAATGCGAGCGATGATTGTCATGAATTATTTCAATAAAGGAGCTGGCGACAATGCGATCGATCCATTGCGCGGTTGGAATATCGACTCGAGCAGTCACGGACAAAGCTGCGGAATATTAAATGCCGAAAATAAGCGGAGTGTACGAGCAGGAGAATGGATTTGTTAGCGCGGAAAAAGTGCTCCTTGAAGGGTCAAGAACTTTGGACGTTACAATTGGCGATCGAGAACGTAAGGAGTCTCAATGGACGTATAGTATTAACAGATCTGGCGAAGGGTGATTGATGCCAAATAACCGCGTTGTGGGTGGATGTTGTCGGATCCAATAATTGGATCCGACAACATCCACCCACAACGCGGTTATTTGGCAATTATTATTATTATTATTTGGGAATTATTCGATGAGAGGCGGGAAGTGACTGTTATTAGATACAACCCAGATCCATTGTTTTCACATGCGTTTGTGATTAAATAACATCACGTATCACTTCCATACAAACGCAGTCCATGGCGTATATCATAACTACGAGTGCCTATATGAACGATTTAATTTTGATTGTGTCGTAATGGGGCAAAACTAAAGTTGCGATTTATTTGTAATCTTATCCAGAATTACCATTTTAAGAAAGAGCCCTTGATTCTATTAATTATTAGTTTATTTTGATTGACCTTTTACCAAATATTTTGATTGATTTATTGCAAAAGGTGTTCAAATTGACCTCCGACATTTCGGATGTACAAACGTGCACGACGGGATGTGTCGGAATAAACTACCTTTAATGTTAGGATAAAGTGCTGTCAATGAACTGCGTGATATATTTTTTCGATTTATCCAAGTATGCGGATTATCGGCTTTATCCTTGACATAAACCTGTAGGAAAAAATACAAAGACGACGGATCAATTTTCGAACTTTTCTTCTTTCCTACCCACATTTATTATAGGCATAATGGGTTCTCGCTTAAAATGATCGCCCTATAGATGTCTTGCTCAACATTTTTCGGATCACCGCAACACGTCCTAATTGCTATCCATGGGCGTAGCAATTTTCGTGATAATAATTTAATCATAATTGTATTTTTCATTGATGTTTCCGATGAATTATCCGTAAAACATTGATAAAAGGCGTACTTCGTCAAGTAAACTGTATTTTCTGAAAATGTTGTGCAAAATTGATGAGTTCGTAAATTCTTGACGACGATTTTTTTATTTATATATTATATATTAACATAAGTCTGTGTTAAAGATCGTAGTCGCAAGATACGAAAACGTACGAAATCTTTCGAGGTTGTAAGTCATGCTTTCCGAAAATCCCTTTTGTCTGACACTGACTCACGAATAAAAGATTATCCTATTAAATTATTCAGCCACTAAGAACATCCACAGCCATTAAGGCCAAAGCGCGATTGATTTTTCCTATGCGTATCCTTTGGAAGACGAAGACTAAACTATTTCCTATATTTTTAACGCAACGACCAGAACAGTTAAGTATCAAATATTAAGAATGCTTAAATATATTATGAACTTCTTTGATTACGGTTCTTGAAATGAAGATCCGTTAAAAAAATGACGTGTACATAGATCTAAGCACCTTAATTTTGACTAATAGTCGGGATTTTAATGGTCGAGTAACCTCCTTCAGACGTATCTTCATACTCGGCAAGAGTATTGACCTGGAACCATTCGAAGTCAACCAACTTCAAGGTAATCCAGCGTGAAACGTTTTTTTCGTGACGTACATGCAGCTGCAGGAAATACAAGGACGTTTTGCTTGACGGATCCGTCGAGTCTTTCATGTAGCAAATGTAAAAGAAGTCTGAGAGATTGATTTAATAGATTTCGCCGTGGTCTCTCCGTAAGTAGAGGTTAATCAACAGCTGCATTCCCCGACTCGAGTGGAGACATCCGAAAGTGGCCTCCTTTAGGGTCGGTATTATTCCTCGACGGTCGATTTCTGCCGGCGGTCATCGGACAATCGCTTTTTACATAGGTACTTGTAACTTCGCCGACGACGGAAATCCTTAATCGAAAACGTTTCATATAACGCCTGTTCTCACGTTCATTATCTGCCGCGATCCTACGCAGCAAGAACGCATTTTTATCATTCTAAAATAAAACTATAGATGACGCATCGCTGTTGAGTAAGATTTAAAACCATGTATACAAATACGGCATAAAAATTTTATTAACGTCGAACTTAATTTACAGGACCTATAATTTTTTCGTACTTATTGTTAGTGTTAACAGGTGATCCAAACCATTTTGTAGTACATTTTAAAGTTACTTAGACTGGTTTGGTGCTGGGTTGGGACGGTGAACCCAAGTTAACTTTAAAATTAACAAGTTAGGAAAGTGTACAGCGCATCACAAATAGGCGCGTTTCGTGCAATGGAGTATTTGAAAGAAATAATATACCTGTACGTAGGGGAAATAGCGTTTTAAAATTATTTTCTTCGTCATAAATAATCCACTTCCTATTTAAAAATATTTCTTGCACACGTAAGGAAATTAACCGTATTTTTGTAATACTGTTTATGTTAGCAACAATGTAGAAGTAACTATGCAAGAAAATTTCTAAGTTCAACTCGAATTAAGACATTCTTGTTTGATTTTCTTGATAACGGCTACTCCGACGATAAAAATGCATAGGAAAAGAAATACTCTTCTTTACTAGTTCTACAAGTTTTATTTGAAAGATATTTTGATATGACGAGTACTTTACGAGATATGACGGAAAGTTGATTTTTTATCGTCAAGTGGTACGCCTGATTGGCTTACGTATTCAATTTTGCGATTTTCTTATTATCTTTGATTGTGTCCTTAATATTAAATTTAATGAAATCTGTTCGGTAGAAGCCAAGAACGAACATACGGACGGACGGATAGACCGACGATAATAGGCGCTCACGCTGGAAGCGAAACGCGCCTAAAAATGTTCCACGCATTAATACATAATGCCTAATTTTTCTAACACATCCACAATGATCGCGAATATCATCAGCATATTTATATCGGCTTCATTCCGTATCATTGGCTTAATTAATATTGCACGAAGAGGCGCCATCTGAGAGTGTCTCTTCTAACAGCGACCAATAACTAATTACGGACTGACTGTCGTGTGCAAGAGACGCCTTAATTTGTCTGCGCCCGGACCAAAGGAAGCCTCGCTACGGCAATGTGCCCGCTCTACCAGTAGAAATCCTACATTAAAGGCCTATTAAATAAACGCTGATTATATATGCACTAACGTCGTCAGTGTAACGATCTCTGGTATCAACTCGACCAACATTTGTAGACGAAATGTTTCACCGTCTTTTAAGGAAAAAGAAACGAAAAGCCGCGTTCAGAAAAAAGAGCCTCTATTGATAAAAGTCTTATTGGTCAAATCTTAATGGGGTGTAGTGGGTGGCATTTAACGCGGTCGCCATTTGAGTGTGTCAGTGGTGTGATGTTTTCGTCATCCGAGTCCTTCCCTCTGCCCAATCTCGCTCCACCCCATTGCGTGAACTCGCAACCGCCAGCCCCCTTTGATCTAATCAGAACCGGAAACTTGAAGGGAATACTTGGCACAAGGGCCAAAGTGAGCAGTGGGGGATTCTATTGTTATTAATCGGGAATTAAGTGACCTCAATGAAAAAATGCCGGCTCGTGGGAAACTTCATTGTTCGCAGATGGGGACGGATTGTCTTTTCTCGGCAGGCTTCATAAGCTGATTTTAGAAATTAGCACGCGAAAAAAAAATCAAACGAGCGAAGAAAGGAGATCGTTTACTCATTACGTGGTATTCCGAATTTTCACATACAAAACATATCAATTCTTCTATACTATTTAATTTAATCTAGATATAATGACTAATAAACATTTTGTAAAAGCAATGGATAAATATTTATCATTTGTAACTTTATATAGTAAATGTGTTAGTTGTTATAATTTAAAACTATTTTATTGAAAGCAACTCAAAGTATCAAAATATTATTTAAAATGACAATTTTAAAATATTGAAAGCAGTGACAAATTCCATCTTTATCTTTCCTCAGATCTCATATGAAGCCAATGGTGAATTTGGTCAAAAACTGGAGGTGTGGCATTAAAGCAGCGGACTTTAAATTGCACCATGAAACACCAGAAGTATTCATACAGTGCCAGGTAAATATAAACTTTAACTAATAATTAATCATAAATCCTTGTATACTTCTCAGTCAACAAAATTTTCTCTGAGACTGTAATATAACACAGTTAAAAATTGTAAAGCAACAATTTTTCTTTTTCTTTGATAGTGGCAAAAAGGACTTGGCATATCTCTCACATATCTTATATATAGAATTCTTCTAGCAGCTACCTTTTTTGGAATCCTAGTGTCATCAGTATGTGATACAGGAAAGAGTGAAGCCAAAAGCATCAATGGCGATGCAAAATATGACCTCACCACATCAGGTGCACATTTTCACATAAGATTGCTTACTTATTAATTCAAAGTCACATCACCCGACCTATGAAGACTCATTTTAAGATTACATTTCCACGTAATGGATCTCTATGAGTAAATTAATCCCTAAATTTATTCTCTCAAACTTTCAGGTGACACAGAAGTATCATCAACAGAGACAATCTTCTTGGTGGAAAAGGATAAAAACGTGACGGAAGAACTTTTAATGGACACAGGATCAGCATTTATCTATAAATGGCCTATTTATCTCACCAATTGGGGAATAGCAATATGCACTGCCCAAGCAGTTTTGGGAGCTGTAATAGTTATACAAAAGAAATTAGCAGAAAATAAACTTGGTAAGAATCATTTGATTTGAATTATTGATACAGTAAAACCTGTGAAAGGCAGAACATGCATTTGGCAGAAACCTACCAAAGCTGGAAATAAAATCGTACTGGTAGATACCATTTTTCATCTGAATGTCACTGTAAGGCAGAATCTGCAAGACACGGACGGAAAGGATTTTTTCTTGGAATTTTTGTATTATTAAGTACATTTTGAACCTGCGAAAGATGAAAAGTAAAATTGGTATCTTTAAAAAATGTCTAGAGAGCCTTCAATATATAGGTATATCAATGTAAGAGAGGATCGGACTTGATGGTTAAAACCAGTGTTTTAGATGCAATTAAATTTCTCAGTCGTTCGTTAGTGTGCACATGAAGCCTGTATCAAAAATTGTTTTAGAAACTGTGGCTTTGTTTTCCATGGTGCTAATGAATGTAACGATGCAGGTAGTGATAGTGATTATTGTGACATTCAAAATTTGATTCATGAAGTTGAGGGTACCAACGTAAGTGCAAAACATTTTGTAAATACTGATGAAAGTGTTTTCACAGAGATTGATGAAATTGACTTGAAAACTGTGGTAGAATCACAAAGCAATGAAATTTTTCCCAATTCAGAGGATGAACAGAGTGAGGAAGATTGTGAAGGACTGGAAGTGCAACAATGTCGGAAGTTTTACACTTTCTTAAAGCTTTAAAATATCCTGCCAGAATGAAGAAAAATGATTTCTTTAGCAAAGTTATAGAATTAGGGTTTTATTTTGCGTTTAATCAAATCACAGAAAAAACAGCACAACTAAAATTCGATAGGTTTTTCAAATAATTTTCTAGAATTTTTTAACTTTGTTTAGTATTTTTATTGGATTTTAATATGTATTTGAAATGTTTTGCAACTGTATGAAATTTAACTGTTCTGATTCTGAAATTCTGTAGCATTTTTAACAGAATATTTTCAATTTCTAATAAAATCACGCAATTTCAAGTTTATGTTCTCATTTATTTTTATATTAATTTTAAAGCCTTTATTTTCATTAAGACTTAGAAAAACTTCTATTTTCTAGTTAAAATATACCAAAAGGAAAGTTGCATAAATTATTTTAACCTGTATAAGGTGGAAAGTCAGCAAAAGACGGAAGAATAGGCCGGTCCCATGAGGTCCCACCTCTCGCATGTTTTACTGTAGTAATTAATTATAAATCATGAAACTTTGAGGGGTGAAAAGAATTCCTAATCCATGAAGTGGTACAAAATACTAGCTTCCAATCAAAGCATGAGAATATTTAAAAATAATTTATTTGGATAGTAGTATTTAGCAATGACAAGTTATTTGTCCTCAAATATATTTTGTAAATTATGTATTTTCTCAAATTTTTAGTGATGAAAAATTGTTTCTATAATTCTTGCATGAAAAAAGAGACAAAATATAAACTTATACAAATGCTGAATTTGTTAGACGATATTTATATGTATGCTAAAAGTTTGTTTTAACCTTAATTCTGAGAATACCTATATAAACATTAAAGATGAGGAAATTCTTTTCTTTATTCAAAACAATGCACTACAAGATTTTCTGGCATAAACATTAAGAATTTTCTGTATCTATAAAATTTTACTTGTGATACTAATAAAATATTAAAATTTCAGATGGCGAACTTAAGAGTAAAATGTCATTTTCATACAAATGTTATTGGGCCTTACATACCACAGCAACTGTAACAGCCCCAGCTATTACCATACTCTACTGGACTCTTGTTTATAAAAAATGTAAGTCAGATAATTGATTCCTTGGAGAAATATTGGTTTCCTGTTAGTGGGCAAGGTTAAATTATGGATTTAATTTTTAGCATATGCTAATTTAGCACTAACTTTTCACAAAGCACAAAAAATTTTATTCCCTACATTAACTCCTTGAACTAGTACTTATATTAAATCAAGAAAATTCATAAAATTTGGAAGAATCATATTCCACTTAACTGTAAGAGCCATTTGAAAGCTGCTAAGAAAAATATTTTTTGTTTTTTTTTTAAATTATATTTTGATCAGTGGTCAGAATGGTCTTCACATAACTTGCATATGAAAATAACAGATTCACTATTTGTGCATAAAGAAAATGTACTTACTTTGTTAAGAGAAATGATTCTCATGCACATGAATCATTTAAATTATCATTCCATCCAAAGTCTTGAATCAAATATGATGCAGCAGGTCATGCTGAAAAAAATTAAATCAAAGAACTTATTAAAATTTTTTAATATTAAAGAATGTTCTTATTGGAAAATATATATATTTAAGATTGTGTTACATATCTGATACAATATGAGAACATCTTCATTCCAGCTAGGGGTCCTCCATCTGCAGTAGGGGTTCTCGTTCACGGGATCAATTCTATCCTGATGCTGATAGATTTGTCTTTG
Organism: Uropetala carovei; assembly: GCA_036926305.1. Lineage (NCBI taxonomy): Eukaryota > Metazoa > Arthropoda > Insecta > Odonata > Petaluridae > Uropetala > Uropetala carovei. The sequence continues at coordinate 2,403,194 of JAXCHB010000277.1, forward strand.
GTGGCACATCCTCATCGGTTCCAACATTTTTACTTCCCTTTGTTGATGTCATTTATATATTTCCTATTCACCATCATATACTACTTGGCAGGTGGGACAAACAGGCATAAGAGTCACAAAATTTATCCACAACTTGACTGGAGCAAGCCTTTCACCCTTGCATTGCCTACAGCTGCTGGTGGTTTGATTTTATTGATTGTTCTTCATTCCTTAATGTATGGATTCAGTGAGCTGAAAAGTTACTTGGGCCAGAAGCTAAAAACGCCCAGATGTTTATACATTGGCGAAGGAAATGACAACAAAGGAGCTAGTATAAGCATAAATGCTTTGGATTCAATTGAAGTCAATGGAGCAAATGTTTCAAAAGGTATAAGTTCGCAAGTGATCATCATGAACAATGTGTGAAATGGAAATTTGCAAAGACAAATGCAGTTTCATAAAAGTGATATGTGGTTGGGATTCCTGACTGGTATTGAACGTAAAATATTAATATATTCTGTGATATTTTTAACTATGAACAGTTAAATGTGAATGCTAACATGAGAATGCATGAAGTTGTATGCTGATGATGTCACTCCAATGAGAGGCAAAAAGACAACTACATATTGGACTTGTCTAAATGATGTTTTGAACATAGTGATAAAAAGCAATCATGCCTACAATGCTAATCAATGAACAAAAAAACACTGCGACATATGTGATGCAAGATGTAGTGTAATTCATCTTTAGTGTTTATTGTGAATGATTTCATATTAAAATTGTTCTTCAGAGTTCATTATGCATTTAAGGACATTGCATTCAAGTTGTAAATTTGTTTATAAACTCGATTTATAAGCTATATGGTATGAAATCCTTAACTAAATAATTTCAAATAATGGAATTTTATCAACATTATTTAAAGTTCATATTTCGTATGTTAATTCAGCATTATAGTTGTAATGCATTTTCATTCAGAATTTCAATTTCTTCATAATTGTATATACTACTTTTAAGTTTTTTATAGAAATAATTAAACAAGACAATCTTTCAACTTTTGCTACTGTCAATTTTCTACTCTAATGGATTAAATTATTTTGATAAAACTACAAGCAAAAGAAAAAACTGCTTTCAACTGAAAAGCTTTAAATATGGATGTATAGTGCAGTATTTGTAATTGCTGTTGTTTGTAGTTTCATCTATGTATGCTTATTTTGTTTACCAAACAAGAATTATACGCGTATTTGATGTTTTTATGACTTCTTCTTTTTCCCACTAAAAAATATTTTAAAAAGGCCCATTTTAGTTTTTATTCTTACAAAAGCTGAGAAGATTCCCTAAAAATTATGATTATGTGGCTAAAATAAATAGGTACCCAAGCTCTTCAGCATTTGATAGCAGCAAAACAACATTCCCTGAAATACGTTATTTCCATTGAATGCCAATTATCAACCATTAATTGCTATACAAATGTAAAATAACTGCTCTTACATAATATCAGTGTTGATTCCAGACATTATTGACCAGGGAGAAAATAGCTTTGGGGTAATTTTTAAATAAACAATAGATTGAAGTTTGAACGACAAAAATAGTTTTAAATTGTAGTTGTTACTTTTGATCACTTACCATCATCATAGTCTCTATGTAAGGAACCAATAGCATTTCTTAATATTAAATAAAATTTATTAATCTTCCTCGAGTGAGGAAGGCTTTTACTCTACCAGAGGGGGGGATGGAGGGAATCCTCCCAGGCCCCCTTGGATTCAACACTGATCACAACTGAAAACATCTATGCCTATAACAAGTATTGTCATCATCAAAATAGTATCAAAACAAGTGATGAAGATAACTTAATAGCAAACTATGTACAGAAAAACCTGGCGTCTTTTGGTCACAAAGCTACCATAACGTGATGTTATAGCTCTTCCTTAGGCTCAATAATCTCAGCAGGGGGTTCCTGAGTCTGGCTGCTTTTTGACCCAAACGTTCATATAATTTTTCCACCCAGTTGGCATCTATTAGTTATATGTATCAAGAATTAAATTCCAGCAACAAGGAAAGTTCATTATTTCATTTATGGAATATCAAAATTAACAAGCATAAGAGTTAGTTTGACTCAGTGGCTGATCCAAGAATGGGAAGATTGCCCTTCAGAATGCACCTTCAAATCTATTTACTCCTTGCATATTCCTTCAATTTGAAAACATCTTCTCATGTAAATCTCATGTAAAACAAATGGTGATAAAATATGCACAACTTTGTCACTTTAATACCTGAAATGTTAAGGATGTAATAAACACAAACTGATAATATTTTAAGAACTATAACATTAAAAAACTGAATTTTATATGCTAAATTCATAAAATGTATCTCCCAAAGCAGATGTGATTCTTAATGTTAAATGGCATACTACTCAACTACTATGTGCTATTTATGTTCATTAATAAATACGTTTCAATTGTGAAGATTAAGGAGAAAAATTCTGAACTTGACCGGTACTCGAACCCGGGTCTCCCACTTGCGAATTTGTCTGGCTTGGTAGCTTAGTTGGTTAAAGCACCTACCCGGCAAGTGGGTGACCTGGGTTTAAGTCCCTGTCAAGTTCAGAATTTTTCTTCTTCTCAATCTTCACATTTGTGATCAGTATTATGCACACACGCATATAAGTTAAATTTCTATCATTTCACATTTTCAACTTCACTTACATTATGTCATACTGGTTTATTTTTTCTGTTAGAGGCTTTCGCAACACTGTTCAGCAATAGAGTATTTCTACTAATATCTGTTTTACTGGTAAAAATTATTAATAAAAAAAATCCTGTTTCCTTAGTATACCAGCGAATTTATCTATAACTTAAGATATGAAGCAAAATTAGTAAGCTCCTCATATTAATTACTTGTATGGCCTGTCTCCTTGACAGATATCTTATTCAATAGAATGAGTTTTCAAACTTTTGGGAGTAACAGAACCCTTACATTTTAAGTAAGTTTTCCTGGAACAGTAAACATGGCAGCTCCTATCTGGCCTCTCCATCTAGCTTTTGCATAACCCTAGGGTTCTGCATAAAAGTTCAAAAAACTCCAGCAGTAGAGAATTTTCTAGCTTAACTTATGACTAAAATCAAATTGAAATGATCTCTCCAATAGACATAAAAATGTTCGGAAAACCACATGCACATTTTAACTATACATGTGGTATTTGCAGTAGCATAATTATCATTCAATAAGACATTACGCAAATTCAGCCAGTAGACTTCCCAAATAAATTTTCATTTAATTCTTTCAAAAATTTCTCAACAACGAAAATTAATTGAGAGCTTTATACAAAGATTACTTATAAAATTATAAAAATATGCAGGATATTGATTATTAACATTTCACAACACGGAAAATAGGAGGTTGTGAGACATCCCATCATAAAAAGGAGTCACTTTCTATGGCCTTTTATCTCCTATGGCCTCTGTGTACGTATAAAAAGCATATAAAAGAAAATTTTTAAGCAATCTCCAACTCCAACTAGAACCGTTTTAAAAATAAGGTTGAGTAAGCAATCAATATCACTGCATCACACAGGTTTTCTTAAATGTAATTACAATTGCTCAGTAATTTTCATATTATCTTGCATTTATATGCTAAAGAACCTACTGAAATTTTCAGTATAATTTGAAAATCAGTTCCCCAACTCCTCTAAGATTGATCCGGTCACATATTTTTGCACTCTGCTAGTTACAACACTGATGACTCATAGCCAAACTGCACATCTGGTTTTCCTAGGCATTTCATGGTGATTTGAGAGACACTGTATCTATAGCTTTACTCAACAAGAGTTCCAGGTTGTAAAAGGACAAATTCTAAACAAATTTTATTATATATGATATAGTCCATTTATCTGACATCCTCTAACCTAGAAAGCTTCTATAACCAGAAAACATGCCGTACCCTATTGTCACTTATTAGTATCTTCACAGATGTGTGCAACATCAATCAACTATTACTATGTGAAATATTTTATACTATTATAAACGACCAAAATTTTGAAAATTATATAAACTTCCATCTAAAAAAATCACAGATGATGCAAGGAAATCCTGAGGAAAAAAACTGAAGCAGTCAATGTTTACCATATAATAAAAATGAACATATGCCAACATTTTTATCAAGAGAAATCCTTTTTTAAAAATCCCAAAAATCACTTCATCTAAAAAAAAATTTGGGATACAAGTGAAAATTGTTCTTTTTAATTTTTTGAGATTGACACATATGACAGTAACTTGGATTAATTTTTAAAATTACAACTATGACAATCAAGATTTTGTCAGTTTCTGAATGGTGTCATATTAAGAGCATTAGGCCAGTACATATAAAGATAATAAGATAAGAAAACCATGAAAGACCTAATTTATGCAAGGAAGATAGTACCCATTACTTATTTTTTAGCCTTGTCTTACAAAATTCAATCTTTCTGTACTTTCACTTAAACTGCACAATGCAGGTTCCACTGGTGCCAGATAAACAAGTTTTTTTAATTTTACGTTTTATGTAAAAAAACAAAAAAAAGTTTAACTGGTAAGTCATATACAATAATTAATATATTTACTCAGCCTACATGAAATAAAATGTAAGCATTAATGGAAGCTGATAAGTAATATACAGTTAACATTCAAAAAATGTAATGGACATATAGCAATAAAATTTCTTCAATAATCAACAAAGTTTTGTTTCCCAATCACAACAAAAATACATATTTACATTTTGTACATCAATCGCCACAAAACTACTGGTTAGTATGCCAGACAACAAAGATTACACTTTAAAAATTACAAGTTTTGTATCTATTAAATATTTGAATGTCAATTCAATGATGAATGCACATTGGACATACAAATGATTATCCCAAACGAGTCCTAACTGATTCATAAGAATTATTTCATGCAAACAAAAAACTGTTTCCATAAAAAAATTAAACTACATATACAAAAGCAAACTAGATTCTTTCACATGTTCAATAGAAAATGATTTAGCCAACAACTGTTTAATTCGCAACTTCAAATAGGTTTCTCTGTAACTACCCTTCTAAAAATAGAATTATATGGATTTGTTTACAAGATCAGTTAGATTTAATCATTAGAAAATATTAATTAAATTTTAATATAGCTGTATGAGTGGTTACAAGTAAAAAAAATGACAAAATGCCATTGAAAGTGATGTACCTTAGAAAAATATACAATTTACCATGATTGTTCTGTGATCCACAGCTGGTATGTAGAAATACTCATTTTTTAAAAGAACTGATTAAACATTAACAATGTTAAACATAACTTTATGAGGATAAATATATGATACGATAAATTTATTAACTATACAGCAGATAAAAGATGAGTTATTTAAAAAGTTTTTCAACAAGAGATAAAAGTTAAAAAATAATAATTCCACTTTTATGTTAAGCAAATCTTTTAGATTAATTAAAAAAACAACTTCAAACCTAAAAAAAAACATGCAGTATGACTATTACATGAAAAATTTCAAGCCTTTATGGATTACACTGCCAAATTTGTTTCCAATAGCCAAGGAAATTATAATCAAGACTAAAGAAAATATTTCAGAATCATTAGACTTGCTTAAAACTGTACTGAAAATGTGATGCTATAGTAATAGAAATATGCTATAAGGAATGCAGAACATCAACTGATTTAATTCAATTTAAACTTCCAACATTCTGAAAACCAGAAAGAAACAAGCTATTAAAATTTGACTTAAATAGGAATGATACACAGATTGTCTCTTTAGAATATTTTCCAGGTGATTTAAAATACAAGCAGTCATAAAATTAAGTGACGACATCAAGTTCACAAGACACACACAGCTGAACCGAGAGGATGTTATCCAGAGCTCATTCTATTATGTTTTGGATAAACACTCCTCGGCATCAAATGTGAGGCCATCTTTGAGAAAACGATAAAATTTTATTGTTGTTTTAATGAAGTGTACAATAAATAGAATAGAATAACCCCAACATCACAACTAGTTTAAAAAAACATAGTTTACTTTTCCCTTCTCTAAAAATTTAATAATCCTTGTACTCTTTTCTCTAAACTTTTAAAATGGATTCCAATTACATTAATCAAGTTAAAAACTATTACCGTTAATGGGTCAAAGATCACACCGCCATTTTTCTGAGATTTTTTTAAAAGAATTATATTGCTTTTGAAAAAGTAGACATAATCCAGAACCACTTTGGTTCCAGCCATATTGCTGTAAGCACCTCAACAGTATAGAAACTGCACAATATACTAGGAAAACACTTAAAAGGAACAATATCTTTGATTTAGAACATTTGACAGAAACTGGTCAAAAATTTAAAGATGTTTTATCAACAAGAAAACATTGGACTTTTCTCGCTATCTGCAGGGCCGTGGCTAGTTCAAGAGGCAACTGCCTCAGATGGCACTTTTCTAAGGGCGGCATCATTGCACTGTTGCTGCTGATTATGACCTGGGACAGCATTTCATCATTTTTGTTCTCCCAGGTGGTAGATTTCCATGCCATGACCCTGAATGTCTGAATTACAAAAATTATCATTCAAGCTCTTCAATTTTATAAATCCCTAAAATGAGATCTGGCTGACAACAAATACTTAGCAACAATAGAAATTACAAAAAAGCCAATCAATATTAAAATATTAAGATATAATGTGACTGAAAAATAAGCAAATTATACAAATCACCATGCTTTTTTTTAAATTTGATATCCTATAAATCAGAATTAGAAGAAATAGACTTTTAATGGCTTACCAATTGAAAAGCCTACACAGAAATTAACATGATGAGACGATGAAAAAATTTAAACAAATAAAGCCATCTTTTAATTATCTGAATCTCATACCAATGTTCTCCCATGGGTAGCGTAATTTCTTTGTAAATGTATTCTCAGCTATGTAAAATCTAAATGAATATGGGGAAGCACTCAAATGGTTATTGAAACAAAACATCCTTTTCCATTCACTCCAGGTCCCTCAAATTGATGGTGGATTCTGGAGGGAAATCATGGTTCCTGGGCGATTCTAAAGGTGGACTTAAAAGGAGCACTTGAAACCCTGTCGTCCCCAGCACACCAGGCACCAAAACCTGATGAGGATCCAAATGACTGGTGCTCTGTCCTCCTACACCTCCGACTGACACATCTAAACTATCCACATCACCGACACTTATAACACCTTCTCGGTCCACAGTGCCTTCAACTCCATCAACACTACCACCCACTCGAAACAGAGTTCCTGGTAGGTCATCCTGAAACAAACCATAAAAACGAAAAATATTATCCTGGATGCAAGCTGCTTGTTATCTTAAACCCTTTCACTTAACGTACATGCTATGGTAAAAAGGATTATTTTTTATTTTTTGGCAATAAAATTAATTTACAACAGCCATTTAAGAAAGAACAATTATAATTTTTTAAAAATAATTTGTATTTATTCAACATTAGTTCTAACATCTCTTCCATTCTTTCATGGCATGCAGGAAAACATCACTGGATAACAGAGCCTTGCAACTCAAATGTTTTGGACCCAAAGATATATTTTCCCCTGTAGCTGAACCCAACTGTCCACCAAGACTTGATATATTTGACAGGTTGTAAAATGAATGAAAAAAGTCACCATTCCCTGAATTTGAATAAAACATTAAATAAAATAAGAAAATTCAAATTTATGCTTTTCTTCTCCTAAAATATACAATACATTGCTCCATGTCAATCAAAAAAAATTTTTTCTCCTATATATTTTTCAGGTGACCCAAAATTTTAAAATCCTGACCCGAACCTGACCTGGTTGGGTTGGCCATGGGTTTGGCCATCCAATGCAGGGCTCTGCTGGATACCTACTAAAAATTCTGATGTGTTCTGCACATAACTTTCTCCATATGGAGTAATGTAGATGATTGCTCTTAACATCAGCATCCTCAAGAATAATTAACAGCATTACACTTGTGAATAATTATTCAATGCTGAATAATTTTCACATTGAAAAAACCATTAAGTAAAAAAAATTGTTAGCTGTTGCTGGATAAAATATTGATGTGCAATTAAAATTACTCTTGTCAGCATATGCATTACTGTAAACAACTAGAAGATTTTATCATAACAGAAACAATGCTATCACTTGGTGACGTACTTAACATAAATTCAGAAGAAGAATCAAAATATCTCTTAAACGATCAGTCTAAAAAAAAGTGTTTCAATTAAAACTTGTAGAATATTACATTTTCTACAACTATGATAATGACAAATATTTACATGAGTTTTAAAGGAGATAGTATTACGAAAAAACAGTAAAACAACGAGAATAAACTTCCACTTTTGGTTGACCAGATTTAGCCAAAATCTTTACAGATCTTCATTTACTAATAAAAATCTTAAATATAAAGTTCTGTGTTGATCTGTTAGTTTTTGACTTACAGTACAAAATTCTATCACACAGACAACTGACAAACCAGTGAAAACATACTCAGGGGACATCAAAATTTCCATTAACCTTTAACTGAGTGTGTCAAAAAATTTCACACAATTGGTCGCATGGTACAATGAGTGCACTGTTGCATTGTGTGGAAAATGCAAATGTAAACAGTAATAATAACGATAGATTCATTCTAATTTTTGTTTATTTAGACTTTTAATGCATGTAATGATTTATAATTCTCATTGTTGAAGTTATTGTTACGATTTTCTACATTATATAAGAACTAAATTTTCATGATATACCTATTTAGTATGTACCATATGACATTATAGAATTAAAATTTTTTTATCATAATATATTTACATAAGCACCATTTTAGGACCAAAGATGTAAAAATAGAAGAGATAATGCTAAATAAAATTGTTACTGAAATGTTTAAACTTTTACAGGAAAATCACGATGCGTGTTTAACAGCGGAAGTGACGCACATAGCTTTGCGTTTGTTTTACTCCTCAAGAGCAATAGCTAAAAGGTTGCCAACATGTTAGACTAGTCAGACAATAAAGATCGGTTAGATAAGAGAACAACAATGTATATGAAGCAATTTTTACAAGTCGCCAGCATTTTAAAAAGATTTGGCGAACTCCGTGGTTGAAATCTCAAATTCGATTTTTTTCATGAATACGATGCCTTCTCCTACAATATGTATGGAGAAAGAAAAGATCATCCCCGACCCCTTATGAGCTTTGTTGCTCGCTCTCCTCATCATACAGATGAACCACAGTTTCATCTCCCAATGCAGTATTCACACCTTCCCCTTGTTCAACTTACTTGAAGGAGAAGACAGGGTGATGGCTCCTGCGGCAGAACAATGTCTTTTGATGGAACTCCTAGAATACCAGCTGACCCTGACACAACTGTATCTAAAACGGGATCTCTTGAAGAACCTGTCCTACAGCTACCCTCTTCGCTTCCCACAGGAAAACACTCATTCTCATCGCCTTGACGGTTCTGCTTCCTTCTGCTTTCTCTCTCCCTAACAACATCATGAAGACTGTAACTAGTCCGTGCAGAACCATCCTGTTCTATACAATCACTGCTCGAAACAAGAGTTTCTTCGGTTGTTTCAACAGCCACACCTGATATGACAGACACCTAAGATGACATGGAAAAACTCAAATTACCAAAGACATCACCTCTTATATATTTTTTAAAAATTTCCTTTGGCACAATCAAATTTAATTATTTTTTGTCATTATTTCGGTATAAATTATGATATTGTCATAATTTATACCAAAATAATGACATGGTCATTCTTACTGGCAAAATTAAACAAATGAATCCTCAATTATTTGGAGTGCTATATGAGGTTAAATGGGTTATTAACTTCAGAAACGTTTCTGGTAACTAAAACCGAATAAAAACTGGAAAACCTGAATATTTTGCTACAAAACTTAAAATTGAAAGTTGGAAATTTTAAACAAATCATAATGCAGTAAAACCTCTTTATAACAAAATTGAAGGGACCCAATTATTGGCACTTTGTTGTAAGGAGGTTCTTTGTATGGTGGTTTTTTCAGATTCATCATATGTGCATATTAGTGTATTATTGTTGGTTATAATTTATTTCAACACTAATATTGAAATAAATTATTAGAAATAGTGTGAAATTTAAAAAATCATAAGATATTAGACTGGTCGCACTGTGCATAAGATATCTATATTTTAAAAAAAATTTTTAATTTAAAATAAAATCTGTGTTATAACGAATCCGCATTGGCCAGGGTCACGTTAAGCGGGGCTCACCTGTATTATTTTTCCATTCCTGTATCGTTGATCAATTATCATAGTAAAACAATCTATATGATGTAGGGCATCTCTGGGTTACTGAGCTATATCATTATGATTGATCAAAACTTGGATTACTTTATACTATATTTACTTTTTCAGTATTCAAAATATTTAAATGGCAAATTTTGCAATTTTTAACACTATGTACATTAGAGATGACAGCATATCAATAAATAGACAAATAAAAGTATGTAAATAAAAATATAGCACAAAAATATTACTGAAAAAATATTTTTGTCCTTTATTTAAATAACAGTTATGTACTCAGTTGGTCTTCAACATTTACCACAAACAGCTACTAACGAGAAATTACCTATAGAAAATTTATATATAAATAAATTAGGAAAGTGTACAACGTATCACAAATGGGCGCGTTTCGTGCAATGGAGTATTAGAAAGAAATTATATACCTGTACGTAGGGGAAATTGCGTTTTAAAGTTCTTTTCTTCATCATAAATAATTCATTTTCTTCCTATTTAATAATATTACATGCACACGTAAGGAAATTAAACGTTTGTTTGGGAGATTGTTTATGTTAGCAACAATGAAGTAACCATGCAAGAAATTTTCTAACAAGGGGAACGTCAGGTCTGTGGGACGCCAATTTTGATGAAATAAAAATGGCGCGTTCTTTGATTTAAAATAACGGATACGTGTCCGCCACTTTTTGTGAATGCGCTCTTGTTTATGAGTAATAAATGTTTAAATATTAATGTCTTCGATTACTACGCTTAAGAAGCTAAACTTCTTTACTCGGTTCGTAAGGAAGCCGTGGATGGTTGGTAGGAACCTTGGCTACGGAGTTGGGGGTCCCGGGTTCGTAACCTGCTTGGTGACTTTTTTTTCCTTTTTTAATGATTTTTTATTTACGAGTTTCATTTTAAATTTTAAATGTGTTCTCAAGGATATTCCGTTTTTCATTTTTCATAGTAAAATTTAATTCATTGTAAATATTAATTTCGTTACCGTTCATATACATTTATAATTTTTTAAAGGCCTTATTTTTAATCATACATTTATATTAAATAAAAAGTACATATTATTTTTATAGTTATTTGACATTTAATATTTATTTCTCACAATTATTGGGATGGTAATTATAATAAAAACAATCAAAACATATGTATTTACGACACCATGCACAGCACAAAAATCTTGCAGCATTGCATGAGCATTTGAAATGTGCACAATGTTTCAAAGTATACTTTGAGATAGTATACTTTATAAGATCGCCTTGGAGTTCTATGAAATGTTTCTTTTTGGTTCGACGAAAGAAAGGTAGAGAGAGAAAAAGTATAACCCGCGCTCGCTGACGTTTTATGGCCTTATTCTGTTTGACATCTGGTCCGACAAATAGAAACCGTTAGGTAGTCACTTACAAATAGTTCTCTTGAGTATTTTGTATACCAACGTGTACATTAAAAGTAATTCCGCCGAAATGTACGTCAATGTGTCAGCCATGCGATGTGTATTTTTTCCGCCAAGTGAAAAATTTCATTAAGAAAATTCAAAATTCACCTGCATTACTTAAAAAAGGTAGGGAATTACATAATCGAGAAGATGCAATTAAAATTCATGCTTTGGTGCAAAATCAGTTATCGGCGCCTATATTTGAAAATATGTTACGCTATGCATGGTTTGCTTCAAAATTATGTACAGATCGATCAGCATTTTTAAATGTAAATCAAGTGTGTTTCTCAAAGGATGTCTTACACTTCAAATGCTCATGCAATGCTGCAAGATTTTTGTGCTGTGCATGGTGTCGTAAATACATATGTTTTGATTGTTTTTATTATAATTACCATCCCAATAATTGTGAGAAATAAATATTAAATGTCAAATAACTATAAAAATAATATGTACTTTTTATTTAATATAAATGTATGATTAAAAATAAGGCCTTTAAAAAATTATAAATGTATATGAACGGTAACGAAATTAATATTTACAATGAATTAAATTTTACTATGAAAAATGAAAAACGGAATATCCTTGAGAACACATTTAAAATTTAAAATGAAACTCGTAAATAAAAAATCATTAAAAAAGGAAAAAAAAGTCACCAAGCAGGTTATGAACCCGGGACCCCCAACTCCGTAGCCAAGGTTCCTACCAACCATCCACGGCTTCCTTACGAACCGAGTAAAGAAGTTTAGCTTCTTAAGCGTAGTAATCGAAGACATTAATATTTAAACATTTATTACTCATAAACAAGAGCGCATTCACAAAAAGTGGCGGACACGTATCCGTTATTTTAAATCAAAGAACGCGCCATTTTTATTTCATCAAAATTGGCGTCCCACAGACCTGACGTTCCCCTTGTAAGTTCAACTCGACATAAGACTTTCTTGTTTGATTTTCTCGATAACGGCTACTCCTATGATAAAAATGTATAGGAAAGGAAATACTCTACTTTACCAGTTCTACAACTTTTATTTGAAAAATATATTGATATGAACAATACTTTACGAGATATGACGAAAATTTAATTTTTTGTCACCAGTAAAGTGGTACCCCTGATTGGCATACGTGACTCATTTATGCGATTTTCTTATTATATTTGGTTGAAAGTCTTTAATATCAAATTTCATGAAAATCCGTTTGGTAGAAGCCGAGAACGAACATGCGGACGGACCGACCGACGATAATAGGCGCTCACGCTGTAAGCGAAACGCGCCTAAAAAGGGTACAATATACATTGTACAAACTTTCTCACATACTAATGTGTCGTTTAGTTATCTTATGGAAAATATGAACTATGTAGAATCATTACAAACAATCATATGTCAGTTTCTAGAAAATCCAATTGTTATTAAAGTTGCCCAGAATAAACTAGTCTTATATTCATTTATTAAGAAATATGAACTATGCAGTATTATTGTAGACGTAAACTCAATTAACTGTACGAAATTTGATCAAAATCATAGGAATGGTTTTTGGGAAAATCAAATTGCTGTTAAAGTTGCCTAGAATAAACTAGCCTTATATTCATTTTTTGAGAAATATGAACTATGTAGTATTACTGCAGACATAAACTCAAGGAAATGTGCAAAATTTGATCAAAATCGTTAAAGCGGTTTTTGAGGAAATCAAATTGTTGTTAAAAATGCGTAGAATAAACTTCCCTTAATTATTGTGCAATGTCAACCATTTCTTCATAGCCTCTATTCTGTATGATAAAATGCCTGTATGAGATTTCATTCATTTTCGCTCTACCGTTTAGGCTCTAGAGCCGTGAACAGACAGACGGCATTGCAAAAACCACTTTTTGGACTCAGGTACACCTAAAACGTATATTTCCATCAAAATCTCGATATCGAATTTTTTTGCAATTATAATACTTTTTATATACTACTACTACTAATGAGAAATTATCTATAGAAAATTTATTTATAGAAAAGAATTAATATTTTATTACATGTATTTAATAAATTTTCATACTTAATTATAAATACAGGCAGATCTTGTCTTTCACGGGGGTTATGTTCCTGAAAACACGAGAAATACGAAATCACGAAAGAGAAGTAATTAAGGCAAAAGGAAATTCAGGGTTTAGTCCCCATCCCAGCAAGAACAGATCATTTGTTCTCTGTATTGTTGAAAAATAGAGAAAGAAATGGAAAAATGAACTTCAGTGAAAGAAACTTAAACAAGATAAAAGAACACGAAAAAAGTATCAGAAAATAAAATCTTATTTAAGCTCCATACAGGCAACTCCCGAGATTCCACAGTTCGAGATTCGACAAATTCGAGATTTCGACGCAGCTGATCGAATTGGGAGCTAGTTTACGAGAAGTAATTTTCATCCCGACCAACCACGCGAGGTTTAGTTTCAGTGTAGACATAGTTATTTCTGCTCTAATTGTTTGAATCTGTGCTGATTTCTCTTTTTTTGTTATTCTTTTATTTAAATTTATTTATTTTATTGATTTATTTATAAATTTATCACTTGACATGATATCTAAAAGGAAATGTAATAGTGATAATGCAAGTGAATCAAATAAAAGAGTGTCGTTCAACTATTAGCACTTATGTGAAACAGGAGAAAATTCTAGAACGTGATAAATTCACGTAATTTGATAGCTGGTTTGACAGATTTAAGAGAACGGCAGGTTTGCATAACCTTAAATTAACTGGTGAGGCTGCAAGTTATTTTGTGCTTTTTAATAACTTTTATATTAATTTTGCTGCGATATATAGTTGTATGTACAGATAGATGTATGCAGGGATGTACATACTGCAGACGGCCCAGTCCGGCTCGCGCGAGTCGTTTGTAATAAATGACTTGCGCGAGCCAAGATGCGGGAACGTATCCCCTGATTATAACATGCAAGTCTATGGAAAAATGGCATTCAACATTCAACAATTCGAGATTCAACCACGTTTTCAGGAATGCATTCCTGTCAAATCTCAGGAGTCGCCTGTATTAGAATTGAAAAAAATGAATGAAGTTTGCCTAACTTGCAGGAGCTAATTTCCAAATACGACAGACTTTCTCAGAGTATTACATTCCTGAAAAACTCCGCAAAACTCCACCATTAATAAATGATGTGTAAAATGCAAAGCTTAAGCTTTTGAACTACGTCAAACCTAAGCAAATATCCCAATTATCATGAATAAAAACGGTCAAGTTGAGTTTTTCCCCTCTGGACTTCCCTGTCATCAAAAAGAAAGAAAGCTCCTGAACAGTGATACCAGCTTATAATTTGCAACTTTTCACATGTGAAGGGAAACAAAAGTGAAGGAGGATCGCATCCTAAAAATATATAAAAGTATATACAAGACACATGCATCTAATTCTTAAATTACGCATATATATTACATTAATGCACTCATGTAAATACTTTTGCATATTAGAATAATGCAACAATCATTTTTCAAGCCTATGAGAGAAAACGTGAGGAAAAGGCGATTCATTTCACATAAAAAATTTCACGTAGCCTTTTCCATGATTTTTCTCTGTGAAAGAGCTAACAAGTTAGGAAAGTGTACAACATATCACATATGGGCGCAATTTCGTGCAATTGAGTATTACAAAGAAATTATATACCTGTACATAAGGGAAATAGCGTTTTAAAGTTTTTTCCTTGTCATAAATAATCTATTTTCTTCCTATTTCAAAATATTGCATGCACACACAAGGAAATTAAACGTTTGTTTGTGAGACTGTTTATGTTAGCAATAATGAAGAAGTAACCATGTAAGAAATTTTCAGTTCAACTCGAATTAAGACATTCTTATTTGATTTTCTTGATAATGGCTACACCTACAATAAAAATGTATAGGAAAGGAAATACTCTACTTTACTAGTTCTACAACTTTTATTTGACAAATATTTCGATATGCGCAATACTTTACGAGATATGACAAAAATTTAATTTTTTGTCACCAGTAAAGTGGTACCCCTGATTGGCATACGTGATTCATTTTTGCGATTTTCTTATTATCTTTGATTGTAAGTCCTTCATATCAAATTTCATGAAAATCTGTTTGGTAGAAGCCGAGAACGAACATGAAGACGGACGGACCGACCGACGATAATAGGCACTCATGCTGTAAGCGAAACTCACCTAAAAATGAGACCGCGAAAGACAAAACTGGTCACAAATGCAGAACCACAAAAGATTGAAATACATGAAAGACAAGGTCTACCTTATCACTCGAAATGCTTGTAATTACAGCAAATACTATGCTTTGAATCATTCAGGTGAGGTCGTAATAACAGCATTTACACCCGCATAGATGTCATTGATTTCTGCTTCACAATGGTGAGTAAAATACTCTTTTTTTTAATTTCGTTATATGGAGGTTTGTTTTTAGTGAAACGGGTGTGATTTTTATTTCGTAATTAGGAAGTTTTGTAATTATCGGAGGTTCGTAATATAGGTTTTCTATATAGTTTTATTAGTGATTTTTCCGGATCGGCGATAATTTTTGTTATATGGAGTTCTTCGTTCTAAGGGAGTTCATAGGGTAGAGGTTTTACTGTAGATGGTACTTAATTATTTGCAAAGAATATGAATTTTTAGTTATTAATAAAATTATTTAAATTAGCATTCATAATACATATGAGGTTTAAATTACCAATATTTTATTAAACCTTTAGTATTCTGTAACTTCACAAGGTATTTAAGCTAGTGCATAAATATTTTAACAATAAAAAAAAACACAGCCCTATTCAACATAAAAGGTGATAGCAGCTAATATTTTATCACCATTAACCAACCTGATGATCAACGGCTTGAGGTAATCCATCATTTCCTTCACAGCCTTGTCTAGTAGTGAGTAAGTCATTCAATGGTGCAACTGGAATTGCAGTAACAATCTCAAATAAATCACTAATTATTTTAATTTTAATATAATGTTATTCTAATGTTATTTCATCTCACATTAGGAATGCTGGTTAGGAAAAAATACTATATGCTTAAAGACCATTAAAACAAAATTAAAATTATGGAATTAATCACAGTGAATCTAATAAGGCTTCAGTCTTCACCTTTTTACATTTCAGTACAACGATTATTATGACATTTCAACCAATATAAACACAGACACGAATTTCAGAAAACATTCTTTTTGAAACTTTAAACTTCACTTAAATTTCAGCCAAAGTCAGCACTTGAAAACTGATGGTCTAAAACAAGAGATAAAAATAAAGCATGGTGATTTCATAGTAAAAATTTAACTAATAACTACGTATCTCAAAAATATCAATAGCTGTTATCTCATATAAGAGCTTATTTGAAGCAAACTTGCAACATTATATTGAATTTGAAAAATACAAAGTTTTAACAAAAATTCCTTCTGCAAAAGTAGACAATGGTATTATTTATTAACTAAATAATGAAGGATAATCACTAAATGTAAAATTGAAAAATACTTATTGATTCCAACTTTCACTTTTAACTGAACTTCAAAACTATACAGATAATTACATTGCCCAAATTTCATGTAATTAGTTTAATACAGCTGTAAAGCAAAGAGATGAAATACAAAGTTTGAAGTCAATGTTAGAAATATTTTTTCACAGGAAAAAAAAGTTTAAAATGCCACTGATATTCAAAGAAATCAGAATCTTTCCGAGAAAAAGAAAATTCTTACCTGTTGTCTGTACAAAACCTGAATCTGTGATAACAGGAACTTCCTCTTCTAAACCTCCTGGCAAACCCATTACAATATATGAATTTCTCAGCTCTGTTAATTAAAGAGAACCAATACAGTTAATTTTGGCACTTAGTAAAGTAATTACAGAAGTATGTGAAAAATAATCCAGACACCATAACATGATCATATAAATTGTATTTTTTCAGTGATGGCAGGAATTTCTTTTAATAGGCAACAGTAATTTTGTCATAAAATTAATTTCATTTTGGGAGTCCTTCGTTATTCACAAAAAAAACTTTCCTGGCATAATTTTTAACCTTTCTTCCTATATTAGCACAATTTCTCCCAATAAATACCTGAAGCATATTCAACAACAATATCAGTCACTGACAACAACATCACTTTCTTCACTCTTTCCCACTCTTCTAATCTTCTCTATGTTAAAAACAAAATGGAAATTTCTAACCATTTTAATATATACACATTTTCCTATCTTAATTAATTGCAACTGTACTTCTCAAAAAGTTTAAACTTGGAAATGTATTTTTCAACCTAACCAGTTTACAATACTAAAGTCAAAATAAATAAATATCAAATGATTACTAAACACACCATTTGCAGAACCATTCTCTTCAATAGGTTCAGATGCCATTCCTAATTCGTCAATCGAGTTGGTCATAAGCATCATGGGGTGGCCATCTCCTAATACTGAAGAAAAAACTATATTAACTGCTTATTGTATGTGAAAAAGGAAAAACAACTTCAATCACAAGAGATCACTGGCCTATTCAATCACAGAATGTATGCACGTAAACAGATGGGCAAACCAATGAAGGCATAAAGAAGAAACTTTTCTATAACAATTAAAAAAATAGCAACAGATAAGAATGTTTTACTTTAAAAGAGAATATATCACCACTGATTAGAATTCTTAAAATGCAAATAGTGGAAAGACAATGAACACAATTAAATGATAAGTAATATCACAACTCACCAACTACATGAGTCTTCAACAGGTGCTGTCTAAGATTTGATTTGTTGACATATTTACGAGTACATCCTTCAACAGGACATAAAAGTGAAGTCTTTTCTTTTTCAGCACTCGCAGGTTGAATCTGATTATTATTCATAACATTTGCAGTGCTGCTTTGTACACTAGAGTTGGTTACTCCTCCACCTTTATGTTTCTTAAGGTGAACATAAAGGCTGCTCTTGGCAGTGAATTTAACTTTGCAATCTGTTTGCATGGACAAAAAATCCAATTCAACATGTATGCTAAACAGCAGATAAAAAAAACTTCCACTAATTGTAAAATGCATTTAACTCTAAGATATACCCATATCTACTTCACAACATTTATAACTAACAAACCGCTAAAAATTTCCACTTGTAATTGGAGATCCTTTGATTATTTTAATTAAAATTATAAAAGACATGAATTATCATATTAATTTGGAAAATCAGAACTACTAGCAGCATGATTGTGAGATCAATAGAATTAATATTGTACAGAAAACAAAAATTAATGGAATGTCACTACTTACTTTGAATAGGGCAGTGAAAAGAACCTACACCAGCATGCTTAAGGAGGTGCTCCTTCAGATGCTCAGATCGAAGGAAGGACTTCATACAGCCTTCCTCCCCACATTTAAATCTCCTGTTATTTGTATGCTTGTGCTGATGGCGTTTCAGCTTACTGGCAGTTGAAAAACGTGCTCCACATCCCTAACAAAGAAATAACTAAGTTTCAAGGCTAGTAACCTTATCGTAATTCAATAGAAGGCTAATAATGACTAAAATCCCAAAGCTGTCTAAAATAAAATTGCTATAACTTATTTTTTTTAAAGGAATACAATACTGACTGAAAACTTTTTCACATGAGAAAATTTTTCTGAAGGTAAAGTCCATAACAGAAGTTCATTCCTGACACGTTGCCATAACAAGAAATATATAAAAATG
Source organism: Uropetala carovei (assembly GCA_036926305.1). Taxonomy (NCBI): domain Eukaryota; kingdom Metazoa; phylum Arthropoda; class Insecta; order Odonata; family Petaluridae; genus Uropetala; species Uropetala carovei. Next base: position 2,422,537 of record JAXCHB010000277.1, read on the forward strand.
CCAAGAAGCATGATGAGTTGCAACAGGGTTTCACCCAATAGAGCAGCAAAAGTAATAAAACTGGACACAAAAACAAACCACTATTTGCAACACAATAAAGGATTTCAACATTAGAATGTCAATGAAACTGCAAAAAAAAAACAGAATTATGACTTGACATCCAATATTTATGGCATTATTCCTAAATCAGCAAAGAGGAGGCACATAGACAGATGGGATAGATTTCAGGAAATGCGTTGTAGTAGCTTGCAAGAGAGTAGCAAGTAGCCATGGACATTGGAAAAATATGGGGGAAATCTTCACACCACTGAGGCTTTCATAAGCTGTCAACAATATATATATATAGCAAAAATAGAGTTGAGTGTACTAATTAAAACTAATTTCAAAAATGGATAATTGAGCTCACCTTATGGTTGATATCCAATTGATAAGATACATCCCATACCCATAAAATGGATAAGAAACCAGACAAGCATTCTACCCTACAATACAGCCGTCCTCAGTAGTAATTCACCAACCATTGATTCTAAACAGAACCTTATCTTTTTGGAACGAAAGATTGGTGCATTACCACAGAGGACAGTTGCTCTGTATTTGAAATGCAGATCTGGCTTTCTTAACTGTTTTATGGCTATGAGAGACATCTCAAGTATCAATTTAATTAGAACTATAAAATTAAGACAAAAATAAGTTTACAAAATAGTCTAAATTCTTGTTAAAAACTCTTATAAATTAAATTCTTTTAATTGATTTAAAGTTAAATTAATGAAAGAACAAATTTAAATGTCAAAACATGGGAGTCCTAACGTAATTCAGATTATTACCTGAAATAGGCATGGGTAAGGTTTGTCGCCAGTGTGAGTGCGCATGTGGGCACGCAACCGACATGGCTTGTCAAAAAGTTTTCCGCATCCTTCCCATGAGCATCGAACCTCCTCTTCCTTGTGTTGATGAGATTTAACATGAGACTGTAATGAGTTAGCTGAATAATAGTGCTTACCACAATCAGCGTATGGACATCTGAAAAAAATAACATGTAATTACATTCTCAGGTCTTCTCAAATCTTCAAACAATGGCTGAGACTACTAACTTTGTAAAATGTGAGTGAAGGTTGCATTACCTGTATGGTGCATGGTGGGCATCATGGTCCCGGAGGTGTACTTCAAGGTGACGCCTGGTCTGGAAACATGCTCCGCAAGATTTGACTGGACAAACCATTTCTGCTGGTCGCCAATGCAATTTCTCATGTGTATGCAAGTTATAAATAGTAGTAAAGCGACGGCCACAACCTTCTACTGGACACTGAATATAAGGAAAAACAACAATATGATTTGGCTTTACGTTAATTTTTAGGAAATTAACTGTATCTTTGAAAACAGCAATCAATGAAATTTTTGTTTAACAAGTTATATTAAGACAAAAATATTACAGAACATTGACCAAAAGAGAAAAAAGTAATTCCATTGTTCTAATTATATCTTTAAAAGCTAAATAAACTTTTTAAAATTAAATCAACTTATCCTCTAAGTCAGCAGTTCTCTATCTTTTTTACCTTGCGGTCCCCTAAATGTGAATTTAAAAAGTTGATGCTCCCCCAGCCCATCAAAATTACTTACAATTCAGCATTTTCAGGCAATGAAAATTAGATTTCAATTGTAAGAGTATCAAATTAAAAAAGAAGTGTGATTATATGCAAATTTATTTTAATGTAAGGTTACTGGATTTTCAGTTTTGGCAATATGGGGTGGGCACCGAAATTTGAAGATTTAATAATGAAAATAAACAAAATATACAAAAAATTAAATATATTAGGAAATGTACGTTACATTATAAAATGCATAAATGTTACATATAACAAAATAATGATAACCAACAGCAATATAATACAAAATATTAAATTGAAGTTCACGATGTACTTTTCTTTTCACGTGGAGGCATCACAGTCACTCAAATACAGGACATTTATGCATCCCGACATCTGTCCGGGAGAACGGGATAACCAAATCTACTTTAATGAGAGGGGTGCGAATGCATGTTCTTGCATAAGAGCTCCATTTCAGGTGTAATGCTGGAGTAAATCTTCATAAATTTTTAAATCATATTGATATCTTATAAAAACCATCAACTGAGCGTAGTTTGTGACGTTGGTCGATTCATCCAATTGAATTGCAAATGTATTACTCTCTTTGATGCGATACATCAACTGAGATTTGATATTCTCCGCAATGTCTTCTATCCTCCTTGTTACTGTGTCATTAGAAATAGGAATGGACCTAAGAGGTTCAGCAATGTTGTTACCATGTACATACAATTTCACGTATTTTTATTGCTGCAGGAAATACAAGGGACTCCCTATGACCTTTTTTGTTTTTAGCAATTAATAAGGCCATCTCAAAAGATGCTCTAACCAATTTATCATTCAGCTTGGTATATTTTGTAACAACTCGCGTTTGCTTGCCTTGTTCTGATACCTTCCTTTGAAAGAATTCAAGTGGCTTATTTTGGTATTCAGGGCGCTTGACATTCAAATGCCTTAATAGTTTTCCAGGCCTCATACAGTCGTTGGAGAGTTTGTTACAGCAAATTATGCACATAGGCATTTCTTGATTGTTGACAGATATAGAAATAAAGCCATATTTTAAGTGATCAGGGTCATATCGAGATTTTACACTTAAAGTAGATGCATTCTCTTCTTGCAAGGCTTTTCTTTTCTTACCAACCGCTGTGCCTGTCTTTGGGTTTGGTGTTAATGCTGAAGTAAATGGCTCTGATAATGTTGAAACTTGCATTGATAATGTCACATCAGCATCTTTCAATTCTTGCTCTTTTTACTTTCTCCATAAGTAGTAATGGGAAAGTATTGCGATCACGAGAAAAATTGACTTCGAGATTTCAACAGAAATACATGTTTTGAGGTCCCTAGAACACGTTTAGACTATTTTCGGAATGATGTCTGTGTGTGTGTGTGTGATTGTGGGCACTCTAACCCAAAAAGTATATGACATACTGTTACTAAACTTCATATATAACACTTTAGCATGAGCAAAAAGAACTGATTAGTTTTTCAACAATAATGGTTAACCGGAAGTCAAGGTTTATTCGAAACCCGATTCGGTTTTTGCGATATTTCTCCGTTAAAACATCATTATTGTATATACAATTCTATACAAAGGTTATAGAGAATGTAATTTCCTACAACTTCCATTTGAAACAATTTTCAATATCAAGTATTGTTTAGCAATTATTTATAAATAATCGGTTTTTTCGGTTTCCGTCAAATATCTCCTTAAAAACGTCGTTATTGGTAATCTTCATGAGGATTAAAGTTGTAGAGAATAATATTTCTTCCAAGTTTTGTTTGAAACAAATTTTCGTAGAATCATCCATTTCGGAGATATTTAACTTATTTGTAAATTTCCAGTAGACAGTGCCACCAACTAGCGCTGAATCCTGTAAACATACTCAAAATATAATTTACGGCAATAAGGATGACTGTATTCTTTTACGATAAGAAATAATAATTTTGCTTTATAATAACATTCATAATAATTTAAATATCTATACCCCAAATATAATCAATGTTGGCCACATCAGATTTTTTGCTTCCTTCTTTCACGTTGATAGTTGTTTTCCTAATTATCCATTTTTATGGGTTAAAACAATTCATAATCACAAACACAACAAACGTTTATTACAGTGTCTTAGTCCTACGTTGCACTTACAGTAATAAACTTGAACCGACAACAATATCAAGTTCATATGAAAACATCGAGTCACTGCTCTGAGAGCGAATATAAAAAATCCAAGTCACTTTTGCCTTCTATTGGTTAAGATTGGGTGCAGGGCCGTTCCAATCATCATAATTTCCTTGAGAAGTTACTTAATCTGCTCTTGATCCTAAACAATTTAAAACATAAGATTTATGACGACATACACCAATTACGATGTACATATTTCTAATATTTCTTAGGGGAGAAAAGAATTTGCCTAGACTAGAGCCAATGATGCCAAATTTTAAAAGTTACATCTACATGACATTTAGAAATTAATTCAAAAATCATTGCAGCAGGAATAGATTTAGATTTTTTCGAGCCAAACTCCTTAAAAGTAGAATAAGCAAAGAAATAAATGGATTTTCATAAAAATGTTAAATAAAAGCTGTATGGTGAAATAAATGAAAGCAGTGGGGAGAGGAAGGCGTAGGGTGTTAAGGGAAGAATTGCAAGCCTGATGCAGAAATGGGAAAAAAACAAGGCAATGAAAGAAGCTTTTTTGGCGACTCCCTGGTAAAAGTTCATGGCCCCCTCGGGGTCCATGGCTTACAGTTTGAGAACCACTGCTCTAAGTCACATAAGTAATATTTACTTAAAAAGGTAACTTATAGTTTTATAATCTTTATAACAAAATGATAAATAAAACCACAGACTGATATAATAGTAGAAAGACAAAACTATATGTATATCTCAATTAGCATGATTTTCAATGTTTCTTTTGTAATGTAATTTTCTAGTCAGGGAACTATTTCTTAATGCTGAATTCATTGGATAAGGAATAAACAAGAAAAATCATGTCTGTCGCACACACTTCATTAAATATATCTTTAAGAAAGATGTGAGGCTTTTTTTATACCTTCTCAAATGCCCTTCTTCAAATAACATTGAATACTCATCAAAGCTATTATAATTCTTGCCATTAAACTCATTAGTTTTTGGAATTGACAGTCTTGGCTTTAACTTTGTGGTTTTCCACAATAGAAAACCAGGGAAGAGGGAAAAACCTTATGAAGATGCCTAGTTTCAATATTCAGATAGTTATTTGTGATTAATAAATAGTGGTATGTTAAAATTGTTTTATTTCCTTTCGTTTGTATGAATTTTCATTTTCAGAGCTAATTTTGCTTAAATTACAAGTTTATGTATACTTGAAGTTTCAATGTAAATACATATGAATACATTTTGAAAATTGCCCCAAAAATCTCCATGAAAACATCCCCTCCCATAAAATGTATCACCAACTGAAACCGATTTTTTTTGCTGTCTATTTTATTGGATCTTTTAAAAGACAGCATTCACTTTTCAAAATAAGAGATGCCTCTACTCTGTTTCTTGATAAAATGTTAAAATTTACCAGGAAACAGAATTATCTACCACTTGGAGAACTTACCCATGAAAATAAATGTTGAAATAGATTAATATAATCAGTGGATCTCGTAATAAAAATGTTTTAACTCTAATGATATATTTTTAATAATATTAACTAATTACTAATGGCCATTTTGAAATTCTCTGGTGAATTTGAGATTCATCAATCTTAATTAACCCTTTTAGAAGTGGAAGTACCTAAATGTAATACAAACCAAATAATCCTTTTTCTTCAAATGAGTTTCCTTGTGGCGTTTCAGTTTAAAGTAGGTGTAAAAAGACCAATGGCAGCCATCATAGTCACACTGTAAAACAATTATTGATTGATAACTTGAAATTAAAGAGATAGAATCAATGACCAGAAATTTGCTTTCAAATAAAGTGCTAAAACATAATTACACAATTTATTGAGGATATGCACTAGGGTAGCTCAAAAGCTGCAACAAGTTCTAGTTATAACAAATAAATTTATATACACTTGTATGCGTAACTTCACAATAGACGTGATATAATAATGACAGTAATTTTTACAATTATATCATTCCATTATTCTTCATTTTATTTTAAGAGAAAAATACAAGAGGTTACTCTTTTGATTAAAAATAGGTAAAACTTTTTAAAACAAATATAACAACCTACAAAGCCTATTATTAAGAAATGTGACAACTGCAAAATACATCAATATTACCACACACCATTACAAATACAAGACTTTAAGTGGAAATGCAAGAGGAGCTAATCATGGAATTCTCAAATCGTCCATACAATGGGTACTTTTTGAATGAATAATGGGGCCATAGTTATATTTTAAATTATACTGGTGGAGATTTTACGAAACTGAATTGAATTTATTTCAAAGTTCAATATTTTGTCATTAACACTCCCGACTTTAACAAGTAAACATGACAAAATCAAACAACAGTAAATAATATATTTGATAATCATTTTAAATTTTACGGTTACCTTGTATGGTCGTACTCCATAATGACCAAGTATGTGTATCTTGAGCATACTCAGGCGAGGAAAAGATTTATTGCAGCCTTCAGCATGGCAAACCCATACTTTACTCCCAGTATTTCCCGTAACTCCAGATAAAGTACACAGTATTGATTCAGTGGTGATTCCCAATTCGGCTAATGCTTCCGTAACAGGCCCCTCTTCTGGTACCCGCCTCGGAGTTTTGTTACCGCCAATATTGTCAACTGTTTCTTCTTCGACATCCTGTTCTTCGGCCATTTCCAAATCTGCTTCTTCTGGGGGATTAGCACCTACTTTTAATTTCACTAAATTATTTATTTGCCTTGATGGAATCTTTTCATTAGTGTTTCTGGCTGATGTAACAGAATGTGTCGATGTTAAAGTCTGACCACTAGTTGATAACAATGGCATAACACTATTGACAGTTGAGATTTTAATAGGCATCTTCAATGTATTTGTTGTTTTTGCGTTTACACAAGATGTCTGGACTAGAGTTGAATTAGGAATCCCACTGACACACACAGCAGCTGCCAAGAATTCTGAAATCTTACCTTGAAACAGAGGCTCTCCTGCTACATTCCGTATCACAACTTGAGCTTCCTCAGCCTGTGTATCTCCGGCGACGACTAGTTTTCCATCTGAATGAATAGCAACTTTTGAAACGGGCTGCTTGGGAGGCAGTGGCACGGTACCTGACAATGACTTAACTTTATCTATCCTACAGATAACATCTTCATTAGACTGTTTATTAGAAGCACCAACCATGTCACCAACTTTTAATGATGTAATACCAACAGAATTATTCAAAGATTCCTCAAGAGATGAAATACTTGGTTCAATTTGATAATTCAGTATGCTAAAAGAGCACAAATCTTCATCATCGCTTGCTTTGGGACTCTGTTTAAGAGAAAAATCTTTCTTCGAGATGGGTTCCACAGAATTTTCTGGTGGATCTTTTGAAACCATTTTTTCCTCTTTTGCCGCTAATATATCCCGTGGAAGTTCAAGAGATTCCTCAAGAAAAGTAAGCTTATTAGAGTTTCCATCACAGCTAATCTTTTCCACTTGGATGTCATGTTCCTTGCCTTGTAACAATAAATCTGAATTAGCCAAATCGTCTAATTGGTGAGAAGTTGACACTCCACCTGTTTCTCCAATACCTACAGAAGATCTATGGTCCCTTTCAGTCAACAGAAATCCTTCAAACTCTGCCAAATTTTGTGTAGCATGATCTAAAACATCAACCCCACTAACACCACCACTACCAACAATACTTCCCGTCTTCATCATTACAGAATCCAAATCCACGATACCTGACAGAGATTCAACCTTCGGCCTAAACCATTCATCGAAACTTACAGCCATATCTGAGTTCGAATTAAGGCAGAAAGAAGGGGGCGGCAAATCCATTTTGAATAACCAATTTAATCAACAGCAAATTATAAGATGGAAGACTAATATTTAGTTTTACGGAACCCAAACTTCTGAAAAAACAGGCCAATTTTGTTGACCATGAAGAAATTTTCTATATTTGGCATAATAAGAAACTTGTAAACATCGTGCACACGCATACGAGCAACTTTGACAGTACTCTGGAAGCATATTTATGGGACTAACTATAATACAAATAGTAAGCCACAAGTATTCTTGGCCCACATTACAAATACATTATTTTTGTCACGTATCCACATACTAAACGATAAATTAACGAAAACTGTACACATATCTACATACTTTCCACTATCTAATAAAATTAGTTCATTATTTCACCACGAACATTTGAAGCGCACAGATTTTTAAAGGTATTGCAATCGTCGTTAGCTCTGATTTTTCGGTAGCCATTTTCTATCCAACAAAAGAAAGGTTCCTTGAATCAGCGTCTTACTGCTACAACATATTTGTAATATTTGCTTAAAGTGAAAGTTGATATGTTTTCTTAGCTTTAAATTCCTTAAATATGGACAGGAAAGTATTGAGTATAAAATTTTAAATCTTTATGCAAGAAATATATAAAAACAATTTTTTATTAAATCTTAAGTAGGTATGCTAAACTCACCACTTGATATTCTAATTATTTTGAATTTAGTAAAATAAATCTTACATAGCCACTAGGGATAACCAACAAACGTGACGTTTATTGAGGAAAAGTAATATTTTGTATTTTGTTTACACGGACATAATTTAAATTTTAAAATTGCTATATGAAATCTATAGATATATATAAAGTAAAGAGTTTGCATGTATTATATGTATGTATACTAGCTGGAGTTATCTTTCATTGTCCGGGAAACCGGAGGAACAAAATTTAGAAAAACAGTAGTCCATTATCCTTTTTTGAATGGTAGAATATATAGAATATTTTTAAACTTTTGCATTATTGGCACAACAATAAAGAAATTTTTTACCATGAAATATTCATTTGAATTTACAACCAGAAGTCTGCCACCCATCAAAACACCAATTGAGATGTTCTTTGAATTTTGATGAGGGAACTGTGAGTAGCATCTTTTTAAGTTTATAGCTGATCAAATACTAACATCTTCCGTTGAAATAATAACTCAATTAAAATTACACTCTATTTATTAGCACAGACCCGACTCTAAACTTCTTCATAGTACAGTCGAACCGTGATAATCTGGTATAGTCTTCTAGTTCAGAATGATTTTCATGAACAGCATATGGATATAAGTTCAATGTATTGCACTCCGATATGTATTAAACCTTCTACCATGATTTAAACATGACTTCCTCTGTGGTTTAAATTTAAATACTACAAAATAAGATGTGTGTTATATTAACCCTCATGCTGCCACTTTCAGATATATCTGAATGAGCTTATATAGTCCCATGCTGCCACATTCAAGTTTACCCCATACCCTTGAAAAAACCTTTCTATCAATACTGCTGCACTCAGAAGCCCCTCTCTGCCTTATAGCACTATCCCTATACCTCTGACCACTCTTGTTTATGTAAATACCGACATCATGTTTCTCACCCACTTTGGACTGCAACCTCTGTGTGGAGCCTTTCCTTTTCTTTGGCTATGAGCAAGCAAAGAAAATAAACCATACTTGAGAAGTTGCTGGTTTTGAGAGGTTAAGGAAGCTTTTATGATGATTTCATACGCTCATTTGATTTTTTCCTGGATAATTGCCACTTTTTTGGGAAATGAATCTGAAATAAATTATGCAGCGAAAGGGTTAATAAATTGATCAGAAAATTAATGAAATAAATATTTAAAAAATAAGCAATGGTTAACACAATTGGTTCACTACTTATAATTTTGGTTAGCACTGTTTAATTTTGAATATATTTTGTTGACAACTTAATTCTATGATATTAGATAAAGAACATTTAATTTTGCAGACAATGTATACATTCTTAACCCATTCACTGCCACCCCAAAAATCAATAGTTCCATGGAGGTGTCCACCAACTGAAATTTTTTTTCATCTTATAAATAAAGCTTTATGTAAAAAGGCGTTATTATTTATTTCCAGAAAAAAATGTGAAAAATTCATAAAATGCGCTAGGTGCAATCAGAGCACACAGCATCAAGTTTACAGCAGTGTGCCCACAATGTGCCTCACAAGTTCACTCATAATGTAATATAATTTAGTAATGTAAAACATAAAACCAATACTGCCACGATGAAGTCAAAACACGTACCGCGTGCCCCAAGCCATGAAATAACGGTAAACGTTATGCCTGACACCTCATTTAAAATATCGACTCAGGACTGCAAGAGGCACATTGTGAGCACCCAGGTATAAATCCGGTGCATGCACCAGGTATGTTGCGGGCAATGAATGGGTTTAAGCTTTTGGATGTCTCTTTTTGTATTTTCCTCTTTCTTAATCCCACTACCTCCTTTTCCAGAGAAGATTTTCTTCCAAGAATTGAGTCTTACTGCATCATCGAATGTATGGGGGGGAAAACCTTTGAGAGAAATATTATTTGAAGGAGGTGAAAGTTGAAACATTTGTATAAGAAGATTCACCACTCAATGGAGCTTAAAGGCATCTGTAAGTTTTAATGGAAACTCAATGCACAAAGATAAGTAAGGAAAGTTTACAACGTATCACAAATGGGCACGTTTCGCACAGTGGAGTATTAGAAAGAAATTATATACCTGTATGTAAGGGAAATAGCGTTTAAAATTTATTTTCTTCATCATAAATAATCCATTTTCTTCCTATTTAAAATAGTGCTTGCACACGTAAGTAAATTAAACGTTTGTTTGTGAGATTGTTTATGTTAGCAACAATGAAGAAGTAACCATGTAAGAAATTTGCTAAGTTCAACTCGAATTATGACGTTCTTGTTTGATTTTCTCAATAACGGCTACTCCTACAACAAAAATGTATGCAAAAAGAAATACTCTTCTTTACCAGTTCTATAACTTTTATTTGAAAAATATTTTGATATGAGCAATACTTTACGAGATATGACAAAAATTTAATTTTTTGTCTCCAGTAAAGTGGTACCCCTGATTGGCGTACGTGACTCATTTTTACGATTTTCTTATTATATTTGATTGAAAGTCCTTAATATCAAATTTCATGAAAATCCGTTTGGTAGAAGCCGAGAACGAACATGCAGACAGACAGACGGACGATAATAGGTGCTCACGCTGGAAGCAAAACGCACCTAAAAATATGTTAGAGTGCATGTTGCATGGGGCAATATACAGCATTCTGCCTGCTTGAGAGGTTGTTAAGAAAAATTACAATTGTTAAAAAAACCTTGCAGAAGACATTTCAGTAATGCATTGCTGTGATATTTCAAGTGTTGGGCCATCAACAGTTTATGACATACAGAAAAAGAAGGAAGAGCTGCTTAAATTCTATGCAGACAGTGATTAATAAAGGAATGGCAATTCAAAATGCAATGAAAAAATGGAAGCTTCATATGAAATAGCACATTTTATTTATTGAGATTTATGTAAACTTAAAATTCTTTATAAAATTAGTAATATAATTAAATGACAGAGTAAATTATTAAGCAATTTAAAATTTTAAATATTTTATTCTAAAGTCATTTGCTCTGAATCTTAATTTAAAATTTTTGAAGGCTCCCTGCTGCTCACCAGTTATTAAAAAAATTCTTCTGAATTATTATTGACGGCATTAACAGTCACACAGATAGTAAAAATTTAAACATTCGTAGATGTGAATGCTTTGGAGGGCCACATTGGAAGTTGGAAGAGCTTCTGTTGGCTGCATGAGTGTTTATATCCAAAGTTACATAGATATTCTGTGATCTCATATTAGTAAAAAGCATACCTAAATAATTTACTATTATTAAAACTTCCCCTGAAAAGGTTTTGAGATCACAATGTTACAAAACATGAAATTTTCTGCTAAATTTTACTGATAATGCTTTCTATCATAGCTTCACAGGACACAGGCTATAGTTTGCAGACTCCTGCTCTAAAGTAAAAGTTTCCAAAAATGTCTCAAAAACAAGAGCAGGTCATGGAATGTTGCTGAGAGTTTAACAAAAGTAATTGATGTAAATGTATTTTTAAGATATTATTCTTCAATAAAACTGTCTGAGACTAAATAAATAAATTCTGGTTTGAGATTATCAACTAAAATGTTGGAAAACCAATGGCCCATAGAGTCAAATATTGTTGTGAGTGGCCATCAGTTGGTCAGGGTGAGAGAACTGGCAGCCAGTGGAGGCTTGATAGTTGATTCTTGTTTCCAGAAGTGAAAGGATGTGAGAAAAACACAGAGTCAAAGAACACTGCCTAGAAGTGACACTCTTATTAAGCACCAAAGAGTGCAATTAGGGTAAAATGAGACAAACTTAATATAATTCATAAAGAAATTCTGAGTCAGGTATAATATTGATCTATTTTTTTTAGGTTTTTGGGTTAATATAGATTACATACATTTTTATAAATGTTTTTTTTTATAATGATGAAACAAAGCATCAAGTAAAATTCTTATAAGAGTTACTGTCAGCTTTAACATTCAGTTGCTCTAAGCTATCATATGTATTGCTCATTTGCAATACATATTTGAAATTTAAAAAATTTAAAAAGTTAGGTACCAAGTAATCAGAACATTAATGTTTACACATAAAATTTATAAATCTAATTATTCAACTGCTCCACACAAACAGGAATAGGCTTTAAGTAATCAGTACCTTCATTCATATCAGTATTTCTCTCAAATGATATTTCACTCTTGTCATTAGTTTTTTCATGCCTAAAAAAGATAGAAAATAGTCAATCATCTTTTTTATCAAGTGCAGCTGATATCACATGTGAACATTTATTTATATTAATTATATTTATGAAAGTGTGGGTATACTTTCATGCATAATAATGGTTACCTGAAAGATGCATTTGAAGAAGTCTTTCTTATGCTGGAGGAACTGTGATTTTCTGGATGAAATATATGTTTACTTGAATTTCTATTATTATTAACATGAGTAAAACAGGGTTGTCTCTCATTCTTACAGCTATTCACATATTTCTCACTGGAATTTTCTGAACTGGTAGAAATTTGAGAGTCACCCTCACTGCTGCATGTAACCATTGGAAAAGGGTATCCCGGCAAAGTTAAATAAGTTGAAGCTGAATTCTGCTGAAGCAAATTTTCAAGGTGTATGCGTAACTGACTGAATGTTGGTCGCTCAGATGGTTTCTCCTTCCAACTCCAACACATCAGTTGATATCTGAAAGATGAAATTTGGCAAACTATAAAAATGACAACAAATATTAGACTATAAAATCAGTCCAATAATGAAAATCTCTATTTATAAAATATTAATTTAGGAGGGTTTATTTATTTTTTATAATAATTGTAGATATTTATCCACAGAAATAGATGTTAAACATGTATATACCAATCTTTTTGTTTCCAATCAATTCACCAAAGGTTTAAAACATTTTCAATTGCCATCTACCTTGAGTAAGATTCTATAAAAGAATTTCATCATATTATGCTGATTATTTTAGCTAAATATTAATTTTAGGCCCATGAAACATTATGATGGATGGCATTTTGAACTCCCAAGTTTCAAGTTGAAGCAAATAGCAATTAAAAGTGTCAATAGTTTGTTGCTCCAGAGAATCTTTATAATTAGATATATTATTTTTATTGTTATAAATAATCCCTCAAGAAGTAATTGCTGATGCACGGAACACACACCATAAAAAATACAATTAAAGCAATCTTTCCTGATAATGTGATACATCTGTTGGACATTCATTTACATCAGAAAGCACACCATAAGAGGAGAATAATATTGGTATGAAATTTAAACATGAAGAACAATAGACTGCATGAGATTTTTGGTGGAATGGTAGTGAAAACTTGAATTATGTTTTTGTTTTCGGTGATGCGTTTCATTCAAATGCTACAACATTTCAAGAATATCAAATTCTAGAAGAAAAACTGCTTACAGAAAAAAGGCAAATGGGATTTGATACTTTGATTACGTAGAGAAAAGAAGAAAGGCAACATAATGGTGTAAAAACCTCCATGGTAATGCTGCTTTATATGTTACACTAGATTTATCAAGCATGAGGAATTGGAAGTCAATGTTACAGTGGATGTGGAATGGTAGAAGCAGGTGGAATTTTTTTACTTATTTAGGTAGTAGTAGTATAGCATTATATGGATGCAAGATTTGGACAGTGAGAATCAGGGGATGGGCATTGGGTTTACAGCACAGTCACGACACTCAACGGTACAAAACAAGGCACGAGTAAATGTGACATCACAGTACTCCTCCAACCCCTCCACCACCTAAGTGCATTTTGTGAGCACTTCTCATTGGTCCAAAACATTCCCAGGCAACGAGTCTACGTAAGCAGCCCCTTCTCCTCTCCTCCCCCCCCTCTCTCTCCCTCCTCCCATCATGCAGACCGCTTTTCATAGGGACAGGGAATTTTCCATAAACCAAATGGAGTTTAATTATTCCATAAATTTGATGCCATGATCCTCCAATTAAACAGATATAAGACAAGTCAAGGTTGGCTTAGTATAAACAAGAATGGATATATCATAAGCGCTTCTTTATTAGCACATCATAAGCAAAAATAATAAATTCTAAACATTATTGATATAATAAAAGTACATACATTCATTTACCTTTATATTAATACCCTGAAAGCCGCCAGAAGCATTTGGCAGGGGGTATCACAGCACCAATGAACCCTAACTAATTCCTCTGTTGGACTGTCTTATCGCGTCTGGCAAAATAGATCTGTAGTATTTCTCGGTTCAAGCTTGTTTCGACATATTTTCTCGTACACTCTAATCTAACGTTACGTTCACTAACACCGATGGGTACAACTACGCCACATACGTCTTCAACGAATTCGGAGTTTTTAAACTTTTCAATTAGTTTCCTTTTGTACTTAATTCTTCTACTCTTCAACATCTGCCATTTCAGGTCCCTCAACATCTCTGATACGCTCGCGTCATACCAATATTCTCCCTTTACAAATATAGCCACTCTATGCTGAACCATTTCAAGCTGTCTAGTTAGGCCCTCCTTGAAAGAGTCCCAGATGGTACAACAGTATTCCACGATGGGTCTTATTAGAGAAAAGTATGCGATTTACTTCACATTCAAGGGGCATCCACACAGGACTCTAGCGGAAAGCCCTTGAACTCTGTTTGCCGATGCTATGATGGTTTTGATATGCTCCCTACTAGAAAAATTGCTGCTGAATGTGACTCCTAGGTATTTGTAGCTATTGATGTGTTTTAACTTTAATCCAGATATTTCGTACAGGTAACAGATGAAATTCATGGAACGTATGAAATTCATTGCAGCACATTTCTCTATATTCAGCAATGGCGTATACTGATCATCGATGGTGGGTATGCGGTTAGGACAGAACAAAAAAGAAGTTTTATGCAACCAGTTATACATCAAGGAAAAATCCAACTGCCATCTCTATGGAAATAGCGGAACTATTAGTACAGTAAAATGACAAACTGCCACCTTGCCAGTATTGAGCAAATTATGTACATCTACTCAAGTAATCTCTTTCAAGGTTTCCTGGCATTTATCCTGTAAATATAGAATACATCACTCGATTTTTAATATGGCTTTCTTATAAAAAGTTGGTTACATGTAAAATGAAATAAGTTTAAAATCTTATGTGAAAGAACAAAGCATAATGGTAAAATGGAAGTATGTACTGTGCATACATTTATACTTACGGTTGCCAGAATCAGTAGCATACAAACTCTTATGAAGCCCTCATGCAAAATACGATTTTGGGATCCCTATCATTAATTTTATCATGAAACATCTAGTGTCAGGGTCATTTGGGGGCCCTGGTGCATTGCACCGGTTTGCTACATGTATGCTACGCCACTGGCGTATTCTATACATTGAATTCTTAGACTCATCATGACCTTGCAAAGGAAGTTCTTGTTTAGATAAGTAACATATTGCATCAATGAGCCTTTTCAAAATAACTCTATTTTTATTCACTTGTTCATTATGCCAGCTTATTTCAGTTTTTTGTTGTTTGTCAAGTAAAGTGTCGATTCTTTGTTTTCCAAAAAGTTTAAGATTAAGAGATCTTTCATGTTTTTGCTGTGCTACTGCTAAATGGTTAAGATCGGAAAACCCATGCTTATTCCACACACCATTGTTTTTTGAGAACAATAAACATGGCCAACAAAAAAGTCTAGATCGTGTTTCACAGCCAGTTAATCATTCCACTGTTTCATAATGTGAAATGGAAAAATGTCTCGTATATTCAGTTTTTGCGTCTTTATGCTTATGAAGTAGATTTGGAAGAGCTGGACAAGGCTTACCTTCTTCCTCAATGTTCATATGATTAGTAAATGTTCAAGATGAAAATGATACACTAAGTAAATCTTCAACACTATTTCCCATTGTATAAGATTGGCAAATATTTTTTAAATTGTCAAAAAGTAACAGAAAATTTTAAAGATACTGGCACAAAAACTAATACAATAGAAACCACAAAAGAAAAAACAAATGCTTAGTAACAAAGTGCTGTAGTCACTCGACAGAAAGAAACAAAGCTTATGTTAGCAACACAATGCCGCATTCACTCAACAGTCTGATGCTTACCAAATACCCATTTAACTTCCAAGAGCTGCAATGTGAAGTCACTGTGAAATTAACAACCGCATTATCGATCACGATAATTAATTCCACAGAAACTTCACCCTGCAAAGCTAGGAGCTATCAGAAAGCTGCACATCCTGCTGGCTATATCATACCATGCATAACCCAAACATCTCTCCACTGCGCTTGTCTACTGTGTAAGGTGGTTCAGGGTGGTTAGGTGTGCGCTTTCTTAATAGCTCCCGTCTGGAGTGATGACTTAAGAACTTCCAGTTTCTCTCCACCGCGTCGCTATACATAGGTGTTCATGAGACGGGCTGCTCGCCCTGAGGACCCTGAGTCTTCGCGCGACTTCCAGGCAGTAATCTACTATGCATGACCCCAGTCTCTCTCCACCACTCCACTATTTAGTTAAACGCTATTGATCGTGCGATGTTTGATAGGATGACTTCGCTAGAGATCTTCCAGTGAACGTATTTTCGTGCGCGTAACTTTTCTGGCACAAACGCATTTCATAGTTGCCATAGTTTTAATAATATTATATATATGTATATATCATGATATTTGGTTGGCGTGCACCACACGCCTAGCACATCCAGAATATACACCCTTGATATTTAGGTCAAGTTGCCAATCTTTACATCACTTCGTAATAGCCTGAAGGTCCCTTTGCAAGGTCTCCTGATCATATATTGGGTTGATTTCACCATACACAAGTGTGTTATCCATGAAGAGTCTTACTTTACACCAGGGGTGGGGAACCTGCGGCCTTTTGTGGTACCCAGTGCGGCCTTATGCAGTGTTGCATCTGGGTGGACGATCCAGCAGGGCGCAACCTACCCTTTGAGGTAGTTGAATCAGTAGTCGACTTAGGTCTGCTTTTTCTGTTACTCTGAAGGAAATGGGGATATCCGAAACCATAACATGGGTCAACATCCCAGGAAAAATTTCCTCTTTTATGGCCCAGGGTTGCTGGAAAACAAACAATAGTGGCAAAAGATCAATTCACCATAGGAGTAGCGAAGAGGCGGGCACTTAGTGTGGCCACTGCTAATCCGGTACGAAATGAGATGACCCTTCTGGGGCGGCAATCCTAGAACTAGATGCCGTTGACCTTCTCCACGAATCCTTTCTCTGGAAGAATACTAAATTCTTACTCCTTTTCTTTTATTTATCGAGTTTGGGAAAACCCAATCTCTCGGGATAGCTTTGCCAGAAACCGGTTCTATTTATTTCTTTAAAATTGTTCTCCTTCGTGCAAATACATATTCGCTCTTAAATCTCCCTGGGTTCTTGTTGGGGAGGGATCGCTGCCACTCACTTCATTTTTAAAAGAAAAGGAGTTAAAGTTGAACATCTTATATACTTCGTTCTTCAACTAAGAGATCACCAGAAAAATTGTCAGATCACTTCTAAGGGCTCGACCCGAAAAATTCCCAAAAATGCCTACTTTCCCATAAGAATAACACTGAGGGCACATTGAAAATCATTTTAGGGGACTTCCCATTATCGCATTGAAATAAATTTTGGTGTAACGTTAGTAGAGCACCAAATCTATCAGTTGACGATATCACTTTTTCATAACAAGGCCCAGATTCGACTCCCGATGACCTCAATTATTTCCCATAAGAAAGCATGTCCAACCAAATCTACCTAACCGATTTATATGAGATTTTCAGGACTTTTAGTCCTATATGATATATCACCAGAAAAATTGTCATCTTTCTCCTAGGTGCCACGGGTTCGACTCCAGAAATTCCTAAATCTGCCTATTTTCCCATAAGAATAACATTATGGATGAGAACCATTTTAAAAGAAAATATCAAAGGATATTTACCGTAGAATATAACTTTAGATTCGAAATCACCCAAAGTTTGCTTAATTTGATATTTAATTAAAAAACCACTTTTTTATTTAAACATTCGATTAACTACCAATAGCATTGTCGTACTTGGGATCCTCATTATTATCTCGCCTAGATTGACACATAGCATACTGATAGCAAGATCAGATATGGTGCCTTTCATATACTACGGTGAATCAAAAAGTTCTCAGAAAGATTAAGTAAAAAATGTCACAAATACAAGCTTATTTTTTGAAATAATTATTATACGTGATGCTCAATCTTAAGTAAATCAATGTGTATTAATATTTGGTGAGCTTCAAGAAGAGATATCTACATTGTGACAAAGGTAGTGGTTACTATGTGCTCTAAAGCGTGATTTAAAAAGTTGCATATGGGTATTCTATTTGCGAGGACAGTATCCATTGAATTTCATTCGTGGAAACGTATATAAGCACCAACAACAAACCTTACAAATGTACTAGATGAAGTGTCTGTATGTATGTGACCCACAATGCCGAGTGCGGCCTGATGAGATCTCCCAAGGATGAATTTTGGCCTTCCGATTGAAAAAGGTTCCTGACCCTTGCTTTACACTTTATATTATCCACTAAATCATTTATATATATATATTTCTTTTTTTTTTCAAAGGCCGGCCTTCTAGTGTATGCAGCAGATGCCTCCATACAGAACAATGAATATGATTGCTCTAGACATTATTCTCCTCAAGAATAATTATCAGGAATTACACTTATTAACAACAGGGACCTATCAGACAAACCAATCACATACAGATGCACTCAAAGACACACAGAATCTCTAAAAATTAACTAGGTATCGAACTAGATGTATATACAACATATGGAGAAAGTGAAAATAATTTAAGCAAGAAGTAATACATTATTGTTATAACAATATATACATAGAAAATTTACAGAACTACAACTATGGTCTTAGTTTTCTTTTTGTGAAGCTTTCTCGTGCCCTCTGATGAATGATAGCCATTACCTTAGTTTTTTGGTATATTTACCACTAAGGTAACTATTTACACTATTACACCATGCAGTTATAGTGGCTCTTACCACATACTTGCAGAAGAGGGTTTCATAACTGACATGACTTGAGAAATCTTCTTTTCCCCACAATTGGGGATGCAGCACTTCGGCCAACCCATAAGTTCACTTCCCACATGTACCAATACATATATAAAGCAAAACCACTGTTCACACCGATTCCAATTATTATCAACATGTTTTAACACGATACTTGAAGATGTTAGAATTGGTTCGAATCAGCACAGTCGCATTTTTTTTGTAGAAAACGTGGCACGAGTAAACATGACATCACTGCACCCCTCCAACCCCTCCACCACCTCAGTGCATTTTGTGAGCACTTCCCATTGGCTCCTCAGACAGTCCTCATTCTGTAAACCACTTGGTGCCTATCCCCTGGTTTACAGAATGAGGACCATCTGAGGAGCCAATGGGATGCGTTCACTTTACGCACTGTACGGTAAGTAGGTTGTGCACGCTGATGCTCAGTTTGATGTGGTTTTAAGTTGGAGCAGGGATTCCCACTGATTTGAACAGCAGTTTTGTTTTATACGTATCGGTACATGTGGGAAGTGAACGTGGCTGAAGTGCTGCATCCCCAATTGTAGGGAAAAGGAGATTTCTCAAGTTAGGTAAGTTTTTTGACAAAAACAAATACATTCTTTTAGCAAAATTAATACTTTTTTACAAAAAAATCCCATTTATGTATGTACTTATTTTTTTGGAATTTTCATCTAGCAAACCTACTTTTATCATATTAGTAAGAATATGATATAACAACGATTCTCATTGAGGCATTGTAATTGCATATATGTACATGTAATTTTTATGCAGTGGCTCTCAAAAATATTCGTACTTATGGAGAAGTACACGTTTTTATGAAAAGTATACAATGTATATTCATGTTCTATACAATGTATGAAAGTAAAACTCAAGGTAACGCAATAAATATGGGAAAGAACTCCAATAATCATGTGTTTGATAAATTACAACTAAATATAACAAATTAAACAGGATTTCAATGTCACAAATGTATTCGTATACATTGTGTCTGTTTTGATTGTGGTATGACATAATCTTTACAGATGAAAGTAAGTTCTACATTTTTGGATCCGACGGGAGGGTAATAGCGTGGAGTAAACCAAATACCGAGTTAAATGTTTCAAATTTTCCACAGTCAAGTATGGGGGTGGTTCTGTAATGGTGTGGGGGTGTATGTCGGCATATGGAGTTTGAAATTTAGAATGTATTGAAGGGACAGATTCAAGTATATAGACATTTTTAAAAATAATTTGAAAGACAGTGCTACAAAAATGGGTATTGCTAATACATTCAAATTTTATGAAGACAATGACACAAAACAAGTCTTTATTCATCGTTTTCAAGGTTGGTTTGAAATAACTAGGGAATAAACACATGATGTGGTGGTTTCCCGTTGCCTTCCACATCAGACACACACATGATTGATGAAATATGAAATTATGAAAAACGACACAAACATCCATGCCCTTGGCGGGATTCGAACCCGCGACCTTAGTGATGATAGGCCAATACGCTAGCCCTTCCACCACTGGGGCCGGCACATAAGTATTTATATTTTATAAATGATGAATCCAGGTTCCCTCATCTCACGACTGAAATCGGCGATTTGATGTTTGGGAGAAGCTGGTTGGGATCCTAACCTACTCTGCATGGACCAAATGGCAGTCTATAACAACAAAAGAATTTGCCTGAGGCATTTCTCCTGGCAGAGTTTTATTGAAGGCACCTGGAAACTTCGGAAGGATGCCATTCCGAATTTACTCCTCCCAGGTAAATAACTTTAGTGATGTTTTGCATACACTGTTTGTCAAGTGGCAACTGTTTTTATATTTTCATGCATATTTTGCAATCATGCTTTGTGCATGCTATGATTAGTGTTTTGTGGTAGCTGAATGAATGTTGAACTTGTATTTTCTTCCTGCAGCAGCTGAGCAGGGTGAAGTGAAGTCACAACCTAGACCCTCAGGGTTTCAGACTCCACACAGGCATAGTAATGCCATTGGGAAGAATCTTATGAGGTATATTTATATTTTTATTATTAGAAAATATTTGTGATACAGTAAAGTCTCTATATTATGTGACATAGACAGGAGAAACCATGATTATTTCAACTGTTACTTATTATTGAAATTTCATTGTTGCTTATTAAAGGGCTCCAATTAAGGAAGGTGTCTTGCATCAACTTGGCGTCAGGAAGTCAGTTGAATTGACACCCAAAGCTAAGTCTTTGTATAAAGCTAATAAGCTACTGAGGAGGAGTGCTTTCTGCTCCTCCAAAAATCTTTTCAGTTTTAGAAAAAGACTGAAAGCTGCAGATTCAATTTCTCACCTTGGTGTTGGTGCTCTTGATAACCTTCCACAGGCTCTCTCATCATTTCTGCATTGTCAGTTAGCAGAATACCACAAGAAAGGCAAAGGCCATGATATAAATTGATGGAAAGGATGCTAGCATAGCTAGCTTGGTCCCAACCTAAGAAAATATTCCCGTTCTGAAACAGAAGAATTAGTCTGCCATGGTAGTTCAGTGGTAGAATATCCATCCGGCAAGTGGAAGACCCGGGTTTGATTCCCGGTCATTGCAGATTTTTTTCAACTGTTTCCTCATTTTCCCATCATTTCAGCTTATGCCTGTCGCATAAGGATCTTTGGGTCTTCCTTTCCATCAATGCTATGTTTGATCATTTGTTTGTCACAGTCAAAAAGAAGGTGAAAGACATGGATCAACATTGCATTTTAATGTTCGATGAGATTAGCCTGACTCCCCATTTAGGTTTTCAAGAACACCTTGATTTCACTGATGGTTTTGAAGATTTAGGTGGGGGGAATAAGGCTTAAAGATTTGCAGATAGGGTTTTAGTGTTTATGGGAATAGGCCTGAGGAGGAAATTCAAACAGCCTATGTTTTTCCTGCGGATCAATAAAAACCCTGGATTTGTCTAAATTAATAACTGTAATTAATAAATTAATCAATTCTTGCCTTAAAGTCAAAGCAACTGTCTGTGACCAGGGCTCCACAAATGTTGCTGCCAGTAATAAATTATGCACAGAAACAAGAGAGTCCGTCCTCAGGTGCGGTGGGGAGTACAGAGGAGAGAAATTCTGTGTCAACAACATTCACGTTATTCCTCTGTTTGACCCACCTCATCTGTTGAAATGGGTTAGAAATGGCCTCATCATTAAGGATATGAAGTTTTGTCTGGGTGGTGTCAACAAAATTGCTTCATGGTGCCATATCCTTCAAGTATATGCCACAGACTGCAGACAGCAGAGGCTTGTGCCAAGGCTCACAGACTACCATGTTGTTCCTGAGAAAATAAAGAAAATGAAGGTGAAATACTGCACACAGGTGTTTAGTCAAAGGCTGTCAGCAATAATGCAGCTGTTGTCTGAAAGATGTAGGTGTTTCATTGTACATGTGAATATTAAAAAATCAATATGATTCCTTCAGAAATCTAATTGTGTTCTGTATTTTTTTTCCATCTTGTGGAGGAGACGTTGAACAGGAGGCTGCAGATACAGCATATCTTCTGGGATTTTTTGACAAACTATTTGACAGTGTCAATGGTAGGTCAAAAAATCTCCCAGCTGGCAAACCTCTTCTGTGTGCAGTAACATCATCTTCAGGGCACATGGAGTTCTGGAGTGAGGCCATCAAGCTGTTACAGTCTATGGTATTTACTGATGGAAGGAAGGACAACAAGACACCTTCCATCAATAATTGGGTTACTATGGCTCTCATTAAAGGGGCAAGGATTTAAAAATCTTTGCCTCAGAAATTTGACCCAAGATCTGTTGGAGAATAAATTCAGGTGCATCCGATCATATGGATTCTGAAATAATTCTCCAACGTGCACCAACTTTGTGGGTTCATACAAATCCCTGATCTTGAATGACATGGTGCCTGCTCATCCCATGGGGGCAAACTCTGAAGAGGATGATTGTGAGATGCTGGATAACCTGAAAAGTTATCTTGGGTTTTCCACGTTATCCAGTTCTTCCTCATCTTCTCCCCCTGTTGGCACTGATGATGGTGGTGAGGGAGGGTGGGAGGATGTCAATTATCAACTAGGGGGGGAGCTTCCTTGAGTGTGGGTTCCACCATGGAATTAACAGATCTATCAGCTGGAGATCTGCTGAAGAAATTGGGCCCTGTTCAATGTGCAGATTGTGCCAGGAAGCAGTATGCCTCTGAAAGGGTGCCTAATTTCCCAGGATTAATGCAATCCACAAAGGAGTTTGCAGATGTCTATGCATTAACAACTGGGCTAATACATAGGCATCTGCCAAATATCACTCATAAGCTTGGTGTTGGTTCCTTTTCGCAAAGCCAACTCCTACTAATGATTGATTTCCGATTTATTGCCTGCGATGAACACCATGCCTGTTATAGAGCCCTCTTCTGCAAGTATGTGGTAAGAGCCACTATAACTGCATGGTGTAATAGTGTAAATAGTTACCTTAGTGGTAAATGTACCAAAAAACTAAAGCAATGGATATCATTCATCAGAGGGCATGAGAAAGCTTCACAAAAAGAAAATGAAGGCCATAGTGCTTGTAGTTCTGTAAATAGTTATATTGTTATATATACTGTTATAACCATAATGTATTACTTCTTGCTTAAATTATTTCACTTTCTCCATACGTTGTATATACATCTAGTTCGATACCTTGTTAATTTTTAGAGATTCTGTGTGTCTTTGAGTGTGTCTGTATGTGATTGGATTGTCTGTCATTGCCGAAAAGTTCATAAACCTTCAGACAAAAATGTGCGATACTAGGTCCCTGGCATGGAATAATTTCCTGTAAACCTTAGTATTATTCCTTTTCCCCCTTTGTGTGTGCTTGTGTGTGTTGTAGATAAGTTAATTCTTAATAAGTTTTGTTTGAAACATTTTTTCATAAAACTGTAGTTTAAGCTTATGATGTGCTAATAAAGAAGCTTTTATGATATATCCATTCTTGTTTATACTAAGTCAACCTTGACTTGTCCTATATCTGTTTATAAAGATCAAAGGATTAATAAATATAATTGTTATTATTATATTTTGTAAATTGATTTGCCTTCATTTTTTATCAATAAATTTGTAAGGAATATCTGTTCTTTTCCTTCAGAAGTGTACACCAATTCCACATCCTTATTAAGGTACAGGAAGTTTTCAGGTAACCCAAATGGGGTTTCATTTTTTCATAATTTTGGCATTATAATTCTTAATTTTCTTTTGGTTGTTTGAATAATTCCCACTCAAACATTTGCTGGGGGTAAATTGTTCTCAGAACTGAAAAAAATTGGAGGATCATGACATCAAATTTATGGAATAATTAAACTCCATTTGGTTTATGGAAAATTCCCTGTCCCTACGAAAAGCAGTCTGCATGATGGGAGGAGGGAGAGGGGAGGGATGGGGGGAGGGAGGAGGAGAGGAGAAGGGGCTGCTGACGTAGACTCATTGCCTGGCAATGTTTTGGACCAATGGGAAGTGCTCACAAAATGCACTTAGGTGGTGTAGGGGTTGGAGGGGTACTGAGACGTCACGTTTACTCGTGCCTCGTTTTCTACCATTGAGCGTCGCGACTGTGGTGAGAAAAGAAGATGCGAGCAGATTAGAGGCTTTTGAGATGTGGGTGTGGCATACACTGGAGAAAATAAGTTTGACACAGTAAAATACAAACAAGGAATTTTTAAATATGTCAGGAAATAGAGGAACTTAATTAGAATAATAAGGGAGGTACAGAATAAATGGGAAGGTATAATTTTGAAAGGAAATGATCTATAGAAAGAAGTCATAGAAGCAAGAATGGCAAAAGCACTGGCCTTCCATGCAGCATGCTTCCCATCTGGCAGAGGCCAGAATTTTTGGGATTGTCCCATCCCCTACTTATATGGTTTGAGGACATCACACAAGTCAGTGCTCCATCTTTCGAGGAGTACATTAAGTAGCTGACCCCCTTGGAACTCTTCGTAAAGAGTAAGTTTATGCTGGTGCCGGGTTTCCCTCCTCCCTTCTGTGTGTGCCCAGCATGGAAGGAGCTATGGCTATAACAGCCCAAGAGGTGATTAGCCAGAAAAATAAACAGCGCAAGGCAAAAGCAAAGACATAGGAAGAGGAAAGGTATATTAGATGCATTAAATAAAGGAATCGGGTATGAGAACATGAAGAGAAAGGCTCTGGATAGTACAGATTGGATTAGATGAGCCAATAATGGAGAATGACTATGATAACGTCATCAAATTAACAAGTTAGCCAAATCATCAAGGACAATAACAAGTGTTTTTAAATATAGCTTTAAATTAAAAAAATAACATGCATTAATACATACACGATTAACTTATAATTTTTATTATTCTTGATATTTTCTGAATTTATTTAGAATATTACCTGGAGAAATGATTTAAAGAGACATGAGCAACAGATGACTGTCTTTCGTATTTAAATCATGACAGGGAGGTTAAAGAAGGTATTATAAGGTTTCAATGGTTGATGCATGTGTTATAGTGAATAAGTAATACATTTCAAGTCATTACTGTGCACTTCTATTGCTCCATTCTTTGGTTGCATTAATGATTTTCTTAACTCACAATTCTGTGCTACAGTTTTCTGGTCTTTCCATGCGGTAACCACATTGTAAAAGTTTGAAGACTTCGCTTGTGGCTATACCAGGGTATGGAGTTCCTCCCAGAGTGACAATCTCCCAGAGCAGAATACCAAATGACCACCTGTAGGAATAAACATAATTTCTTTGTGAAAATTATTGTCTTCATTTCAATGACATTGATAATGCAGTATATAATCAAACACTGATGATTTAATCATGCATGTTGAATGGTGAGAGTAAACTATTGCTAGAAAAATCTTAATAGACTTAAGCTAATAAATAATTTCCAAAGTAAATATCCTCACAATTTCTTGTATTAGGCATGCATTCAATTAAGTTACAGGGCAAATCCAGCAGGTTTGAAATATCTTTATTGACTTTAAACCAAAGATATATGGGTGAATGTTAAACCTTCTGCAACGACTCCCATAATTAGTTTATGAAAGCAAAGTACCTATTTTTTACAAAGGAACTTATACCCACACATCACTCTGTGTTGAGTATACTTGATGTAGCAATGCCTCCAAAGCCATCCATTTGATAGGAAGTTTTTCATGAGCAGATGCCTTGTGATACATATTTTGCAGGTAGATATCTCGGCTCATTCCAAAATCTGATATTTTTACTGTACAGGCATCTTCACACAACAATATATTTCGAGCTGCAAGATCACGGTGAACAACTTTTTGCCCAGATAAATACTCCTAAGAAGAAAAGTTTATTAATAAAGATAAGTCACTTGAATCTGAAAATGAGATTTTCAAAAATAAAGTTACAGATTTACTGTTTTCTAAATTGTACTACTCAATCAAGGTGTTTCTCAATGACCATTTATATTAAATGTGACAGTTAATGGATGATGATTTCCATTTGTGAAATTCAAACAACTGGATAAATTGTTTTTATTCCTGATACTATGTACCAATAATTTATTGTAATGATAATTTATAACTGCAATTAGATTATATGACAAATGGAAAACATAGGATAAGATGAACCTATATACCATAATTTTCTGATTATAATATGCACCAAATATAATGCACAGCCGTGTTTCCATGTTTTCAAGAGTGAAATGTGAAAATTGTCTTATCACCATGTATAATATGCACCTCAGTTTTTTAAATAAGTTAGAAAAGTGTACAATGTATCACAAATGGGCGTGTTTCGTGCGATGGAGTATTAGAAAGAAAGGTACTTACGTATTAACGGGGAGCCCAACTTAATACGTAAGTACCGATTGGTTTCTACCAAGATATCTGTAGTCTACAGAATTATATCTCGCTTGACTGTTGCGCCGCAAATGGAGAGGATATTGGCGAGCCTTCGGATCGCTTTGTTTTTATTTTAGCTGTCGTCTTCGGGCGCTACCACGCCCTTCGTCTCGCTGGAACCAAACTATCCCTGCCCGTTGTTCGGTGATCGAATTTGTAAATGTCGCAACAGGCCAATCAGTTGAGATGCTTTTGATACCATTTTGGAAGAAATTACTAAATATTGGTGAAAAGAAATAACAATGTAATTGGTTTTTTTCAATTGTTATCTATTACAAATCATTTAAATGTTAATTGGTTTCTTTTAATGTTGTTCTTAAAAATTAAAACAATTTAAATGGTATTTGTTCCATATTTATATTTTTAAGTTGGGCTCCACGTTAATACGTAAGTACCAAAAGAAATTATATACCTGTACGTAAGAGGAATAGCATTTCCAAGTTTTTTCTTCATCATAAATAATCCATTTTCTTCCTATTTAAAAATATTTCTTGCACACATAAGTAAATGAAACGTTTGTTTGTGAGATTGTTTATGCTAGCAACTATGAAGAGGTAACCATGCAAGAAATTTTCTAAGTTCAACTCGAATTAAGACATTCTTGTTTGATTTTTATCAATAACGGCTACTCCTACGATAAAAATGTATAGGAAAGGAAATACTCTACTTTACTAGTTCTACAACTTTTATTTGAAAGATATTTTGATATGACTGATACTTGACGAGATATGATGAAAATTTCATTTTTTATCACCAGTAAAGTGGTACCCCAGATTGGCGTATGTGATTCATTTTTGTGATTTTCTTATTATCTTAATATCAAATTCAATGAAAATCCGTTTGGTAGAAGCCGAGAACGAACATGCGGATGGACGGGCAGATGGATGGACAGACCGACGATAATAGGCGCTCACGATGGAAGCAAAACACGCCTAAAAAGATCAATGCAATTTTTCACTTTGTTATTAGTGGTATCGAGACAGTTCCTGTCTTGCCGCCAAGCGATATATGTGCGAGTGTTTAGGAAAACATCACATCTAGTTTGACTCTCCTTTTAAAGATCGATATACTGCATAAAAACATGTCGCAATGAGTAATAATCTGGTCAGTTGGCATAACAGTTCTTGCCTTGCCGCCAAGCGATATATGTACGAGAGTGTTTACGAAAACATCACGTCTAGTTTTGACACTCCCTTTAAAGATCGATACAATGTATAAAAACATATCTCAATGTCGCATTGTGTAATAATCTAAATGATATTTAAAAGAATGTCATCGAAATGCATTGAAATTGATTTATTGGTAAAAATATGTCCGAAAATATAGATTATTCCCCTACTGAAAAAAGTTGTATGCATTTATTACCATGTATAATACGCACCCTAACTTTTTGTCAATTTTTCGTGAAAAAAAATGCATATTATAATCGGAAAATGCAGAAGATAGAAAAATGCTCTTATCATGTTTTATTCTATTGATGAAACCACATATTGTATAATGTAACAATTTAATAGTATTATTATTATTGTTTTTGTTAATTGTATGTTACATAACAACTTCTGTGACATTTAACTTGTATTAAGAAAAAGTGACTTCAGTTAAATCCTTATATTGACATATTTGATATGGCTAAGTGTTGTCAGATTAATTAAATTATGTAATTGATATGAACATGATAGAGATAATTGAAAAATGAAATTTCTTTATATGACTACAGCTCAGGAAGTGCAATACTGTCAAGTGTCTTCTTAAGCAAATTAATGGCTTCAGACCTTCAAAACTCTTATTATAATTGTTTAATAAAATAAAATTTATATCATTTTTTTTTCTTTGCTAACATATTGATAAGATATGAATAGAATTTTTGAAATTCAACTTCATTGTATGATCACCTTGAGTTATTTTAAAATTTAATATATACTACTTTTAAACAGTTTAATGATATGCAATCTTTTGTTTGAGATCAATTCATAAGTTAGCACTTTTAGTAATTCTCCCATGTTAATTTTTTACAATACCTACTTATTGCATTCTTACCATTCCCATTGCAATTTGTCGTGCATATGATAGAAGATAAGCTGGAGATAATATACTGGAATCAACTGCTTCTTTAGATTCGTGACTATCTTCATTTGATTCTGCAAGATTAAAAAATCTTTAGCTAATGATTCACACCAAATACTGTATATACTCATGTATAACGCGCAGTTTGAAGACCAAATTTCAGATCATAAAGTAGGGGTGCACATTATACACGGATAACACTTTTGGGCACTTAAAATTGAAAATTAAAGTGAACCTACCTCGCACCAGATTCTCGCTTTTTGGGTGAATTAATGGGAAAATCACAATAATTATCGATAATCCAGCTTATACATATAATAATTATGTATATATAGAACACCTAATTATTTCTATACAGTTATAATTCCATCCTCTCCAAATATTCCGCATTTCACTAGCTCATCAGCTGATTGCTGTAATTTTTACAAACTCGCAAGATAGACATCCCGCAAAACACGCATCGAAAACAAAAAAACATAGAATAAGTAAATTGAAATAATTTTATTTAGTTAATGATTCTAGTATGTACAGGCGTCCCTCAAGATTCGTCCTTAATTGGTTCCGCAGAAACTGAACCATAAGTAAAAAGATGAATATCGAGGGCTATTTTCCCTTAGACGCAATGCTATAAATGTATAATTCATTCCTGAAAACCCAAAATGCAGACCAATTATTCTAATGCTCTTCAAGGTCAGTCAAATGTTGTTTTTCACCAGTCATGTTTAATTATTGACCCAGAAAAATGCCCATCTAGTTTGCAAATATGAAGTTAGTATTTGAAAAAATATTAATTATTACAGTGGTGCATCATCTGAATTTCAAATATACTATAAAAACCTCCATCTCTCTCTTATATTGTGATATGCAACTTTAATAAAATTCTTTATTTACATGGTCCCCCAGCCTTCTCTTCCCTGAGAAGGGGCTGGGAGGCCATATATCAACCCTTCCACAGGGCCTATTTCAACTCTTGGAAGTCCTTAAATTGTGGTTTGGGCTGCACACAATTGTGTAGGCTGCAGGGGCATTGATTTGCCAATGATTATAATAATTATGACTGACTCATTTTCACTTCTATTGAGAATAGTTAATAAAGATAGGATAAAATAGGCATAAAATACATTTAAATAAAGAAATACTAACCTGATGGCATTCCATATGTGTGGTTTGTCATTACCACACCTCCTATAACTGTTCTGCTTTCAGTATCACAGTCTTCTTTAGATGATGAATGATCCAAGTCGGCATATTTTAAATTTCCTTTATAATTTTTTTTAGGTAATATTTCATTGATGTATTTAATTTCTTTCATTTCTATTTCTTTCACACATTTATCACCAGTTGGAGTAAATTCATTCCTTATTTGATTGGGGATCAATCCACCACTCTCCTTCCACACCTTTAAGAAAAATAATCCATTATTACTTTCATGCAAAGAAGTTTTTAGAACAAGAGATGAATTCAAATTTTCAAATTGAAAAAATCTTTCGAGCACATGACTTTCTCCATAAAGAGTAATGACTATGATATCAATATTGCCTACAAGTTACTTTCAACAACAGCATCCTCAAGAAAAACCACACTCATGAATAGTTTTTAAGCAATGAATAATTTTCACAATGGAAAATACTTTGAATCACTTTTCACAATTAAAAAAACAATCAGTCAACAAAATTGTTATTTGTTGCTATGGATAACAAAATATTGGTTGGAAGCATTGGTGTCACTATTGGCAATTAGAAAATTTTGTCATAGCAACAGAAATAAAGGCATCACTTAACAAATTCAGACAAAAAATCAATATATCTTTTAAACAATATATTTTATGGCAACACTTTTCAAACAAAACTTGTAGTATATTTTCTACAATTTTATATATTTCCATTAATGAAGCCCTAAAGGAGATATTTGGCAAAAACAGAAAAACGACACAAGTAAATATCCACTTTTGGTTTAGTTAAACCTTTCAAAAGATTCATAGCAGCTCATACTGCAACACAACAAAGAGCCTGTATAGGTATAAAAGAATATATTCCTGCAAAACTCAATTTTGTTCAACCTTTTAATTAACATAAACATAAATTTGATATACTTCTTCATGATGAAATTAAAAATTTGATTGGTCTCTTGAAGTAAAGTTTTGTTCTTGGATAAAAGAAAGAATGGGGAAGAAAGAGATTTTTAAAATAACAGACAAAGAATATCCTATTTTTTAAATTTTTTACGAGAAATCTTACATTCTGCAAGAAATTTTGTAGATCACCAAGAGCACAGTGTTCCACCAATAACAGCAGCCTAGGTTTTGATTCACTATGGCTTATTCCAAAGAGATTAGAAGCCCTAAAGGTATTTTTATTAGTTTTTTTATTCTTGATTTTTTCAGTATAGCATCCAACCAGGGAAACTACATTTGGGTGGCTGCAGCGTCCTAATGACTTCAGAGTTTCCATTTCATGAATAAGCTGCTTCTCCTCTTCAGCTGAAGCATCCTCTATGGAACAGAAAAACTACAATCAAGTCTATTGTTGGGCGAATAAGTAAAATAAAAATTCTACATTAAATAAAAAGTTTTATAGTTCAAAGCATATACAATTTATATCATTATGTATACATATCCGAAAATTTTTCTGTCCACATAAACAATATACATATAAATACAGACACTCCTCAGGTTATGTAAGTCTCACTTACATAAGCAGCACCATAAATCACTTTCAAAATTTTTGTTATGTTGAAAGTTTATGTTAACGGTTTGTGTAAGTGAGCTAGAACTACATATGTACCTGCGCAGAGGAAGAGCGCAAGGCATGGGTTGTAACAGTGGCAGGTTTAGGCATTTGGGGCCTCTGGGGCTAAACAATTGGGGGCCCTGCAATCTAAATATATAGTGAAATCTCACCTAATGACTACTGATTTATTTGACCCTCTTAATGATTGCCTTAATAAATAAAGTGTTGCAGAGCAAAAAAGATGAATTTTACTTCATTGTTTTTAAAATGAGATATTTAATATTCTGAGATTATGCATAAAAACATTTTTTCAAGGCCCCTGGCGCATGCCAAGTGCGACCCCCCTTAAATCCGCTACTGGGTTGTAATGCGGTGTTCTCAGTGTGTTTTACTGTTCATTCACATTTGCTTGATTTCTTAATGTGTGTGTCATATTGCCTGGAAAATGCTGAAAATTGTCAGGTGGACTGTATATAACAAAGATATTTTAATTTATGAAGGTTTTAATTTTGATAAAAACTCACCACGGAGCATCTTTACAGCCACCGTTTCCCATAAGGGAGAATTGGTTGGTGTTAAATGGTCTACAGGGTAGACTCTGTTAGGAAATCCATGATGACTGTAATAACCCTTTCTCACTACTCCAAAAGCGCCTTCCCCAAGGAACTCTCTTATCACAAGTCTGTCGAGAGATATTTCAAATTCATCTGCTTCATCCTCGTCTCCCTTCTCCATTTCAGCATCCGAAGTTTCAACTCTTCCCGAAGCCCATTCGGAGGAGTTATGTTCTTGCTCCGTTCCTGGAATTTGTCTCCCAAGCATCGCTCCAGCCTCACTAACATCATTGTCACCTACCTTAACCTTATCCTCAGCCTGATGAACAAGAAATAAAATTTAGTCGCTCTTAAAATGGACATTTGTTTGGTACTTTAGTACTATTACATGTAATAACAAAATCTTGAATAAAAATGTGCAAAAATTACAAAAGATTATGGTTTAACATAAATCTGGAGGTTCATTTTACCTATCTGTTATTAATTATGTTGCCACTGCTATGCAGTGATCTGATCAAATGACATATTGGATGGAATTTTAAAAACAAGCATGCTTTTTTCTTTTACACCATAACCTCTAATACATACCTGAGTCTGAAAAATATTAGGACTGAAAAACCTAGTTTTATGAAATAGATCACATGACAAAGCCATAAGGATGGATAATATGCAGTAGAATTAATATATAATAAATGAATATACAAATAAACATATTATTCTAATTCCAAACAATGCTATTCCTGGAAGAAATAGGTTTTAAATTAACTCACCTCAAAATAATGGCAAGTTTTATGCTTGAAAGAATGATTCCCACACCAGCGAACAATGAAGATTATCAAAGTTGTGGACAGTATAAGAAGAAATAGAAGTATCATCACAGTTATTAGCAGTTCATGTTCAATGGTTGCATAATATTTGGCAACTGGAAGAAGTTGTGGTAGTTTAACATAGCGATAGGCTTCGTCAGAGTATCCTCCTTCAGATTCACACTTTATAGAGATACCAAAATCTGAATTAAGCAAAACTGAATGAAAAATTGTCATATAGGAATCCTGAAATGAAAATATCCACAAATCAGGTCTTATTTATAGTCACTATGGATCAACAGCTATATAATTTTATAAGTTATTTCCCAGTTATAATTTAGAAAATAATGGGAAAAATCAACATCTACTATAAGAAAACGCTTGATGTCTTTGTCAGTGTGTGGCCGGATGGTCTCATCAGTTAGTTATAAATATCTTGGCCATTTCTTCAGCCAGTCCAGCCAAATTCAGTAGGATTGCTATGAATACGTTCAAAAAGCGAGTGCTATAAAAAAATTTCAAATAAGTCCCGGGTTCGACGCCAGGAGATGTTTTACATTCCATATGAATCTCATATCTCGGCCCATAAGTTTACACGCTAAAATTTAATTTTCGACATGCAGAGTTTTACTCTTTTGGAAATTAAAATTAGAAAGAATTGACCTACGACCTTCAAATTAGGACCATTTTAAAGGAAAATAAACAGGCCGTTTAATTTTGTTCATCTTTTCTCACCTAAAGGTAAAACTTTAGCAAATTTTACGTTTAAATTTTGGGTTAAGGATAAAGATAATCAAGGGCAATTGCTGTTAAACGAAAGAGTATTTACAAGGAACGTCGTTATAAGAGAGCTACTGAATAGCTAAAATAATATTATTGAGGTATAAGACTATTTTCATCTTAATTTTTTAAAACTATTCCTTTGTTTTCATTTGTAGACCTTTCCAATCTTATTCAAATATTATAATTTTATCATTTGATTGTTGGTTTTATTTTTATATTGTTTGTTTACAAAGGCCATTTTAAACGGGTTCATTCACCTAGTATGTATATAATTCTCTTGGTGTGTGTGTGTGCAGACGGTGTAATGCTTGGTCCGTCCCCCTTGTATCTCAAAAGCCGTTTGTCGTAGAGATATGCGGTAAACGTTGTTTTGTTTGTACTAGCAAGATGGTCCCTAGAAAACTATTTTCATTTTCATAAAGTCCCGGGTTCGAATCTAGGAGACAATTATATTTTCCCATAAGTTTACACGGAATTTTTGATTTTTCAGATTGCAAGGTTTCTTTCCTTCATTCATAACAATGCATAAATATAGACCGATTTTTTCTTTTTTGCTTTATTCCACAGATAAAACTCTATACTATCTTATTCTTGCGATGTTTATATGTTACACAGTCGAAGTTTTCAGAAATATGCATTCTTTTTTGAAATTTTTCGTATTTTTCATACTCTTTCCGGGTGTTGCCAAGGAGACTCTTATTGTTGCCTCCAAGTCAATTAACATCGATTAAGCTTTCAAATAGGTGAAAGAATAGCGTTATTCACTTCACACTTTTGCTTAAGCATCGAAATTATTGCTGTAGAAACATCAAACTTTATACATAGAAACGTAAATATTTCTGGATAATTATTCAGTGACCTGCATATAGGAAGCATTTCAAATGGTTTAATTAAAGCAGTTGAATCTTCCTTTCATCGTTTTAATGCTGGAATCTTACCTTTTCGTAAGTAGAACCATTATATTATACATCTACTAGCCCGCCAATATGATGGGATATCTTTAATTAACCTTAAAATAGTTGCCTCCCTCCCCCCTCTCTCTCTCTCTCTCCTCCTCCCTCCCTCCCCTCCTCCATTAAATGTAAAAAAGGACTATATAGTCTCAATTTCGCCCTTAATAAAGTCGTTTGTCTGTCTGTCTCCCTCCCTCCCTCTCTCTCTCTCCTTCCATCTCTCTCCCTCTCTTTCTCTCCATCTCTCTCCCTCCCTCTCTCCTCCTCCCCCCTCATCCACTCTCTCCACCCCTCCCCCTTCCCTCCCTCTCTCCCCCTCCGTTACCATCCATCTCTCTCCCTCCCTATCTCGTATTAAAAGCATTCAAAGCATGCTTACACCCATAAGGATTGATGTAACAATAGGATTTTGAGGTCTAACAATATAATTGGTAGCCAAGGCAACATTCCGTTAAAATGGCAATATTTCCACAAAATATGTAAAATAAACGTTTAACATGAGTGGTTTCGAACTGTATGCGGAAAAAGATGAACAGAATAAGAAACGTAATTTTTTCTTCAAAATGGTTCAGATCCGAAGATCGTAGCTTAATTCCTTCTAATTTTAATTCTCAAAACAATAAAAGCCTGCATGCCAAAAAATCGATTTTTGTGTGTTACCTTATGGAAAATGGAAATGTCTTCCTTGGAGTCGAAACCAGGACTTTTTTCGAGATTTATTTTCGTCATTACCTTAAAATATGTTAATTGAGCATTCCTGCCAAATTTCGAGATTCTATCTCAATTCTTTCTGGAGTTAATACCATAACTCGCTACCAGAGGCACGGCCTATGGAATGGCGTGACCAACCAACCAAGCAACAGACATGGACTATTATATTATAAAATAATGCTTATTAACACAAATAGACTCATGCATAAATTTAAAATTAAATGAGAATAGGACATATGTTATTTTTTAAACACATTACATGGTTATCTTTTTTTCATTGATAATCTACATAAACAATTGCATTGATTGTTATATAAAAAAGGATATATATTTGAATAAAAAGAAACAAAGAAATTTTAAAACATAAAAGTTCACGATCAATTAATTTCCTCTCTATCATGACTTTCTGACTGACTTCGCATAATAAATTCTCAATACGCACACACAGCCATGCCCTCAGTGAGATTCGAACTTGCGAACCTTACATTGGGAGCCAAATACATTAAAATCCTAAACTGGGGAAATGAATTATTAGAGTTAAATGTGAATTATTGAGTTCAACTTATTTTACACACTTCTTAATTTTTTATAAATTAATAGAAAATAAACCGCGCAAACAGTGAGCGTATCCAAGTGTACTTAATCAATCTAATAAAAAGAAATACAAAGTAGCAAACAATAATGAAACTTTGGTAAATAATTATTAATAATGCAACTTACCGCTGATACATTCTTCTCATAGACAATTATGTTCTCTGTGCTATTCCAGTCATAGTCCATTACAGGTTGGACATCAAATGTATTTATTACAGGATAGGCATTCACCTCCACTTGGACATACTGATGCATCAGTCCATTAATGCTGGTTGCATAGCTAGGTAAGGACCAGGCTACTTTTAAATCATAGATATGTTCATCTTCTGCATCACTTTTGGGGTTCATTTCATAAGTAATGTTCTCAGGAGTTGGAGGACCTGTCAGATTTAATTTGTTAATGAGTATTCATGTTGCATTATGATTTTAAGTATAATCTACAATATTTCTCCTAATAGAAGTAGTTAAGTCGGTTTCTTTTTAACTAAAAATAGATACCTTAACTGATTCTTTTTTTCTGATTTAATTTTTACTTTCTTCAAATTCAGTGTAGGAGGAAGTATTGAATTCATAATTTCAATGGAAATTCCTATTTTAAGGTCCCATGAGTACATTTTTACTATTTATTAACAATGTCTGTGATAGGAATTTTTTGAGCCCCCTAATCCAAAAACTAATACATAATCACATCTGCATATAATTAAAATTTGCTTTTAATAACATAACAAGGTCGAATTTTTCCACTGATTGATGTCAGGTATTTTTATAAAATTGCATTAAAACTTACGACATATCCTAAGGTTGTTGTTCCACATTTCTGTACAGGAAGGAGTGGTGAAACATATGCTTGTATTTCCACTTTCTCTATCTATTTCTCCATCTTTTTCATGTTTTCCAACCACAACAGCTGTAACACTCACATTATAGCTAGCTGAATACTCCAAATCTTCGAGTAAGGCTTGATAGGCATTTTCTGGCTAAAAATAACAAGAAATTCAATTGTTACATACATGGTATAAAATATATTTTTTGAATTAATCATTTGTTGAAAGAACAAAGGCAAAAGAGGGACCAAAGAAAATTTAATCAAAACGAAATATTTAAAAATGCAGTGAAATTTACAAAATAACTGCTGACTGCTACATATGTTTTACTAACTTCCTTCAGCTGGGAAAAAATCAAGAAAAATTACGAATTTATTTCTTCTATATTTGATTGCATAGAGTAGCTAATTTAAACATAGTACTGTTCAAAATTATGATAAAGATGTACAAGTTGATATATTTAAAATGGCTGCTATTCACAATAAAAGGTTGAAACTATAATCAATTTACCTTTCTGTTTTTCTTGACTCGATATCCATCCTTGTAAAACCAAGCTATATCATAATAGCAAAGCTTATCTGTAAGAAAAAAATCTTGATTAGCAGATGAAATATTTCCTAAGAATATTTATTGTGATGATAAGTCCAATAAAATCAAAATGCCAATTTAAAGAAGTGAAAAAAACCTACTCATAATTTATTTAATGAATTAGCTGGATAATTAAAATCTGTTTCCATAACTTTATGTGTGATTAATATACAAATACACTTAATATAACTGAAATTAAAATCTCTATCATCAGTTTGTTCACAGAGAAATGTGCAAGGTTCGTTTATGTTAATTTACACAAATCTGGCCAATATCATTGATAATAATAAAAACGTTGTTTTGTAAGGAACGCAAGATGGCCGACAGCGAAATGTAGTTCTCATTCTGCCCGATAGGTCGGCGGCATATGTATGTCAACAACTCACCTTTCTTTCTGCGAAAACCACGGGAATATATAATAAACACTTATGTTTGTTTATGTAATGGTTTCTATGATAAACAATTAGTTTATTTTTTTGTCAATAAGGATCTCCAATACAAGGATCCATTCAATCGTCAAGAGAACAGTTTACAATGTTGAAATAAATTGGTGATTTGTTGTTGTTCAGATAGTATTCAAAGAAATTATTCTGCTGATTGATTAATTAGTTAGTTTTTAATTTAAATCTTTTAAAAAGTTTTATTTACGTAATGATGGAGAACATTATTGAGGATTCGAGTAAGCTTTCTTTCCTCGTAAGTACAGAGTACAATTATAAAACAATCATAACGTTAAGTGCACGAAATTTAATTATTTTCCCTACGTTATATATGTATACATATAATTATTTCCCTGTCTTTGCACCCTGACAATTATATGTAGCATTGACGAGAACAAGGTGGGAGAAGAATATCAGAATTTTAAAGCAGAAAATAAAAACCAAAGGCATTCACTAAACAACAACAGAATATTCTCTAGAAATGTAATATATGACGAAATATTTCATATGTAACAGTGTGCTATTAATTATTTTAAATGCAAATATTAATAATCAATCTATCTATAATTCTTCTGTTGATATTTCAACATGAATTACACTAGTTGATAATTTTTACAAAACTATAGTGAAACCATGATATAGCAACAATTTATAAAATTTAGAAAAATACTCGTTTTAATGTGTAGGGGAAGGCGTGAAATGCAGGTCAGTGGGTCATACCGAGCATCATTGTAGAGGAAAAGGCAGAGGGAGTAAGAGTGATTGATTGCTGCTGCAATATGTCAAAATACTCAGTAACCTCACACAAAGCAAGAGATCACCTTTGAAGTCACATTTTTTGCAGTTATCACTGATTTATATATGTATTTCAGTATTTTTTATGTAACTTTCAATGTTCATTCAAATCAAGGTAAGTCAAGTTTTTAGAAATTCAATGCTTTTCACTTATATACAGTGCTTAACTGTAGGATCTACCACATGAATGAGCACAGTTTAAAAATCAGTTCATAACATCAAAAAGTGCTAGTGGCTGATTTCAAACAAAGAACCACGGTTGGGGTAATGCTGATCAGTGTGATCGACATTACCTCACATTTGTCTTAATGTTAAATTTGATCCTTGTTTAGTAGTGCATTCATAAAGGTAGCGACCATGGAGAAGGCAATATCAGGTTATCGAAAAACTGGTATTTTTCCATTCAACCAGTCAGTTTTCAGTTATGAAAATTTTCTGTCAGCTAGAACTACTATAGTGGTGGTTGCAGGCTCAGAGTCAGATGAAGAACCTGTACCTGATTCGTCAGACGATGGAAATGCGCAACAAGATCCAGCTTCTGATACCCATCAGCGGTCAATATGTCCTACCAGTAACAATGAACCTGTCGCTGGACCTTCAAAAGCTACTGTGACTATTTTGGATGTTTCACATATGACCCAAGTCAGCAAACTGGTGCAACAAACTGCACCAGGTCGAAAGAAACTTCACCCCAAAATATTGATCTCAACCCCTCAGAAAGAGCACTTATTGTTAGAAGAAACGAAGAGAAAAAAATCTGATGCGGCCAACACATGACTTTCTCCATATTTTGTGTATAGATATTTCAATTATTATGAATAGCATTATAAGGCAAAATTATTATTTTGTATGGTAAAAGAATACAGTTGTCCTTATTGCCATAAATTAGGTATATTTTGAATATGTTTACAGAATTCACTGCTACATGGTGGTGGCGCTGTATACTGGAAATTACGAAAAATTACGAAAAAGTTAAATATCTCCGAAATGGATGGTTCCACGAAAATTTGTTTCAAACAAAACTTAGAAGAAATATTATTCTCTACAACTTTGGTCCTCACGAAGATGACCAATTATGACGTTTTTAAGGAGATATTTGACGGACACCGAAAAAACCGATTATTTTTACTTTCTCCATACGTAGTAATGGGAAAGTATTGTGATCACGAAAAAATTCGACTTCGAGATTTCAACGGAAATACACGTTTTGAGGTCCCTAGAACAAGTTTATTGTTAGACTATTTTCGGAATGATGTCTATGTGCATGTGTATGTGATTGTGGGTGCTCTAACTCAAAAAGCACTTGCCATATCATTACCAAACTTCATATATAACACTTCAGTATGGGCACAAAGAACTGATTAGTTTTTGGACAATAACGGTTAAACGGAAGTCGAGGTTTATTCGAAACCCGATTCGGTTTTTGCGATATTTCTCCATTAAAACATCATTATTATATATACAATTCTATACAAAGGTTATAGAGAATGTAATTTCCTACAACTTTCATTTGAAACAATTTTCCATAGCAGTTATTGTTTAGGAATTATTTATAAATAATCGGTTTTTTCGGTTTCCGTCAAATATCTCCTTAAAAACGTCGTTATTGGTAATCTTCATGAGGATTAAAGTTGTAGAGAATAATAATTCTTCCAAGTTTTGTTTGAAACAAATTTTCGTAGAATCATCCATTTCGGAGATATTTAACTTATTTGTAAATTTCCAGTAGACAGTGCCACCAACTAGCGCTGAATCCTGTAAACATACTCAAAATATAATTTACGGCAATAAGGATGACTGTATTCTTTTATGATAAGAAATAATAATTTTGCTTTATAATGATATACATAATAATTTAAATATCTATACTCCAAATATGGAGAAGGTCACATGTTGGCCACATCAGATTTTTTTGCATTGAATTAAAAAACGCAAACATGTAAAAAAGGCGTATCAGAAAACAGAATCGATGCTAAAAAATAATGGTTGATATTCTTTTTTGCGTTCAATAAAAAACGCGATCAGGTAAAAGAAGCATATTAGAAAACCGAATCGACGACAATAATAATGGTTGATATTCTTTTTTGCATTGAATAAAAAACATAAACAGGTATAAAAGGCGTATTAGAAAACAGAATTGACAATAAAAATAATGGATATTTTTTTTGCATTGAATAAAAAAAGCAGGAACATATGAAAAAGACATATTAGAAAATAGAATTGATGATAAAAATGGTTGATATTCTTTTTAGCATGTAAGTAGTAGTGGAAAACATAAAACGGGTAAATTTCCATTTTTTAAGGTTCGTAATGACTATCTTATGCAGGAAAACATTTAAAGCAGGAACATATTAAACGGGAAAAATTACATTATTCTTATGAGAAAAATTTTGGGACTGAAAGATTTGAACATCTTAGCCGGGAAAACATCTTAAACGGGAACATCTTATACAGGTTCCACTGTAATTAATCAACATCTAGTGTAAAGCAAAAGTAATACATCAGATGATGATGTAGAGATTCCTTTTCCATCCTACGCAGATGTGATGGCATCAATCGAAAATTTAAAACGTTATATTTCAAGAAGTTTTGTAGGTGAACAATTATTAAAAAATCTTTACAAAATAGAAAATGAGATACAAAAATGTCGAATAAAAAAAACTAAACAAACTAAGGTGTCAGACTTTAGAAAAAAAGTAAATTGTTCTGGTATTTTTAAATAAATTTGTTTTTTCTTATTCATCTTCTTTTAATCTCATTATTTTCTTGCATGAAAATATGTATGCATTCTATATAACATGAGTATTATTCTACAAATTTCATTTCCCTGATTTACATTTTCCCTCTATTTACAACATTTTTGTCCAATCCCCAGAAAAGTGTATATTAGGGGTTTCACTGTATCATGACCTGAGGTGACATTTTGTCGTTTTGCCTCAGGGACAGATTTGCAAATGACTGTGTTGATTATCACATAAGCGTTGACTCAGGCAATATCCTTTTAAATGTTTTATTATATACAACATTGAGAAGCTATATGATATATTTTCTCTTATTGTGATCCAGATCATATGTTTCACAACAGAGGAAAGACAGACTGATGTACAAAATAGTTTAGGAGCAGTAAAAACAGTTGATTTAATCTAACATAGGGTTAACTGAGCTTAAATGTTATGCTTAAAGATCAAATTATGCTTTTCATAATGCCTTCAAATAATATGCCATAAGTTCTTCTCCTTTCTTACATATCTAACATGTCATTAGCAATGCAATCTGTACCTTCACTGGAAGTCCAAGATATTTCGGCATTTATCTTTAGAAGAGATTTTTTGTCAATGCTTGCTCGATGTTCTTCAAGTTTAATATTGGTGACCCAGATTTTCTGCACAGACTTTGGTTTCATATTTCCTGTAAGATTATTTTATTAATCGCAGATAAAGTAAAATCGATAGTCATAATAAGTTATTATGTACGCTAAGAGAGAAAATAGACAGCAGAATTCTTTAGCATGTGAGAATATTAAAAGTTGTGCATAAAAGATAAATGGAAACATACAATAAAAAATAGATAATAATATAAAATATAAAAATTAAATTGATACCTGTCACAGTTCTTATCCATTGGCTTGTGGCAGGCTGACCTATCTTCATTCCATCAGCATCAAAAGCTCTTACACAGATTTGAACTAGTGTGTCAAACTTCAGACCTTCCACAGCTAAAAATGTCTTATTCGTCTGAAACAAAAAAATGCCTTTAAGGACTTTGGTTTTGAATTTACTGAATCTAATTATCCTAACACTACTTTAACCCTTGTAATTTTGCACACCTACAAGTGAGAAAATTTTTAATTACTGATATAAAAGATATTACAGTCATACTTAATATTTCAAGGCAAAACAGTGGATATAACATTTACTCTAAAATTTGGAAATAAAGATTTCCTGGTAATTTAAAAACCCACCTTATCTAGAAACTGCCATCCAGAATTTTCACCACGAATTTCAATGAAAAAGAATGCTGCTGGTGGAGAAAGTTTGTTTTGGATCATTGTTAGATTCATTTTTTCATTTGCAAAATCCATTGCTCGAATGTTTAGAGATGCATTTTTCAAAGAACTTGAAAGCAATGCATTTGGCAAATGATTCAATGAGCTGGATATCTCCTCTTCTTTCTCTTTGTCCTCTTGAAGCCTCCAGG
This sequence comes from Uropetala carovei, assembly GCA_036926305.1. Lineage (NCBI taxonomy): Eukaryota > Metazoa > Arthropoda > Insecta > Odonata > Petaluridae > Uropetala > Uropetala carovei. The sequence continues at coordinate 2,465,580 of JAXCHB010000277.1, forward strand.
AGAGATAAATTGAAGCCTCACCGAGCCATGCTTTAAGATTTTGGCAGTGCAATGCTGGCTCGTTAAGATGCCAGCGATGTTTTGATCTCCCATCAATGTCAAAAAATGGAGAAACTCATTAAAAATTTAAATTACAATCACTGCTACATAAAATGAGGATTTAACTAACTAACAGTCAATTGCCCGACTTTCAAGAGTAATCAACTTAAAAGGATAAATTTTGACATGCAAAATGCATATTTTATTGAATATAGATTCCCGCTTGTTTCCATGTAATTACGAAAATGTGAAATAGGTAAATTGATTTTTATGAAAATCAATTAAATCAATCTCTAATAATGGGAGCACTTTGTGTAAAAACTAATAATTTGCCGAATAATTACGAAATTAATGGTTCGTTTTTGTGACGATACTAAAGATTGACTCCGTAACAAATTCTATGCAGATCTTTAACAAATCCCCAATTTTCGAGATCGATTGTTAAAAATCGATGAATGATTCAAGGTATAACTTGCTTATCTAAGCAATCTTTTCCCTCCCGCGTGTAATGCCCACGACACCTTGAGCTAAATAAAATGTTATACAGTTTACCCTAAATAACATTTGGAAGATTCAAGATAAAAGGAGAGCTGAGCATGGATAATCAAAAATACGTACCTACCGTTACAAAATATCAAAGCTAATATCTGTGGCGTAGAAGGAGAAGGGTCCGCAGAAAAATACTATTATTGGTGGCCCCTAACCTCCTTCTTCTCAACTAACATATGTTCATTTAAAACTGAAGCCTACTGTAAAGCCTATCAAGTTGCACATATTAATCAATTATCAGGAATATGTTGAAAAGTTTAAGATTTTTGAATGACTTCGTTCAGAAATAATGATTAACTGGAAAGTCATTCAGAAATTACTATTAAAAAATCTTATGTGGCCAACACATGACTTTCTCCATATTTGGGGTATGTATATTTAAATTATTATGAATAGCATTATAAAGCAAAATTATTATTTCGTATCGTAAAAGAATACAGTCGTCCTTATTCCCGTAAATTATATTTTGAATATGTTTACTGAATTCACCGCTACATGGTGGTGGCGCTGTATACTGGAAATTACGAAAAAGTTGAATATCTCCGAAATGGATTGTTCTACGAAAATTTTTTTCAAACAAAACTTGGAAGAAATATTATTCTCTACAACTTTGGTCCTCACGAAGATGACCTATTATGACGTTTTTAAGGAGATATTTGACGGAAACCGAAAAAACCGATTATTTTTTATAAATAATTCCTAAACAATAACTGCTATGGAAAATTGTTTCAAATGAAAGTTGTAGGAAATTACATTCTCTATAACCTTTGTATAGAATTGTATATATAATAATGATGTTTTAACGGAGAAATATCGCAAAAACCGAATCGGGTTTCGAATAAACCTCAATTTATGGTTACCCGGTATTGTCCAAAAGCTAATCAGTTCTTTGTGCTCATGCTCAAGTGTTATATATGAAATTTGGCAAGTACTTTTCGAGTTAGAGCGCACACAATCACACACACACGTCATTCCGAAAATAGTCTAACAATAAACGTGTTCTAGGGACCTCAAAACGTATTTCCGTTGAAATCTCGAAGTCGATTTTTTTCATGAAAACAATACTTTATACTATGTATATGGAGAAAGTAAAAAGAGAAACCGTCAAAAAAATCTTAATTTTTTCTGTATTCGAAAAGATACGAGAGCTCCTTTTGAGCCCGTGGAGTTTGTCCACCCATGCCACCCTATTGTTACGCCACTGGGTAATCTTATCTCTATACGATATACTCTGAAAAAGTCTCTTCTCTTCCACACGTTTCCGGTCCGCGAAGATTTTCTGAAAAATCGATTTTTCAAATTCAGTACAATTATATCTAGCGAATGGCGGATCTGGGACGGGAGATGTTCAATTCCCTTACGGATTTAAGCCGTGCCGCAACATCAAGTGGTCTAGTCCTAAAAGGATTCAAGGAAGGGCACAAAGGGTTCCCACCTCATTGATGGAACCGTTGATGTATGTAACTAGTATTATATTAATAGACAGCGCAATTGCCCGTCAAATATGACGGGTATGCGTGAATTAAGTATTACGTTAAAATAAAATAAAAATTAATGACACCAACTTTTATGTGCATCGATTTAACAGGTTGCTCAAACACTAAAATACTCTAATAATACAAAAAATGCGATGTTAGCAAAACGAAAAACATTTCCTCCCATCCTTCAAATAATAGTTTTTTAAAATCCATGTTTTTGGTGATGGCTTTGGTGGCATGCTTTTGTACCATTTCTTGCCGCTTTCGTGTATCGAACGACTTAAGATTTTCCCTTTCTTTTGTATATCTCTCTCTCAACGTCTTGAGCAGGGCCTTTGCGTGTAAATCTGCCTCCTGAGCCAGAGAGACAAAATGACGTCCAAATTCACGACATAAAAAAGTGCCGCCTGAGGGGGACGCTTCACGCGACGGCCCTTGTCCTAAGTGCTACATTGACCGAGTAACTCTCATAAATTTGCCCGTGATAGCTAAATTTTTGCTAAAAAAAATTAAGAAATTATCGAATTCTTCGATTTATGATAATCACCTTTGTATCGCAGCGTGTGATCTTGAACGCAATTGCAACCAACAAAGCAAGGAGTTGCCTGATTCTGAAATTGAAAAAAATCTAAAATGACGATTTTACTATTTATGATATTATGAACGCTAAGATGACAAATATGAAAAAAACAGTAATAATTTTAAATAATTTTTACCTGGCAAATGAGTTGACAATTCAGTCCTTCCTTTTTTTCTGAGCTTTTACCGCGACTTGTAGCTGCAGAAACACCTTCCATGCACTTAAGCGAAAAAATATGGTTATAAGTTAAAGTAGTTAAAAAGGATAACAAAGACATAATCAGGAGAAATGGATATTTATCGATCAAATTAGTTGCAAATATGAGAAGTAGTTAATACTTAATTTTTAAAAATTCGAAGTTTAATAGGATAAATCTCAAGGATAATACTCTATTTCACGTTAACGTCATGAATACTCTCAATAACCCTTTGGGAAATAACTCGTATTATCAAAATACAATATTCAAACAGTTCTTCTAGCTATAAATTAAAAATATGCCATTCAAATATTAATAATAATATAATTTAATTTTTTTAATCGTCGGGTAAACATGTAATGCTCAAAATTAAACAAGATTAACCCTTAGGAAGAGGTAATGTTTTTCTTTTAAATTTCATCACTTACTTCAGACTATACTTTCTCATATTCTTTTTATTGCCAGTTGGTTAGTTCATTTCGTAATGAAAATGCCATTAAAACTTGTACGGAAGCCATAAATAATTTTTCAACAAAGACACGTGACAAGATGTCTGACCTACAGCACGAAAAATTCACCAGCACGAACTTCGATTGTGATTTTGCGTGCGTACACGCATTAGAATAGGCATTAATATGCGCGAGCGGAAGCTAACGGATATCCGTACATATGCTTTCATGTCGTTAGCGGCCTCAATGGAACACCTAATCTTAACGCAAAATTCGAGGCCCACTGGCGTATGCGAATATTTTATATTACGTTTCAGATTTAAGAATGCTGTCACTCCTTGTTGCCATAGGACTTTCGTAAAAGTAAGAAAAATATACCGACTAATATATTTAATTAATTCCAAAATCAAAATCCTTTAAAAACGCTTTTGTGAAACAAAACAGTTGAGAATTGGTAGAAAAAAATTAGCATTCGTCTTATCACTGAGTTACTTATTTATGAAGTGGCAGTAATCGAATTATTGGTAGGTTTTTTGTCTTTGTTTACATTTAAATTCGACGAATGCCATTTACCTTTTAACTTATTTTACCATCGACAAAAACTTATACAATAATTTCTCATTTCATTATAGTCTAGTGTATACTTGAGCAAACAATAAAACGAACTGATTCTTTACCAAACAAACTTTTAACTATAATTAAGAATGTTTTTGTTGTAACATTTTCAACTACAAAATTTATCGCAACATAAGCATTAAAATAAAACTTAATTTAAATCAGTTTATTTCCCGTAGAGCGGGAAGCACGTCCGAGAAATCAAAGGAGAAGAGATCGTTATGAGGAAGACGTGAAGTTACTTGCCGCCATTGAATCTAAATTAATACGATTAGGCAACGCATTAAAAATTTAACTTTCCGTGATTTATTTAAAAGAAGATTGAACGGTGTTAAAAAAATTCTAGAAACGGTGATACGTCCGTTTCGACTACCCCTTCTGTCCGAGGTGATGTATTGAGAGAAATCGATAGCGTTGAATGAGAGAATTGAGTATCCGCTGGCATTACTTACTCTTAGACATTGTAGCGTAGGACAGTGATGAAATTCCACCTTGGCGCTGCCATTATATGACCTGGGCAATTCGTCTTCCTTCCTCGGCGTTTCTCCTTCATCCTTAAAAGAACGGTTAAACTGTGATTTTCGGCCATTCCGACGGCATAAAATTAAGCATATTATTTATTGATATCAAAAAGTGGAAAATGAGTTTCGGTCGTCGCCATCATCATCGTCATCCTCTTTAAAATTCCGACCAAGATGGGTTCTACAAAAACGTAAAGATATAAATGCTACGTACATTCTGGTCTAGGCTAATTATATACCATCATATTAATTCAGAGCCTTTGCTTTTGACGATAAATAAACTAATGTGAGCACGATACCTCAAATAATGAGCGAATAAGATGGTTTCTCGAGAAATAAAAAAAATGATAAGAGAAGATGAAAAAAGTTGCGATCTCTACTATGAGAAAATTCTCTCGTTTACGTCATTCCAAAAAATTGATACGTATTTCAGGAAATGCGCCATCGGATTTTATTCTGAACTTCCTCTTAAGTCTTTTGAATAATAAGAAAAATATATTCAGGGCTATGAGGATAGGAGAAGTAGAAACTTAAAAGGCATCGATCACACCCGACGTCAGCCAAGGCGGTGTTAAAATAAAAGAAACGTATTCGTTGAATTTAAGCGACAGAGGGGAAAGGATGGGTGGGAGGGGGGCAGGGCATCATCGACGCTTGTCCTTTTTCGCATGGGATGGGGTTTAGACCTTGGCTCAAGCGACCTTATTATACTTTCACGATTCCGTCCAATGCATTGGAAACGCTTGATCAATGAGTCTACAGAGCCTCCTCATGCCCTTCGCGGTCTTGACGAAAAACTTCGCGGCAGCTATATCGCTCACACACGCACGCACAACAATGAAACTCATAAATGAGAAGCGGATGTTAGCAGGATTGAAGTTTTTTTTTCAGCTGCGTGACACATGCTCTTTATTTTTTTTCTCTCGACGGACCGGCTTTTATTTTATTTTTCCTTGAATATATGTGCGAGTGCGCATTGCAGCGCGAAAACGGTAAAATCGCGGCGTTGAAATAAACGCGATGGCATCCGAGCGTCGCATTATGGGGGTATTATCTGCCACGGAAATCGCATGTTCGCAGAGGGGAACCCGAGGAAATGAGGTACTTTTAGAACGAACTGTGTCACGAGGCGTTTATGTTCTATAAATAAATATAATAATCGTATCTCTTGGGCTATATGCATTACATATAAACAAATAATTATTTTTTCCCAAGTTAGGACATATAAAAGAATTGAAAATTTATTATCCACGGAAAAAAGTCCAATTTAGTTTAGGTTTCATTTCGTACGCGGCTCTTCAATGTAAATTTATAATAGATTATTGCAATACGTGTAAAATAAACTCGCTAAAATTACAAAAATTCCAGACTGACGTAACAGTAAAAATGACTGAATTTATGTTATTGAACCATTATTAAATTTCGTGTCGAACTTCATAAAATTATTTGGATTTGTTAAACAAAGTTGAATTTGTATGTTATTTTGTCCACAAATAGTTCCTGGTACATTTAAAAAATAATATTTTTCATTTTTCCTTCATCGGCTTACGTAAAATATATAGAGGGCTGATTTTATCACAGAAACGACTAATACTATAAAACGCATTTAAACTTTTATTTATACAGAGCTTTATAATGCCTTGTTCTGGAATTTAAGAATCAACTACACATACATCGGTGATAATAAGTTCATATAAGAATTGTATAATAAACACGACATCAGGTATAACATCAGCCCCGTTTTTTTTCAAAAATAACATAAAAACAAAATACACGCTCTTTTTTTAGAGAATAATAATCGCAGGTTTACCGAGTTATCAATTTTCAAAGAAAATAAGGTGGCTTTGAGCTAGGAAAATTAATGTCAGTTTGAACTGACGTTGAAATAGCTCCAGTGTGAATTTGTTAAGGATAATAAATGTAACATACGGAATGGTAAATAAAAACAAATGAGTTGATGCGTGTGGTAGCTTATATCTCAGAGAAAGAAGAAGAAAAGTATTATTCTTGGCCAGAAATCGAACCGAAACTTTAATATATTTTCCGTCATGTACGTTTAGTCATCTCACCCATTTTAGCTTATTGTTAGTGAGATAAGGCTTTTTACTTTACCTATCTCCGCCATGAATCCCCTAATTTGATAACGAAGAACGTCTGCCTTCAAAACTCAAGAGGTAGAGTAAGTCTCAGGTTTGATACCAGGTCGAGACCAGACATTTTCTCCCTCTCTCTTGCATTAAAATATACCATAATCACAAAAGATTCTATGGTAAAGGAAAATCGTGATGTAATAAGACTCGTGAGATGTATAAGTAAAGTGAGATTTCATTGGATTTTTGCGATGAAAAGCCTACGAGAAGATCGAAATAAATAAAACGAGACGAGGTTCGTGAAACGAATGAAAGAAAGCAAAGAAAATAGAGGATATAAAAGAGAGCAAAACGTGCCAGAATTCCTACGCCTCAGAACGACTCGAAAGTTCAATAAGATGACCTAAAATCATAAAGTTGATTATCTTGAAACGCAACACCCTTAGAGACTTAACAAGATATCACTTATAGATGAGCTATCTAGAGGACCATTTGGAAAGAGGGACAAAGTTTAAGGAATTGACTTTACATATACATTGTTCAGGAATACATAGAGATATGATGTTTGCTGCACTAATAATAATCTACTGAAAAAGAATTTGTATTTCATACAAAAATAGTTTTGAGTGTGATTTTAGGATATGTATGATGTAATCTCTATTTAGATTTGCTTAATTTCTTCTATTTTTTCCCCTTTATTATGTCCTACTTAAATTTCATGTAACTGTATTGTTTATACTTACATGTGCAATGTTTAGTTGTAATGCACCTACGGAACCAATAAATAAATTCATCAAAGCTTCACGGGTAGCATGAAACGCTCTCACTAGCCTGCTTTCCCATGATGTTCTCATGAGTCGATGAAAATGCATAACGCAAAGAAAATGACATAAATGTAAAGGAGTAAATAACACTGCCGAAGTAATACACGAAACAAAACTATATTTGAGAAAATACATTTCTATTGAAGGAATCCTCTTTAAACCGACACTGGTTGAGAAAGAATAGAGAGAGAGAGAGAGGAAAACCTCGAATCCGGCAATACTCCTTTCCTGGAGAGGCATAATTCACCTCTTTCGCTGTTTCTCTCAAGCCTCCTTTCTCTCCCCAGTTATGAGTCGAGTCGTAAAATGCATAAACGAGCAGAAAAAAAGACGCGGAAAACGAGTTCGCACGCCGCACCGTAGAGCCCGTAAAAACCAAACCCGCGAAAAAAAAATCTGCCTCCCTTTTGTGAATCTATGCAAGCGCCAAAGAGAGCTTAAAAGGGAGAACGGAAATCGCGCGCCGAGGGAAAGACGCAGCGAGGGTTTTCAGTTAGACGTGCGTTTGAAAGGGACGTGGCAAGGGGGGAGAAAGGATAAGGGCGCAAAAGGAACGAAGAGACCTCCTCTCCCTTAAAAAAAAACCACCGACACGAACCTCTTCTACTCTGCTCCATCACCCCGAAATAAAATTTCCCTCTCGCTTGCAACGTGTCTGAGAGAGAGAGAGAGAGAGAAGGTTGGTCCAGTGGTCAGTCATTGGAAAACCTCACACACACTATCCTCTCTCCCTCTCTCTATTACCCTATTTCTCCCTATCTCCCTCCCTTTATCTCCTTCTCCCCATCTCTCCTCTCCTCTTCTTCAACCTCTCTCTCTCAACCTCTTTCTCCTTCTCATTCTCTCCCTCCGCCTCTCTCCTTCCCCCCCTCTCTCTCTCCCTCCCCTACCTCTTTCTACCCCTTTATCCCTACAGTGACGGATTTAGGCATTCTGGAGCCCCTAGCGTTAAACTATTGGGGCCCCTGACGCCAAACAATTGGGGACCCTGCAATATAAATATACATTACCACTTTATCTGACCTCTCTTAACGGTCGCATTTAATGAACAAAGTATCATAGAGCAAAAAATGAATTTTTCTACGTCGTTTTTATAATGAGCTATTTAATATTTCTGAGATTGTATAAAAAAACACTTTTTCGGGGCCCCTGGTGCGCGCCAAGCGCGACCCCCATTAAATCCGCCACTGTCTCCCTATCTATCTACCCTCTACCCTCAACCTATTTCTACCTCTGTCACTATCACGCCCACCTCTATCTACCTCTCTCCGTCCCTCTCATTTTCCCTCTCTTTATCTCCCTCCCTTTCACTCTCTCTCTGTCTTCTCCTCCCTCGCCCTCTCTCTCTCTCTCTGCTGTTCTCGCTGGAGATGGAACTAGCCTCCCAAACGTAGGGAGGCCAGTTTGGCGTCAAAAATATTTGGAAGGGCACAGCAAAATGTTTTAAATGCTATAAAAATAATAATCTGTAAACAAATTTTTAAGTAATTCTTATTGCAGTAGTAGTACAAACGAGTTTTTATCGAGAACAAAAACAATATTTTTAGTTTTATTTTTTTAATAGTAAATGTTAAATATAACATTCATTAGGCCCTCCCCTAGATACTACGCCCCTGATTTTCGCTCTCCGTATATTTCCCCTTTCTCTTCCTCTGTCACTCTACTAACTTCATCCTTCCCTTTCTCTCTCTCCCTCCCTCTCCTCTTCCTACCTCCCGACCACTCTCCGTCTCTCACCCCATATCTCTCGACATCTTTCTATCCTCTCTCTTTCACTCACTTCCCACCCTTCGTCTAATTCTCTCACCCCCCCATTTTCGCCCATTTGCCAACTCCCGACGCACACAAGGACGTACACACACACTCCCTAATCCCAGCAACGGACTTACCAAGAGGAGGTGTTACTCGCTTAAAATCGGTCTCGCGTCTTTTGTTAATTCCCGTTGGATTTCGCTGCCGTGATAATGACCAACCGCAAAGAGTGAGTGAGCGAGGGATGCGGTTTTAAGGAGGGAGTACAGGGAGGTGACGGCGAAGGAAGCTTCAGTGTCCCATTTGGCTTTTGCTCGCCTCGCCTACAGAGTAGTTCGCGTCGATTCGTCTTCGTTTATTTGCTCGTATGCAAGGAGTTCGATAATGTTACGGGCATCGTGTACACTAACCTCCCGAGAAAGCTTTTTTCTACATGTTTCGCGAATGTGAATATAACCAGAATAATAACTTCGGTAAAAATGTTCACCATTTCGTTTTGTCCTGGAAATAAAGTTAAAAATTTGAATGATTTTTTTTCGTTCCGTCATTACGCGTGTCTTTCCATATAAGGGGGACAAAAGGAATGACGACTTCGACGAAAATCTGGCACATCCATTAAGGTTCCCCAGGATTGTATTTTTCCCATGAAAAGTCGTATCAGACACTTGGAAGAAAATTTGACGTTTTTGAGCTTGGATAGTTTTCTTGACTCATGACGGCTATTTTTATCGCTCAAAAATCTTTTATGTATATAAATTGTCGAGGCTATATACATATTTCGTACTCAAAAACGATTGAGGTGTCACCCGTAGCCATCACTCTAATAAAATTAATGCTGGGATGACTATTTTGTAGACCGCCTGGTTTACTCGACAATTTTATCGCTTCAGTATCATCCATGAAATCGACGATTTTCTCATTTTGTATAAAACATCGTCTTGTGAAGTTCTTCTGATAAATTAAAAAGCGTGTATAAATGACAGATTTGTCACTATCGAAGGAATTCAGATCATATCGAGATGGTATTTACGTGCAAATGGAGACGTGAACGAGTAATGATTACAAAATCTTTTTTTTCATGATTATTATAATTCGAAGTTGATACAAAAGTTACTTAAAAATTGAATTTTTGATGCACGTATAGGAGATATGATATTGGAAAGGATAGCAAAGTTTTACTCTGACTAGGGTTACCGTATCTCTTGAGACAAATAACAGAACATTTTCATTGACAAAAAATGAGTTCACGTAATCTCATTCCCTATAAAAATTGTTAGAAAAATGTTGTTTTTAAATTCTTAAACTTTCTTTAGAAATTTTTAGAAATTACACAATTGGCGCGTGTGCGCTAAATCACATAAAATTAAATAAGAAAGAAAATGGAAACATTTTTCTTTAAATGAGAAAAGTTAAACGGTAAGATTTCTGGAAAAATAAATAAATTTGTGTGATATTATTTTGATCCGGTAAATCGCGAATACCGCGGAATTACTGCATGATCACTTGCCTATATATATATATATATATATATATATATATATATATATATCCGCTAACGTATACATGTATTATGTGTCTATTTCGGAAACTGGGTGCCATACATTTTTTTCTCAATACCGCGCATCCATAACGGTTGCAAAACAATTCATAAATTACGCGTTTGAAAAAGACAGGATCATCTAAATATCTATGGATGTCGAAATTGTTTTTTCCTACAGTTTTTATTTTTATTTTTAGAGGTAAGCAAACACTGAATTCTCCAAAACCACAGGTTAAAACCGACCGAGTCTTTTCGCTATTCATGTATGCCGCTTGCCGTAACCTTTACCGAAACATTTGAATAAATGAATGAAATTTAGAAAAACGGAAGACGCCGATGTGCCAAGGAAGAATCGGAACGCTTTGTATTTGCTAGTTAATTCCGAGAGAGATATGGAGGGAGAGAGAGAAGGGAGGGAGAGAGAGATTGAGAGAGAGAAACAGAGAGAAAGAGAGAGGGAGAGAGAGGGAGAGAGAGAGGGAGAGAGAGAGGGAGAGAAAGAGATAGAGGGAGAGATAGAGGGAGAGATAGAGGGAGAGAGAGTGAGATAGAGAGAGAGAGGGAGGGAGGGAGAAAGAAAGAAATCGTGAGCGAGCACGCGTTCCCGTCGAAAACAGTCTAAATTACACGCCTCTGCGAAACAGAGAGAGAGAACTGTAAACACACCTTGTCATCGCGATCGAACGTGATCCTGTCGTTAAACGATTCAGTTGGGGGTATAATGCGATCCAATAAACGTCATTTTTCGCATCACTTACTTGTGGCATTGTCACACTAAGTCCTTCTAATAGCCATAAATAAAGGTTTTTCCCATCCTCTTTATGGACATTGCGGAAAGGTATGTTTTAATAACTTCGTCATGAGGGGGAGCTCGATAATTCTCTCTCTTGGAGAGTGGATGTTTAGCCTTCCATTTTTCTTTCTGGAAAAAATATTCGCCTCTGCTTCGTAAAAGACTACCGAACAGATTATTATCTTTTCGTCCGCTCTCAGAGTCGACCCGTGCCTCCTCCCCTTCCCCCCTTTAACCCTTGGAGGGGGGTTGGAGGTCAACGGTGGGGTGTAAGAGCGCCTCCGAAAGACTGAAGGATTCCCCCGGTACAGATGCGGTAGCTACGAAGGTCCCCCCCAAGGGAACCTTGGAAAAAGAAAAACGGGCCTTTGTCGAATTCGTGATAAAAAGTCTTAAAATCCAGCGGTGGAAACGTAAGTGGCTTTACGGGAAGGAAAGATCGAGAAATTTCTGGAAAAAATCTCATTATGGCGTACTTCTGAATAACGTACTTGTCAGTCTTGCGAGTTTTTCTATAAATGCCCGTCCGATGTTCCATATGAAGAACGTGAAAATATTTCAGGACTTCACTGTTAAGCGGATTTAATTTTTAAGTGCGAACTATTATGGTCCCTACAACTCAAAAATTAGTATTGTAACCAGTGGCGGAACTTAAAATTTTGGGTCCCCTAAGCAAAAAATTTTTTGGGACCCCCTCAGTTTATCTAAACAAGTTAGGAAAGTGTACAACGTATCACAAATGGGCGCGTTTCGCGCAATGGAGTATTATAAAGCAATTATATACCTGTACGTAAGGGAAATAGCGTTTTAAAGTCCTTTTCTTCATCATAAATAATCCATTTTCTTCCTTTTTAATAGTATTACATGCACACGTAAGGAAATTAAACGTTTGTTTGGGAGACATACTTTGCCTGCTTAGATCAAGTTCCGCGGCTGATTGTAACGCATTTCCCAAACTTTTCATTGAACAACTGATCACACGAGGGATAATTTTAACTCCTTTGCCGGGGTTTTCATAAGCCATTTTCTTAAAAAGAAAACAAGGAAATGTCAGGATTTTCTGGAAGTATAAAGTGTCGATGCAACGTGATGGCTTTTTTTTATGTTTATTCATTACACTGCGTAGAAGGAAGCATTTTCAGTATCAAGAACTTTCGGTACAACGTAGAACAACGCACGGTCTGCAGACGAGATTCCAACGTAGAATAAATCACGAAATTACAATAGTACAAATTCACGCAGTATGATCAAAAAGAAAAGTAAATCATATTAAATCGGCGTGATAGAGAATTCATGGTTACTGAAGGTGAACTAAAAGAAACGAGGTAGCCAAGTCGAGGATCAAGTCGACGAAAGTCAAGAGCTTAAAGCTTTTCTCCTAAATCTGGAAGTGAATTATGAAACTCACTTATAGCTTGTATCTACGTAATAGACAAGAAAGGTAATTCCTGTAGCTCTAAGAATTAGAAGTAGATGAGAATTTCAGATACGGTTATACTGCGTTTCCAGAGATCGTACGGGTGAGGCGTGGCTACAGTTAGACTTGTAGGGTGAGGGAGAGAAAGTGTCAGCCAATAAGAGGTCTTAAATTTCCCACGCCTTTCAAAAATTCTTGACGAGCGCTGTTGACACGATTGCTCTCAGAACTTCACTCGTCCACAGCTGCTGTTGAAATGGGCGAAATTCGAAATGTGGCAACATTGGGTCGTAGCCTAAGCGAAATAACCCGAATGCGGACGGAATACTGCGAATCTGACCCGTACGACTTCGGGAAACGCACTATAGCATAGGAATCGACCATATCTAAAATGGCAAAGGGAACGGCCGCTGGAAAGCTGAAATGCGCATCAGACAGACAAACGACTTTATTTAGGGCGAAATTGAGACTGCAAAGTCCCTTCTTACATTTAACCCTCAGGTTCGTATGAGTCATCTTTATCACATTTCAGGGGAAGACTAAAAAAATGACGGAAACAAGTAGAATTTTATCCATGAACATGAATAAAATTAGTGTTTTAAAAAAAATGATATGGTTATACCAACATATATTCGGTCACTGGAGCCTCTTTTGTTTTATAACGATGTGTACATCGTTCCTTTGAGCGTTAATTACTTTATGCATGCGCTGAACGTTCTCATGAAAAAAAATTTCCACCAAAATGACACTTGAATATAATCAATTTCGTATTAAAGTTTTTTTAACCGTTCATTATCCGCGGCTGTAAAAATTTCAAAACTATTCAAGAATAAGTGGCATCAATAGGGAAATGTAAGCTCAAAATTGCAGCTTTCCATCTTTTATACCTTTGGAGACGTAAAACTTTTTTTAATGGGACCCTAATCCACCTTTTGTACTTTTCAAAACTCAAAGCTAATTCTCGACTCCAAGTTTCAGCTCTATACCTTTTACGGTTTTGTCGCAATTTCAATTTAAGCAAGTGCACAGACAGACGACAAAGGGCATTACGCGGTAAAACGACAGGATCCTTCGCTTAATGAAGGGGATTCTATTGAGGGGGTCATAAAAATAACATTAAAAAGCGTAATCGATGTGTGTAAACGATGAAAGTATGCGCAATGAGAAGATGAGAAGAACCGGCAAAATTCATCGAAAAGAACAAAAAATAAGAACGTTCTAGAAACAAAAGAGTTAGCAAAACGCGAGATTTTAAAGCCCTGAAAAAAATCGATACAGTATGCATTGCGCAAACTTTCTCATATACATACTACGTACGCATCTGATCTCTCTACACTTTTTACCGAACGAATCCTTCCGCTACAAAAACAATAAAACCGCGGAAAATGTCTTCTGTACGTAAATGGTATTAATATACTGATAACCGCTTACATAGGTATGTGAAAATAAAAATTTGATAAATAGTTATACTATTCATAAATATCAAGTATTATATCGATAGGCGCTGAAGTATTATTTCTGGATGAAGACTGTTGAGATACCTAGGGAGAGCTAGGCGCAAAAATTGATATATTACAATGTCGCTGGACGTTATATAGCTATTTTTTAATAGGACTTATCCAGTATTTTTTATAATTTCGAGCCTTATAACTGACTGAGCGAATCTGAATCAAAATCGTTTGACCCATTTTATATAATAATAGCCGTCGTCTGTTGGTTGGTTGGTCACGCTATGCAAACGCTAATAACTCGAGAAATAATAATGATAGAAACTCGAAATTTGGTAGGGATGCTTGATTAACACTTCTTCAGAGAATGACAAATTTAAATCGCGAAAAAATTCCTTGGTTCGTCTCCAAGAGAGGCATTTCCATTTCCCATTACTTAACATGTAAAATGCGATTTTTCGACGTGCAGGCTATTATTCAATTGGAAATTAAAATTAGATGAAATTAACAGACGACATTCGGATTTGAACTATTTTGAAGAAAAAATTATAAAGTTTCTTATTCTGTTCGTCTTTTTTGCCCACAGTTCGAAATATTCCATATTAAACGTTTAATTTGCATATTTTATGGAAATCTCGCCATTTTAACGTGATATTGCTATGTCGACCATTATCATTGTTACACCTCGAATTACTATTATTGTATACATCCTTCTGGGAATAAGCGTGCCTTGAGTGCTTCAATACGAGACAGAGAGGAAGAAAGGGGGGAGATTGGCGTGTTTTGTGGAAAATAAGTATTTTAACGTAAATATAAAAATTTTTAAGTATCAACAGTGTCATTTTAGAAAAATTGGAAATAAAAAGCATTCTTAAATGAAATTCTTTGTAAACCATACGTGCTTACGAATTTACATTGTTATTCCTGGAATTAATTTCGTAGTTTGGAAAAGAATATAAATTAAAATTCAATTAAAATTAAAAGGACGTTTAAAACTGTTAACAGGCAATTTTCGAAGAAACAACAGTGGATCTTTTAATGAATTGATTTGTTTTTATAAAAGGAATTTTGGTGCTTAATTAATACAGAGTAAGTTCTAAGACTTATAATCCATTTAAATCTAATCACAGTGGCTATTATAGTTTAAAGAAAGAACTTTATTTATTCACTTTACAGAATGAATTAATGTTAGGCTAGCACTGCCTATTATAAAAGGAGTTACTTTGGAATTTACAGTATGTAAGAGAGATGGGGGGAGCCGCGGCGTAGTGGTGCGGGCGCTGGCCTGCTACGCTTAGCAAACTCGGTACGAACCGGGTTGCCCGGCTCCCCATTTGCGTGGTTGTGGAGAACACGCAAATCAGCGCCCCGTCCTTCGGAAGGGACGTAAAGCCGTTGGTCCCCTTGGTGTTTCTCGTTAAGAGTAGGCTAATGCCGGCACCGGGTTTCTCTCCTCCCTTGCTTTGTGATTTAGACGGAGAAGCCTTCTGGCGCTGGAGTCGTTTGAAGTCACAAGGTCCCCCCAATTGATTGATTGATACAGTATGTAAAGTGGAAGTTGTACTGAACTGACTCAAGTATATTTCAAAGCAAAAATCAATTTAAAACTATTGAAAGTTGTTGTTTCGGAAACTGAGAAGTCCAGAGTGGTGAGCGGACGCTAAACGATATTAAGGTACATTTTATTCCAAAATCTATTTAAAGTATTATCAGAGGCAATTGAAGATTGAACAAATTTTTTTGTTACCGGAATTCTGCTTATTTCATGAAATTGAAATGCTAATGCATTAATCCATTAAAATCTGTTAAGAGTGGCTATTTTAGTTAAAAGAAATATATGTACATGGTACTTTTATTCACTTTTCAGAATGAATGAGTTCTAGGTTAACATTGCATATTATAAAAGGATTTTCTTTGGAATAAGAAGTTTGTTATGTGGTTATTTTAACTGAATTGAATCAATTTCTCTTCTAAGTTTGAAATCCATTTAAAACTGGTGAAAGTGGTTGTTTCGGAAAATGAGAAGGCAAGAGTGCTGAGCAGACGATAAACGATATTGAGGTACATACATTATATTCCAAAATCTATTTAAAGTACCTATTATCAGAGGCAATTGAAGATTGAACCAATTTTTTGGAACCGGAATTCTGCTTATTTAATGAAATTGAAATCCTAATGCTATAATCAATTTAAAACTAATAACAATGACTATTTTATTAGAAAGAAAGGTACTATTTTATTCACAAGGAATTTCTGTGAGATTTCAGTTAATTAATTAAAACAGACATAATATAGAAATATTCGATGGTTAAAACACTGCACAATTTTACTCTTGCGACTTTTACATGTTGCATTGACGAAAATTTAGATTCATTGAACCCGTTGAAATTAAACGGGCACTTATGCTAGTTGTTTAAT
Organism: Uropetala carovei; assembly: GCA_036926305.1. Classification (NCBI taxonomy): domain Eukaryota; kingdom Metazoa; phylum Arthropoda; class Insecta; order Odonata; family Petaluridae; genus Uropetala; species Uropetala carovei. Next base: position 2,482,289 of record JAXCHB010000277.1, read on the forward strand.
AAATGGACATTTTGTGAAAATCAACAAGAACAAATTACCCTTCATTGTTGCGATATATCGTCTCTCCCTTCAACGTTTTTATTCTAGATAATGGTACGCCTAAATTCGAAACATCATTTGATTTCGTTCAACCATTTAAACCAGAGGTCGGCAACGTTTTTCTGTTGGGTTGGGTGTCATAATCCGTGACCCTTCACGCGTGCCACCCTTAAATTCGTTTTGCTTACGAAAAGCGGTTCTTATATTACAAGGAATCCTGAATATAATGCGGTATCATTAAAATACAAAATAAACTTGAAATAAAAGTGAAATTGTTTTAAAAACACGTACTTTTCGTAATTATTCTCTGAAATATCGTGCCACTTAAATCTCTTCGCCGGCCACCTTTTGGCACGTGTGCCATACGTTGCCGATCCCTGGTTTATACTATAGGGACGCTCACAGACAGACAGGCAGACAGAAGGCATGATAAAAACAACTTTTTTATACTCAGGGACATCTAAAACGTGTATTTCAGTCAAAACCTCGAAGTCGATTTTTTTTCGCGATTGCAATACTATGTATACTACGTATATGAGAAAGTAAAAAAAAGATTGTGACAGAAAACGCGCTCGAGAGGATGGCGGTAGTAAGAAATTTGCGAGACATTAATGGAAGAAAAAGGAGAAAGTGCCTGAAATCGTATAATTGAAAGGAAAAACGACGGAGACCGTAACTGCTGGAGTAAATTTGTAACGCAGAACTCAGTACTTAACGGGTTAGGAAATGGATTGATAACTCCCCCTTTTCGAGGAAGGCGAGATAAGAGAACCTGTTGAGTTTAACAAAGGAATGAACGAACGTAAAGCCACGCGGCAGAAAAGGCAACAAATGCGTAAATTTACTCTCGCGTGGCATAGAAACGAATATTTGCGTAAACAAAGGCATACGGGAAAGAAGCAAAAAAAAAGCTAATTTCATGAATAGGTACGCCGGCTCCTATTTTAGACACATGAGATTATTTTTAAACGGTTGATTTAAAAAAAAACAAGGCTGGAAGGAAAACGAAGACAATTAGTCAGCTTATGATGCGGGAAAAGGCCATTATGAAAGAATGAGACGTATACAAAATCATGGTGAAAGAATACCAATGGAGATTGGCGCAGATTGTGAGATCGAATATTTAACAGCGAGACGAAGGAAAAACGCAGCAAAAATGTAAACTAATCCGAGAAGAAAAAAGAAAAAATTAACAACCAAGTGTTTTCAAAATGTATCATTTTTTTATATAAGCCATTATGGAATAAGGCTAACGATGAAAAGTTGTAAAAAATATATCAAATCTAAGTGGGGCATTTACAATGTTGTTACGTAAATAACAAAACCGTTCCAGCCGTTTTGGTGAAAGATGCTCATTTTAAGTATTTTTTTTTGTTTTCAGAATAATAAAATTTTTTAAACGTTTATTTTAATGGATACCGAGACGGTTTGAAAAAAAACTAGGTCGCTTGGTCGGCCCTTCTACCTATATCGGAATTTTACGGCCACGCTGCCTGTTCAAGGGACAGAAACGCGGCAGGTGATAGATAAAAAAGATGGCAACGGAATTTCGGCGAGCGAAACGATCGAGATTAACAGTAGTAAAAAAAAAAGATCACCTGCCGAACGGTGTGAGCGTATAATTTAATAAAGAGAATTTTAATGAGAAAATAAAGGAATGTTAAAGGGAATGACAGGAGAGAAACGTTTATGGTAGGAAAACGTTCTAATTACTAACGGGTGATCTTGAAAGAAGTTTTATAATACTCGAAGAGGAAATAACGCGTCCTGAAATTGTTAAATGATAGGTAAAAAGAGAACATTTATTTCTTTCGGACAAGGCGTCTATTCACGAAGTATCCAATCAACAAGAGTGCCACAGGATATGGTAATAAGAGAAAACTGATCGGGTCTCCTCGTAAAACTCGGAGATGTGCGATAAATAACCATATTGATGAGACAGAGAAGAGTAGCGGATGGGAAGCGGAAATACGCTAATTCCGTTACGAATAACTGCGTAGGATGAAGAAGTTTAGCATATTTTGGCGCTAGGATAAACACATTTTTTGAATTGGATTGTTATAATTGAGCTTAAAATAAATTTAAGAATTTATACACACACACACACACCGTTTTAGCGAATATCTTTCTTCAAAATATTGTAGTACATACATATGAATTTAGTACTATAAAAACCGATCAAAGTTAACTGCGTACAAAACTTAAAATCTTCGAGCGTGACATTTATTTTTTAATGCTCACCAACCGAAAGAAATTGACCATTGTTACACAAAATATGTAACCCTAAAATCCATTAAGTGATATTCGCTAGGAAATAATGTGATAAATCCTTCTTTGAAAGAAGTTTTAATGATGAACCGTGATTTCGCGAGTATTTTCCAAATGCCAATAAGTACTACATCAATTAATAAATTACAAATGCTCCACTACAAGAGACGAGAGAATTTTTGAGCTGCTTAACTTGCCTCTCTATTCTACGATATGGATTGATAAAAATTTTATTGAAATTTGACGTTCGCGAATTAAAAAAAAGTCTAAAAATAGAAACCTCAGTCCAGTTATTGTCAGTGTACCGATAATTTCGATCACTGATCAACTAAACATCACTTCAATGAGTATGCATTTTTTCTGACTTGAAAACCTACCCATAACCAACTCAACGTAGCCCTATTTTAATTCGCTTTAAAACAACGTCTATATTTCCTGATTTAATATCCTCGTTTCCACTAATTACGTAAGTTATTGCGTAAAATTTTTGCGTAAGTTTACAAAAATATTACTTTCGTATGTTCCGCTTATTACGGCGAACCATTTGGCTCTTTACGCGTAGATTAAAACTATCCAAAGATTAGCCATGTAAAAAAGCAAAAATTCGATAATTTCATTGCAAAGCCTTTTCAGGATAGGATTAGGGATGTTTACTTACCAAAAGGTAGCATACTGCCTCGCACGGGAGAAGTCCTTCGTCTTCTTCAACTAAACTTTTGGTTCCATTTTTGTCCTTACTGTGGGCCCAAATAGAATTCTCTTCTACAGCAATTATCAAGTCAATGTTGGATAATGATGATATGAGCAAAAGTATGGAAAGCCAGAGTTCCATATCGCTTTCTTCCTGGTCTATAATAAGTTCTTAAGGCGTGAAAAACACGGAGCGGTTGCTCGAATCGGGATACACTACGAACAGACTGCCCGAGAAGTCTACCTCACACCCTCCTAACCCGGTTGACCGCTCAGCGGCGACATCCAAGACCCATATGCATTAAACATAGCTCATACACATTTAAATAGTTCTTCCACGGCGTAAGCAGAGGCAACCGAACTTTGGTTATCCAAAGTCTTTCTATTCTACCATTCGAGAAAAACAACTGATAAACTTATTTTTGTTTCTATTCGCAAAATCACTTCGAAAAGCATGAACTAGATGAGGTTCGAATGAATAAAAAGACACAAAACGTATTTCATATGTCTAAGTATTTCATTTCAGACATTCATTCAAAATGAGACTATGCTCGAGCGAATAAATACACGATATCACTTCGTATCCCGCCTATAAGGGGCCATTAGCCGGAAGCCAATGGTAAGCGGGAACGATCCAACAACTTAATAGTAATATCATTGGCCACCAGAGGGTCTCAAATACAGCACGGATTTGTTACCTAACCTGTTAGTTATGCGGTTCAAACGTTATGCTCACTTTAAATAGGTTTATATTTAATATTTCTAATTTTGTATTCAATGGAATACTTGACATTGGATTAATTCACCTTATTTACGTTTTTCATGCTATTAACATTTGTAGTATATTCAACGTCCATGTGATAACATTTTTCATATTATATATGTATTCCATGATAAAGAAAGACAGCAACCATATGATTTTCAACTCATAAATACATTAGCTTAAGCAAATGTCACCTGAATGCTCAATCAAATAAAACTTATCTTTCCATATATTTCTGTAGCTTTTATCCATTTATTTATTTAACCAAATTTAACAAGGTTTTAACAATTTATTTCCCAAGAAAAATTATGAAACCTAGCTATCTCTGTTGCGTATTATGAACGAACTAGTGTAATGCCCATTGAAATATCAATGGAAGAATTATAGATAGATAGATTATTATTATTTTCATTTAAAATAATTAATATCCCACTTTTACATATGAAATATTTTGCCATATACAACATATCTAGTGAATATTCTGTTATTGACAGGCTATCTTTAGTTAAACTTAAAATAGTTGCCTCTTTCCCTCCTTTTCCCCCCCCTTTCACACCCTCTCTCCCTCTCCCACCCTCTAGATTAAAAAATTTTCGTGTTAACCTGGAGAACTTTTCTGCTGACCCAGAGACGACTGTCAAACCCGGAGAGGTGGCAACTCTATTAGTAGCCGGTGATTCCCTTTAACAAATGTCTAATTTTATCAAAAACAAGACTTCTTTGTAGCCGACTAGTTTTCCTGTAATTTTTAAGGCTATAAGAAAGACATACTGTGTCAATTTAAGCCGTAGGGCGAGCTAGATAATTCGCAATTAAAAAAGAACAGGCTAATGATATTTTGTTTTTCCTTTATTTCAGATGCTATGAGACAAATATCTTCATGAAACAATTACTTACGTTTTAATTATAATACTTTAATGTTATAAATTGTCATATGGATAAAAATACTTGATTATATTAAAAATTATGATAAAGACAAAATATACATCCAAATAAACTGAAGCTATACTTAGATACTCATAGAGACTAAGAACAATCACACCATCTCAAGAGTCATGAAAAGAAAATTGGAAGCAATACTAAGGAAATACCAGACTGCCATGACTTTCGTTGTTATGTAATCCTCAAACAAATTCTGATAATAAGAAAATAATACATATCATCTATGTTAGAATGATAAATAACTTTACTTATCTATTTTTAGGTATCCTGGATGTGTCAGTACACTGCATGTACCTCCTAGTGGCAGGATGCGGGCAACAGATTGCTGGCTTGCAAGCAGGGGCAGATTGGGCCGCCGGTACACCGGGCAAAGTCCCGGTGGGCCGATGCTGCTCCTGGGCCGGGGCTACCTGAGTGATTATATATATATATATATATATATATATGTGTGTGTGTGTGTAAACACGCAGGGGCGGATTGGGCCGCCGGGACACCGGGCAAAGTCCCGGTGGGCCAATGCTGCTCCTGGGCCGGGGCTACCTGAGTGGTTATATATATATATGTGTGTGTATGTCTGTATATATACACATGCAGGGGCAGATTGGGCCGCCGGGACACTGGGCAAAGTCCCGGTGGGCCGATACTGCTCCTGGGCCGGGGCTACCCGAGTGGTTGCTACCTCGGCCAGGAGGTATTGCTTTTCCGTATTCTACAGTAGTTTTTCTCAAACTATGGGTCACGGCCTCCTAGAGGGCCGCAATATTATTTTAGTTATTACATGGGCCGATATCTGAGTATTTGACCAGGCCGATTTTTGCTCCCAATCCGTCCCTGTTTGCAAGGTAGTCTCTAATAGGGATCCTAGCTTGTACAGAATAGCGTAAGCATGCTTGGGGTAATACTGAGCTTCGGTTGCATTTGTGGCAGTCTGGCCAAAATGTGCCAATACTAACTGATAATGTGCCTTACCGTTAGCAGGGAATGCTGCGTCGGCATGGGTACGACTTAGACTGGTAACCTAGTCTACTCTAATTTACCATACCATACCATACGAAAAGCCTTGGATGATCAAAGCCATGGTAGGCGGCAAAGGTCACAATTGGTTGGCCCATAATTAGATGACTTACGCGAGTGGAAGTTAGGCACGTGGAATGTTAGAGGAGTGTATGGCAACGAACATGAGTTGGTGAATGAAATGAATGTACGAGGATTGGATGTGCTGTGCGTATGTGACGAAAAGGAAGGGGAGTGATGCTGCGGTAATGAATGATGGTAGTTTGGCTCTGTGGTCTGGTGTGGATGTGTGTACATATGGGAGTCAAGGAGTTGGTTTGATTCTGAATGAAAGAGCTAAAATGTATGTGAGAAAGTACGAATTTGTGTCACCCAGATTGTTGTGGGTTCGTATGAAATTAGGAATTCGTAGAATTCTGTTGGTTGCATGTTATGCTCCTGTGGATAGTGAGAGTGAAACAGTTAGAGATGAGTTTTGGGAGACACTGAGAGATGTGTTGAATAATTGTGATGCAGGTGAGAGAATAATTGTACTTGGTAATATGAATGGGTGGGTAGGTGTCAGACGGGAGGGCACTGAGAAAGTGGTGGGTCCCTTTGGTGATCCCAGAGTAAATGATAATGGTGAGAGTTTGATTGGAATTTGCATGGAAAAGTTTGTTTGTTTCAAATACATGGAATAAGCATAAGAACATCCACATGTATACATGGCAGAGAGGTGACTCAAAAAGTATGATTGATTTAGTTCTGTATGTTGAAAGACAGAGATCTAGTGAAGGATACAAGGGTGATGAGAGGAGCTGAATGTGGGACAGACCATTTTTTGGTTGTCTCTAGAGTGGATCTTGGAAGGAAGTGGACCTGGAGGAAGAGTAAGGGTGTGAAACAGACTAGAGTGAAAGTAGAGAGATTGCAAGAGTATGAGGTAAAGATCAAGTATATGAATGTGTTGGAATGTAAATTAACTGCCCCGCAGACTGAATGGGAAGAGGATATAACAAAAGGAAATGTGGAAGATGCTTGGAATAGACTGAAAGGGAATGTTACACAGTGTGCTTCAGAGGTGTGTGGAATGACTTTAGTGGGCTGTATGAAAAAGGATGCTTGATGGAATGAAACAGTGAGTGAAGCAGTTAATGAGAAGAAGGAGGCATATAAGAGGATCATTGCTGCAAGGAATGATAATGAAAGAAGGATTCTGCATGATGATTACAGGAAGAGGATATAAGGAAAGGAAATGTGGAAGATGCTTGGAATAGACTGAAAGAGAATGTTACACAGTGTGTGGAATGACTTTAGTGGGCTGTATGAAAAAGGATGCTTGGTGGAATGAAACAGTGAGTGAAGCAGTTAATGAGAAGAAGGAGACATATAAGAGGATGATTGTTGCAAGGAATGATAATGAAAGAAGAATTCTGCATGATGATTACAGGAAGAAAAATAAGGCTGCTAAGAATGCAGTTAAGGAAAGCAAATAATGAGTACGTTTGAATGAGGCTGTAAAGATGCAGAATCATTTCGAAGGGAATAAGAAGTTATTCTGGAAGTGGATAAAAAGGGTGAGACAGGGCAGCAACAATGGAATGAATGGGATTGTAAATAAGGATGGAGAAACAGTGTGAAATGAACGTGAAGTGACAGAATGTTGGAAGGAGTATTTTGAAGACTTGTATGGAGGTAGTTCTGAAGAGTCTGGCATCCAAAGTGATACTGACTGTATGAATGTGTCCAGTAAAGACAGAGTTGACGAACATGAGATTAAGGCATGTGTGAAAATGTTGAGGAATGGGAAGGCTGCAGGCGTGGATGGAATTACGGGTGAAATGCTGAAATGTGGATGTAGCTTAGTTATGAGTTGGATGAGTGATTTACTTAATTTGTGTGTTAACATTACAGTTGTACCAGATGATTGGAAGAATGCCATCATTGTTCCTTTGTACAAAGGGAAGGGTAGTAAAGTAGAATGTAAGAATTACAGAGTTATTAGTTTATTGAGTATACCTGGGAAAGTGTTTCGTAAAGTACTTATTGAAAAGGTTAGAATGGCTACTATGAGTAAAATTTAGGAGGTACAATGTGGTTTCATGCCTGGTAGGGGGTGTTCTGATCAGATTTTTGCTCTCCAACAAGTAATCGAGAAGTGTATGAATGTGAGAAAGAAAGTGTATTGTGCATTTGGAGAAGGCCTATGACAGAGTCAACAGAAATGACCTGGCTGAGTATGGAGTGAATGACTGGTTACTGAATGCAGTGAGAGCAGTCTACTCAGGAAGTAAGGCTCACGTAAGAATAAATGGTGTGCTGAGTGACTGGTTTAGGGTTGAAAGTGATGTTCGGCAAGGGTGTGTGATGTCTCCTTGGTTGTTTAATGTGCTTATCGATAAATGTGTGAGGGAATACTGTGCAAATACGAATGGTCTGAGGATTGGGGAAGTGAATGTGTGGGTGCTGTTGTATGCTGATGATGCTGTGTTGATATCTGAAATGCCGAATGAGTTGCAAAGAATGTTAGATAGTATGACTGAAGTTACAGAGAGAATGGATCTGAAGATCAATGTGTCAAAAACAAAGGTGGTTGTGTTTGATAGAATGAATGAATTGAATGACTGTAGGCTGCGCATAAATGGTGAAGTTGTTGAACAGGTGGATGAGTTTGTGTACTTGGGAAGAATGTTTTCTAAGAATGGAAGAATAGATGGAGAGATAGAAAGGTGTGTGAATGCGGGTAGAAAAGTGGTGGGTAGCATATGGTCAGTAGTAAATCGTGAAGAAGTGTCTAAGGAAGCAAAAATGGCTGTGTATAGAAGTGTGCTTGTACCCACCTTGTTGTATGGTAGCGAAACGTGGGTGTGTCAGGAGAAACACATGAGTAAGGTGAATGCAGTTAGAATGGGTTATATGAGGAGCATGTGTGGGAAAACCAGGAGAGACAGAGTTAGGAATACTTGGGTGATGAATGAATGTGGAATGAAGGAAACTTTAAGAGGTAAGTATGAAAGGGGTGTGCTGCGATAGTTTTGGCTTGCGGAGAGAATGGATGAGAACCAGGTGACTAAATTGATACATAATGGTAGAGTATGCGGATCAAAAGGGAGAGGAAGACCAAGAAAAAGCTGGCTGAATGTGGTGGAGGAGACTCTCAAGAAAAGAGAGATCAGAAGTTTAAGGAATGGAAGACTATGTATGTGTTTGAAGCGAAAGAAGTATGTAAGGATAGGAAGGTGTGGAGAAACAATGTGAACGGCAGAGGCATTTAGCTTGCTTACCCCATAAGGGAACAGCGTGATTGGTATGTATATGTATGTATCTATTTTAGGAATTCATTCAGCCTACCACATAACCACATTTCCAGGTGGATAACACCACATAGAAGGGAGGAAGGAACCTTGGTGCCAACATCAGCCTACCCTTTTGAAAAGTACCAAGTGTGCACATTGCTTAACATCCCTTCTGGAGGAAGGAGTGCTGTTCTTGCATTTAATCCTCGCAACACATGTTAGGGTGGGTCAAGCCCAGGCTGAAAAACGCAGCCTCCTTCAGGATTCAAACCAAAGTCCATTACATGGAAGGCCAAAACTCAAGACATTCCACCACCACTTCCACTAAAAACAATTATAGTAGGACAAAATTTTTTCTTGTGTATAATGCATATAGGTTTATTACTGGATAGAGATGCTTCATGTATATTTTTATTTTATTATAATTTTTAATCAAAATTCACTTTACAATATAATACTTCATCTTGATTATGTCATGTTCACCATACACACTTTGCTATTTAAAAGAACAAACTGTAGATGAAAATTAACATAATGCCAATAAAATCCTTTTGCCATGCTGCGTGTATGAATACTTTTGGTGTAACTAATTTGCTAAAAACCATTATTAGATTATTACAAGATATATCTGAAATGTTACAAAATATAATTAAAAGAGGTTTCTATAAATAATTCCTTATATAGAGTCACAATAGCTAAAGAATAAATTATAAGCATCCTGCCATCCTAAGAGTTTTACAACTATTTATTAAACAATAATTTCATTACTAAAACATTAAATCAAAATCCAGGAGATGCCAAGACTCCCTTCCAACTCTAAATATCCTTATGGCTGAGGCTTAACTTCTTGTAATTAGCTAATATTCATGACCAAACTAGAAAAAAACTCAATATACTTCCAAAATATTTAATGTGGAAGGATAAAAGTTTTTCATCATCTTACATTTCATTGTGATTTTCTTCAAAGAAATTCCAAATCTTAAGGCATCTATAAATATCAGTAGTTCCATTAATTTATACGTTTAAATTTTTCTATTACTTTTTTTGCTTGTCATATAATCCCATAACAAAAACAAATGTAATTTTGTTCTAAACCTTCTGCAACCCAATGAACAAACATATGACATGTAACCCTAAAGAAATGGTGATACAGTTGCATAAGATTTAGGACATGTAGTTGTTGTGTCTCCATTTTTTAAACTAGAAGAGTTGCTAAATACAGTGAAAAATGTATTATAATAAAATATACCATTTGGTGATCATTTCGAGTCGAAATGCTCACCATACAGCTTCTCCCGAGAACACCTTCTATCAACGCTGCAGAAACCTCCAATCGAAGAATAAAATATACCATTTCACTACATTAATTTTGCTGTACAAAAAATTATATACAGTAAAACTCTGTTATAACGCGCCTCACTAAACCGTGGATTCGGATATACCACGGGTCTAGTCATGCCCCCCAAAATGATTCCATTTATTTTCTTCGTAAACAACCTTGTTTCAAATTTTACGGCAATTTGTTTTCTTTGTAAACAACTTAGTTCAAATTTTACCGCGGTTTATTTTCTTCGTAAACAACTTGGTTCAAGTTTAACGCGATGCTAACATAAACTCCCGTCGCTGTCTATAAGAATGATGAAGAAATTGTAGCTGACGTCCAGAACCGTGGAAGAGCAGAAAAATTATCGGAAGATGACTGCGAGAATGAAGAGATGTGTGAGGTTGAGACCCCTCAAATAAGCAAAGCATTGGATAGCATCAGTGAAGTGATGAATTGGATGGAGAGACAGAGTGATTGTGATCATCTTCATCTTTTACATTTGCAAAACATTAAGACGTATGTGACGAAGAAACGCCATCAGCTGTCGTGTCAAAAGAAAATATCGGACTATTTTATAAACACCGATTAAAGTAAGGTATGCATTTAAATCGAAATACGTTATCAGGTTTTATAGTATTTTGCAATTAAATTTGTTATAAAGCATATACTTTCACGTTTAAAAAAAATTATTTCCCGAAATACCACGGGTTGCCGATAACGTGGGTGTACACTCTGTCTCCCGAAACCCACGTTATAACGGAGTTTTACTGTATTTCCTTTTTCTGTATTAAAATACCGCGGGTTGCCGATAATGTGGGTGTCACTCTGTCTCCCGAAATCCCCGTTATAACGGAGTTTTACTGTATTAAAATACACGTGAATTATGATATTTTCTAATAGTTTATTTTTTCATTCCTGATTACCCTCCCCCTTCCCTCTATGGATGAAGCCTGGGTTCGCCCTGGGTCCCAAATATGCAACCTATGGACCTCATGCAGTCCCTATTAGAACTAATACAATCCACAAAGTTACTTCATACTTTGATAGGACCAAAACCTAAATACATACGTATATCATAGTATTAAAAAAATTAAGTTTCTTTCCAGACGTCCGACCACTAAAGATAATTGGTGTAATTCTATAGACCAGTGGTTCTCAACAGGTGTGCCACGGCACATTAATGTGCTGCGAGGAAGGGACTAGTGTGCCCCACACACCGAAGATATTTCATTTTTATTAATTATGTATTTAATGTACAATAAAATTATACAATTATTGCTTTACCAATCGTAACAACCTAATATAACTGCAACTTTTACTTGTTATGCTAGTTTCTATTTACGCAGTGAAATTAATTAGGGGTGGTTTGGTGCGCTGCAATGTTCTTAAATATGCATGAAGGTGTGCCATGGAGCAAAAAAGGTTGAGAAGCACTGCTATAGACTAATGATTCGATTTTGACCAAACTTTCACTGATTTATTGGGGTGATCTGCATTGTGTTCTGCAGGGAAGAGGAAGGGATCATAAATAAAATATATAATTACATATTTCCTTTTATTTAATTTCCTCCATTTGAATAACAGGAATGAATGTAGCATAATTTGCATTTGCACTTTAAAATTAAGATAGTACATATATTGGAACTTGAATCCAGTTTTCAAGAAAAGTTTTATTTTTATGGCCTCAAATTTTAAAAATATGCTTTTAACAACAAAATTACAAGATTTTTAATGGAATGCTTGTGTTACCATAGCAATCTGATTGTTGCCAATTACATTCTCTATTCCTGGTGAGAACGGGCAGGAGGTTGTTAGTTGCATGTGCATTGTCACGAAAATGGAAAAAGAGTAAGAGCAAGTGGGAAAATGGAAGGACGGGGATTACAAGAATATAGGGAAATAGTAGGAGAAAAAAAGGAGAGGTGGAAGTAACAGAAGATGTATTTAGTTGCTGTAATTCATTGTAATTAAGCAGTTTGTCACTCTCACTATGTTTGATTATTCTTTATCTGATTTTTCATTTGTTATTGATTTTATATTTTTTGTTCAACATGTAGCATTTCTTAATGCTTCTCAAAGTTTCCTGGCAGTAAACTCATGGGCTCTCTAATATAAAATATTTTAAGTAAATATTTGCATATCTATAATAATAAAAGATGTCTGTGTGTATGTGCCAGTTGTAAATTATCAGAAAATAAAGGTAGGAGCTTCAATTTTTGACAGCAGCTTCAGGTTGATCATGAGAGTTGCAGGGCCACAGGGGTCACAGAACGGTTGGTCAAAATTTTGGTTTCTTGAAGATATCTCAGCAACCAGTTGACCGATTTTGCTGAATTCTCCTCCAATATTAATGTTTTGATGAGAAACAACTAGACAAAAATGGACAAAATCGCTCCGTAGGTTCATAATGTAAGGGCCGGTCCTAATTTCGGGTTTTTTTACTATATCTGAGCAATGAATTGACCGCTTAAGATGAAACCTTCACTAATATCAATGTTTGGATGAGATAGATTTTCGAGCTGTAAATAATAGGTATGAACAAGTTTTACTTTTCTCATCCATCAAAGAATATTCTTATGGGGTGGGTTCGCAGAGCATGCAGGGGCGAAGCACCTAGTAATTTAATAAATTTCAGAATCATGTTAAATCAGCACTGTCAAAATATACAGTTTATTGCTCATTCCCTTTTATAACACCATGCACAGCTAGGGTACAGAAGAATATTCTTCAAGCTGCCAGCATGTTTCTTGCACATCTGAAACACCTACCTAATCCACAATACCAACAACACTAGTTTTTATAGTGAATAGGTTTAAATGTGTATCAAAGAGTTGGGGTGACCTCCATTACTGGTGGAATAGAGAAACTATGTCCAGAGGATATGAAATGGTATGATGACTGGTAAAGCCTTTTACATGTAATATAGCCTGTGGACTCACAAAATACATGTCCCATTAGTTGTTATGTTCTTTCATGCAGCGGTGGTTTTGTCCGAAAACCAGGGGACAAGTTGACTAACTCTCCTTGTTACTTCAGTGGCTAAATGCAGACTGAGGGTTTGGTGCATTGCCTTTATGTAGCTCATGCCCTGATGTGAGTTTAGGTTCCTTGTTCTAAATGCTCCTTGCTTAGAAACGATGAGAATTTAATAATTTGTATTGAGGAGATTTTAATGAAATGGTATATCATACTGAGCTCGGTGATTCTGGAAATGATATCAAATTATATAAATTGCTTCATGAAATATTATTACACTATTACATCCATATGCCATAATTGAAACATCAGACTATTGGCATTTTGATGAATGAATATACAATATAAACAGGTTTATAACAAATGTGATGTTAATAAAAGTAACACCGGTATAATTAATAGCAATAAAAATGCGTCAAAATGATTTTTTAGCATAAAATAATGTTTAATTTTCTAAATATAGACAAAATAAAAATTATAATTATTTATGTGAAAATTGTTTTGCATTGTACATTTCCACCAGGAACTGCAAGCATGTTAAATTGATATTAAAATAACTGCTAACAAAACTTTCTTTTTATACTCTATGTCAGTCATGTCAAACTCAAAGAGGCATTAAGGGCTGCATTGAACCAATGGATATTATAGAGGGGCCGCATCAGTAGTATAGTTGTTTAAGAAAGGCAAGAGTTGACAAGATAGACTTTATCTAGAAGGTTGGATGTCTGCTTTACCATTAAAAGCAATAATTTAAGCCGGGTTCACAAGATTCACTTTGGTTGAACAACTTGGATGAATCATTGGAAGTAAAAGGAGAGTGAATCGTGGAAATAACATTTCATCCGATGAAGGAAATAGAGTGATGCTGAACTTTTGTTCACCCTGGATGAATCAACCAAAGTGAACCATGTAAACCCAGCTTTAGATAACACTCTAATGTACCTCAGTAACTTTGAGAAACTCGTCCCATTATCTCAAAAATTAAGTGTTTAGGTGTATAAAATCTCAAACAATTTGGTTAAGACAAACATTAGCATTTAGGCGGCAGTAAGGCAGATAAAGGGTTTGACATGCATACTCTATTTGCTTTCCAGCTCATTAGTTATGAAAGGAGTAAAGTCATCATCAGAATACTCCTGAACAGCTGCATGAAACTCAAAAGCCACAGCTGTCAACTTATGACTTGACTAATCAAGCAGATGGAGAAAATTAAGTAAAAAATAGTTTCCAAAGATGTACTGATAATATTACTTATATCTTTTCCTTTTTAAATAGAAGAGGCTGCTTTGATTAATGACATATAATAAGCACATAAAACTAAGAGGAATGAGCAAATTTTATAGTAAATACTATCATACAAGTTGAATAGCATAATACAATCATTTTTAACAAAAATAACATTTAGATAAATCACCATCACATAGTCACACACATTTTTTCATCCATACAGTTAATTCCATTTATTAAAATAATTATAAGCCTAAGTTGTTGAGGTATTGGTACTAATACTGTGTAGAACTCCCATAAAAGGCTTAGGTAAAATACAATCTAGAGATAGTCAATTGTGCATGGAGCCATTTAGTACTTTATGCTATAGGAATTGAGAACTTAAGTAATTGACAAAAGTAAGTCTCTTGATTTTATAATTTACTAGCTTGATTTACTATTAAAATGACAAGAAAATATTGACAATTAAAGTTCAGCTACTTTGTTTTTTAAAATATAAAGCCGGTTGCACACAGAGCGAACAAACACTGTGCGCAAACAGCAAGCCAACATGGATTGTCTGTTCAGTGTGGACGTTTGCGAAGTCAGGCAATTGTTAGCTTGTGCATGCTCCAAGAGTGGTATATCAAAGGGAATTTGTGTCAATATGTCATGCACTCACTCTGATGGCAGTGTGGATGGCAATGACCAACATTCCCTGTCAGTAGTCACAGCCAGATATTGGTAGCATATGCGTGAGCTGTTGGCAAGCAGTGTTTACACTGTGTGTACCTGTCTTAACACCAGCTTAAATAAAATCTATCATACATGTCTCTCCTCTCCATAGTCCACTCGTTCCACTTCCCAAGAAATCTATTCCCTCTTTAATATTCTCTAACCAAAATGAAACATGCTGCCACCTAAATATTGTGATAACAATATCAAAAATTTATGAGAAGACCCCTTCATTATAACAACACTTCCAAATCTATTACAGCAATAAAATTTTACGTTACATTTCATTTAGCTGTCAAAATTCCAAACTAACATATTGTTCATTTAAATCACATCAACACTAAATCTAGCTTTAATACAGATATTTTTGATAAATAGAAGTTAGTGTATAAAATGAAAACCTCCTTTCCACCCTTCTCTTTCATTTCATTAGCAATGGTTTTTGATCAATTTCAAATACATAGAACACAGTACATGAAAATCTGTAATACTTTATATTTTTATTAACAACTAATGACTATTATATACTAGTTATATATTAATCACTAAAAATGACTGGTTTTTCTGTGCTTATAAATTAAATTTTGTATGTATTAGCAAACCTGCTAATACATACAAAATTTAATTTTAAAATCTGAAACCTAAATTTTAAATACAAAGATAGGTAATATTAAAAAGAAACTAATTTTTACCATCCTCTCCAGATGTTTCTTAATTTTTAGGAATTGGCAGGAAACCTGAAACATTTTAATTGATACACAACATCAATAATTGAGAATGTTTTCACACCAACTAATACACATTTACCTCAATACATCCTTCTGTAGACATTGGAGATTTTACGTATATGCATCTAAACAGATGGACAAAGATTACATTTATGGAGACATATAATTTGATAAATGTTTGTGACTTAATTTAAACTTTGCACCCATCCAATTACATGAAATTCAATATATCTTCAAGGTAACGAGGATATTTCAATTTATATTCCTTTATACTTTTAATGTTGCTCAGCAAAGTAACATATTCCACAGTGTGTTTTAGATGGTAACTTTCAGAGTGGCTAATACTGAAAATTAATAAATAAAGTAAATCATTTAAAATGACACATTAATAAAGACAACCAATTTGTTATTACTATTCCATTGAAAGACAGACTTACACGTTCATATCAGAGAGCAAAGTAAGCAAATGATCAGGTATGATGTACCTCGTGAAACTTGTAGGAAGAGAAAGCATATAGTCATCATTTGAGAATCCATTGAATCTGGAAGGAAATTATGTGCATATTTTCAACATTTAAGTAAATAAATATATCTTCCTTTATTTACGTATCCATCTTTATCTTCTCTACCAATAACTTACCCAATAACATAAACTTTGCGATTAATATTTGGGGAGAGATCTTCCATAATTGATTTAAGACCATAGATAAAAATTGCATCCAAGTAAGAAGGTTCTTTGTATAATCTATGACTAGTTACTGAATATCCAGCCTTGATTGCCTCTTGCTGGATGTATGCACAATGGTTTGTCACAATAATAGTGCATATCTTTGGATTACTCGTTAATCTATGCACCCAAGCCAATGGACCATCCAAAACATCCTCATTATTAAAGCAATCAAAAACCTGCTGCAGACAAAAATTACCATCAAACAACTTTTTATGAATGGAAATGAGAGTGTTTTATTCAATTGCATTTGTGATTTTTAATTAAATTTCAATAAATATAAATTATGATTTCAATGATATTTCAACTTGTTATTGCTTCCTTCACTTACTAGCCTAAATATTCTTCAAATTTTATGCATGTAATTGTACTCGAAACATTTGTATAAAATTACATATTACTACATTAATTCTAAAATTATGAAGTCTTAAAACCCCGAAAGGGCCCCAGGATTACAGATATCCTTGGCAGTGTTGCCAATCTAGCAAATTTCTAGCTAGATCTAGCAACATAAGGTTCAATCTAGCACCTAAAAATACACTATAGAGACCATTTACAAAACTAGTGAATCAATTTAATAATTTAGCTAATTCCAGATATTGACTAAAACTATGGCATCTGTGTGCACACTAAATACAAACAAGTTATGAAAGTGTACAACGTATCACAAATGGGTGCGTTTCATGCAATGGAGTATTAGAAAGAAATCATATACCTGTACGTAAGGGAAATAGCATTTTCAAGTTTTTTCCTTGTCATAAATAATCTATTTTCTTCCTATTTCAAAATATTGCATGCACACACAAGGAAATTAAACATTTATTTGTGAGATTGTTTATGTTAGCAACAATGAAGAAGTAACCATGTAAGAAATTTTCAGTTCAACTCGAATTAAGACATTCTTGTTTGATTTTCTTGATAACAGCTACACCTAAGATAAAAATGTATAGGAAAGGAAATACTCTACTTTACTAGTTCTACAACTTTTATTTGAAAAATATTTCGATATGCACAATACTTTACGAGATATGATGAAAATTTAATTTTTTGTTACCAGTAAAGTGGTACCCCTGATTGGCATACGTGATTCATTTTTGCGATTTTCTTATTATCTTTGATTGTAAGTCCTTAATATCAAGTTTCATGAAAATCCGTTTTGTAGAAGCCGAGAACGAACATGAGGGCAGACGGACGATAATAGGCGCTCACGCTGGAAGCGAAACACGCCTAGAAAGAAAACTGAAAAACAGAAAATGTATATAGATAAGCTGAATATTCTTTTCATTTGTTTCTTTTTAGTTTATTGTTTTCTTTTTGTTATTTGAACAATTTACTAAAACACTGGAACAGTGTATTTACGAAAATGGTGGTATTTTGGGCTTGAGAATAAAGGAAGAGAGAGAGAGAGAGAGTGCTTATTCAAAATAAAGTGGAATAGGGGAGAAAATTTTCGTTGGAAAGCACAAGCTACTTACTCTTATAATAGACACCATGTGGCTAATATTTATATAGCTAAAATTTGCTGAAATAACACTCACCTAACGTCACCTTTGGAAAAGATTTTGTCCTAAGATAATTGCTATATTTCCAAAAGTTTTATTTAAGCCTATGTTTTGAGAGTTAAATAACATTAAACATCAGTTACAAAACATTCTTTGATGTAATGTAACAGTTTTCCTGCTCAGTTGCGGAAAGCTGTCACTATTAATTCCCTAGCGAATTTCTAGCAACCAACAAGATGTGATCTGGCAATTTTCTGAAAAAAAAATTGGCAACACTGACTCCTGGTTGGAAACTCTAAGACTAAATGAAGCAATGAAAGAAGTAAAAGCTACAAAAAAGTTTTGTATTAACGGGACTGGTAAATTGGAATGCTGCAGTGGGTCAAGACAATGACAAGAATTGAGGTTGGGGACTTTGGGAAAGAGAAAGTTGAAATGTTCAAATATTTGCAGTCATAATCTGCTATACTATAACTTTCTCCTGCATACCTCAACATTATGAGATTTTTCAAGTAATTTCCCAAAAGTTTTCATTGTATCCATGAAATGTTTACAGTCCCTTGGGTACAAGAGTAAAACTTTCTTCTTTTGTATCATAGGTATAATAATTTCATCTGGAGGCTCCTCTGAAAAAAAAAAAACTAATCAAAACTAAAATATTACCCATTTCTACAGATTAGATACCAATAATCAAATGACTACCTTACATAGGTAGCCTATGCGAGTTTTATGCTTACATTTTCATCATAATACCAGCTATTAAAGAAATTGCAGATAAAGTAAATTTTTGTTTGAAGTTTTAAACTCAATATCTGATTATTATGCAACCTTCTATTTTGCATAATTATTAAATGATCCATGGAACCAAACATTACCTCAATATATATAATTAAACAATACTAGCATCTACTTATACTGCAATTTCAAGTGTTCAAACCATTAACCATACTATTTGTTGTATTGCACATTACTATTTCATGTGAATTTTTATCAGAAATTCAGTTACTAAGTTATAACTGTCAGACTACAGGAATATTTCTGAAGTTCAAAGACAGGAATAAGTGATCAAAAATTTAAGAAACATGAAGTCCAGTCAGAGATGAAGTGGAACACTTTTCAGGTTAAGCGCCTGATCGATTTTTCTTGAAATGTAGCTTACTGCAGAGAAATTTTACTCATAGAGTTTAATATTCCTTTGAAAAAAATGCAGTGGCCAGGAATAGGTATAGTCACTAGGAGAGGTTTCAATATTTTCACCCATTAGCTGGACACTAACAACTTATTGTTGGGTGGAAAATGGCATAGTTTCCATTTACCTTAAAAACTCAGCTATCACTCAAGTTAAAGCAGCAGATCATTTAATCTGACGATATCTGATAAACTTCATGAAAAGTACAGGTTACAAGAGTCTGAGATACATGTGTACCTAAGGTGACCAACTATTCAGGATGCTAAGGAGGGACATTTTTCAAATATGTATTTATCAAATATAAGGAGATTAAATAAGGCCTTTATTTGGGGCGAGATTGAGACTAGGAAGTCCCATCTTCCACCTAACCACATATCATAGTGGCATGTTTATAGTGCATTCATTGATGGATCAGCCTCAGATTGACGTAATAAATATCGGATAGCTTAGTGTGACCAGGACAGTTTAAATGAGAATTTGGGATATAAATCATAGTTTTTCAAAAAGCGGGACAAAAGTTGGGTCATTTAACAAAGTGGGACAAGTAATGAAAGGAGGGACTGTCTCTCTAATTTGGTACAGTTGGTCACCCTGTACTATACACCCCAACTGCATTTTTAAAAACTATAAGGGATAACTGTGCTTGATTTATTTAGTACTTAGTAAATGAACGCAACTGACTGACCCACTAATAAGAAAAATATTAGATACCTGGAGGTGGAATCCAAAGTGATCTCCTCTTCATAAGCCATATTATCACTCCAGCAAAACATGCTATGATAATAACAATAATGACTGCCAAGCTATACACAAAATGAGACTGTTGACTGACATCATGAAAGTGTTCCTCATTCGCGACTTTAAAAAAAAATGAGAAATAGACAGGAATAATTTTTAAAATCCAATAGAATTTTGTAATAATAATAACAATGACAGCAGCAATAACTTAGTTTTAAGCAAACAATTCATTTATATAATAAAACTCCATGTAATGAAATGCATAAAATATTAATATAAGTTGTTATGGTAAAATACTTGAACTCGGATTTTTGTAAAAGTAACAAAAAAGAAATATTACCAACTAATTTCCTCCATAAGCATCTGTGATTTACATTCAAATCTAAATGCTCACAGCAATCATCTGTCAATTCAACCTGCAAAAAATCACTTTATTAACTTCATTAAAAAATAAAAACAAAATAGATTATAAGAAAATGAATTTCTACCTTAATGCAGTAAAACCCAGGAAGCACATCATAGAAAATGCACCTTATCTCTCTGTTTACCTGAAACATTTCTTTGTAATAAAAATTTTACTCTTAATAAAGAATAAAAAGATCAATTATTTTTAAAACTTACACGGCTGCAGTGTGGAGGCTTTACTGACTCAGTTGAATTACAATTAGAATCCTGTTTAAAATAAAAGAAAAATTATTGGCTTCAAATCATAAATAAAAAGTTCTAAAAAATGATTACATGATCAGTTCTAATAAAAACAAAATTTTGCTAGTTTGAAAGTAACGACATATTATATTTTACTGGTTAAAAAAAGGGTGACAGCGGGCACCCTGGTGCCCACCGAACCATTTCTAGGTGCCTGCTTTCCTCTGCACACGTTCATTATCCTTTATCCAATGATGCATGCCTTGAAAATGTCCTCAGTGAGGAATGCCCAAAGAAAACCCATTTATATCCCAAAGGTGAGATGGTCAGATAAACACAAATGTGGTCTGTGAAGTTTGTCTGCATATGCTGGACATGAAGATTTTAGAAAAAGCCTAGCCTAGAAGCTAATATTTTAGTAGAATGTGGTCTCAGTCAACTGGGCATGGAAAGAATACATTAAGGAACCATACAACAAGCAGCCAAGATAAGTGTAAACAGAGCTGGAAGAAGACAACTCGGGACAAGTATTATGGAAAGTAAAGTAGAAAAAGCAATACAGGAGTTGAAGAAAGGAAAAACTAGAGGCAGTGATGGGATACCAGCAGGGGTACTTAAAAGTCATGGGATCGAATGGACTATATGAGACTATGAAATTAATTAATAAGATTTACGACTTGAGAGAGTGGCCTCAGGATTTCCTAGAATTAAAGGAGCCGAATGATTAAAGAATGATATGCCTATTGTTTCACATGTCAAAGATCATAACAAGTAACATAACATAAAAGACTAGAGAAAAAGGCCAAAGAAATACAAGGTGAAGATCAGTTCAGCTTCAGAAAAGAATGAGGAATCACAGCTACCATTGGTGTAGGTAGAATCATATCAGAAAGGTCTATAGAGTATGTTTCATTGACTGGCAGGAAGCATTTGTTGGAGAAAATTGGGTATGATGATGATATTAAAGGATATAGGATTTTGAGAAGGAAAATTAACCTAGCACAAACAAGTGAAGATATCATGTTTTTAAGAACTGCAAAATAATCCATAAATTCTGCATATGAAAAAGGAATCAAACCTCTCATAATCCTAAGAATGCGAGTATGTGAGATTTGGTCCCTGATGTGGAGTAATTTCCCCAAAACTGGCATGTACTTCCTTTTTACAATTTTGACAGTTATAAGGAGGTTTCTCCATTCCTTATTAGACATACAAAGCATTCAAAATATTATTAATAGCAATACTGAACAAGTACATTGTAATCTTGTTCCATTAAGTTCTTAAAATATAAAAGCAAACTTTTTTTGCTACATTTATAAAATACAGGCGACTCCCGAGATTCAACAAATTCGAGATTTCAACCCAGCCGATCAAATTGGGAGCTAGTTGGCACGAAATAATTTTCATCCTGACCAACCACGCGAGGTTTAGTTTCAGTGTAGACATAGTTATATCTGCTCTAATTGTTTGAATTTGTGCTGATTTCACTCTTTTTTCTGTTAATCTTTTATTTAAATTTATTTATTTTATTGATTTAGTTACAAATTTATCACTTGACATGATATCTAAAAGGAAATGTAATAGTGATAATGCAAGTGAATCAAATAAAAGTGTGTCGTTCAACTATTAGCACTTATATGAAACAGAAGGAGAAAATTCTAGAACGTGATTAATTCACGTAATTTGATGGCTGGTTTGAAAGATTTAAGAGAAGAGCAGGTTTGCATAACCTTAAATTAACTGGCAAGGCTGCAAGTTATTTTGTACTTTTTAATAACTTTTATATTAATTTCACTGTGATATATAGTTGTATGTACAGATAGATGTATGCAGGGATGTACATACTGCAGACCGCTCGGTCCAGCTCATGCGAGTCGCTTGTAACAAATGACTCGCGCGAGCCAAGATGCGGGTACGTATCCCCCTTTTATAACATGTAAGTCTATGGAAAAACAGCGTTCGACATTCGACAATTCGAGATTTGACCATGTTTTCAGGAACACATCCCTGTCGAATCTCGGAAGTCGCCTGTACAGATAAAAAACACCTATTTTCTTCAAAATCAAGCAAGGACACTGAATTAATATTTACAGACAATTGCATCCTTTGATTTTAGAAAAATAAACAACTGTAAATATAGTAAACTACCCTCATTTTTAAAAATATTTTTCATTCTTACCAGAGTACACCTTGAATGATATGTTCCATACCGTGGGCAGATTGACTTTGTCAAATTAGCAGATACTGTCGATTCAGCTAACTTGGTCGATTTAGCTAACTGTATCGATTCAGCTAACTCGGTCAATTTAGTTGGCTCTGTTGATTTTTCTACTAGAGTTAATTCAATTTTCATGCTCTCAAATGTAAAATTAGGCATGATATTGACTTTAAATTGGTTTCTGAAAGCATAAGACATGATATAGCCTCAGAAGAAGAAAGTAAAAAATTTTTTAACTAAAAATATCATATTAAATGGATTCATAGCAATAATTTAAAATGATTAAAAGACAACAGATTACATCCAATACACCAAACAAGATAACTTTTTGAGAGGTAATTCCAAATACCTAATAATATTTTTGAACTAAAATGAAAAACAGAAAAGTTTGGATGAGGTTAAAAACAATCTACAAAATGCAGAAGTTGCATGAGAATTAAAAACATGTGACCAACATCACCTTATTGGAAAGCATTAATATGTATATAGAAGTTTTAAAATGCTGGATTAATCATACCAAAAGAATACTATGCTCACATAAGAAATGATCTTGAGTGTTCTGTGACATTGTGAACACACTCCAATAGGAAAGGACTACCGTACATCATAGCATATAAATAAAGCCAGAGAATAAGTTGACCTCGATTTTTCTGATTGAAGACCTGCTTAGACAACATATACAGCTGATTCAATATGACAATCACCTGCATCACAGAAAAGATCATATTCAACTACTAACCAATTTACATGAGATCTAGGTATGCAAGTTCAGTTATATGTGATTTATATTTGATGTCCAACTCCCCAATTTATGCAAGGTATCCCCTGACTTACACAAGAATCATGTTCCATGAAATCATCGCACTATGGGACAATGAGCAAACTGAAAATAATTTGCCCATTGAACGCAGTATAATGATTAGTTACGTTCTTGATCAGTTACATTGCACTAATGAACTTGTTTCAATTGGTGTTTTGTGGGCATTTTAAAATTATAGTAATATTATAATAAGATAGGAAATTGGTAAATATGTAGTATGCACATTTTTCTTCCCTACATCAACTAAAAAAATTTTTCTGTTCGAGACAATGACTTCATAAATATTGGAGCATGAGATGTTGAGAATCCTTAACTATACATCAGATACCCTTCAAATTTATTGAGTTGACATGGGAAGATCTAATATGGATATTAGGCTAAACCTTTCTTCTAAGTGTCCCAGGTTTAACTCCACCTTCGATATATCTCCATGTGGTCCGGAAAGCATTCTTTTGTTATGCATTATTGAGGCCCATTTATGCATAATATAAACACAAAAGGTCATTTATGAACGCATCCCTTGCATAAATTGGGGAACTGGGGACTGTCTCTGAGATTCATCGTTAATTTTCAAAACACTCAGGGTCATTCTTACAACATGCTATAAGCTTACTTGCATTCCAGAAAAAAACTTGTTTTAGCAAGTTAGTGTTTTCATGGTTTAATACATTTAATATTACAGGGAAATTTCAATGATATGAAGCAATTAGGTACTTTGAAAGGATAAATATGCAATTATTATACTTATAAAAATTCATAAGTAGAGTTTTAGTGAAAAAGAAACATTCAGATGTAACATATACTGATGCATAAAAAAGTAAAATATTAATATGGATGAAACTGATGGAAACTGTAACATATTTACCATATGAATAATTACCATCTTTCACAAATTATTAATTTTAACTACTTCTGAGTAATAGTTACATGAGAGATATTAACAGTTAAAACTATTTAATCTAGAACAACTAACTACATTAACTACTTCTCTAAAACATGATCACTATAATACCTATATTACTACGATTTAGCCAAAAAATTATGACATCTTTTAATTACATTAATCCAACTTAAACTTTTATTAGTAACTAAAGAATGAATCATTTAAAAAATCCCTACATTGAAATAACTGTATTTACCTGAATTTAAGATTACTTTTATTCATGTTTCACCGTTTGAAAAGCAACAAATAATCTTGCATTTAAATAACACGAAATAACTCTTTTTACACCAAGGTAAATGATACTGGCATTAGATCTTGAAGGTGTAATTCTATCCTAGAACAATGCAAACACTGAGCACAGAAAGTAGACATCACAAAATAGAAATAAGCACAACAGGGCATTACATAGTTAAGTATTAATACTCCAAGAGGAGACTTCTGGTGGTTTAAATGATCAAAACTATTCAACATTTACTCATCTGAGTTATGCTAAATTCATGGATGTAAAACAAGGGAAAGAACAAACAAAGCTACAAAAGAAAATGTTAGGGTCACCTTATAACCAAATGCATCTTATATTCAGGTAAATAGTGTATACTATACTGAATTAATGACATGATAGTAATAGAAAATGCATTGTGTGGTACATGCATATAATTCAAAGATAACAATTTGGTCAAAAATTAACAATGCAAGATCTAGTTATTAATAGTCAACCAAAGTAGGGCACAAATCATGCACATTCAAAAATTTGAATTCAATGAATCTATTGTCACATGAACTACTTGTTTAGCATTTAAAACAATTCAAAGAAATTTTAAAACCTTTAGTGTTGTAAAACATTAGAGACCACAAAAATAATTAAAAATTACCACCAATGATTTGCAGCAATTCACAAAAAACATTTTTAAAGTTACCAATACAAAAGTTAATAAAAATACAACTTACCTTTCAGTGACACTTAGCTAAAAGACTGGTTTTAATAGCAAATTAGAGCTATTCTCTATACATACATAACTCTAAGATACTTTATACAGGCAACTCCCGAGATTCGAGATTCGACCAACTCGAGAATTCGACCGGTCAAAACCCACTTATTCGACCTAGCCAATCGATCGGTCGAATTAGGAACTAGTTTACGCGAAGTAATTTTTGGCCTACCCGACCACGAGAGGTTTAGTTTCAGTCTAGACATCGTTACTTCTGCTCTAATTGTTTAAATTTGTGCTGATTCGACATTCCAATGTTCGAGATTCGACCACGTTTTCAGGAACGCATCCCGGTCGAATCTCGGGAATCGCCTGTATTACTTTTAAATCACTCTTGGGTGAGGTAGCCAGATTTCAATTTTGTGGATAGGTGATACATAAGGAAAGTCTTAATTAAAATAAGGGAAAAGTAAAGAATTCAAAATGAAAACCCCTAGCCTTGAATGTCACAACCATAAATAAACACATACACCACTCCTGCGGTTTATGCGATTAATGCGTTCCTGAAAACTGTCGCGTAAACCAAACTGTGTACACTGAAACCGAACTTCCCATAAGAACAATGTTATAATGAGGGAATGTGTTCCAGACAGTTAAAAAATTATGCATTTTAATCGTTTAAAAGGTATTTTAACACAGATAAATATGTTATAAGAATATCTGATAAAAAGAAATATCAGCACTAGCTGCTTCCCCTTTCTTCTTAATGCAGTGCAACTTATTTCTTGTAAGGCCAACCTTTGCTTGCATTGAAACCCTTATCTGACAAGCTGAAGGGATACTTCGTTTGCAATTTTTCATAAATCATCAAGACCTTTCCTCTAATAACTGCAGCTGTAACACCAGTCTAAATCTCTAACTTGTGTTCATTGCACCAAGAGAGAAGCAAACGTTCCATATGAATCATATCCTCACTTCTATGACTGCTACTATAAGTTTGAGGATCACTTACCAAAGTACCAAATGCTTCACACTTGGATACCTTCTTCAGTTCAAATTTGTTTTTTAAAAATGTCCTCACGGTGGATTCGATAAGCCCCAATACACAACCGATGTAGCTATGGTCTTCAACACTTTCTGATCTTTGAATTACATCTAATTTAACTTTCCTCTTTTTTAATTCACTATTACCACCTGCACTTATTTTGACCTTTTTCATGCCATCTTGTAAGGGATCGATAATATTCTGAAGGATGTGGACGGGCCTTAAAACTTTGCGTAAACCAAAACGAGTCGCGCAAACTCCAACCATTGTCCTAATGTAGAATGGCGTGTAAACTTAAGTTGTGTAAACCGCGGGAGTAGTGTATCTGAGTTTATGAGTGTTCCTAAGTCATATATAGAGACAAAATGCGGAGGTATTTGAAACAGTTTGAGTACAATTCTGCACAAGCTGGGTAAGTTTTTAATCTATGAATAAAAACAGTAAAATTAAATTCACACATTAACATGTTCCAGAGAGATAGTTTTTAACATATAAAAGTTATCTAACATCATGTTTAACAACTAAATATTCATACTGTAAGATTTTTATATAATACATTATGCTTAGAGATAGTTATATTTTTTTTAAGGGAGAGTGAAGGAGAATGGGAGGAAGAGAGAGAGGATAGGACAGAAAGGAGAAAGGGAGAATGGGAGGGAAGAAGAGAGAAAGTTAGAGAGGGATAATGGTACGGAGAGAATAGGAAGGAGAGAGCAAGGAGGACGGAAAGGAAAATGGGAGGAAGAATCGAAAATTCCTTCATTTTAATACTGTAATTGCATATATGTACCACCACTTTTGAAATGTAATTACACTAATATATATTACATTAACATGAAACTATTTCTATTTCAATCGAATTATAACTCATGTAAAACTATACCTACTTCAAAAAGTATTTATTAGCCTAACCATGCATTAACATATATTTTAAAAAACATAAAAGCACAATTAACAAGTACACTTTGATATTTCAACATTTATTAAGCAAAAGCAGTTTTGTTAGTGCATCTTTGCGCAGTGAAAATAATTAATTTAAGCAATAAATGGTATTAATTTTTCCATGTGTTAGTGTACAAGTAAGTAACTTATTGTATTAAATTACTGCTATGGTTGAAGTATTTCCAAGCACAGCATTTTTCCTTCAACTGACACAAGCAATTTAAACACAGCCATAATGACATTGATTGATTGAAGAGAATTCAGTGAAATCTTAAAATTAATCTTCTGATGAGCCTGATGATTTCCCAAATTAAAAATGATTTTGCTAGCAATATCAAACTAAGCTACAAAACTAGCTAGTAGATAGTACAAACAGGAAAAGACCTAGGTAAATTCCAGTGGTATGACTTTGGTTTATAAACAGGTGAGGCAGCAAAGAAAAAATATTGAGTGTGCAAAAGAGCTTACTATGCCTGCCTTCACCAACATCACCGGCCATGTTCCCCCTGTTGCCATTTTCTTTAAAACAAAATTTGATTACTGTCTTTGAAATTGCTTGAGGGTTATGTAACATCAAGAGTATAGATTTTCCTATAAAAGAAAAAACATGAAGAATTAAACGCACGTCATGGCACAGCACTCACATAAAGTGAAACATTGCTACTAAAATAAAACTTAACAAAAATATCAAACTTAAGAGGCACTCAACAAAACAGATTTGATTCAAACTGACAAAACAAAATACATGACATATTAATAATAATTAAAATTAAATGCATGAACAGCACAGTTAGCACATTAAATAACAATACGACATTGAAAATTTTGCATTCTTTTTCTTTTGCAGCTTAATAAAAGCTAATATACTTGTAGAATTTAACACTTGATTAGCAGATATTATAAAACTGTCAAGGCTTAATGATTACATGGAAAGTAATTTGTTAAAAATTAGAAACAGGATTTAACTGCCATGCAGTTATAGTTTGTATATCAAACGTCAATTTTATTAGAGTTTTTACTGAGATTTTTTAAAAAAGACACTGAAGTATTACAAATAAAATGCTTGTCATTGCATCAAAAATATTTCTTCTGCACAGTTGCAAGAAATATCATCATAACAACATTACAAGTTTCACAAATACATTTAAAAAAATGTAATTATATAGAAGGATGATTATTTATTTTGTACTAGCTCATAAACAGCACTTTACGGCCTTTTACAATGAACGGAAACACATACGATCATGCCCTCATTAACCAGAATAATTCAAAGGTTACAAACTTATTATCTACAAGAATAATTTTCCTAATAAAGAAACCTTATGCATCTTGATAAGGCTTTATCTAGAAATTTAAATGTGGAATTCTTATGATAATACAGTACTCATGATACATTTAAAATGCCTCCTAATTTTGTAGATCGTAGTCGATGTCCGAATTTTGTTACTATCCAACTGAAAACTACTGTGACAAACCACTCCAGAGAAAAAGAGATGTAAGCAACTACAAACTTTTTAAAATGCTTACATTTTTCAGCTCACTAATACAATCAGCATATGATTTAGATTTGAATGAGGAGTTACATATCTTCAAAAGATTTAACAACAAAAAAAGCTGATATTTCATCACATTACACTGGTTCACAGAAGACGATAAAGCACCACTTCAACTATATTATGAAATCTCTTTTTGGCTCAATGATGGTCAATAAAATTAATTATTAAGAATAGGTAAAAATGTGAAATATCTATAATTCCATAAATTATTTATGCAAGAATTTTTGCAGAACATTTTCATAGATTGGATGACATCCAACCTCCCACAAAAACTGTATGGTAGTGCCAAGGTAATTCAAAAACATTACTGAATATTCAATAAAAATCAATTTGATAAGTATGGAAAAAACTGCAATTTCAAGGCTACAAAATTAATGTATGTATTGTGAAAGACTATAAGGGACAGCGGCTGATACATAACCATCAATCCAACACTATTTACCCAGTAATGCTTTAAATCTTTTCTTGTAAGTAGCATTAGTAATAACAATGAAAAAGTTTGAAAGATAGTAACTTTCTAAATAATGCTGCTTTTTATCTTTTAAAGTTACATAAATAACGAGAAATTTTAATCCCAACAACAAAAGGAAATATTATACACTGTGTATCACACGGATAAATTACCTCATTTGCTTTTCATAGGAAAGAAAATAACTGCCATATGGAGACCCACAGGTGGGTCGGCCTGGAATGAATATATTACAGTTGTGGGATTGATAGGGGAAAAATTAATGATAAAATTCATGTTGAGAAATTTAAAAAAATGAATAAGAGTCATCAGAATTTCCTATTATTAGCAATGATCCCAGTTAATAAAACTCAATGATATTTACGCAAAAAAAAACAGTATAATCCACTGATGCACAAAAATTGTAACAAGAATTCTTACTAAAGGAATGGAGAAAAGGCTCAAAGAAATGCTAGCACATAATTGATTTGGTTTTCGGAAAAGGAAGATGCATAAAAAATGTCATGAGACTGATGAGTGTCTCCTCAGAAGAATGACTGGATAAAATCATGATTGCTGTGCCTGTTTTGCTGAACCATATAGAATAAACTGGATAAAGATTATGCAGATTTTGAAAGATACCATCATACTCTACATTGAGAATGATTACAAAATGTTACTAAAATACATAATAGTGGATACAGAATAACATATATACCCACATATAAAACACACCCACGTATAACACGCAGGGAGGTTTTTGGCACCATATTCTGCGATTTTTTTATGTACCCGAGCACAGCACGCATATGTTTCTAGAATTTGATTTCTGTCACGTTTATCATTCAACAGCAAAATTATTCGTTATATTGTCAATATCACTGAGATAAGTAGGTAAATTAAATAAAATATACATACTTCAGTTTGTACTAACAATAAGTATGTCAGCACTTCACTCAAGTCGGTAATAAAAATCCACCAATTAAGAAAAAAGCTGTTACATAGTTTAGCGGTTTCCCAGTGTAAAGGCGACAGTTTTAAATATCAGTCGAAACAGAATACATAGTTGCAGTTCAACTGCACTTGGGACCCATCAGCGGAGGTCGACTGGCACCGTTATTTCATACAGCCAACTCCGTTATTCGCGCATTAGTACCAACGTAAATGTAATCATGAGGAAATTACAATGTGGAATTACGCCATGGAGAATGTAATGCTATCTTACGCTGAAAATGATTCTGATAACATCGTCAATGAAAGAGGCAGTGATTAAGAATTTCTTGGATTTTGCGATGCTTAATAATTTCTTTATTATTTTGACTTTATTTGAAATATCTTGTATAGTACATCAAGTATAATTATTTAATAAATTTAGAATTTTTGTTCATTAATTTATGTTTTTAGTTCAAGTTACTACCGAGAAAACGCATGAGAGTACCACCAGAATGTTTAATATCATCCCAATATCAAGTGGATGTAAAATCGGTGACATTTTCTAACGTCGGTCCATTATAATAAATATCCTGGTATATATATAACCTCGTGTAAGACGAACCCTGCTTTTTAGCTGAAATTTTTAGAGAAAAAAGTTCGTGTTATACGTGGGTATATACGGTAGCTATTTCGGCAATATTTCCAAAAGTAATAAATTATCACTGAAAACGATTGCATAAATATTATATATCAGCTGCAGAGATTTTAACTTTGCAATCATGTGTAACATTCAGTCAAACTTTTGGATCAATTTGTTTTATGATAAAATGCATCTTCCATCCAAAAATCATGATAAGACATTTGTGTAGCCTAATGAGATTTTTTTGGCAAATTCATTTGAATGGACTTGAAAATCGCAAATTCAAAATTTTAAATTATCATTTCCTAAAAACACTAACAATTAATTACTAAACTTGATATAAGACAAAAAATGATACAAAGTCATCTTTTAAATCAAACAAAATTTTCGTTTACTAGCTAAATGATTCAACTCACTTTTCAGAAAAATAAGCAGGATTAATTAATACTCCATCATCTGGTATAACCTTTTTAGGAATGTTTGTCTGAATGTACATTGCACAACTATTAAGTTCTTGATTTGTACTCTCGTTTACTTTGGGTAGTATGACCAGTTTATAGCAGCCTGAGTTGATACAATCAAACTCCACTTTTCCATACTGGAAAAAATAAATTCCAACAAGTTAAATTTTAGATTTTGAATTTTGTAAAAATATTTAAAACTGCTACCTTAATTATGCAAGTATGAAGAATGGTTAATGGAATCCATTAACAAAAATCATCTCTTTAATAGTTCATTCAGAATTGCCAAATATATTCCATTTTTAGTTATCAAATTAAATTAATTAAAAAATACTTTATTTTACTTTTTAAACTCATTTTATTCTGCCATTAGCCAGAAGAGCTCAATTATTCTAAACTGAATAAAATTACATCATCCTTACTTATGGAATATATTAAAAACAAAAAGAAATTAAATGAGAAGTTATAAACACTATACAAACTTTAACAGTGAAATACACACAATTGAAAACATAATTTAGATAATAGAAACTGATAAGTTAAATGGAGACCTATGAAATATTGTCTAAAACTGACCATAAAGGTGATGATTTATAACCACTTAAGTAATTATTTTGACATTAATAGTTCAAAATACTCAATGATAGAATACCTTATTAGATTCATTCACTTCGGAACTTCCATTCATATCTTGCTTTGGGATAAAGTCTTTTTTTGAGCGATCTATTGAATTTGGTAAATCTCCAGAGCATTCGTCATTTTTTAGATTCTCATCAACTTTTAAAGTGATATGATAGTTGGTATGATTACAAAACGGAGGCAAAGGAAACAATGCAGTCATCTTACCAATGGTTGCATCAACTTCATAAGTAATATTTGGTTTATCATAACAGTCATAAAAGCATTTTTCTGGTGTGGTACCATCTGGAAAAAATACACATCACATCAACTGATTCTGAATTTTGACACAATAAAAACACTTTAAGAGATGAAAATGTTACCATTTATTATTTACCTTCATGATCTGAAATTGTCGTTTCATTGGTCTAAATTGCAAATATAAAAATGGTAAAAATTAATTCATATTATAAAAAATCTAAAGCACAAAGCCAAGCTTGAAAGATGGTTGTGAAAACACAATAGACAGATTTTGCACCTTTGCACTGCTAATAAAAAATCATGAAATACAACCCATGGTTGGGTGAAACAATGTCATTGATGGAAGGTCGATACTGTCACAGAATGATCAGATTATGCAAACTTGACTTTTTTACTACTCTCTAAGGCTATCTTTCATCTTAATAAATGCAAATAACTACGGATTGTGAACTAACCACATCTAGTTTTAATCTGGAACCATTTGATTGAGTTTTACCAAGTGAAAAACAAATCAATATGATGTATACGAAAGAAAACATCTTGCTTATTCATTCATCAATAGAAAAGGATGGAAACAACACTTTATTCTTCTTTTGGCCCGTTAAAAGGCGAAGACAAGCATCTGGAAAAAATATTTAAGCGTTTCATTGTGCATCTTATCGGAAGCTTAAAACGGGACAATGTTAATATTATAAAAGCATTCTCTCAGCATCATTAAGCACACAAACGATATAATATTACTACTAAAGTTTCACAATACATTAAAATAAGGTATCTACGTACTATTTTAAAAAATTTTTGCCCTCCGAAAAAAATTATCTTTTCTATTTAAGAAACAAAATTTGAGCCATGCCCTATTTCGACATTTTTTTTTACTCTACACCCTTAAACCAAAAATAACCGTAATTTACTTTAATAATAAAAGAGAAAATTTACCAAGGAAATAAATCAAAATAAGCATTACTCACGTGGATTTTTTATCTCAACCGATACAGTACTCGAATAAACCCACAACAACGACGTCTTAACATCCTATTCGTTTGAAACCAATGCGGTATTTAATGAACCTTTAAAAAATATTAAGTACGACTAGCATGAGCCTATCGCTTAAATTAAAGAACAGAAAATTGAGCTGAGGATAAATTCTTAAAAACTAACACAAACTTGTCAAATAAATTTTAGCTATCTCATTCAGAGCTACAATATGGTTTACAAAGAAAGAAATGAAAAGCCAAGGCACAAAAACAGCTAACCATTAATGTAAAACACCTCACGGGTAATCAAATAGACGACTAATGTTATTATCACATCTGAAAGAATTCCTGAGAATTGAGATAACAATCGAAAAACTAATCGCTATTTAATGCAAAGCTGACATACCTTTCAATTACATATACGATAACATGACAAACTTCAAAAACTATTTTTCATGTCTATTGCAACAGGGCAATATTTATTCGTTTTTCGGTTTCATTCAATAGGTTTTTTCATTTTCCTTGCCTTTTCTTACAACGCGAGAAAATTTAATGGTTTTCAGAATAAATAATGTGAGAACGGTCTCGATTATGTATAAATCTTAGTTTTTCAAACTAGACAAAATGAATGATATGAATTTGATGTTTAGGATGTCATGACAAAATACTGTCTTCACAGATGTGAGATAATATCCATCGATCATCGTTTGAAGATGTTTAGTATTGAACTCGTAAAATTATAAAGATTTGTATTTATCACCGAGTTTAAACTATAAGTTTATTAATATATTATTTTGGAACACTTCAATTTTATCTTGATTCATTTTGATTGGCTGTGTAAATATGGAAAATAGCTGCGATGAAGATGATGGGATGGTGAAAGTATAAACAAAAAGCGATATTTTCGCACAAAATTCTTCTCTGCCATTTCGATTAAATGCTGGGTTTAGCTTAATATTTTGGAAAATATACTCCAAACATTCTCATTTCCTAATAAACTATTGTAAATTTAATTTAAATGTTATCAAATTCACAAGTGAAGTTGCTGTTCATATTATATGCTCCCAGTATGGCCTTAACCTTTAAACAGCAATCCTTTAATTAAAAAGTATTCTTCAAACTCTTTCTTCTTTCAAACATTCTCTTTAAATAAGGTAATAACCTCTCCCCATGCCATTTCTGAACCCAGGTCAACATGAAAGTTGAATAAAAAAATGAAGCTGGTAATCATTACAAGGATTTATATAGTTATCAGAGAAGATTCTAATCCACCAAAATGATATTTCCGTGTGTCCAATAAAAAGCAATTTTAATTAAAATTTGAAGTATTAACTTATGCAAAAAAATTATATTTGAAAGGAAAACTATTATAGAAAGCTGATATAAAGAGATATGCTACCAGAATCAATCTGCAGAGGCAACTGAATATCATTTAGGTTTTATTTGGTTCAGAAGTTATGATAAAGAAACAGCAATTAGCACTAAAGACTCTTACATATGTTTCAAATAATTCCAGAGCATTCATTGTAGTATATATAGTGCTGGACACAAGTACAGGACATGGGATAGATTACTGCCTAACAAAAATGATAAAACAGGATGTTGTGTTATGCAGAAAAGAAGCTGATAGTTGGCAGAACTTATTGACAACAAAGTGATGAGAAAAAATAACTGGCACAAATACCAAAATTGTTTTACACACAGGCGACCGATGTATCATCAGACTATTTTTAACAGCAACGAAAATTGTATTATAATATGCCATATATTCTTTCATGTTTACTGGCTATGGAAACTTAACAATTCATAAGGCGTTTTTTATTTTTGTAAAGAACACCTAAAAAGGGTGGCAAATGAGGCTTGCACAAAGGCGACCAATGAGACTTGCACACGGGTGGCTGAGACATAGCACGCCCCTGGTAAGGAGACAGTAACTCAACTAAGATCAGTAATTGTATGAAACTTTGACTTTGGTGTAGGAATTCTAAGCATAACCTAAAATATTTCATGCTTATACCACAATTGAAAACATAGCATCACCTCAATGATAAAATGCCCTATGATCATATATTATTTACTTGTTTTCCAGTTGAATGGCTATATAGAACAGAGCTCATCAAATCTGTCTACTCCTCCCATGAATTTATTATATGGTACTTCTACTTATATTTGTCTTTCCTACTTTCTTTTTTCCATTCTTATAATTCACCTCCACTTCAGTTGTCCCCACATCACCTATGGCAGACAACATATTTACTCTCCCCGTATCTTGTAAGTGCAAGCTATCATAGAATTATCTTATTTTAACCAAGAAATTGGTTTTTTGTCACGTTTTTGCTTCATTCTTTTCATAAAGAATGAGCTATCAAGAAAAATACCAACAAACTGACAAAATGTCATTATGTTGCCTTCCTTAAGGTATGTACAAACTGGACAACATCGTTTCAACTCAGCAACAACAACAACAAGAGCTGTCAGAGGTATAAGGATAGTGTTATTAAGGCAGAGAGGGGCTTCCGAGTGCAGCAGTATTGATAGAAATGTTTTTCAAGGGCATGGGGTAAACTCGAACGTGGCAGTGTAGGACTATACAGTCCGATCACATCATATGTGGTAGTTAGGTCCTGAGGGCAGCGCATAAAGCCAAAAACACGTATAGTCAAAAAAGGGTGATAGCCCTAGCAAGCCACCCTAAATTGCTCAGTTTTCGAATAAAAGCTATTTGACATTATTATTTCACTAAATATATTATAAATAGGAAATAAAGTTAAAAAAAGAAAAACATAAATAAATAACAAAAATAGCAATTTTCAGATATATAAAACGCCATAAATGCTGCGAAGGGAAACGTTTGCTACCATCCTAAAATGAACGTTACAAGCCGGTTGGTATTACATCTGCATGACTAGGCATATATTTAACATTGCAGTAAATATTTTTAAAAACGTTAAGAAAATAAAAAGCTTTTATCTGTTCTGTGACTAAATCTATCGGTACTCACCAAAAGTCTTCACTGCTGCTGGCTTAGGGGCTGGAGATGTAGATAAACACCAATAAAAATTAGCATGATGAGGAAGGTTGTAAGTCATCAGGATCAGATGAAACTGAATCTGGTTCAATCAAGACAAGAGGTGGCTCGGCTGATTTTGAGGGCTGTGGTCTGGTTGTAGTTTCTGGTCTTTTTTTCTTTAAAAACATTGAAATCGGCAGCTGTTTTTTCTACCCTTTCATACTCTGGAAGATTTCTTGTAAAGGTGCAAGGCATTGATTTATTCCTCGGGTTATTTTGAGGCTTCGCTCCATTGATGGGTCATAATTGGTGATAAGGTAATTTAAATGTTTTGCTGCTTGAAAAACTTCAGCAAACTTGTGCAGGTCCCAGTTACCTTGTTCTTGGGCTGGGTCATCTTCATCTTCTTTATCTGTGGATGATTTCACAAGATCTTCCAGCTCCTGATCGGTGAGAATCTCTTTTTGATCAATTAATTCCTCAACTTCTTCCTCGATCATGTCTTCAAAGCCTTCTCCGCCAATTTGTCTAGCCAATTTAACAACTTCTTTCACCTCGTCTTGTATTGATGGGAAATCTATGAAGTCATGACGCATTCTTTCCATAAATTCTTCCAACATGCATTAATGCTCTCAGGTGTAATGGCATCTATTGCATCCTTAATAAAGTGGATGCAATCCATGATGTTAAATGATTTCCAGCATTCAAGTCGGGATCTGCATCCATAGCACTGCGAATCCGATTCATTGAGGAGCGTGTATAACTCGCTTTGAAGCAGCGGATGTTTCCTTGGTCCAGCAGTTGGAGAATGCAAGTGGTGTTGGGGGGAAGAAATAAAACTTCTACATTCGGATAAGCATGACTTAGATTTTCCGGGTGTTATCTACAAGCAAAAGCACCTTGAATTCTAATTTTTCTTTATGCAAATAATTTTTGACTTCAGGGATGAAACATTTTATGAAACCAGTCTTGGAATATGGTTGCTGTAACCCAAGCTTTGTTATTAGATTGCCAGTAAACCGGCAAAAGATTCTAGTTCTTCCCTTTCAGTGCGCGTGGATTTTCAGCTCTGTAAATAAGACTAGGTTTGATCATGTGGCCTGCAGCATTGCAACACAATAACAAGTCTTTTGCCGCTTTAAACCCAGGAGCCCGTTTCTCGGTCATAGAGATGTAAGTTCGACTTGGCATCTTTTTCCAAAACAGCCCCGTTTCATCAGCGTTGAAAACTTGCTGCGGGAGGTAACCTTTCTCATCAATAGTTTTTTGAAAAACCTCAGGGAAAGAACTCGCTGCCTCTTCATCTGCCGACGCCGATTCTCCTGTTAATCTTTAGTTCTTTAAATTAAATCTGTTCCTGAAACTATTTAGCCAACCTACACTTGCCTTGAATTCTTTCCTCTCTTCTCCACTTTCTTCAGTTGGCTTGAACTGGTGGTACAGACTCAAGGCTTTTTCTCTCAATGTAGCACTATCTATGTGGAGGCGCTTGCGGTTCATGTCTTCTAGCCAGATGTTCAGGGCTTTTTCTGTCTTCACTAATGTATTACCACTCACTTGGCTGGTCACTTTAGCAGTTATTTGAGCATTAGAAGCAACAGACTGTCGAATCTCTTTCTCTCTTATTTTTGTAGATCTTATGCTAGGCTCATTCTTATCGTATTTACGCACTACTGATGCCACGGACATTCCAGATCTTAGAAGGTCCAACAAAGCAATCTTTTCTCTTAAAGTTAAAACTTTACGCTGATTTTTAAATTCACCACCTTCAATGACTCCTTCTTTGCATTTAGAGGCCATTGTTTAGAATAATAGGGTTTTATTGTTTTAATTTATAGAATTTAAAGCACAACAACACAGAAAAGTGCTAAGAGCACAGTGAATATGCACTAACTGACACTGTAACAGTCTCAGTTCTGGGTTACTTTGTTGAAAAGAAACATTTTATAACTTTGCCTACTCGAAAAGGTGCCAGAAGGCAAAATAGAAACAGAAAACACACAACTAAGGTCTACTTAATAAATTGTATAAAAAATGATACATTGAAACACCCACACAGGACTTCCCGAACAGTTCAGTGTGTCTCTCCTCCTTCCACCACCTGCACAACAATGTAATGCCAATATCACAACATACGCAGTGCAAGCATTCGAAATTGAATAAATAAAAGCAACTTTTGTTTACTTACCAAGTACATAGTGTGTTCCATCTTCATTTTTATTTCTGTATATTCTATTTATTATTTGGCCTTATTTTGCATTTTAATTTCTTAAATAAATAATCTTTTATGTATTTATAAAAAATTCCTATAAATAATTAGAATAATTTACAATGAACGCTTTTTATAATTTTATCCCCTTGGCCAACCAACCGCGTAAAGTTCAATCCCCGTAAGTTAAGTCCGCGTAAGATGCAATCGAACTGTATAAGCTCGTTCGGATATATCCGAATGTGGCAGAGTTGGGATTAATTTACTGGTCGTACTATGAGCATTATCATATGCTTGAGCTCTTATGTTTTATGTATCTAATCCATCCTGTTCCAATTTTTGGATTATTTCTAACGAGATTTCGCCTCCCTTTTTCGATTTGACAGCAATAAAATCAATAAAGGCCTCCTCAATAATTACTTTTTCCGACTTGGATGAAAATTCTAACTACTAAAGCAATGCGATAGGGCAAACACATTTTTGGGGACGAGGGTAATTAAAAGAAATTACATTCAGAGAATAAAGAGTGGAGGCAGCCAAAAAACCACCAATTAAGATCGCACATGTTAACCTATGACTTAGTGCAGTCATGGGTCTTCAGTTGAACCTCAGGTTAACCATTTTAAGTTGCAAAGAGATTGAAAAACCAAAACTGTAACATTTTATCAAGTGTATAACACGACTTCCGTTATTATGAAGCTGCGCCCTGGGCATGTGCCCTGGCTGCCCTGCCCTCACTACGCTCTGGTTCGACACATCATAGTCTTTAATTGATGAAAGACAAAATTTGTGGAAACCATTACGAAAAAATTAGAATTTGAACTTTAAATACATTTATGCATGTATAACATTCATATACCTTTGTCAAAATACAAAATTTTACATAAAACTTGAGCATTAAATATAATTGATTAAATAACAGTATGTAGTTCACTTACCTAGTTAATAAGATTCTTCATTTGATATACAATAACACAGGTAAATTCACAGTTAAAAAAATTTGTACAAACAATAGTGATTTATATTTTCCCATAAATTTTTTACATAAAAATTTTTATTTGTACACATAAAAATTGAAAAATATTTCAATCATAAATATCAATAAAATGACAAGAAAAATGTTAGTTTCCGGAAATGCTGCATTTGATATTTTAAAACATTTGTTCATTATAAAATTTAATATATACAATATAAAATAATTCTATAAATTTCATAGTGCTTTGCATTTAAAATATGCAACAACTGCATTTTTGTCCCCTCTTCCAATCAAATTATATTTACAACCTAAAAAAAATATATATAATCATCAAAATAAATAATCAATCTTCATCAAACAAGAGGTATCAAAACTACTTCACAATGTTTGAAAGGACAAAGTGGCCTACTTGCCTTTAGGAACGGCAAAAAAGTCACCAGATCTGATTAAAAGATCAGTCTCATGAATTTTTACCCCAAGAGTACCATCCAGAACAAGGAAGACCTAAAAAAAAGTTTAAAATTTATCATAAATGAAACTTGAAAATTAGCACATTTAAAGGTTCATGAAGAAAACCTTGAAAATAATTGCAGAAATCATCAAGTCAAGCATCAATAAAATTTCCAAGTTAAATAATTTCAGAAAACTTGTTTTCTTCAAATAACCTACTTAATTCAAGATGCTGGATCAAAAATCAATATGAATCCCACAAAATGAGCAATGTCATTCTGATCAATTGTTAACTTGCTTGAAATCCTAGTATTGGCAACTCTTTGTTCATCATATTTCAGCTTTATATTTCCATTGATGTTAATTAGAGCATTTTTACTCGCTGTGTATAAAGACTCAGAGAATCACAAGAGAAGAAAAACCCGTAAATATTATTTAAAAACAGAAATAAAAATCTACTGAGAGATGCACACTAACATAACGTAAAGGCAAAAATGTAAGTTACGAAAATGTCCATAGGTGACGAAAAAAAATATGCCGTGTGTGGGGAACGAACCCGAGTCCTCAGGTTCAAAGTGAACTACCAGCACCTTTACCCACACGGCAACGCCAGCTACTTGTCAGCAGGTCTGTTTTCGAAGGTATTTAAAAGGCTGGCAGATTTTTTGTGATCTTTAAATGTTAATAACTTGCAAAAGAATGGCCATTGGCGGCTAGAAAAAATACGTGTCCCATTAATTTTTATCTTCTTTCACGCAGCGGTGGTTTCGTCCGAAAACAAGGGGACGAGTTGTCTAACTCTCCTTGTGAGTTAGCCCTTTCTTCACCGTAAATACCCCAATTTGAGAATGAAGAACGTCTGACTTGGTAGCTTAGTTGGTTAAAGCACCTACCCGGCAAGTGGGAGACCCGGGTTCGAGTCCCGGTCAAGTTCAGAATTTTCTTCTTCTCAATCTTCGCATTTGTGATCAGTATTACGCACACACGCATATAAGTTCAATTTCCATCATTTCATTCTTTTCAATTGTTATTAAAACTAGAAGTATCCTTTCTGTAACTACTGACTAGAATACTTTATCGTAACACATTAATTATCTCTACATCTAACACATGCCTTTTATGAGAGGTCATAATGTCATACTACTCGATGAAAAATTTTTGTACTGCAATAATACTCTGAAACAAGGCCATTCTAAACATAGGCGAAAAAGAGATTAGGGGGAATTTTAATCTCATCCTTCTGCTAACAAAGGATGCTGACATAGAGCCACTTCAAGAATTTGAAGGAGTAAAGCAGGTCCTCGAAAAGTTCAAATATGCATGATGAACACAGCTTTTAAAGGCCAGGAATTGTTGCGCCATATGGTTCATTTTAACATGGCTTTTATTCCTGGTGATATCCCATAGAAATGCGAGATTTATTCATATTCTAAAGCTGTAATGGTTGACAGACAGAAATGCTAAAACCACTTTTTCAGACTTGGGGGCATCTATAACATGCATATTCATCAAAACCTCGAATTTAAATCTTTTCGTGATCACAATACTTTCTTATATACAAAAGTACCTTGTGAACAGTAAGTTCCTGACTTAGCCGATGGTTGGCAAGGACCAGGGCTTATGGGAAATTGGGGATTAGGAGGAGTGATCTCTGATAGGCATACTTAGAAACCTATAATATAAACTTCAATATTAAAAATATGTATGTCAAGACATATTTATCATTTAAAAAGACAAAAGAAAATACTTCCACAGAACAAAAAGCAAAACTGTTGTCGTATGTGATAAAGTAAAAAAATCACACTAGACGGGCAAAAATATTCTTTTTACAGAACAATCAATGATAAATGATGAAGCACCAGGTTTAAATAATTTTGTCATATATGACGATATCATTGAGTTATTTTTTATATCTGATTTGGAATGAATTCGAATAAATCAATTAATTTAAAGTGTTACTGGAATGTTAAAAACCACAGAGAAACAGTCTCTACTCACCATATTGTACATTTTTGGATGTTGAAGACCTTTTTCTGATCCAGGAGCTAAATGTATATAGCCAGTACCAAGACCTAAGACATCAAGAGCAGCACCATACCGAACTTTGTCATCCTGGTGTTTAGTACCTTCATGGCGGCTGTGGAAAGCAAGCCTAGAATATTCTGCCAGCAATGCTGCAAGGATAAGTTTATAAACTAAACATTTTATTTAAACTGGGCATCTCAAGAGGGCCACACGAGTCTGGTGACCAGCATTTATGTGGCTGCAAAGTTACTTTATACTCTCTTAAAAAAGTGTCACAGAACTCCATAAGGTGAATCACAAATGTGAACTTGACCAGGTATCAAGCCCAGGTCTCCCACTTGCTGAGTTAACCAACTAAGCTATCAAGCCAGTCTAATCCTCCATTCTCAAATTGGGGTATTTATGATGAGGAAGGGCTAGTTAAGTAGTCAACCTTCAACAATGAACGTCCTCACTGAGGCACAGCAGAAAATATGCTTACTTAATCCCAAGAAAGTGTGATAACTATAAATAACAAGATGGAATGTTGGGAAATATAGTTTTTATGCACGTGAACATAAAAATAGGCTAATAAGTAACTTATTTACTACTTGAGACAATGAAATATATTTCAGAACTTAACCTGATAAAATAAGCATCCAAACTTGATTTATGAGTTAAAGTTATAACTCACCAAGTTACTACATTTCTTAAAATCTTTTTACCACACATACATTCAAATATAAAATATGAACAGAGAATTGAAAGGGAAAAATATGTTTTAACTGAGAAAACAATAGTGTCATTACCATTTTATGCAATTCCAAGTTTTACTAAAAAATCTTATTATATGAGAACAATGTTAAATGCAATATAACACTAATAGTGACAAAGAGATCATTTAAAATAGGTAATTACAAATAAGTTAAAAGATAACAAGTTATAAATGTCAGCTATTTGAAAAGCAGCTATTAAAATCTAAAAAATCTGATGTGGCTAACACATGACTCTCCATATTTGGGATATAGATATTTAAATTATTATGAATAGCATTATAAGGCAAAATTATTATTTCATATCGTAAAAGAATAAAGTCGTCCTTATTGCCGTAAATTAGGTATATTTTGAATATGTTAACAAAATTTCTCCTCTACATGGTGGTGGCACTGTATACTGGAAATTAAGAAAAAGCAAAATATCTCCGAAATGGATGGTTCTACGAAAATTTGTTTCAAACAAAACTTGGAAGAAATATTATTCTCTACAACTTTGGTTCTTACGAAGATTACCAATAACGATGTTTTTAAGGAGATATTTGACGGAAACCGAAAAACCGATTATTTATAAATAATTCTTCGACAATAACTGCTATGGAAAATTGTTTCAAATGAAAGTTGTAGGAGATTACATTATCTATAACCCTTGTTTAGAATTGTATATACAATAATGATGTTTTAATGGAGAAATATCGCAAAAACCGAATCGGTTTCAAATAAACGTCAACTTCCGGTTAACTGATATTGTCCAAAAACTAATCAGTTCTTTGTGCTCATGCTAAAGCATTATATATGAAATTTGTTATTAATATGACAAGTACTTTTTGAGCTAAGAGTACTCACAATAACATACATCCACACACACACACACAGACATCATTCCAAAAATAGTCTAAACGTGTTCTAGGGACCTCAAAACATGTATTTCCGTTGAAATCTCAAAATCGATTTTTTTCGTGATCACAATACTTTCCCTATACTACATATGGAGAAAGTAAAAATTGAACTACATCAAATTTAGAGTATTCCAAATAATTCTCAAGTCAATGATTTTACATTAATGCCTCATATATGAATTAAAACAGCAAAAAAATGCATAGTGATTCCTCGAGGGACAAAAGATTTACCAGAAGACTCGTTATGTTAAAAAATCATCTTCTTAAATTCAATGTCCACCACACTTATCCAGTTATCACTCAGCGAGATAAATATAACTCCTTATGCTTATCAATATTATCTTACCAAGCTCCTTTTCTTTTCCATCGATGACAACCTTCATAGAACCTCTCCTCGATGAAGGCAAATTTGATTTTCCAATTACTGTTGACTGGGTATCATTTGCAGAATTATTTTTAGATGGCAAATCTAACACCTTTTCATTTACAGGCAAAGCTGCAAGAGATGTGTTCAAGGATTTTGATTTTCCAGTATCCAATTTGTTGATGCTTTCATTAGCTGCATTGAAAATAAAACAATTATTACTTAATTAGCGCTTCTTGAGAAGTATTTGAAAATATTCTTAATGTAAACATTCCAGAATAGTAAGTTTAGCGAAAATTATTACTAATCAAAAAATAATTTCAAAATAGATGCAGAGATAATACATTAATACAATTACTATAGCACGAAAGCACTGAGAAGTAAACCTAACTCATGATGTTGTCACATATATGTAGATTAATCATTTAAATGAAAGGATGAAATAACCAGATCAAAAAAAAAGTCAACCTTTTCACCGATTCCTTTTCCATGAACAAGGCCAACCCAAGTTACGCATATAGATACGCGTATGCAGGGACAAATTCACGAGGCAGGACTGGCCTATCGGGACTTAGCCCGGTTTTCCGGCGGCCAAATCAGCTCCTGTGCCTATACTTCGTAGAATTTGGCGAACACCAGTTAATAAACTTAAAACTCA
The DNA here is from genome assembly GCA_036926305.1 of Uropetala carovei. Classification (NCBI taxonomy): domain Eukaryota; kingdom Metazoa; phylum Arthropoda; class Insecta; order Odonata; family Petaluridae; genus Uropetala; species Uropetala carovei. The sequence continues at coordinate 2,527,184 of JAXCHB010000277.1, forward strand.
TTTAAAAGGTACAATTTTAATTTTATAAAAACATATCTTTCTCCGGTCCCTGATGCACGATTCTGATACATCATAATTTTGCCCTGCTGCACGATTTCCTATTACCTCCGCCTCCCTTATAATTTGCAATTTTACACTAATGGTAAACGATCACAATCTCTTCCCAAGATTCATTGTAAGGGTAATGATTAATTCACTTAAAATGGCAGACTTTAAATCTGTCTGAGCTTTATCCCCCAAGGATACGATACTTGCCGCTGCAGAAAAATCCCATGCATTTCCACTGTAATTTAATGTGTGCATTTAAAAGTAGCTGGTATTAACAATTTTGCGGCAGAATATGTGATATGTAACCAGTGTTCCCATTACGTAAAAAGACATTATGTTTAATTTATATCACCGCTACAATATTGTGACTGTTACGCTCTTGCAACGCATTCAACCTGCAGCGGCGACACTGACCCAATCCTTGTGCCTATCATTATAGACTTAAAATTTATATACAAAGAACAACGTCACAATACGAAGAAATTTATAAATAGAATAACAGATGTGGCATGGGTGCTGGCTTAAGATATATTTGTTTACCGACACAACATTTTGGGAAAAAGGTGAGCGAGGTACACAAATAAATGAATCCTCGTGTAAGACGTGCACCCCCTTTTTTTCACAGGCGTTTTGGGAAAAAAGGTGCCTGGGTTACACGAGTAAATACGGTATTTGGCCAATGGATTTTTATGAAATCCATCATAGCTAGAAAGATAGATATTTGGAACTCAGAATATATATCTGTCTCAAATAAATGGGTCAAAATATTTGATGAAATGGACTATCCGTGGACTATGAAGATTAAAAAAAAATTGCCAAATTAATGCTATGTCTTCCAGGAACAACAGCCCCTGTTAAAAGAATATTCTCTCTCATGAACAAAATTTGGTCGACACTATGAAAGCAATCCTAATTGTGCATGTGAACTTTGACATGTGTAGGGATTTCTATGACAAAACTGTAAAAGATAAAAATTTGTTAAAGACAATAAGCTCATCAGCAAAATATAACTTAGCCTGACTACTAAACATTAATAATAAGTAAAGATTTTTAGTATTTTTTGCTTTACCAAAAATTATCATTTTTTATTTAAACTGTGTAAATATATTATCCTTTCTGTATTACTGAAATGCAAGAAATGTAAGTTTTGCTATGGTAAATAAATAAGCATTAAGAACTTAGAAAAAGGCGATTTTATGCACCTCTTGACCTTCGATTTTTATTTTGAGTCAATAAAGCAAATATTTGATTCTAACAAAATGATCCGTAGAATTAGCATGTTGTTTATCTACTTTTTAAATAAATTGTTTTCCTTACTATTTGATACTATATTGCTTCCGAAATGAGGTCAAAAGATCTAACAGTAATATTTAATTTAAAAACCCTATCTGCATTGTAAATAAAATAATAATTTAAAGATCGATTTTCTTCAAATAGATTTAGAACGAATGAATAACATTTGTCTTTTTAACTAAAACTTACTGCTCGACTTCTAAATAAAAAATGTCAAAGATTCAAGATTACAATTACTTGATATATGTACATTGAAATACTTCGTAATTATATTAGGTAATCTGTAGAATATATGAAATAAAAATATTCGGCAACAACTATAACTAAAGTAGTTCACTATTATATTAAAACTAGCTGAAAGTACCCGGCGATGCCCGGGTTATGCCAGATGTCTTTGGCGAATAAAATTATGTATTATATGGTAATACAATCATTACTCCCTTTGCGCACCTCAAAACGTGTATTTCCGTTGAAATCTCGATTTCGAATTTTTTCATGAAAACAATAATTTCTCTATACTACGTATATTGGAGAAAGTAAAAACTAATTCTGAGATATCTCTGATACCAATGAATTGGGTAACTTTTATGTTTTTCTTTTTATTCAAATATATGTCCTTTCTTTTTTATATAACAATCAATGCAACCGTTTATGTAGATTATCAATGAAGAGAAGATAACCATGCAATGTGTTTAAAATAATAACGTGTGTCCCTATTCTCATTTAATTTTAAATTTATGAGTGAGCCTATTTGCGTTAATAAACAATATGGATGTATAATATAATGGTTCTACTAACAAAGAGAGAAGATTCCTGCATTCAAACGATGATAGGAAGATTCAACTGCTTTGACTGAATTGTTTTAAACGCTTTAATTGGCATTAATTGAATCGGAGGCAACAATTACGGTTGTCTTGACAACGTCCGGAAAGAGTATAAAATATCCGCAAAATTTTGAAAACAATTGTGTATTTCTGAATGATTCAACCATGTAACATGTAAACATCGCAAGAATAAGATAGTATAGAGTTTTAGCCATCGAATAAAACAAAAACGAAGAAAATCGGTCCATATTTACTTGTTTTAATGAATGAAGGAAAAAACCTTGCACTCTGAAAAATCGAAAATCCCATGTAAACTTATGGGAAAATAAAATTGTCTCCTGGATTTGAACCCGGGTCGATTTTGGAAATCCCAGGTACCCTACGTTACTCGTAGAGTCATATGAAGTCAATTTGCAAAGTTTGGTCCCGATAGCTCAAAGGGCATGGGAATGCATAAGGAACAGATGGACAGACATTCAATTTTATTATATAAGATTGAGATCTAAAAAGAAAAGCAAACGTTTTCATACTAAATTTCATTCCCATTAGGATTACTCTTTTCTTGAAAAACCTATGTTGATGTGGTGGCGAATAATTTTCCTTTCAAAAAAGAGCTTTTTGGCATTAAAAATGCATTCAACTCTTTTTAACTTATACTGCCAAGGCCATATGAATGCATGAAGTATGGGTCCTTTCTCTCTATTTAAGATAGATTAATAGCTGTAGATAAATTTCCAATCTACAAAATTACTCCAATTCTTTCAAATCATGTATTTATTGAAGTGATAAAAACCACCATCTTTAAAAAAAAAATCATGCGAAAAAACTGTCCCATTTTCTTGATGGGAAATGTCCTGTTTTTGTCTTGCTGGGATATGGTCAGCCTAGTTATGACCAACAATAATAATAATGAATCTGAAAAAACCTCCATGCAAAGAACCTTCTTACAACAAAGTGCCAAAAATTGGGTCCCTTCAATTTCGTTATAAAGAGGTTTTACTGTACTACCCAGAAGCTGACCCTAGATCCTCTAAGACAGCGTTTCCCAACCTTTGAACTCCACAGACCAGTTCAGAAACCATTCCGGGTCCTGCTGACCACTGCATTTCTTAAACTAGCCTACTAACTGTATCTACGTTTAAGAAAAGGGGTTACTTGGTTACGTAGTTTATTTTACCATTTTAAAATACATTAGACAGGTTTCTGTCTGTTTGAAGGTCACCTGATTATTTTTTGTTTTATTCCAAGAATTATTTTCAACATTTTTACAAGAGAAATTTTTGAAATATAAAATAGTTTTACAAGCAAACATTATAATAAGCATATTACAAAATTCCTTTTATCTGTAAACTATGTACGTAATAAAGAAGGATTGTGACATACAAGTAAAACATACTTATTTTTATAAGAACAAAAAGGAATGTATTGTATGTATGCCTTAATGAGAACCTTAGTATTGAATATCCTGCATTAGTTCATTAACATTTGGAGCTAAAGAAGTCAGAGATAACCTTAAAGTTGATTGCAATCTCAAACGATATGTCCTATGTTTTTGTGGCAACCAGAGTTGAAAATCTTGATTCGCATAGGTACGTAGAACAGAATGGAAGGAGACTCTTAAGGGTCTTCTCACTCAGTACAGGGTATTCATTTATAATCTTTATCAGTATCAGTAAGTGTAAGTTAAGGATGGAAGAGAGGTGAATTCGGGAGAAATGAAGGAGTGGAAAAATGTTTAAGTAAGGACGCCATTAACAACAATATTCAATACCTGCCATAGTGTAAAACTAGCCAATTAAATATGAGGTGCGGCCTAAAACAAACTACATTTTGGAAACCTCCGTGGACCACCATAAAACCTTCGCAGATCACAAGTGGTCCGTGGACCATAGGTTGGGAAATGCTGCTCTAGGATGAAGGATTCTAGAGATATTGCCCATAGAGATGGACAGACAAACCGAATATAAAATATTTTTTAGAAAAAGTGCTAAAAACTTAAAGATTGTACATAGATACAGTACAGGCATTCCCTGAGTTACATAAGGAATGTGTTCTGGCACCCATTCCCTAAATCAAAATTTGTTAAGTCAAAAATTACTATGGATGCTATGTGTTTAGAGTATAATTTACTGCATCAGTACAGTACAAGTAATCAGTTAAAATAGAGGCAGGTAAACTAGCACTTTTACTCTCACTGCGACAGTTATCAGCCACAATTGCATGGGAAACACGTTAATCTGCACAAAAGCATAACACACGTTAAAAGATCAAGCAAATGTGCATGAGCGGTACAACACAATGAGAACACCACATTACAACCCATGTCTTCTTCATCGCAAGTATGTATTTCCTGCTCACTTACAAAACCGCTAACGTAAACTTTCTGCGTAACGAAAATTTTTTTTAGCGATGTATGGGACTGCTTACATAAGTGCAGGTTTATGTAAGTTAAGGCTTACATAACCCAGGGAATGCCTATATATGGACACGGAATGTTTTACTTTTTAGAAAAGTCAACCAATTTTGATGTTTTTTTCATTTTAATTACCTTTCGAATGATTCTTTTCATGCTTTGAGGCAGAGTTCTGCTCAGAAATGGAATTATCTGGCTTACTTCCAGTCTTAGATATGTTTTCACTTCTAACCTCATTTCTTCTTAAAGATCTATTTAGTATATTCACTGGTGAGTTATTTACTGAAGCCTCATTATTATTTTGTCCTTCACTTCCTTCAGTGACTAAAAAAGAAAACATTAATATTTAAGGCAATAACTTTCAACCATGAGGTTAATGAAAAATAAAACTATGCAAAATAACAATGTGTGCAGTTGGTCAGATGTAATGAGATTAGACACAAGAATTGGCAACAAGATGGAAACGCTACCTCCTGTCGTGTCAAGAAATATTCCAAAACTTTAAAAATACTATAAGTACAGTTTAATGAATATGATTGTTCTTGACATCAGTGTCCTCAAAAATAATTATTGGAAATTACACTCATGATTAGTTTTTAAACACTGAATAATAAATCCTGATAAAAATACTTTTATTCGCTTTTCACATTGAAAAAACAATAAATGAACAAAATTATGTTACTGTAGATAAAATATTTATGCACAATTAAAATTACTATTGGGTTCACTGTAAACATTTACAAGAAAATCTACAAAAGGACACTAAAACTTAAATCGCGTTCTATGCCAATCACTTTTACTTTCTCCATACATAGTATGTACATATAGGAGAAAGTATTGTATTTGTGAAAAAAATCAAATTCAACATTTCAATGGAAACACACATTTTGAAGTTCCCCTGATTATGTTGTCACTATTTTCTCAGGGGACCTCAAAATGGGTATTTCCATTGAAATCCTGAATTAGATTTTTCCCCCCAAATACTATGTATGAAGAAATTAAAATAAAGTGAATCAACACTCCTGATGACTGCTTTGTAACCAAGATCCAAACCTGGTTCTCCTAATCTTTTTTGTGGCTTCTGGAGAGATTTCATCAATTTCATTTTAGCCATAAGATGAACTCAACAATTCTCTTTTGAATAATGATTATTAGACATTGATTCAGATTCCTTACCTTGTGCTGCCTCACTCCCATTATTTGGTATAGGTGAACTCCTATGGTCTGAGACAGGCTTCTCGGGTGTTATCTCACTCCGATTATTTGGTATAGGTGAACTCATCCGGTCTGAGACAGGCTTCTTGGGTGTTGATGTCGCAACTTTTTCATTATTTTCAATGACGGACCTTTGGAATACAGAAGTACCTAACCTCATAGTTAGAACTTTTTTCCTTAGGTAGTCACCTGAAGATCCAACCTGAGAATTTCTTTTGGCTGCATGCCAAGAGATTACATCAGACATTGATCCTTTTGAATACATTTATCAATCAGAGTAAAATAATGATGATATTCTTCAATGAATTACATAATGTGAATGAAAATGAATAGAAACATCTTAATTACCAATTGAAAATTTGCTTATATCTTTCTTTTGGGTTACGTTCAATGGCATTAAATTCCCTCCATTGTGATTCAAGGATAGCTCATTATTGGTTCCAACAGGATTAAGCAGAGTTCTGCGCTTTGGTGGTATATTCTCATCTAAAGAAACAAAAAACTTATCAATTGATATGAAAAACCAATAGTGAACAGTAAAAATAGGAGTATGAATAGCTAATTTTTTAGCTAGAAGATATGAAGTAAGTTTTTGAAATTATACCCAGATCTCACAGAACATCATGCGATTTATGCATGTCGGTCACTTTCAGCAGTATTATCTTACACATGCCATGATATGAATATATTTCTGATCAGTTACAGATAATTCACTGAAATACTTTATGATTAAAAATAACTGAAATATTTATAAATAGTTATGCAAAGTTAAAAGTATATGTGATTTTCAGTTTGCCACAATGTTTGTGACCTAAATGAGATTTCTGAGGTGTGGCTTAAATGCAAGTTAATAAAGATTGATATGACCAACACTAGCAAAACGCACATTTGGAATAAAATCAGTATGCATTATTATTTTCATGACAGGAAAAAATAAGAAGCTGAAAATAACGGAAACAGAAAAGCAACAAGGAGGCCTAAAATGTGACAGGTTAAGAAAGGCATAAAAAAAGGAATGAGAGTAAGAACTCAATGAATAATAGAAAAGATAACTAATGACATCGGTATGAATTGAAAAGTCAATATAACAGAAATAATAACAGACAATTTAAAATAAACACAATTCCAGGCCATTCGTTTAAATGGGAAAATTTTGCTAAAGTCGAAGAAACAAAAGACTGAAATAAAAAGGGTTTAGAATGAATTTAATGAATGAATCTTATTTTTTTCAAATAAACATGAAATGGCAATCCTCTTAACGCACCTGTTTCATTTTCATCCGAGTTTTTCTTCCTCTTTTGCTTTTGTCTTTTCTTATTATCAGCATCATTTTTCAAGGAGCTGCTACATCCTTGGCCTTCATTGCTGGAGGACTTCTGCCGCCTTCCTCTTCTCTGTTGTTTCACAACGGCCTTTCCCGAAACTTCTCGATCGCTAGCATTTTCGGGCGACTTGGTCTGAGCTTTTCGCTGCCTTGTCTTCTTCACATTCCCATCATCTACTTTGGCAGAATTATCGTTTCCCTTTTTTAAGTTCTCAACAGAAGGCGATGCACGTCGTCGTCCCCGCTTCCTTTCCACACTAACTCTCGCCACTGTTTTCTTGGGTCTTTGTACTGATGCAGGGGTTTTCATTTTCACAACGGCATTTCCCGAAACTTCTCGATCGCTAGCATTTTCGGGCGACTTGGTCTGAGCTTTTCGCTGTCTTGTCTTCTTCACATTCCCATCATCTACTTTGGCAGAATTATCGTTTCCCTTTTTTAAGTTCTCAACAGAAGGCGATGCACGTCGTCGTCCCCGCTTCCTTTTCACACCAACTCTCGCCGCTGTTTTCTTGGGTCTTCGTCCTGATGCAGGGGTTTTAATTTTCGAGGCTTCTTGACCGCAAGCATCTTCAGATGATTCAGCCGGAGATTTTCGCAATTTTCTACTATTCTTAACGACGTTACTGTTTTTGGGAGTGCATTTTGCGGTGCCCTTATTGGGGTGTGACAAACGTGGACTTGGTTTCTTCTTGGCATTTGAACCTTTGTGATCTTCACCACCTGGTGATATGACTGGTGTCCTTTGTTTCCCCATTACAGCTTTTTTGGGTTTTCTTACTGATGCCTTGTCATAATTTCCTGAAACATTTTGAATGCACCTTTCTTCAAATGATTCTGTTTGGGAACACTGTGACATTACCATTCCCTTTATACAGTTACCCTCTCTGGAAACAAATTTGTTTGCTTTTGCATTGGTTTTAAAACTGGGAGAAAGGCAATGGTCACCATGTCTATACGAACCTCCATGAATTGGTCTACTTGTGTTTGCAATGTACTCGTCATCTTGTTCATCACAAGATTCACTAGAAATGTCGAGTGAAGTGCCCAATTTTCTATGGCTATTCCTATTCCTTTTGATTGGACCGCTCGTATTAAGAGATCTTTCATCGTCAATTTCAAAATCATTTTCATCTATCTCATCATCCAAAGAAGCATTCTGAAGAATAATATGGCCACCATAATGTTGGGATCCATTGCCAATTCTTCCAAACCCTTTCCTCAAAGCTTCCTCATTTATCAAATGGTTTCTTAAGCCACCACGGCCCAACTCATTGTCAGAACATAGACTTTCATCGGTTACTATTTCATCATCAGTAAAATCACCACAATCATCAACCTCTGGAGAATGATTATCGTCACTCCAAACTCTCTGGGCTTTTTCTTTTACATCATTTCTTAATCTATGACTGTGCGTGGAGGTGTCACTCATACTATCTGAGGGAGAAATGTCTCTGGATCTACAATTTTGCAAGTAATCTATCTTTCTGGATATATTTGTACTTCTATATAGGCCAATATCTATCTCAGGATTGAATCTTTCACCAGACACCGACTGTATTTCATCATCCACTTCTACTCTCTCAACAGTGCGTTCATCAGCAAAATCATTGACGTTAGAATTTATTACAATATTTTTCAACGGCCTGCCTCTATTTGGTTTTTTAAGGATACCACATTGTCCTGTTCCATCAGCATTATTCTTGTTATCACAATGATAGGTCTCCATGTTATTCATTATGCCTAAAATAAATGCAATAAGAATTTTTTAGAATAATGCAATATTTAATAAGGAAAAAACTAAAATTTGTAAAATGCCTATGCAATTCATTTTCTAATGATTACAATGGACAGCTGCAAGTCATTTCATACAAAAGATCCTATTTTGAATTATCAGAAAGATATTGTAATCCAAGAGGGAGGTTAGCATGTAAAAAAATTGGCCACGGAAGCCATTACCAAATAACAGTAAAATGATAGATAATTGTAATAGAAATGTGAAACAATTGATGGAAACCATGGCTATTCAACACCTTACAATTTATGCAGAGGAACAATTAATTCAAGCAACAGATTTAACTTGACAGCATTAAAAAAATCTGAAAGTGTCACCTGGCTTTTCTTTAGAGGCATACATGCCAAGAAAGATTTCCACAAAGGACACATAACACAAGAGCACAGATAAAATCTGGACAAGGCAAAAAATGACAATCTAAGGGAATAAATATTAAATGAATAATAATCATTACCACAATTAATTACCTTTCCTTACACGGCCCTTTACTGGTTTAGCTCCTCTGTTTTTCTTATTAATAACAGCACCTGAGTCTTCATCTGCACTGACCACCTCTGAAAAATATTTTTTCCTTTTAATTTTGTGAATGAGTTTTACAAGTGCAAATGCATTTTATATATAAGTAAACACCATGATGTTTTTAAATTTGACTATAAACATTAACTCCATAATAAGTTCACCAGAGCATTATCAAGCTCATCTTACAACAGAAAAAAATTCAAGAATAAGCAATTAAAATTCCAAAAACTGAAAAAAGTATTTATCTCAGATGTCTGCAATAGCCGCAACAAGGTTATAAAAACCAGATGCCTATTTTGACTACAATGCAGCCATGCTCAGTGGTGATTTACCGAAAATAGATTCTGATATAACACAAGTTTTTTTGTTTCTGTGTGTGCGGATTTTGCGCGTGTGACCATTGAGAGTGTGTGGAAAAAAGGTATGGAGCATGTAAATTTGAAAAGGAAGGTATTTGAACCTTGTGGAATGGAAGGTCTGTTGCCAGAAGGGGACCTATCCAGCATTCCAGACTACATTTTCTAGCAAAGACACGGCACTGATTTCATGGGAAAAAATCTTCTGGGGTTTTAAACCAGGCTACCAATCTTCCCCACCCCTCCTCTGGCAATAAACCTTCCATTTCCTGAGGTTCAAATACCTTCCTTTTCAAATTCGCATGCCCCATCCCTACATGCACTCTCAATGGACATCCACTCACAAATTTCCTCTCCCCTTCTCCATGCACACAAAAACAACAAAAATACTTGTATGTGTTATTTTAGGATCTACTTTCAGTAGTAGAACATGTAGCCAAAATGCACATCCAGTTTTCACAACCTTGTTATGGTTATTGAAGATACCTTAGATAAGCATTTTTTAAATTTTAAGTGCTTATTCTTGAATTTTTTCATAATAACATTTAGATAAATCAACATTTATTTTTTCTAAATTGAGAAAAAATAGCTTGATTTCAAAATGTACATTTTTCAAATCAATTTTAATTGACAAACAAGGAAAAGTGCAATTAAAACTGACATACAATATGAATACATATTTTACACATTTACAGTATACGTCAAACTCTCCAAAAAAACAAAAACTAGCCAAAATATGTTAATGCAACTATATTATATAAAACAAAACAAAATTTATCTTCCATCAGAATCTTTCTTTTTGTACCTTGTTATAATAAGGACTCTAGATATAAACCCAAGAGTATTATTAAAAACTTACTATAAAACTTTGACCAAAAAGTAAATGCTAACTATATGAGTATAATTTAATGAGTTAATCATTTAAAGCAAAATAACAAAATGAGCATTTTATTCTTTGGACACTTACAATAATTTAAGTTATTGCTCAGGGAAATTTACTTTTAAGTAATTAATTCCTACCCAGAGGATCATAATCAGCATTTGGCCCACTCTTCCAGTTAACTGAAGTAATCAATTGTGACACAGTATGCTTCCACATTTCTTGTGCCGAATCTCTTGACGATTTGGATGGTTGAATAGTTTTTAAACCAGAAATCCTTTGATGAAAAACAAAACATGTGATTTAAGGAAGACATCTCAAAATATATAAAAATTAATATAACTGACAAGAGTTCAAAAATATTTTGTTTCTATTTGAATAATTCTCAAACATACAGCTGATAGTTTGTACAAAGCCATCGATTTACTGACACTCCTTAGGTTGCAATATCTTATAGAAAATCATTAGTAAAAAAGAAGTTTTTCGAATATGGTATTAACAAAAAATTAACAATAACTTCAAGCTAAGAATTCACTTGTAAAAAAAGCTGTCATACCTTTGCATTGGCTGATCACTGGCATGAGGCTTAATGGAATTTTGATGAACATAAACATCCTTTCCTTGATCATGGCCAGAGTCTAAGCTAGACTGAAATATAAAGATTATGTTCACAGCAACCATGTTATTTTTAATTTCAAAATCGTAGTTAACATATCAACATTTTTTAAATTAAAAATTTACACAATGTCAAAAATTTCATCTCCGCAAATACAACTAATCCATAAATAATTGCATTTAAAATATTATGACAATCGCTGAAAAGTATGATTTTTTGATTAAAAAATAACTACTAATAAAAATTGATTAGTACAATAAATACACAATACACAACTTGTAAGAATTACATATAATGATATTCTACACATCGCATTTCCATTTTTTAGACATAATTCTAAAATCAATTTAACACAATTACAAGATAAAAATAAGCTAATTTCTTTGATTTTTTTATCCAAACCTTTACAATATAAACTTTTTGGGAGAGTATACAATTCTGGCACTTCCCATTGAAATAGGAACTAACTAAAATGTTTATATTGCAAGCAAAAATGAAAAAATCAATGAATCAGATGTTGCAGCAGAATGAAAAACAGGAGCGCATACCTCATGGTCTTCATTCCCCACAGATCCATCGTTAACTGTCCTGATTCCAGATGAGATGGCCTCACTTGTTCCCTTCCCACTGTCTACTGAGTCACATTTTGATGGAAATCCTACAAAAGTAGTAGCCATCAATAAAAAATTTTATAACTTCACATCGAGAGGAAAGGGGATGGGAGGAAAGAGAGGCAGGAGGAGGAAGAGGAAAAGCTGGAGGGAGGTATGTAGAGAGAGAGAGGAGGGAGAGAAAGAGAGGGATGGAGAGGAAAGGATAGAGAGGACTACACAAAGGAGATACCATGTAACAAAATAGTCAAGAAGACTTATTATTTTTAGATAAGATATGAGCTTGGAACAAAAGCCATTGTGAGAGAAAAGTGATTCACCTAATTAACAACTTTTATATTAACTTACAGTGGCATGTGGTGGTATATTATTAAGGGTAAACAGTTTGACAGGCACTTTACCCCTTAACTGCAGCAACCTCTTATACGCATCAACCTGTGTTCCTTGTACCACTTTTAAGCATCGTAGCGCATTTCTTTTGCTCTCAGCTGGTTACTCTAACTGCTTACACGCGTTAAACTACCCTATATTACATACCACTGTAAAGTTGTAAAGCTTCTTCAAAAATAACATTACTACCATTAATAATTTTTAAACTCTACGAAAAAATGTTTCAAAGAAAAGTTATAGAAAATTATACTGTTTACAGCTTGGATAGTAACAACATTTCAATGAAGCCATAAAGAAGACATTTGGTAAGAAAGGAAAAATAAATCTCCACCTTCAGTGGACCGATTTTAGCTAAAAATCTAATCATATCTTTACTTTTTAATAAAAAAAGTATAAAATTTTGTGCTGATTTGATTAGTAGCATTTGAGTTAGAGCAACCAAAAATTCCTAACACACATTATAGAAAAAACATTGAAAACATATTCAAAGGACCTTAAAACAGGAATTTCCATTGAAATCTCAAATTCAATTTTTTTTTCACGAAAGCGACATTTTCTCTAAACTGCCTCTGGAGAAAGTAAAAGTGACAACGCTATTAAGCATACTTGAAGGCATCAATTAAGAAAAGGTATAAACTAACATGAAGTCTTTTGTTTAACTTTGTGTATGCGATCGAAAACAATCAAAAGAATTTCCAAGACAATTAGGAAGTGACATTATTTCTCACCCTTGTTAGAACTCCTTTGTTGAAATGTAGGTTTGCTAATTGTGACTCTTTTCCTTCTGCAGCCATTCATTCGAACATCAGCTGCATAGTTATTTACTGCTCCCTCTCCATCATCGCTTAGTACCTCTGTAACAGTTTGCAAGGTATACTTATTATTCCTCCTTTCTTTAAATATTATCTGAAAACGAATCTTAATCAAGTTAACCTGCATTACGTGAAAATACATTGAAAAAGCTTGTGTCAATTGCACCAATGATAGCTTGAATAAGGGAAAATCAAAAAATTAAAAATACATGCCAAATAGAATTACAGCAATTTCCCGATTATAATACACATCCTATAAAATATGCGCCCGTGTTTTTGTAAGTGAAATGCGAAAATTGTCTTACCAACATGAATAATACGCAACTCATTTTTTGTAAAAAGATCACTGTAATTTTTCACTTGGTTATTAGCAGCATCAAGACAGTTCTCGCCTTGCCGACAAGTGAGGTACGCGTGAGAGTGTTTACAAAAACTTAATGTCTATATATTTTGACTCTCACTTTAAAGATTGATAGAATGTATAAAAACAGTCTCCATGTCGCATTGTGTAATAATCTGGTCAGTTGGAATAACAGTTCTTGCCTTGTCGCCGAGCGAGATAGTTTACGTAAATATCACATCTAGTTCTGACTCTATTTTCATATAAGCCGGTCAGTGACGCCACTTACGTAGATGATGAGAGAGAACTAAAAAATCGCTGACAAACTATTTGAGGACAACAATAATGAATTCAGAGGATAAGATTCGGATAGCTAAAGGTAAATAAATAATTATTTTTATTTTTGTTTTGAAAAACGATATTTAAAGGAATGTTATTGAAATGCATTGAAAGGTACGATTTACTGGTAAAAATGTCCAAAAATATAAATTATTTCTTTACTAAATAAAGTTGCATGTGCTTGTTACCATATATCATACGCACACTAACTTTGTGTCAATTTTTCATGAAAAAAATGCATATTATATTCGGAAAATTATTTTATCAAAGCTTATTTTCCACAATGAACTGCAAGTGACATCAGAGGGAGAACAATTCAAAAATGTTATAATATTATGAAAAAAATGGTACAATTTGCAAGTTAAATTAATAATGGGCAGTAAATTTAATACAGGCATGATTTTGTACATATTTAGTGGACAAATCTTCCCTTAACCCCTGTCAGTATCTAAATAAACTATAGCTATTAAAATACTATTTGTTGTAAATGTTTGCATATATATCTTACCTAAGGGCATATACTGCTCAGTTCTCTGTGAGGCATAATGCTTTGGAACCCATTTGGACACATTTCGCTGAGTGTCCCTTATGGCTTGGACACAAGCTTCATGTTTGGTGGTATGCCTGAAAATCAAATTCAATTCAATTAAAATTCATTTTTTATAACTATTCATCCATGGGAAGTATGTCTGACAAATTGCCACCTACACCTGATTGCTATGCATAACTTTCTTATGGAATTTTCAACACTAAAAAATTAAAATTAACAAGTCCTTTGCTCGGTATCTCTTAAAAGAAACAATGGTTCTCAATCTTTAGATTAGTTTTGACTGACTTCTTGGGAATATACACAAATGGTGTGGTGGTTTTTCATTGCCTTCCACACCGGACACATGGAAGGGAGGACGGAAACCCCTTGCCAGCATTTGCCTGCTCTTATGTAAGAGACCAACTGCTTAACGTTCCTTTCAAAGGACAGTGCTGATTTGTGTTTTATCCTCATTGTCTTAGTTTTCACACACACAAATAGGGAGATGGAAAACCTCAGAAAAAATAATCCTACATTTGTGCCCAGGCAGGCGAGTAGTATGCACTGCGCTACACCACCAACATGGGCTCTTAATAGAAAAAATTTTGAAGAAAGTGCAACATATCCTCCCCAATGATAGTAATTCCTCTAATGGCAACTTAGGAAACCACATAGTGCTGAGATGGTTATTTTAGTAATTGTGCAAGAAGGAAGGAATTTGTAAAATTTTAGAAATAATACAGGAAATGGAACAGGTTAACTATTGTACTCCCCAAACTTTCCAAACGCCCAAGACTTTTTGATATTCTTTTGTTTTGCATTTAAGCAATGTATGAAAGCTGTTAAAAAGTACTGTATAAATTAAATCTTTCTACTTAGTATAAAGGCATCCCTACAAGGAAATGAAAAGTATAACAAAAAAATCGAAAGAGAAGATTAGTGAAGTAATGGCAATACCCCAAACATCATCAGGAAAGAAGCCAACCAAACCACGAATGGGCAATGTCGAAATGTGGCAATTAAAAATTGGCATAAAATTAAATTAAAATTAATTACAATTTAAAATGAAATTGGTAACACAGGGAGTAGGGGCAGAGATAGAGTCATGCTGGGTGCCTTCGGCAGGGGGAAAAAATACTTCCTGAGCTTTAGCTTCTGTATTCTAAAAATAAGATGGTGATATTGGTAAAGAGGTTATTAGTGTGACTTGCTCCTAATGCTAGGGTCCCAGATTCTAACACTGACAAGGGCATGATTTTATTTATTTTTCACTAGCTCATAAACAGCACTTTACAATAACTGTAACAACAATAACAATACGAACACATACGGCCATGCACTAAGCAGGATTTGAACCTGCGACCCTAGCATTGGGAACTAGACATGCTAACCACCCCTCTACCATGGCTGGCAAAAATGGTTGTATGTGATAGTCTATTTATAAACATGTGTGCACCTGCCAGTTATCTATTCTGAGTACAATCCCAGAGCTCAGTGAACCCACACACACAAAAGTTTGAGAAGCCCTGCTATATTTACATGAAATGTAGCAAGAAGTGGTTGGTTCTGAATGAGGAATAAGGCATCATAGTGCTCAACAGTTAGTATGGCTGCCAATTCTCTTTCGGTACTGACTAAGAGAAAGTTAAACAGCTACTGATTCAATTAGTGTTCACTTCATTTGTTAACCCACTTTTCTTTTTTGGAAATCTGGCAACCCTATCGAAGAATCTTGTAATGTAAATACTGTCCATGCTGACTTATGAAAAATTGTGAATTTACTTTGGCCAGTCAAAATATAACAATTTAGAGATTCTGACAAATAGCAATTAACATGACACTAATGTGCAAATAGCAAATTTAGATTTAAAAAACAAAATGATACGAAATTCTTTGTAAAATTTTAATGCAAATAAGATCAATAAGCAATTCATATTTTTTTATCCTGTCTATTCTTTATGTTAGCATGCATTTCAGGAAAACAGCATGGAATTTCTATCATGACAGTGAGCACTAGGCCTGGAATCAAGAGAATTAATCAAGCACAAAAAGTTAGAAACCGCCTATTAATAAGTAGCACTAAACCAAAAGATAACAATAAATAAGTAAAAAGATGACTCGGCCAAAGACAAAATAACATACCTTGAGATATTATTCGGTACATGAGTTTGTGTACAACTTCTTGGGTTCAATACAGTCACAGGCTGATCAGGAATTTCCCTCAGAGGAGATGGAGAATCTCGAGTAAATGAAGTTGATCTTCTGACGGGCGAAACACCTGGTGATCCAGTAACAGAATAACGAAGTGAACTTGGTCGACGTGAAGGTACTACATAACCTCTTCTGACACTTCTAGCATGTATTGGAGTGCTAGAAACTACACGTGTTTCTTTTACCCAAACACTTCTTCTTTCATCCTCAAGAGAATTAATGCCTTGCATTCGAATTTCACGATGAGAGATGACAGATCCTGGTACATTTAACTAAAGAATAGAATTTTATTTATAATGCAATAAAATTGAACGGTACAAGATAAATTAAAAGCTACCCGGACAGTTATTCGTTACTAGTAAAAATACATCTAAAGACACATATAAATAACTGGAAAATCGCTAAAATGCCAAAGGTCAAACAGTAAATATTAATAATTTCTTACGGGTAAACTTATACTTTTAAAAAAATTGAACTGATATACACGTTTCCAAATCTAAACAATAAAGCTTTGTTTTCAAACCAACGAAAACTTGACGAATGGCTGCGGTAAAATATATAACATGCAGATTTTGTTTCCGATATGGAAATTCATATGTACATTTAAGCGAATTTTTCAATAGTCACACCAGTATTAATATTTTGAATTTTGATCCGAATAATTTTTTCGGGGAAACTCCTTTGCACTACTACCAAAATAAGTAGTTCGAAATGACAACCCTAAGACTAATTTTTTATTTATTTTGCAAATGATATCATCGTCAGATGTTGTCATTTTCATATATTTTCTCAACATTTGAGAAATTACCGTAACTCCTATCGCAGGTAGGGTTGTCCAAAAATTATGAATCACCAACATAAAAAGGGATTCAAAGCAATTAAATTCATAAAGGCAATATAACGCAATTCTTTTTGTCATTATGAAAGAGATACAAACTTGTTTAAAGAAAGCAACAACTTTGTTACAAGAAAACAATATTGCATACGACATTTAAATTTTAACTGTCGCGTATTAATAACCACTTAATAAGCAATCAGGAAAATTTTAAAGTTTTTCTTTAGACTTTTAACAGCAGCATAAGTTTGAGTCAACGGCAAAATTTTGAACAAAATGAGCGCGAACTTCATCGAAGGCATGGTTATCTAGTAATTATGTAAGTAGAACTAAATCACGTCTTAACACAGTGTAAAAGAGAGAATAAATACACTTACAATGTCCATTCCGTTGGTTAAATTATTACTGTTGACAATATTTTTGAATAGTTTTCCGTTGGACCATGTTCAAATAACAACCAACAACGCATTCTGGTGAGCAACCCAGAACCTCAGAACTGAAAACAGTTGACAGCCATTTTTAATCTTCGGACCCCCCCCCACCCAGCGGATAAAACTAGAACGAAGTATGAGAAAAAAGGTGCAAAAAATCTGCCATGACCGGGAATCGAACCCGGGCCTTCCACTTGCCGGGCGGATATTCTACCACTGAACTACCGTGGCAGACTAATTCTCCTGTTTCCGAGCGGGAATATATTAATATATTCTTACGTTGGGACTAGCGATGCTAGTATCAATCAGCGCCAACAGATGTCCTCAAAGAGACACCAAATGACTCCAAAGAAAACCCTTTACTCTCAGATAGTGAGAATGCCATGTAATAAATTGATAGAAAGAATGATCCGAAGATAACATGCTCATCATAACAGCTTATACCTGTTGCATAAGGATCTTCGGATCATTCTTTCTATCAATTTAGAACTAAGTAGTATTTACGGTAGATGTTAATATGATATTTCATCGTCATTTCAGCCTCATTTTTCGATAATTAGGTGGATAAAGGATTATATTTTATTATGAGCAATAAAAGAATACTTTGATAACTATATCATTCTTATGGATTTGTTTGATTTAGCTTGTGTTAACTTTATAGTAGTTAGCGTATTGTCTATGAGATGGCGCAAGTATGCACTTTTGCCGCAGTGAAGGAGCCAGCGAATCTTAACCGGTATGCCGCGAAAATTCGCTTGTCCAAGTTTTTGTTTGGTATTATTGTCTGTGAGTATTATTACTTTCTCCTTATATTAATAAATTATAAAATAAATTATTCTAATGACTTAAATCTTTCTTCTTATGAAATGGTTATAATAATATAAGTGAAAACGAAGGCTCGTAATTAGATTTTCTATAATGTTTTCGCAACCATGACCTCCAGTATATATAAAACTTTCAGATGTTACAAATTATTCGCAAACTGATGGATGATATTAGTTAGAAATAAAATTGAGTAAATTATATTCCTATATAAATTTGAATTATTATCGCGAAAATCATGTTTGTAATCATTTAATTGGTCGAATTAATTTATAATTTGATATAATATTGTTAAATTTTGTAATCAAAATTCCTAGTTTTTTCCAAGCATGGAATATGGTCAACAAACCTAACATATAAACCTATGAACACGAGTTGTGAAAAAGATTCATCTTTAGGAAAATGGTGGTAGTTACTAGTGAAAATGTAACAAACTAATATAAATCTAGAAATTGTACGGTAATTACAGTGGGGAAAGAAAACCAACCCCAACCGAATGCGCCTAAAAGCAAAACTCTTCAAAACTTCGTTAGTTGTCGATACTTTAAAACGGCGTTCCAAAACGATGAAAGCCACGGCCTTGGTGAAAGCAAAGTAAAACTTTTCGAGGAAAATCATTGAAATGTATCAACAGAACATGATAAAAGGAAACAAATTTGTATTTAAATGATATAAAACAAAACTGAGTGTTTTTAAACAAATTTTTGAAGGAAGAAAAGCTGGTGGGATAATATAAAATCTATGCGTTACTTCATTGCATTGATTTTTGTCGCTTAAATTAAACCCACTAGTTAGTGTAATTTAACAATTATATGTATGAGAGAGGTTTTTATGTGCTAAAATTCATCTATGTAGATCATTTTCTAGTTTTGAAATTTTATTATTAAAAGCAAACTTTAAAGCGTAATCGCCAAGTTCGACTTTCGACTGTATTATATCGAATTAAATGTTTCTATTTGGTTGCTGTTCGAAAACTTTATTTCTTATTATCACAGGAATTCTGAAACATATTTGTTATGGCGTCCAGAAGTAATAGTATACTTCTTGAACCTGATGGATCTCTCTTGGACCAGCATTTACTCTTTACGGTAAGTATTTACGATTTATATTATATCTCTTTCATATTTTTGATAGTTTTATAAGTGTAGTATTTTGAACACACTTTAGTTTAGGTTTATAAATAGGAAAGTCAGGTTACCAGTTTTGAACTGGACTGTCCTGGGGGAAAATTAGAGGTAATACCGGATATATATGTATATTTTCTCCAATGCTCCGTGTCTTCGACGCCTGTCCGGTATTTTTGGAGAATCCACCTGGCTCCCCTACATATAAATTATGAAGGAAAATAACATTGCCAAAAGTTATAGCAAATGCGACTAATTATTTTGTAAATGTGGTGTATTGTTTCCAAAGCTGAAGTTTACTCGTTTCGAAAAATACTATTTAATTATTTGCTTCCAGATATTGCCTCGGCATCTCGTGCCATATGGTAATTTTTGTAAATTCCCTTATAAGTGTTAATGGAAATATTTCGTATTTTATGCCGTCAAATGAGTACATTTTCATAACACTTCCTGTTCATTCGTTAAACTCGTAGGAGCCAATTGACGATATTGAAGAGCTTTTATTTCATCCTCCGAGAGAACATAATGAAAAGCCATGGACTATGATCAAGCCATCGCCAGGTGAGCTCGCTATTTTATTTATTTAATTGTATACTTAATTGATAAAGAATTAATGCACAGGAATGTTATTAGGTGTTTTGTATTTTACACGCAATACAGTATTTTGTCTCGTATTAACCGATGCAAATTTGAAAAATAAAGGTGGACCGCCAGTATTTTCAAAATGCAGCAAATGTTTTACATTATTCTTTTTAGCCGTTGCATATTATGTCTTTCTAAAATGATACTATTGCATTGCATCCAAACCAAAATCTGGAATCCGTTGGAATGAAAGATTATCAGAATCATGAAAACTTAACAATTAAGAAAATTTAATTCATGACATCATTCCTTGTTAAGTGTAAATGTCAATTTAAAAAAAATCTTTTCAGGATTTTGTGTAAAATTAAGAAAATCTACTCCTGATAGAGAAAAGGTATTCATAAACATTTGTAAGACGGATGAAATACCAGCTCCAGAGGAAGTTTCCGAGGCTGAGTTGATGAAAATTCTTAGTTCAGATGAGCCATCATCATATCGTGTACCTATGAGTATTGGTGAAGAACGACAAGATGTAGATAAGTGTATGTCTCATTTCTATTTTTTTACTGTAATAATTTTCATTGTTATTCTTATTTTAAATGCATATTTATAATATATATGTACCATATTTTATATATTGATAGAACTTTTAATTCAATTAATGCTTTATATAAGGTACAATTTTAATATTATAGTTTTTTTAAATCATATAATGATGTATTACTTTTTCATGGCGAAACATTTGAATTTTTCAGCAGGAAACCATTGTGCTGTATTTGATATAGTCGTGAACTCTGCATTTTTTAAAAAAGTTGAAACCAGCCAACTTTTTCGGAGATTCTTGCTAACTGCTATTTTAGAAGCTTTGGAAGATAAATATGATCTTGATTTGGATAAAGATGGTTAAATATTTTTTACTCTTATCAAAAGTAGAATGTTGGTAAAGGGTTTATCTATAGTTAAATTCAAATGTCTTTCAACCCATTAATTCTAAAAGTTTTGGGCCAAATCCATTCCGTTTGAATTTGGACTATATAAAAAACTCATTTTCCAGATTTATGCCAGCCATTAGTAACATCATGGCTAATATTTATAGATGATGTATTCTGATTAACTAGTAGATTGCATCAAAACTACAGGAAATATTCCTGTGTAATTCTGAAGTTGGGTAAAATTGCTGTGGTAATATAATCACAGCAGGAATTAATGGGTTAATACATACTCGATGAATTTAATTATATTCCACTATTATTTTTCATTAAATTTTAAAACCAACACATATAAGGAAAAATACAGTAATATGAGCATTATTTGTGATCACTTTAGATAAATTCTTTTCTTTTTAAAAATTTCATTTTATATTGCATTAACATTAACTTTGTGAAATTCTGTGTATTGGACATTCATAGAATTTAAAGAAATAATCTACCTTGACACAATTAAGATAGAAAATGAGACAAAATCTCACCAATTGCTCAGAAATTATGTAATCAGATGTATCTGTAAGAACATGTGGCATAATGAAAATGGTGCAGCCGTACCCAGGCCCAATCACTTAAGGGGCCTATGGCCACCTGATATAATTTTTTATTTTTTAAAATGTAAAAGTACAGCAACTTCCTGCTATAAGTCAGAGATATATTCCAGAAAACTGGCATATAACGAAACCCAGAGTCGACCAAGCACTGAAGGATGCAAATATCAACAGGGCCCATGATAATATTTACAATCATAAGGATTTATGGAGCCTCAGTTTCATATTATAATTTATAGTGTTTTTTATTGGAAATCAGTGTGGCAAGTGATTTTTTGTAAAAGTTATTTCAAAATTTACACTCGAAACTTATGGAGCCCCCATTATTAGGGGGCTCAGATGCCTTGCATTTGCCACATCCCCCTTTAGCTGGCCCTGATGAAATCTATTTTCCTGTAATCATTATAATAAAAGTTTGGTTTACGTTCCTGGCAGACATTTTGTGACACATTTGTACCATTTGCTCCCTAAATTATACATGATAAAACAGTACCTAAGACATGATATGTTAAAAACAGATAACACGATGAAATAAGCAAAATGAATGCTTATAAAAAACCTGGGTTGATTCTGAATTTGAATCTACTCCATAATACTGTGACCTTGTGCAAGGTCATTCAACAGTGAATGGATACATTGGGTAATATGCATAAAAAGGAGTAATTATTCAGGAGTAACTACTCATGAGCAAGAGCAACATCATCGAGAGAATGCTCACTTCTTTGAGCAATTACTCATTTTCATATGCATAAAGCGTTTCTGTAGTTGGTGAGTAATTACTCCCAGTTTATCGAGAAGTTACTCTTCCTACGTCACAGCTATGACGACAACGGCACACGCATTTTGATCTGGTATGTGGACATTCTGAAAAGGCACCATTAACCAAGGAGCAATTGCGTATCCAACGTCTCCTAATAGTAACGCGTTAGCAGGATTATTAGACATCACCCTGGATACCTCGGAATTCCTCCAAATTCTCGAGTCATGCACGGAGCCTGGCCATGATGCATCCACACTTGTAAATTTCTCAACTGCGTTGCAAGTAACTGGTGAACCCTTTCCGATTGATAAATTCGTCTCCAAAGATACGTGGCCTTTTGATTGCAGTGTGTGTGCAATCAATAGCCCCGATAGATCCCGGAAATGTGTATATATCTTGCCAAATACGTTTGGCTTCATTGAATTCTTCCGTGGAACGAGGGAACTTTATCCAAACATTCGATTTCACCAGTATTTTGTCCATTACCTTGCTGATTGTCCGGGACACAGTTCACTGATGTATGCCAACATCTTCTGCAACCCCAGTTTGAAAACCGGAGTCAGCAACATATCGCAGAAAAACTCGCATTTTTTCACTGCTTGACAACGCACCACCTGGTGTTTCAGCTATTTCCCCGAGGAAATAGTGGGACATCCATTCCATATTTTGACTATTATATCTGTACAGTGCCCTGAAATTTCTCTCAGCACTACTCCTGCGATCCTTATAAACCTTCTCTGACCGACATATCACCATAAACTCCGCCATCGTGCTACTTCTATAAAGTGGAGTATACTACTGACGTGTCTCCAAAAATACGGAGCAATTGCTCCCCCATGTGAGCAAGAATATGTTTTTATGCATATGAAATTGGAGTAATTACTCCTGAATAAGAGATCCGTGAGCAATTACTTCGTAAAGGAGCAGTTGCTTACTCTGTCAGTAATCTCTCATAGACTTTATTCATACGAAAGTGAGTAATTACTCAGAAAACGCGAGCAAAGAGTAATTGTTCTTTATTATGCATATCACCCATTTTGCGACCCCATATGGATTGGCAAAATTAAATGATGTTTCATAAATAAAAATAAACAAAAAATTTCAAATTATAGAACATTTTATGTATTGAAATTTCTTGTATATGAGAAATGACATAGTGAGGCGACGTTATGCAGGGAATTACTGTATAGAAAAACTAGGGAGACTTGGCCACCAACCCTCACTTTGTTCAAAAAGATACCAGTAAAATGTGAAATAATCTGTAATAGTAATAATACAAAAATGTATTAACTGATAAATAATAGCAGTGGTCATTCATCGTGATTATTAATTATAGTAAACAATATTGAAGTCTGAAATAAGTGTTGGTGCAGCATATGTTGTCCTTTCAACAGTGAATCTGAATAATTTGGTAAGTGAATAAAATTTGTCTAATGGATCTTTCTTTTTGATTTTCACCTTGATGGGGTCCTTTGCCTTATCTCATGCCTGGGCCCATTCATTTATAGCAAAGTTAATGCCTAGAACTGATTTTATGACAGCATGAGCAAAAACACATCACATTATGATATTTTCCTGATTATGACATCATAGCTTCAGAATCTGTTTCTATTGGTTTGGAGGATTTACTTTTGTGCATCATTTATTGTATTTGACACTATTTGCTTCTTGCTTTGGACCAACATATCCTGAATTTGTATATATAGGAGTTGTACAATTATCTGTAAACCTGAGAGTGTTTTAGGCATCTCCATATTTGGTGAGTTTTCATTTCTGTCTCTAAAAATGTGTCAAGGTGGACTGTTTCTGTGAATAATATGCACACACTAAGTACTGCTCTATTAATTCATTATGCATGACATCTGTAATGAACTCACTTTCACTTGCTGGCTTTGGTAGAGGAGTGGTTAGCATGACTGACTTCCAATGCTAAGTTCAAGTTGTTATTATGCTCATTATAAAAGGCCAGTAACATGTTTATGAGTAATTTAAAATATATAAATAACAAAGTAATAAATGCTGTAATAGAAAAATATATTTATATTTTCTAGGATCTTAAAAGCTTCATAATTGTTTGTTTTCTAGAGTTTGCTGTTTTGAAAGGTCGTAAATGTAAAGGTGGAATGGTAGAACAAAGGATACAAATTCGCAGTAAACCATTGGTGCAAATGCTGCCTAGTGGTGAACATCCCTCAGCCAGTGACAAGAAATCAGGTATGTTAGTGTTTTATTGATTAAAAATTTAGCTTGTCAAAATAATTTTGTTACTAAAAGGATAAGCATGTCAAAATGAATTTTTATTGATGGGATGTTTGTACATATTCTGTTATTCACAAAGGTGTAAATATTCTTTGTTGTGGAAATGGTGTTTCATTCTGTGAGTTTTGTGGAACTATAAAGTAAATGAGTATGAAAACTTACATTGATTGATTGCTTTTATGGATATCAGAAATTATGAAATAAATATACAGTAAAATCCCACTATAATGAGAGCTGGCAACAGCTGGGGAAATGCTTGTTATAACGTTAACTTGTTATACTCTAAGTCAACCCGATTATTTACATCTTTTCCCATTTAAAAACATTTGAGCATTTAAAATGCGATAAAAAAATTACAGACAACTGCTGCAAAATCTATGAAAGTTTAGAATAAAATAAAACAATTTGACAAAACAAAAGCCTATTTTAATGATATAAAGAAAATCTAAACCGTA